>CM077517.1:0-2400000 GCA_039654895.1 Mongoloraphidia duomilia
AAATTTGCTTTGATCTGGATGAAACTATGCATACTTATGGAGAAAAACACGCTGAATCGATTCCCGTTGACAAAACTCGTCTATCTCTTTTAGTTTCGGAGATATAAGCGTTTTAAGATTTTTTAATTTTTCCCTATAAATTTGCTTTGATCTGGATGAAACTATGCATACTTATGGAGAAAAACACGCTAAATCGATTCCCGTTGACAAAATTCGTCTATCTCTTTAAGTTTCGGAGATATAAGCGTTTTAAGATTTTTTAATTTTTCCCTATAAATTTGCTTTGATCTGGATGAAACTATGCATACTTATGGAGAAAAACACGCTGAATCGATTCCCGTTGACAAAACTCGTCTATCTCTTTTAGTTTCGGAGATATAAGCGTTTTAAGATTTTTTAATTTTTCCCTATAAATTTGCTTTGATCTGGATGAAACTATGCATACTTATGGAGAAAAACACGCTGAATCGATTCCCGTTGACAAAACTCGTCTATCTCTTTTAGTTTCGGAGATATAAGCGTTTTAAGATTTTTTAATTTTTCCCTATAAATTTGCTTTGATCTGGATGAAACTATGCATACTTATGGAGAAAAACACGCTAAATCGATTCCCGTTGACAAAATTCGTCTATCTCTTTAAGTTTCGGAGATATAAGCGTTTTAAGATTTTTTAATTTTTCCCTATAAATTTGCTTTGATCTGGATGAAACTATGCATACTTATGGAGAAAAACACGCTGAATCGATTCCCGTTGACAAAACTCGTCTATCTCTTTTAGTTTCGGATATATAAGCGTTTTAAGATTTTTTAATTTTTCCCTATAAATTTGCTTTGATCTGGATGAAACTATGCATACTTATGGAGAAAAACACGCTGAATCGATTCCCGTTGACAAAACTCGTCTATCTCTTTTAGTTTCGGAGATATAAGCGTTTTAAGATTTTTTAATTTTTCCCTATAAATTTGCTTTGATCTGGATGAAACTATGCATACTTATGGAGAAAAACACGCTAAATCGATTCCCGTTGACAAAATTCGTCTATCTCTTTAAGTTTCGGAGATATAAGCGTTTTAAGATTTTTTAATTTTTCCCTATAAATTTGCTTTGATCTGGATGAAACTATGCATACTTATGGAGAAAAACACGCTGAATCGATTCCCGTTGACAAAACTCGTCTATCTCTTTTAGTTTCGGATATATAAGCGTTTTAAGATTTTTTAATTTTTCCCTATAAATTTGCTTTGATCTGGATGAAACTATGCATAATTATGGAGAAAAACACGCTGAATCGATTCCCGTTGACAAAATTCGTCTATCTCTTTAAGTTTCGGAGATATAAGCGTTTTAAGATTTTTTAATTTTTCCCTATAAATTTGCTTTGATCTGGATGAAACTATGCATACTTATGGAGAAAAACACGCTGAATCGATTCCCGTTGACAAAACTCGTCTATCTCTTTTAGTTTCGGAGATATAAGCGTTTTAAGATTTTTTAATTTTTCCCTATAAATTTGCTTTGATCTGGATGAAACTATGCATACTTATGGAGAAAAACACGCTGAATCGATTCCCGTTGACAAAACTCGTCTATCTCTTTTAGTTTCGGAGATATAAGCGTTTTAAGATTTTTTAATTTTTCCCTATAAATTTGCTTTGATCTGGATGAAACTATGCATACTTATGGAGAAAAACACGCTAAATCGATTCCCGTTGACAAAATTCGTCTATCTCTTTAAGTTTCGGAGATATAAGCGTTTTAAGATTTTTTAATTTTTCCCTATAAATTTGCTTTGATCTGGATGAAACTATGCATACTTATGGAGAAAAACACGCTGAATCGATTCCCGTTGACAAAACTCGTCTATCTCTTTTAGTTTCGGAGATATAAGCGTTTTAAGATTTTTTAATTTTTCGCTATAAATTTGCTTTGGTCTGGATGAAACTATGCATACTTATGGAGAAAAACACGCTGAATCGATTCCCGTTGACAAAACTCGTCTATCTCTTTTAGTTTCGGAGATATAAGCGTTTTAAGATTTTTTAATTTTTCCCTATAAATTTGCTTTGATCTGGATGAAACTATGCATACTTATGGAGAAAAACACGCTGAATCGATTCCCGTTGACAAAACTCGTCTATCTCTTTTAGTTTCGGATATATAAGCGTTTTAAGATTTTTTAATTTTTCCCTATAAATTTGCTTTGATCTGGATGAAACTATGCATACTTATGGAGAAAAACACGCTGAATCGATTCCCGTTGACAAAACTCGTCTATCTCTTTTAGTTTCGGAGATATAAGCGTTTTAAGATTTTTTAATTTTTCCCTATAAATTTGCTTTGATCTGGATGAAACTATGCATACTTATGGAGAAAAACACGCTGAATCGATTCCCGTTGACAAAACTCGTCTATCACTTTTAGTTTCGGAGATATAAGCGTTTTAAGATTTTTTTAATTTTTTCCCTATAATTTTGCTTTGATCTGGATGAAACTATGCATACTTATGAAGAAAAACACGCTGAATCGATTCCCGTTGACAAAACTCGTCTATCTCTTTTAGTTTCGGAGATATAAGCGTTTTAAGATTTTTTAATTTTTCGCTATAAATTTGCTTTGATCTGGATGAAACTATGCATACTTATGGAGAAAAACACGCTGAATCGATTCCCGTTGACAAAACTCGTCTATCTCTTTTAGTTTCGGAGATATAAGTTTTCTTAAAAATGCCAAAAGTAAGAAGACCCCCCTCTTTGTACTATTTTTTCGAAATTTTTGAAAAATTAATTCGACCCGATTCGTTTGTTATTAAGTTTATTTATAGAAAAAATAACGCTGAATCGACTTCAATAGCCCGCACTTTTATATTCAAAGATACAAACAGCATTTGAGAGATTTTTGAGTTTTCTTAAAAATGTCAAAAGTAAGAAAAATTTCCCTAAATAGTATAAATAGGGGGGTCCCCTCTTTGTACTATTTTGGGAAATTTTTGAAAAATTAATTCGACCCGATTCGTTTGATATTAAGTTTATTTATAGAAAAAATAACGCTGAATCGACTTTAATAACCCGCACTTTTATATTCAAAGATATAAACAGCATTTGTGAGATTTTTGAGTTTTCATAAAATATAATATTAGTATAGATATAGACCATTATAGATTATTATACAAACATGATTGCGCATCAATAAGTAAGAGAAAGTCTATAACTGAAAGCTACTTCAACAACGCCTGGCTCACTCGCACTCACTGGGGAGGAAATGGTAGTTTAAGGTACAATAACAATTTATTATAAGCTTTGCTTAAATAATTATTTCTATATTTTGAAAAGAGTTAGTTGTGACACTTTGAAAAACTATTTTCGCTCTTATTCAATAAATAGAAAATATTGTAAATTAATGTTGAAGTACTTATATAGGGTAGGTAAACTTTTTGAAGACTTCTGAAATGAAAGTTCTAAATTAGAGTAAGGTAGCAGCCGGTAAATCATTACAAATAAACAAGCATTACTTACTTTAAAAAAATTAATAGTAACTAAAGGGCGCCATGAACTAACGTTTGCAATTAAATTCCTATTTGTGTTTTAATAACATTTGCTTTCTAAAATTAAGGCAAGCATACTGTTTAGTTTATATTTGCATTATTATATTGTTATTAAGTTGACAAAAAATATTATTTAAATATTATTTTTGAAATAAAATAATAAGTACTTATAAAAATTACACATTTTTTTTCGTTTGAATCAAACATTGTTCACTAACTGTTCAAGTAAATAATATAATTAAATTTAAAATTTAAAAAACCCCCGACGCGAAAAGTAAACCTTTAAAAAGTGATAAATAATTAATATCTACTTCTGGCCCGATGCACCATCTATTTCTTCGTTTAGATGAAATATTTTATTCGTAAATGCGTCGGAGACCGCTGAGACATTGGAATTTTTGTCATTTTACAGTCTGTTCCCCGACGCATTTACAAATACAATATTTCATCTAAACGAAGAAATAGACGGTGCATCAGGCCAGATATAGCAGATATTAATTATTTTTCACTTTTTAAAGGTTTACTTTTTTGCGTCGGGGTTTTTTTAAATTTTTTATTTAATTTTATTTCATACTTTTTAAACTAACTAATCAATTAATTTTCTGCTTTGAAAATGTAATTTTTCACTTAAAACTCTTGCACAATATTATTACTTATAAAAAAAAATAGGTAAAAAAACTTTTAAGTTAAACGGTTTTATAATTGTACTATTTATAAAGAAAAAAATAATATTTAATTTAGGTTCATAAGTATAAAAGCGTGGGTCGTATACTCTATGATAATTTATTACAGTCACGATCCACGCTTTTATACTTATGAACCTAAATTAAATATTATTTTTTTCTTTATAAATAGTACAATTATAAAACCGTTTAACTTTAAAGCTTTTTCAACTATTTTTATTTTTTAGTGTGCTTTATTTGCTTAGTCCGATTTTATAACATTTATCCGATCTACTGAAACGTAACCTTTTGCCTGTGAAAATTCAATAATGCGATTTGCACCCGAACGGGAGCCGGGTCGGTTAGCTAGTTACCATAATATTGTATTGTCACCGTAGCTACACATGTGTGCAAAATTTCAACTCAATCGGATCACGGGAAGTGGGTGAAAATTCAAATGTACGATTTACACCCGGACGAAAGCCGGGCCGGTCAGCTAGTTACCATAACATTGTTGTCAGCGGAGCACATGTGTGCATAATTTCAACTCAATCGGATAACGGAAACTGGGTGAAAAATCGGTCGCAAGATTTGAAACAAATGATATACCTACTTAGGTATAAACGTATAAACAAACTTATTACAAATATACGGGGTCAAGCTAATTTAAACCGTTTAAAAAAAAGTGTGTGTGTGTACAAACGGCTGAACCGATTTCAATCAAACATGGCTAAGAACAATCTCAAAAATACAATCTTTCAATTTAACAAAACCGCATTGAAATCGGTCCATCCGTTTGGGAGCTGCGATGCCACAGACATTACAAATTGTGATGAAAGCTGAAAATCTCGGAAACGGCTGAGCTGATTTCAATCAAACATGGCTAAGAACCATCTCAAAAATACCATCTTTCAAACAAACAAAACCGCTTTTAAATTGGTTGATCCGTTTGGGAGCTACGATGCCACAGACAAACACACAGATAAACACACAGATACACACATTAAACTTATAACACCCCTTTTTTTTGTTGGGTGTTAAAAAGAAAGGTAAAAATTAAACAAAAAAAAATTATTAAAAAAACAAAAAACCAGACTGCGTAATAATCGAACATAAAAGATGGAAACAAGATCAAATGATAACATGCAGTCGGAAGTATTTCTGTTCAATTTGTTACTACTATGCCTCCGACTGCATGTTATCATTTGATCTTGTTTCCATGTTTTATGTTCGATTTTTACGCAGTCGAGTTTTTTGTTTTTTTAATAATTTTTTTTCCTTCCTTTTAGTTGAATCTACTCATCAAGCCTTTTCATTTGATACCCCACACACTAGGTTTTACCGATTTTTTGCGTACTGACAAAATGGCGCCTAGCGCCCGCCATATTGAATTTTTCGTGACGTCATGTACCCTATTTGAATTGTCAACGACACCTTTCTTTTGTTTTGATTTTGATACCTATATCAATGCATTTAGAAGGAAAATTACTTTTGCATTCTGACAAAATGGCGTCTAGGGTCCGCCATATTGAATTTTCCGTGACGTCATATATCCTACGTCACTCTGGGGATTCAGACGAATCTAATGACACCTCATTTTTCAAAATCCGTCAAGCCGTTTAGGCTACAGAGCGTGATAAAGAAATATACATACATAGATTAATACAATTCACTCGAAAAACATTACCCTCCTTTCGGCGCAGTCGGGTAACAAATGAAGTAGTTATTGCGTTTCAGTACCATGGTAGGCAGTACTGTGTGCATCAGCTAATTATAAGCGGATAATAAGGCAACCACATTTCTCTTTCATGACGATTTTTTCAATAAAGATAAAAGATTAGTAAATAAAAACCTTTTAGAGACAAGCTTTTATTGAAATGTACTAAAAAGGAAAAAATAATATTTAATAATTTTGGTTCATGATTATTATAAAAGCGGGGGTTGTAATCTCTATGATAGTTTATTAGTCGCAACCCCCGCTTTTTAACCTCCGACAAAATAAAAGGGGTGTTATAAGTTTAACGTGTGTATCTGTGTGTGTATCAGTGTGTCTCTCTGTGGTATCGTAGCACCCAAACGGATCAACCGATTTAAAAGCGGTTTTGTTTGTTTGAAAGATGGTATTTGCGAGATGGTTCTTAGCCATGTTTGATTGAAATCGGTTCAGCCGTTTGTAAATTATATTGAGTTAAAGTTGCAATCTTTAAACGATTGTATCACTTAGGTAACGTACCTATTTTGACATTTTAATTTATATTAGTTAGTTTAAAAAGTATGAAATAAAATTAAATTTAAAATTTAAAAAACCCCCCCACGTAAAAAAATAAACCTTTAAAAGTGAGAAATAATTAATATTAGTATGAAATATTTTATTCGTAAATGCGTCGGGGACCGCTGAGAAATTGGTATTTTTGTCATTTTACAGTCATGGTCCCCGACGCATTTACGTATAAAATATTTCATCTAAACTAAATATTAATTATTTCTCACTTTTTAAAGGTTTACTTTTTTGCGTCGGGGGTTTTTTAAATTTTTAAATTATATAATAAGTATGAACCAAATTTATTAAATATTATTTTTTCCTTTTTAGTACATTTCTATAAAAGCTTGTCTCCAACAAGATTTTTTTACTAATATTTTATTTTGTTCATTTTACTCTTTCAAAATTTTACGCCCCTTTGTCACCCGTAGGGGTTGAATTTCGAGAAATCCTTTCTTGGTGGATGCTTACGTCAGAAAAGGAACCAACTGTCCAAATTTCAAGTTTCTAGCTTCAACGATTTGGCCTGGGCGTTGATTAGTCAAAAAACCCTACATCCCCGTTTGAACTCCTTAGGGGTTGAATTTATTTTTAAAAACGATTTATTCATGTATTTTCATCGGGAATACATATGTGTACAAAATTTCAAATCGATCGGATACGTGGAAGTCATTTAAAATTGACTTGCAAGTTTTGACCTAAACAAACAAACCCACAAACACACAAACTAACATACATTGCAAATTAAATAAAAGCTTGCTAAAAAAAGGTATTCGCGTGTAAATTCACCTGTAACTGTAATAGCTATGATGAAATGATAACACATAAGCTGAGATTGACTGATTACGATCAATTTTTGTCGTTATCAAATCATCTTACAAGAAGCTAAGCGCACCTAATTTTATACTAATGAGTAATGACAACAGAGATATTCATCTGGAAGTTACAAGCAAGAAGTTCAGTGTAACAATGACAATGAAGAATAGGTAATTTGACATTCTTATAGCTTAATTGCATCAATTATACCAAGAATTTGTGTTAGTTCATTGCACTGGCAATGCGAGCAAAATAATTATGGAATTTTATGAAGTTCGAAATTTTATCAACAAATTAAATTATAAAAATGCCATTGTTTACAATATTATAATAATAATTACATAGTTATGCTTATATAGCTCGCACAATTATTTTATGAAGTGAATTATAACATTAGTTAATTATAGAGCAATTTTTACTAGAGTTGTAAATTTTACAGAACAAAGCAAGGACGTCTTTCCGGTAATTTTAACAATAATTATTACATTACATAACGCAAATTTATTAAAATATGCATGCATGAATATTATTGATAATGAATGATTTCCATTGGCGACATATTTTGTTAATTATTTTTTGTAACACATATATGAAATGTACAACATTTCGTTAAAATAAAATTAATTATAGGGGATGAAAGTTTGTATGGAAATTCATCATTTTTGAAATTAGAAGCATGACATTTTGCACACAAGTTTCTTATATAACGTAGGTGAGCACTAAGAAATTTTTTTTTGAAAATTCAACCCCTAAGGGGGCTAAAAAGGGGATGAAAGTTTGCATGGAAGTTCGTCATTTTTGAAGTTATAAGCATGAAATTTTGCGCAGGAGATTCTTATATAACGTAGGTGAGCAATAAGAAAGAATTTTTGAAAATTCATCCCTTAAAGAGGTTAAATAGGGGATGAAAGTTTGTATGGAAGCTCATCATTTTTGTAGTTAAAAGCATGAAATTTTGCACAGGAATTCCTGATATAACGTAGGTGAGCAATTATTAATAAAATTCGATCGAACGAGCGAAGCGAGTTATAAATGTATTATTAATATTCGAGCGAACGAGCGAAGCGAGTGTGTAACGTATTAATAAATTTCGAGCGAACGAGCGAAGCGAGTGAGTATTGCATTATTAATATTCAAACGAACGAGCGAATCGAGTGTGTAATGTATTGTAAGAACATTATTATATGTTGCGTGTTCATATCAGTATTATTAAAATTCCAGCGAACGAGCGAAGCGAGTGAGTTATGTATTATAAAATTCGACCGCATAAACA
Source organism: Mongoloraphidia duomilia (assembly GCA_039654895.1). NCBI lineage: Eukaryota > Metazoa > Arthropoda > Insecta > Raphidioptera > Raphidiidae > Mongoloraphidia > Mongoloraphidia duomilia. The sequence goes on from CM077517.1 coordinate 8,554, forward strand.
CCACCAGCCCGGCTTCGCTTCGCAGGAGGAGAATTTCTCGCGGGGGGGATAATAAATCATAAATCGAAAAATACGTGGGCGAAGCCACAGGTAACGGCTAGTTATTAATATAAATCTGATAAATTTGACATCATTAAACCCGGTCCGCAAGATTACCAGCGCCATGGTTTGAAGTTATGCTGTCGCCGGTCAATATAAACCATAGACTTAGATGTACGTACACCTCCATGTCTGATATAAATTAACCAGTTATTTTTAGGGTTCCGTTTCTCAATAAGAAAAAACGGAACCATTATAGGATCACTCGTTTGTCCGGCTGGCTGGCTGGGTGTCCGTCAATCAAGACCCATTTTCTCAGGAACGGATAGAGATATCAAGTTGAAATTTATACGAAATACTAAGGTCTGCGGTCTCTTAAAGGTGTAACGAATTTAAGCTTCTAGGTCCATGCAATCAAAAAATACGGCCATTTTGTCAACTCATCAATAACCTATAGGGTATACTTCCCATTGACTTAGACTCATGAAATTTGGCAAAAAGCAAGGTCTCGCAGCACAAGTGAAGAGAAAAATCCGAAAATCACAAAAAGTAAAAATTAAAGGGGGTTCCCACACGTAAAACGGAAAAAGAGTTTAAAGGCTGTGTCTTTGGAACCGTAACATGTGGCCGGTTGAAATTTTCACAGAATATGTCTACCTAATATAATTGTTGTAACAATACGGAACCCTCGCAGCGCGAGTTCCACACGCACTTGACCGCTTTTTTTATTATACGTCAAAATTGAAGAAGAAAAAAACTTAAAATAAATAATTTTCATGTACCTTTTATACTATGCTATTTATATTATAATATGCACGCAGCTAAATTAAATGGTATTCGTTTATTAAAAAAATTCGCGGTCTAAAACAATTATAACAAATGAGTTCAATAGTGCACTATTGTCCGCTAGTGGCGCTAGTAAGCTTCGTGCACACAACATATAGGTAAAGATTTTATTCAATTGTTGAATAAAGGAAGGCGTTTTTTGCTTATAATTTTTATTTTCACGAATGGAAATAGAAGGTTATTGATTGCAGCTGTTGAAATCCACCAACCACAGGGGGTATTTACAGTCTAAGAAATTATTATAAGATTAATGAAGTAAAAAAACACCGGTGTTTCTTTTACGGGTTTTTAAGAAAATTTTTAGAATATGGTAGCCCAGAGTGATCTAATTCTAAAGTATAATAATGTCAGATCAACCGGCTTGTCCTAGACGGCGGTATATTTGGATGGCAGTTTTTATCATTCATTATTATCATATCAATTGTACAATGGGGATTTAAAATTCACGTTTTTGATATTATAATTCAGCCGTTCTTACTTCGCTAAGATACAGTTTAGCATAGATAAATAATATGTAAAGGATTATAGTATACGGGAGCCAGTGATCATTTTCAATTTTCATACGTCATATAGTGCTGATGTACCGTTTTGGGGGATCAGATTGAGGATACCGAGCACATATTGTAACTCTGGTCAGTTGGCTTTAAATGGTTGCGTTCCGCCCCTATCGATTTTTGAAAGTGACAGAATTTCAGGATCATCGCTGATAAAAAATTTAAATTGCATATAAAAGTTCAACCTCTGCAGATCACAAAAACAATCGTCTGCCATTCCAAAACGGTTGCTATCGCCGTCTTCCAGGGTGTCCAAGTTGCACAAGTTACACATTGTCATGGCAGACGGTTGTTTTTTTTGATCTACAGACGTTGAATCATATTATGCAATCTAAATTTTTTTTCAGCAATGATCCTGAAATTCTGTCATTTTCAAAAATCGATAGGGGCGGAACGCAACCAGAGTTACTTTAATAAATTGTACTCGGTATCCCCTATCTGTTCCTCAAAACGATGCATCAGCACTATAACGTATGAAAATCATCACTGGCTCCTGTTACACTATTAGGCAGAAGAAAATTACAATGGAACCGTCTCAACGGCGCAGGCGATACCCACTTTTTTAGCATCTTATCGTATTACATCCAAAGAAGATACACAATCGTGGTTTAACGTTATTTTAGAGTTCAGATACACTTTACGTCCTTGTCGCAAAACTATGCTATTGGCAAGTCAGACAAGGACATGTTTTGAGAAATGCGCTATTATATTATTGACTACTTTAAATTATATTTTCTCACGGAATAAAAATTCGGCGAACATATAGCTTTCACATGTTACTTTCTAGAGGTGGTATGAGCTTTCTGATGATGCAATATATAAAATGCGAATTGGCCCTTTGAATAATTAAATAATAGTCGTGTTTTCTTGTTTTAATTTAATTTACAGCAACAGCAAATAAATAGTTGCATTGTCGATCGCTTTTTTGAGTGACGACTGACGTTTAAATCTGATCTAAATCTAAGTTTAAAATACAAGTGACTTATATACAGGGTGTCCAAGACTTGCGTTGTCGGCCGATATATTGATTTTGGGTGAAGATAGAAAAGAAGTTTAATTACAAAAGTTGTATAATTTTTAATGATGTATAACCTAAAAATATTTTTAATTATACAGCCTGTCCCATTTAAGCGTGGCAGATCAAAGTTATGTTTTTTTTAACCTAGCACCCTGTTTTTATTTGTTTTTTCAATTCCGCATCTAAATGTGAACAGAAATTGTAAGGAATGCCATGCTCGAAAATTCAGTAATTTTTGAGTTATTCAAGTTTTTTAGAAATTTTTGACACATGCAGACCTTTACCTAAAATTCGACATAGCCAAAACAGAAACCTTTATCAAACTGAAATTTTGAGGATTACTAGATAATGGATGGACAAATCAATGTCTGCCCTAAAAAAATGAATTTATTATACAGGGTGTTCAAAATAATGTACTTCTTTTACCTAACTTCAATCACGTGTAACTTTTGATTGTTAAATACAACGAGGTTATTTTTTTGCTGGAATTGTATTCTTTAGGATATCTATTAACACTTTTATTAAGGGTTGTCCATACCTAAACCTAATATTTTCATATAAAAATGTTTGGTTTAAGTATGGACAACCCTTAATAAAAAAAAGTGTTAGTAAATATCCTAAAGAATACAATTCCAGCAAAAAAATAACCTCGTTGTATTTAACAATCAAAAGTTACACGTGATTGAAGTTAGGTAAAAGAAGTACATTATTTTGAACACCCTGTATAATAAATTCATTTTTTTAGGGCAGACATTGATTTGTCCATCCATTATCTAGTGATCCTCAAAATTTCAGTTTGATAAAGGTTTCTGTTTTGGCTATGTCGAATTTTAGGTAAAGGTCTGCATGTGTCAAAAATTTCTAAAAAACTTGAATAACTCAAAAATTACTGAATTTTCGAGAATAGCTTCCCTTACAATTTCTATTCACATTTAGGTGCAAAATTGAAAAAACAAATAAAAACAGGGTGCTAGGTTAAAAAAAACATAACTTTGATCTGCTACGCTTAAATGGGACAGGCTGTATAATTGAAAATATTTTTAGGTTATACACCATTAAAAATTATACAGCTTTTGTATTTAAACTTCTTTTCTATCTTCACCCAAAATCAATATATCGGCCGACAACGCAAGTCTTGGACACCCTGTATTTATGTAACTCAACAGCAACCTTAAAGCTAATATTATGCTGTCACTCCGTCATGTCATAATAAAATCGATTACACACAAGTACGACTCTACATATATATTATGAACTCTTTGTAATTTGCGTAACAACCATTCGTCCTATTTCAATGAGTAATTATGGAGAAATCGGGGCTGAAAATTAAAAATCACAGTTTTTAATTTTGGTGAATAGACTTGTCTTGGACCTTTCCCTCTGCAATACACCATCGACTGTTTCAAACTCCATTTTATTAATGTTCACCTATTCACTATTGCTTGAATGTTGCTTCAATAGAGTTTGATTATTCTTGATAGCAAAAAACAATTAATGTAACTTACGAAATAAATAAGCTAAATTAGGTGCATATAAATTATCATTGGTAATAATATTTCATCATCTTAATTATTATTAAAAATATAATGTAAGAAGCGACTAAACTGCTCCCATAAGTCATAATTACACACAATATGGCGCATCGTTTGACGATTAGAGAAATACATCGGTTCTAAACAAAGTTCCTCATGCAAGAGTTGGAACACCCGCTATAGTGTTAAGAAAGATTTCTGATCTCGACGAGATTAACAATTTTTCTCGTCTCGAATTCTGATACTATTTTAGATCGAGATTAAACGCATTATTACAGTGGCACCGGGGCTCGGACACCCATTAAAATTTTTCAATGGGAGCGCCAAATAAATGGTTTTAAATATTTTAATCATTGAGTATTAAGTAGACACCAATTTCTTGAATCGTCCAAGATTGTTTTTAGTGTTCCGTACAAACGAAACACTTTTGAAGGAATCACTTCGGTGTCTGTCCGTCTGTTACAGGCGATTTTCTCTTAAACTATTTGACGTAAAAATTTGGACACAGAGATAGAGTGTGGTGGCCCAATCACAGACGTGAAGTATACAAAGTTGAATTGTGATTTTTGGGGTTAATTTCAGGGGGTGAATTGGTAAATGAAAAAAAGAACTCTATTCAAGGGCATCGTGTAGGATGTCAAATAAAAGCTTATTGAAGAACAAATTCAACAATATATATGATGTATTTTTATGTTTTCATTTTTTAAACATTTTTGGGGAAAAACGCTTAAAAATTGCTGTCCCCTACCCATATCACCAAAAGAGTCGCTCAAAAAAATCTGAAAAAAAATCATGAACATTTAGAATTAGGTGTAGATTGTACGAAAATTATCAGGATTGAAAAATTCTAGCGCAATCAATTGTTATAAACAATTTAATGAGCCATTTCCCTGAGAGTAGTTCCTTCAATTATCCACGAGAGCCAGCACTTGTGGTAGATACAAAGAATATTTATTCCCCATTAGTGTCGTGTCATTTTAGTGTTATAACTTAATTATTTAATTAATTTAATAATAATAATAATTAACTTCCCATTGGAAGTTATTACGTGACATTGAGGACGTTTTTTTGAATATCTCAGGATCCACTGAACCGATTTGACTCAAAATCAAATCAGATCTAAGTTAAAGGCTGATAAACACAATAGAACAATCGGCATGCCCGTATGTTGTTCCGTTTTTGCGATATCGAAGGCGAAAAATTGACCACACACACACACACACACATACAGACATCAGTCAGAAAATGATCTTAAACGATTGCTAGGGTCTCAAAACGTGAAAATCTGTTAAAATCTCGAAATATTTTTTTCGGACTAAATCCATTACTTCCCTACCATAGTAGAGGTGGGAAGTAAAAATATATAAAAATATTCAAGCATTCTAAAATTACGTAAACGTACTTGCATTACATTATTGTTACAAATAAAAAAGGATAATCGACATCCTTTCACTAATAATATTATTATAAGTGAAACTAACCTCATTTAAACTTAAAAATGGTAATAAAAGGATATACCCTATTACGTTTCTAAAAGCGTGGGGATTACTTATTTCACCATAATATTATAAAAATTAAACATGTTGGGGATAATTTCCCTTTAATCTTGTGCTTCTAATCTCATACGGTTTAATATTACCTAATCACGCAACAATACTTTAAAAGTGTAGGGGAAATTTTCGAAATAATATCTCGCGCTTTCAACGTTTTTTTTTTTAAATCGATTATACCTGACCAATAAAATTCAAACAAATCCCACACGCACGAATTAACGCTAATTCTGTTGATAAAGTAGTAGGCGCGTTTGTGGTATATTATCTACTATTTAAAGATAAAAAACATCTCTCTATGTTCCGAATTGCCTATAGCGGAGATTATTAATTCACTTTCGGTTAGAAGCGAGCGGTCAGTTTGAATCTAACATTATTTTGTTGCACACATAAACTGCCGCCACACTACAAACTTGATTAGTGTAGCCAAGGTGCAGTGTACGCCTGTAGATAACATTTAATTTATTATTAAATTCAAGTACAAAAAAGGCGGAGATCTCACATTAGAACACAATATATATTTACCTAGTCGATTACCGTTTCAAATTACCTTATCTAAAACAAAAATTGTCTTGCTATTAACATAGAAAGTGAAGTGTTTCCGAAAAATATAGTGACTTTTATTTATTTTTTAATAACTTTACGAGTTTAAAATATTTGTGAACAATCCGAATTTGGCACATTTTGGTAAGTTTTCAAAGTTTCATAAATGTCAAGATTTTATGCTGTAAAAAAGTAGTGTAAATAAAATATTATAAATACGAAACTACGCCGGACGGAAGCGTGTTCATGATATGATGATATAAAGAAAAGTTTTGACCTGTCAATTGTAGATTACATACGCTTGACAGTTAAGGTCATTATTTAATCGCTCTATGTTATTTCTTTTTTAACTTTACTTGTCTTGTCGGCAGATAATGAGTGACAATTACTCAAAACTTGCACAATTATTAATTCTGTACTTATATTACGCCATCTTAAAGTACCCATGTTCTCAGTATATAAACGGAATAAACATAATAATTAATAAGTACCCGCGACCTGTCTCACCATACACTGTAGGTTATTCAAACAAAAACATAATCTCTTATTGTCCGTTTACATTGATCAACGACAAGAATCTATTAATTATAATTTTTATGGACCTCCAAAATGCTGACATATTACGACGAGAAGGTAATATTGAACACATAAAAATATTATTAATAATTACTAAAACATTCATTTAACAGTCAATTTCAAGACCGAAAGTATAATTTTTATTATTAACTAGCGGCCCTGTCCGGCTTCGCCCGGGTGCTAAGAAAGCCCGGGTGCAATACACTACTCACTCGCTTCGCTCGTTCGCTTGAATATTATAATTACATTACTCACTCGCTTCGCTCGTTCGCTATATATATAAACCTTCCGTGAAAAATTATCTAATGAAAACCGCATCAAAATCCGTTGCGTGGTTTAGGAGAAGTTAGCGGTTATACAGACAGACAGACGCGGAAAGCGACTTCATTTTATACTATGTAGAGAAGATGTACCTATGACTCGATACTTGGAATAAAACGATTGACATTTTGTCCTCTGTTCTAGAAATTATAGTAGAATCCCAATTATCCTATTCTCAATATTATGAAGTATTAGAAATACCTTGTATTATGTCCGTCTTGTGACACAAGAAGTCACAAGACGGACATAATACAAAGCTTAGACGCTAATGACCTCAGTTGTCGGGCGTCTATAATTTACAATTCATTCATTCATAATACAAAGTATTTCTAATAAGTACTTCATAATGTTCATATAGTGACTTGGAGACCCAACACTCTAAAAATGTATCATGTCCTATTCTCTTTCGGGATTGGTGATGGACGATGATTAAATTATTAAATACCCATCGGTACGGGTAGATAAATATTATATCATTATATTATATACCAGGTATTTACCGCAATATCTTTGGGTAACCAGAATTTTCGACATATTTTATGCACTTTTTTGAAATTTTCAGCGACAATATGTTTTGTTCGTAGTCCATACGGGCGGAGCCGGGGCCAAAAACTAGTTTTATATAATGAAAACAATGTATTACGATTAATTTGCCGGTCCGGCTTCGCCCGAGTGAAAAAAAGTGATCTCTGTATCTGTCACAACGCCAAATGAGTTTTACTTCAACCGCGCGTAAAGGTTACACGCACTCTTTTTTTTGCATGCCTGGCAGACCGTTCTCCAAATAGAAAAATGTTCAATATGAGGTATGCCAGGTATGAAAAAAAAATTTGCAAGGCGGACGATGATATAAATGGTAAATATTATCGATACTTCTCTATAATCTGTATTTATTTATTGTAAATTATAGACGCGACGACAACTTAGGTCATTAGCGTCTTGATTACATTAAATAACAATTCACTTAAAACTAAATTACATCACAAAACATCCATGATCGCAGGTGGGATTCGAACCCACGACAGTCTGATCCAGAGGCCGCGACACTAACCACTGGACCACACTGTCCTCGCTATAATCTGTATAAATTTCATCAAATCAAGTAGTGATGACCCGTATTCGACATACTGACAATAATAATTTGAATTAGTCAACGATTTGATGTTTTTCATCACATTATCGGTTAAATTCAATAATAAAATTTTAGTAGTGTTGGCCAGTAAATTTTTGTACTGTCAAGAGCTTTAGTATATGTCGTGGTATAGGCGGCATGTTTTATGCTAATTGTTTTATTGCTGTGCATTGATGCCTGACAAAATTTTACCTCAAAAGAAAATAAAACCACAAAACAAAAGTTTCGTTCAAAGTAATTTATACTATTAATAGTTTTTTTTATTTACTATATGCATCGCGTGTGACATAAACAGATCACGCATGATAATTAGCGAGCGTAAATAAATTTGTTAAATAATAATAATAATTATATATTAATAATTATAATAATATGCCGGAGTGTGGACATGCTAACGTCCTCGTTCTAGGGAATTATATAGGAAACTTGTCCGAGAGATGACATGGTTCCAGGAGTTATACTGTACAATGTACATATGTCCAAGTCTTATAGTGTGCCAAGCATAATAATATGTATAATACTACAGTGGACTCCGGTCATCCGGCCTCTGTCTAATCCGACGCCCCCTGTAATCCGACATGCCTATCACTGTACATACATAAAATTTATTTCGGCAAATCTTCACTAATACATGTAGTATATATAATGCTTGTAAGTTGTACGCGCCACCACTATAATTCTCAGCTCTCTATTGTGCTGTTTAATTTACTAAATTCCACTTTGATTTGTAATTTGTCGGATTACAAAGTACTCTTTTTCATAAAATTCCGGACTATAGGGGGTCTGTGGCAGTACTCTATAATTCGACAAATTCGATAGTCCGACGCCGCCCAGCAAAACGTTTGTCGGATTACCGGGGGTCCACTGTATTAATATTGTGTGAGAGCTCGAGTGATACATTAAGACAATACTGCACGTATAATATAATTAGGTATAATGTTTCAGAACTGTTTATTCAAGTAGTTTTTTGGAAATTTTTATATACCAAAATTTTTGTAATATATTTCTCAAAATATGCATAGGTGGGTACCATTACAGAAAAAATTGAATTGAGAAATAGGTAACTTTTATATTTTTATCTATTATTAGTACTTAGTGATTTTCCACATAAGATAGATAATTGTTATAATTATTGAGATAACAGACAAGTAGTGAAAGTTATTATTTCAAATTTAATCATTTTTTCCCGCGCTTTCATGTTTTTTAAGTTTATAGGTACGAAATGTTACAATTACCACAAAACACCAAACCATAACAAACACTCTCGACGTACGTTTCGCCAACCAAGTTGGCATCATCAGGAGATGATAAAGTTTTAATCATCTCCTGATGATGCCAACTTGGTTGGCGAAACGTACGTCGAGAGTGTTTGTTATGGTTTGGTGTTTTGTGGTAATTGTAACATTTCGTATCTTTACACCAAAGGTTCCACCATTTTTTAAAGTTTATAGGTCTTCGTCGTCAGATGAGTTAACGTTATGTCATTGTTTAACATATTACTAGAAGATTTTGATCCTTATGAGCGTAAATGAGGCCACTTTTTATAGAGGCAGCTAGACGTCGCACTATTGGCCATCTGTTGACTAGCATCCTAAGTTTTATTATTTAATCTTTGAGTACAGAATAATTGTAGAGTTTTCAGAAGTGAGTTGTGTTGACAATCGGCCATCTGGTGACTAGCATCGTAATTTTATTTAAGACAATCTTGCGTCATTGGTTCATATTGCATAATATTTCGCGGTTATATTAATAGACAACCCCTAACGTCCTTTCGAAACGCCTCTTTTTTGAGATGTTTATATTCACGAGGAATATTATTATAAGTATATAGAGGCAGAACCATAAGTAAAAGATTTTTTATAAAAATTTGTTTCATGGAAGCTAATTGACAATGTTGTATCTTATGACCTTGTATTTTTATTATGATAATCTGATAAATATTTTAAATTGCAATTTAGATAATCTGGCTGCCCGGTTGTGATCAAGTTGTCTACGAAGTATGCGATATGTAAATTTATGTTGTATACAATATATCTGAAGCATGTATTTTAAAATTTTTGGATAAGCTGCGATGTTGACTGGTTTATACATGGTCCGTACACAATATCACAATAATTAAAAGATGATAAAATGAGCGATTCCACTAAGTATTTGTCTATGTATAATCCTAAATTTTTGCAGTAGTCTACAGAATTAGTTTGATGACCAGACAGCGTTACGGCACTTTAGCCAACTGATTCCGGCTTTCTATAGACATTATATTGAATTTAATTGGATTTTACATTAGGGCAAGACTTTTGGACCATTCTGATATTTTATTTAATTTTAAACTTAATAATGTTAATCATTATTATGTCAAACTAAAAATATTCATACATAAGAAAATTAGATAATCAAATTCATTAAAGGGGCCTACACACGATCAGTTTAACTGCGCAGTTTAACCCTTGTGGCGTCATGTCTGAGCGATAAACTGAGATAACTGCATAGTTCCGACAGATTTTAACGCAGGCTTTTGGCCTGCGCATTTGACTCTACTTTGCACCGATAAACTGCGAAGTCAGCTCAGTTAATTGAACAGTTGGCACAGTCATGTGTAGTCTTTGGGTAAGTTCGGTTTTGCGCTCAGATCAATCTGATCGCAAAACCGAACTTCCCTTTCTAGTCGTGTCTAGCCACGCACGTCAGCTCTTCAAACTGAGAACAATTGAGGAGCAAACTGAAATAGCCCACACACCGTACAGTTCACACAACTGTGCAGTTTGACTGCACAGATAAACTGCGAAGTTAAACTGATCGTGTGTAGGCCCCTAACGATTGGAAAAATTGTGAAAGATTTATTTTAAATTCTTTTATTTAACAACAAATTTTACAATCTTAATGAATTTGATTATCTAATTCTTTTAAAATGCTTGCTTTTGTTAACTAATTAGTATAAGTTGCTATGATAGACTAAGAGCGGATAACACTTTTTTGTGTGTTTTTAGAAGACTTGGAACTTTTTTTAAAAGATAACTTTTAAATATCTCTACAAGGGGTCTGTCATTCCAAACGCGGGGCAAAACTTTTTCTAGACTTTACTAATGATAAACACACATAAGTCTTTTTTCGCAAGAGTGAACAAAAAAATATGGGGTGGTTTTTCCCCGCGTTTGGAATGACTGACTATATACCCCTTGTAGAGATATATAAAATTCATCTTTTAAAAAAGTTCCAAGTCTTATAAAAACACATGAAAAAAGTGTTATCAGCTCTTAGCCTATGAATACATCAAAATATATTTTACGAGTGTTTGAACAATTTTTATTCAGAGACAAAGAAATATAAAATCAGATAGCGTTAACAGATAAATTATGTAACTAAACTAAGTTCACTTTATATAAGTTTTATACAGTCTCAACAAATTTCAAAACATTAAAATAATGTCAGCTGCGGCAGTGATGTAAATATCTTATATCATTATTTAGGATCAGTTAGAGGTAGCATTGACAATATCTGAGCTGTTAGTTCAACAATAATATAGGTGGAAGCACAAGTCAACATTGAGTTTGTGGGCCAGGGGAATGAAACGTAAGCGGGCAGCTATAGTATATTTTTCAGTACATGGAATCACTATCTTCCCATATAATATGTTAATCAATGGTTATGTTAAGAGATAAAAAAATAAAATGTACACAATTTAATATCTTTATAACTTTAAGATGTGTAAACATTTTTACTATAAAGCATTCTCCAGAGTGGAAGTGGTGTGTCGCATATAAGTGACGCAAAGCTCGACTGTTAGCTATATTCTACCCTTCTTAGTTGGCTGTCCATATTTTTTGAGGATGCCTATATGTATCTATCATAGTATTTGAGTCTGAATGTTTACACATCTGTTGGGAGTAACCTATAAACCTCCAATATACTTAATATTTTTGAAAAAATAGTACCTCTCCAACGCACAAACCATCCCGCAAATACCTACTAGCTTTCAAACAAACAAGACTTCACAAAAGTTACAGAAAAAAGATTTCACTTTTTTTATTTATATTATGACATGCCCCGAAACCAACATTTTTCTAATAATATCATTAATTATTATTTTCATCGATACTAGCGACAGAACTTATAGGAATAGCTACAATCTAATTCAGATTATAATTTATTTATGAATGATTCTAGTATACTACTATATAAGTAATTTATTGTTTACGGCAAGGCAAATGTTTCATTCATTAAATTTTTATATTATAATAATTTATCTAAGGCGTGAATTAATATTACAGGTAGATCGATTAATATTTAATTAGAATTTAGTGGTAAATATTTGTAGCCTTAGAGTTTGTCGCTTAATCAAAAATCGGAGATTTTTGCGAAATTGGGGGTCTAAAAAACGAATCAAAAATGATATTTCGCAAAATTGTACACGCATATTTCAATTTAAGTAATTAGATAATTCTAATACATCGTGATCAAAAATTTAAATTCAAAATATGTATGCAGGGTCATAAATTTATCGTTTTAATAATTTTGCTATTGGAAAAACTGTTTTTCTGGAAATTTGTTTTACATGAATTATTTACAAAATTAAAATTTGTCATCTGCATCATTTATGGCGAATTTTTGATATTTTCTAACAAATTTGACATTACATAAGGATAAAGTGAGACAGAAGTTTTACAATGCTGTAAATTCTAACATTGACCATACGCTATACAGAAATAGTCATGCAAGAATAAGATGCGTAGGTAAATAGTTTCTTATAATATAATATGTAAATATGGCGTTTATGATAGATCCATACAAGTTTACAAAAATTACAGATTCGATAAGAGAAAGTAAATATCGTAAAATAAATCACTGATGTCACCATTAATAATTTATATTGTTGCACATATAATAATTTAACACTGACCTCAGATTGACCTCTTAGTATCTAATCACTATCAAAGCTATATAGATACCATGGTTTTTATTTTTCATAATATTACTTATTACTTATTTTGAAAGAGTTTTTATAATAAAACAACCGGAAAAAGCATTTTGATAAAAAATTTAAAAAAAGAAACACTCAAAACAACATAAAATGATTAAAGTTTGATTATTCGTATTTTTGAATTTTTAAGTAGGTAATCAGAAAAAAGATGAAATAAACGCTCAACGACAGGCTCAAGGCCATCAGTTGCCGGTAGGGCAATATTACTTATATAACCTACCTATAAACTAAAGTTTCTTGCCTATTATTTAAGATGGGCAGTGAATTTCAAACACTTTAGTATCTTGACCTAACGTTGGAGTCTCAATCTCATTCATATGCTTTTGTATGAAAATTATTATGTAGATGGAGACTTCAACGTTAGGTCAAGAGGGACATCTAAAGTATTTGAGCGATTAGAGCAGCTGTATCTATATCTATTATCAATATTTTGATACCTTTCAAGAAAAACTTTTTTTTAAATCAAATAGGCTCTATTAAATTGTGAAATAATAATTGTTTTCCGCCTAAAGAAAAAGTTTTAATATCTATAAAATGCTTTAATTTTGGAACCTCATAAATAGTTGGTATTTTTAAAAATATAAACAAAATTATCACTCGCCAGTAGGGTTTAGTGCTGTCACTAATGTTTTTGTTTTTTACCCGACTGCGCACGCAAAGGAGTGGTAATGTGTTTAACAGCCCATGTATGTATGTTTGTATGTTCCTTTGAAGCACTATACAGACCAAACGCCTGGACCGATTTTTATGATTCACACGTCAATCGATTCCCCTTAGTCCGGCGAGTGTCACTAAAGACATGACGTTAGTGAAAATTCAATATGGCGACTACAGGACGCCATATTGTGAAAATGAAAGTCAACAAACTATGTCAAGTGGGGTATCGGTGAATAGGTATTTAAAAATCATTTTTAGTTTTCCCTCAACATTTTTCGATTCGACTGACCGTTTAGGATCTATATCGATTTATTTTTAACTAAAAACATTTGAAATAAAAAATTTATTTTAAAAAACAAAAAACCCGACTGCGTAAAAATCGAACTTAAAAGATGGAAACAAGATCAAATGATAACATGCAGTCGGAGGTATTTCTGTTCAATTTGTTACTACTATGCCTCCGACTGCATGTTATCATTTGATCTTGTTTCCATCTTTTAAGTTCGATTTTTACGCAGTCGGGTTTTTGTTTTTTAAAATAAATTTTTTATTTATTATATAAACTGTGGACCCGCTGAACACACGGTGTAACCAATCATGCGACCTCTAAGTAAATAGAAGTTGGCCTCATGTCTTATAATTCCAATTAATTATATTATAACCTTGTTATTGTAGGTATATAGAAAATCGAAGTTATTGACCTAGAATTTAAGTAACAGATTATCTATGCGTATACGCAGAATAGATCAGTTTCGTTTTTTAAGTAATGAGAGAGTTTGTGATTAGCGCCTAGCGGTTGAATATTAGTATTAAGATTGGAAGAGTCAGGGCGTCAGAATAGAGTAGAATCATCGGCGCCCTGCAGAACTAGATTCTGATTTCATTACTCAACACTATGATTTATGAATCGCATAATTGCATTTCGCCCTCCGGGTTTTGAACCTTGGCACGAGCTCCTGTTGCCAGGCCCTACAGCCTAAAGCTATAATATACGGTGCTAAGAGCAACCGTAAATATTTAAATAAAGAGCATACTTATTTATATTTTTAAGCTTTTAATACCACTGTTCAAAATTGATTACTGCAAGGCCTATAACAGGAAGAATTATACGTAGGTCCTTGAGTTGTTTAAAAATTACACTGAAAAATATAATATTCATAATGTTTCAAGTCTTCATGGTTTCCGGGCTTGTAGGGCCGTGGTCCGGTGGTATTTCTACCTGACGTTTCGTCTACAACTGCGGTAGACATTCTCAAAGGCGATGTGGCAGCGGTCGAAGTGTCCTCCTTGGCGGCTCACAGGTCTATGTGTCGGTGACTGGTGTTCTCCCTTCTTTTATGCCTAGTGCCAGTGTGTTCTCTGTTCGGTCGTATCCCGTCCTTGTACGATTGGTCATTGGTTTTGTATGTCGGAGTGCTGGTGTTCAGGTTTTACTGACATTGAGGCCTTCATCTTTTCGGTTGAAATTCTGTGTGTGTTTATGTATTTCTATGGCCTCTCTGTATATTCTTGGGTAATAGCTCAACGTTCTGTCTATGGCTTGGGTTTCTTCGAAGAGGATCTTATGATTGTCCAGAGTCAAAGTGTGTTCGGCTATGGTATATTTTTCCGTTTGTCCCAGTTTACAGCTTCTCTTGTGCTCTGCTATACGTGTGTTGATGCTTCGTTTCGTTGTCCCAATATATACTGATCCACAGCTGCAAGGGATGCGGTATACTCCTGGTGTTGCCAGTGGGTCTCTTGTGTCCTTGGCCGATCTTAGACATTCCTGAATCTTTCTCGTTGGTTTGTAGATTGTCCTGACTTCGTACTTTTCCAGAAGTTTGCCGAAACGTCAGGTAGAAATACCACCGGACCACGGCCTACAAACCCGGAAACCATGAAGACTTGGAACAATGCCGGCCGTGAAAGCTTGCACACTTTCATAATGTTTATTGATAAATAGTATATTGTGCGACTAGCGGGAGAAAGAGGAAATTCCCCGAGTGTGGATTTTACCGCACTCGCTACGCTCGTGCGGCAAAATCCACACTCGGAGAATCTCCTCTTTCGACCAATAGTCGCACACAATATTTTGTTCAACTACCGCAAGAAATATGTCATTTCGTGGCTCTGCTGAGCGTGGGCGAAATAATGGGTGACCTGATTGATTGACGAAACTATCAACACTTGCGTAAACGTTCCCACTAGTAGGCGAAATGCTATTTCGCCCACTCTCTACGTCTATACAGTCAGAGAATTCATTATTTCGTCCACTCTCAGTAGAGCCACGAAATTACATATTTCTTGCGGGTGTTAAACAAAATACATTGTACCTACATTTATTGCCTTATGAAAAGTTTATTGAGAGAAAGAAAAACCCCATAATTAGAGGTAATAAAAACCATTCATTGTATAAATATGAAAAACGTTAATGATTGAGAAAACTAAACATTTTCGTGGCGTATTGATTCGGTGTAGGTATGTTCTATTTTATTGCCATAATTTAATAATGCTTATGTTTTCTGTAATATGCTCCGACATCTTTCAATTGAAATATTGCTACTTATACTTATTTGTTATAGAATTCGCTTTCGAAACCGAAAAACGTTTGTTTTTTGGTTTCTATACTGTAGTTTTAATAGAGTTATAATATAGTATCTATCTATTTATTTACAGGTGGTGGACGTCCGCAATTTAGAGTCATGACACCAAAACCGGATTCAACGTCGACAACCCTTCCGCGATCACCTGCAGGGCTTACGCAGGTTCGCCCAAAATTAAAGCATGACATTTTGCTGAGTACGACGGATTGGTATCGCGGGCGCAGCATCCTCGTCACCGGAGGAAGTGGCTTCATGGGCAAGGTGTTGTTAGAAAAGCTGTGCCGTGCATTGCCGGATCTCCGTCACGTCTATGTACTCATCAGAGAAAAAAGAGGAAAGACGCCCGCCGATAGGCTCAAGGCCATCATTGATTTGCCGGTAGGTCAACTTTGTAGCAACTAAAAATTGTACATTTATTGTAAAATACTTATAAGTATATAAGTACTATTATATTTATAAGATACTAAATTATTGACAAGTGACATTGATGTTGGTAAACTGGTTCGGGTCCTTGCGTTAAAAAAACTAGTATCTACACCTGCAGTATCTCCTAGCTATATATTATGCAAGTTGTAATTTTTTGTGCAGTCTTTACAGTGATTGCAGAAAAAAATACAGATTGCATTTTAATACATTCTCACGCATATTGTATGAAATAAATGCATGTCAATAATTTTATGACACCCGTAAAAATAAAAAATGCAGTTCCGTCAACAAGGTATACGAAACTTGGAATTTGGAAACAAAAGTTCGATGGATGATTTAATTAAATGTCATCTTGCAAGTTGCAATCAAGACAGTGGTTTCTTTTTAGTCACAAAATGGTCGCTTCGTTCACAAAATATATTTTTTGTCCTGTATACCCCCTATAAAATAGCCGTATTTCACGCATGTAAAACGGCCGATTTCAGGCCGGTGACGAGCCGGGCGGTAAAGTATAATTTTACCGTCCGCTCATAACGAGCGAAAGAGTGAAATACAAAAATTATAATAATATTATTTCATATACCTTAAGCTGGAACCGATAGAACCGTAGAACACAAACACGACACTAAGCTACGTACTTATACTTAAATGTTTGCAGTTACTAGCCTCCTACTAATTAGAGCGTCTATAATCCAAAATTCAATTCAATTCTCACTCATTATTAAATGTGAAATGTCAAGTAGTCGCGAAAAATTAAAAAATGAGTGCTGAAAATGTTGAAAATCTTTGATACACAATTTACTAGATTATAATTATGTATACCATATACGGATATTTCTCTCCCATGACAACCTCATCTGGCATTATTGAAATTAATTGAAATTCTAAATGGGAAATCTACCAATTTTCTCTCCAATCATAAATTCTTATCTCTGGAACTACTAAACTGATTCTAAAAATTCTTTCACTAATAGAAAGCTACGCAGGGGGGGAGATTCTCGCGGGGGGATAACAAATTAACAATATATACTAAATATACGTGAGCGGAACAATGGGTGACCGCTATCATAATTTCATACCACCCGGGTCCCCAATAAATCATAAATTCATAGCACCCGGGCGAAGCCGGACCGGGCCGCTAGTATATTATAAAAAAATTCCGTGAGAAGAAAATAGAAATACAATAAATTGTTGTTATACGATATTTTAACGCACTAATTATCGGCACCTGTGTGTAATCTAATGACAATAATATAATAATTATATTGCTATATTGTTAGAGTAATAATTATTTATTTTTATCTCTAATATGAATGCATTGGTGCAACATTCAATTATGATGTATTCAGTAGCGGAACATTATACATTTTTTTAACGATTTTTATTAGAATCAAAGCAGAATATGACATAATATAAGTTAAATCATTAATAATAAAATCCAGAGCTTTTTCTAAAAAGGGAGGTTATACTGTGCGCATATGGTATATCAAAAAGGATATCTGGCTGCTTAGAAAATGTGTTTAGAACTGAAGAAGGTATTGCAGACGCTGGGTTTAAGTAGAACAGAACTGAGAATTTTGACAGGACCCTTCACCGGACACTGCCCTCTAAGATACAATTTTAAAAACATGGGCATGGTAGAAGATGGTTAACTGTCGCTTCTGCAAAGAGGCAAAATAAACTGCTGAACAGATTTTGCGCTCATGCAAGGCAGTTTCCTCCAAAAGGCTGCAACATCTAAATGGAAGGTTCTTGGAGCCTAACGAGATGTAGTAAATAGTTGAATCCTTGCAGCTAACCGAAACACATTTTTGAAAATTAGTTTTCGTGATAGTACTTAATAATCATTTGCTATTTTTCTATTAATTTTTTTAATTCTCATCTGGGGTTTGTTGGAGAGGCAGTTTAAAAAAGGGTTCGAATGAAAAAGAATTATTTAAAAAATACCCGAAACGGAATAATTACAAGGGAACCACAAAAGATCTCCCAGGCCGCAGTGAACGAATTGGGCAGCAGAAGCACACATTTTTGTTCTTCTGCTGCCCAATTCGTTCACTGCGGCCTGGGAGATCTTTTGTGGTTCCCTTGTAATTATTCCGTTTCGGGTATTTTTTAAATAATTCTTTTTCATTCGAACCCTTTTTTAAACTGCCTCTCCAACAAACCCCAGATGAGAATTAAAAAAATTAATAGAAAAATAGCAAATGATTATTAAGTACTATCACGAAAACTAATTTTCAAAAATGTGTTCTTCTGCTGCCCAATTCGCCTTACGCCCCGTGTAAAATCTAATCTATATACATGAAAATTTTAAGTACCTACGTTACTGAATTGAACAGACGCATGTCAAATGTACAAAATAGAAAATTGTTAGTTCACGCAGGATTTCCTGCATTTATGTCAAAGAAAGCTATGTTTAATCTAATGCTTTCTGATATTTCAATTACTAGATTGCTTAATCGACCATTAAGTTTTAAATTACAAAGATTATAAATCTTTGCTCCGCTATCTAAACGGCATGTTTCGTCACTTAGCCACGCTGATGTCAAAGGTGCTTTGGTAAAATCTTGGTTTCTTATTCTTGGTTATTACTTTAATCATTTATGTGATTTTCAACTACATTATACTTATTATACTTCCATCAGTGCGACTAAAAAAGGCGTCACATATTGTTTAAAGTATTAAACAATACATCAACTTTTTTATTAACACGCTTATATTAGCTTCACCTGTATGTTTGCGTGCTTGCTTGTTTGTCAGTTTGTAACCGACTTCTTTGAACTTGATTTTGACCAACTTTGAATGGTCAGATTTAGTTTAAACTTTGTCGACTTATCAAGGACCGACGACAATACAATAATTCAATAAGTTTGTCCCATTATCCTGACCAGGATCTCCAGGACAAAAAAAAAAGCAAAAAACTTCAGATTGAACTGAAACTTTGCACACTTATCAAGGACCGATGACAATACAATAATTCCAAAAGTTTGTCCCATTATCCTGACCAGGATCTCCAGGACTAAAAAAAAAGCAAAAAACTTCAGATTGAACTGAAACTTTGCACACTTATCAAGGACCGATGACAATACAATAATTCCATAAGTTTGTCCCATTATCCTGACCAGGATCTCCAGGACTAAAAAGCAAAAATAAATTATAATTTAAAAAAACTAAAAAACACGCTTTAATGAACTAAAAAGTAAAAAATAATTAATTTTATTGTAAAAAAGCGTGGGGTGCTTTGTATCATATTTTCATACTACCCCACGCTTTTTTACAATAAAATTAAATATTTTTTACTTTTTAGTTCATTAAAGCCTGTTTTTTAGTTTTTTTAAATTATAATTTTTAAATTTTTGCGCCTCAACAAATCGTTCAATATTTCTCAAATTTGACAATTTTGTTTAAACTGATGTAGGTACTTATATTTTCGTTCTATATATTATTAAAAATGCAAAAAATTCAATTTTCCATGCAAGCACCCTGCAGTCTATTTTGTTAATCTGCTATGTAGCGTAATTTAATTACTTAACACAAATTCGAAATATATGTTTAAATTGCAATTATAAAAATAGCTTTTTTTTCACAGCATAGTTTAAACATTACTGAAAAATTATGATCTGCTATCAAAGAAAATAGGTCTATAAATAAAATTTTGCCTAGAACACAATACAATCTTATGCAAATTACAAACATTTTGATACCTTCATCTAATGATCCAGTCGTGTAAATTTTAATCAGTCGCAGAATATCCACTAATGACAAAATATTTAAATAATTAATATTTATTAGCAAATATTTTGCAAACTTCATTTACAGTAAAACCTCTTTAGAACAGTTCATAATATTTATCCATTCAGTTAGTTGGTAAACATTTATTATTATTTTATAGACGCAGAAAAAAAAATATTTTCAAAATTTTATTAATGACAATCGGTCCCGTCCGGCTTCGCCCGGGTGCTAAGAATGTATGATTAATTATCCCCCCCGCGAGAAATTATCCCCCTGCGAAGCGAAAAAAAATTGCGCGTCTATAGGAGATTTTACTGTACCTATACATATTTATATTTTTCCTATTTTCGTAATTTACATCTTCGTATTATATCTTATAATATTTTACACAATATTAATTTAAATGTTTTGTATAGCAATATATTAAAAAAGTCGAATTTTAAGAGAAAGTGTTTTATAAATTTTTCCATAGTATTTCACGCGTCTCTCATGGAAAAAGTTTAATATGTTTTGAGTGTTACCGGTTCATAAATATCAGAATTTTCAAACGCATATGTAAAACATTTTACTAGTGATTTTTTTATTAGATCTATTTTAACGTCAATCAGAAAATAAAAACTTATCACGTACTTTGAAACGCATGCGTAATTTTTTGCTGTTTAAGAATAAATAATATACTGGGTTATTCAATAATAATATAATATTAAGCATAGTAGATATATACATACTGTGTTATATATACTGTGTTCTAGTATCATGATCTATGCATATAATTAATAAAGAATATACAAGAAGGTCTTGTAATAATTTATTGAATGGTATTCCCTATACAAGAAAACTTTGTCGTTTAAGAACGAGAGTAAATTTTTCATTGTTTTTATTACTTACCAACAATTATTCATTATAAAAAAGTTCATTTGTTCTTAGATTCATATTTATTTTTCAAAGTTATTGTTTATATTCATAATAAAATGAAAATTCAGTCGATAATTTTCTAATTCTATGTAATAAGAATAAGCATTATAATGCCTTTTAAACAGTGCTGCTCGACGATCTCGGCTGTACTCCAGAGTCCAGCTGTATAATTTCGATAATATAGGTATTATAAATTATAGACGCTCGACAACTGACACATAATTTTATGTTGTGAATCACTCAAGATAATAATAGGTATTATGAACTCTGTATTAAGAAAACTAATTATGGTTAATAATTTGCAGATTTTTGATAAACTAAGAGAACATAATCCGGCAGCAATAAGTATTTTGGAGGCTATCGACGGCGATGTAACGGTTCCAGGCTTGGGGTTAAGCGAAAATGATAAACGAAAACTTCTAGACAACGTCAGCGTAGTGTTCCATAGCGCTGCGTCGCTTAAATTGGAAGCTGGACTGAGGGACGCCATTACGGCCAATTCTATCGGTACCAAAAACTTATTGGATTTCTGTACTGAAATGTCAAAATTAGAGGTAAGTTGATAACACTGAATACTTATATACAATATACCTACTGTGTAGTACAGTACCCTATATACATATTATTATTGCAGTTATAAGTTTGCTTATACAAGTGAAATGTCAACAATTTTGAAAATACTGGAAATGAAGACAAAAACCGCTATTTTATTAAGTGTAGGACAAAGAATACAGTGTGTATCTAGGGCGCAATGCTACTTTGACTCGTGTGATTGTTAAACTCGCTGACGCTCGTATAACACACACCTCGTCGAAAATATACATCATTACGCCCTAGATACACAATCTACCATTAAAGGGTAACGTTAAAAAACTTTTCAGCAAAAAGAAACCTCCTTCAAATATGCCACTAAAAAGGAGAAAATAAAAAAATTTTGAGGACGGTGCCTGCAATTTAATAAAATATGAAGTCGGTTAAAAAGTATAATATAGTAGAAATTAATATCTACTTTTTAACCGACTTCGTATTTTATTAAATTGGCGCCGTCCTCAAAATGTTATTACTTTCCTCTTTTTAGTGGCATTTTTGAAGGAGATTTTTTTTTTTTATTAAAAAGTTTTTTTTTATTTTTTAACTTTCAGTGACTTTACAATACGTGCTGTGCACGTTATTAACTTCTGTCTTCTGTCTTGATATCTGACATTTACCTTAACGGTGTTACCTCCCGTTACGCACTTTTTATTAAAATCAATCGAACTACTGAACCGATTTAAGTAAAATTCGCATGTCATGGGACCACCTCAGAGATATGTCCTATTATTAAATAAAACAATAATCATCAAAATCAATAGCCTTAGCTGTTGGTGGTCTTTAAAACACACAATCATCAAAATCGGTTCACAGATGCAGGAGAAATCGCGTAACATACTTACACACACAAAAAATACAGTCAAACTGAGGACCTCCCCCTTTTTAAGTCGGTTAAAAATATACGGTTGAGTTTCGGGTCCTCCAAATACTTAATTAATACACATAACATGTTGCACAACACTATTAGTGATGTATTTATTAGAAAATGTAAATTATTTTTAAGACACTCTGTATAAATTATAGACTACCTATTATGTGATACAGTTGAAATTTTTTTTAGAGAATCACGGGCTGGGCCAAAGCATGTTAGTGTATCTATCTACTAGGTATTCGTATTTGTCATAATTCATAGGAGAGAGTGGATATTTTATTTATTATATTGGTTTACATGTTTTTTTCCTAATATAACACCTAGGTATGTACCTACCTATATTACCTACATCCCACAAAAAAGTTCGTATATAATTTTATTGAATTTATAAATACCTATTTAGATATAGAAATATCAATTTGGCGATTTAACTATTTCTTGTTCTAATAATTAATTTTATAATAGTTATATATTAGAAACACGCAAATAATATTTTACAAGCTTTTATTTAAGTAAATTGCTCTCTGTCTGCCTGTCCGGTACAAATCTGGCAGTCGAATTTTCGACCTCTTCCCGATATCCAATCATGCTGAAATTTTGCACACACATTCGGTTCTGAAGACATTACAATTGTATTATTTAACTTTATGGTAGATCTAATATGGCGACCACCACAAAATGGCGCATTACCTTATTCTTTACAACCCCATCGACATGGGTATCAAATTAAATGGTATGACGAGTAGAATACAATAAGCAGTACAACGTCATTATAAATCCAAAATGGCGGTTTATAGTTAAAGTAATGGAAGACTAAAAAGAACAAAATAAAATATTAGTAAAAAAAACTTTTAAAAGACAAGCTTTTATTATTAAAATTAACTAAAAAGTAAAAAATAATTTTTAATAATTTAGGTTCATAATTATAAAAGCGTGGGTTGTAAACTCTATGATAGTTTATTAGTCACGACCCACGCTTTTATAATTATGAACCTAAATTATTAAAAATTATTTTTTACTTTTGAAGTTATACTTCTTTTGGCGCGTTGTGGAAAAATGATGAGAGTGAATTTTTATTAAAGTTACTAATCATTACTTACACAAAATATAGCTGTTCTACAATAAATTGACATTTTTGGGAATCAGATTTTCTTCGTTATAGTTTTTTTAGTAATTAGTTCATAGGTAGGTATTTGAAAACCTGATTAACGGAAAGTCGCATAAGGACCTCTCTACTGTAGGTATTTACAGAAAAGAAGCTAGGAGTGAGAGTTATAACAATATTTAGGATTGCTTAGATAAGTGATGGCCAATATTTTATTATTAGATGAAAAAATATATGTATTACTTTTTTAACATTGGAAATGTTTATGTTCGTATATGGGGGCAGAGTTACGAGTTTTCGTTCAAGGCCAAAAGACAACGGTGTCGCGATCAAGTGAGGAGCAATCATACAAAATTGAACAAGTGCAATTTTTTCGAAATGTGTTTTATATCATGTCTAGTTAATTGAGAGGTATTTGCGACGATCTGCGGTGCTATTTTTGAGCAAATGTTAATAAATACTGTAGAAAAAGCCATTTAAAAGTTAAGTAATCAAGCAAAAGTGAACGCGTATATAACAGAAGAATAATAGGGTTATTCCTGACAAAACTAAACAGTGCATTGATAAATATTGTGTGTATAATAAACAGTTAATTATGCTTCATATATGCTGTTATCATTTCCAATGTCCTCGATGGTTGCAAGGATTGCAAAATCTGTGAATTTTTTTTTAGAAAATGATTCTCTAAAGTCTAGTCATAAAGAGCTATCCTTGACACTGACCTATGAAAGCAAGAATCAAAAATATATATGCACAGTGTACAAGACATTGCTTACAAGCGATGACCACCAAAAGGTTGCGACACAATTATTGTTGCTTTCACTCTAAGCAAATTGTTCTAGCCTTGATAGATTGTATCGGTGGTCAGTGATCAGTGGTAGGTATGTTAAATGCCTTTACACTAATCTTGTGTTTACTGAATGAAATTACATAAACAATTATTAGTACTGTGGAGGTATTCGACCTTTATTAATAATAATTACAGTCCGTTGCATTTCAATCAGTGCATATAATATAAAAAATATATACCTACTAAATTATGAAATGGGAGACTTGAGAAAAGTCGAGTGTGTAATACTGTTGCTCATACAAATACAAATTTATTTAAAATTTAAATCCATGGATGCTACTGCATGTAGAGTCGTCATAAAAACATAAAATATACTAAATATACAAAGTAGGACAATACATAATGTATTAATGGTTATATAATGACTGGATTATTTATTATAGAAGCTTTTTTTACCCGACTGGGAGGATAATGTTTTTCGGGTGTATGTATGTTTGTATGTATCTTTGCATTTTGGTCGGCGCCTTCTGTAGCCTAAACAGCTTGACGGATTTTGAAAAATGAGGTGTCTATAGATTCGTCATAGTCTCACGAGTGCTACTGGGTACATGATATCACGGAAAATTCAATATTGCGGACGCTAGACGCAATTTTGTCAGAATACAAAAGTAATTTTCCTTCTAAATACATCGATATGGGTATCAAAAGAAAGGCTTCGTTGAGAAGATTTCATAATTTCAAGTAAGGTATATGACGCCACGGAAAATTCAATATGGCGGACGCTAAAAACCATTTTGTCATTTGTCAATACGCAAAAAATCGGTAAAACCTGTTGTGTGGGGTACTTATCAAATGAAAAGGCTTAATGAGTAGATCTTAACTAAAAGGAAGAAAATAAAAATATAAAAAAAACCCGACTGCGTAAAAAGCGAATTTAAAAGATGGATACAAGATCAAATGGTAAACTATGAGCAAGGCCCTATATTTCCTTTTTTTTTTTAAATTTTAGGATCAGTAGTTTCGGAGATAGGGGGGAGATCGGACAGATAGACACGAGAGTGATCCTATAAGGGTCCGTTTTTTCATTCTGAGGTAGGAACCCTAAAAATCAACTGATGTGAACATATTATGTATTTTTAAGTAACCAGATAATTTATAAAAGTCCGATTATATTACTTACTGAAGTAATCCTTTTTTTTGTGAACGCACGCATTTTATTTGTGCAAATTTAATAACAGATTTCAATTAATGCGTGTGTATATGCGTGCGACTTTGATGTTGTCAAACAAGTTTGCAAGGTGATTGTTTTCTAAACCTTCAGTAAAAGTATCGATGTTACTATAAGTACCTACCTATAATAAATTTAAAATACAAACAAATTTCCATTAGCTTATTAGATATGCAAGTTTCCTAAAGATATTTGTAGAATTATGTTGATATTTGATGGCGCCGAAGATATGTTATTTGGTTGCGCTTCACCACTTTTACCGTGGAGATTTAAAATTGTCTAAAATTCTAATTTATGAGTGCAGGACTGTATTCTAAAGTCAGCAATTGGAATCATAAGTAGCAAATATAAAAACAATTATCCAGGTGTGCAAGCTTTCACGGCCGGCATTGTTCCAAATCTTCATGGTTTCCGGACTTGTAGGCCGTGGTCCGGTGGTACTTCTACCTGACGTTTCGTCTACAACTGCGGTAGACATTCTCAAAGGCGATGTGGCAGCGGTCGAAGTGTCCTCCTTGGCGACTCACAGGTCAGTGTGTCAGTGACTGGTGTCCTCCCTTCTTTTATGCCTAGTACCAGTGTGTTCTCTGTTCGGTCGTAGTCCGTCTCTCTGTAATTGGTCAATTGCGCAGTGTGTAGTGGTGGGGGTGCCACATCGCCTTTGAGAATGTCTACCGCAGTTGTAGACGAAACGTCAGGTAGAAGTACCACCGGACCACGGCCTACAAGCCCGGAAACCATGAAGACTTGTAACAATAATTATTGATAAAAGGTGACTTACCACTGAGCACTGATGATTTGATTTGATAATATCCTATTACGTCGCAGTAAAAGCATGGGAGCAAACGGGCGACAGGATATCTGCTTGACACTTGTTTTTAACTTCAAGATCACCATGCATAACAATTTTATTACATTCACCATTAATAAGATTCACAACTTGCTGATAGTAATTGAAAAATGTCTAAACTAAAATACCATTACAGGTTCAAAGAAATTTTTACACGTGCGTGTAAAAAAAATGCCCGACTCTCGTATGTCCAGAATTCGGAAATCTGGCTACATCTGCAGTATGAATGAGAATAACTTTCCAATATTTAAATTTTGTAATTTTGAAAGAAAAGATTGATCGATTTTTATTTTATTTTTAACATTCCTTAACATATTCCTATATTCTCTTGTGTTGCCCGACAGCATTTCGAGTCTTATAATATTATTTATTAAATCAGCTCTCGCAAGTAGTGATATTTCGGTGACAAATTGCTTCATTAGGAAATAATTGATTGTTTAAAAACGTGTCAAGGTAGAGTAATTGTCAACTCAGCCACCGCGAAAGTGGAAGTTTCGGGTTAGAGTCCCGACGGTGACATAGGTTTGAAAAACGAATTTTTCCATTGTTGCATCATATTGTTACGTCATTTTCGATGGGTGTTTCTAACACAAATGCAAACTTTGCATTCATTTGTATATATTTAGTAATGTGTAAAATGAAATGGTAAAATGAAAATATTATTTCCATTTTAAATTAATAATTGTAGGCCTTCATGCACTTATCGACCGCATTCTGTCACGTAGACGTCGATTACCTCGAAGAAAAAGTATATCCGACGCCTGACAGTCCTGACGACGTATTCAGGATGCTTAGAGTTCTTGATGAAAAAGCGATAGAGAAAATCACGCCAGAGTTAGTATGAAAACAGTATTTTTGTAATTTCATATCTCAACATATTATGTCATATACAGGTGAATCACAGGATTGAGAACATAGAAAATAAATGAGTGCAACAGGGAAGACATAAACAAAATGGGTAGCAACAATATGGGTAGGTAGCGTGACAAAGATAGAATACACTTGGCTAACTCAACTAAATTAATTATCATGGTTTTAAGCATGAAAAAGGGCACAGCAATCACTGATCCTAACTAATTTGCACAATGGAGTTTTCCCTATGTTCGGTTTTCTGTGGTACACCCTGTATACAATATTTTTAAATTGAACTTAATATACAAATTGTTCTTTCATTCGTAATTTGAATAAATATTCTATGAAACTTTTTCCAATTGATGCAAAAAAATTAGTTTGTTTTATTGTGAACAATATATGTTCGTTTAGTAGACTAACTTGTCCCAGAATTGTCAAAAAAATCGACCAATAATCATCTTAATTAATGACATTCAGCGCCGGCCTTAGCCGTCCGGGCGAGATATTCTTCAGCGCCCTTTATTTCTTATAATTAATAATTAACTAGAATTTTGCCCGCGACCGCCCGGGTTGCTCCCCCCCCCCCCTCTCTCTAGAGCCGGCACTAATGACATTGGATCAATAATATCAATGCCCCACATGCAACATTCAAGTCCTGTGGCCAGATACTATAAACAGCACTCGTGATGAAATATTCTAACTCATGTTTATTTTGTAGAATTCTTGGACCGCATCCCAATTCGTATACATTCTCAAAAAGATTAGCTGAAACAGTTGTCAGCGAATACGCATCACGCCTTCCGGTTGCCATTTTAAGACCTTCTATAGGTAAAGCTAGTTTTAATTGAATTATAAGATGTTTATAGGTAGGTACTTACCTAGAGTCCGATCGAAGGTGTTTTTTCCGCCGAAGCAGAAGGAACTCCGAACTGTATAAAAAAATAAAATGTTTACTTTTAACAATCACGTTTTATTTTATGTGCCAAAATAGACGAAGATTTTTCTGAGTTAAGTACTTCAAAAAAAAAAGAAAAAAAAATATAGGCGTCGGCTCCTTTTTTTGAAGTCGGTTAAAAATAAAACTAAAATGTAGTAAAAGCACACGCAGCGACAATGTCTTTGATTCTGATGCCGGCCGTGCGTAGGCAATAGGCAAAGAACCTTCGGCTTCGGCGAAACTTTCACGCTTCGGTGTGTTTTTGGCCAAAGCGATTATTCGTTCGAACTCTAGTTATAACCACAAGCAATATAAATTTATCAAAAAAGCTCACTGTGCTAGAATTTTACTTTTAATAAGCATCATTCCTAGAACACTAACTACAGTCTACAAGCATCTCCAGGTATTGTGATTATTATTACAGTATTCATTTGTATGGTTTACTCAAGGTTATTAGAGTACTCTACTAACCTTGGGTTTACTTAAATTTATTTAATTATTAACTTTTTGAATGCTACTTTGTTTTGTTTTTTAAATTATGATCATAATTAGTATTCTTTAATATTTTTGATTGAATGTTCGTTATTAAAATGATAATTTTACATTTGAAATCAATTTAGAGTTGGCATCACTTTTACACTGATAGTCCTGGGACAAGTGTAAGAAACTGAACTCTTGTTCCCGAAAATTCTTAAACTAGAAACCACAGTTAATTGTTTCTTGTATCCCCAAAAACATAGCGAAACGTTTTTTCCATTCCAAACATTAATAGTTAAAAGGTTTCTGGTATATTCTTCAATCAATAACAACCAGAATATTTGCTAAATAAGAATTTATGCATTTGATATTTATATAGTAATCCCGGCTCTTCACGAGCCTTTCCCTGGATGGGTCGATTCTCTAAATGGTCCTGTGGGTGTACTGGTTGGAGCCGGGAAAGGTGTCATCCGCACCATGTTGTGCAACGGCGGTAATCATGCAGAAGTTGCTCCTGTCGACATAGCTATTAATGCTATGATTGCATTAGCCTGGTATCGCGGAACTCATTGGTAAGTCAAAGTTTCTGATACTTCATATCGTTATTTGTTACAAGAATGTTTAAGTATTTATGCTCTTTATATTGATACTAACTACTAGCCCCAGATAACCCATAATTCAGAAAAAATTGACATAGTTTTAAATCAAGAAAAACTGGAATTAAATATCAATGAGAGCTTAAGAATAGCCGGGATGCATCTAACGCGTCGGGTATTTACAAATCTGCAGCCTCCAGTTTTTTTTCACCTTCGAAAATCGAAGCCGCCGAGAATTGGCAGCAATATCAATTGGATTTCCAATTTATTATTGAAAATGATTATAAATTGAATATATTAATTGATATTTCATAAAACGTGATACTTGATTGGCACATTATTCAGAGTCGACACGTAGGTTAATGTTTTTCAGTGGTGCAAACACACACAGCGGCGATCGACTGAGAGCCGCCTCGACACATCGTTTTCCACAAGAACCGCCTGGTTGCCGCGTTGACAACGCTGTGTGTCATCTTCGAGGCGGCTGTAAACCGCTGTGTGTGTGTCATCGATCTTAACGTTTTTTTTAGAATCAACATTCTAAACATAACCAACTGTCGTAATGTGATTATGAAATGGGAATCATAAAAATATTTTATATAGGTACTACTTAGTTTAAAATCTAATCACGATTGTTACAGCTTTGCGTCAACACCAGTTTATAATATGACCCAGTCGGACTTAATTCGAATTACTTGGGGCGAAGTACTGGAAAAAGGGAAAAAAGTAATACGAGATCAACCTTTCGACTGGCCACTGTGGTATCCAGGTGGAAATATTCACACCAACAAATTCGTTCATTATAGCATTATATTTTTCGCACACATGTTACCAGCCTATTTTATCGACTTCTTATTGTTTTGTTTTATGCAGAAACGATTGTAAGTATAAAACAACTACGAGAATCCCGATAATAGGGTATTTTGAACCCTCATTTTAGTAAACTCTAAATGTAATTACTGTAGAAAGCATCAAAGCTTTGCTCTCTAGAAAGAATCTTTGATGAGGCAGTCTGCCATTTTTTTCAAAATGCCAATGATGTGAACTTTGTGACAAATATTTTTTTAAAGACAAAGAAATTAAGGACTGGTTGTAATATTATTAATTATGCTAATTTCAGTATGGTGAGAGTACAGAAACGAATAAGTGTTGGATTAGAGGTACTGCAGTATTTCACAATGCGAGAATGGAAATTCAACAATGAGGTGTTCTTGTCGGTGGCGCTGGAAATGACCGAAAAAGATCTAGAAATCTTTTATATGGCAAATGCTAAATACGACATTGATGTGTACATGCAAACAGCGATCTTGGGTAGCCGTAAATATTGCATGAAGGAGTCGTTAACCAATCTTCCTAGAGCTAGGAGATACAATTTATTGTAAGTATAAAATGTAAACAATTAAATTGGAGTTTCATGCTTTCACGGCCGGTAGACATCTTGATAGCAAATGTTTCCGAGCTAGGTAGCCGTGGTCCAATGGATTTTACTCCGTACGTTTCGTCCAAAACAACGTACTTACACGGACTCCTTCTCAAATTTGTTTGTATAATTTGTGTAACGGGATACCTTTTACTAATTTTTTATTTTTTTTTGTTATTTTTCAGTTTATACATATTAGACCAAACATGTTGGATGCTCTTTTATACCTGGGTTTGTTACAAAATCCTTTATTGGGCCAATCTAATACACTACCTTAACCCTACAAATTGGGATTTTGGAGGATCGTCTGTCCAAAGTGTTCAAATGCTTGGAGAATAAAGAGCACCGTATTTCGTGCTCATTAATACACGAAACTGTTTAATTTTTAAATCAGTCGTTAAGAACATATAATAATATCTAGTTATTGCTTTTTAATAGAGAATAATCGGATGCAATATTATATTTTGATTATCAATGCAATTATTTTATCAGTTAGGGTGGGTTTACATTGGTTGTGTAAATGGGCTAGTTACAAGTACTGGCAAACCAGCTACTCCTCCAGTGTAGTCAGCATGGAATACTCTCAGTACTATTATAGTAATCGAGGTAGTGAACTAACTAAGCAATAACAATCCAGGTTAGCCACTCACCCCACTAGCCTTCCCCCCATCAACCAATTTCTACAAAATTTTGCACTAGTCTACACAAATGCATTTAAACACCTAGTATGATTATAGCTTATATTAGTACCACTGACTGCCACTGCTACTTGACTAATGCAAACACAATCTTATAAAGCAAGTACGGCGAGGTTTTTAAATAGGTACGTTTATTGGACAATATTTTATACACTGTAGGTAATACATCTCGTCCTCTTCTATATTACAGTGTTATACCACTGACATAGAGAATGGATTGCGGAACAGGTCAGAGAACTTGTCGCTTAGTAGCTAGTTAGATTGTAGATTATAGTGTATAGACGCTCAACAGCTGAGGTCATCACGGTCCATTTGCTTAGTA
Organism: Mongoloraphidia duomilia; assembly: GCA_039654895.1. NCBI lineage: Eukaryota > Metazoa > Arthropoda > Insecta > Raphidioptera > Raphidiidae > Mongoloraphidia > Mongoloraphidia duomilia. The sequence continues at coordinate 40,695 of CM077517.1, forward strand.
GCAAGATATAATATGCAGTGGTGGCTGCGTCTTCACTGACCTTCACAGAGGTTCAGATTCGGACCCACAGCTGTACCTATCTAGGATATTAGCAGCCGTTGGCATTTTGTTCCATCCCGCTTTCACAACAATGGAAATTTTCAGCATGTTGCTGATATAGAAAGTGCGCAGTCCATTCTTTATGTCAATGGGTAATACAGACGAAAATAAGTCCATTGATATGCAACTTGTATATACTTATGTTAGTTAAATTTGTTATATTATTAATTATGTACATTATTATTTTTTATAAAAAATATACAATATTTATATCTATTTCATTGTTTTTAATATTCCACAAAAAAATATCACGCCACAGGGTCTTTATTTTATACAGTCTGGTGAAGCGACACATTTTTACTTCCCACCTCTACTATGGTAGGGAAGTAATGGATTTAGTCCGAAAAAAATATTTCGAGATTTTAACAAATTTTCACGTTTTGAGACCCTAGCAATCGTTTAAGATCATTTTCTGACTGATGTCTGTATGTGTGTGTGTGTGTATGTGTGTGTGTGTGTATGTGTGTATGTGGTCAATTTTTCGCCTTCGATATCTTAAGAACGGAACAACATACGGGCATGCCGATTGTTCTATTGTGTTTATCAGCCTTTAACTTAGATCTGATTAGATTTTGAGTCAAATCGGTTCAGTGGATCCTGAGATATTCAAAAAAACGTCCTCAATGTCACGTATTAACATAGGTAAAAAAAAATATAAATGAATTCTAGATGTTATAATATGAAAAAAATGTAAATATTTTTACTTCCCACCTCTACTATGGTAGGGAAGTAATGGATTCAGTCCGAAAACAATATTTCGAGATTTTAACAGATTTTCACGTTTTGAGACCCTAGCAATCGTTTAAGATCATTTTCTGACTGATGTCTGTATGTGTGTGTGTGTGTGTGTATGTGTGTGTGTATGTGTGTGTGTGTGTATGTGTGTATGTGGTCGATTTTTCGCCTTCGATATCTTAAGAACGGAACAACATACGGGCATGCCGATTGTTCTATTGTGTTTATCAGCCTTTAACTTAGATCTGATTAGATTTTGAGTCAAATCGGTTCAGTGGATCCTAAGATATTCAAAAAAACGTCCTCAATGTCACGTATTAACATAGGTAAAAAAAAATATAAATGAATTCTAGATGTTATAATATGAAAAAAATGTAAATATTTTTTTTCTCTAAAATGTATAGTTTTCGAGAAAAAAAATATTTTACTAAAAAAAATAAAAATTGTACGTAAATCAAGGTAACCATGATTTTTGCTATATTAAGTTAGCCATCAGTAGATCACCAAACAAAAAAGAGGGCCATGCTTTTTTCAAAGAATAAAAATTAAATTGTGTTTTAAAGACCACCAATACCTAAGGTTATTTGGGCCTAGTCAAAGAATAAAAAAAAAGAGTGTTTATTTTTTGCAAATATTTACTAGGTGGGAAGTATAGGACTGGTCATCAGTCGAATTTTTTTATTACATGGTCAGGGGCGCTGTTAACTGGGGGTACGACATATTATTATGATAAGATACGAGGTCAAGAGGGTGTCAAAAAAAAAACAAACAAACAAACTGAAAAAAAACGTTAAAAAAATTAAAAATGTACCTACGATCTAATTTCATACCTACTAATCTAGTTATTCATTTTAACACCCAATTCGCAGCTTTGAGTTTACTGACTACTGATATAAAAAAAAACATGTTCTTAACATGTACCTACATATTTGCATAAAATTATAACAATAATATCTGTAGGATCACAAATTATTATTACTGTTTTTCTAAAGTAGGTGATACTGCACCGATTTTAATTAAAAAATCCAATTTCTCTTTCATCAAATTTTCAATAAATCCATGAAAATTTCTGTTTGGAAGTTTATTAAGTTTGGAGAAAAATTCTTTTAATTTGACAAAAATTTCATCGTCGTTCTCTACTTTTAAATCTAAAATTGGTTTAATTTCGAAAGATAATACAGTTTTAAATATCTGTTCGTCTATAATATCGAATGACTCACAAATACTTGTTACATTGTGGAAAACAGCCATGGCATTTTCATTCAAAAGTAAAGAGCCTTCGCTCAGCACTTTTACAATAAACGGCGACAATATATTAAAAATGTCACAAATCTTAGTCTTAATATTTTCCAAAATTGACGGATCAATGTTTTCTCTTAGCTGTCTAGCAAGTCCTATATTTTCAAGACTACTTAAAGTTGTTGTCAGAACACGCACAAAATTATCGTAATATTCCCAAAAGTCGACATTTTTATTATTAAATAGTTCCGTTAAAGCCACGTACAATGCTTGAATTAATGTTGTATTTAAAAATAAATCAACACATTCGATATTTTTTTTCTTATAAATTTCCGTATAACTTACAACAGATAATGTTTCTATCATATTAATTATCAAATCTCTACACTGGGAAGCAGCTAACATATTTGAAAATGTTTCCATAAAATTTTCATATTTTGTAAGCGTACTTTTATTTATAATATCAAAAACGTTATCTTCAACGCGATAAATTAAATTTAAAAATCGCATATATTGCACTAACGTTAAGGCATCACAGAAATCATTAAAAATAATGCGAATGAAAACTGTAATAACATTTTCATTTTCAAACATTTTTTTTACTGCGCTTTCGCTAGCGCTTACGTTAGCTATCATACCTGTAATAATTTCCAAGCATCTTGGTGGCCAACGATCGCATTCTATTGCATGAGCTGCTATAGTGAAAAAATCATGTTCTACCAAATATTCAACTACTTCATTGTCGGTAGTCATGTCCCATAAAGCACACAAATCTGATTCTAAATCATCATTCCAATCATTTTCTTGGAATTTTAATAAAGTTTTTAAAACAAATCGCTCACTATACATTGTGGTTCCTATCCTATCACCGGCTAACTTCGTTAAATCGATTTCTTCAATGTCTTCAGTTGTAGGATTACAACCATTTTGAACATTGGTCTCTACATCGTCAGTTATTTCAACACTTGCTATGATTGCAGGTGCGCTGGATTCGCACCGCTCTTTTTGTTGGTCAACTGATCCAGGCGATAACTTTGCATCTTCAGTTTGTTCTTGAACATTATGATTGGTGTCATCAGTTATAATTTGCTTATCCATATTACGAAATCTGTACACAATATTAGCATATCAAAACATGTTAATTGCTTAAATAATAAAACTTTTGTAAATAGAAATTACAAACTTAACCTTAAAAAGTTTATTGTGTTTATGGTTTTAGTTCTTACGTCAATTGACAAATCACAAAAAGTTCTCGTTATAAGAATACCATAGTTCACATACACATTTTTGTAATAATTTTATTTTTTCTTCTTCTGCAAAATTATGAAATGTAAATATTTGTTTTGAGCAAAGGTTTTCACCATTTTTGACACTTCACCACTATTATTTTATCATCACTCACTAGAGTGAAGCATAGAACAGGGAGGCAGAAGACAAATCGATCAGCTGCAGCAGAGATCAGCTGTTTGACAGATGTCTGATGTACAGAAACATGTGCCCAGCTGTCAATATAATATAATAGCCTTGAATTTTTCTCTAATTTTTTATGAAGATACTGTTTTAAGTGAATTACAAGTAATTGACACAGGCTGAATTCTAAGAGCGATTTCATGTTACATTTTTAAATGATATTTTTTGGTTATATAATACAATTTGAAAATGTCTAGAACTTCCCCAAAAAAAGTATTACCGACAGAGAGCTCATTCAAATCCAATAGCTGATCATTGTTTTGATTAGTAAGTATATAAAAAATTATGTACCTAATTTCAATGTGCCACATTGAAATTATATAATTTTATATACTAGGATAATTTTTTAACTTCATACGTATTTTTTAGCCCTACAACTCCAGTCGATTTCCAATGGTCGAAATTGTATCCTCATAAAATTAGCGAAGACAATAAAAGTCAAAAACCAACAAAATGCGTTGAATTCGTAGATATCGGATGCGGTTACGGTGGACTGTTGGTTACATTATCACCGATGTTTCCCGATAAACTGATATTAGGAATGGAAATACGCGTTAAAGTTTCAGACTTTGTAATCGATCGAATCACAGCATTAAGATCTCAACATCCTGGAGAATATCAGAATATTGCTTGTCTTCGTACTAACGCTATGAAGTATTTACCAAATTTTTTCTACAAAGGACAGGTACAAAACTGTAAACTAGAGTAGTGTCCATAATGTTCGATTTTGGAAAATGTTTTTTGCAACACTTGCATCAAAAGTACAATTTTAGATGGCTGTGTACCAGTGGCGGATTTACACATTTGCCGCCAGTAGGCTATTCAAATTTTGCCGCCCCTACCGACCTCTACAATTCGATACCCTAGTTCACAATCATATTAATTAAATTTTTTTTGTCAATGAAATTGTAACTTTATGATTTGTGCACCGTATCGATCGTCCTAATTACACCACCTTTTTCCCGTAATTAGTATGATTGTGAACTAGGGGATTAATAAAAGCTCAATCATGTAGTACTAATAAGGCGGAGACCTAATAACATTTAGGTAGGTACCTATTGGGATCCGTCAAATGAGTATATGACAACTGGTGGCAGAAAATTGTACTAAAACGAGGGAAAATTTTACATGCTAACAGTGCAAATTTATCGTGAAATTGTTTATTACAAATATAAAACAAGTAAAATAAACAAAAAGTATCGAAAATGGAATTCGCGACGTTTTCTAATATCATGGGCATTAAACACTGTCAGTTATTGCCTTGTAAAACTTACTTTACAGAGAATTATTTTCTGATGAAATGTGGAAAAATTGTATTTATGAATTAAAAAAATATTTTATATTAATAATAAGATGTACTTATTATCATACTGCACAACAATAGTTGAATCCCTGATGATTGGCAAATTTATAGGATTAATTTTGTATACAAATATTTTGAGGTTAGTAACTTACCCACTTATTACAATATAACTTATTATGTTGCAGTTATGTGTTTACATTATTCACCTAACCCAACCTTAAAGGCGCATTGAACGTGGATAATTAATTTCGTGGAGATTTTCTTTTAATTTTGATATTTTTAAGCAATATGTCGTAAAGATTACTGCTTTTGACAGTTCATTTTGCATGCATTTTTCTCGTTATATTTCCGACATTTGATAATATGCCCGGCTTTGAGAATCCGTTCTCCTTCAACAAAATTCCTTTGTTTAGGATTCGTACCGGCCCAATCACAAATTGCACTTATATTTATCATTTCTTATCACTTTGAAAATCATAAAATTACACGCAAAAGTATACACCGTATATGAAATTTCCCTCCCTCTGCGCCATGTTTTTTAATCTCCACCTATCTGACGGATCCCAATATAAATATGAATCTTTTTAATTTCTGTAAGACAAAAAAAAATTTTGACCCCAAATTTGCCGCCCCTAAAATCTGCCGCCCTAGGCTCCAGCCTACTCAGCCTGCTGGTAAATCCGCCACTGCTGTGTACCGTTTGTTAAGTAAATTTTAACGCACTCCGTGCTATAAAGTAATACTGTTTTGTTTTACTTTAAAACACGTGCGTAAAATAGTACTTTATAGATTACTTTGCTATAATGTCACTAATAAAATATTTATCTAAATTGTGTTTTATTTGCTTTTAATTGAACTTTTGAAGCAGTTGTTGCAAAAAATATTGTATGTAACGCGTGTCTAAAGTGACGAATCTGACAGCCGCCATTTTACAATACTCTCCTAAAAGGTTTTGTTGCATTTATACCTGAACGAGTGTGTTTACCGCGCGAGCCGAATTAGGCTCGTATCGCAAAATCGCAACTGTTGTATAATTCGTCATTAAGCCACTTGTTGCATAAATATCTATTTGAATCATTAAATTAATGCACGTCTACCGACTAAACAAACCTTGACTCAAGTCTCAAACAAACAAAAATCTAGTTAAAAGAAGTATCTAATAATAATCTGGCTCCTTGCGTGAAGGCGCTGCTATTGAATACATTTTATTTAAGCTTAAAGCGTATCTGTGAGACCAGTGTTATTCTGCACAAGATTTTGATTCTCCATTTTTTTTATGCCTTTAATAAACGTTTTGGTTTTAAATTACTTACAAATCCTCTTTTTAGCTTAAGAAAATGTTCTTCTTATATCCCGACCCACATTTTAAAAAAGCGAAACATAAATGGCGCATTATCAATCAGAGTTTATTGGCTGAATACGCTTACGTGTTAGACGACGATGCTCGGGTCTACACCATCACCGATGTTTTGGATTTACATGAATGGATAGTCAAACACTTTAGTGAACATCCGTTATTTCAGAGAGTTACGGAAAACGAATTGGTAAGTTTTATCGGAACTGCAATTTTCTTTTCAAACTTGGTGCCAGTTATTGGGAAAATGCAAGGAAAAATTTAAATGATGAACTGAAGGTTATGAATGTTGTGCTAAACTGGAAGTAACTGATTACTGGTCGCAGATAAGCGTACGTAATAGTTCTATAAAAAAAACGTGGTGTTTTTACCTTAAGAGTATTCGATAACGGAAGTTACCCGCTGCACCCTTCATCTTAAATCCTTTCCCCTCGCCTATAAAACGGTTCCCGTTCTCCCAACGCTATTTTTAAAGCTAAAGGGTTTGGGTTAACGCCAAATGAAGAACCGAGAATCGCACTAAAGATCCTACAGGCGAATTTTTTGAAAAAAGTTTTGGAGATGTGTGAAAGATTACGTAATTTTTTAAAAAGATGTTAAAACAATAACCAGCAGCAATAAATTTAAATAATCATAGAACAACTCCAGTATTGATATTTGATAGTCTTTTTTTTTATTTAAATCAGTTGGTAATAATTTTTTACGAAAATTTATTTGTAAGTTACATTTATAAACAAAATATTAATAGAATAATTCAAATTTTTACAGACTTCGGATCCAATTGTTGGTAAATTATACAGTAGTACCGAAGAAGGTCAAAAAGTTACTAGAAACAACGGAGAGAAATATCTTGCGGTGTTTAAACGTATTCTAGATCCATATTGTAAGTTGAACAAATGAAAAAATTTATAATAAATTCTATATTATAAGTTAGGATTAGTTATTCTTCATTTATTTCATTTATATATTCTGGAACTAAAAAAAGAACGTTGCATTTAAAAAACTTTAGATTATTCAACTAGGTATTGCCAATAATTATTTATAAAAAATACACTGAAGATGAATAATTTTGTGTCAGTATTCAATGACGACATAATTTAGCAACAAAGACGCTGGTGATCAATTTAAAGTTCTGCCAAAAACGATACTGTTACTAGAATGACTTGACTGTAAATTATAAACACTCGACAACTTAGGTCATTAGTATCTATTAGTGATGTGCCAGATATCCGTATCCGATCCGTATCCGCGGATATCCGAGGGAAAAGAAAGATCCGTATTCGTATCCGTATCCGTTAGTTTTTTGGCGGATCTTTTACCTTATCAATTTTCAATTCATAGATAAAATTTTATATATATAGGTAATTAGGTAATAATGAAAAACAGTTAAATTCCATTCAGATTATCTTTTATTTTTTAATATCGTGGTCAATAACTTTTTCCCATAACAGATAGTCTCTTTCCAAAGGTCGATGTGCAATATTTAGTATTTACCGCCGCGTACTCTAAGAAAGTTAAGATCCGTATCCGTATTCGCGGATCTTGAGACCAAATATCCGTATTCAGATCCGTATCCGCGGATATACATTTTTAACGATCCGGCACATCACTAGTATCTATATTACTAGAATGGAGGAAAAAATCAGTACTGGAACGTAATGTCAGTCTGCAGGGCTTATGTGTGGGTAATATTGTTGCATACTTCCGGCTGTTTTTGCATGTTTCCATTTACTCCATTTACTGTGTTCCATGCAACCATCTCCTTGATAAACGTGGCCCAAAGAGAAATATGAGAACGTACATTGCGTGATTAGATACGACAATACTCTCTCAACTGTAGTATCGGGCGGAAGAATCGGCGGGTGTTCCCTAAGATAGTACTTGAACACTTTTAATGCTTGCAGTTGTGTGTAATAAGGCATTTTCTGATTGGAAATTTCTTGAATATTTTGCGTAAAGTTTTCGCTTGTTACAACTGATCTGAAATAATTATATTCTATTATTACCTGCGGCTACGCTCGCGTTAATGTCGATTTTTTGCTACTGCTCAGTTCCCTTCAATAGAATTTTTAATACCGTAAAATTTTTTCCAATGTATTTTTGGCGCATGAAGCGAACATATCATCTCCAATTTTCGAACCGATCTCTTCTATTCCACGCAACATTTCTAAAGTGGAGTTTAGACACTGTTTGTGTGTTGTTTTCAAGTCTCTAACATCCACATTTGAACTTCCTTGAACCACGCAACTTACAGTCAATGCCACGTAATGCACCTGAGGCGCTTCTAAGACGGTCACTTTTGGTTTCTGGAATAAAAGTCGTTTTAAAAAAAGACAGTGCTTAATACCCATTGGCTGCGGAATGGGGGGAGGCTAAGCTCGCCCCGAAATAGCGTCCATCCTTCCCCGCACGGTAGAAGTGTAAATATCTCACTCAGTCGCTCCCTCTCTCGTTCACATACACCAAACTTATTAACACCATCTAGGGCAATTTATTGGAACAAAGGAAACGCATTTCCATTTATTTTTTTCCGCCATCTGTTAGCGAGTTAACTAACTCCTCTATATACTAGTACCGCGGTTTTAGCAGTTCTAGGCTCCTAGAGCTGCTATAGAAGCCTAGAGCTGCTAAACAGTCCGAAGAATCCGAGAATTTGACCAACAAACAATCAGCTGTGTCCGAAGAGTTATGTATAGTTGCGGACACACGCTTCGGGAGTTCAGAAACAGTTCAGAACTTGCCAACAAGCACACCGCTTATTAACACACCATAATCAAATTTCAAAATTTAAGATAGTGATTATCCTTTACTAAATAAGCGGTTCATTTTTTATGAATGGGTCGCGTGTGCTTACATTGTTTCATAGCTCTTCCCGTTCCATTTATTTATTGTAAATTATAGACGCGTCGACAACTTAGGTCATTAGCGTCTTCTTCCCGTTCCATTAACCTTGTTACGAGCTATGCATGACTCGAACTATCTTAAATTTTGGAACTTAACCACAGTATATTGTGTGCGTTGGCATCCCCTTCGTGAACCACTGACACTTACCGGATAAGAAACTCCTTTTTCAGTTATAGTAAATTCTCCGTTCATTTTTTCTAAAGCTCTTTTGTAAGCGTTTACCGATTTCTCGTAGTTACGTCGATGTGTGAAATTTATAACTTCACATCTTACAACTGCTTTGTCAACGATGCAAGGCATGGAACGTGAATAAATCCGTAGACGTTTTGCACGCACTTCGCCTGGCTTCAAATAACCTTTGTGCTCGCAAACCACTATGTGCACCATTTCAGGGTAGGCACAATTAAAACTATATTAATAAAAAAAAATTTCATTAAATAATACGGCGCCACCGCACTGACTGTCTCGCATCGACCGCGGATTTTCGTTCATCAGTAAATTAAGTCCATATTAAATCGGAGGCGTCTATAGCGCCGTGTCTAGGGGCTGGCAAGACTTTCACTTGAAAGTGAAAATATAATATCATAAATAAAATAGCCAACTGAAAAACAATCTGAAATAACTTTCCTCGTGGAAAAATGTTCCGGCTCAAATTTCTAAAAAAAAATTATATAGCTTTTGGTTTAATCTCCGATCTCGTATTTAGTAAACAACCATTACAAGTTTATGGAAAATTAAAAATACAGGGTCACATACACTTTTTACGACCAGTCCAGGTCCAGACTAGCAACCATTTGACTATAGAACAACTTTTTGAACGACCCTAGTTTCCAGTTCAAAATTTTACAATAATAAGCATAATCTGTACAAAAAAAAAAGGTGAAAATGGACCGTTTTTGATGAAACTTAGTACCTCTACTATCAATTGGTACTCAAACATTGAGTATAGATCACTTTTATCCAGCAAAACCGACAATAACGTCAGTCGCGACTAACATTAAAAATAAAAAATAGAGATGGTAACAATACCAATGCCAATTATATCCAATAACATCGCTGGAAATATTGTTCATAAAAAACAATCGTTCTTCAATACTGGTAACTGGCATTGTGAGAACCATACACTCTGTCGATAGTTTGATAAGAGCATCTGGCGGTAAATGTTGACTCACGGGGGGACATCTTTCCATCAACTGATTTGCGGGCTTACAATAGTTGACTATACCATTTCCCGACACTTCTAGCAAACATCTTTTGTTTCCCAATAAAAAATCCAAAATCATCTTAAAATAAAGCCATTTTACACAATGTAGACTAGACGTTTAAGATATACAGATTGTCCGAAAGCGTGGAAAGCGAGTAAAGACAGACATAATTAATAGGGCGACCTGTCCTTGTTCCACTACAGTCTTAATAGACTGTACGACAAAGACAGGACGTGGCCCTATTAACTGTATGTGTCTTTACTCGCTAGCGGCGCGTCAGTTTACTTGTCTTTCCAGAATTTCTATATTATTTTGAGTGATGGGTATGAATTACTTTTTACCAGCACCTATTACCATTTACCAACCTTATGCAAACCGAGTTCAATTGGTTTGAAGTAAAATATAACCGGAAACTGTTGCCACGGTTCGACTGTTTCTTGCGGATTTAAACATTGCAGCACCTCAAAACCCACTCGATAGTTAAGATCTCTTAACGGCTTAGTATCGATACAGTATCTAATAGAATTTTGAGATCTATTGTACAACCAAAAAATCTAAAAATGAATTTTTATTTAGTATTCTTTTTAAGAATAATACATTATCTAATGCAACACTACATTTACTCATTTTTTTTTAATTAAACAAATTAGTTTTAAACCAGTATTTTTTTAAATCAAAATATGATCTAGGCGTAATTTCCATCGCTATTTGGGTCAAATAACAAAAATTTTGTGATGTAAACTCTCAAAAACTGAAGTTTAGATTTCAGTATTGTGAGTGCCTAAGCTGTAGGTTATTTTGTTTGTAGCTAAATCCAGCACAGAGTATCAGAATGAAATTTTTCCCAAGTATGCAGTGTTGTTGGTAAAGACTATCTTTTCATCTCTTCATTAGAAGACAAAATCATAGTCCATGCGCTTGGAAGTCGCGTAGCTGGAGTTTGGTAAAAATCCAAATTTGATTTGGAAATGAAATGAAAGAATATTTAAGAGCGTGCATTTTGAAGTCTGCGAAAGTTTATGGGCAAAAAATATCATGGATGCTCAAACACCCATACAGTTGGTATGCTGCTTTATATTAAGTACTTAGCTATACAGTCCTATTATAGATGTACCTAAATAGATTGAAATACCTGAGCAGATGGTTCCAACTCACTGATAGATACACTTTGTAAATTGAATTTGAAGTCAACGTTGAAAACAGATAACCCCGGTGAACTCAAAAGTAACGTCCTGACATGTACAAACAATTCAATTTTTCGGTTTTCGAGAAGAAATAACTGATAACACATGGTTGTTTCTCCGTCTAGACAATACTTCAGATCCATTTGTAAGAATTCAATTGAATGTCCCTTTAAAAATGAAGAATATAATATTTAAAAAAATTTGGGCATACAAGTAGGTAATTCAAGAATTACAAGCTAGAGTTAACAATTTTCCATAGCAACGGTTGACTATTAAGATGAGTTCACAGGAGTAACTCGGAACCTGCTAAATAAAAATTCACAGATTTCGCAATCCTTGCAACCATCGAGGACATTGGAAATGATAACAGCATATATGAAACATAATTAACTGTTTATTATACACACAATATTTATCAATGCACTGTTTAGTTTTGTCAGGAATAACCCTATTATTGTTCTGTTATATACGCGTTCACTTTTGCTTGATTACTTAACTTTTAAATGGATTTTTCTACAGCATTTATTAACATTTGCTCAAAAATAACACCGCAGATCGTCGCAAATACCTCTCAATTAACTAGACATGATATAAAACACATTTCGAAAAAATTGCACTTGTTCAATTTTGCATGATTGCTCCTCAGTTGATCGCGACACCGTTGTCTTTTGGCCTTGAACGAAAACTCGTAACTCTGCCCCCATATACGAACATAAACATTTCCAATGTTAAAAGTCATGAGGTGTCGTGAGACGCCCAACAGAAGCTATTCTTCTTACGCATTGTATATAAAATCGAATTTATCAAAATTATAAAAAATTTAAGTAATTGAAAAGTTATTATTTGGCCGCCATTTTGAAATCGAGTGAAGCGAGTCAGTAATGTATTAATAAAATTCGAGCGAATAAACACCACCAGCACGACTGACGACTCGCGGGAGGAGAATTTATCGCCGGGGGGATCATAAATCGAAATATACGTGGGCGAAGCCACGGGTAACGGCTAGTACCTATACATATATAACGCGAGCGAAGCGGCAGGTTCAAGCTATAGTGTGGATAATGGGTATATTATTTAATGACTTGATTGGTTAGCTTTAAATGAAAAAATAAATTAATACCTCTAAAGATAAAGATAAAGGTTGAATTTTTAACACTTCTCGATGAGGACAATTATATTTATAAAGTCTACATGATAATCCTTTCGGCACTTCAATAAGCGGACACGAACATATTTTTTTACGCTGCAATTTTATTGGCACAAGATACTTTGTCAGATTTTTTAACGTCAAATAAATCTTTGATATTGACGTTTCTACTTCATCAGGAACATACATATCGACGCATTTTGAAGTGTTGGGCCGCATTTCTTTTAACGTTTGGTTTAGTCTAAAAGTCAAAAATTATGATAGGTATATTATTTTGTGAAAAACTAATTAAGTAATTAATTTTCTACAATTGGGTACTTGCACGGAATTTTTTAACATGCAGAACGAAAATATAGGTATGTCAATTAGAACAAAACTCTAAAATCTGAGAAACATTGAACAATTCGTCGAGGCGCAACAATTTAGTTGCTGTGCTATTTACTGTGACATTGAATCTCCGCTGTCACCAAAAGTGCTTTATAAACGTTTGGAGTCCTCATCCAATAATAACTATGAATTAGTTATTATCAACAAAGCATTATTTGCGTCAGCGGGACTGAATGGTCTTTTAAATACCACAACAACTTTATAAATTATTGCGCTTCAACGAATCGTTCAGTGTTTCTGTTAAATTTTAGATTTTTGTTCAAAATAAGGTATATTTTTACTTCCCACCTCTACTATGGTAGGAAGTATGGATTTAGTCCGAAAAAAATATTTCTAGATTTTAACAGATTTCACGTTTTGAGACCCTAGCAATCGTTTAAGATCATTTTCTGACTGATGTCTGTATGTGTGTGTGTGTGTGTGTGTGTGTTTGTGTGTATGTGGTCAATTTTTCGCCTTCGATATCGTAAAAACGGAACAACATACGGGCATGCCGATTGTTCTATTGTGTTTATCAGCCTTTAACTTAGATCTGATTAGATTTTGAGTCAAATCGGTTCAGTGGATCCTGAGATATTCAAAAAAACGTTCTCAATGTCACGTATTAACATAGGTAAAAAAAAATATAAATGAATTCTAGATGTTATAATATGAAAAAAATGTAAATATTTTTTTTCTCTAAAATGTATAGTTTTCGAGAAAAAAAATATTTTACTAAAAAAAGAAAATTGTACGTAAATCAAGGTAACCATGATTTTTACTATATTAAGCTAGCCATCAGTAGATCACCAAACAAAAAAGAGGGCCATGCTTTTTTCAAAGAATAAAAATTAAATTGTGTTTTAAAGACCACCAACAGCTAAGGCTATTTGGGCTTAGTCAAAGAATTAAAAAAAAAGAGTGTTTATTTTTTGCAAGTATAGGACTGGTCATCAGTCGAATTTTTTTTATTGTTATGCATACTAAAATTCGATGAAAAATTCCATTAAAGTATTTTACATAAGTAGGTACTTACCCATCAATATTTAGAAGTTTCCAAAGCCATGTTTTGCCAAAAAGATGGTCACCACAAAATACATCAGAAATCTACAAACAAATAAAGATATTAATTGTATAACGATTTTATCACAAAATTTAACAACGTCCGTTTGTAATTTCGTTTTCTTGAAAAATTTTCAAGTACTGTTATAGTTAGAAAAGAGAACCATGGATCGGTCCGTTTGAACCAGCATCACTCGAAAACGCCTGGACTGAATATGAATTTTCTGACTTACCTGAATTGTTGATAACTGCGCAAAGTAATCAAACTTATATATTATTTGCTGACAATGTTCCACAACATTTAAACTATATATATTTTTTCTAACATTATAAGTTATAGTAAAATTGTGATAATCAACGGTTTTCGGACATATTGTTAATTTAATTTCTTGATCCGATTTCGGTAACACGTCCCCAAATACTGGCGAAATTGTAACGTCTAATTCTGAATCGTCAATTTCAAATTCACTAGGTCTATACACCAATTCAAAATGAATCGTCGATTCACCAAAATTGAAAATTTTGAACATTGTACTTGTCTCGACTCCATAAAGACATTCGTAAAAGTTGTGTTGGTTAGGCAGAGCCTAGAAATAAAATGGATTCGTATTATATTTAATATTTATGTGATATATAAAATCTTAAGCCTTTTTGTCCACACCAATACATATTTTAGTATTTATCAAAAACGTGTCGTGTGTTCAAAAATGTGTACCTATCTGAATGCGGTCACGTGTGACGCATATAGTAGGTAGGTACCTACACAAAAAATTTCGTGATATTCAACGCACACGATCCATTCGTTGTCATATTATTTGTGTTGTGAGTTATATTAATTGTCATAATGTGTCCGTGTGTTCATAAATGTGGACGTGTCTGCTACATAATATTATGAAAGTACACGAAAATTCGTGACATTCAACACACACGGACCATTCGTTATCATCAAGAGATTTGCCTCGAAACGGTACTGGACATTCCTGAATGAGCACTGATTTAGCGTAATTTTGTTTTATTTCCAGTTTTTGATCGACAATTTTAATAAGTGGACTGCAAGATGTACTGTCAAAGCGAAACTCGAATGTTCGTTATGTTAAAATTCTTTTGTTTAAAAACATGAAGGGGGTGAAGTATATACTATTAACTATACTGAATGAAATTCTAATATACAAACACAAAGAAACGACTCCTCGCATTTTCCAAATATTTGTACGTAAGAAATAACGGGTAGACCAATGGGACACGTCGCATATTGCAAAGCGAATGTCTCCAATTGAATTTCGATCTTTTCAGGAGTGTCCAAATCACAGCACCATTTCCATTCAATCTGTGTACATTCGTTGGCTGCTAAATCTCCAAAAGGTACATTTATCCACAAGTTTTTTTGGAATTCCGGTGGTATAATATATTTATATCTGTAAAAAGATAATAAGTTTTTACAAATAGATAGGTAACGTTATTACCGCAGGGGTCTAAAAAGTGGGTTTTGTCACAGTTTAGATGAGCAAAGACCAGTATGTAACACGTTTTTTAATAAGTACCTAAGACAATGATTTGTTTTATTCAGCATCTTAACAAGTGCACCAACTTCACATTTCGGATACAAAGTTGGAAATTCGACGGTGTTTTCATATCCAACAACAATATTTGGATATTCTGAACATCCTTGCAGTTCCAACATAAGATTATGTTCTTCGCGGCCATTTAATTCAACCATCCATTGTTCATTATAATACATATGTTTGTTATTATTTGGACAAAACTGAATGACAACTATTTGATAATCGCCTGTAATGATGCCACACATTGGTTTTACTGAAAAATTTCTGAAAGACGTATTTACTGTTCAGTACAATGCTTACAATCCAAAATCATAATCTTACAAAACATCCTGCCTTGTTTCCGTATAATTAATGAAATTGTCTTCTGTTTGCTGTAGATCACAGAGAAAGGTATGTGAATAGTGGAAAAACCTTAGATGCAATAAGAGTCAGGTAATAGGTACTTACTTCACTTTTCTTCAAGCATCAATTGTGTGTGTCCTACAGCAAACAGAAATCAATGCCTTTAAATACATTTTGAATAAACACGAAATTAAGACAAGGTGTTTTGGAATATTTGTCTTATAATCCCACGTTAATAAAATGTATCTACCTACGTTTTCGAGGGGTAACAGAATTTAAATGTAACTGGGAGATGTCCATAGCGCTTTATTTGTAAAGTGGCGTACGAAGACATTGATGGAATACATGGCGGAAAAAATAGTTTATTTGGATGCAATTCAGCTTGAGGTAACCATCCACCAGAACTTGGAGGAAACGGGTTTCCTATCAAATGAAGGCAAAGAAAAAGATGAAATTAAAAACGGCCAAGTGAGTGTCGATCGTAGATAGGGAAGGGTTCCGTAGTATGCCAGTTATGCTAATCTTACAATTTTGATAAAATAAATAAAATAAAAACACATTCTTAATCTACCTACTCAAAAGGCCCTTTTCAACGATCCCCCACATGAATAGATACAAAAAAAAATTTGTCCCCCGTTTGCATGTATGGGCGCTTTCTTTTTTTCTGTTTTTAGTATTTGTTGATTAATTAGATTTCACATTAGGTAGTACCCTTCCCTAGAACGACTGGATAACTTTTTGGATTTTGTTTAAAGAAAAAAAATTTCATCTCAAAGGATGAAGGAAAAGCATAATATAGGTACTATACGTTTGTTAGATTTATTTACTTATTAAATCTCTAAAATGTATTCACAGTATTATAGTCAATGGCGGTACTAACCAGCAAAATAAACTGTAAAAGGTATCGGAACATTTAAGTAAGGAGTTCTGTCTGTATCCTTTTTCCAAAAAACCATCCCGTTTAAAACTGAACCGTATAATTTACAAGGCTCTTTTGGTTTAAAGGTGCATTCAAATAATGCGCTCTTTTGAGATCCCAAAAATATTTCTTGAGGAGCAATTTTAAATATGTCATTAATATCTACAAAAAATAAAGTAGCAAATAAATGTCATAAAATCTATATATATAAAACAGTTCCGTTACTGACTGACTGATTGACTGACAGACAACGCCCAGGTCAAACCGCTGAAGATATAAACTTGAAATTTGGACAGTAGGTTCCTTTTGTGACGTAGGCACCCACTAAGAAAGGATTTTTTGAAATTCAACCCCTAAGGGGGTTAAATAGGGGACGAAAATTTGTATGGAAATTCGTCATTTTTGAAGTTAGAAGCATGAAATTTTGCACAAAAGTTTCTTATATAACGTAGGTGAGCACTAAGGAAATTTTTTTTGAAAATTCATCCCCTAAGGGGGCTAAAAAGGGGATGAAAGTTTGCATGGAAGTTCGTCATTTTTGAAGTTAGAAGCATGACATTTCGCATAGGAGTTCCTTATATTAGGTAGGTGAGCAATAAGAAAGGATTTTTGAAAATTCATCCCCTAGGGGGGCTAAATAGGGGATGAAAGTTTGTATGGAAATTCGTCATTTTTGAAGTTAGAAGCATGAAATTTTGCACAGGAGTTCCTTATATTACGTAGGTGAGCAATAAGAAAGGATTTTTCGAAATTCAACCCCCGAGGGGGTTAAATAGGGGATGAACGTTTGTATGGAAATTCGTAATTTTTGAAGTTAGAAGCATGAAATTTTGCACAAAAGTTTCTTATATAACGTAGGTGAGCACTAAGAAATTTTTTTTTGAAAATTCATCCCCTAAGGGGGCTAAAAAGGGGATGAAAGTTTACATGGAAGTTCGTCATTTTTGAAGTTAGAAGCATGACATTTTGCATAGGAGTTCCTTATATTACGTAGGTGAGCAATAAGAAAGGATTTTTGAAAATTCATCCCCTAAGGGGGCTAAATAGGGGATGAAAGTTTGTATGGAAATTCGTCATTTTTGAACGGATCTGGATGAAATTTGGCACAGAGATAGATTTAGTCTGGAATAGCACATAGGCTACTTTTTATCCCGGAAAAATGTACGGTTCCCGTGGGATAGTTTTGTATTTGTTTTTCACAGAGCAAGGGATCGACATGATTTTTTGCATAGTGGTAGTTTAGGGGTCAGAGAATGTTATAGGCTACTTTTTATCCCGGAAAAATGTACGGTTCCCGTGGGATAGTTTTGTTTTTGTTTTTCACAGAGCAAGGGATCGACATGATTTTTTGCATAGTGGTAGTTTAGGGGTCAGATAATGTTATAGGCTACTTTTTATCCCGGAAAAATGTACGATTCCAGTGGGATAGATTTGTTTTTGTTTTATCTTTAGAACTACTAAACCGATTTTAAAAATTCTTTCACTAATAGAAAGCTACGCAGGGGGGGCAGATTCTCGCGGGGTGATAACAAATTAGGGGGAAAATTTACGCGGGGGGATAACAAATTTAGGGGGGAGATTCTCGCGGGGGGATAACAAATGTAATGTATTATTAATATTCGAGCGAACGAGCGAAGCGAGTGAGTAATGTATTAATAAAATTCGAGCGAACGAGCGAAGCGAGTAAGTATTGTATTATTAATATTCAAACGAACGAGCGAAGCGAGTGAGTCATGTATTAATAAAATTCGAGCGAACGAGCGAAGCGAGAGAGTTATGTATTAATAATAATCAAGCGAACGAGCGAAGAAGGAATTAATAATATTCAAACGAACGAGCGAAGCGAGTGTCTAATGTTTTAATAAAATCCGAGCGAATGAGCGAAGCGAATGAGTTATGTATTATAAAATTCCAGCGAATAAACACGACCAGCCCGGCTTCGCTTCGCAGGAGGAGAATTTTTCGCGGGGGGGATAATAAATTGTAATCATAAAATACGTGGGCGAAGCCACGGGTAACGGCTAGTATAATCATAATTTATCACTAGCTCGAGGTTACAAAAAGATTAAAATTTAGATATTTAGAATTTTAGATTCATATCTTCAAACGATAGCCTGTCCTAGACCTGAATTTTTATTGCACGAACCTTTCAAAAGATTCGAATGGTTGTGACAAGATTCGTATATTACAAAACCCGACTTTCTCGATTGGATTTAAATCCTGAAAATTCTGTTAACTAATTACCTGACTCCCACTTAATAAATATTTCATTTTCGATATTATTAGTAATCGTGAATGTTTTTGAAGCAAAATGCTCATCGTTTCCAGTTGTATTTAAATAGCGAAAATCAAAAAATGTATTAGTAATCGATACTGGAGGAGGTTCATGAAAAATAATATTTGTCGAGTCCCACATATATCCCTCATAGTCAAAAGCTGCCATAATGGGAATAGGGTATCTTGATAAAGGGGATTGTTCGAAATCAATCTCAATACGTAATAGAAATATTCCCACAACATCAATTATTATTGGCTTCTGAAAAGATATAATTAAAAACAAATTAGTTTAATCAAACGAAATGATAAATAAAAAAAAATTTATAATAAAAAATAGAACATCCTTCAAAAAAAGCCACTAAAAACTAAAATGAGGAAAATAATAAAATTTTGAAGTCGGCGCCAATTTAATTAAGTACTAGAAACTTTTATATGTGTATCTACTTTAATTTTATTAAACTGGCGTCTACCTCAAAATTTTATTATTTTCCTCTTTTTAGTGGCTTTTTTTGAAGGAGGTTCTTTTTTTTATAAAAGTTTTTATTTTTTACTTTTTAGTGACTTTACAATACGTAGTTTGTATGTTATTTACCGACTTCTTTCTTGATATTTGATTACTAAACTTTAAAAAAATTACTGAACCGATTTAAATAAAATTTATATGGGACTACTCCGTGAACATTCTGAACCCAACGGCGTCGAAATTTTTAAAATCGGTCAACCCCTCAAGAAGTTATGGCTGAACAAACATATATACGGCATTTGAGCTCTGAGGATGAGAATATAATTCTCGAAACGTCAGCTTAATAAATGCAATATTAACAGTATTTGCTTATTATTTTTGGATCCTTAAGCCATTTCAAAGCTGTCTTCTTTCATTATCATCAGGATCACCACTTTTCTGTTTTTAATTAAACAGTTCTTCACAAACATATATATACCTACCTCTGTTTTTTGAAGTCGGTTAAAAAATAAGGTAGGTATAAGCATAGATAAAATATACATTGTAGGTATAAAAATTTTAAATATGTAACGTAGATTCTAACCGTCAATAGAAGAAAGGTGGGACAATCTCGTTATTTCTCAGCAAAATCAAAGCTTATTACCACTTACATGATTCAAGATTAACATGGGTAGTTGAGCGGAATAAATTCCACGTTCTGGAGAACAAAATTTTACAGTAACATATATATGTTTTTTGGCGGGAATTACTCCGGCTACTGTATCAACTTTAAAAACTGAATTGTCTACATCGATATCCCATTGGTAAATGGCATCTATAGTTGAAGTATTTATAATTTCAAATGTTTTTGATACTTGATTGTGTTTCGGTATCTGAAGAAAAGTTAACTGACGTACTGAGCATGTCACATTTGGTGCTGAAAAATACATGTTTACTTTTTACATTACCAAAATGTACTAAATCAATTGTACGCATAAATAAAAGTGTGTAACGGGACCTCCAAAGGCGTCGGGACCCGGGGCAATGAAGAAAGTAGAGGCCCTCTAAATTAAATACCTACCTAAAAACTCGATGAGAAAACAAAATTATTGACAGAGATCACGTTCTTATTTTATAATATATTAGGTACATTATTTTGTACCTACCTATGCATTCGCCATATACTGACAGAATATATTTTAAATGTTCGACATCATCTGTAATTTGAAAATGACTCCAATTTTTCGCAAGTACAGTCACGGGACAATATGAAATTTGAATTTCTGTATTGCGATTAAGATTTTCCCTATCCAATTTAACTTTAAAGAAGCAATATTTATTACCGACCTCTATCGGTCTGATTTTTATAGTATCATCATCCTGAAAAAATATTACTTCAATAATATTACGCAAAAGGTATACCTACTTTCGTTGTACAATATACTACAGCTACTAGTCGACTATCATTTAGCAAAAAATCAGTAGGTTCAGGAAACATATAACATAGGGACAAGGCCTCTGTTGTCGAGCGTCTGTGAGCATAGGGCATTACCATTAGAGTGCAATGTTCCGTAAGGAAATTGAAGTATGGTGATATAGGGTCGGGAAATCTCGTCCGATATAAAGTCAGATTCTGACTGTACTATACCCTCAAGACGTAAAGAAAAATGATTTTCCACATGACGGTTGTGCATGAGTGTGTCTGTGAAATTTCTTTCATTAACAATAATTATGTATTAGCTTCTGTAAAAATGCATCAATTAGAATTATTTTTTTAATGTTTTTGCCTAAGGACTTCAGGTCTATAGATTTTGGTGCCAATCAGATCAGTATTTTGGAAATGTGCCTACGCAATTTTGTACAATAAAAGGTATTCGCTTAGGCACTGACGCACAAACATAAAGAAGAAATTGCATATCCAATGCAAAGAGAGAGTCGACGAATATTATGTGACTTGACATTGAAATTATAATGTACCTAGGTACTTCTACCTTTACCTTACCGTAAATCGATGATCAAACCGATATGTTTTTCTTGCAACACTACCAATTGGAATTGGTTCAAATTGTATAACAATAAAAAACGGTGAATCCATTTAAATTATTGCTTTCTAAAAAAAAATTACTAAAAATATTTAGTTGTCACTTTCTTGAATTCTTAATGGTTGTTTTCAAAAAAAATATATTATCATAGCAATATAAAACACTTTTTAACAAAAAAAAACCGCCTTCAAAAATCCACTAAAAAGAAGAAAATAATAAAACTTTGAGGTCTGCGCCAATTTAATAAATTATGAAGTCGGTTAAAAAGAAGAATTAAGTAATTAAATTGGCACTTTTTAACCGTCTTCATATTTTATTAAATTGGCGCAGACCTTAAAGTTTTATAATTTTCTTCTTTTTAGTGGCTTTTTGAAGGCGGTTTTTTTTGTTAAAAAGTTTTTTATTTTTTACTTTTTAGTGGCTTTACAATACGTAGTTTAGTCGATTGCCAATAGATTCACTTCTACAAACTTAACTGACTTCTTACGTTGTGTGATGTGTCAAAAAGTGACATTTACCTTAAAGGAATTACACGTCGTTACTCACTTTTATTAAAATCAACCGAGCGCCCGAACTACTGAACCGATGTAAGTAAAATTTATATGGGACCAACTTCGAAATATACCCTATCCAATAAAACAAGAATCATCAAAATCGGACTACTCTGTAAAAAGTTATGCGTAGTCATATACAGGATGTCCTCAAAGACACAACACACGCCTACCACATGTTCTTGAGACCATTTTATATGTATAAAACTTGGTAGAGAATATTTTTCTATAAGTACCTACAGCAAAATACAAATATTTTCAACATTTATCGTGCAATTTTTGAGAAATCTGTTCAGTTTTTACAGTTTTAAAAAAAGATGATAAATCTACTTTTGCGTGCCGGTACATATTATAAAGATATTCACTGTGTATAATATGAAAATTGAAAAGATCCATTATAACTAAATAGGTACACATTTTTAATTATAAACAAAAATTATAAAAAAGATACAAATAAGTAGATATTTATTTTTAATTTCTTAATTCCATTTAATTAATATCAATCGCAATTTTCATCCATTAAAGATTGAGAATTGTGTAGGGACAGGTGCTTCTTTAAGTTTTTGCCCCGTAATTAACTTTTTGCGAACAGTTGAATTAAACGTTGAATTAGCCACTTGTATAACTGACTGAGATACCAACTGTGAATCGGAAAATAACTGCTTTGGAAAGTTTATTTGTGAATTTATGTTTGTAACGGTAGTATCAAAAGATTTTGAATTTTTAGGTGAAATACAATAAAACGGTAACAACTGAATATCATCTGAATCTTTTTCGATGTTTATTTTTTGGCGGCATTTATTTCTGAAACCCAGTTTATGCGAGGCATTTAAATCTTTTTGAAAATTACGTAATCCTAAAGATTTAAAGTTGCCATCTGATGTCAGATTTTGTGATTCTGATATGTCTTCCGTATAATTTAAATAAGTGTTTTCTATTTGCTTTGTATTTTCAAACACCCCGCGATCTATTTCGAGATTTCTTGATTCTTCTGAAATAAGAAACTGCCAATTTTGCGATCCTAAACATTGAAAATTACTATCGAAAGTCAAATTTTGCGAGTTTGATAAGTCTTTTCTGTAATTCAAAACAGTGTCTTCAGTTTCCTTTGTATTATCCAACACCTCACGGTCTATTTCTGGATTTTCTGATTCTTCCGAATTAAGAAATTGCAAACTTTTCGATCGTAAAGATTCAAAATCACCATCGAGTGTCAAATTATGTGAGCTGGATAAGTCTTTCCTGTAATTCAAATAAGTGTCTTCTGTTTTCTTTGTGCTATCAATAATCCAGTCGACTTCTGGACTGCCTGATTCTCCTGAAATAAATTTTGGTTGATCCTGTCTTTGCGTCATTAAACATTGTGATAAATCGAACGCAAAACGTTCATACATTTTTGAGTTTTTATCATTCTTACTGTCATCATCGATTTTTTTATAATCCCTACGTTTAATATTTACTTTGCGTTCAATGGGCACTTTAAAGCTACTTTTCAGAGTCTCGGTACACAGAGATGAATATCCAGAATCTTGTTCATTGCTCAGAGTACTAACTATCTTTTGTTCAATAACTTGCGATATATTCTTAATTTCAATATCAGAGCTTTTATTACTGCTTTCATGATTTGACTGAACGGTTATCACACGATTGTTGACTTTCTCACATTGTTTTACCACATTATCATATTTCTGAATGAATGATTTTGAAAACAGTGAAATACTTTTATTCTGTTCAATTTTACGCACAGCTGCTGTTTTGTCTATTCGAGACGTCTCTGTAGCTGAATTTTCTTTATTTAAGTTTTTACAAAAGTTCGATAATAACATTTGAACGTGTGCTTTGTATTCATCAATTGTTTCGTCGATACGGCATACATCTATTTTTTCTGAAGTGAATAATAAGCTTTTGTTTACAGAATTTTGTGACTTCAAATTATCTTCTTCATACGAACAAGAATCATTTATTTCAATTACTTCAAAATCTGAAGTTGAAGTATTTTTGTCGAGTTTCAAAACTGCCGGCTGATTTGTTTTTACCGCAGAAACATTGTCTGAACTGCACTGGTCATTAATTGTTAAGTAATTCGTATCGTTATTTGATTTTTCATTGTTTCTTAATGTTGATGGAGCTGCACTGCGTCGATGAAAAAAGTTATCTATTCGGGTTCGCTGTGAATTTCCAGAAAATGTTATTATATTTTCATCATTAACACCTAACGGTTTTTTAATCAATTTAATATTTTTAAGTGCATTAAAGTTTCTATTTTTGGATATTTTTGCATTGTGCTTCTGAATACGGATTTCTGAGCCAAACATTTGATCATCGCATCGTTTTTCTTGTATTAAAAGTCTCGACTTCGATTTGTCTACAGATTCGTTACACTTATTTTTGATACGTTCTGTTTTTCTGATTTTAGCCTCGGGGGATAGTCTTTCTTCATTGGTTTTAAGTTTTAACAATTCAACACCATTTTCTTGGGAATCTGTTACTTGTCGTTCAAAATTACAAACTGGAGAAATGTGCGGCGAATTATCGATATCTTTATTTTTTAAAGTCGAAAAACGTTTATTTTGTTTAAATATCTTATCAATTCTCGGTTGACTGTTGCTTATTATTTCTTGTGACAATAATCTGTGTTTAGATCGGCATGGATATTTATAATTTGTTTTTGTAATTGCTTTTTGACTTTGAGACAATTTACCTTTATTTTCATTTCCAGACAATATAATTAGTAAATCATTACTATTATTTGCAGCGCTATTTTCAGCTAAATCTGTACTTTTCGATATAAATTTTCCATTACATTCTGGATTTATGTTTTCGTTATTCTCTGCTTGATTTAAATCTTCTATTCCACCTAAATTCAGTATTTCTTCAGTTTGTGTGAATTCCAAAGTTGAAGTATAAAGTATTATATTACTTCCATTGTTTGCTTCTGAAGAGAAACTATTATGGTTTGCAGAATCAGTTATTTCAGATAAAGTTGAACAATTTATAATTTCTGGGGTGTCTATCATTGAACAATTTTTAGTTTCTTGTTTATTATTTTGCGACAAATCAAGTTTTTCTGTTTGATTTAGATTATCTTCAAATCTACTATTTAAATCTGTATTTATTGTTGAATCAATCTCATAAGACGTTTCTTGTGAGCTAGAAATATCCATCGATACAATATCTTTTTTATCACCGCCAGTAAAGTTACGAAAATCTTTGGTTATATTTACAACAGATACGATTTCAACAAGCTTATCCGAATTTGTTACGTTATTACATTTAAACGGATTTTTTGAATTTGTTGATTTAACCGTGTCAATACTTTTGTTATCAATGATTCGATTACTATTATCGCTTCCATTTTTCATTTCATTTAACAGATAGTTTTCCTGGATTGTTAAATTTTGAAAATTTGAAGATAGAACGTTCGTAACAGCTGAAGCGATAGTATTGCAATCTTTTTGATTACTTATCTGGACTGATTCCATTTCTACATCAGATACCATACTGTTCTGAGAACTGTAATTAGAACTGCTGCAACTGACGTCTAACTTTAAAAAATCTAACTGTTTCAACAGTTTTTCGCATATTTGTACAATTTCCTCATCATCCGAACAAAACTGACTATAAGATAATAGTTGTTCTAACCAATTTTCCGTGACATTTTTTGTCAATATTTTGTCGTTGTAAATAAATTCTTGTAATAATTGCTTCATGAGTAACAGCCTTTCTTTTATTTGTTTTTTTATTAACTGAAAAATGGGAAAAAAGAAAAATTATACCGAAAATGCAAAACGTGCAATTTTAGATCTAAGTGAAAAAATGTAAATTACTCTGAAACGTTATGTTAATAATTTAATTTAATGAGTTCATCAAGCATCGTTATTAATTTATTTTATCTTATTGGTTGATGATAAAATATTAACAGTTTTTATTTAAAATAACATTTTATCAAAGGCAATAAAGAAGACAAAAACCTTTTTTCCGTTTCTAGTACTTGTTCTTGTATCGACACTGAAAACCAGACCAAGGTCTTCTGTGGTATCGATGTCTGCAATACAACAATTTGACTCGTTCATTTTTGAATGACTAACTGAAATGTTGAAAATAATACCATATTTTAACAAAACACTGTACGATACCTTTTCATAATAATATTCAATTAACATTTAACATTCAAAAGTTCTTTTAAAATTATGCACCATGAATTTTTTGCTACAAAAAAGTAATACTCTAAAGCTGCAGCCTTTTTCCAGTTATAATTTTACAATTAATTAAAAATTACGTTTTACTTATATGAACTAAAAAGTTAAATTATAACTTACCATTACTTTTCTTGTAAGAATTGTCTTTTTTCGGTAAGTCCCATTTGACATTTCTGAATTTCGAACTAAAATTGAAAACCTGTATATAAGTTTCAGAAACTTTTGATGTTTTTTAAATGAATATTTACCGATTTCGCGTTTTTCCATATTTTAATATTCCTCTTTTTCGTAATCTCATTTTAAATAACTTTTAAATTATTTTTTCAAACAAGTTTCTGTTTATTAAATTATACATTGTTGCTTAACAGTCCACATTAAACAATACTTAAAAAAAACAAAACAAAACACGTTTTTTTGACAGTTGTAAAGCCTCGTGCACATTCAACGATAAGTTGAGTAAATTACGAACTTATGTATAAAAAAACGTTAAACAAAATGATGGTTGTAAAAGCGAGTAGCAATTAAATCAAGTGGTGTCATTGCAAGTGATCGCTTCCCCTCTAATCGTAGAAGTAGAAAACGTTGAAAAAAGTGTTGGTTCACGAAAAATTCTTGTAAGTTGATTTAGTACAAATTTTAAATCCTAGTGGTGGAGAAATAGTTATTGTTGAAATGCAACAACATAGCGATTTGCAATAAAATAATAGTTGAATCGTTTTCCGCTAGGATAAAATATATTTATCTCACTTACCGACAGCCACTAAGTAAAAGTTGCACTCCCAGTACAGAAGAAAACCATCAACTTTTGCTACAGTAAGCGTGTAAAAAATTACGATACCTAGTTTAAAAGTAGGTATATTTGCAAGTCATTAAAATATGTTAATTCCATTAATACCTTTCACATTCGTTATCTAAATGGAAGTTTTTATCACGTTTTATAGTACAGTAATTCTTCAAGTAATGAAATCTTTGTTTAATTTTGTATTTAAAAAATATTACAAGTATATATAAGGTAGATTTAAAAAATTATAACGGAAATCAATAGCGGCTGCTAAATAAATGATAACTGGTTGTGATTAGTTCTTAAGGAAAATATGTTTTTTTATATTATAGGTAATGTACAACACAAATAATAAAATGTATAATTTATTTTTCTATTTTAACAAAACGTAAATATAAAATATTTTAATAACAATAGTTAAAATATTCATTACATTTATATTTATTAGAGATAGCTGGTCTGGCTTCAAAGAAGGATTTGGCACCTTTAGGTCTATTTCACTTGCAGACCCGTTTCGATGAATCTAAATGACTAGTTTATAACAAAACCGGCGATGCCACAGTACGGATTTAAGAAATAGAAGCCTTTTTTGTTGTCGGTAAAATCATAAAATTGTGAGGACGCGACTTAACAAAGATAATAATTGGCAACAGTTTACAGCTACCGATCTGAGTTCCATTGTAAGTCAGGTCAGAGTGGTAAGTCGGATTCGGTCCAACCCGTTTCACTACTGGATTTATTAGATTGGGCCTGGGTCAGGTGAACTGAAATATTTATAATTTTAAAGATTTCAAAATATTCATTCATTCACTTATTGAGTTAGTTTTGTTTTGTTAAACTTGTACAAAAAGAATATACCTAGTTATAAATAATATAACTACAACAAATATTAATTCATGTGTTGGTCATATTTTCCAACTAATTACTAATATCTTTATGATGCAATTTTATTTACTTTTTAATTTGGATTTATATATAAATTATTTTCATTTTTACATAGTAAAATGCAGTAAAAATTAAATATTAATAAATATGAAAAATAAACAGTAAGTACTTTTTAAGTGCAATGCAAATGTAAATCTCTTAAAATTATTTCTTTTCCTAATGAAAGCAATTTTAATAAATCATAAATTTGTAACAGCACCGGCGATTCGATTTTTCTTAAAACAAATTTAACTGTCAAAATATTAAGTTGACTGTGTCGTTTTGTAAAAATCTACTACAGGATATTAGTATTGTAAATTATAAAAATACAACAAATCGGAGAAGGGGTCTGAAATTACACAACTGAAGCAAAACGACAGAGTCAGCTGTAGCCTGTATTTTAATATCAACTGAATTGTACATCACAGAATATGCCTAATAATATAAATTAATAAGATTTATACGGCTGAATTGCAATTGAAAATTTTTCGTTGGAAAGCAGCCAATTATATAATTGATTCGAAACATATTATATTTAATATATCCCATTTAAGGGTGTTTGAAATAATTTTCACTTTCATGATGAGCTCTCGCTAGAACGAAGATTCACACCTACTACCTAGCTATAATAAAGTAACTCTCGCATGTAGTGAAAGTCAATTGATTCCGAAGCATATAAGGAGAATGTTTGATTAGTAATCTTGTCACGGTTGAGTAAATGTAAGCTCATTCCGCCGCGAAAGTGGAAAGGTTCAAATTAGAATCCTGATTGTGACTATGGCTGGTAATATAAATTAATTAAATAATTGTTACGTCTAAAGTTTTATTGTCTAAAAATATAAAATATCTGTTAGCTTTGCACATTATCGTAGCGAATACTAAATTTGTTTTGCAGTTTTTTAAGTTCATCCCAAAACATAAGGCACAGCACAGTATGTGGTCCTAAACGTAAATAGCTCGGTCCGATTCCCTTATAGAACCCGAAGAAACCTTCACTTTTCCAAATTTTTAAAGTGCAATCCATGTAACTTCTATAAAGCAACCCTCTTCCATTTGCATCCACGCCTATAAAAAATAGATTATATTAAAACTAAGTAATTATTAGTTCAGAAAAAAAAACAGTGGGTTCCTGGTAATCTCAAGAGATGTGTACACATTCGAAGTAATTGTACAAAACACTATGTTAAATAGATGTAGGTATACGCAGTTTAAAAAAAATATCATTTCAATCGATCAATTATTTTTAGAGCAGGATCAATTTAATAATTGTACTACGCTTTTCTTATGGATAAGCATTTGTGGTCACAATCTAAGGTCATTTTAAAATGAAATTTTCTGACAAAGCTTTCTGCAACCCAGCATCAATCTAACAAAGATGATTACACATCGCAAATTAAAATTGTACGTACGAAGACGTACTATATATTGTGTTTTGTAACAATTTACCTTGGTTATATAAGCGCGTAGACACTAAATCGAATGGCGTCATGATTACACTGATGGCAACGCCACCTATCATCGAAGCGGTGAAAGTATTAAGTAAAGGCGCATCTTGAAACCAACCATTTTTTTCAAGCCATTCTTTGCTCATTGCAAATGATGTCAGTTGAGCTGAACCACCAACGGCTGCTCGAGGAATTGTTCCAACAACTCCCCTCCACAAACCTAAAACACAAACGAATTTTTTAAAATAATTTTCTATTGTCTCCACTCAACACTTTTTCACGTTGTTTCTATTTTATTTATTTAAGGTCACCAGAATATGCCAGCTACTGAATTCATATTTTCAATAACAATGAGCCTTTTACACGTCATTTTTTTTTATTATGTCATTGGAAAGAGCCCCGTCTAACTTAAATAATACCGTTGGATTTTTTTGTACCGCATATAAAACGGCATCACTATACCTTTTTGAAGTTGGTTAAATTGACCACACCTTTATTTTTCCTTTCGAGTAGCTGACGTCAGTTGCTCCGAATATCATTATAAAACCCGCCTCGCGAGTGTTGTAACGTAACTTAGGCAGCTATTTAAGTTTAAAAATTTTTATCTCCGTAAATACTTAACGTATTGAAATGAAATAAACGTCATTGTGTTTCTGGCATTGATTTTTAATAGGACACATTAATATACATTTTTTTTTATTTATTCAATCAACAGCTAAATCGTAGTTTTGTATTTATTTAATTTTTTATTCCTTAATAATGGATAAATAAAGAATCACTAAACACAAACCGTTAACCTCTAAACGTTTGGCATAGCTACACCTTACTTGTCACTAGCGCCGTCTAAAGGTCGGGTCACACGGCGCGTGACTTGTGATGACTCGTGACTCGACTTGGCGCGGCTCGTAGTTCTAGAATCTAGATGGTTCGTGGAGATATGGTCAATATTGTGATATTATCATATTATTATATTACGAGCCATCATAAAATCCATTGACTCGTGTTCATTTACAGCCTTCGAGGCGATCCATCAAGTTACGAACCACGCGCCACTGCGAGCGACCCATGTGACACGACGCGTGCTCGTGGTGGCTTGTCGTAACTTGTGATGGCTCGACGAGCTATCACGCGCCGCGTGACCCGGCCTTTACAGTATGGAAATATAATTACCTCGAATTCCATGTTCCAAATAAATATACTTCAAAGCATGCCATGTACCGATATGGTTGTGCTGATATCCGACAGCGATGCTGGCAGCAGCTTGACTTTGCAAATGAGTTTTAACTAAAAACAAAGGGCTTGCAGTAAACGCTCCGACTGTTGCGCCAATAGCACCATAAATAACACTTTTGTAGAAGACTGTCGATCCATGTTCATCTGTGACCAAGCCATGCGATACTGCTAGCTGATACGATCCCAATCTAGAAAAATAAATTCTATCTAATAACTAATAATTTAAAGTTTCTGAAGCTTTTGATGATATGGAAACTTCTAAACACTTTAAATAAAATACTTATGATTGATCAATAAAACTCTCTGAATGTCTATAAATTGGCATATAATTAATATGGGATTGCAAATCACCAACGTAAGTTCCTATCGTAAACTTCGTGTTTACAATTAAAAAAAAATCATTTAAATTTTAAATAGTATTAACCTAAAACCGTTGAGAAACAGTTGTGTCCACAATGCTGGTACAAGTCCTTTTTGTAACGCTAGAACTCCGTCCGCGCGAGCTACGGTGTACATGGCGTGTGCTACGTTACGATAATGTATAACATGTTGGCCGCGCGCTTGCAATTCTCCTTGCAGTTGCATCCGAATCTTGACCACTTCCAGAGGATTACTAAATATCCCGGCTCCCACAGCTGCTACACCACCCAGAATGAAATCCATGTCGGTGTGCTAAACGATAAAAAAATATTAGCCGTAGTTAAAGAAATACTCGCACAAGGAAATATAAAATTTCTTTATTCTGACAAGTATAATACCGGACGTTCATTTAAAAACTTTCACCAAGAATATCTCGAAAACTGAACGCCAGATGAAAAAATGTTTTGGACAAAGGTTTTTATTATTTTTTATTTTTGTTATATTCTTCTTTGACAAAAATTATAATTTTTTTGAAACCAAGGTGGAATTAATTAAAAATACAATTTTAGTATTTTAGTAATAAATTATTTTTAGTTCATAAATGCGCTATAATTGATGACATCAAAAATTAGAAAATCTGAAGTTTTCACTTCTGTCGTGTGGTCATAAGCACACACCCATTTTTTTCATCTGGCGTTCGAGATATTCTTGATGGACGTTTTCAAATGTCGGTAGAAGCTAATAAGTGAACTCTTTAAGTTTAATTCTACTACGAGTTCAAAAAAATGTTAACTTTAGCTTTTGAAATGTCAATAAATGATAAAAACACCATAAAAAATTTAATATTTGGAATTTTCTGCGAGAGTTCAAATAATTTCTCAAAACGTGTCTTATGAAATCAATATCAAGGAACAATAAGAATTGACTTCAAAGAGATTAAAATAAAAAATACAGAAGTAGAACCACTAATAGGTTACTTGCGTTTTTTTTTCATAATGCAGAACAAAAATATACGTAAAAAACAAAACTCTAAAATTTAAGAAACATTGAACGATTGGATTCATTAAATTAACGCGTTGAGTGAATAGTCACTGATTAACGTTAGCGCGGCTAAGTGACGTAAAATCTTATTCAAACATCAAGCAACTTTAATGAGAGATTATGAACTTGAATAAATTATTACCCGTCAACGAATCGTTAACAGATTTTAGAGTTTTGTTCAAAATAGATGTATAATTATTTTTATTTATATAATTTATATTCTGCATAATTAAAATAACATGAAAATTTCTATGCAAGTACTCGATTGTTGCATTTTACAAATTTTTACTGTAGATTAAAATTCGAGCAATTATTTCTTTACAATAATCTAATATTATATAGTTAATAACAAAACAATTATAACAATAATATTATTATAGGTATAACAATATATAACGGAAACCGTAATTGGATTTTCACACGTTCTGTTATAAAATCACTTTTAAAATTTTTTTTAATTTTATTTAAAAAATCACTTTAATATAAAACAAAGAATATACTTACCTACTTACATTTAATAAAATGCAATGAACTAATTCTGATGAAATTTAAATAAATTTTGAACCGTGACCAGAAATGAACTATGTTATCACTTTTAAACACGAACAATTAGCAAACAATCTCATTATAACAAACAAGATATTAAGAGCGGTAATTAAATAATTGAAGTAACTCGAATAATTAATTATGCACTTCACAAGTTATAAAAAATACTTAAATTTAATTCACGTGATAATGATAAAACCGTCGAGTTACGCAATTTTTCGTGCACATTGCAAACAAAATCATTTTATTATTTTCGTCACTCAAAAATGACTTCGTAATTTTATAGGAAAATCTTAAGCGCATGTGCGCTTATAATATTTATAAAGTATTCCCATCATTAACGCGTTTTTGTTTCATTTTAATTAACGAACATGGGAGAGAAATATCTGCACATCATGCTGCTGTTTTTGCATTTTCCACACCCAAACTACTGTTCCTAGATATACAGTATTGTCTTGATTATCTGTAAGTACATATTATTATCCGTCAGTTCGAGGTCCAAGATTCACGCGACTGTTTGCAATTTGCATCAGAGAGAAGTGAGAACGGACTAAGTTCTCTCTGATATATTTCCCTGAAATTTTCATTTAGGCATAATAATTTAGTAAAAAGGGTTGATAGTTGTAAATACTTATATAAGGATATTTTTTGATTAAGTACAATATGTTATATCAATGAGATGGGAAATAGACATACCAAAATTCAATAATAAGAACTAGATATAATATATATTTATTATTTATATATATATAAATTATGGAATAATTGCGTGGGGTGGAGCATATCACAATATTTGATATTATTAACACCATCCAGAGACCAGAATACTGACAGACGTCAGACATGTGTTCATGTAGGCATGTGTTAAAAACTTAACCCACGTTTAAAACCCCAGACAGCGCGCGTCTGTGCAACTGTGCATTATGCAACATGCTCCATTTTGATTTTTGAAGACCAATTTTCAAGCGCCAGTTATTAGGAGCCTGAGCAAAGGCATGCTTTTTAAAATTTGAATCAATTTAAATACTCTAAAGTAACATTTTGAACATTGAAATATTTTAAATATTAGAATACAATATAATTAAATATTTGATTTATAGAAATAATTTTCCGATTATTTATAATATTGTTTGTGAATCAATTATTTTTAAATTATGGGGCACTGGAAACGAGAAGCCGTTAAACTTCTAATAAAATTGTATCAGCAAAATGTATTTTTGTATAATCCTAAGCATAGAGATTACTACAATAGAAAAAAACGTGATAAAGTAATGCAAGAAATGTGCCAAGAAATAAATAAATTAGACCCAGGCAAAGTTTTACACGATATAAAAATGAAATTAAAAACAGTTCGTTCACAATATGCAGCAGAAAAATTACATATGGTAAAAGCTAAACAAAAATCAGGGCCCAACATTATTTGTGAACCAGCGTTGTGGTGTTATGAAGACTTGACATTCTTAGATAAATACATGAATATGAAAGGCGAATCGAGTCAAGACGCAAAGAAAGAAGTGAGTGTTTGTTATTAATAATTTAATTTGATCACAAGTCGCAACCTTGCAAAAAGCAATTATTGAGCAATTGACTATTGTTGGAAATCAGTTGCCACTGTCAGATTCGATAATCCTGTGAACTGACATTAGAGGGACATTTCTATAAGTAATATTCGTTTACTAATTATCTGAAATATTTACTAAGCACTTTTTTTGTACATTTTCATTTTAAACAAATCTCCAATAACCGCGAATTGTTTATAGCTTTAAATGTACATAAAAATATGTAATACACTATATTGCTAGTTCCGAAAACGCCTAATTTAAGGTTATGAACAATATTCTCAAATTTTGAGAAAATACCAATAAATTTAAAATATGACTAAAATATGTTATTTGTGTGATCGTAAATCTACGACGAGTGAAAACGTTTCTTTTCATCGGTAAGTATCATAAATAATTATACATTAATATATGTTTTTTCTGGCTGCAAGTATAAATAAATTATTAATAATTATTGCCAGTTTTCCAAAGAATCCAGATCTTCGTCAAAAATGGGTGAATGCTTGCGGATTAACTGAAAAGGACGACGTATCTCGAGTTCTTATCTGCTCCACTCATTTTACCAGTACCGTTATTCGAAAAATACCTACGTCTTCGGGAATTGCAAAATCTCACCTGGACCATGGAGCAGTTCCTACAATAGCTGTTCCAAATCCGCCCGCAGAAAAACCGCCAGTGGTGGAAAGCAGCATGAAATTGCTATTAAGAACTGGAGTGAACACTTTTCAGTTTGCACCGAAACGTTTTGTCATAAAAGATGGTATCATAGAAGAGCGTTCGGCATCACAAAATGTAACACCTGAGATTAATAATCTTTCTGCAGGACCTGAGAGCATTTTTACAAATGAAAATATGAAAATTAAGACTGAAAATGTTGAAAGTCTTGACACAAATGAGATTATAGAAATACAGGCGACATCAGAAAATGGTAATTTCAACGATTCAGGTAAAACATAAAACAAATCTATGAAGTTAGTGAAATTAATACTGTAGTTCGTTTATTATTAGTTTGTTTTTAGTAATATACATTTTTTAACTTTAGGTCCTAATGAAGACAGCTTTTCTTCGCCAACTAAAAAACGTCGGTTTTTTGAGCCACGTTACATTAATGAAATTACAGTAGATGATGTTTCAACTCCTAAAAAAGCTCAAAGGGTAATAAACTTAATGAAGAGGACTGACGAGAAGAAAACAAAGAAAATTAAAATTTACCAAATGAAAGTTAGAAGACTTACGCGACGAATTGCTGCCTTAAAGCAGAAGACACCACATTTAAGTAACAAAGATTGGACATCTGAAGAAAGTGTTGATTCATTAATGGTAGAGTATCCAGTCTCTTCTGCTATAACGCGTGCTTGTATCACGCGAATTTGTTCATAGCGGCAAAAAAATCACCAAACCAACAAGGTGATGATGCTTTGCGTTATCGAGTAACACCAGGTGAATGTGAAACTTTTGTTGCGCGAATTTCCACAGCAAGGTGATTTTTATGAACACATACCGCGTTACAAGAAAAACGTCTACATAGAAATGAATGGCTGTGCATTTTTTCATAATTATACATGATATGCCTCTTAATGAGAATACTAAATAATCTTAAGAAGGTCGTTTCGCTAATACCATAATAAATAATAATCTGAAAAAGCACAAGTATTTACGGCAGTTTCCATCAATCCTTTCTTGAAGGCCCTACATTTAGGGAAAGTAATGATTGTAATCCTCACAACGGACAAATAATTATTATATTTCCTTCACTCTACTTCTCTCGGTTAGTTTTCTGACCCATTCCTGTTATGCGTTTGTATACCATACAGTTCTGCATAATTTATAGATCTATAAGAACGCTAATTCATTACGAAAGAGTGATTTCAATCCCAAATTCACGTTCTTAGAAAAAATTTACTTATCACACTTGCTGTAGAAAACTAAAGGCTTGATTACATTAAGCGAGTTTACTAGCTACAAGCTGGCGAATTCACTAGCTGCTAGTGAACTCGTCCAGTGTAATTATGTTTGCTAGTAACTAGCAGATTGTAAACAATCTATGAGAAAAGTTTAAAGCCGGCCTACTTTACTCGCTACTCGCTGGCGTGTGGGATTGTTAGCTAGTAAACTAGCCGCGTGTCATCATAGTTGCTAATGAACTAGCTGCGAAAAGTTGAGGAAATAAAAGAGAAAAAAAACAACGTATTCACAACACGTCGTTTAAACTCGCTAGCTAGCTGGCTACTGAGCGAGTGGAAAGTTTTGTGTCATCATCACTATTGCACTAGCTGACTCGTTTCTAAACTCGCCAACTAGTAGCTAGTAAACTCGCTTAATGTAATCGACCCTTTAAGTATTGAATATTAAAATACATAGTTTGTTTCACTTCCTTCATGATGCGACTTATTGGAAAGATACGTGACTAGCAAATATAGTCGTATTTACATACTTACATAGTTTTCTAACGAACTAAAATTACAATCAATGTAATTAACTGTTTTTAGGAGCGTCCTGAATATACTGAATGGAATCATACGGATCATTTGTACGAATGTCGAAGCCCTGAAGAAGTCAGAAATGAAACAGAAAAAAAAGTAAGTAAGCAGAAATCTCCATTAGGGGCAGGGATTGTGTTTACCTCATGTGAAGAATGACTATTTCTGTTTATAATGAAGTAGTGATGTGCCGGATCGTTAAAAATGTATATCCGCGGATACGGATCTGAATACGGATATCTGGTCTCAAGATCCGCGAATACGGATACGGATCTTAACTTTCTTAGAGTACGCGGCGGTAAATTCTAAATATTGAACATCGACCTTTGGAAAGAGACTATCTGTTATGGGAAAAAGTTATTGACCACGATATTAAAAAATAATCTGAATGGAATTTAACTGTTTTTCATTATTACCTAATCACTTATATATATAAAATTTTATCTATGAATTGAAAATTGATAAGGTAAAAGATCCGCCAAAAAACTAACGGATACGGATCTTTCTTTTCCCTCGGATATCCGCGGATACAGATACGGATATCCGGCACATCACTATAATGAAGTTAATTTATGTCATTTAAAACACAAGGCCTTTTTGAGGATTCTGATATATATTTTTTAAATTAATCATGAATCTCCTTAAAGTTGCTAACTCTACTTTGTTTTGCAAGTTTTTAATGCTGTATTCACACACTTTGTCCTGTCATCGATGGGTAGACACAGCTGCTATGTAGTAAGACATTAAATTATAAATTTTAGGTAGTGCCTAACAAAGCAACTGATCCATTGTGCGATGATAATCATGAAAATTCTGAAATTCAAAACTTTGATACTGTTTCCAACACATCAGAAAATTCACAAATACATGAAATAGCATGTGATATATTTGGAAACTTTGTAGCATCGGAAATGAAGCAAATATTAAACAAAAATATTTATACCAAAACTAAATGGAAAATTCAAAAAGCTATAATGGAAGGACTTGAAGAGCAAATGCAGAATGAATAAATAAAGTAATTAAACTGAATTAAAACACTGTAAATATTATTGTCATTGACTAATTATTTCCATATAATAAAATACGTATAAATTTATTCTAAATCTTATTTAATAATGTCATCTACTACAGTCTAACTTTGATAACTCAAACCATAACTTGCCACAAAAAAAATCTTTAAATCGGTTGACCCTGCAGGCCATCCCTGGAACTTCCCGCTGTTTTCAAGCACTTTGAGTTCGAAGCACTTGATAATATACCCAAAAGTAGATTTTTGAGCTTGAGCTCAAAAATCTAAAAATTACTGATAACACTATTTTAATTTTTGAAAAGCTGTAACTTTTAAACGCGTCGTTTGATTTTTCAAACGTTAGTCAATGCAGATTTTTTAACATAAAAACTGATAAATAAAAAAAAATCGCGCAGTTGAAAAATGTTGCAGTTATCTTCAAAAAACATTTTTTTGGAATTTTTAAACGGCTATAACTTTTGTATGCGTTGTTCGATTTTGATCTTTAAAACGGCATTCGACGCAGTTTTTTAAGCTCTAAAAATATAGTAAGTTCATCTTATTCTTGTTGTCGTTGAAGCTATCACTAATGACGATCAAAGTTCGGGATATTACTTCAGGTACAAATTTCAAAGCAGACTTAAACCACAGTAACTTTTTCATCATATTTAACAATAAGAAGAAAATGTTTTTAAATGGTTGTATTAATTTTTAATTTTGTATACAAAAAATAGAAAATACATTGTAAGATATAGTGGAGATGTGTGATAAAAATTATATAAAAAAAAGAAAGAAAATAGGTACAATAAGTTATCGATTTAAAACTGTCCTCGTGATCGATGATGTCCCGTCGACGAACTGAGTTTTAAATAAAACGTTCGCATGACTAAACATGCCTTCCTTCAATGACACCACAATAAACTAAAAAAAAAAAGAAAGAAAATGATTGGTCAATCTTACGATATGGATTTTATTAATCTTTTTAGGGTTATCTAAACCGATATCAATTCATATTTTTAACTTCCCATTGGAAGTTATTGTAATGGGTCTGAAAATCGAAATCAAAAAGGAAAAAAAATTTTTATGTTTCAAGGTCACTACACTATTTTTACACTACTTTTAGAAAGATGTCTGTGTGTGTGTGTGTGTGTACATATGTACGTACGTACGTACGTACGTATGTATGTGTCCATTTCTTTCTAAGACGAAATCTCGAGAACGAAAAATGATATCGACTACGTTGGGGTGCCAATCGACGCGTATGAACGTAAATATGATCTGAAAGGAATTTTTTTAAAATCGGTTCAGCCGTTCTTTTTTCTTAAGCGAATAACCTCCAAAAAAGTAGATTTTACACAATATCTCGCGAATAAAAAATTATATCGACTTCGTAAGGGTGTCAATCGAGGCGTGTTAACGTCATTTTGATCCGACATAAATTTTATAAAAATCGGTTCAGCCGTTTTTTTTTTTTTTTTAATTATTGATGTTTTAATGATAAAAATGATTACTTTTCTGTGTAATATCTAATTTAATTATTATTATTAAATATTTATCAAACTGGGAAGTTCGTCGTGTGGACCTCAAGGGTCGCACTTTAGTCCTAATAAACGACCCACCTCACGGCTTGTTTTAAATTAATATTACAGTAGAATCTCACAAATCCAACCAGTCTATGGTTCGGCACAGCCAGTACTCTAATGTTTTTCTCCAGTCACTATAATCTGGCGCTCACAACACTTTGACATGTAATCCGGCGCATTTACCTTATTTTCCTGTATCCTTCCAGTACATCAGCGGTGCCCGGAACAGTAGACGCCGGATTTATGAGATTCTAATGTATTTCCAAATTTCAACTGACATTTTGATAAATTCTAATGTTAGAATCTGGAACCTGGAAGTTTGCAATAGACAAGTCCTGAAAATGTCATACAAACAACGTCGTCCGAATTAGGAGTTCATGCAGCCTCTCAAAATAAATAACTATGTTAAATATTTACCTGCGACCCTTTAAAATGAGATTTTAACATCTGTCCTATATTCTGCGTATGTGACAAATCCAGAGCTGAATCTACTTCATCAAGAATGTATATCGGAGCAGGTTTGAATAACAACATGGCAAGCAGTAACGATAAGGCTACAAGCGACTTTTGTCCACCGCTTAATTCGCTTAAACTTTCCTTCCAAACGCCACCTAGGCATACTTTGATCTAAAAAAAAAAAATGACAAGCATAATATCGATGCCAAGTTGCTCAATGTTACGAGTGCACCGTTCATTCGGTTATTACCCGGTATTTGGCCATTTAACGAATATTCAGTTTGGCTGAACATTAACATTACCTAGCTAAGGAATTATTACAGTCCCCCAAAAATTAACGCCACATTCGGCTTTGAGCAGAAGAAATAACTACCATGCTTTTTCGTTACACTTAGATTTTATGACACATTTCAACGGATGATTGTTGAATCGCCTTCCAAAGATTGTTGGTTTAATTTACAAACGCGTGATAATATGTAGTTACCTCAAGACCATCCATAAACGTCTGCCCAGCTGGAGGTTGTAACTTAGCATCGGTGCCGGGTAATAATTTACTAAAAATCATTCCAAGATTTTTATTCACTTGTTCCCACGCAACTTGAATTGCTTTCTCCTTTTTCTTGTCCAAATCTGCAATGACCTCCATAATTTTCTTCTTATCATTTTTAACAATTTGCTTACGTTTCATCATTTCTTTGTACTGTTGTTCCTCGGTATCTAGTAAGTTCATGGCACGTTTATTAACAATTCGACTGAGCTGAGCATGTTGCTCCTTAAGTCGGTTGGTTTTTTTACTCAGCTCTCTTCCCTCCTCCTCTGAAAGGACACGAGCCTTTGGTACGTACCGTTCATCGTTCTTTAGCCATTTATTCGACTTCACTAAATTGTTTACCTAAAAATTGTTAAAGTAAAGAAATTTGTGAGCTCGGTTCCCTGGGAGCGCTAATTCCCAAAGAACATTGGAAAACAATTGCGATAACAACTACATCCCAATGTCCCCTCTGGGGGGTGAGAGAGTTTTATTTGTACCGTGTGGTCTTAAGCACACGCTGCCACGCACTCTTTTTTTAAGGTCACCAACAGTTAAGGTTATTTGGACCTAGTACTAAATCTTTTTTTCAATTTATTGTTTTTTAATAATAAATTCTGTGATACACGCTGTATATTTATTACGGAATGACTCAACATTTCTTGAACAGACCGTACGTTTGATTGTCAAATCGTATTATTCTGTCATGTTGCAGATACAATTATTGAGTATATTCTTGGTCTCTTCTTTTTGAAGACTTTCATCAAAATGATGGAAGCGCACGCGCAGTCTATTTTCCGTCGCAGAATAGATTGCGCATGCACTCTCATCATTGTGATTGAAATCTTCAAAGAGAAGGGATCGATGAACACACCCATTGAATAGTTTCATGGTTGTACTATGAGCTATCCATATCTACATAAGTTCATGGCTGTTCTCTTGTATCCTAATTCCCAGGTACTTTAGTTTCATCACGATACCTGCCCTGTTATATCACAAATGATTTCCTGAAACACTTTGTGACGTCAGAGTCGGTAACAACACGTTATACAACGCAAGGTTGTATTAAAATATAATCGGGCAGATGCAACGCGATGTTATATAACAGGGAGGTATGTAATATGTACCACAAAGTTAAAATATCAATTTTTACCTTGCACTTACCTAAAAGAAAGCCACGTCAGCAATAGTTTAATACGACTTAAATCTACTATACTAAAGTTCAAATATTCGGCTACTGACCAAAGACAAGTCAGGCCATTCACAATAAAAAAAATAAAAAATACCTCCGAATCGGCATCCTTCACTTTACTAACAATTTCTTCACGCTCATGTTCGATTCGCTTTAGTTCTAATGATATTTCTGAAGATTTCTTTTCAAGCTGATCTCTTCTTTTTACAATACGTTGCATTTCTAAATTATGCGTGGCCATTTCTTTTTTTAATTCTTCCACAAGTTGAGCAAGTTTAGATACTTCTTCCTAAATAATTATTATATTTGTGATCAACAATACAATACCGACATCTTAATATTATCTTAGTAAATATTTTAATAGATCAAACCTTTGCAACTAGATGTTCGTTTTGTGAACGTTCAAGTTGTTCTTTAAACTCTTCTATGGTTTTCTGTATACCGACGACTTGCTGTTTACCATTTTCTAAAGCCTTTTGAAGTTCAGTAATTTCCAGTTTCAATGAATCATATTCCTATAGAAAAACAAATGTTTATATTGAATCATACTAAGGAACGAACCAATGAACGCTGGCCATTAATAAAATATATCAAAAGAAAAATAAAGGGGAACCAATATCCTCTTAACAACTATAGTAAAACAGGAACCCTATCTTGAACCAAGTGTAACCGGGTAAAAAGCAAACCTATACTTCAACTTTGGGTATACCAACTGATAGTGCACAAAGTTTAATAAAAACCAGTCCAGTTGTTTTGTAGCGATGGCAGTACAAACAGACAGACAGACGAACATTTTGGAAACTTATTTTTCCATCTAGGTATATCAAATGAAATGCCTGAAATACCTATAAGAAATCGGATTACAGGAAGAGATCTCCTTGCTATTTTATTTATTGATAATAGAAATAATAAATATATCAAATCATTAAAATATATTCGAACCTGATCACGCTGTTTCAATTGTTTACGAGAATTTTCTGCCTGTTTTTTTAACCGTTGCATTTCCTGCTGTGCTTCCTTCAATTGTCGTTCACGATGTCCTTTTGTATCAGCTATTTGCTCTTCGATATCTTTTGCTCGTTTTTTATTTTCTGCTTGTTTCTTCTGACATACTTTTATTTTTTGTGTTAACTCGGCTAAAATCAATACACATAACATTTCAATACTGCCAATTAATTTTTAGGGTACCATACGTCAGAATGAAAACAACGGAAACCTTATAGGATCTCTCGTGGTGGGGCAACTCGGTTATATTTGGTTGATTGCGGCTTGAGTTGTTCGTAGTTAAGTGTACTATGACATAAAAATATTTTTTATTATACAGGGTATTATTATAATAATAATACATTATAATAATAATACCCTGTATTATACAGGCTATAATACAGGGTATTACTGTTGCGCGCAGGCTAAATGGGACGCTCTGAATAATTATGTTTAAGTGATAGGTGCAATTAACCACAAACAACTTTTATTCAATATATTTTTCCCTATCTTTAATAGGTACTACTTAAGTCGTAATCAACCAGATACAGCGAGCTACACCATCCTTGTGAATTGTGTTTTAAAGACCACCAACAGCTAAGGTTATTTGGGCCTAGCACCAATTCATATCTTCAATTCATTATTTTTTTTTTAATAATAAATTGAAAATCTAATTGACACTTTTACCAGCTCTCGGGCTAGAACCCGAGAACTGGGGACTTGTAATAGAGGAACCATAGCAACGCCATGTAAACAACAGCGCCGCTACACTCTCGGCTATTCTCAAGCTTTATATAGATTTACCGATTTCACTTTGTAACTGCTCTATTTCGGCTT
Source organism: Mongoloraphidia duomilia (assembly GCA_039654895.1). Classification (NCBI taxonomy): domain Eukaryota; kingdom Metazoa; phylum Arthropoda; class Insecta; order Raphidioptera; family Raphidiidae; genus Mongoloraphidia; species Mongoloraphidia duomilia. The sequence continues at coordinate 84,056 of CM077517.1, forward strand.
GGTGCTGATGATGTGTGTTCTGTTGAACGCGTCGTTTTATGACATTGAGTTCGTGCTGACACATATCTAACCTCTGTTCTATTGATTCATATTGTTCCGCTGTTGCGGATATTTGCCGATATTCCATTTCCAGTTCAGCTAACTCCCGTTCATACTATTAAAATTAAACAAATTTGAGAACCACAACGCGCTATTCCACTATTTTTTATTAAATAAATCTGATATTAGTTCTGTTCTAATCTAATGTTGATTTATATAAAAATAAATAGTCTTAACCCGCGGCAACCCTATCATAGTCGAGTAAAAAGCACCCTGTATTTTAAGTACTCCGACTGAATAATCGACTTTGGTCACCTTTGGCAAAACAATCGGCTTGGATTGAAAACAAACCGAAAGTGTCATTAAAGCTGAAGATTCGTTTAATGCGGACTGCCTACACACAGCTGGTAGATACAGTAGATTATAGACGCTCGACAACTGAAGTCATTAGCATTTTACATGCAGTTGACATTAGTATTATTTTGACGAAGTTCAGATTCAGTTGAAAAATCATCTTCAGTTGGACTATACTTTTAAGTTTGATTACCAACCATTGATTTGTGTAACGACTTTCATTAAAATCCGCACAGTCGTTCTCAACTTATTCTTGTACAGACAGACAAAAATTCTGGAAACGCGTTTTCCCATCTAAGTATCAATAGCCAAAAACTCCTTAAGAAAACGAAATTAAGGATAGTATGATTACAAAAAACATAACATAAAGTTCATTACCTGTTCCAGTTGTCTCATTGTGTCTTTCAATTCGTGAAGCGCTGAAAGCATCATTCCCGCTCTACCTCGAGAGCCACCGCTTAACGTTCCAGCCGGATCAACAACATCTCCGTCTAATGTAACACAGCGTCTTTGTATTCGTTTATCAAATGCAACCGCTTTAGCTGAACGCATATCTTTGCATATAAAAACACCACCGAAGATATATTCCATCGCCTTTTTAGTTTCGGGAGGGTAATTCACCAAAGATAATGCTGTTTGAACATTTTCAGGACCTACCTGTTGGAAAAAAATTGTATAATGTTAACATTACTGTTTTTATGAGTACGCAATGGTACCCGATAATAGGGCTGGACGCTTCACATTTTTTTCAATACAGTACATATCGAATATAACGGTCAAACATAAGAATCCCGTCTGATTTCCGTAATAAATATAAAAAAAATATATTGGTTATTACGACATTGGCTATAATGACGAATCGGTTATAATAACTAATTTTGCCTCATGATATCGGTTTTAACAATGGACAGACATGCACGACGAATGGGCAAGCACATGCACTTCAATATCCGACTCGCTGAATACGTTTCGAACAATTTTCCAAACTCCTCTTTGTTAAAATTAGAGAACGTAATTGAAGCACAGTTTTTGAGAAAACAATCCTCGAAACAGTGAGAGTTTACGTATGTAAATTTTTCTGGTAATAAATAAATAAAAAAAAAAAAATATGTGCGAATAGATTAATTCACTTTGATTATTGCTTATATAACAACGTATTTTGTGTGATCCTGGAGCCGTCGTTATAACCGATATATACTGTAGGTCGATAAAATTGTCTGTATACTGAATGACGATATGCTTTAATTTAAAAAAGGTCGATATATTGAAAAAATTTTATATCGATATATCAATTATATTATAGATTTAGTTGACAATTTCGATTATATTGATAAATGGAATGGAATTAGGGCATGCAAATATTCGGATGTTTCAGGTATTCGAATATTCGCTCAAATTTTAGCCAATATTCGAATATATTCGAATAATTGGTAAAAATAATAAAAACGCTCATGGGACTTCAATAAATGACTTTTAATTATTTAAAATCAACACGCCTACTGCACGTCCATAAATCCAATCATTTTAACAACAAAAGCAGCTTACTTCTAATTAAAAAGAGATCAAATAATCATTTTTACTTTACTTAGCTACGTAAAAATTCAGATCAAATCAACTAAATATTAGAGCGCACATAGCTTCCGAGAACCATAGATCAAATGGACATATTTAAGTAATCAAAAAAATTCAAAATTCTTTCTTTCTGTTTTTCCTATTCAAACAAAAATATTAAATGAGCATCTAAGACGCATTTTTATTAATTAGTACCACAAAAGTATGGGATATTGCTCCCCTATAAAAAAAATACTTCACAAATAAATTATACGTCTATTAGCACGTGCGAAGAGCAAATCAAGCAATTAAGTACACGTACGTAACGTAACGTAAGTAAATAGTTATATCAAATAAACATGCAATAATTAACAAAAAAAAACTTTCCTCGCCCCGTTTTGATTCCCCTCCCACGCCCTAGCGCGAACTTAGAGCTAGTGTAGCGTTTGTAAGATGTTTTAGCGCCGCCGTAAACCGTTTTTAAACAATTTTAATTCTTAACAAATAATTCGAATATATTCGAATAATAGGAATTACTATTCGAATAATAAATGCAGCCGAATATTCGCTATATTCGAATTGCATGCCCTAAATGGAATAGATCAATTTATTGGCCTATTGATAAATTGCTTTTATCTATATTTTTTAAATATTGACAATTTCGATAATTTTTAAATATCACTCACCGCTACCTTATAGTTAAAAGAAATATTCTTACCAATTCTTGAGCAATGTTGACAACACGATTGTCGATTGGGTGTGGCATAATTTTATTCAAAGGTATAATTGTAGTTCTTTGCTGCAACTGTCCTTTTTGCAAAATTAATTTTGATGTAATATCGGTATCAACCACTACATTATATAAACGTCCACCAGCAGCAGTTTCCAATGCTGTAGCTGTTTCGACGTCTTTAATGGTTATTAACTTGCACACAGGCCCATGGATTCGTTTACGATTGAAATTCGGTTCCGGATCACGGTAATGAAAACCAGTGAGAGGATGCTGAGTCTCAAATGCATCGACACGAGATCGGAGTCTCTGAACTTTTTGACCTAATTCTTGACGACGAGCCTTTATTACATTTACCCGTTCTTTGTCGTAGTTTAAAGACGACAGTCTTTTCTGTAAAATAAAAATATTCACTATGCTAGCATTTGATTGCGGATTCGCTCGCGTGAACGTCAATTTTTCCTGTAGATTCGTTCTTATTAATCTCGATTTTGACATTAACTCTACCTTATCACAAGGAAAGTGAGTTAAAAATTGTCCTTTACCTTAAATTTGGGTGCCATTTGATATTATAAGAAGTTTAATAAATATTGGCCAAACCGTTTTTTGGTACAAACTGTCAGACAGACAGACTAAAATTTTGAAAATACATTCTATCACCTACATATATAAAATACGATAAGAATATGAAATTACAGCTTCAAAAAAGCCACTGAAAAGAGGAAAATAATAAAACTTTGAGGTCTGCGCCAATTTAATAAAATATGAAGTCGGTTAAAAAGTATAGTATAGTGATTAATATCTTTTTTTTAACCGACTTCATATTTTATTAAATTGGCGCAGACCTCAAAGTTTTATTATTTCCTCTTTTTAGTGGCTATTAGTTTTTTGAAGGTTTTTTTCTTTTTTTTTAAGATTTTTATCCAAGCGTTCCAAAGTTTAAATTATCTATACATTATTCTTACAGCTACAATTGTCAATCAAACTAGATAAACAACGAATCAAAACAAAATTGAACTAACCTGGTGAGCCTGTATTTCGTTTTCTAAAGTTTTCAATGCACGTTGGTCTTTTTCATAATCTTCATTTGATCCACTACTTTGGCCCTTTTTCTCTCTTAACTGAGTTTGGTTTTGTTTAAGTTGCATTTCAGCTTGTTGAATTTCTGTTTTAGCTTCAGCCTCTGCCTGTTTTGCATCTAGAAACAATTTTTCAGTTTTTCATATATTATTTAACGCACAAATCGTTTTCTTTTGACAGTTCGATTTACTTTTTTTTTTTCAATTGAAGCTTTCTGTCCACAGTTGTGTCGTCACTATTTTTATTATTATTGTTTATATTATTTTAAAGAAACAAAGACAGACAGATAGACAAAAATATCTGGAAACACGCTGTCCCGTCCAGGTGTTATGCAAAATACTGGCAATAAAAAAGACAGACAGAGATCCCATTACTACTTGATGTACAGTGGAACTTGGCTATTACGAACCCCAGATATAACGAACAAAAATGAGAGTCCAATCAAAGATATGCTTTGTTCAATGTTATTTTTAATCGCTATAGCGAACCACTGACCACTATTGTGTCAAATTATGTGATTGAAACCGACGCGACGTGTGCAGGGTGAAATTGGTTACATGTAAGTGTACGTTAAGTCACTAATCACATGGTTTGTTTTGACAGGCTAAAAATGAAGTTCTTCAATAAAAAATATTATCAACACATATTAAAATGAACTTCTGGGTATAACGAACGTAAACTATGGCTACTTGAGGGTTCGTTCGTTATAGCAGAGTTTCACTGTATTAATATTGATAACAGAAACATTATATAGAAAAAAATGCAAAAAAACAAAAACATACTCATTAATTGTTCCTGAAGTGTAGCAGTCTCACCGTCTTCGCCAACAACCATACCGGCACTAGCTGCTTCCATACGTCTTTGGGCCATTTCAAGAGCAGCGCCGTCAGTTTCATCAGCTTCCCGCAATTTTTTAAACACTTCCTCAGCCTACATAGATTTAACACTTAAATACTTTTTGTGCTGTATTAGAGCAGTAAATTCTGAACAAAATGACGCCTAAATCACTTCATTCTTATTTCAAACAAGTTGAAAAATAAATTTTGAATATTTAAGTGAAAAACACACTTTTAGGAATGTTTTTATTGTATAATAAGTTTCCGAAAAATTCTCAAAAAAAATATTTTATACCCTACAATGTAGGGTATAAAAATGTGGGACAATCCCATTCGACTTTGTTTATTTAGAACCTAATTAACACCAAATTAGAGATTCGAAAAAGTTTTTTTTTTGCATATATAAGTACCTGTGCCAATTCCTTTTCTTTACTTTTTAAACATTTTTCTTCGTCCTTTAATACTTTTTCAATTTGCTTTATTTTCTTTTCTTCAGATTCAATGTTCTCTTTTGTCGATTGTACAATGCTTGCTACTTTTATTTCAACTTTTTCCTTTTCTTTAAATTCTTTTTCTAAAGATTTTAATTTTCCACCAGTTTCCTATAAAAAAAACACTTATTTTAATATTCTCAAATAGCGGTTTTAAAAAACTAATTTTGGACGATGAGTGATGACTCTGATACAAAATTATTTATAGTAATTATTCTTTGCACCCGATATTTGTTTCATTAAGATAATTAATTTTCAAAAGCTCAATTAATTAACGTTCAATTAAACTACCTTGTCTCTTTTTTCATGAATTTCCTGTAATTTTACTTGAGTAAGTTCTGTTTCTTTTGTCATTTCAGCTATGGCGTTGTTACTTTCTCGAACTTTATTATCTAATTCTTGTAATTGTGTTTGAAATTTTTCGGATTCAGCCTGTAGTAAAAACCACTTCCAAGCCAAAAACAATTTTGATATATGTTCAAGCTCACGTTCAACTTTTTGATACTCCAGATACTGTTGGCGTTCGTCTTTTAATTTCTGAAGTTTTGGTGTTATTTCATCGGTGATAATCTGCAAGACCAAAGTAATTGAAAAACACTGGTGACAATTCTTTTTCTAAGAACCATAAATAGATGAAATACTATAACTTGTAACCATTGACAAAAGAATGGATTACGCATTTCCTATCTTAACAATGTGCTGAAAATGTTATGTGTAAGCGAGATAAAACAAGGTGGTTAAAGTTCATATATGGATCATTCCTATTTGATAAAAGACAATTTGAGGCAGGGATACAGCCATTTCTATCTGCAAATATGTACAAAGGTACCATCATTAGGGCAAGCGCACTATGCATTTTCTGCAGACAGAAATAGATGTCATTTTCTATATCAATATTTTGTAGATTATTTATTATACACGTTCGACAACCAATGTAATTAGCGTCTATAAAGAGTGACTTCGATTATACATTATAGCCACGCAACAACTGAGGTCGTTAGCGTAGAATCACTTCGATTCCAAATTATTTTATTGAGTTGACTGTACTTTATTATAATGTTAAAAATTTTTAACTTACACTATCCAACTCCAATAACTTTGCATCTTTTTTTGCTATTGTTTTTTCAGCGACCTGTTTCTTTGCTTCGTACATTCTTGTACCAGCCGCCTCTTCCACCATGGCTAAAAACTAAAAACTGAACATTAATACATTTTAGAGTACCTATTTAAGGATAATGTATGTCTCCAGCATGCTTATAGCATTAACTTAACAAGCAATGACTTAACTAGAAGCTACTGTACATACTTCAAATAAACATAGATTACTTACTTCCGGAGGTTTCATATTTAAAACTTTAGTGATTCTTCCTTGGAATACAAGGAAATGTGGGTTGTTTACGTTCATTTGCACTGAACAAAACAGATCTTGTACTTTTTTATTTGGAACGTTAGATCCATTTATCATGTATTTGTTTTTGCCCCCCATTACTACTTGGCGCGTTATAGTTATTTCTTCGTAATCATCATATCCTGGTGGTTTTTGATCTTTATCGCGATTATCAAACACTATTGTAACACTGGCTTTTGTAACACCGGCTTGACCTTGCTTATAAACTAATTCTTGTAATTCATTACAACGCACCTATAACCAAAAAAGTGCATACAATGACAATTTGTTTAGTCTATCAGATCTCATTAAAAAAAAGTGCCGGGTACTCGGCCGAGTTTGATACTGCGACAGCAGTCTAGATGGTACAGCTTACAGCACTCTTGGGGGAAAAGGGTAAATCATATATAATTTTGATCATTTTTATTTATTGTTCCATAGTCCGAAACCTCGAATGTCCATCTGTCAGTTAGTTGTGGGATTCTAGTTCCTGAACTAATTAAAGCACAAAATTAACACATTGTAGGAATTTGCCAGGAATTTTAAAATAAGTTTTTTAATACTCGGCTGGGCAATGCCAATAATCTGATATGCTAAGTCAAATGGCAGAATAGACCGAGTACCAGGTACTAACCGAGTCCTGAATTACGTGTCCGAAAATTTTATGCGTCATGATCAATTTGAAAAAATATCATCTGTACTTAACAACAGGCGTAGAAAATGAAAGTAATTAATGCACGCCTCTCAACCTATATCATTAAATATTTTTGATGTGAAGTATCTGATGGCGCGCTTGGATGGGAGTAAAAACGTTTTGATGGGAAGTCGCGTCGTGCCATTCGGCCAGCCTCGCGTCTCGTCGGCTCTTTTCGACGCGCTTCCCACTCTACTACACTACACACTCGCTACTTTACGTGTGTTAGTGTGTCTGCACTATACTCGTGAATATCTGTGTATTGGAACGAATTTAAACAAGTGGAGCGTCGTTCCGAGCTGTTTTAATACCTTCGTATGGGGAGAATTTCTCGCGAGGGGAGGGCAATAAATCATAAATTCTTATCTCTAGAACTACTGAACCGATTCTAAAAATTCGTTCACTAATTATCTTTACAGGGGGAGAATTTCTCGCGGGAGGGGGGCAATAAATCATAAATTCTTATCTCTGGAACTACTGAACCGATTCTAAAAATTCTTTCAATAATAGAAAGCTACACTATCCCTGAGTGATATAGGCTATATTTTATTTTGATAAGTTTCTCGCGGGAGGGGGATAATTCCTGTGTGATAGTTACAGAACGTAAGAGTTGTTTCAAGCTAGGAAATTGTTTCACATGTCAGGCGCCCCACGACTCACGTTTTTTTATCTTCCTTAACTTATCCTTAAAAAAAATGTCTTAATTTCTTCAACAATACACCGGAATTGGATTAAGAATAAAATTTTAATCTATTTTAATATAACTTTAATACTTAGGTTGGTACTACATTCAAATTTTAGTGTTTACACCACTGATCTCTATGAAATGGATAGCGGATAATAAGTGTCCTAGAAAAACGATTGAAAATGGGCTGAAACTTCTTCGTGACGTGACTAAACTGGACTGGCTTGGTGTGAAATGGGCCTTACAAACAGTAAAATGTTGGCAAGACGTACTGAAAAGTTAAAGGTGTTCTATGCAGGAAAAATTCCAGCGAAAAAATCGAATTATCAACACAGATAACGTACGTCGCTATACCATAACTACTTAAAACTGTATGTTTTGAAAATATTTAAAATATTTTAAGTGTATTCTTATAATCTGTTTGAAAAATGTCAAATCAAACAGGCTACCAAAAAAGGCAAGCATCAATAATTAATTAAGACGCTATAGTTGTCTTCACAAAGCACAAGGCCATAATTCGTTATCCATTAATTAGTAATTGGAGATCATTGGTTTATATCTCAAATTCATTACTTCCGTAGACATTTTATAGAACAGTATGAATTCTAAAGAGTATTGATTACTTTAAGGAATAGCTGGGTGATAATTTGCTTAGGCCACTATTTTATAAATGCATATTTGTATATTATTACATAACTAATGTATCTTATTAGTTTGAAATTATTGAGGTTATGATAACGACTCATATATAAAAAAAAATACGTTTTGATTTTAATTTTTGTAATATATTAGAAATAACAATGCACTTTACCTGTTTTAAATTGGTCAAACCAAGAACAAAACAAATTGAGTCTAAAATATTTGATTTTCCCGATCCGTTCAAACCTGTGATTGCGGTAAATTCTCTATCGAAACCAGTCACCTCAGTTCTTAGATTGTAGGACTTAAAACCTTCCATTATAATTGATTTGATATACATGTTGTATTTAATAAAAATAAATAATATATTCTGTAGACTAAAATAATAAGAACTGTCAAAAATCGTATGCCGCCAAATTGCAATCCGTAGCACATTTAACACTCAACTTTAGTTGTTATTGCAACATAACAAAATAAAAATACACTAGGCGAATCAAGCATTTTTCAAGGATTTTCTTTTTAAATTCATTTTATAACATTTTGTAAAGTTACTAATATCTCATTAAATCATATCTGCTAATATATTTTGAATTTGTCAACTCGATTTACGTCCCCATTGCGCTATTTATATTATTTAAAGGGCATTTCAATAATAGCCAGCGAGTATTGAATGCTAATTATACTAAAAACCAAATCTATTTGAAATCACCAGACCGTTATTTTGTTAACTGTTTCGTTGTAATAATTACCTCAGTGAACAATTACAACAAATAGTAACCATATCTGGTTATTTCAAATAGATTTGGTTTTTAGTATACATATGTAGCCTAAATTTCATAAAAATCATTTCAGCAGTTTTTTAAAATTATTGAATTTTGGGTAGGCCTTCAATAGAAAGCCATTTATACGTTAATACTTTCTGTGGGGCTGCGTTTGTTTTATGTAAAATATATTGCCATTCACAAATAATTTGTATAAAACTATCGTGTTAGACTTTAGAGTGCTATAATAGCCTATATGTCATGTAGGTACTAGATAGATCAGAATTCAGCGGTTTCCAACCCATGGGCCACGGTCAGCGTGGTACTGGGGCCGTGGACGCTGGTCGAGAGTCTAAGCCAAGATAAAATATATTATCGGAGCTTTAGGGGTGGAGATGGGAACAGTCGAGTGTGTGTGTATATCTATAGTTTTACTTGTACATTTAGTTAGTGGGCCTCAAATCTTTTTTACAAAATTAGTGGTCCGCACAACAAAAAAGGTTCGAAGCCGTTGGATTTGATCAAGAATTATTCTTCTTTTCGCCGAGCGCGGAGCGTGAATCCACTTCACACTTGTTCAAATTAAGTATCATATTCGTCTTTCGTCTTTGAAACAGTCAAATTAATTTTTCATCTCTGAAACCGAACTTATTAAATCAGTGGAAATAACTGAAAAACCATTTTTTATTAAAACATTAATTTATTAATACTTTTTAGACAGTTTTTTTATTAAAATAAACTTATTTTTTTAAATTACACTTTTTTACAGTGTAAACTGAGGTGGGGGAAACATATTTTTATTTACAAACTTGTTCTTTGGGAAAAATAACAAGTTTCAGCTTTTTTATATAAAAACCAAAATTTTGTCATGACTTTAAAATGTCACTTTTATACAACTAAACATTTTCTAACATCTATAAATAATAAATAACAGGCAATTCTTTTTGCTCTTTGTTTGATACTTCGTAATAAAAAAATCTATTAAGAATGCTTTAACCTTTGCGAATGGACAAAAGGAATTTTAAAATTGGCTACCAGCGTGCATGTATGACGACAGGAATATTAGGTCTGTTAAGTAGTGTAGGATACGATTGACATTAAAAAGACTGTTTAAATCTTTAAGTACGTACCTATCATAACAAATCGTCGGCGATACTGCAAAATCACTGAACGTCATTCTGCAATACCGCGTAACGTTATCAAAAGTGTTGGATACAAAATTTTACATAGAGCAGACAAATATTCAAATGAACTTCAAGCGCAGTATTTTATCATTTGATTTTGAAGCCCCTCTGATTGGCCAATTTAAACGAACATCAATTCATTATGCGCTAATGAAGTCGTAGATCACGTCACTTTCAAATGATAAAACCTCCTGCAAATTTCTTTTCTTCCTACTCTTATTAAATGTGTATTTTAAAATGACCGATTAGTTAATTGTTATTTACATAATAAAACAGTACGTTCTGTTCTGAGTTCTTCATTAATTGCTCATTAAACTACTCACTAAAAGTATTATTATAAATTAGAATTATCAGGTGTTTATTTGAGCGACGAAAGTATTGTTGAAGTGAAAATTCAATAGTCAAAGCACTCGTGATATATTTTTCTATCACAAAGTACATTATTGTTGTAAGTATTATATAAACATCATTCAATTTTTTTAAAATAATTATTAAGAACACAATAACTTCAACACTTTATATAAACCAAATTAAAGATATATTTTCAATAATTTTAAGTGAGACCAGATATGTAGAGGCAGTAAACATATCAATTTATTAATCTGTACATTTTTTAATCATTATTTAAATTAAAAATAGAATAGTTCCAATATTTTTTATCAACATTGTATCTACTAAAAATAATATTACTCAACTAGCTTATATATTTCATTCTACTACATTTGACATAACAAAAACCCTTTTCGAAAAATTATTTTTGTAGTTATAGACACAAACCTGGGCAGGAAAGCAATACAACTGGGCACATTTAAACTCAAAATCTTCCATTCCATAATAGGTATAATAATTTATGTCCAGGTCAAACAATGTACCCCCGTTGCTCAAGGAATAAGAAAAGCTAAATCAAACGGTTTACATTCGTAAAGCGTATGCTAGCTAATTTATGTAATAAAATAAAATAAATTCTTAAAAAAATATATTTCGAATTTAATTTTTAATCCTTTCTCTTTTACTTTATCAGGTAATTTACTTGGCAGTTAAAATTTTATAAGTCCTTTTCTCAGGTAACTAATTTGCAATGATAGGAAAGGATTAAATAAATATTCTCATAATTATTATATAAAATTTCACAGAAATTATTCTTTTTTTTTGTTAGAGAAATATTTTGATTTACTTATTATAGGTACCTACATGTGTCTCCAGATTACATATTTTTTTCATTTTTTAATTCAAACTGTCTGTGTTCTAACAACAAACACATACAAATATTATTTGTAGACAAATATTTTATAATAAGAAGTATTAGAAATACCTTGTATTTTTGGTGTCCGTCTTGTGACTTCATGTGCTGTTAACACGACGCGTTTCAGCAATGAGTTGCCATCTTCAGGCGTGGTTAATATTTTTTTATATTATAAAACACATATTTTGAGTATTCGTAACACGTTATAATATTATGATGCTAAGCACATGTGTATTATGTTATGGATTGTGAAGTAGTTTAGCATCATAATATTATAACGTGTTACGAATAGGTACTCAAAATGTGTGTTTTATAATATAAAAAAATATTAACCACACCTGAAGATGGCAACTCGTTGCTGAAACGCGTCGTGTTAACAACACATGAAGTCACAAGACGGACACCAAAATGCAAGGTATTTCTAATACTTCTTATTATTCATATAGTGACTTGGAGACATAACACTAAAAATGTATCAAATATTTGATATATTTAGCAATATACTAAATCTTTATGAGCGAAGCTGCGTTGTCTCGTCACTAGCGGAGCCAGCTATTTACAATACTTACACTGACATAGTACCATAGTATAATCTGAAGAAAACACCCATAAAATGTTTACTTATAGATAGATGGATGTTGTAGATTAATAGAGCTGTTCGTTCACTTATTGCAATGGACAAAATTTGTATTCTACCTGTTGCGACGAGAAAAGATCAAAGATGTTAACACAACATATAAATACACAGCTCGTCGAGAAAAGAAACGATATTAACAGGAAGGATTAGTTTTGATTTTCTCTCGTCGCATGAGGTATTATTTTTTGTAGGTCTAGAAACTGTAAAATGTTAATGACAATAAAGTAAAATAGTTCAGTAAAAAAGTTTATTTAAAAAAGATAAATAGAAATTTGTAAATAATTAAGATCAATAAAGGAATTCGGAATTTATTAAGTAATATTCCTATGGTCTATAATATTAATCAGTAGTAACAGATTTAGCAACCTAGCTGTTTGGTAACTTATCCAAGAACTGTTAGCATAAAAAATAAGTTGCTCTAATTATGACATTAAATAGCTCATTTTTATACTGAGAACCCTGGGACAAGTAATTTAAACCAAATAGATCTACTGTTCCATCATAATCAGGATGTACACTCCAAATTATTTAGTCGAGCCAAGCTCTAGTTAGGTATTGTTTTCTTCTGACAATCAAAATTCCCTATTTTTTGTATGTTCAGAAAATTTCCTGAACTTTTTACTCTACCCTATCTTATTAGCTAGGTATTGTTTCTTTCGATATGTTTCTAAAATACAATGTATGCTGCCTTAAACGTAGGGAAGGCACTATTCAATAACGAGTAGGCCCCATCAATAATATACATAATATTTTGTTGGCTAGAGGTATTTTAAGATGTTGTGTTGATAGCTAAATTTGGCGTAAAATGGTTGTTCTGTGACTGATAACAAATCTGAAACAAAAGAACAATTTATTAATTTCATTTAAATTTATAATATAAGAAAAATTTTTGCATCAACAGCTACTTTTATATTAATTCAAGTGCTAATTTATTGATAGGTATGTTCCTCTTTAAAAATATTAAATCTATTGATGTTTAAACCACGATAACAATTTAGGTGTATTAGAGATCTGCAAGTAGTAGATTTTCCTTTTTTAGTCGAGTTGAATATTTATTGCGTTTAAAATATTTTTCTCCTCAATTCAAAACAATTCCGGTAAATTCGGCTCACCTAGGTATATAATTGGCTATTGGTTTTATTTACAAATTGAGTAGGTAATCAATGAAAACGTTCTTTGTTCACTACTCAATTCGAGTATTTCTGAGTAAGTCAACTCGATGATTGAATACATTCGCTACTTGATCGATCTTCGATTTTTCGAGAGCTCCCACATTCCTATAATAAATAATTAGACTAATTATAAAATTTTGTTTCGTTGTTTAAATCCTGTTTAAAATGTCTACTGCAGAAATTTACGGATATCTACCCATAAATCCTAGTTAAATTCTCAATCGATGTTGATGCACGTGATTGCCATACGGCACAGATCGTACATCAATTTTACACTCACCTCGTCTTCACTATCAGTCTCAGATTCTTCTCCGCTATCGTCGTCAAATTCAGTGTTGACACCGCGTTCTGCTAACATCTCGCATACTTGCAGCGAACAGGCAAGTTGGTAGGCGGTCCTTTGACCATATCCTGTCGCCTCTAATTGTACCGACGGACATTCTGTTAACAGGAATTGTAGCATCGGCAAGTTTGCTTCTAGGCTTGCTAAATGCAGCGCTGTCATGTTTGCCAAACCTTCCTGCAACAATAAAACAAAAACCAATTTTTATTTAATCGCTAAAATACCAATTTTATGTCTGTGGTAACCCCTAATCCAAATCCTCTCTATTGAAACTATGATCCAAGTTGGATCGACTACGATAATAATACCTATGTCAGTAAGTTTTGTGAAAACGGGTCCAGCCATTTTTGTGTGATTCCCGAGTATATACAGACATAAAATTATATCGTATAAAATGATTAACTGTCTACAAGTTATAAACTACAAAAAGAGATCAAAATGGTAGAATTGGCTAAGCTAGACAGAAAATTATCAGGACATCTTGTTTACATTCTTGATTTATTCTCTGTGTTTGAACCTATGTATAGTATGTACAGTGGAGACCCGCTAATCCAAACGTTCGCCTAATTCGAACACGTTCCGGTCGGCGGAGAAAATTTTTTTTTGTATTTTTCTGTTAAATTTCAATGGTGATAACGGTACAATATGGGGTATGAAGTCACAGCTTGCCAGGAAATCGTGCGAAGCCTACATACAGCCATTTCTTAATAAACCAGACCTGTTTTACTGCTTGCTTCTGAATGATTACAGTTATTCGGCTAATCCGAACAATGCTGTCCCAATTAGTTCGGACTAGTGGGACTCCACTGCATAGGTAGAATGTTTATATTCACTACAGTTAATGCCCTGTAACCTGTTTAAATTAGTTAAAGATAAAAAATAGAGAATTTGAAATTTTTAAAAATATCAAATTGCATCAAACAAAGTTCAATATAAATATGGTGTATGAAACTTCATTACATCACTAGTAGAATTTCCTATTTAATTTTAAATTCTGAAGTCCATAAATGCACGTTAGGAAATTTATTTGTGGTTGTTGGAAAGCAGAATTGACAATTAATATAAAATGAATATCGTTTAACTTATTTAGAGCCCGATTCTGCGAAAAATACTGCAAAATTGTATATCATGGGATTCCCAGTTAAATAAGACAAGTAACCCAATTGTAAAACAAATACTAAGAATCGACTAAATAATGTCAAAAAATGTAGTTAATGAATTTATTCTATAAAGATGTTTTTCACATCAAAAATTGACTCAAATAATATGACAAAATTGAATAAATTAAAACTGCTTTCGTCTTCAAATTATCATATTTCCTGAACTTCTGAATTATCATCTGATTATTACCAGATCTGGCCATGGAAGATACCAAGTTTATGAAGTGGAATGTTTTTATTTAAACTGAAATGTTTTCATATTATTTTTATTAGAAATAATATATGATTATAATATGACCAATGCAAATAGGTGCGTTCTGAGTGCTGTGACTTGTGAGAGCCGATCCAGAATATGTGTACTCTGACAGCTTCGCTTATAAACTGCGGTAACACTGTTTGAATGCACCTCGCATAGATGTTACGTATATGCATAGTATTTTATTGCATACCGACTTGAATAATGTGTGTATAGTATAAAATTTCACTCAATAAGCAAGGGAAAAGTTCAGGTTTTTCCACAACGTCACATTTTGTTATGATCATTTACTTTGTTTCAAAGTTGTATTATTTTATACTGAATCACAAAAAATTAATGCTGATACCTACTAGATAAACAATGTTTAGAGTTCAGTTACCAATGTTTAATAATATAAAATATTTTTATTTGAGAAAATCAGCAGCTATTCATATTTTCAATGAATCATTAGCTTCAACAACAAATTGAAAATTCAATTGACAGTTCTACAAATAGAGCCTGGAAACCGAGGGTTTGAAATTTGAATTGCAACTACCCGTTTGTTTCTAATTTCGATTTGGAGGGAGCATGTTCCCTTGTGTTCCCCCTTTTAAATCGATAAATGTGTGTTTGTGTGAAATTCAACAAAAAAATAATAAATTTTTCAAGTTCATAAAGTTTTGATAACTCACTCTTGCATTGATATCCGCTCCTAGCCAAACCAGGTGTCTTAAGACATCTACATGACTATTCTTCACAGCTAAATGGACACACATTTGACCTGTAAAAAAAGAAAACAATATTATTAACGGGTGCACTTTATTTTTAAATCATAAATTATTTTTAGTATATAACTGTATGAAATATATGTGATCATGATGAAAATGTTAAAACATTTTTCGTAATCAATGTACGTATTGAATCAAAAAAATCATAATATGTAAGTAAGTTATTCTTCAGTACTCTAGTTGTCCATTTTTTATGCAATAGAACAAAATTACACTATTGTGCCAGTAGTGCGAAAAGAGGTAAGTATGGCCAGTAGTTTTTATGGTTGCATATCTCTAATTCAAGAGCCTTTTCTCCGTCTAACCCTTTAACGCTCAACAAGATTTTCATTAAGGTACAAAAATGAATCCAAATATCCCCTATAAGTGACATGCTACGAGTTTCTTTAGACTTCCATAAAAGTACATCATTCGCCATCGCACATCAAGTAAAAAATATACATAATTCATGTCACCATGTCTCCCCAAAGAGAGTATTTCCAAAAAAGTAAAGAAAATAAATTCGAATAGGAAGGAATGCGATCGATGTTATTGTGAATAATAGGAGCTCGGAAGAGGTATGTAATCAAAAGTGAAAGTAATAAAATATTAACAAATATAATATTATTTTATATAGGTGCTTTCAAAATTGTTAAGTAAACATCGCGTGTGACACCTTTTATTTCAATTCTACTGTTTTCTTTAAGGTCATCAACAGTCAAGATTCTGTAGGTCTTGTCTAGTATCAATAATAATATATTATATATTTTTTATTTTAATAATCGTAATTTACTAATTTCTAAACCTTGATTTACAGTTAAATCTAATTTGAATCTGTTCGATTTTTTTTGTCTTTTATATTTTCGAGGGAAAAATCTACAAGTCCGTTTATCTTTGATATCTGAGCATCTACAACAGCCATTTGCACCGGCATCGGTTAACAAGTTAAATAACAGATTATCTGTAATACCTAATTATTTGTAAACATATAGGTTTTTAACTTTTAAAAATCAAACATTTAAACTCCAACAAACTTACATCTAGTAGACCTGAGTTAGATGCGTCTAGCCTAGGGTCAAAGCTGGGCAGATAAAAAAATATAACAAAAAGTTGTGTACCTTCCCTACCCAGCCTACCCTATACCTTCCTATTATATTCGATAATTAACGTAACGGTTAACTTTAACTTGCGTTACATTTTCAGCAAACTAACGGTTTAACGATTAACGAAGTTAACTTTTTGAGTAACGGAATAACGATTAACGAAGTTAAGTTTTAGTTTAACTTTGCCTACCTCCGCTTAATATGATAACAAATAACAAGAAACCTTTTTTACTTGACTCGGTTCATCTTTAAAAACCCTATAAGAATAACAATAATTTATAAATACAGAATTACATTAAGATAAATAAAGTACCTAGCCAAAAAGTTCAACATGTGTTACTTGTATTCTACGTACCTATACCTAGGTACTCTATGAATACTCACGAATGTGAGTAATCAGCGCGTGTTTTAACTCAAATGCGGATCGTCGATGTATTTTTAAAAGTCGGTACATTCTTTTATTCTCGGTGCACACTGAGTTTTCCCATTTCGAAACAGTCAAAAATAATTCTCGACAGCAGTTCTTTTTACCGAATTATGTTGGTATTTCGGTACGATGAAAACATGTTTACGTCAATAATTAAAAATACATTTATGAAATCACTGTTCACGCATTACCTTATTTGGTATTTACGTCCAAAATACTTTATTCAGTTATAGCGACATCAGGGTCAGAAATGGGTACCTACTCAACAGCGTAACTGTCCACGAGCTTTAAGAGAGTCGGACATATACATTTAAAAAAATGAAAAATTAAGTAGGTACTAGCTACTAGTTTCTTTCTTTCTGTTTTTTTTTTCATAAATTGATCAACTTTTACTATAGTATAAATATAATAAAACTTGATAATATTATATTGATATAAAAATCCCGAATGAAGGGTATAGCGACGCGCACATTTTAACGGTTCTACGATTGGTACCAGCACGAGATGACATTATTGGTTCATTGTATACAATGTTCACTATTATTATAGGCCTGCTTTATAGTTGGCCTGAGTATGTCGAACCTTTTATTTTGTTTTCATACGAGGTGCCACCATCCCGACTCTCAGCTGAAAATATTAATATGACATGTATGTACTTTCGAATTTGTATTCGAAAATTTCGTGACAATCTATTCGCCGCTTTTGCACAATTTCCGAACAAACAAACGCAATTTCATTTGTTTTCATACAACGTAAATTTTTTGAACTTTTTTTACAAGCTTTTATTTAACTTGCTTTCCTATCTGTCTGTCCGGGACAAATCTGGCAATCGAATTTTCGACCACTTCCCGATATTCAATCATGCTGAAATTTTGCACATACCTTTGGTTCTGAAGACAATACAATATAGTATATTTAAAATTATGGTAGATCCAATATGGCGGCCACCACAAACTGACGGATTACCTTATTCTTTACAACCCCCTCGGCATGGGTATCAAATTAAAGGGTATGACAAGTAGAATACAATAAGCTATGTGACGTCATTCAAAATTCAATATGGCGGCCGACACAAAATGGCTGAGTACGTATTTCTTTACAACTCTCTTGATCTGGGTATTCAGGGGTATGACGAGTAGAATACAATAAGCAGTGTAACGTCATTATAAATCCATAAATTCTTATCTCTGGAACTACTGAACCGATTCTAAAAATTCTTTCATTAATTATCTTCGCAGGGGGAGAATTTCTCGCGGGGGATGGGGTAATATATCATAAATTCTTATCTCTGGAACTACTGAACCGATTCTAAAAATTCTTTCACTATACTTAATTGTCTTTGCAGGGGGAGAGCTATGAAAATGTTTCACATCTGCCAGGCGTCCTACGACGGCTCAGATTTTTTTAAATAATATTTTATTTATTTGTAACAAGTAATTTACTAAGTATCTACCTATTATGGTGTAGGTATCGTACCTATGGTATCTCACTATGTTTAATGTTACTATATATAATTATGACAATATTATTTCATACATACACAAAGCTAATATCTTAACCTAATACCTACGTATAAGATTTTATGTATAGGTGTACCTATATATGAAACGTAACTCACAAGATGATCGGGAAAACCGAGTTTGTCTGGCGCGCTAAATTCCGCATGCTTTGAGAGACTAGAAATAACCATAGTCGAGTTGTAATACAGTCAATGCGTTCACCGCTCAACTGATATTGTGATCAGGATTTCATCGAGGCGCTAATATTAGTAGGGAATGTTGAAGGTATTTTTCATTTTACATAAGCGCACAAACGGGGTTATACACTACCATTTCAGAAATCAGACAAACATTTCTCTTTAAGCAAAAAATTATACCCTTTAAGACAAAAATTTTATAATGGCAAAGACGTTACCAAAATTGATGAACATTATTATGAATATAGCATGCGCAAGAGACAGAAAATTTTCCAGGTTACGTTAGGGTATACAAAAATCTTTGAAATTTCTATGCTATTTCAAAAAGACTTTGCAGAGCTGTAGACGTATCATGTTATATTCAAATTTTTGAAAAGATCGTATTTCTTTAATGTCATCTCTACTTTTTATGTAACCGAAACTGCTGGAAAAATTGACGTTTACGCGAGAGAAGCCACGGACAAACACTAATATACGAGTACAATTATTTTAACATTTAAAAAAATAGTATTTAACATAATATAAATCTTTTGACTTTCGATAATAATTATTACCGTGTACTGTACACCCCTTTCCAAATGCCGCCAATAAAGTCAAGATCTTTCACACGCAGGTCGTAGAATTCTAAAACAGTCTCGGAGTAAGAAGTTTGCCCGCTTTGACACATACACGGAAATATGCTAATAAAATAAATAGCAGGCAGATCTGACGAAAAGCATCTGTCCATTTACGGTACGATCGTGTCTCAAGCAGAGAAGCTACGACGCGACGTCACTATGGTCATTCTGATGAATGATGCTTCAATTATTTCATTGTCGAGTCACGATTGCTACGCCGCCGCCGTGAAAAACAATTGTGTAGTTGTAACTATATAATAATTTACATACAATGAATTAATTAGCTAAGGAAAGTTTGAATGTCGTAAAAATAAAAACATTTTATTGGTATAAAGATTGAAAGGTAATAAATAATAAATTAAAATACGCGAAATAGAACTAGGTACACAAACAAATTTCAATATTAAAAACTCGGGTCGCAGTGCCAAACCCTGCCGACAATATAGTGTATTTGTTAATACAGGCATTGTGGCTTTATTATGTGAACTTAAGTTTGTTTTTGTACAAAATAAAAAATTTAACCCCTTAATACATCCCTTACAATAATTAAATTTTTCTAAATTTCAATATTAGACATGGATTTTATCAGTACACCCAATTAAATACACCCTTCCATATCTAAGTAAATCCGTATCAACAAACTAGTGTTTTCATAAAATTTGAAAGTCCGGTCCTGTCGGGCCGATTTTATTAAAATTTTAGCAGCACATTTTAATCTTTACTAAAGAGTTAAATTTCAATTTTGAAACGATTCTGACAAATTTTTCGGTATTTTTGGGCCCAAAAACTTTTTGGAACCCCTAAATACAACCCTGAAAATGGTCCGATCGGGCCCATTTTAAATAGGCTTCTTGCGGTGATGGGTTCCAATGTGTGTACCAAATTTCGTTTCAATCGATTAAGTCTGTCGAGAGTTATCGTGTACACACATATATATATACATACATATATATATAAACATTTTCAAAAATGGTGCCAAAGTGTTCAGGAGGCTATGAAACGTCGAGAAATTTTGGTCCGACCCCTAGGTCCCGCCATCCGACCGACGCCAATAGTGTATGTGCCATATTATGGCAAATACACTAAATATATCGATAGCATATATAGCTCCAGAAACTAATACAACAACGACAATGCAGTTACTGACAAGTTAAATCATAAGACATTATGACATTTAATGTGTGTAGGTACTATTAAAGAAAAAATCATAGGATTCATACGATAACTGCAATGTTTTATTATTATAGTCTACTTTGCAGTTTTGCGGTTCCTTTTCTGCTTCCACTTTCTCAGTATATAACTGTCCTGAATCCTAATGTACTGAACAAAATTACACGTTGTATTAACGAAAATGTTCATTCTTCCACAATCAATCATTTTTTGATGCTAAAAGTAAATTGGTTTTTATATTATTTTGAAGCAGGAAGCTTTCTTCCTCTGAAAGACTTTTTGTGTAATAAATACAATGTTCATAATCTTCATATTTTGTTCAGGGTGAGGAGACAGAAAATAAATTGCTAAAGTATATAATAAAACATTGATAAAAAATATTATTATAATGTGATTTTTTGCTGGTCAACTGTTTGTACGCATAGAAAAGTTGGGAATTTAGCTGCCCACGTGATGTTTTTGCATTGCGTCGGCAGCAGCTGACAGCGTCCGGCTAGTATCACAGTAGACGCTCAGCGTCGTTATTTATTTTTGTAAACAAATTTACATGACCGCATACCCCCACCTCCCCCATCATTATATTGCATTTCTAATTTTAGATCAAATATTTTAAATCACGAGTTTTTTGTTGTATCTAATTTAAGAAATCTGGGAATAATTTAGTAAGTACCGTGTTATTTTTATATGATAAACAGAGTTCATACGGTGCTATAAATAAAATTATCCACATTTTCCGAGAAAGTCAACAGTACGATGAATTTTCCGGCTGTAATTTGTTTTATCCATTTGTCATTTTTACAAATTTATCATAGCAATTAAATAGCTATTTGTACCAGTAATATTCTTGCTAATTTTGGAAATACAGATGTTTAAATTAATTTAACATCGTTTTTTCCATAAACAACATAGTTTCCGGTGAAATGCATCTAAAAGAACTAAGAAGTAATATGATTCCATGATATTTAAGTGTTACTGGTTAAATCCATTGATTCCTGAATCCTATTGTTTCTATATAGTTAGAAATCAAAGTGACTTATGACAAAGGTTTGTTAAAATAAGTTTAATAACGATTTAAACTTCGTCGTGACTCTCGACTCTAGAGGAGCCTCTTTTAAAGGCGGGTCGGACAAAACCATAAAAAAACTGTATACTGAGTACAAAAATGCATTTTGTTGTGCTCATTACTGTTGGGAGAAAATTGAACTGGGCCTGAGAGGGGGGGGCGATTAAATAAATTGCCCTGTAGTAAAATGGTTTGCCTCAAGACAAATCAGTCTTTTTTGTTGAACCGCATGCCTATATACTAAAAGATTAATAAACCGTTTATAAATGCAATTGCTTATGGACTGTCAAATATTAGGTTTAAAAAATATTTAAAAAATGGACATCGGCTACTTTGCTTCATGGTCACAGATATATTCCTGCCAAATATTTGTGGTGGGTGCGTTTCTGTTATACATATGGCGGGTAGAATTCCCCAACTAAATCTAAAAATAATGTAACTTTCATTATAAACATCCATTGTTTGCACTATGAAATGCGGTCAACGAACAAATCAGTTTAACCATCATTGCTTTGTATTTGATCGTTGTTTTCTTGAGTATCATAATCATTACTAATTTAAAATTTATAGGTCTACTTTTTATATGCCCAATTAGTGTATTCTAATTAGTAAATACGCGAATAACAATTATTAGTGATTGCCAGGTCACAGTTAAGTAGTTTTATAATTAGGTACTGTATTTCTGATTTTTAGAATGCATGTACCTACCGTACGTGACTTTTAGAGCGTTTCATACAGAAAATTAAACGTGTTTTACGTGTAGAATTTATAATAGAAACAATAAACATTAACAGATATTAATTAACCTAGACAACGCCAACGACCTTTGTTATGATTTTATCATATAATACAGGATAATCTATGAATAATAACAGAAACTGGCAGCAGGCAAACCACTCTATGGGGCAAAATAGTGTGTGATTCTACGGTTAACATTAGGTTTTTCGAAATAACAACAACCATTTTGAAAGTGACCCGACTGAAATTCTGTCAAGCCGATATTTCTACGTGTTTCGTTTCCAATGGAGATTTTGCATTTTATGATAATTTTCGTAAATACCTCAAATAAATTTTTACCTGTTTGTTCAGGTATCATATTCATAACCATATTACCACAAAATGCCGAGAAGGTAAACATTTTTGAAGTACTCTATAGTAAAAATAGCTTTGTTAAATAATGTATATCCAATTTAGTATATACAGAATTTATAATTGTGTTTTAGAACAACAGCTTTTACTATAAGAAGTCAAGTATTTCATTGTATATTATATTTGATTTTTTAACATCTGTTACCAATTAAGATTACAATAACTACACAGATGTGTGTAAATAAACAATTAACTGTAAATAGTACATAAGAAATAACACTTCATTCATGGACAGTAATACAAACTTTTCTATGCTAAAACGTAATACAGTCGAACTTCTACAACTCGAACAAAATTGGTTGGCAACAGCGTCAAGAGTGAAAATTAATGTTATTTTTATTTGATAACTCGAACTTCTATTTCTCGAAATTCTTGACAACTCCAACAGAATAATTAGTGCCACCTTCGATAAGACAAACTCGAGGAATCCCCTAGCGATTTTTAAAAAATTTCTACGATTTTTTGAACGAGATAGCTGCAAAGCAAAAAATCCATTTTTGACTTTGAACGCTTATAACTCCTGAAGAAATGATAGTATAACAATCAGCAGGACGACGTTGGAAAGCTATAAAAGTCTCCTCTTTAAAATGCTTATACTTGATTTTGAGAAGATAATTTTTTCTAATTCTTCATGGTTTCCGGGCTTGTAGGCCGTGGTCCGGTGGTATTTCTACCTGACGTTTCGTCTACAACTGCGGTAGACATTCTCAAAGGCGATGAAGAATTGGAACAATGCCGGCCGTGAAAGCTTGCACACTTGGATAATTTTTTCTGTCCCGTTTTTTCTTCAATTGAAAAAATCGTTAAAACAAGTTTTTCGCTCTTTTTGTTATCTAAACGGCATCTTGTTAAAAATGGTAGAACCAGCAACCAGCAATGTTATCACATTTTTCTTGAGTTAGTGTTACAAAAACCTGTTCCAAATTACAAATTGCCGCAATTTTGTTTGTGTTTACAACAGTGGCGGAATGTATGTACATTGCATATTTTACTGTGAAATTTGATAACTCGATGTCAACTCGAAATTTCTTTGTGGCAAGTCGTGGTTCGAATTATCGTAATTCAACTGTATAGTGTATATGCGTCATTAAAATACGTATACAATTTCGTACCTGCTACCCAATATAGTTAAGTCTTATATGTAACCGGTCATAATCGTAACTCATCAGTAAATTACCAATAGTAGAATAGGTTTTATTATTATTTCGACAGGCATATCTTTTCTCTTACAAAAATTGTTTTATGAATACGTGCTAAAATAGCACGCAAAAAAAACAATATTTACGGCCAATATACACGAAACAATTTGAATTAAGCATATGTTCATTTAGTTAGGGCTTAAATCCGGATATTTTAGTCTCAATATTTTCAGGGTTAGAGATAACAGTCCCGATCAGGGGATTTTCTATAAAAGTGGTTTGTTTGTAATGCAATTTACCGTTTGAATTTTTCAAGTAATCATACATTTATTATACGGTGTTTTTCCTGAATGTGTAAACTTGACATTAAATCGTGAATATTATTATAAAAGATACATTTTTACTGTTATCAATGCAGTTGTTTATTTAAATCTGTTTTTTATAGCCACTCATTTCTATAATATGATTCACCCTGCAACAACTTCCTTGTAGATAAAAAAAATACATTAATTTTCAAATAATCTAGACAAAAAATGTCATAAAATTAATAATATTATCTAATGATATAGAACTATTCAAACATCAATATTTGATCCTCATAATATAATCATGGTAAAAATGAACTTAGTCGCTTTCTGGTACAGGGCAAAAATATCCCATTTTGATATCACTAAATTTTCGTCTACCCTCGGCAACTATTAATTTTTTATTGAAAGAATCCTCCATAAAATGAATGTACTATAGGTATTAATCAAGCTAAAACGCGGCTTGTTTCTACGAATCGAGGCTATCTTGGGGAATCCCCAATGGAGCTAAGGTCGTGCACCAACGCCCGCCAACGCCGCGTTGTGCCGCTCGACTTTACTAAAGGCTTTCATTTACATTGTCTACCAATATTCTGCTACTAGGGCAGTTTAAAATTTAAACGAAGTCGATAGTAACAATAATTATAAATCCTACCATCACATTTTAAGGTAGAAACACGGTTAAACTATGCCTACAACTTTTCGTTTTTATAAAAAAATTCATTTAATTAATCGAACTTCCATTTGCTGTAGGACATACACAAAGGATGGAAGAGTAGCAGACAGTTCTGATGCGAAGTTGGGTAAAAAATTCTGAATTATACAATTAAGTAAGAACAAAATTTTCAAATTCAGTACAATTTGTTGATTATTGATATATCGTATTTTTTTATAACGGGAAGTCTCGAAGAATTAAAAAAAACATTATTTATAATAGGCGCAACTATGCACTACAAAATAACAAGCTCGATATTCTCTGTAACGAACTATACAATGCTAAAATAATCATGTCACTGAAGGAAAGTATTTATTTTGAGCGGTTTTTTTCCAGTTAGATACCGGATAGGTGTATCCTTAAACAATAAGCAATCAATAATCGTTTCCATACCAAGTAATGCACTAAAACCGACCGCTGAAATTCTCGACTTTTTCCCGGTCTTTTTTCCAGATTTTTCGAGTATTTTTCTAAGCATAAATTACGAACTAATGCGAATATTTACGAAAAATCAAAGAATAAAAAGCAGATTTTGCCTGTAACTTGAGTAGTGTGCCAGCGGGTATGGGTAAAAATTCAAGCCTGAAACTATACTATAGCAATGACTATAATATTCTTTCACTCAACGACTATAGTCAACGTCTCATAGCTTTATATGAAGGACTTTGAGGGGTCGCTCAAAGTGCGCAATTCTTTCTGAAATTCGCGTCTTTTCCTCGGTTATATAAAAATTTCCATCTTGGGGTGGCTTCCAGTTTCTTATAGTTGCACATACCAAAACTTCCTAAACCATGTATGAATCCGACAATTTTGCGGACGACACTTTCAATAATTTATTCTATTACTAGCGGCCCGTCCCGGCTACGCCCGGGTGGTATGAAATTATGATTTAATAGCGGTTTTTAAGACCTACAATTTTTTCGTACATTGTTTTGATGTATCTCTAAAGATCTGGCCAGCCTTAGCCATGTAAGCGTACGAAAACAGTTTTTTTTGACAAGACACCGTCATAGTTCAGCCAGTTTGTAAAAAATATTTACAAATTATATACACAAACCTTCTTCGTTTATCGCTCTTTCTATTAGTGAAAACCGTTTCAAAATCCGTTGCGTGGTTTAAAAGAAGTAAGCGGAGAAACAGACAGAGGCAGACAGCGACTTTGTTTTATACTATGTAGAGATAGAGAAGAGAAGAGATAGAGATTTGAACAGTGTAGAAAGCGTCAATACAGGATAAAATTAAAACTTATGACTAAAAAAATTCCTCAACAGAATAAAAATTTGTCTGCGCTAAATGCTAATATAGATTTTAATTTATGTTCAAAATTTATAAGTTTTTGATCTACTGATATATACAATGAGCATCCCAGCAGAACACAGTATTGATTCGCTTTGTTTACGTTCTCTGCACACAATTAAATAAACAGATCATAGAAAATTTGCGCAGTAAACTTAAATTAAACAAAACTTTTTATTTTAGTATTCTGTTTACGATTCGTTCATTGAATACACCCAACACGAGTAAACAATGAAAATCCATTTGGGGATTCCCCAATACATTAAAAACATTCTATGTGTTTCCACAAAGAATTTTTAGCACAGTGTTAAATACTTCAAACAACTATGTAGATATAATGATAAATTATTTGCAATTGACCGTAAAATATATGGTGTACAAAATGACACTAAATATAAAATACAAAACACATATCGTAATAAACATATCAATAACGTTAGCGAAAAAAAACTATGCTAAGAATAGCACTCAGTCTCTATAGATTAGCGCGCGGTACGCTTGGTTCATGTTTGCATGTTTTAATATTCCCTGACATTTCTGTGATTTCTCCAACATGTAAAAAATCTCAGACTTCTACATCCTGTGGCCTTGATTAAAATCATTTTGGAAACTTGTTTATGAAAATCCGACATTTAGTTATTTGTGCGTTAGAAATTCTTGTAATATACGTTGGCTTTGTGTAGTCGAGTAAAAAATCACGTATCTATTTTAATTTAAACAGTTATGATACAAAATAGCATCAAAAATTTGCTAAGAGTTCCTGGTAAACTTTGAAATGTGAATTACAGCGCAAAATACCATGAGTGACGATTTTAAATTATTATTATATTAATAGCTACTATTAAAAAAAACCACATCTTGCGATTTTACCGTTAAAAATACACATGCAATTATCTATACATAATGAAATTAGAAAGTTCAACAAACAGTAGGTATTATTATTTCCCATGTTGCGGTGTGGTAATGTCCGTCATGTAATTATTTTGTTTGTACCTACTTCATCATCAAGCGAGAGAAGGGATCACCTTACAATAAAAAACAAGCTGTGAGGTGGGTCGTTTATTAGGACTAAAGTGCGACCCTTGAGGTCCACACGACGAACTTCCCAGTTTGATAAATATTTAATAATATAATAATTAATTAGATATTACACAGAAAAGTAATCATTTTAATCATTAAAACATAATTATTATTTATTTTTAACAATAATTAAAAAAAAAAGGCTGAACCGATTTTTATAAAATTTATGTCGGATCAAAATGACGTTAACACGTCTCGATTGACACCCTTACGAAGTCGATATAATTTTTTATTTGCGAGATATTGTGTAAAATCTACTTTTTTGGAGTCTATTTGGTTAAGAAAAAAGAACGGCTGAACCGATTTTGAAAAAAATTCTTTCAGATCATATTTACGTTAATACGCGTCGATTGGCACCCTAACGTAGTCGATATCATTTTTCATTCTCGAGATTTCGTGTTAGAAAGAAATGGACACATACGTACGTACGAACGTACACACACATACACATACACACACACACATCTTTCTAAAAATAGTGTAGTGACCTTGAGACATAAAAATTTGTTTTACATTTTGATTTCGAATTTCGGACCCATTACAATAACTTCCAATGGGAAGTTAAAAATCAGTCAAGTGCCAGTCAGACTTGCGGTGGGGTAAAAAATTAACAGATTTATTTAAAGTTTTTACCACTACACTAGATGGACGTTTGACACCTAGTCGGCGCAGAACCGCTGTGTGTGTCATCGCTCTATAACACTCTATGCTTGGTACGCTAATTTTATGTAATGGTAGCGAAGTGTAACGAAATGACATCAGTCGGGTTATGTAACTGTATTTTCCCTACTGAAGGTATTCCCTACACAAGAAATACTACAATGCATAATATTAAAACCGCATTTTAAACATGGTGATAATTTTTATATAAAAATAAAACTAATATATTATATAATAGAAACGGGACTTCTGTCTGTAAATTTTCTTGCGGTTTTTAAAAAATTGTTGGGATATTTTGTCTGATGCTTAAACAGTTCCAAAAATGTTTTTGTTTATATTAAAATCACTCGAGAACGGCTGCTGCTGCACCGATTTTTATGAAACGTGGTACACAATCAATTCTTATCCAAATTCAAAGTATAGTAAACTTTTTAGCACATGGATCTCTCAAAAAATGGGTAAAAGCTACGGCGGGAGATTTAAGCAAAACAAAAATTAATTCTTATGGAAGTCATTAGTTAAAACCTAATCTTTATGATATTAATTTACAGCATACTTTATTATATACCCATTTATCTCAAAAAGTCATTTTTTTATAAAACCTAACTATCGAAATTTTCAGTTTATTTTAATAATAAATTGAAAGCCCAATTAATTAAAATTTAACTGGGGGTTTGTTATAATTTATGGATTTGTAGCCCATGAGCGATATGGCGTTTCTATGATTAGTCTTACTGTTAAACAAGCCCCCAGTGACCCAGTCCCCAGGCTTCAATTTGAAAGTGGTGAAATTAATAATCAGATTTTCAATTTATTATTAAAAATAATAACAAACTGGAGACAGGTTCTAGATAACCCTGACAGATGATGGTCTCAAATAAAAAATATTTACTTTTTAAAGACCAGGGGCGGACTGCAGGTGACAACCAATATTTTTGGCCCCTTACTCCAAAAATGGACCAATATTTCTGTGTGCGAGTGTGTCATGCGCAGGAGTATATAAACGCAAGTCATTTTAAATTCGTTTGGTTAGGTTTGAATCCGAAAAACACAGTGAAAATTTATTATAAATTTAACGAAGTGGCAAGTTTAGGTATGCGTTTTGCTGGACTTTTCCCTCAAAATATAAAATATTTTCATATTTTTTAAGATCATGAAAGTAAATTAAAAGAAACAAATATTTGTTGAAATAATGTGGCCTATTTGGCCCCCATTAGGGTTGACCCCGGTGGTTGGAGTCACCCAGCCACCCGATCCAGTTCGCCCCTGTTAAAGACTAATAAGTAGTTTTGTTAATTGAAGTGCAAAGTTGTGCAATTTGATACGAAAAAATAAATATTTGATATCATGATTATTTTTTTATTTATACGGGTTTTATCTCTACTGGAGTAATCACAATTTATTTTTATTTTTGTGTAAGAAAGATTACGTTAACGCCGTCCGATATAAGTACTAACAATGTTTTTTTATACACATTTTGGGTTTTACCAAAATGATATTATAAGCATATATTACTTTGCTACTGCAGTTTGAACTTATATTAAGATATTATTATAAGCGTCATAATTCTTTAAGTTATATTATTATATTTTACAACTTGATTTTAACCAGTAGTTTCGCTATCGCGTTAAGGCTCCCACAAACCAACGCGGGATAGCAGGAACGGAAGCGAACGCAGCGCGGGATCAAATTATACAATTTCCGGGATATCGCATGAGTGTAAATTTTTTTTAAATTTATTGTAGATTATAGACGCGTTGACAACTTAGGTCATTAGCGTCTTAATTACATTAAATAACAACTTCCTTAAAACCAAACGACATCAAAACTTAAATATGTAATAAACAAGCCGTGAGGTG
Organism: Mongoloraphidia duomilia; assembly: GCA_039654895.1. Taxonomy (NCBI): domain Eukaryota; kingdom Metazoa; phylum Arthropoda; class Insecta; order Raphidioptera; family Raphidiidae; genus Mongoloraphidia; species Mongoloraphidia duomilia. Next base: position 114,323 of record CM077517.1, read on the forward strand.
GGTCGTTTATTAGGACTAAAGTGCGACCCTTGAGGTCCACACGACGAACTTCCCAGTTTGATAAATATTTAATAATAATAATTAAATTAGATATTACACAGAAAAGTAATCATTTCAATCATTAAAACATCAATAATTTAAAAAAAAAAAAAAAAAAAAAAAAAAACGGCTGAACCGATTTTTATAAAATTTATGTCGGATTAAAATGACGTTAACACGCCTCGATTGACACCCTTACGAAGTCGATATAATTTTTTATTCGCGAGATATTGTGTAAAATCTACTTTTTTGGAGGTTATTTGGTTAAGAAAAAAGAACGGCTGAACCGATTTTGAAAAAATTTCTTTCAGATCATATTTACGTTAATACGCGTCGATTGGCACCCTAACATAGTCGATATCATTTTTCGTTCTCGAGATTTCGTCTTTGAAAGAAATGTACACATACGTACGTACGTACGTACGTACACACACACACACACACACACACACACACACAGACATCTTTCTAAAAGTAGTGTAAAAATAGTGTAGTGACCTTGAAACATAATAATTAACTTCCCACTGGAAGTTATTGTAATGGGTCCGAAAATCGAAATCAAAAAGGAAAAAAAATTTTTATGTTTCAAGGTCACTACACTATTTTTACACTACTTTTAGAAAGATGTCTGTGTGTGTGTGTGTGTGTGTGTGTGTGTGTACGTACGTACGTACGTACGTATGTGTACATTTCTTTCAAAGACGAAATCTCGAGAACGAAAAATGATATCGACTACGTTAGGGTGCCAATCGACGCGTATTAACGTAAATATGATCTGAAAGAAATTTTTTCAAAATCGGTTCAGCCGTTCTTTTTTCTTAACCAAATAACCTCCAAAAAAGTAGATTTTACACAATATCTCGCGAATAAAAAATTATATCGACTTCGTAAGGGTGTCAATCGAGGCGTGTTAACGTCATTTTGATCCGACATAAATTTTATAAAAATCGGTTCAACCGTTTTTTTTTTTTTTTTTTTTTTTAATTATTGATGTTTTGATGATTGAAATGATTACTTTTCTGTGTAATATCTAATTTAATTATTATTATTAAATATTTATCAAACTGGGAAGTTCGTCGTGTGGACCTCAAGGGTCGCACTTTAGTCCTAATAAACGACCCACCTCACGGCTTGTTTTTTTTCCTTTTTGATTTCGATTTTCGGACCCATTACAATAACTTCCAGTGGGAAGTTAAAAATTAGTCGTCGTATCTTTACACAAATATAATACATGCTGGAGAATAGTATTATAACCGATATAAATAATAAACTTTTTTAACACTGTAGTGATTGCATAATATGTGACATGAATTTTTCATTTAAAAAACAGCTAGGTATTGTAAATAAAAATTACATAATGTCGCGTAAATTGTAATGCGTCTAATAAAATTTCATCTAATGATAATAATGTACGAAACAAAAGGTTCCACACATACATACGTGGAAATTTTGTATATAATAAATTATATGGGTATTTCCTTCTATTTACAGGATATTTATTTACATAGATATGGTATGTGTAATGTAGCCATATATATTAACTAAACAACTTGTTTTAATTAAAAGACATAAATTATCAGTTCTTTTCTAATTATCATATTTCGTCGCCACAATGAAACCACCTTAGCAACAAAAACCGAATTTGAAACTCAGTTGACACCAGAGTTGAGCAATGATTTAATTCAATTTAGAAAAATAGCTGATAGACACATATTTATAGTACATTTTTTGATATAGCTTTCCTTTCAAAATATTTTTCTAGGCATTTTGTCAAAACAGCTTTAAAACGATATTCTTGTATAAATCTCTAGGTACAGTCTAATGGTCTACAATCTACATCTACATAATAAAAAGTTTGACAACGATCTCAAACTGTTAGGTACTACGTTTATAAAAACTACAATCATATGATTATAATCTAAGGTCATTGCCAATTGAGACTTTATGAAACTCAGTATCTGGTAATTATTTTAATTTTAAATCATTCTCAAATTAAAACTCAACTTCTATCGTCCAGTAAAAAACAACGCATAAATTTAGATGAAGATATTAAAACAAAAATGAAGAAATAACAAAACAATAATTGCAAGGAACGTAACTGATTGGTTGAACATTCCTATCATTTAATCATTAATGACTATGCAATATTCATTGTTGTATCTAAATAATTATAAGCGTGAGCCAAGAGTAAAATATATAACTTTGATAACTTTCCGTCACTAATCACTAAATAAAGTGTGAGATGTACGCGAAATGGAAATATACTATATACGTAATTTGGAAATAATCCTTTAAAAAGCCAAGGTTTTATTTTCTATTTCTTTAATTTAATCCACGAAACATTAGTAATCAATAAATAAACAAATATTAATTATTTTCTTGACTATTTCAAAAATAGTAAAAAATGAAGTTATTACTGACACAAATTTAATAGTAGATTGTGTATCTAGGCCATAATGACAAATATTTTCGACGAGAAACAATAGCATTGCGCCCTAGATACACACTGTATTTTTGATCCTACACCCTACAAAATAACGGCTTTTGTCTTCATTTCCAATATTTTCAACATTTATTTACATTTCACTTGTGTAGCAAACTTGACTTCAATAATGAATAGTACTACGTACTGTACAGTGTACCCCTACACATTATGTATAACAGTTATAAGTAGCCTCTCTAAGCCGTGACACGCATACAGTTTCAGTGGTCGTGCGACTAGCTAGCCGTGTTTTTTCTGTATTGTGTACCTACTGTTCATAAGATCGCAGGTTCGCCTCCAGCTGAAGTAATATGAAATATTAAAATTATTGAACTTTTCTTTATTTTTTATTGAAAACAATAATATATTGAAGAAAATTAAATTATTATTGAATTTTACTTTAGCGCCCGGTGAGCGGAAAAGTCACTTACCGCCTGGCTCTCGTCACAGGTCTGACACGGGTCATTTTTACGACCGGTATACATGCATGAAACGTAGCTATTTTATAGGGGGTAGGACAAAAATTATTTTCTCTATATTCTAATAAATAGTTTTTTAATTACAAGGCGGGCTACAAAAACATATTTGAGATCGGTATAGAGTTTTTATCTAGTATGACGTAATAATTTCATGCAAATGAAGTACGCAAGACGATTTTTTTTCTGACTGACTTAGAGCGATGACACACACAGCGGTTTGTCAGTGATTTGTGCCGACTCAGCAGCCGAGGTTGCTATCATAAAATAGACTACGTTTATCAAAATGTTTTGTCGTTATCCGGCAGGCGTTAACATACAAGATGAGCATAGATAAAATTTTAAAAAAACTGCGTGAGTGCTGGCCAATGAAATTAGTTACGTGTGTATAAAAATTCGCAAGGTCAAACACATTATTATTCTAAATGCGACCTTGCATATTTTTCGCATATGTTTTTGTGTTCAGAAATGAAACCAAATTAATTTGTCTATACATTTTATGAACGTTGTACGAGAGGTTCCGATAAGCGTAAAAAATTTACCGTATTTTCAAGGTTCTCTAAATCTTTCTAAAAATCTATAATCAACGATTATAAATTTCAAGCGGTACTTAATTTAATTATAATAAAACTGTAAAGGAAAATTTGTCTGCAATTTTTGAATTTGTCCAGAATTCCTTCGGATAGTCTTTATATAATTTATGTCGAGTAGAAATATCGCATTTTCGAAAAAATTATCTGTGTTTGTTGCTTATAACTCGAGAACTACTGCATCAATTTTGATATTATCATTAATCGTTAGCTTAACATAAAATTTAAGGTACAAATCATCATGTTCCAGTCAGGTCATCAGGAAGCAACAGATTCCCGTTATGCACTAATCGAGAGCGAGAGAAGTCGTGGGTACATAGGCTTTTATTGCTAGAAATTACTTTTGGAAACAGTCGCGAAATTGAATTACCACAGTGATTTTTCGTTCATCAGCCTTTTCTACCCTTAATAAAAATCGGTGCAGTCGTTCTCGAGTGACAGTACCAACAGTACCAAAATTCTGGGAAACGCGTTTTTCCGTTTAAGTACATATCATCCAAAATTAAAAAAAATCCCACAAGAAAATTGAAAACGAAGGTCACGCTACTATTTTATATATCAATAATGTATGATTAATTACAAAGATAACAAGAACAAATTGTCACCTACCTTGATAATTTGTTTGTTGGAAATCGATTTGGTCGTGAACAACATTGGTATAGCTGAGGCCGAGTGCTTCCGTTTCCGCGACAGAGATTGGTGTCGCAATTGCTTTGACAGCTGCAACATCACCGTTGCGACACGCAAGATGTAACGGCGTGTCGCCGTAGCCATCAGGAATTGCGTTTTTGGCTCCGGCCGCCACGAGGATTCTCGCTAACTGCGGTTGCCGCGTGAGAACAGCAAGATGCAACGGCGTGTGACAGTGATCGTTGCGTGCGTCTAAAAGACAAGGATGCGGTGCTAACCGTAACAAAGCGTACACTCCCTCAATGAATCCTTGGATTATCGCTATGTGTAATTGCCTGTAATCATAAAAAAACACAACGCTATAATTCATTCGTTCATCACTTTTAGTTTAACGTCTTGCATAATAATTGTATTACAATGATTTCTTATATTTTACGTAGATATTATAGACAACTTAAAGGTTATTTGCATCTATCTTTATATTAACAATAAGTACGAGATCTTAGTATTCGAATTAATCATAATGTAAGTTATTTTATACATATATAATAAAAAAATTAAACCAACTTCAAAAGCAGAATTATAATGCACCTGAAAAAGATAAATAGTTTTTCCCTTAGTTTTACTATCACCGTCCCCTACCTACCTAATTCTAATTCTGAAGTCGATTCATTAAAAAAAATATGTCGTTTAAAAAAGTTTCATTCAAATCTGATCATCCGTATATAAATTATATCATTTAACCGGGTTAAAAACGTATAATATGACATAGCAAGGTTCTTCTTAATATAAATCTAAACAATATGTTACAGCTTCCAAGTCTTCATGGTTTCCGGGCTTGTAGGCCGTGGTCCGGTGGTATTTCTACCTGACGTTTCGTCTACAACTGCGGTAGACATTCTCAAAGGCGATGTGGCAGCGGTCGAAGTGTCCTCCTTGGCGGCTCACTGACCTGTGAGCCGCCAAGGAGGACACTTCGACCGCTGCCACATCGCCTTTGAGAATGTCTACCGCAGTTGTAGACGAAACGTCAGGTAGAAATACCACCGGACCACGGCCTACAAGCCCGGAAACCATGAAGACTTGGAACAATGCCGGCCGTGAAAGTTTGCACACCTGGATGTTACAGCTTCATCTAAATCGGTCAAATAGTTTCTGTGAAATTATTTATACAAACATACACGATGACATGACATGTTCTTTTTGAAAATCGGTTAAACATTTTTTATATAAGTAATCAATTTATTAGTTTGATGCATCACCATCCTAGGTACTGGAAAAATGTTCAGGCGTTTGAGTCACCACAGGAACTAATAAAAAGGTGTGGATTTTTCGTAATCTCTCCGTATTATCATGTTAAAACGTCATTATACCCACTAAAGTAATAATAATATATTATCGCTGATCACGTTGTGTGACGAAACGATTAGGTCATATCATGATGATGAGCAAAGTAACAAACTTAGCAGATTTTTGTCAAATACCAAATTTCGTCCAATAAGTACTACAAAATAATAACGAAGCGTTTGACGTTCGTTTCTCGACATTACGTTATAATAGACGCCACCCGCACCATTACAATTCTCCATTTACAGTTTTTTCCTACACTTTTTAACTTAAATTAGTTAATAGCAAGTGGAGAAATTATAGGAAATTAGGATAAGGTAGGGAATTTCGTGAACATAGGAGATAGGTACCTAATCAGCAATGGTCTTCTATAAGAAACCATCTCCATATATTTATATATTGAGAGTAAGCACAGAAAATCTTAACAAGGAAAAACTCGGAAAAAGTCCCAGCCGGGATTCGATCTTAGTACCTTTCGAATGTTAGTCAAGTGCTCTCACCACTACGCTACTCACTCAGTACGATTACAACACATGCAGGTGAATAGTGATCAGCCTACGGTACAATAGTTTTGGGAAACCCGAAGTCGTACGATGCATAACGTCACCATATGATGCTGCTTTCACATGTTTGTTACAAAAACATTATAGAAATCAACAAAATAACACATATTTTATTTTAAAAAATCGTTCTTTAAATTATGGTAAAAAATGACGTCCATATGCGATTGAATAACATCGATAATATGATAATAAAACTACTTTTTTTAGATTAAAAAACACTTCGGTCGCCACAAAGCTATCAAGTTATTATACGTTCATTTTAAGATCATCAACTACCAGGGTTAGCTTAATCTTTCAATGTGTAGTGAATTTAGTACGGCTGAGGATATTATAAGGTTTTTTTTTGGAAAAATTTTGCAGCTAAAGTATTTATTTGAAAGAGTTATATTTTATATTAAACGTTTCGCCTTTTTGGGCATCATCAGTAATTTATTATTATTACTGATGATGCCCAAAAAGGCGAAACGTTTAATATAAAATATAACTCTTTCAAATAAATACTTTGGCTGCAAAATTTTTCCAAAAAAAAACCTTAATCTTTCAATTTTTTATTATCTTTAATAACAATTTAAAAATTCAATAGATAGTTTGGTAAATTCTCAAATTAGAACCTGGGTATTGAAATTGGGAAATTGTAGAGTTTAGACGCTCGACAGCTGAGGTACCTACAGAAAAATACAGCTAATATTAAGGGAGCTGATTGTAATCAATTATAATACCTCTGTTATGTTACTGGGCACCGGCTATGATTCCGTGAACAAGACGGATTCTATTAATAATTTATACGAACAAAACTCGCAGTACAATATGAGATCCACAGAGATATTTATATCACTATCTGCAGAATTATATAATTATGCACAATAATTATATTGTTATTACCGCTGATTTTAGAAAAAAGAAGGTATGTCGCAATACAGGCAACTATTTTAAATGCATTTGTTTTGTACAAAGATATATCTATAATATTATGTATACAAGAGTTGCAAGTTTTTTCAGGACATCGAACTTCCATATTGTGTTGTCTGTATTGAATTTGAACTCTCTCGAACTTATTTTACACGAGAGTACAAATCAACTCTTCTTTGTGACCATTATATTTATGCATCGTACTTCAACCCGTTTTACATATTGCATAATTTGCTACACTAGGAACATTCCCTACTATTAACATAAATTTTAAAAATCGAATGATTTCGACTGTTAATCGATCATTTTTGATGTCGACGGTGTAAATCCCTCCAATATTTCTTTTAGAGTAACTTGGTGGAATGTCACGAAAGTGACGGAGAGCCCCACAGTCTGCTATATTCTACATTTCTACCCTCTTTGGTAACAAATCAAAAAAATTCGACTGATGACCAGTCCTATACTTCCCACCTAGTAAATATTTGCAAAAAATAAACACTCTTTTTTTTATTCTTTGACTAGGCCCAAATAACCTTAGCTGTTGGTGGTCTTTAAAACACAATTTAATTTTTATTCTTTGAAAAAAGCATGGCCCTCTTTTTTGTTTGGTGATCTATTGATGGCTAGCTTAATATAGCAAAAATCATGGTTACCTTGATTTACGTACAATTTTTATTTTTTTTAGTAAAATATTTTTTTTCTCGAAAACTATACATTTTAGAGAAAAAAAATATTTACATTTTTTTCATATTATAACATCTAGAATTCATTTATATTTTTTTTTACCTATGTTAATACGTGACATTGAGGACGTTTTTTTGAATATCTCAGGATCCACTGAACCGATTTGACTCAAAATCTAATCAGATCTAAGTTAAAGGCTGATAAACACAATAGAACAATCGGCATGCCCGTATGTTGTTCCGTTCTTAAGATATCGAAGGCGAAAAATTGACCACATACACACACACATACACACATACACACATACACACACACATACAGACATCAGTCAGAAAATGATCTTAAACGATTGCTAGGGTCTCAAAACGTGAAAATCTGTTAAAATCTCGAAATATTGTTTTCGGACTGAATCCATTACTTCCCTACCATAGTAGAGGTGGGAAGTAAAAATTTACGTTATGCGTAGCTATAAGCGTATTCAAATCTGAATGTTTGCACATCTTTTGAGAGTAGCCGGGGAATTGCTCGTAAATATGTCCTTCCCACATTCAGTGCCGTTCTTGGGAATAAAATTGATACTTTCAGAGCCCGTTTCCCCTGGTTCTCTCCATGCAATACAGTGGTATAAATCTGATCGTAAAACAGGGGCTAAACTTATGTATTTTTCCCATAAACAAGAGTTTAAAACAAGCATCACATTATGTAAACATAAATTATGAAACATTAAATGTCCTGGGTGGTTTTTGGTACCAGAACTAATAAAATTATGTAAACACCTGTATATAATAACTAGTTTATTAAATATTTTTATCTTCTAACTTATGTAAAATTATTTTTATAAAGATTTAGTGTCCATCTATTTCCCTATTGTACCACTTTTTTAAATTTTTGCAGCAGAAAAAAATTAAAAAAATGTTAAGGTCGTAAAAAATATCTTAGCCTACACCATATTAATTGAGTACAAAATGAAAAATTTGATATATGGCCGTAGATTAAACCTTAATATAACAAAAAAAAAATTCTGTAGCCAGTTTTTCAAAATTACAAGCCAGCTTATAGGATGAACCGTACCTCTGCAATGAAAAAACGTAATAATATTATGTCGAACTGATTGGTACCGTCACCACGGAAAGAATGTGTCCTCGGAGATCGGCAAACGGGCCTTTTTCGTTTCGTTCAAAGTTTGTAACGTTTAAGGTGTTCACTCTGAAATTCACTGTAGCTCTCTGAAGGTCTGTCTTTTATATAAATGGCCACTATGGCTTAGAATTTCGCGTGGTCCGCTAGGTGACCATATGGACCAACGTTGAGAACCACTGATTTAAATAACCCATTTACTTAATGCTATTTTGTTGTACCACAATATTCAAATAAAATTGCTGTTAATTTTATAGAGCTGTTAATCATTCCATTTAAAAAATATATCATGATTTTTTTGTGATTTTGTGAATGTTTAATACGTCGCATATTATAGAATTTTGAAGGTTAAGATCTTAGCATATTGCAATTAATTAGGAAATTATTTGAACAAGAAATTATTCGAAATGGCACCGAGCAATCTGTATAAACAATAATATATTTTCGTTATTGACACTGAAAAAGATATTGCAGTAATACTACTATTAATACCATAAAACTAGAAATAATTCATTATAATACGCTTACATTTAATCACAAAATATCATAAAAGCTAATCAAATCAGTGTATTTTTTTAGAATAACCTCCTTACGCAACTAATTGAAGTATCTACTAAAATATTGAGTTTATGAGAAGTCGAAAAATAATTTAATAAACACCTATTTCAGCGTTCAAGTTCAAAAAGGGATGTTAACATTTTCATTGACAACATACCTGTTTGACTCAGTGTAAAAATAATACGGAAGTGCTAGGCCTAAATAAATCTCAATGGTAGCCTCAATGTCCTTAATGCAACCGTTTGGTGTTAATAAATGACCATAGTTGACTGAACCTACAACGTCATGATGTTGCGAATTTTAATAGTGTATTTGCCTATACATAGCATAATGGAACATACACTATTGGTGTACTGGTCGGAAGTGGAATCTAGGAGTCAGACCATAAAATCTCGACGTTTCACATTATTTTGAACTTTTTTTGCGCTATGTTGAAAGACATAATTTATTTATAGTAGATTGTATTTCTAGATGTGTAATGGACTATATTGCGACGAGTAACGACAGTATGTAAAAACGAGCGAGATATATATGGTATTTTTTGCCATACCCACTACAAAATACCTACTTTTCACTTCATTTTCAAAAACATTTAAACACCACACTATTTTGTCGGCAGGGTTTGGCACTGCGGCTAGTTTCTTTTTTTTAATATTATATTATGACCTCGAGTAAAGCAATGTAAATGTTAGTTTCATATTACGAAACTGTAATTGAAATAGCAAATTGTGTAGTTTGTTTCTCATTTAAGGTTAATCCACCTAATTAAGTTTTTTTTCATAAGAGTATTATGAACTGTATAGAATAAAAAAAATACTCAAGACTGTTGCTAAGCGTTTAAAAGAGGGAATCCCGACCTACCATTTAATTCTACTTTTTTTTGTATTAATTAAAACAGCATGACGTGACTTGTAACTGATATATCGAAGGCAATCTACAACACATCCTATCTATCAATAATTCTATTGAAAATGAGATAAGTTACTCCTTACAATCTAGTTAATTTGTTGAATTCACTGGCAACTCCTCTTATCAAAAATACTTATACTAAGTGAAATTAATGATGCACTGGAATGTATAGCTACATCATAAGTCATAACACACGTTTTTAGATTTCTATAAAAAATGATAAAAAATGAAAACTTTACGGTGAGATTCAGTTGACTGCTTGTCCGTCTGTCTGATCTGTCACAGGACTGTTGATTATAGACGCTCGACAACTGAGGTATTAGCGCTGTTACAGGAGTAATTCCTAAACGGCTGCATTTGGAAACTTATAGCTAGTGTTATTCAAAAAAAAAAGGACGTCCTCTAGGCGGCCAATAAAGTGAAAATTAATAAAAAATAATTAGCATATAGCATAGATATCGTTGGAAAGGACTAACTTTGAAGATACTAAGATTTTTTTTAAGTATTTTTTATAGGTTAAAATAGGTACATACACCAAAAAACGTATGCCTCCTCTCTATCTCCGAAAACATTAAGTTTAGAATTAAAAAAAAATCAGGTGCATTATAAAAAGGTTGGCAAAGATTAGATAAGTATTTAATAATAATTGGTATCCAGTGAAGATTTCCTCAAAAAAATACACATAATACTTTAACAAAATATTTATAAATATAAATATTTTGTTAAAGTATTATGTGTATGTACGATACTTATCGTTCATACATTTTCGATTTTTATATCTTCCCTATTATAAGAAGTTTTTTTTAATAGTTATGCTATATGAAATATTGTCAAAATTTTCAAGTAGGTACTTAAGTATCGACATATCGTATAGTGCATTAAAACATTTGAATACGGACCTGCCTTGCATTGGTCATAAAAATTCCAAAATTCCAAACTCTGATCATTTACTAAACAAGGATCTAAAATATTTAGCAGTAACGTCATTTGATGTTTTTGTGATGATTCAAGACCTACGTAAGCATGCTTGGAAATTTATGTACCTAAACTACTTTATAATTTTATAAAAAATGTTGATTAATTACAGTTCGCATGCAAAAAATTTAGGCAGTTTATTCCCAAATCCCAAACAATCTGTAAAAACAAAGTTTTTTAAGAACAAGACGTCAGCTATAGAGGTATACTTTCTTGGAAACAGAAATTATTTTTTCTGAATTATTGCATCGTTTCGTCCGAAATATTAACTTTGTGTATTTGACCTCCATTCGTGGCACCGATTCCGTGGGTGCTTCGATGCTCTATTATGAGATTTTTTGTGCGACTGCAGACTGCAGAGTATTCATAAATTTTATTAACCTCAAAATGCACGCTAACAAATACTACATATTTCATTTCTAAATCACATACTACTGAATTTTTAATGAACTCGGCATTATTTTGTCCGAACTCCTGATAGTGAGATGCAAATGAAAAATATAAAAAAATTACCATAAAACACCAAAACACGAACGCTTTTTCCTCGACGTACGTTTCGATAACCCGTTCGTATTAAGTAGGGATTTGTTTATGTATAGCCTAATAGGAAATTCTCTATATAACCATTAAACGTGAAAACCAAACTGAAATCGGTCCAACGCTTTTATCAGACATGAAAGGGGATTATACAGGGTGTATCACAGGAAACCGAACATAGGGAAAAGTACACAGTACAAATTAGTTAAGATCAGAGATTGCTTTGCCCTCTATTCATGTAAAAGATCATGATAATAATAATTTAGTTAAGTTAGCCATATGTATTCTATCTTTGTCACGCTAATCATTTTGCTTATGTTTTCCTTGTTGCACTCATTACTTTTCTATGTATTCAATCCTGTGATACACCCTGTATATATGTAATAGCTATTCTATTTTGCCGCAGACATTTCAGAAATCCGGCGACAGATGATTTCAGCACTTTCATTGGCTGATAGTGATGTCATAAAAAGTCTCCTTCGGTATCAGATCTGATTTTCCAAAGTAAAATCCCAAGTTTAGAATACAACGTATGTAATTACACATTTATAGATAATTAATCATTTATCATTATATTTAATTGTACGGTTCAAAGCAATGTTAATGGACACATATTGGATATAACAATAAAAATGACGCATGCCTTCGCAGATCAGTCATTAACATTGAAAAATCTTTGACCCTTCACACATTTTAAATAGTAATAAATAACGAACGATTAAATATTCCTAGAGATAAAATGACTATAAACTGATAGAATTTAATAAACACTGTGCTCAAAGAAAACACTAGTATAATCCCTCAGTGGACGCGTGAATCACTTAGTAATTCACTTAGTAATGGAGGCAACGAAATTTAAATGTAATGAAACTCGAAAAATTAATTGTTTCCAAATCAACGCTACAATGTTCTTTGCAATAAATTTATATAGGCGCCGGTTCCCGTACCGCTTTTATAATTAAAGTTAAGCCAGAATATAAAAAAATTATATTTATATAATTTCAAATCTATAGTTCATCGGATGTGAAGAGAAATTAAATAACATTAATTTGCAAGTAAGGTACATATTTTGTAACAAATCTGTAACGTACTTATAAACTAATATCTCCTAATTTATCTTTGGACCTATAATAGAGTATATCAATAAATCAAGAGATCTTCAATAAAATACGAAACTAGTGATTTAAAAAAATAACAACATTATCTTTATTACCTATATTACGTAATAATAATATTATGTAATAAGTGTACCAATTTTAAATATAAAGGTAGCCGACCACGAGTACAGACATAGCATGATGCGTCTGCATATAGGATGATAGGTGACCGGGAAACGGTGGCTTTACCATGCAAAAAGCAGACGTCTTGGAAAATGACGCGTTGCCGCTGGACAACTGTTTGTAAAAGCAGACGCCCACCCGAAAATTAACAAAAATAAACGAAAAAAAGGACTATTATTTAAAAAAGTTAATAGTAAGGCGTTCATACAAATAAAGAAAATAATTAGAATTAATATACAGCATTTTTATTTCCAGAAAACCTGATGCTTTAATCAGTTTTTTTTTATCTTTTAAAATAAACATACCTATCATGAAACAGATATAGTTGCATCAATTTTCCTACACGATAAGCTGAGAACTATATCTTGTTCCTACAATATTAAGCTTAGGTCAGGGACAATCATTAGTCAGGTGTCTCGTGTGATGCACAATATGCGTAATATGTTAATATTATTACTGAAGTACCTTAGAATTACTCAATGAACAATAATTACAATACCAAGAATTTTGTAACATTGTATCTCAACTACAAACACCTTTCATGGACTTTGTAATTGGTTAAAAACATGAATAAAACTTCCCGAAACCGAGTTTACGTTGGGAAATTTGAAAACAATAATGTTCAGAGAATGTTCTCGGGAATTTATTTGCAATTACATCGTTTCTTCGTTTCGCTTAATTTGTTTTTATTGCTGGTAGAAAACTAGAAAAGACAAAACCAACAATGCAATGCTCACATCATCAGCAATCAATATACTAAACTTTTATTACAATTATTTTTAATGTATGTTACTGAAAAACCCACCATTTTAAAATGAATTTACAGAAAAAGCCCCGGGACGCGCCCCAGGCCGTTACTATATTATATATTAGTATGTGTTGATAAGAAAATACTGATGACTGATAAAAACCAACCATATGGAATTGTCAAATAATATAATACTGAGTTATAACTATGCTCTTTTTATCCAGGTATGCAAGCTTTCACGGCCGGCATTGTTCCAAGTCTTTATGGTTTCCGGGCTTGTAGGCCGTGGTCCGGTGGTATTTCTACCTGACGTTTCGTCTACAACTGCGGTAGACATTTTCAAAGGCGCCTTTGAGAATGTCTACCACAGTTGTAGACGAAACGTCAGGTAGAAATACCACCGGACCACGGCTTACAAGCCCGGAAACCATAAAGATTATGCTCTTTTTATTAGTTTTTTCGTTAGAAACAATGACGTTCTTATCAATGATTGTTATCTATGACAAATTCTGCACAATTGTATCATCAATTCTGGTTACTGTATAAAAAAAACCACAGTATTGTTGAGAATTACATGTGGTTTTGTATTCCATATTATTATGAATATTAGAGATAAACAATGGTTCTCAAACTCTTCAAAAATTTTAAGTAGGTAGGTACTCCATGAACTACTAAATCTAAGCCCATATAATTTCGCTCGCTAACTACGAAGTGAATTATTAATGTCTTCAAAGGAAAAGCAATGATGATAGCCTTTCGAAATTTGCAACCACGATGGACGACAACACGCGGCAGAGACATGCGGCATCGACCACTTTTCGACAGTTGAGCAGACGCCGATGTGTCGCCCGCGGCCCGACAAGGTCGCTCATCTCGAATCGTGCTTTTGAGGCGTGTCACTGCGGCGCATGTCTCAGTCGTGTGTCGTTGTTTCCCATCGCGGTCGCACATTTCGGAAGACTATCTTAAAAAGTATTTTAAGATTCTGAAATAATTTTCCACTACTGGCGGACCAAACTAAGGGACTTAATGATAGGTCTTATACGTTAATATAGTAAGTGTAAGTTTGAATTGGATTTTTAACAGACTTCAAAAAAGAAGTAGGTTAACAATTCCACGCATACGTTTTTTTTACTGTATATAGTGTACATACTTCCTCGCTTATAAAGTGCAATATTGCAATGAAAAGCACAAGCACCGTCGACACATTACGCGATGCACTGTTTTATAGTGATGGGCGTTTACGAGATGTTTTTACAATCGAAACAATTGCAATCGTTCATAATAACAATCGAGTCCACAATCGACTCGGAGTTTGATTTTACAATCGAAATGTTCGATTGTTCAAGTCGATTATTTGCAGCTTAAATTTAGAATGTAGAAATAACAATTTTACACCGAAAAGTTGTAAAAATCTATCTGAAGAAAAAAAATATATTCGACTAAGCGATTTTGTCTGGTGATATCACGTATAGTTTTCACGTGATGTGATGACTAAATGAGTTATTAAATACTATAGTCATCTAATGCATTTGTTGGTTGGGAATCCCTGATTAATTATTCTGATTCCAGCTGAAGAGCAAAGCAGCGCGAGCTCGTGTGGAAAATTTAAATTGGTGTTTAACGCGACGACGCGACGTGTGTGTCCACATCTTGTGACAAAAATTCAAAGGTAAGCTGCATTCTTTATTCATCATATTAATTACACATAATGTACCACACAGCCTCAAAATATTAGACCGAGTATTAGACTATGTCAATTATTTGCGAATTTTAATTTTAACAATAATGTGTATTGCTTTTTCATGTCTTTCCTCTTAAATGCTGCAGCATAATATATTGAGCCCCACGCAGCGTGTGATTTGCGGGGGTGTACATTACGCCATCGCCAAACAAGGTTATTTATATCGGTAAAATAATCGAAAACCCTACTGGCTAAACGACTACGTAATTAAACTACAAAGGCATATGGAAACAAATCGAGAGAAATCACCACGTTATTTACGATACCTATTTTTGGAGCAGCTACATCGAATTCCTACACACATATAGAAGCCAATTTATATATAGATCGACATTTTTGAAACGACTTAAAATGACCGCTCTAAAAATAACACCACAGCAGTCCACTGCCGACATCAGGTGAATGGCTCTATGTTTAGTCATCTGATAATTCGTATTTTTTATGGGCTTGACTCTCATTATTCAACAAAAAATAACATCGAAATTGGCTATTCTCTTACAAGTGGAATGACAAATTTATTTAGAATCTCCGAAATACGCAAAACAAAAATAAAGTGTGTCCTTATAAGACCGCACGGTCCCTCGCTCTCTCTCTCACTCACCCCTCTCTCGTTCACATACATGATACGCTATAAAAAAAATGCAAAAATGACAAGGAAACGTCTTGTCATTTTTATGGGCTAGGTGGAAGATCAACGCAAGTTGAACCGTGCCTTTTGTACGCTTATTATTATTTTGTACAATAAACATCTATAGTTATTATTTTTATTTATTTTTTACTACCATCCGTCAGCGAATCAACTAAATTCTCTATACTAGTAACCGCGGTTGTATTACTTTCCCATTACTCCCATCACTACTACCTCCACGCTTTCTCCTTACATCTGTCGATCGGAATCACTCCGACCTATATCGCGCCTAAAGAAGTTTCACTCCAAAACGGAGTCACGCTGCAGTTTCTTATTTACGGTTGAATTGCGGTCCTAAAATTCGACGGGCCAGAGCAAAATTGCTTAGGCAAATTGTGTACTGTTTTACGATAAATAGATCTCACTGTGAAACGAGTACGAGGTCATCAAACTGTAGAACGATCGAGGAGTTGGGCACAAGAAACGCGAAAGTTGAATTTAGAATGTTTTTACTGTAGAGATTGCATTTCTTCAAAATTTGCAAAATGTTGAAAAAACGGAACTAGAACGTAAATAGTTTATTACCTAATAAATAACACGACCCTGTTAATGAATTCCTACCTTTTCATAATTCTTGAAAAAACGGTAACTTGTGAAATCAGCTTTAGGGCAATTTTCAAAAAGTACTTAAGCTTATTTCGAGAAACAACAAGATGGATTATTAACTGTTAAATACTGAATACTAATTTTTAGAAATTGAATATATTATACTGTAGGTAATACAAGGTTTGCAAGCATTTTTCAAATTTCTTTTACTTAGAAAAAACTGCGTTTATTCCGTACTAGGTTTCAAATAAAAAAATACTTAATGCAAGTATATTATTCAAGCTATCATTCCATAACAATTAATTGAAAAAAGTGAGTCCCCGATACTCCCAACTCTTATGAGAGATGCATAAACAATCAGATTTGAATACAATATATAGGAATTTAGGGACGTAGTCCAAGCGAGTGAGGCGGTTCCTGTTAAGGGGAGCGGTGAGAAAACAAGTGTGCCCACATTCTATTGGTCGCTTCAGTTGCGCAAGTGCTGTACGAGCAATTGAGCATGCGCAAAGACGCGGACGACTGCACCTGGCGCAATTGAGTATGCGCAAAGACGCGGCCAATAGAACGTGGGCACATATGCATAGCATGCAGGGCATGCCCATAAGACAGGCATGCACCCTCCCCTGAATGGCTTTCCCCCTCGTCTAAAGTGGCACTTTATACTACATCCCCAGATTTCTATATCTATGAGATGACCGCTCGGTGGCGTTTTAAGAGTTTCGCTGTAACCATATCGTTATATAAAGAAGTTTCACGGTATAGACATAAATCTAACAGTATTAAAATTTGCTGTAACGGAGGATATGTACATTAATAATTTTAGACCAAATAACTTCTAGAAAATGCAAAATTCACAAAATTCTCGATTCTATATTCTATTAATATCTGTCATAAACGTAGAGAATATATTTTCACATATGCATATAAATTGAAAAGAACACTACTTATAAAATTTAACAATACTACCTAAACAGTTTTAAAGTTTATGTGCTTACTGCTTGTGTCAAAATTCTCAAAATTAAACTATGAGTAGGTACCTATATACGAAACTGGCTTTGATTCTTAATCCTTTTTTAAATAGTTAAGTAGGTACTTTAAAGTACGGGATTTGTTTAAGATCTGGGAGTCAGGTAAAAAAATAAAGAAACTATAAATATGTACAGGGCTGAATGAAGAGTTTCTCGTAGGGTTGAATTACTGATCCTGACATTTTAAGTAACAGGGTAAAATTTCTTGGCGACCTGGTGGCTAAATTTGTCACTCTTATATGACAATTATTAGTCCTGACAGATCTACATTTTTTATAATATAAAAATACAGAAATTGTCCACCAAATTCAATTGAATTTTTTATATGTACTTTTTCTACGTTTATTTGAGAAAACTGATAAAAAAATCAATGTCATCTTTCCACACATAATAAGTAAATATTATTAGTCGCTATTAATGAAATAATGCAACATCAGAATGCTGGGAAAAAATTATCTTATCTATTCTTGACCAACTGAAATTCAAATTACAGATAAAATAAAATAGCATTAGAGAAAACTTACGTGTCTCCATCTTCATCCGGTCCGAAATATAATTGCCATGCCGGTATTTCTTGTATTATTGAATCCTGGCTTTTGACTTTATTTGGAACGTCGTTCGTTCGTGTTTTGGATAAGCTGTTGCTGCTGCTAAGATCATTTAATTTATTACCGTTTTTCAGGCTTAGCTCAGAAAAACTTTCTGAGATACCCACATCTACTCCGCTGTCTATGGTGTCTAGGCGCATGGAATTTTCCTTATCGTCACAATTTTGATTGTCGTCGTATTCTTCCTCGTCGATCACACCCGAATCTGGTGCTAATTTTATTTCTTTTATCTCCTCAGATAATGGTGTCAAATTGGTACTGGATATGAATCCCGAATCACCGCTCGTCGATTCATACAATCCTTCATATTTTTCCGAATCACGGTGAAGCATCAAATGCTGACTCGATGAAACGTCAATTGCAGCATCTGCAACGTCGCGACCAATTGTTTTATGTGACGACATTATTGTTTTTTATTATTATAAAAACCAAATGATTAAATTCAACTAATAAAAGCCCCCAACAATCACACACGTGAAAACACCTGCGATTGACAACGGGTTGTTTGAGAAGCACTGATATATCTAAATGGGGACTATCAAATATGGCTATATAACAATGTTTGGTTATACACTTTCGAATAAACACGATCAAAAAACTACTTAATTACACATTCACTGAATATATTTGATATAAAATAAAATCGCATGTTGTTCGAAAAAACACTACTGCTATTCGAAAATTTAAACTAAAATAAATCGAGGCAAAACTTCGTTTAAAATTAAAACACAAACAACATTCGTTCCGTTCGTATACAGCTCAACTTTCCGACTGATTGTATTTTTCGCAGCGCTTGTTCATGCTGCCATTTCTATTGGGTATTCCCCATGCGCATGAGCAGAAGGCTAAATAAACCGCACGAGTTCACATGTATACAGGCATTTAACTTTCTTTAATAACAATTTAAATATTCAAAAGGTACTTAACGTATACTACTTCTAATGCTTAGCAAATTTTTAAAGAAATCCATGAAGAAAACTAACTTCTCAATATAATAATCAGTAATTACATATTAATACATAAGTTTACTGTATACCGGTTAAATCGTTGCTACATTATAATTTTTTTAAAGCAACATTTATTTATAATTTATAACCAAACGTAGATGATAGATTGTTGATTCGTGATTACAGACCCCTGACCTCTAAGAATGTGGGTAATAGTAATTGACAAACTTTTGTAGTTAACAAATAACGTTAGATATTTTCATATTAATTCTTAACAGAATAGCGTTACATTCTATCTGGGAAAATTGTCGATTACATTAAAAATTTTCAGATTTTTTTCTTCATAACTACTTAACCAAATTTATAAAAACTAATTCATATATAGGATGTTTCATAAAAAAATCAAAGGTAAAAAAAGTACGCATATAGTATTTTTTGATTAAACAAGTATATATCATCATAATAACGGCTATAATACAATTATACAAAAATGCATATTGTTTTTGATAAAATTCTACAGAATGAACACACGATTTTTGATGATTTTTTAGACGAATCCTCGCGGGGGGCAGAGTTTCTCTCAGGGGGGAGGGGAGTTTCTCGCGGAGGGTGTTGGTGGCATGGCGTTTTCCTGGCGGGTGAAAATGGGAAGATCAGGGAAGGAGTTCTCCAAAAAAATGTTCGCAGGAGAAGAGTACGTATGAACGTGTGTCCATTCATGAGTAATTGCCTTGTTTTTCATTGAAGATTCAGAATTTCGAAGTTCCAACTTATCATTATGATATTTCGTGATACTTATGTATTTTAATATTGTCAAACGGTTTTCAAAAATTGTTTCTGTTAGACTGTTTCTACACTTCGCTTATTATATCACTCTTTAAAATTGTAAAAATCAATTGTTAAAAAATGTTTATTTATTAGTACCTAAATCATATACATAGCTGCCAATGAATCAAAGTTCGCATTAATTTAACTAAGTACTGTTTCTTAAAAAATAGTATTATTGTACAGATTTATATAAAACCAGTATTAATTTTCCGTATATTATACAGTCACAGGGAACTCCTAAAACAATAAAAATACCTAAAATTATTATACTGATTCATTTAGAAACATTCTTCTTGTGATACCCATGACAGACATTTCCTGTATCTCTAAATTATTTCAAATAATATTATTTATAAACTGTCAGTTATTTTTGTCTTTCTGCTTTAACTTGTTTTGATTGGATGATTATAATGGGTGGCTAAATATTTTGATTTCTGTCAGTTTCAAAAATAGATCACTTAGTTTTGCAAGTATAAAGAAGCTAAATTCATACTTTAATACTAGGACGTAATACGTAATACAACCTATTGGTTGTGTTTTTGATTTTTAACCGACTTCAAAAAAAGGAGGTGGTTCTCAATTCGGTTGTATTTTTTTTTATGTTTGTTACCTCATATCTCAGTCATTTATAAACCGATTTTGAAAAAAATTTATTTGAAAGGATATACTTTCAGATTGGTCCCATAGAAATTTCATCAAAATCGGTTCAGTAGTTCGGCTGATTTTAATAAAAGTGAGTAACGGCGCGTGATTCTTTAAGGTAAATGTCACTTTTTGACATATCATACAGCGTAAGAAAGTCGGTTTAATAAAAGTGAGTAACGGCGTGTGATTCTTATAAGGTAAATGTCACATTTTGACACTGAAAAGTAAAAAATAAAAAACTTTTTAACAAAAAAAAACCTCCTTCAAAAAACCACTAAAAAGAGGAAAATAATGAAATTTTGAGGTCTGTGCCAATTTAATAAAATATGAAGTTGGTTAAAAAGAAGATATTAATCACTATACTATACTTTTTAACCGACTTCATATTTTATTAAATTGGCACAGAGCTCAACATTTCATTATTTTCCTCTTTTTAGTGGTTTTTTGAACGAGGTTTTTTTTGTTAAAAAGTTTTTTATTTTTTTAGATTAAAAACCCAAAAGCAATAATATACTTTATTGTAAAAAATATAAATACTGCTTTCTGTCTTTTTGTCAGTTTATTTGTAACGGTTAGACCAATTTGGGTGAAACTTGGCACACTATCAATTGGCGCATAAACTTAGTTTATAGCATACTTTTTACCCGGCTAAACTCGGGTTACCGCGGGTTTTCGTCAAAACCGACATTGACGACTATGGAAAAAAGGGGGGGTTATGATTTTAACAATCTATAATCGAGTAGAATAAGATTTTTTAAATTTATTTTTTAGTGCAAAGTGACGACGTGAGGGGGCCCTAAATTTTGGTATACGTATTGTGCCTACCGGTCGCATTTGGAAACTGTTCTACCTAAAAACATGAAATTTGAAAGATGCGTAGTCTTCACGATTACAAACGACAAATAATTAGTGTATTTGCCATATGGCACATACACTATTGGCGTCGGTCGGATGGTGGGACCTAGGGGTCGGACCAAAATTTCTCGACGTTTCATAGCCTCCTGAACACTTTGGCACCATTTTTAAAAATGTTTATATATATATGTATGTATATATATATATATATATATATATATATATATATATATATATATATTTATATATTTATATATTTATATATTTATATATTTATATATTTATATATTTATATATTTATATATATATTTTATATATATATGTGTGTACACGATAACTCTCGACAGACTTAATCGATTGAAACGAAATTTGGTACACACATTGGAACCCATCACCGCAAGAAGCCTATTTAAAATGGGCCCGATCGGACCATTTTCAGGGTTGTATTTAGGGGTTCCAAAAAGTTTTTGGGCCCAAAAATACCGAAAAATTTGTCAGAATCGTTTCAAAATTGAAATTTAACTCTTTAGTAAAGATTAAAATGTGCTGCTAAAATTTTAATAAAATCGGCCCGACAGGACCGGACTTTCAAATTTTATGAAAACACTAGTTTGTTGATACGGATTTACTTAGATATGGAAGGGTGTATTTAATTGGGTGTATTGATGAAATCCATGTCTAATATTGAAATTTAGAAAAATTTAATTATTTTAAGGGCTGTATTAAGGGGTTAAATTTTTTATTTTGTCAAAAAACAAACTTAAGTTTACATAATAATGCCACAATGCCTGTATTAGCAAATACACTATATTGTCGGCAGGGTTTTGGCACTGCGACCCGAGTTTTTTTTATTTAGAGTTCGTTTATTATTGTAGAGTGTGCATAACTTTAAATGCATTTAGATGGCATTTTATGATGCATTAACGTATTTTTATGTTTACAGATTGATCTAAATATCTTTGGATTTTCCGTTTTAATTTTTAAAATAAATACTATTGCTGGTTTGCATGTTATCCAATGACCTATTAGATTATCTATGCGTGTTCGGTATATTTATTACATTATACAGTGATATAAGCCATCACAATGAATTATTGTAAACTCAAGTTGTGTAATAGAAATGTATAAATTAAAACCCTTATTCAGGGGCATTTGGAGTTTTGGCGTCCTAGGCTATATAAGAACCATAGCAGTTGCCACCTTGTTTTAACCGACTTCAAAAAAAGGAGGTTTCTCAATTCGACCGTATATATATTTTTTATGTGGTTATGTTTTATGTATGTTCGCGGATAACTTCGTCGTTTATGAACCGATTTTGAAAATTTTTTTTTATTTGAAAGGATATACTTTCAGATTGGTCCCATAGAAACTTTCATCAAAATCGGTTCAGTAGTTCGGCTGATTTTAATAAAAGTAAGTAACGGCGTGTGATTCTTTAAGGTAAATGTTACTTTTTTTGACACTAAAAAGTAAAAAATATAAAACTTTTTAGCCAAAAAAAACCTCCTTCAAAAAGGCACTAAAAAGAGGTAAATAATGAAATTTTGAGGTCTGTGCCAATTAAAAAATATGAAGTCGGTTAAAAAGTATTATAGTATAGTGATTAATATCTTCTTTTTAACCAACTTCATATTTTTTAATTGGCACAGACCTCAAAATTTCATTATTTTCCTCTTTTTAGTGCCTTTTTGAAGGAGGTTTTTTTTTGTTAAAAAGTTTTTTATTTAAGTATGTATCATTAAATATTCACTTGAAAAATACAAAAAAATCGATAAATAGCCTCCTTTGTTTTGTTCCAATCATTTATTTAGGTAAGTTTATAAAAATAGAAAAGTAATACAACTATGAGGCAAATATTTTACATCTTTCCCATTTTGTGCTGTTCGGTCCCCAAAATCTGCTGTTCTAGGCCACGGCCTGGGCCTACTCGCCCCATTCCTAACTAATGTTCTAAGCCAAGGTATGCATATAGTTGGGCCTTCGACCATGCAAAATGGACTGCTCAAGCGGTATCTCAAGTCTCAACAGGAGGGCAGTATAGCCTAGTGGTTAGCATGCTTGGTGCCGCAACCTCTAGACTGGACTGCCGTGGGTTCGAATCCCACCTGCGCTCATGGATGTTTTGTGATGTTATTTAGTTTTAAAGATTTTTTCGTTGGAGAGCAGCCAATTATATAATTGTTTCGAAACATATAGGAAAAAATCATTTTACCAACCAGTGGTCACAGTCAGGATTCTAACCTGAACCTTTCCAATTTCGCGTCGGAATGAGCTTACAATACTCAACTGTGACATGATTGCTAAATTAATATTCTCCTTATATGCTTCTATTGTGCTTATATGCTATATGTATTTATTATTATTTCCCATTAAAGGGAATTCGAAATAATTTTCACTTTCATGTTGGGCTCTCGCTGGTTCGAGGATTCACTTCATATTATAGCTATTGAATTAGCAGATATGAATTGACACTCGCATGTAGTGAAAATCTATTGATTCTGAAGCATATATATAAGGAGAATATTAATTTAGCAATCATGTCACAGTTGAGTATTGTAAGCTCATTCCGACGCGAAATTGGAAAGGTTCAGGTTAGAATCCTGACTGTGACCACTGGTTGGTAAAATGATTTTTTCCTATATGTTTCGAAACAATTATATAATTGGCTGCTCTCCAACGAAAAAATCTTTCAAATGCATACAGCCGTATAAAAAAACTATTATTAATTTAGTTTTAAGTTAGTTGTTATTTAGTGTAGTTGAAAGACGCTAATGACCTTAGATGTCGACGCGTCTATAATCTACAATAAATAAATAAAATCAAGTCTCAACACGCGTAACCAACATATCAGTACAAGTCGGTCCAATAGACACCTATGCCCATGCGTTTAAACTTATACCATGTATTAATATTTTGGCGTGATACTCGACTGCTTCTGGTACAAACTAAAACTGTGGAAACACTTTGTCCCTTCTCGATATAATTTAAAATACTCAAAATCCCTCTAGCAAACGAAATTGCAATTTGCAGACATAGATTCTGTTAATATTTTATATATTATACCTATTATCTACTCCTTGACACAAAATTTAAAATAAATTATATTAAATTTCCTCAATAAAATAAATAAATCAAGCAACATAATTATTTAAAAAAATATAACAAGCCTTTATCTACATTTTTTGTGGCTTTATATCATTATTTTTTTGCACTAATTTAACAGATTAAACTTATTTTTAAGCAGCTGTGTACAAAAAATTAAAAAAGAATAAACCTCAAATTAAAGAGAAAAACAAATGTGGGTTTTCAACTCTGCCAATCACACGCTTCTCTATCCACATTTTAAACACCTGCAACATGCAGGAGTTCAATTGTTTACTTATGAAGTTATCGATTGGATGAATGAAAATTTACTCTAATCAATTCGTTATTTGATTAAATCAGTCATAAACAAATTACGTGTATAATTGCAAAAACGGCATCTTGCTCCTTTTGAAATAAATATATTCCTCTTATTATCAGAATCAACTACGTAATTACTTATACACCACATAAGTCCATATTTGTGCTAAAACGTTCGGGAAGGGGCGGAGAGGGGGGGGGTGGCGAACGACAACAGGCAGGGTACACAGGCAGAGCGTTAACTCTGTTACTCTTAATTGTGATTGGGGACTGTGATTCCTAGCATCACGGGGCACCCCGGGTGCTCCGTGATGCTAGGCGGGTGCCGCACCCGCCTCAGCTAGCTGCAACTATCTGATTGCCTTTGGACTATTACTTGTTACAAATATTAATTGTAATGTCAAGATAAATCTCAAAAATGTACCAGGGAACCGAAATTTGCAGTAACGCTGATAAAGGAAATTATAATATACAAAGAAAGTAGAAATATGATAGAAATGGAAGTGAATATTCAACGTTTATAAAATACTAGCGGCCCGGTCCGGCTTCGCCCGGGTGCTATGAATTTATGATTTATAGCGGACCCGGGTGGTATGAAATTATGATTTATTAGCAGTCACCCATTGCTCCGCTCACGTATATTTAGTATATTGTTAATTTGTTATTCCCCCCGCGAGAATCTCCCCCCTACATAACTTTCTATTAGTGAAAGAATTTTTAGAATCGGTTTAGTAGTTCCAAAGATAAGAATTTTTGATTTGTATTTTTTTTGAAAATAAAATACAGCCCATGTACTCGCTGATAATGTAACTTTCTATAGGTGAAAGAATTTTTAAAATCAGTTAAGTAGTTTTTGAGTTTATCCATTACAAACAATCAAATTTTTTCTCTTTATAATATTAGTTTAGATATATTAATGTTTGTTTTTTTCGAAGAATCGGATAGCTAAAGCTTCCAAATTTCAGTTATTTGATGTGGTTAGTATGAATTTACGAATTGTTTTTAGCACCAGCTGCTTTTCTTCTATACAACCGCAAAAATGTTTATATCAATATTATTTATGAGAATCATATCTACAGAAGCAATGTCAAAACCAGATTGACGCATAGTATAATAACCAGAAAAAATGTGTAAATAAATTTATGCAAAACATAATAATTATGTTATATAATCATCTAAAATCAATTACATCTGTAAAAATTTACAATTTACTTCTTGACACTAATTTGAACTTTTGCATTATTCTGTAGGTAATAGCTACTTGTACTGGCGGATCCAGATTTCTAATGGGTCAAGAAAATCACAAGAAACAAGAAGTTGTGGGTAAAGATTATTTTAGGACTTTTTGATTTTAACCCTTCATAAAACACTCTGAGGATATATGCTTTATATAACCGTGAAAACCAAATTGAAATCGGTCCAGTAGTTTTCAAGTAAATCGCGAATATACAGACAGCCGCCAAAAGGAGACTTTATTATTATTCGCTGACATATTTCGTATTCTATTGTTGAAAACTGCAGGACGGTTAGGGATTTTAGTGCTCTCTTTAACGTAAATGTACCTATATAGTTATTATTTTAATATTCTGAACATATAAAGGCAAATAATAAATAAAGTAATAATTTAAACATGTAAAAATATCTTGATTCAAATTAGGTACGTACACAAACCTATATTGTAAATTTTCTATCTATTTTATATATCAATAAGTTTTACAAATTCCGAAACAATATTATGCAATTAATGGCCATGATTTTTTGTTACTTGTAATATTTCCAATATGGGAATTATTGTCTTTTTCGAATTGTTTTGTAGTTACTCATAACAATGATTTATAATTTTATGTAAACCGCCAAGGAAATACATTGTTTGGACTGGAAATGTTGAAGTGCAGATCCTGGACATTCACGACTTTTAATAATACTAAATTACATTTAATAGATTTGGGAATCCCCACTTATTCATACCATTAATATAATGTATTTGCTTTTTTTATTAAAACATGAATTTTTCCACGTGAAGTAGGTATAATTTGAAACACGAAAAATCATGACTACATGACGAAGTAGGTTATGTCGACTTTTTGGTAATTTTTATACTTGGCATATTAATTTCAGATATAAAAATTGTGTTTTAAAGACCACCAACAGCTATGGTTATTTGGGCCTAGCACCAATTCATATTTTCAATTTATTATTATTTTTTTTAAATAAATTGAAAATCCAATTGACACTTTTACCAGCTCTCGGGCTAGAACCCGGGAACTGGGGACTTGTAATAGAGGAACCAAAGCAACGCCATGTAAACAACAGCATCGCTACACTCTCGGCTATTCTCAAGCCCTAATTTCAGATATAATCTTTTTAACTTTATTTTATATACCTAAACCTAATGTTGTGTAAAATAATCTTAATAAATTCTATACTGGATTTCAAAACAACGCGGCATATTAAATTAACCCTAAAGTAGTACATTTTCTATACTATGAAAAAAACAATAGGTAAGTACTATACCATTCTCAATAACACGAGTATCGCGTACATTATTTTAACTCTACAATATATATTTTACTTATGCAAAACAACAATTTGGGCTTGAGAATAGCCGAGAGTGTAGCGGCGCTGTTGTTTACATGGCGTTGCTATGGTTCCTCTATTACAAGTCCCCAGTTCCCGGGTTCTAGCCCGAGAGCTGGTAAAAGTGTCAATTGGATTTTCAATTTATTATTAAAAAAAAAAAAATATAATGAATTGAAAATATGAATTGGTGCTAGGCCCAAATAACCTTAGCTGTTGGTGGTCTTTAAAACACAATTTTTTTTAAAACAACAATTTAGTCACTTCTTAAAACCTTTTGATTTTTTTATGAATTTCTGATATCCTGTATAATATAAAACTGTCAGAACATTTCAACTTATATAAAATAAAATTCAATCAAGAAAAAAATGAAGCTCACCTTTAAAAAATTCTGTTAATATATGCTTTAAAATATTTGAAGACGACATTTGTAACTTATTTCCGAAAAAATATAATTTCAAAATAAAACAGGCGTTAATATTGTTTTACTTTAAAAAATGTACAACCACTTTTTGGACTACTAGTTATGTCGAACATAATTTTTGAAAAAGCGCAAAAACCACAATAATGAACGAACACTTATAACCAACATTTGAAATAAAACAAAAAAAATAATAATAATAATGAAATAGTGAAGGAAACAAAATGACATGCACTATACGATGTGAAGTGTGCTATGCGCTAGCGGTACGTGAAACAGATGAAATGCGAGTGAGTCCATGGTCTGGTTACCCCACGAGTGTGTGCAATAATGAGAATTAGTTGGATTTTCCAGAATCGACTAACAGTTTTATATACCACTTATGTACATAATGTCTATTGCCATAAGGCAAAACCGCTTATTACAAATATTTATTCGAGTTAGATTTGCTTTTATTTTAATTCTATTTTGCGTAAAAAACGTTTTATTTCTAGATAAGTTCTGTAATGAAAACACATTTGAAATGGTTTATTCATTCTTCGGTCGTATGTGAGGTCAGTCAACAGTAAATTTTTTAACATTGGAAATGTTTATGTTCGTATATGGGGCCAGAGTTACGAGTTTTCGTTCAAGGCCAAAAGACAACGGTGTCGCGATCAAGTGAGGAGCAATCATGCAAAATTGAACAAGTGCAATTTTTTCGAAATGTGTTTTATATCATGTCTAGTTAATTGAGAGGTATTTGCGACGATCTGCGGTGTTATTTTTGAGCAAATGTTAATAAATACTGTAGAAAAATCCATTTAAAAGTTAAGTAATCAAGCAAAAGTGAACGCGTATATAACAGAAGAATAATAGGGTTATTCCTGACAAAACTAAACAGTGCATTGATAAATATTGTGTGTATAATAAATAGTTAATTATGTTTCATATATGCTGTTATCATTTCCAATGTCCTCGATGGTTGCAAGGATTGCGAAATCTGTGGATTTTTCTGCAATTAAAAGGGTACCTTCCTAATACTCGAGTGTCGCGAACAAGTCAAATGAATAAACCCAATTAAATTAATCAAATCTCGCGAAAACGGTGACACTGTTTCAGAAGTCCGCACCGGTTGAAGTTACTTGGATTTATAAAAACATATACGTTGATATCTGATGAGCGTATTTTGTTCGACTCATTTGCGACGCTCGTTGTGATAGATCGATTTTTCTTTTTACTTATATGAAGGGGTTTTCTCACGCAACTGTGTCGATCGCACTGAAAAATCTAGTTTCTATAAGGTAGAATTTGTTTAAACCATACTTATATAAACGTTTTTTATAATTTGTACCGAAAAATTGAAAATTTAACGTTATTAATTTTTAAAATGTTGATAATAAGTTAATCCGCGGACCCCAAAGGATGTTTTGAAAACACTGAACTGATAATTAGATCTTACAAAATTACTGAACATTTTACGTAAGCCATTTTGTCTTATAACCAGAAGCGTAATCTTAATAAGTCGTATAAATATTCTCTGACTTGTAATCTGCATTGCAAAAACAAAAAAACATTTTGCCAAAAAATCGACATAAATGATTTTGCCTTGTCGTTACAAATATTATATCATGTTTTTTTGATAGTAAATAGTAATAATACATAATGTAATGAATGACCTATGAATCTATCATCACAGACATCTGTCTAGGTAGGTACCACACAAAGATAATCTATGTATATTATATACTTGCTGTACTCATCAAAAGTCTCTAATCCCCCCTTTGCTATTTTTTAACAATATTAGAACATGGAAGAATTAAAGAGGCGCTTTTGCGGGATCAAAAATACTACTTTTAGAAGATAAACACAAACATATTATTTTACACTCAACAAGAAAACAAAAATTCCAATATAACACCTTTACTTCCACCAGCTGCACATGTAAACTTAAAAAAAAATTTAAAGTAGGCTACTTTATTTATGCTTTGTTTCATTTGTTCAACTGTACTTTGTGAATGTGTCAAATTATAAAATAACAATATTAATTAATTTTAAAACCAGCAAGAAAATAAAGCAATTGCAAAATATTCAACATCTTTACTTCCACCACATATGAGGACGGAAATTACAGTTGAAGAGCTTTGTGTTGATTTGTTTTACAAAGTTTGGGTCCATTTTATTAGTTATTATATTATATTCTTTAGTTTACTAGATAAAATAAACGTAAATAAAATAAAAATACGATCTTTGCATTAAAATAAAATAGTACCTAATCACGAACATGCCAGAATAAATGCACAAAAAGTACACGGGTAAAATTGTTAAATTGTGTTTTAATACACGGGTAGAGGTTCAGTATTAGTTTGGAGATGTATACGAGTGTGAGTGAAGTTGATTTTTTGCATTGTATTGATAAAATCCAGCAGAAAAATGGATATTACTGTTAGCTTAATTGGCCTCACGTAAGACAATGATCCTAAATACATCGCTAAAAATATAAAGAAATAAATCTTATACAGTATTACTTCAGATCTCGTTACTCAGCCTAAAAAGACATAGCCCCCCGATTTTGTCTACCTATTCATGAAAACCGCATGAAAATCGGTTGAATAGTTTCCGCGTTCAGACACACAAGACGACAAACAGACATCCTGAGTAGTTTCGCGTCTAAATTAGTAAATTCCAAAACCCAGAAGATTTCAGCAGCACCTTAGCTAGGGCCTGGCATTAAGGACTACGCCAAAGGAGCAAACTTCGAGGGCGCATTAAACATGGTGGTTTTAAGCAAAGACTTTTTTAGGACGCGAAATCAGAATCTTGTCTTGGGCGCCGATAACTAGCTAGTAGCTACGACACTAGATTTCAGTCAGTGATTTATATTTAATAAAAAAGAAATCTTATTTAACAAAATTGTATAGTCGTTTTTTTAAATACGATAAAGATCAGCCAAAGTCTACGAATACTTTTATAGATTTATTCTGACATACTCGTGATTATTTTTTTTTATGTAAGGATCATAAATATTATTTTGTTTATGAGTAAATTAGATTAAAAAACTCAAAAGGATATAATAACATTATAAAATTGACTCAATTTTTATTAAACGAATAATCAAATAAAAAATATGACTGCACGAATACTTTTTATACTTGCAGTAAAGCTGCGGTATTTTTCTGTTTAGAAATTGATTATTAAGACCTAATTCGTATCTAAATAATTACGCTACGATTTTCCTTATAGATTCACTGAAGCAGATAAATGGGCTATTACAATAGGTACTTATTATTTATATCGACAATATGCATGTTTACTGTTATATTTTAATTTAGGCGGAAATCCACTATTTAAAATTATGCACACGTAGTGCTGAAAAAATAACATTACCACACGTACTTTCACTTCTAGAAAAATAAAAACAAACTTAACGTCATTGGTTTACCAAGAATCCTTTATTGATGAAAAATACTGTGACGCAAAAATAAATTTAAATTATTAGTATTCCATTTTGAATATGATTATATGTAAAAATATTTCTTATTAAATAATATTTTCTTTTTTTCCTATAAAAAATATATGCTTACATTAATTGAAATCAGCAAGTGTAAAAAATTGTTACAAAATGTTCAAGCATCAAAGATCCAAACTTCAATTAACTTAAACTGTTCAATTTCTGTGGTTACTGGTACTAAGGGAGTATTCATGTGCGAAATTTAGTCAAAATTGTTAGAGCCGTTTT
Source organism: Mongoloraphidia duomilia (assembly GCA_039654895.1). Classification (NCBI taxonomy): domain Eukaryota; kingdom Metazoa; phylum Arthropoda; class Insecta; order Raphidioptera; family Raphidiidae; genus Mongoloraphidia; species Mongoloraphidia duomilia. Next base: position 146,197 of record CM077517.1, read on the forward strand.
CGAGAAAAACATATTTTTAGTTTTTATCGGTTATTAGGTGGCCACTTCTCCAATATTTGAGCTAAAACCGATTTCGTCTCGAGATGTGATTATCTTACACGCATGCAAAATTTGAGCAAAATCGATTTAGTACCAGTGGTTTGGGTTCTAGAGTCTAGGTGCGGCCACAGACTATAAAATATTTTTTAAAAACAATTTTTTTGGAATTTGAAAATGTGTAAATTCACCAAAAACCAAATATCGAATTTTAACACGATTTCAAGACTTCCCCTATAGGTGTACTTCGTATAATATATAGGAATGTAAAAACATATAAGAGCGCATCTGCCATCAGGCAATATTATAAGTGTGCATTATTAGTGTGGTATGCATGAAAGATACCAACGGTCGCGCTGAGTATGTTGACCCTGGGAAATTCTCATCCAACTCGTGATTTGATGGTAATACAGGTATACAAATTGCATTTAACAATATCACAGAGCCAGACAATATAACCAGCATCAAGCGCGGGAAAAAATTGAGCATCTGAAAAGATGTCTTTGAACTCAATCCAGGGCGAAGTAATTGAAAAGAAAGATTAAAAAATGAGATGAAAAGTTTTGAATAAAAGGAATCGAACGTAATAATTATTGTCAAGGATAATAGTTCTGCAAAGGACTACAACAACAACAACAAGAACACAGAGATCTAAAATAATATAAGTTTCATGTTCGAATAGAACTGAATTTTGCAATGGTTTCCATGGTAAACGTTCTTTGAAAGTCATACCAGAATTTCTGGTACGACTTTCAAAGAACGTTTACCATGGAAACCATTGCAAAATTCAGTTCTGGTCCAGAAATCGAGAATCAATCAGGTATCACCGTATCCATTAGGAAAGCCTACTGACGATTACTTCCCTCAAAACAATAATTTTTCTAGGTCTTGACCAATTCGGGAATCCTATTACCCTGAAAAAAAATCCAGCTAGCGAACGTTCATTGAAAGATATACGCTGTGATTATGAAAAATTCACTGAGTGAAAAAAAATTTCTTTTCAATAAAAACCATTATCATTGAAGTAGTAGTGAACCAATATAATATACAAATACACAACAAAAAATTTTCTACCCCACCTTTAGCAAGGAAATCCTTTTTTTACTCTCCTGACTGGAGTAAATTATAATTGTATGTCTGTTTATGTAAAATACCATATGAATTATATAGACAGATGTCACGCTTGGACACCCCTACCTTTTACCTCAGTGGACACCCCTTATACATAATGGGAAACCCAAAACGTTTGTTAACGATGTTTAAAATACGATAAAATAAATAAAGCAAAATAAAAGGAAATGCTTAGCATATCGTTCAAATAAGATAATGGATGTTGAATGGCACTATTACATATATTATAGGGTTTTGTTGCAGAACTTTGAACCCCTCTGTCTACCTCATTTGGACCACATAATTCCCAGCAATAACGACAAATCGTTATTTAATTAAAAACCGGTCAAGTGCGAGTCGGATAAAATAAAACATAAGAAAGAAAGAAATATATAAGATACAACAAAATCATCGTGTTATAAAAATCATAGTTATTTATCTTTAAAAAAACCAACATATGTTGGTTTTTTTTAAAGATAAATAGGTATCTAACTATGTTTTTTATAACACGATGATTTTGTAGTATCTTATGTATTTCCTTCTTTCTTATGTTTTATTTTATTAAAGTATTAAATCCCTTATTTGTTTTCACTTAGCTATTTTGCAAACATTTGAAATTATACCTAATTAAAAACTGCTTCTATGACATCCCTGAATATGTAAATATGTAACCAATTATTTTTGACTGTTCATATCTGTATTTTTCAGTTTTTATGAATTAATAAAATTTATTATTATTATTATTATGCCTATAATCTAAGTATATCTCAATAATCATTCCAGAAATCACTCAGATAAAAAGAACTTAAACTATTGTGGTCGCACACGACGATGACGTTTTGTTTAACAGGTGCAAATCGTGCGTGAAATTTCCCGTCACACGCCGCGAAAGTATATCAGGAAAATCGTGAGTGAGTATGCGTGAGTGTGATTAAAAAAAATATACACATATACGTGTGAAAAGAGCGTGAGTGGCAAAGTATTTTCGTAAGCGTGAGTGAAAGGTAAATCACGTAAAAAATATTCCTGTATTTTCTGGCGAAATGCGGAGAGTGTAAACTGATTCCTGACCCTGAAATTTGAACTAATGTTAACAGTTGGTAGGTATTAGTCACATTTGGGATGTGATATAAATTATAAAATTACTGTAAAATTGCGTGAGTGCGAGTGAACGTGCGTGTGTTGAAATCTAGACGTGAGCGTGTATGAATATGATTAAAAAAATGTAGTAGTGCATGAAAATGATTTTCATGAGCGTAAGTAATCGTGAAGTAAACAAAATGCTACTCACTATTGTACCTCTACGTCCGATCCCTTTATTTATATACGATACTTATTACTTAAGATGAAATTTGGTATAAGTACTGACGTAGATTGATGACCCAAAAACAGAAATGATGAGATTTTTTGAAAAATATTTTACTCAAATTTTGTATCTTATTTGAGTGGGGTGTCTTTAGGTCTCCTAAAAATAAAATGCAACAAAAAATGTTTTAGGATCTTTTGATTTTAAATCTTCAGTCATGAGATATTTGCTTTCAAAGTCGTTATCAAAGCGCCCCTTTCATCCCATCTAATTTCTAAACTATCGATGCAAAAAATCTGAAAAAGTTCCTGAATACATTCAAAGAAAGTTATGATAAACACTAGCAAAAATAATTTATGAAAATTTAGAAATAACTCATTTTCGGAAGCAAGAAAATTAATAAATTTGTCAAGGTGAAATAGCTCTTATTTATAAATACGTCAGTCATCACAGGAACACTACGAAACCTTATCATCCATATTATGTGCTCTGTGCTGCCTGGGCGATTTTTTCTCAAATTTAGTACCCTGATACAACCCTGATAGAAAATTAAAATATCAACCATAGATTTATCATAGTAATAAAGCAAGGATGATGGTCGATGACGATACATTTTAGTGCACACTGAACAGCGACAGTCACCTGTCACAGTGAGCGGAACAAACCTTTAATTCTGATAGCTGTGAAAACTAAAAACGTGCTTTGCGGTTATTTTGCTAAAAAAGTTATATAAATGGGGAAATTTAGAAGCAAATTAAAGGGCCAAACAAAAGGAAAACGCTGGCCGAAAGGGCAAAGCTCTAATTCAAATCCAGAGACGAGAAAACACCGGGAAGCAGCAAAATCTCCATTTTTTAACAAAAGTTTAGGTTAGTTTCTTATAATTAAGTTTAAATTTATTCTATAGTTTAATTATATCTTTCATATTTCAGGTGTGAGTAATTTAACAACAGATGCTTTACGTAAGCATGATGTCGATTCAGTTAGGTTGTCAACATCGGCGCCTTCTGTGGCTTTCACAAATACTGATGATGGTAACAGCACGTTTAATTGTACCTTTAAAACTTTTGATACTTTTGCTTCTGATTGGAGCGAGTGCAGTAATACATCTTTTAGCAAATTGATGCAAACATTTAGATCTGATTCGGCTCTTCATAAAAATATGTTAGCCGTCTTAGCAGCTGTCACCGAAGTAATAAAATCGCAGAATGGCACCGAATCGTCTACGGAATATTACGCTGCTTTGGTGAGTTTGTATTAGTTGTAAGAACGGTAGATTAGCATAGGCATTAGATATTTGATTTTCAGTTATAAAGTGGGATTATATAATATTTCTTCGTTATGGAAAATGCATTTATTTTTTTTGAAATTGTTTAATTTTGGTAATTATTACCGGAAAAAAATTGAAAAATTTGTATGAGTGAATTCTGGGCTCAAATCCCAGCAAAGACGACTGGCAATTTTTTTTTTTATTGCCGAGAAGCGAATTTTTGTACCGGTCATTTTATTTTGGTTTTCCGTGGTTCCCCTCAGTAATTCCAGGCAAATATTGAGATGATTCCGCAAAAAATTCCTCCATTCGTACGCTGCTCTTAACAACATTTAAATTTAAGATTATTGGTAATGGGCGAGCGGCGTCTGTTATGGTATATCATTAAAGATATGTTAATTTTGCGATTTAGAAAGAAACGTATTGTTTTGATGTCGCGAAAGCTTAATCTTATTTTTGACTTTTTAGATGACATCGTTGGAGGCGACAGAAGATGAGGAATCGATAATGGCAATTTTATCCCTTTTGTCACTGGTTATTAAATCGGTTCCACGTCCAGTACTGTGCTCACAATTTTCGATAGCTAGTAATGTGTTTCTAAAACATTTGGAAAACTATGCTCAGACAGATAATAATGTGATTTGTAGATCACTACTTATATGTTTAGCTGCATTACTAAGATCACAGGAAATTGCTGTTTGGACCGATTCGTCTACATTAAAAGTTTTTGATGCTCTGATGGCGTTTGCTGCACATTCAAAGCCGAGGGTAAGTAAAGGGATTCCATAATTCGCATTTCCAGAATTTTGATTTATCTGTCTTTGTGTCAACGTCACTCAAAAATGACTGGGCCGATTCAAATGAAGGTTCTTTGTTAATTTAAATATAGGGCACACTTGAGTTAAGAAGAAGAGTTACGAATCTGCCGAAAAAAGCTAGTTTTAAACATTGTGTGTTGTTGTTTTTAGGTTCGCAAATCTGCTCAGCATGCTATTTGCGCCGTTTTAAGGGGCAGCCACTTCATGCTTGAGTCAAAAGAGGACGGTAATGAAATGCAAGTGGACCTGCCTTCACATCATCCAGGAGCAGCTAGAGCTGCTGATCACTGTACTCGATTGATAGAAAGTAGTATGGGCACAGTTGGCGGTCAAACCACTATTTTGCATATCCTGACACTTTTAAAGGATATAATCCAAACTTTTCCAAAAGCACAAATAAAGGTAAATTGTACTAAAATTTTTTGGACAGTTTATTATGTTTAATATCTGGATGACCGAGTTTTGCTGGGATGAGTTCAAAAAAAATAGTACTTAAAGTTCCCATTTCATCAAAATCGTTAGTCGTTTTTAAGAAAAAAAAAAAAACTCGGGTCGCAGTGCCAAACCCTGCCGACAATATAGTGTATTTGCTAATACAGGCCTTGTGGCATTAATACGTGAACTTAGGTTTGTTTTTGGACAAAATAAAAAATTTAACCCCTTAATACATCCCTTAAAATAATATTTTTTTTCTTAATTTCAATATTATTATCAATGCAACCTCTGTACGAAATTAAATACACCCTTCAGTAAGTAAATCACTATCCGCAAACTAGTGTTTTCATAAAATTTGTAAGTCCGGTTCTGTCGGGCCGATTTTATTAGTGTATTTGCCATATGGCACATACACTATTGGCGTCGGTCGGATGGCGGGACCTAGGGGTCGGACCAAAATTTCTCGACGTTTCATAGCCTCCTGAACATTTTGGCACCATTTTTGGAAATGTCTATTTATATATGTATATATATATATATATATTTATATATATATTTATATATATATATATGTGTGCGGGCAATAACTTTCGAAAGAGTTAATTGATTTTGACGAAATTTGGTAGGCACGTTGAAATCCATCACCGCACGAAGCCTATTTAAAATGGGCTCAATCGGACCATTTTAAGGGTAGTTTTTAGGGGTTGAAAAATGTTTTTGGGCCCAAAAATGCCGAAAAAATTCTCAAAATCGTTTCAAAATTGAAATTTAACCTTTTAGTAACGATTAAAATGTGCTGCCAAAATTTTAATAAAATCGGCCCGACAGGACCGGACTTACAAATTTTATGAAAACACTAGTTTGCGGATAGTGCTTTACTTACTGAAGGGTGTATTTAATTTGGTACCGAGGTTGCATTGATAAAAATATTGAAATTAAGAAAAAAAATATTATTTTAAGGGATGTATTAAGGGGTTAAATTTTTTATTTTGTTCAAAAACAAACTTAAGTTTACATAATAAAGCCACAATGCCAGTATTAGCAAATACACTATATTGTCGGCAGGGTTTTGGCACTGCGACCCGAGTTTTTAAAATTTTGGCAGCACATTTTAATCTTTACGGAAGAGTTAAATTTCAATTTTGAAACGATTCTGACAATTTTTTCAGTATTTTTGGGCCCAAAAACTTTTTGAAACCCTTAAATACAACCCTGAAAATATTCCGATCGGGCCCATTTTAAATAGGCTTCGTGCGGTGATGGGTTCCAATGTGTGTACCAAATTTCGTTTAAATCGATTAAGTCTGTCGAGAGTTATCGTGTACACACATATATATATATATAAATATATATATAAATATATACATACATATATACATAAACATTTTCAAAAATGGTGGCAAACTGTTCAGGGGGGTATGAAACGTCGAGAAATTTTGGTCCGACCCCTAGGTCCCGCCATCCGACCGACGTCAATAGTGTATGTGCCATATTATGGCAAATACACTAATTACATACCTATAAGATATTATTATACATCAGTATACGTCATACTACATAATGTATGTACCTACATATTTTATATAGGTAATATAAAAGTAATATACCTATTTATCTAATTGTTAGTTAAAAAAATAACAACAATAAAATCTAAACATAATTATGTAAGTATAATTATGTTTAGATTTTATTGTTGTTATTTTTTTACTTTTCAAATAATTACTGATTATTTTAATAAGTTAAAGATTGACTGTCAGAGTAATTTGACATAAATAATGAAAATAGTTTGTTTTTTCCAAAGCCTACTCACCATACGACACTGTTTTATAACGTTAAAAAAACTGTTTTTTAAAATGATAAAATCGATAAGAAAACGAATTTTTCCAGGGATGAGACCTAGCTAGATCGATTTTTTGCCCCCCGAAACCCCTTTTCGGTAAATTTGATCAAAATCGTTAGAGCCGTTTTCGAGAAAATATTTATATAGGTACATATATACAAGATTTGCTCGTTTAATAATATAGGGATAGGGATATGCACACTAACTTCCAATGCGTATTTTCATGTTTAAAATACACATTTTATATATCAGATGCATTTTTCGCCATTTTGTATTTAAATTGTTTAAATTTCCAACCTTCAAAACTCTACTCTATTATCCATGTAAAAAATAATTGATACTGTTATATCAAAGTGGCAATATACAGAAATATTAATATTGACATCACCACTGGGATATTGGTGCGCATTAGGATGACCTTGATTGACTTTATGCGCATTCTGTAATGGCGTGCATTTAAATTTTAAACGTAATAGACGCTAGGTCTTTATTTCAATGCTGATGTAGTGTAGCTCAGCGTAGGAATAGATCAATAATTCCAAACCATCAGTTCATTTCTACACTGTGCCATACGGATATGACATTATTTTGACGCCATGAAAATGAAAGTATAACGAAATGTGGTTTGCACACAAACCTGGCGAATTAAAATTGATTTTAAATTGATAACGGTGATTGTTATTTTTGTAGAAAGTGTGTGAAGTAATTCTGAAAATAATGATGTTGAACAATGCTTTGGTGAGTTCGTGCTCAATGCAAGTAATGCACGCCCTGTTTTCGGCACAGCATGTGACAGTACCGGCCACGTTGAATGCTCAGATCATTGCAGCTCTTTATGATTACCAGCCGTCATCGACTGATACTCAACCTACTTTGGCATGGATTGCCGTTATGCAACAAGCACATATTCATCTAGCAGAGTAAGTAACTAATTTTATTTTATTTTTGAATGTTAATTATCTCTGAACTTTTTACTTCTTGTAAAAGCTCCCAAAGTTTTAACATTGGAAATGTTTATGTTTGTATATGGGGGCAGAGTTACGAGTTTTCGTTCAAGGCCAAAAGACAACGGTGTCGCGATCAAGTGAGGAGCAATCATGCAAAATTGAACAAGTGCAATTTTTTCGAAATGTGTTTTATATCATGTCTAGTTAATTGAGAGGTATTTGCGACGATCTGCGGTGTTATTTTTGAGCAAATGTTAATAAATGCTGTAGAAAAATCCATTTAAAAGCTAAGTAATCAAGCAAAAGTGAACGCGTATATAACAGAACAATAATAGGGTTATTCCTGACAAAACTAAACAGTGCATTGATAAATATTGTGTGTATAATAAACAGTTAATTATGTTTCATATATGCTGTTATCATTTCCAATGTCCTCGATGGTTGCAAGGATTGCGAAATCTGTGAATTTTTTCTTTTTCTGTGTAATGTCATTTAGAATATAATAAAGAGAAAGGGGAATTTTTGAAGCAAACACTGCTCTCTCTTTTGAACCGAGATGGACTGTTTTTTAAATTATTTTTGTATTTGATTTTTTGCAGTGCGGATATCAAAATATGCATGATGAATTTGTCTCGAATAATAAACGAATTCACTCAGCTATGGTTAACTGACCGTAAGGAGGTCATAATATCAATAACGCATGCCTTGCAAGCACTTGTAGAGGATTGCATAGGACCTGCTTGTGACGGTCCTGAAGCTACCAGACAGCATTCTGCGCCTTTGAAGATGTGTTTTGAGCAACTGGAGCAATGTCTCGGATATCAATATTTTGCCTCTTGGATTCAAGTGTTACATGTCATGAATACTATATTTAAGGTAATTTGAAAAATTGAAATAATATTATTGATGATTGATTACTTAAAAACCTCAACGTTCTGTGTGAACCTTATTAACGGATGAATAGGCTCGGCGGGCCGTAGAGTAAACTGAATCACCTTCTCAACTAAAAATGTTTTTAATTCCAGGTGGCAGGTCCGAATTGCTCAAATATGTTAATAAGCTATTTAAAAACATTGAGCGAATTACGAAATTCTTATAAATTTTCGTATAACATTGAACTGGAGTTTACCATTGGAGCTGCGGTTCGATATATGGGACCAGAAATAGTCCTGAGTATAATTCCATTTACTGTAAGTAAATTGATTTTTGTGATAAGAAAAGATCAAACATGCAAACAAAGGTGTTTGTCCACTGGTGTCGTAGCGGCGTACAACAAAAATTTTTTTAGATCAGGAACCAATCATGACACCAGTAGACATACTGTTTTGTTTGATCTCTTCTCAGTGTCTAATGCTAAAACAATTATTTTTTTATATTATACAGTAAAGTGTCGATAATTTAAACTAATTGGGTCTAAACCCCGTTCAGATAAACAAATTTGAACAATTTGTAGATAAAAAAACTAAACATAACTTAATTATATTTAACAAATAAATAGGTAACAAAAAAATAATATTGACATGTAATATAATTAAATCAGTGTAAATAAGTCGGCCATACTTTTTTTTTTTTTAGAAAAGTGATGGCGAAGTGAACATTGACCACAGTTGGATGCTACAGATTTTGCATGACAATGTACAGCGCAGTACGTTGCAATATTTTGGACAGGAGATTCTCCCGCTGGCCAGTAAATGTAAGACACGTGCTGAAGAATTACAAAAACAAAACAATTTCGCTCAGGCTCACAGTCTTGAATTATTCTGTGCGCAATTGTGGGCTCTTTTTCCAAGCTTTTGTAATGGTCCCACCGATATTGCTTCTAGTTTCAAGGTAAGGAACTTTAATTAATTTGGAAAACCAGTTGACTTACAGCTTACTAATAGTTGAGTATTTTGAATATATTCTACATAGAAAGTAATTCGTTTGAAAAATATTTAATAATCTTCATAATTTTTTGAGGTTATACGAATGCTTACTCATCTCTTGAGAATACCACGGACTCATTGTTTTTTTCTTCTAGATAATTGCTCGAATACTTGGAAATGTTGTACAAAATTTTAAAGATTATCGTTTATCAGTAATGAGTGGACTTCGAAAACTTATAACTCATGCAAAAGAAAATGATCAGAAAGAAGATATAGATATATTGGCAAATTATGCTAAAAACTTTCTCCCTATTCTTTTCAATTTATATGTCGCTAAACCTGACGGAAGCGATGAGGAAGGACAGCGTCTTGCGGCTTTAGAAACTGTCAAGGTAATTCGAGTTTTTTTTTTATGAACGAATTTGTACTTATGAATATTTATTAAGTTTAAAAAATTTTCAGGTATATTTAACAATCGCACCAGAAGATAAAAGGGAAAAATTCTTTAATGAAGCTCTATCGATAATTTCAGAAAATAAGACAGATGTGAACACTGAAAACTTTTTCGATATAATTCGTCTTTTGTGTATTTATCAGAAAAAAGAAAAGTTAGACGAATTGTATAAACAATGTGTTGTTAAATTGGCTGAAAACAAAAACCATAAATTACAGAAAAAAGCATATCGCATTATGGAAGATATTTGTGCCAGTGATAATCCTGAATGCGTGAAGTTCGTTGCTTCAAACAGAAAGGAAATGCAGAAAGTGTTATTAAAAACATTGAAGAAAACAGCTCCTAGTAGCAAAGGCGCTCGAATCAAATGTCTCAACCTTATTTTAAGGTATGTTTTGGGTATTCTTTTTTTTTACTTTTATTTCCATGTTCTGTAAGGAAATGGATTTGTGGTGACAGAACCGAAAAACCTGTCTGAAATAAGGTCAGATTTTTATCAAAACATCCAGAAAAGTGGTTTTCCGCGTGGCGACTGTATGTGTGTCTTTGGAATTTTTTGTTCATAATATCTTCTGGAAACTCACTGATTTGAATATTTTTTAAATGTTTCTCTCAATAAGGACTACCGGCGGCCTGTTCTCGTATTCGTTAGTATAATAGGATAAAATTAAACGCTACTGTTGGTCGTTGTGGTGGAACTGTGCAAAACTTATTTTAATTTTGAATTAATGTTTATATTTTGTTGTAGATCACAGGAACACACTGATGTTAAAAGCAAATTCTTAATTGATGCGTTTACAGAAGCAGTGGCATCTATGCGCGACATAAACGAACGCTGCAGGGAGGCAGCTGAGACTATGATAATAACGATAGGAAACAGTTTACAAAAAATGAATCAGTTGGATTATTACATTAAATTGGTTGTGTCGGGACTAACTTCGCCTGTTATAGAAATGAAATCTAACACAATACTGGCGCTAACACCTGTTTTGTGTCATTTTAAAGGTATTCCTTCGGTTTTGTTTGTTGTTTTTTTTTTGAACTTCTTATTCGGGTTCGGGCAGTTTGTTGGTTGCATTAAATATTTAGCGCTAACAGAGGGGGAATACAAAATAATGTAAGTAATGTAAGACAAATTATATCTTCAATTACGAAACTGTCATTGAAATCGTGTTTGATAATACATTTCAATTGTTTCCTGTTTTGTTTTTGTTTATTTAACTTCTGTTTTTAAATAACTTCTAACGCGCGTACATAAGTACACGCATCCACTTTTTTTTTTTGCTTAATCCATCTCTTCATAAATAGTCATCCAAATTTATTGGGTGTCCCGTTTGAACTGACAACAGTCTGTGGTTTTATTAATATTAATTTCCCTGATTACCATCTATTGTTACATTTGAGATTAAAAAAAAAACTTCTTTACAGATTCATTAAATAGCGATATTTTAAAATTAATATTAACAAGAATTTGTGAATTAATTCCACATGAGAAAAGAGAAATTGTGGGTCCATGCATTGAGTTTATTAAAGTGTATCAATCAATTATGCCATTGATGCTAACAGCTTCATCTTTACCAATTATTGTAAGTATTTTTTATATAAAATCAACGAATAATGAAAATAATTCTAAAATCGAACGTCTTCTATTCATAATTTCATGCGAATGTAAAATGTGCCACTATTTTTAAAATGGATTGAATACATATAATGTACATTTTGTGTATGTCGTAAAGTACCACCCATTAATAGGCTTGAATGAGCCCGGCGGACAATTGGACAAATGCCCTATGAGCCTATTACAAGGTCATAAAGAAAAATACAAGTATAAAAATTATACACTTTTTTGTACTCATAACGGTTATAAAAACTAAACTGCGGCAGTTCCGGATTTAGGGTCGTGGAAGCCCCTGGGCAATCTAGTCAGTTAAGGTTCTTAGTTTTTAGTTATTACTGTCTTCTGTATTAATTTTCAGAAATGAACATTTTAGTGGAGATCCCCTTTTGTGAAGACCTCTGGGAGGTTGCCCAGTTTGCCAAGTCCTAAATCTGACACGACTGGGAACTGGGGCTACTAGTAAAATGATAGCCCGTCTGGATTTGTCCAGTAAACTCTTCCTTTTTGACGCGTGTGAAATTATTGCCACAGTACGCATTTCAAATAATGGGTACATTTTTTTTGATGTTTTTAGGTAAATTCATTGTCAAATATGACTGAAGATAGTAAAGGACATTTTAGAATGCAAATAAAGAACCTTTTAGAACGTTTAGTGCGCAAATATGGCGTCGAAACAATATCAGCTCATGTATGTGCATCTGATACGATTACTCAGAAACGCTTGCGCAACCTCAGAAAATTAATCGCTCGTAAGAAACGACAGTCAGAGAGTGCCAAAAAAACAGAAGCTGAAGATAGTGATGAAGAAAACTTCACCATCAAAGCCAAGTCTAGAACGTATAATATTTTTATAATATTTATCTATTTAAGGGTTTTCCATGTTCATTTATTTAACTCAAGTTTAATATTTTTTAACAAACTAGTCCATATGTGTTCAAAATTATACTTTAAGGGGCGCTATTTAAGAGGAAGTTACTTTTTTAACTAATTGTGCAATTAATTAAAACGTGTTCAAACAATTTTTTTTTTTCAGTGTGGAAGATATTCTTGCAAGTTCCGATTCTGAAATCGATGACGATGAAAAAGATACTGACAAAGTAAAATCTGTTAAGAATAAATCAAATGCTTGGATTCAAGAAAACGAAGATGATATTACAGATTTTATTGATCCTTCTGCAGTGAAGAAAATCAGAGGTTGGTACATGGAAATAATGTTTTATGAAATACAGCAAATTTATATAAGTTCTTAAAATCAACTAATCATATTTTGTTTTGTTTTATTAGCAACCAATCCTGTTCAAGTTTTGAAGAAAACAGTTGAAAAGAAAAGTACTGACCACGGTTTTAAAACTGCACCAGATGGGAAACTTATTATCACCGATGGAAATTCAGAAGACGATGATTCCGATGATAAAATATCATTCAATAGTGACAATAATTCAGGTATTTTCTTATTAATGCAAATATGATAGTGTTGTTGAGAATTTAAATGTTCAAACAAATTAATGTCGAAACATGACACACTGAGAACGTCTGGATATTTTTTGGGAGTATCTAATTTTCTTATGTTCTTTGAGTTCTTACTATTTTGTATGCCTGGCACGTGGGCAGCCAAGGAAGGTTAAAAAAACAAACAGGAAAAATCATATTTTGTTTTTTTGTAACATTTGGTTTTGTTTTTGTAGATGACGATGCTAAAGGTGATATGTTAGTAACAAGTGCCAAGAAGCGCAAAAGAAAAAGTAGTGATTCAATGAGTGTAGCTAGCGGTTCAGGTAGTGTTCGAGGCCCGGCATCGAAATATATGGCCGGAGGGTCCGGTATTCACAGACCAATTAAAGCACCTGGTTCGGAATACAAGTCATCAAAATCTAAAGGAGATGTAAAAAAAGCTGGAAAATTAGAACCATTTGCTTATTTACCATTGCAACGTAGTTCACTGAACAAAAGGTTTGTTAAAACGAAATTATTATTATTTAATTTTTTTATTGACTTGTAAAAGCAATAAAAGAAATTTTTTTGTTTGCAGGAAAAAAATAAAAAATGCTGGACAGTTCAAAAGTGTAGTCTGGGGTGCAAGAAAAGGAGCAATGAAAGGTAGAAAGGCATTTAAAAACAAACAGTAAAGTACAATATTTTTTATATTTAAAAATAATAGTTTGAGATATGTTGTGATACATGCGTTATTTATCAAATAAAAGGAGAATTTATTTAATAGATTTAATTTTTGTAATGAGTCCTACCTACAATTTCCATTTTTCGCACAAGGTTGCTCCACCTTCCTATGCCAATTGAAGATATGTATATTGCATTTTTCTTAAAAATTTGTTCAGCTTGATGTTGGAACAGAGTCTCATATATAAATAAATATTAATATTTGTTTCTAAATGGGGTCAAAGGTTCATCAAAAAAATCACCAAAAATCGTATGCTCATTTGAAATAAAATTCACAGATTTCGCAATCCTTGCAACCATCGAGGACATTGGAAATGATAACAGCATATATGAAACATAATTAACTGTTTATTATACACACAATATTTATCAATGCACTGTTTAGTTTTGTCAGGAATAACCCTATTATTCTTCTGTTATATACGCGTTCACTTTTGCTTGATTACTTAACTTTTAAATGGATTTTTCTACAGTATTTATTAACATTTGCTCAAAAATAACACCGCAGATCGTCGCAAATACCTCTCAATTAACTAGACATGATATAAAACACATTTCGAAAAAATTGCACTTGTTCAATTTTGCATGATTGCTCCTCACTTGATCGCGACACCGTTGTCTTTTGGCCTTGAACGAAAACTCGTAACTCTGCCCCCATATACGAACATAAACATTTCCAATGTTAAAAATATTAAAAATAAAAATCTGTTGCCATTTTTTTTTGTCCTATAAGGCCAATTTCAGCTCGACTAAACTGATTAGTTGTTGGAGGTGCGCATACAATCAATCAGTTGTGCTACAATTTCACTATTAAACTAATGGGCAGTCGAACAACTGTTTAGTCGAGTGTATGCACATGTTAATTGCCAACGATAGTTGTTCAATAGTTTAGTCAAAAGACGATCGATGTGATTTTATGATTTTTTGGTCGAACAATTACCTTGTCGATAGTATGCGCAGTCCCATCTGTTCCCATAGCCTTTTGACAAATAACTATACAGCTGTGCGTTAAAAGTTGTATGTATGCGCCGGCCCCTAAACTCTCAAATATCAATTTTCAAAAGGATCAGTTAGTTTAAAAAAAAAAGCGGCCAAGTGCGTGTCGGACCACGCGCAATGAAAGGTTCCGTAGTCGGCCGAAAATATCCCATATCTCAAAAACTACGTAACATATCTTATTCAAACCAATTTTCGTTGAAAGTATTTTATAAGTTCTACTTCCTTAAATTTTTTCAGAATTTTCCACCAACTATTGACTTCAATAAAAAAATCATTTTGAAACTTCTTCATCATTTTCGAAGACCTATGTAACGATACCCCACACGCTTATGTGCACTGGAATTTTTTTTTTCGTATTTTCACTTCACCGTTGTATAGTGGTTCACAGAAGACATCTACCTTCCAAATTTCATGTATATAGTGCCAATAGTCTCTGAGTAAAATGGCAGTGACATACGGACGGGCAGGACGAAATCATAATGGTTCCGTTTTTGCCATTTGGCTACGGAACCCTAAATTTTTTGTGTGTCCTATGAAACTCAGAAATATCAATTTTCAAAAGGATCAAATCTTAGACAAGGAAGGATCAGATAATTTTTATTGGACTATTTAATCATAGATAGGTAGTACACCTTTATGAACGAATTCATATTTTATTATTAAATTGGCGCCGACCTTAAAATTTTATTATTTTCCTCTTTTTTATGGCTTTTTTGAAGAAGGGTTTTTTTTTGTTAAAAAGTTTTTAACCATAATCATTAAATAAATGTTGTTTTGACTTTTGTTTGAGTTTGACCGTTGATGGTTTGACAATTGACATTGCCATCCAATCATCATATCATAATACATTTATAAAACGGCCGTTGACAATCAAGTGAAAATTTATTATTTAAAATGACTTTACGCTTGGATCCACAGGAAATTTTGGCATATTTAAATGAAATGGGCTATTATAATATTACAAATATACAGTTGAAAGAATTTATTCATGGTAAGTATTTACATTTTAAATTATGTAACCTCAAAATTGCTTTTATAAAATTTTGTTGTAACTTTTTTCTAGATTTGAAAAAACTTATTAAAAATGACCAACAGCAATCAAAAGAAAATATTAATAAAGAAAATCAGCACATAATAAGAAAGGAAGATATATTTAATGCACTTTATTCATCATCTACAGTGAGTTCAAGAGCGAAATGTGTTACGAAAAAAAGTGATAACTTTAGTTCATTTCAAAATAGTTCAAATGTGCCCAAGTCACATCATATGGACACAGTATCAACAAAAAGAATAATTCAAACTGCCGAACATTCAAAAAAAGAATCTGTAGATCAACCTTCACAAATATCATCTAAGCGCGAATGTACCTGCGGAAGTACTAAAAAATCTTCGTCAGCAGGATTTAGAAAGAGGTCGCCTAAACCCAAATCGTCTTGTAAGTACCAGATAATTTTTTAAATTCAGAATAGTAATTTCAGGAGCCGTGATTCAGTGTTAGAAACTAGAATTAAATTAATGTTTAGAATGCAGTAACTACAATTATTATTTGATTCGTGAATTTTCAGATTCCAATTTTCTGTTGCTGAAATATTTGGGATTTGAAGTAAAGACACGTGTATCAGCTGCTTAACAGCTATAGAAAAAATAAATGCAACTCTTATTAAATTATTATCAAGATTATTTTTTTAAATATAAAAGACAGTTTTATGATTGAAAAATTTATGTCCGTTTCGTAATTATTAAATAAATTATCAAATTAAACATTTCTGTTTGTAAATTTCTATACTTAAAGTTTACTTTTTTTGTCCATAGAATGATTGTTCGGTTATTCTAATTTTTGCTCCCAATTAGTTCGGATAATCGACGCTCTGTTTATTAATTTAATACATAGCAAAATTCTTATAACTACTTATAACTCTCTACAGATTGATATTCAGATGAAATTAGCTGAAAAGTGATAGTCATTTTCGGTTGTATAAACGTTCTATAAGAATAAATCATGCAGATCATTATTTATTTTTGTCACTATTTTCGTATTATATATTGTTTATTTTGTACAAAAATTCTGATCAGTATAATTATTTAACAAAAACTTGATATATTCATACTAAATTTTCGCTAGAGAACAGATAAGAGTTATTTATTTTCAACGCTTTGCCTCTTGCCTTAAGAGATTCAAATGATAAATGTGTTTGTACTCGACTTCGAAATTTTTAATACATTAATTTTAATCTGTGTGACCTTAATGTATAGTTTTTGTACTGGCGCTGACCCACCTGGCTCATGAAAATATTGTCAGCACGTTTTTATTTTGTATTAATTGCAGTTATTAAACCATGGATTCCTCAGCCGAACTCCGTCGTAGGAAAGAATGATCCTGTGACTTTGTATCATTGGTACCAGTCAGAATGGCGTAAGCAGAAATTACCGGGTGAAAATAAATATTCAGATTTACGGTGGGCAATTCGAGAAAAAATGTTTAAAGAACCAAATTTAATGCGAAAGGTAATTTTTAAACTGTATACTTTTTTTGTTTGAAATGAAAGGAAAACTCATTTTTTGTTTATTTTTAGACTACATCAACGGACAAATTTTTAAAACCTGCTTGGAGTTCGTAGTTTGGACTGAACATTATGTACATAAACATGTTTAAAAGGCTCTTCGAATCGAATATAATAGGTATTAATATGTTAGTGTTTCAAATACTAATTTTTGTGTTTTATATTTTATTGACGAATGCAATGAATGCTTGAAATAAGATTTAAAAATAATTTTTCAAATTTGAAACAAACGCAGTTTTAGTTTTGACTCTTCACCATTATCCGAATACCTGTTTTATGACTCATGGGTGCCCTTCTTCCCAAACTCCCACTGGGTTTAATGACCCGTAACTTTCTTGGAAAGATAGTATGCAATGAGCCAATGGCATAGTTTTCATCAATGTAAAGTTTGTGTAATGGTGGGTTATTTTTTCTAATTCCGTCCGTTTCCATCGCTTAATTTTAAAATATATCTGTTCGAAGTTCTTTTTAATAATAATACATATTTGGATAAATGGATACAAAACGTCATAAAATTCAAAATTACATCAGTTTATAAAGATCATAAGACACCGATTTTGGATGATATTTTTTTTGGAATTTGATTAAATTTTTTTCTTTTCTAACACCTTCAGGCAATCTTGCATATATTTTATAACCAATATATTATGTAGGACATTTTTCATAAAATGTCGTGTTTTATGGCAACATTGTTGTTGGGTCGCGTATCCTAGTGTTTCAAATTGTTATCCTTTGCAACAAAGTAATTTAATTTATGCATTTCGGTAATCAGTTCATATTATGTGAACAGCTAGAGAAAGTTTTCTTTACTACCGTTTAAAAAAATTTGATTTTTGGCATCTTTTCATTTGGAAGTTTACGTTTTAATTGCGTGTTTTTAGATGTAATACAGGAGTAATTTAGTGGAGGTCCTTGTGCTGTTTGAAAATACATTATCGACAAATACTGTACATTATAGAAGCTTGACTGATGTTTAAAAATAGTTGGCAAAACCAAAAGTGCACATCCCGCGAAGTATGATAAAAATATTTAATTTTTTGCATTTCAGTAAATTTAAATAGGGTTCTAGTCTGATAGTAAACAAAGTGAATAAAACATAAACCAAAGCGATTCGTTAAGAATTGCGAGCTGTAGAGTTCAGACGTACGTATAGACCAACCGACAACTGCTGTTCTCAATTTTCAGTTACAATTTTAGGAGTAATTATGAACTCGAATCAATATAAAAATGGTTTCATTTTATAGGACAGAATCTCCCCTTTTCAAAAAGCTACAATTTGAACGGATATCGTGAGAAATTAACTTAAGATATAACTTCTTGTATGAACGAAGCTCAGCTCTGACGCGCAAAGCGATAATAGAGCACATCCGCTAGTAGTTTAGCGGTATGTGCAGTACAACTACTTTTTATTACCAGCCAATTAAAAATCCGATAAAAACGGTTTTTCTCTCATTTCATCAAAATGTTGAGAAAAAATAACAATATTTAGGTTTGACTATTAACACTTAAATATTCCAGCTACAATAAGCTCATTTGAGGCTAGTCTCTATAAGAAAGTTAAAAATACGACGTTACATTTAATATTATAATTTACATTTTGCATAAAAACATCAAATTTGTAAACATTTAATTACAATCATTAACTCAAAATGTACATATTTTTATTATTGCTGATTTAATTTAAATTTGGCCTGTGCTACTCTCGAGTCGCTTCTATGCAGTTGATAGAGTAACTTCGATTCGATTTTTTCTACAGCAGCTCTCGTTAGGACCAGTGTCGAATGTTTTAGCATGGTGAACACATTGAGACCATACACAGGTATTAGGTTAACATGTTTAATCGAGTCAGTTGCTGCTGTAATATTTCTTGGCATAAAATCAGTACTGAAATAAAAAAACACATTTGTAACAGTTCTGATTTCTACATAGAATGTCTCACGGAATGCAAACATACGAAATACGTGTTTCATTACCATTGATTAGTCCGTAAGTTTGAATAATTTTTATATAGAAAACTAACAACGAATACTGTGCACATGTGATTTTTGTAAAATTCTAACATAAACAATTCGATCATCATTTCATTTTACTTTGCCGGACTGAAAAGTTTTCAATTTTCCACAAATCCAAATACTCGAATGCGGAAAATCGATGTAAATATTTTTATCTTCCGTTTAAAGCATCTCGAATGGATCTGGCATCATTTAAACAAGTTAATGCGCATCCAAACTTTCATAATGCAGGTCTGGAGTCAAATGCGACTAGAAGACCGACAATTTTATATGCAAAATTATTTAAAGCATGCTTGTTAGCTAACTTAACTCTTACAGACACATCCATCTTAATAGATCGTACATAATATTCCATGTTTGGCATTCGGTGGGACACAGTGGATAGTTTCGATATAGTTTTGAACTTACTCATCTACTATAAGAACAGATGGGCCCCATTTCCTTGTGTCGATTAAGTCCTCAATATATTGCGGCTCATCAACTGGGATGTCAATATTGTCAACGATATGTAAATCATCTTGAGCTAATTTCACGGAAAGTGTCGATGTTAAACCATGTACACGAGTGTAGTATGGTAACATATAAAAATGTACATTTGGTGATCTAGGGCCATGTGCAACGCCGCCTCCTTTCCATAACGGACTTCTTATTGAACCATGCCGAGCTTTTCCTAGACCTTTTTGCGGCCATGGTTTACGGCCACCGCCTCTGACTTCAGATCGTACTTTTGTGTTAGCAAAAGACACATAGCGATACAATTTCTGCCATTGTGCATTTTGAGCTATAAGATCTATTCTTGGGTTTTGACCAAAAACTTCTGGATGAAGTTCTAAGATACTTAACTTTTTTTCTTCAATAGTGTCGATATTTTCTACCCAGACTTGACGCGGTTTTTTATACAATGGGGTAAATTCCCAGTTTTTCTTTATTACTGTATTAACTACATTTGTACACATACCAGCGTTTAACGGAATATTTATTATTATACTTCGGCATTTTAATGTGTGAAAAATATTTTTAAGCATTTTTAACCTAACATTTACAAATCAAAATCCTAGATGTCTTCCGAACAGAAAAAAAACTAGAATTAACAGCAAAAGTAGAGCAAAAGCCAAAAGTTCTCAAGTCTGTACTCCTTGATTTATGAAAAGGGAGGGAAAGTTTGTGAACGAAGAATCGATTACTTTTAAATTGTAAAAATGATAGCCGAAAAAGCTTTAGAATTGATAAAAGAATTAAACAGAAACCCAGATAATCTCCCTTCTTTTAATGTAAGTGTGTAAAAAATGTATATTCGTATTCTGGTAATAAAACTAGGTTATGTTGCAGGATGATATTGTCAGGCAAGTTATAAAAGAAATGGAATTTCTTTACGAAGAAAATCAAAAAGATGCGTAAGTGTAAAATGGTTTCTAATTGTTACTGATTTTAATTATATTTAGTTTTAAAATTATTTTATAGGAACGCATCAGCTACAGGTGAAATTTCTTATTGGCCCGTAGTACGCATTCGTCACGTAGGCCTACGCAGAAATAAGCGCTTACTTTTGGCTTATGTTTATAATCGAATGCAAAAAATTCGAACAATGCGATGGGAATTTGGAAGTATTTTACCTCCAGAAATTAGAGCCAATTTGAATGCTCATGAATACCAGTGGTTCAATACTTATTCGAAATCACTCGCTAATTACATGAGGTCAATTGGTGATGATATAGGCTTAAATTTAATGCAAGATATGAAACCACCAAAGTCTTTATATATTGAAGTTAGATGTTTAGTTGATTATGGGAAAATTGAATTGGATGATGGAACTGTAATTTTATTAAAGAAAAACACACAACATTTGTTACCGAGATCACAATGCGAAGCTCTAATAAGGCAGGGTGTTTTACAGCACATCGTTTCATAAAATATATTATCTAATAGTTATTTCGTTTTTTACTTAATTTAATTTCTACTTTCCTCGCCCCGTTCAAACGATAATTCGAATTTTTCAATGATATTCCCAACGAAAAACAGCTGTTTGTTTCCTGCCAATGTTTATGACGTTTTAAAAAACCAACGGTCCTGCATATGAAGTTGCCTACTTTCAAGACATTTCTGCTTTATTAATTTCTTTGGGGTGAGCTTGGACATTTTTTTTTCAAAACTAAGCTACTCCCATGGATTTTTGTTTGTATTATGCAGAAATTTAATATACCAATACAATAATTAATTTACCCATTTTTTGTATTGTTAATGTATGTTGAAAAGAATAATAATAATATATGTACGTCAATTTGAACAAAACTTTAAAAATTGATAAACATTGAACGATTTGTTGAAACGTTAGAATTTATTAAAGCTGCTGTGCTATTTAAACTACAACCAGTAAAAATTATTATGATAATAACCTTTTTTATGGTGAATAATGGAGAGGATTCGTTGGACGTTGACTGACGGATTGCAGTGCTGCCGCTCGCCCGTTGCAAGCGTGCATCGATGCGTTTTTGTCAAATATTTAGCTTCTACCGACAGCAAAAAAGATTACTTTAATAAATAAAACACACAAAACTGGCTATAGCTGTCCAACTTTATTTTTAATACTACGTTTCGGTCTGTTATAAGAGATCCTTTTCAAGCACTACTGACTATACCACCGTTCATCAAACTTATGAATAACACGAATTCGTGTTATTCATAAGTTAAGATGAACAGTATATAAGTCAGTAGTGCTTGAAAAGGATCTCTTATAACAGACCGAAACGTAGTATTAAAAATAAAGTTGGACAGCTATAGCCAGTTTTGTGTGTTTTATTTATTAAAGCACTTTTCTATACGTTTTGGTGGTAGAACCCTCTAATCAGAATCTGACCTCTTATCTCGGACACGATTTTTCGACCTTATCACTACCTATATTTCCATATGGGACATAATAATAAGGCGTCAGAGTCCAAGGTATTTTGTAAATGAGTTCATAACTTTATTACCTTTTCTCACAATTGTTTTTTTATAATATTCAATACTTCTATAGGTTAAATGTGAACATAACAAAATGGTATTTCCAGTAAAGGTTGTCCATTGTTTTCTGGTCGCAATTGTTGCAGTAGAAATTTTGTTTCATACAATAACAGGCCTACCATTGTTTTATGCACTTTAAAGAGAGAGTCTGAAAGTGATCTCATTTATAAATAGTTAATTTTAAAAGATATTTTGAATGTAACTAAAGTAGGTATAACAAAAATATGAAATATTAAAAATCATCATCATATTTTTTATCAGATCCTAAAAATAGCCTCATTTTTACCGTCTCAAAGAGAATGTTGATTGAAAAATTATTAAAAAAAAAGTTTTATAAAAAAATGAACCTCCTTCCAAAAGACCCACTAAAAAAATAATAAAGTTTTATTTTTTTATAAAAAGTTTTTTTTACTTTTTAGTGGCTTTGCAATACTTATAGCTTGCATGTTATTAACTAACTTCTTTCGTGATATTAAAAAAAGTTACTGACCCGATAAAATATAATGGAACCACGTCGACATCTATCAACACAATGGAGTCGAAATCATTCAAATCGGTTAACCCTCCGAAAAGTTAAGGCTGAACGTACATTAAAAAACTAATATTTGATTATAATAAAAAAAACTACTGAACCGATTTAAGTTAAAATTATATGGGATCATTCCATTATCTTCCTGAACATAGCGGCGTCCAAATTATTCAACTTGATTAACCTCTTGAGAAGCTAAGGCTGAACAAACATAAAAAAAATGCTTACACGTCGTATTAATAAAAATAACTCATAAATTACCTTAGTGTAAAACAATAATTTATAGAATAGGCAATTTGAAATAAAATAAATGTTTTAATGAACCAAATGTTAAACACTGTTTAATGGGGAAATACTAATATAGCAGATGGTTTGTTTTGGTCAATTGAACAAGCTGTGTTTTGGAACATATGCTCACCAGTTGATTGAAATGTGACGTTCATAAAATGGCTTTAATATTATGTATTTGAATTACAAAATTGTTTGTTTACTGTAGAGATTTTCCAAAATCAAATATTTACCTGCCATTTATTTCTGTAAATTCCTGATGGTACTAATATAAAAATATTGATTTTGACACTTGCCACTTTTAAACAGGCATGCCTCGTATAATAAAAATAATTAATACCTAAATCGTTAGGAAGTTTCTTAATGCAACGATACGATCGTTGATGAAATAGAAGACCAATTTACACAATTTGCACCTACACAATAAACTTTACAAGCGACTAGGCCCTGCAGTCAGGGTCCATTCTGATTGGTCGAATACCCCATCTTGATGTCGTTTTACACACAAACACACATCTAAACGAACGTAACAACTAACTAGTGAGTTTTATTTTGAAATGTCAGAAAATTGATCCACTTTTATAGAAAGAATTAGATTACAAGCCTTATCTGAAGTTTTCATTCTAATTTTGTGAACATTAATGATTGTCTTGAAGAATATGTATTTGAACATTCTTCACATATAAAACCCATTTTTAATCGCTATCAACTATCCATATTAGTATACAGAGTTCACTATAGTTATAGTTGTTTAGGTGTGTGTTTGTATGTCAAAGGACATCCATATGGGGTATTCGACCAATCAGAATGGACCCTGACTGCAGGGCCTAGTCGCTTGTATAAACTTTGACCCCATGCTAATACTTGGCTTCGGCCCATATAGAACGGCGCAATTCAAATGGTGTAGAATAATAATAAATGGCGTTATTGTAATTACAATCCTTATAAAAATTATTTTAAATTGTAGCAATTGTACGACAACAAAATAATGCCTTTTGTTCAACACCCGCAAGAAATATGTAATTTCGTGGCTCTACTGAGAGATGTAGAGAGTGGGCGAAATAGCATTTCGCCCACGCTCATTACGGGGAACGTTTACGCAAGTGATGATAGTTTCGTCAATCAATCGGGTCACCCATTATTTCGCCCACGCTCAGCAGAGCCACGAAATGACATATTTCTTGCGGTAGTTGAACAAAATATTGTGTGCGACTATTGGTCGAAAGAGGAGATTCCTCGAGTGTGGATTTTACCGCACGAGCGTAGCGAGTGCGGCAAAATCCACACTCGAGGAATCTCCTCTTTCTCCCACTAGTCGCACAATATACTATTTAATGAGCACGCAAATTTAAAACATTTGGAAATATGTAAATGCACTCGTATTATAATTGTATTTTGACGTTTTGTCAATCTTTATATAGAAAGAGGAGATTCCTCGAGTGTGGATTTTGCCGCACTCGCTACGCTCGTGCGGTAAAATCCACACTCGAGGAATCTCCTCTTTCTCCCACTAGTCGCACAATATACTATTTAATGAGCACGCAAATTTAAAACATTTGGAAATATGTAAATGCACTCGTATTATAATTGTATTTTGACGTTTTGTCAATCTTTATATAGCTGCGACCAAAAACGTCTTTCGCTGCGACAAATAAATCTTCTATCTATCCAGTGGCGTAGCTAGCATAGGTGGCACCCGGTGCGGATATCGATGGTGCCGAGAACTACTGAACCGACCTGTAAAAATCTTTCACTGTTTAAAAGCCTACTGCTTGAAAAGTAAGATAGGCTATACAGGGTGTTTGGTAAACATACGGCAAAAATTAAAGGGGTTATTTGAAGAATTTTTGTTCGTTGATATAACTTCAGGGGAATCCCTTATGTATAATCAAACAAACAGATTGAGATAATACCAATGCCTTTTCTCGCCACAGACCTTCGCAGATTTAGAATCCCAAACAAACTTAGGACTCAGTTCTTGAATAACGCAAATATATTATAAAAAAGTTAATAACAGGTATAGACTGCGAACTCGACACGCGATTTTCAAGCAAAATTATTTTTTTATCATCGCATAAAATTCGTTTTTGTGTTCAGACAGCCGACAGGTCACATTTTAATATTAATCACTAGCCGTGTTTACTCAGCGTTTTCCGAGAACGACAACTCCCGTTGGGCTTGAGAATAGCCGAGAGTGTAGCAATGCTGTTGTTTACATCATGGTGTTGCTATGGTTTCTCTATTACAAGTCCCCAGTTTCCGGGTAGCCCGAGAGCTGGTAAAAGTGTCAATTGGATTTTCAATTTATTATTCAAAAAAAAAATAATGAATTGGTGCTAGGCCCAAAAAACCTTAGCTGTTGGTGGTCTTTAAAACACAATTTAACAATTTTTGACAACCCCCTGTTATAGCGTAATGAGATATATCCTTAAATTTTCCGAAATATTTTCTCTATTTATTCGTGGACACCGCATGAAAATCGGTTGAATGGTGTAGTGAGTCTATCGCGTTCAGTTTGCAGGCAAACATCAGGACGCAGGCTGACGTTGCCTTATAGCTGACTCACATTAACAATCAGAAAAAGTAATTCAGTATGGCTATTCGGCAAGTTTACTCTCTGGTGTATCCCATAATGTAAAGCTTACATTTTTGCGTCCTGCGGCCCTGGTACTTTTTACCCGACTGCGAAGCAAAGGAGTGGTAATGTGTTTAACAGTCTATGTATGTATGTATGTATGTTCCTTTGAAGCACTATACAGACCAAACGCCTCGGCCGATTTTTATGATTCACACGTCAATCGATTCCCCTTAGTCCGGCGAGTGTCACTAAAGACATGACGTTAGTGAAAATTCAATATGGCGACTACAGGACGCCATATTGTGAAAATGAAAAAAATGAAAGTCAACAAACTATGTCAAGTGGGGTATCGTTGAATAGGTATTTAAAAATCATTTTTAGTTTTCCCTCAACATTTTTCGATTCGACTGACCGTTTAGGATCTATATCGATTTATTTTTAACTAAAAACATTTGAAATAAAAAATTTATTAAAAAACAAAAAACCCGACTGCGTAAAAATCGAACTTAAAAGATGGAAACAAGATCAAATGATAACATGCAGTCGGAGGTATTTCTGTTCAATTTGTCACTACTATGCCTCCGACTGCATGTTATCATTTGATCTTGTTTCCATCTTTTAAGTTCGATTTTTACGCAGTCGGGTTTTTTGTTTTTTAATAATTTTTTTATTTTTGACTACATCATTATATAAATGAGATGATATTTGTTACCTAAACGTCCTAAGACCTAAACGATAAAAAATTATGTGACCTACAATAAAAATTATTATTTCAAAGTTGTTCGGTTTAATTTTAAAACTTTATTTTAGTAAGAAGCGTTGTTATAAATTTTACTTTGGCCAATTTCCTCACGTAAGTACCTACAAATTATACATTTCAAGAATTAAAGCACGTGTTTTCAATCTCTTCTGTTAGCAAGATGTTCCAAGTTTGACTACGAAAATGTGTTTGTAAATTACAAATGTCCAACAAATGTTACACTATGAAAATTCCAGCTGGGAAATACAGAAAAAATATTTATTTAATTCATCTGTTATTCTCAGGTAAATTTAATAAGACTTTAAAGTTTTAGGGTGAATAAGGACTTGTCAGTGGGTATTTAAATAAATTAGTGGTTTACTGTAGATCTTATCTATCCCCTTTTCTACTCTATATAAAGAAGTAACATCAAAATTATTTCATTTCTCACAAAACTCCGAAGTGTCAAACCAAGTTCGTCAACTGTTTGTTTATATTTGTGTCAATGATATTTCATTTGTTTAATAATTATTGTTGAAGACGTGTTGTGTTTTTGTGCAGTAAACCGCAATAAAATAATGTTTTTATAAGAAGTGCATTGCAAAATAATTATCTTGGAAATTCAAATGAAGCTGTAAGTACCTATTACTTTTTTATGTCTTGGATTTTCCTCTGCTCGCTTGTTTTATATAGTTTTTTAAACTCTAAACTGCGCCGTTTTAATATTTTGTATATTTTCATAACAATAAGGCGTGATTACAAGGCAAAGCGGTTTTTGGTAGATTATTTAATAATCTAATTATTTAACATAAAGCGTTACATGATGGATCATTATATGTATCTAGTCGATAAACGGTCATTTAAGGTTCGCAAAACAGATACAAAAAAACAAAAGCGTGCAAAATTAATATTATGCAATGATCCAATAAATTATGTGAATTATTGGATGATGAAGTACATAGTTTTGAAATGCAGTTTAAATTATTCTTATAATTATAATTTTGTGTAAAATGTTAAATTAATTTTTATTTGAAGACAAAAAAATCGACAAAACTATTTATAACTACATTTCAAAATTATTTTTAATGATTTTACTTACAAAGAAAAATTGGGATTCTTTTGAACTTACTTGTTAGTGCATAATATTGGAATAAATAGATATAGCTAAAAAAAATTGAACAAACAATATACATTTTATCTACAATAAAGACAAGTTATTGGAATAATAAAAATATTCTTAATTAACTATTTATGTTTTTACAAATCTTTTAAAGAAATGAGAATTGACAGTTTTTATCAACGCGATATATTTTTTTTTCTACATATTAATAGTTAATTAGTGATCGAACTTAGTTTTAAGTGTAATAATGATTTTGCTTATCGATTGATGATTATTCAAAAAATAATCATATGTGATTTCCAAGTACGTAGACTTTTGTGATTTAAATTTTTATTTAGGACTTCCCTTTAATGCTTATGGTTGTTATGATATTAAAATAATGGATTATCCATGTAGATTGTCTTAACATATTTTATATTTTTTTTTAAACAATAGTATGTTTTAGTACTAGACCGAGATCCCCCTATTGGTGACTTTAAATTAAAAAAATAAATAAAAAACAGCCAAGCAAGACCATACTTCATGGACCGTGGGTCAACGAAAGTCCGCGGTCGATACACTTGAGCGAGTAGATATTATACTAAGTCATTACAATGGAGCCGTACTATTTATTTTGTTTTTTGTTTGAAATGAAAGTTCCTTAGGCGCGTTAGGCACTCTTTGCCTGGGTACTGAAAAAATGTGAAGCGTTCGCAACTACTTCCGTAAGAATTCGCAACCCGACCGTAATAATTCGCAACATACTTATACCATAAAAACGGCGGTGAACACATTGCCACCCATAACTCAGTTGGTTTAGTCTTTGCGTTCTATGCATAGGAACCTTCGTTGGAGACCTGATGGCAGCGTAGAATTTTTGGCGTTTTTTTTTCTAAATTCTACATGATATTTATTTATATATTTTTTTTATTTTTGTTATATTCTTTCTTTGATAATAATTATAATTTTTTTGAAACCAAGGTGGAATTAATTAAAAATACAATTTTAGTATTTTAGTAATAAATTATTTTTTGTTCATAAATGCGCTATAATAGATGACACCAAAAATTAGAAAATCTGAAGTTTTCCCTTCTGTCGTGTGGTCATAAGCACACACCCATTTTTTTTTGTTTTGTGGTCCTGCCCGAGCCTGGGTTAAAGTAAATAATTGTAGTGTTTTATCTTTGTGTAGTTGGCCTCCATAAATACACACCTACCTATATATTATATGTAATTCGAAGTAAGTGAATGAGTTTTTCACGTGTCTATGAATCAGCGGAATATTGCAAGGAGAAAATAGTTTGAAGAAGTGTAATGGGAAAAATCGGGCCATCTTTTAAGTAGTGATCTAGTGGCCAAATGGCCATGTAGTAACAAAAAAGTTTTGAAATGTTACATTTCAGGATAATATGACGTTGTCATGTAATAACAAATATTCGCAATTATATATTGTACGAGGTAAAAACTAATTTTAATTTAAAATTTGATACATAAACTTAAAAAAATGTAAGTTACCGAACCGGAGTGTTTTTGTCAGAAAATCATCCTGTCAACACTCAACCATTATGTGATGTGTTTCACTTATTTGGAGTTGGGGGTGAAGGAGGTTGATAACTTTCTGTTTGGCCACCTAGTAAAAATTCTTAAAAGATGTCCCGATTTTTACACAATTGAAATACTTCTTTATATTTTTATTAATTTTTATCGAATAATTATACCTTCATCTTTAGATATAAGTAATTAAATTTTTATTACTTGATAATGGCGATCAACTATTGTCAAATCTAGATATGTCACCATAATTATTAATGAAAGAAGACAGCTTTTGAAATGGCTTAAGGATCCAAAAATAATAAGCAAATACTGTTAATATTGCATTTATTAGCTGACGTTTCGAGAATTATATTCTCATCCTCAGAGCCCAAATGCCGTCAAACGTGAAACAGTAAAATTGTCACAAAAACTTAAAAAAGACATACTAACATTTTATTTGGTTTTAATGAAGTGTAAAAAAAAAAATTTGTTTTATTGATTTGATTTTGTACACAAAAATACTGAAAACTATGTTATTATAGAATTTGATTTAATTTTTTATTGTGGAAAAATTTTTTTTTTGCCAGATTAACTGATTTATATTTACGTGCTATAAGCTAGAAACTAAGTGAAATTTCACTTAGTTTCTAGCTTATAGCACGTAAATATAAATCAGTTAATCTGGCAAAAAAAAATTTGATTTCCTTGTTTTATAAAATTACAACTTTTTTCGTGAAGGTGCTCTGTGGAAAGTCCGATAAGATTTGACCGTTACTTTAATCGATCAGATTTAGACACGGTAAAAAACATTTTTCACCCGAATAACCCAGCTTTACTGTTACCTATTTGAAAGTGTTTATTTACATACAGTGAACTCGGTATCTCTATTTTTATGTACACAAAGGTATTTGAAATTGTGCCTAGTGTCCACGAATTGAAACCAAATTCGGATTTCATTTTGTGAAATTTCGGTTTTGGTTTCGTCCCGGTTTCAGTTTTGAACGATATACTTTTGAAAATTAATAAACTATCAAAAAAAAATTATTAATTGATAATTGATAACAAAAAAAAAGTCCTAGAAATTGGGGTTTTCTCGGGGACTTTTCCACTGTAAAAATTATTTTTTTTATGAAAACCGATTTTAATTGGTTCCAACGATTGATTCGGTTTTGGTTTCGTTTTTTCTGCTTAAATAGTGGTTTCAGATACTGAAATGAAACTGTTTTTAACGGTTACCTACATCGTTACGGTATCGTAACTAAATAATTGCTGATGTCTTAATTTTTTTTGTAAAATATAAACATAAATTTTCCAAAGGCATCAAAAGCTAGACGTATTTTTTATATAGGATATCTGATATCAAGATAATAAAAGGTGAGAAAAAATTTATAGTTTAGTAATTATGTAACATTGAGAAAAAACATGTGTTTAAATATTCAAAAAAAGTACAATGTCCTATAAGTAAATTCTAGGTAATTGGAATTCCCATTGTAAGACACCAGGTAAACAATATACTTATGTGTAATTAACATTGATACTTGTTTGTATTATTTCATTACTTAAGAAGTTAAGGCATTATCTTTATTGGATAAACTATATCTCTATTTTTTTTATTAACAATCAAATAAATTTCATATAACAAAATTTGAAATGTCACGTCTGATAAGATAAATCTCAGCTTGCCAAAAGGTATCATTTTCAAAACACGCAAAGAATATAGGTATCCTCGTATGTTCGTGCAATACTAATATTGTTACAATAAAATTAATTAATTGAAAGAGTAATCAATTTTGTAAAAGGCCAGCCTCAATAAAAGGCCCTTTCACGAGATCCTTGAACTGATTTACAGGAAGGTTTTGTAATGCTAACCGCAGTTTATTAAATAATTAGACAGACAGAGAGACGAAACTGCTGTGTGTTTTTTGCAATCTAAGATTAAATTTGTATCTTACGTTAAAAGAGTGTAAGTTAATTGATACTTTAACAGTTTTTAGATAAGAACCTGAAAATACATACCTTGTGGGCTTTTCGGATATTTTTCATATGATACGTAGACCGGACAAAATGTTTCCAGAATTTTTGTCTGCGTGTTTGTACCGGCATTACTAGAGAATGGGTGGAGCGATTTCGATGAAAATTAGTACGCAAACTTAAAATAATATACGATCATTTTACCCGGCTCTGCTCAGGCTACGATACAGTTCCCGTTAAAAATAAGAAAAGAAACAAATACTTACTTATAATATTATGTAATATTAAATTATGGTATTATGGTAAATGATTGTATATTTTTATATTTATTTACAAACATCAACTGTATATCTAATGATCTTGGTCACTGGTCAACCGATTTATTAGGGCAAATTAGAGTAAATTAGGGTAAATTGGGGTAACTTAAGGCAAAGGGGGCTAAATAAGAGTAAATTAGGGTATTTAGGGAAAACTAGGATAAATTCAAGAAATTAGGGTATACTAGGGTAAATTTGGGTAAACGAGGGAAAATTAGGCTAAATTGTGTTAAATTGTAAATTCTTATCTCTCGAACTACTGAACCGATTCTAAAAATTCTTTCACTTATTATCTTCGCAGGGGGAGAATGTCTCGCGGCGTTGTAATAAATCATAAAATTATTATATCTGGAACTATTGAACCGATTTAAAAAATTCTTTTACTAATAGAAAGCTACACTATCCCTAAGTGATATAGGCTAGATTTTATTTTGATAAATTTGTCAAGTTCAATAAATAAAAGATTCAAGCTATAAAAATGTTTCACATCTGCCAGGCGTCCCACGACAGCTCACATTTTTTTGACTCGTGGGGTTTCTGATCTCATCGATTCCAATATTTGGCTTCTCCTATTATTAGTGTATTTGCCATATGGCACATACACTATTGGCGTCGGTCGGATGGCGGGACCTAGGGGTCGGAACAAAATTTCTCGACGTTTCATAACCTCCTGAACACTTTGGCACCATTTTTGGAAAAGTCTGTTTATATATGTATATATATATATATATATATATATATATATATATATATATATATATATATATATATATATATATATATATATATATATTATATATATATATATGTGCGGGCTATAACTTTCGAAAGAGTTAATTGATTTTGACGAAATTTGGTAGGCACGTTGGAATCCATCACCGCACGAAGCCTATTTAAAATGGGCCCAATCGGACCATATTAAGGGTGGTTTTTAGGGGTTGAAAAATGTTTTTGGGCCCGAAAATGCCGAAAAAATTCTCAGAATCGTTTCAAAATTGAAATTTAACCTTTTAGTTACAATTAAAATGAGCTGCCAAAATTTTAATAAAATCGGCCCGACAGGACCGGACTTACAAATTTTATGAAAACACTAGTTTGCGGAAAGTGCTTTACTTACTGAAGGATGTATTTAATTTGGTATCGAGGTTGCATTGATAAAAATATTGAAATTAAGAAAAAATATATTATTTTAAGGGATCTATTAAGGGGTTAAATTTTTTATTTTGTCCAAAAACAAACTTAAGTTCATATAATAAAGCCACAAGGCTTGTATTAGCAAATACACTATATTGTCGGCAGGGTTTTGGCACTGCGACCCGAGTTTTTTTTACAATTTGGAAAGTACCTGCACGTTGCTCTTGTAAACTTTCTAAACACATGTAAATTTGTGTGTGGAAAAATGTTAAACGTTTGCAGTGAAAGTCAATGTCAGTGTATCACAATGTGGTGTTGAATGTGTTCTGATGCACGCACTACTCGGGGACGGATCCTTGAGCGCATCGGTACAGTCGCAACTGTTTAGACTATGCATCAATGAATTAATAAAATATGACAGCGCGGTCACAGTCTGTGCGAAGAAGTACATCGCAATGTACTCCAGGATACGGCCTCCATGTTGCACACAGGTGGATTCTATGCATCTATTTATTATTGGGTTTTTTTATTTACAATTATTATTTTAGGTCAAGTTACATTTTTGTCACGTAAAGTGATTAAAGAAAAAACAACTGTAATTTTCCTCCAAATTGCGTCGATTTTTTTATATGTGCGTCAATATGTCAATCAAAAATTAATTCTATGTGTGAATGTCATAAATTACCGGTATTCTTAGTTCTCAAGGACATACTAGGACTAGTTAGTAGTTCTTTGAACAGTAGACATCGCTTCCTCCGTATTAAAGAATTTTTACATAACGAAATTTCGTAGATCTATTCGCCAACATGGTACACAAACTGGCACAAGTTTGATCACACTAATAAGTATATTAACCGGAGGCTACGGGGCAGTAGATGGAGGGTCGATATTACGTTTTTGGCAACTCATTCTACCTAATGACCCAAATTTGAAATAACGTATTAAATGACATTTGCTTGATTTGTCATAATCTTTTGCATTTGATTTTTGCTTTGATCGCTCGGTCTGTGATTCAGATATTAGATGTAGTGACTTTATTATCTAATTGCATTCTATAAAATTATCGCTAGGCACTTGGCAGAACATGATTGAATAAAAATTAATAAACAAACACTTGAAAAATTCTACACATTTATTCATGTCAACGATCGTTTCGGGTTTCTAACCCATCATCAGGAGTTTACTTTAAAACTCCTGATGATGGGTTAGAAACCCGAAACGATCGTTGAGATGAATAAATGTGTAGAATTTTTCAAGTGTTTGTTTATTAATTTTTATTATCTAATTGTTCCTGTTAGCAAGTTGTTTGAACTAACTCGGATGAGAGATTCCTTTTAGGTGAGTCAAATTAATTTTTTTTTTGTGTACTCGGGTCTCAATCACTCGCTAATTTTCCGGTGTTCAATGATCTATGCTAGTAACTTCAGGTTAATAGAATCGACTATTTAATAATACCTATACTTATTTTAAATTAAATCTTACTTTAATGTCTATAACTGGAAATTCATTTGGGAAACAAACTGAATCATATACGTGGTATACAACAAATGTGTTTTTAAGAGATCACATTTATACAATAACAGTATCGCTGTATGGATTTCCTTTGACTAATCGAAATGGGCATTTCAAACAGACAGTTTTAAAAAAGGAATTTTATTTGTTTTGGCAGCCTCTTTTGGTTCCAGCATTCCTTTTATTTATATGATCTAATAAGTCAACGTTCAGAAAAACCACACATGGATGTTACGATATATAGATATAATAAAATATTATGCTGTATACATTCATTAATGGTTAATAAAATAAATGAATCCGTGTTCATTTCTTGGTACAACATTATTAAAAGATTTTTTGTACATCTTTGCGGATTTGTCCAAACCACAAACTGTTTATTTTATGTGTAGTTTTTAATGGTATTTTATATTAGGTGGTGTCTGTAGTGGTTATTTTTGAGAAACCGTGCTGTATAATTGTCCCATCAAACTACTAATAATCTCCTCTCTTTAGAGAGAGGACAGAGTGGTGTAATGGTTAGCGTAGCGGCCTTTGGATCACACTGTCGTGGGTTCGAACCCCCCCTCCGCTCATGGATGTTTTGTGATGTTATTTAGTTTTAAGTGAGTTGTTATTTGATGTAAACAAGACGCTAATGACCTAAGTTGTCGACGCGTCTATAATTTACAATAAATAAAAAATTAAAATCCTCTCTCTAGAAAGAGAGGTTGTAGATTATAGCCGCTCGACATTTAAGCTTATATGCCTATCTTTACGTCATTGCTTGTTAACTCAGCGCCTAGTTGTTTCTCTTATGCGTCTTACTGTTTTCAACCGTTAGTCCTGCACATTAGGTAATGAGACTGCGCCAAGTTAGATCTCACAGTACCTATGTTTTGCTGAGACTAAGAAGAAATAAGTAGCGGTTCCAGTTAAGTTAGCGTTTTCTTCCCCAAAAACCCCATTACATAGGTGTCTTAAGGAAAGCTTACTATATTATGTGTTTTCCGTAAGATCATGACTCGTTAAAGAGAATAACTGGTCAAGATCAAACTCTACATCCGTACACACGCGCACACATACAGTTACAGTTACGTGTACAAATTTTCACACTGTTGAGAGAAGTGGGGCATATAAAGACCCCACTTTTTTGTTTTTAAAGCCACGCCGCCATCAACAGCTAGAGTTATGTGGGCCTAGCACCAATTCGTATTTCCAATTTAATATTTTTCAAAAGTAAATTGAAAATCCAATTGACGCTTTTACCTGTTCTCTGATTAGAACTTTGGAACCGTGGGTTTGTAATAGAGTAGCCTTAGAAATGCCATATAAATAACGGCATTGCTACATGCTCAGCTATTCTTAAGTCCTCGGGGATGCCTGTTTACCGGTTAGATACGCATAACAGTCGTGTTCTTACACGGAGTACAGCATAGCGATTTCAATAGGTTTTCTTTTTTTTAATAGAATATGTGTGATGTGTTAATGAAATAAGTTTATCTATTTGACCTGAAAACTTTTTGAAAGTTTATATGTACATAATTTATACCTATAATGCATTTCCATTACTTTAACCATGTGTATATTTTAATTTTTATATATAATTATTGCACATTATTTACTTTAATGTTTATTATCATTAAATTTATCAACACTTAATGATATCAAGAACACAATATTTCATGTTTTATGTATTACAATGGCTACACAATTGCTGAAAAAAGTTCCATTGCATCTTTAAAATTATTTATTCAAAAATGTGTCGCAATATGTTTTATTAGGAAATTTTGCAAAATTAAAACTATATTTTGTGTTGCCAGATCTTTCTTTTTTTAGAGATATTTTTTGTAAAAATTATGTAAAAACAATCATTTATATAGGTAGATACCTATCTGTATAAAGCAGTACCTTATATTATTAAAAGGCTAACCTATTTAACATATTTTGTATACACGTATAGCAGGACAAATAATTGTTTTTTCAATAAAATATATTCAGAAAACAAATATCAAAAACCTATTTTCGGCGAGAGGTGACTGTAAAATTTACTGTGTCAAACATCCACAGCCATAACGCATTTTTTAATTCAAACGAATCTCTACAATAAAAATAATATTTTGTTATTATGTAATTATTATACTAGAAATACTTTAATATTTTATATTTATATTTTGTAGTAATAAAGACCATCGACTAAATCACACCCTTTAAAAAAATCTATGATAAACCATACAATTCAGCCTTGATTAGGTAATAAATATTAGTTGGATTTTGTCCTTAGAATAAATTTATTGCAAAAAAACTGTGTGAACATTGTCTTGAACAGAGTTGTACATAATATTTGATTGTTTGCCAATTTTTTGCACATTTCCTGTGCTTAATTGAATGCTTATTTTTAGAGCTGCGTAGCCTATCGAACTCTGTTGATAATTTTCAAATAGGTCAAGTGGAACATTTTAGCAACGCAAGCTGCATGTATTCGATTTAATAAATAAAAATGTGTATATAGGGAATACCCAACAATAATTAACACGAGTCAACACAATCGACACTGAGGTCACAAGGCGAAGTGGCTTACGTCAAATTTATTTATTACCTACCTACCTCTACGAGTGTTTTTGATTTGTAAATATTTTTACTGACCCTCTCCCAAATTTCTGCTATAATGAGTCGGCGAAATGTCACGGAAGTAATGCAAAGCTCTACTATCATAATATATTATATAGGTAATATATACAGTTCTCCTTGGTCAGCCGTCAACATTTTTTGAAGTTATTTTATGTAACTGTCATCGTATTCGAATCTGAAGGTTTATTTAATTATAGAAAATGCTTTTATTCTGTTAAAGAATACTTACAAATGATTTTAAGGATCTAGGTAGAAGTGTCTAACTAGATAAATATTAACAAAAATAAAGATAGTTACTTCTTACCACAACAGTTTTATTGATGGATGTACATTTCGAAAGCTATGCTTTCATCTTCAGCAAACACTATACCATATTGTATAGTGTTTGCTGAAGATGAAAGCATAGCTTTCTAAATGTACATCCATCAATAAAACTGTTGTGGTAAGAAGTAACTATCTTTATTTTTGTTAATATTTATCTAGTTCATGCGCGCCTAACCTAATAAAGATTTATCAAAACTGCCTATTTGTCGACATAACCCATGTGGTCTTGCGGCCACATTTATGTACAGCGTAGGCAAATACTATACATAGTACCCATCTGGGAGTAAATAAGAAAAAGAAATTCTTTCTATAGTTGTATTCATTTTCATTTAATTCAGTTGAATACATGGCATCTACGTGGTCGCGACTCGCGTCTGATTTTCAATATTTATAGTGACAGTTGTGTTTTTTGAATTTAGTAAACAGTGCTTTTGTGCAGTGTGGAGTTCGAATTGGCTCTGTTCAAAATGATGAAGTACCATGGTACGAAAAAAATGTTTTTTGACATTTTTAATTATCTTGTTTTTTTTAAATTTTTTTTTGGAAAGGAAATAAAAATTTGAATTGTCCATTCTTTTGCGACTTTTTTATTGTGAATTAAATAAGACGATGACGGTGATGAGGCGTAAAGCAACAATTTGTGTTTTCAATTTAAAAAAAAAATATAACACATTGAAAATATGAATTGGTACTGGGCCTAAATTACTCTGCTTATTGGTGACTAAAAAGACAGCGAAGTTTGGCATTTTTTACAGTGTTCATTTTTTTCCAATTTTTTTCGTGTCCTTTAAATTTTTATCTTAGAAACAGTAATTTTGCAGTTTATTTAATAGGATTTTGCTTTAATTACAAAACATTTCATTTTGCTTAAAATTTCATTTTGTTGCGGATTTTTCGGGTCGTTTCCAGAATTTTTGTCTGTGTGTTACCTACTGACCACTCGAAAATGATTGGATCACTTTTGATGAAACTTGATACACTATTAAAAAAAAAAGGGTGTGGGTCTCGGGACCCCCGAGCGATGTGAAACATCAAAGAAAACGTTATTGAACTCGGTGGTATTCTCTATGTAGTAGTATATATTTTTTCAAAAGCAGCAACTAACTGTTATGCTGACGTAATCCTATATACTGCACTGTAACACACGCGGTTGCCCGAGCGCGCGGAAGCCGAGAGAGAGAGAGAGAGAGAGAGAGAGAGAGAGTGCCGCGGTGGTGGGGAGAACAGCAGCGAAGGAGCGGACCAAACATTTCGTTGCATATTTCCCCTCACGCGGCTGTTCACAGCCCGACATAAGATGTTTCACATCAAAAATTGCTACGTAAATTGGATAGGGTAATTCTTACTAAGCTACACTCGGGTTAAGATAGAGTTTTCGTTAAAATTGACAAACGCGCACAAATTTGCGGGCAAAATCAACTTAGACACGCCCGCGTCAGTGAAGTTGGGAAATCTAGTCCTTTTTTGTCCATCACCATCGATTACAGAATTCTTATTAATTTATGTTTTTCCAAAATACCTTTGTGGTTAGTTGCCAGAGATGGATTCACGATTTTAGATAACAGATCACAGCTGCAACACAAACATGAAACACTCAACGTTTTACAGCCATATCGAATATACATTTTTCAGTTACTTTTGATATTGTTTAGCATTTAAAAAAATATCAGCGTAAGAGAAAGTTTGCACCCACTCTCAAATATTTCTTGTGATCACATTGCGCTTTTTTATGGACAATTTTAAGAACAATTCGGAATATTTTATTTTGGTATTAAAAATGTTTTTCTTTTATTACAGAATCACCTAACCGTGAAATCTTTTCTTATTATCCGCTGAAACTGAAGAAGAATTGTTTCAAAGGAACATCTACTGACTCTGGTTTCTTATCAAATTCAGACTCTTCTTTAACCGACTTGACATCCTCAACTAAAAAGCTGAACTTAGATTTATTAATTAGTAGCAAATATAAAAACAAAATGCATTTGGACGACAGTAAAGTAAATCTTTCCGAAAAATTTTCTGAATTGTTAATAAAAAATGGTTTAGAA
Source organism: Mongoloraphidia duomilia (assembly GCA_039654895.1). Classification (NCBI taxonomy): domain Eukaryota; kingdom Metazoa; phylum Arthropoda; class Insecta; order Raphidioptera; family Raphidiidae; genus Mongoloraphidia; species Mongoloraphidia duomilia. Next base: position 185,325 of record CM077517.1, read on the forward strand.
CAGAATGACCTCGACAAACCAAAAAAATCTAGTAACACTGAATTGTTGTCAAATGATTTTCTACAATTACCAACATCGTGGGAAATCTTTGCTCAAGATGAAGATGGTGACACGTAAGTTTCTTTTTTTTCAATTGTTCTAAACATAATCAAAACGCATAAATAAAACTGATTAAATGAGCCATTTTTAATTCTGAAATATGCAGTCAAACATCGTAGATTTACTAAACATTTTCCTGAGTACCTGTGCCAGACCAGTTCACCTCCGAAAGAATGCATGCATGGAATTTCCTGATTATTGTGGATAATTAGTTTTGAATGTGTTATTTAACGGTTTAAACTCTTTGTTTTGTCTAAAGTTGCTTACTAATATTTCTAAGTTGTGTCCTTCTATCATTTTAATCTAAAAAAATTTCACTTCTAAACAAAATCCCTCCAAAATCGGCCACCGCGAAAATATAATCATTTATGTACCTACCTAATTAATATTATCGATACATGTAGGTAAACAAAATTGTAACGGGACAACCTATTTGTAATTTTGTTTTCTTGCGGATCTTTCAGACTCAGTTTTCGGGTATTTTGTATGATAATCTTATCGAAGAACGTGTTTAGAGAATATTTGTCTGTCAGTCTATTTGTACGTACCTTTCAAATATATGGTTCTTTTTACCCGGCTATACTCGGGGTAAGATAGAGTTACTACCTAGACCATCAAAATCAACATTAATGACTTTAATTTTTTTCTTATTAAGTATGAACTTGTTTTTTGTAAATGTACTTGTTTATGAATTTAAAACTATTATCTCAAAATCCATATATTCTTTGTTGAATGCACAATAAACCCTATAAGACATCTGCCGTAAGGATGTTGTAAGTTTTGTGAAAATAAGGCGAACTGTTTTGCATATTTCCCGAACAAACATACAGACTCACACACACACTTTATTATTTGTTGTTAGGTTGTAATTAAAGGAATTTGAGTCATCCTTAAAATTTTCGTGATTCTATGTACACAGGATATTTTAAATGTCTGGCAATATTTGCACGGGAAATACGAGTGACATTTTTCTTAAAAAATTCCTGCATATTAATACAATAATATTATTATATCAAATGTTTTAAGTGATGGGTTAATTCTTTTCGTGCAATGATTATTGATCAGCGATCTCTTTTTTTGACGTTTAGTTGTAAGCTTATGACATCAGATAATAATTGTGACTAATAAAACAATTCACTGCGGTCGACGTCATACAGTAATTAAATATTGCGAACTTTGATCTCGTGCTATGAAATATAAGATGTTAGAAATACCAAAACTCAATGAACTGTCCGTTTTTTCAATAATAAATATTATAGTAAAAAAAACTTTTTAGAGACAAGCTTTTATTTAAATGCACTAAAAAGGAAAAAATATTTTTTAATAATTTAGGTTCATAATTATAAAAGTGTGAGGCGTGACTAATGAACTATCATAGAGTTCACGACCCACGCTTTTATAATTATGAACCTAAATTATTAAAAATTATTTTTCCCTTTTTAGTGCATTTAAATAAAAGCTTGTCTCTAAAAAGTTTTTTTTTACTAATATTTATTTTGTTCATTTAAGTCTTTCAAAATTTTACCCCCCTTTGACACCCGTAGGGGTTGAATTTCGAAAAATCCTTTCGCTTACGTCAGAAAAGGAACCAACTGTCCAAATTTCAAGTTTCTAGCTTCAGCGATTTGGCCTGTGCGTTGATTAGTCAAAAAAACCCTACATCCCCGTTTGAACCCCTTAGGGGTTGAATTTATTTCTAAAAACGATTTATTCATGTTTTGTCATCAAGAATACATATGTGTACAAAATTTCAAATCGATCGGATACGTGGAAGTCGTTCAAAATTGACTTGTAAGTTTTGACCTAAACAAACACACAAATTAACAAACATACATTGCAAGTTAAATAAAAGTTCGTAAAAAAAACTACACTGGGTTTTACAAAACATTGTCTGAAAATCTGAGTTAACTGTGCCTTGTTTTTTGTGCCTTAACATTAATATAATTATAATTACTAATTTTAACGTTATTTATGATTTTATATTATTATTATTATTGTTTTCATTAATGAAATTGTTTATTTCAGGCCGCTTCATATAGCGATCATTCATAACGTCTGCGATGCCGTTTATGCGTTGCTACGTCTGACGCCAAACGCTTGCCTTTTGGACGCTCGCAATGATAATTTGCACACCGCATTACATTTGGCGGTCCTTGCCAATCATCCGGACGTAGTGCGTCAGCTGGTGGTCGCCGGCGCCAATATCAATATCCGAGATTCTGACGGCAATACTGCTTTGCATCTGGCTTGTCGTGAAGGCAATGAGAACGTCATCAAAGCTATTCTGACACCAGTTTCAATGGGCGAAATTGAAGACCTGGGACTTATCTATAAACCAGTGCACAACAATATTGATTGTAGACAACTCAATTATAAAGGTAATTATTTCGAAAACTAGATGTTCGGTGACTCGGTCCGGTTGTCAATTTACCGTAATCTCCGTTATTCGCATTCTACTACTGCATAGATGGCGCCCTGTGGAATTTTATCGAAAAAGCTTCTTTACTCTCATAGATATTACCCGCGGACCAACCTCTTCACGGAATCGCAATACTTACATCCCTGGTCATCATCTTTGGAGTCGTTTGAGATATCACGATGAAACAAAGACTAAATTGACCCCAGGGTTGTTATATGGCTGTTGGAAAGCTTACTGTATTTCTCTCAATTCATTTTGATATTAAGTACGGCGATAAAAAAGACCCAACAAATTTAATAAGTACTCGGACACTGAGACGTACAATTTTCTGTGACCTACATTTTCTAAATTAGAAGTGTACAAAAAGTACACGTTAATTAATTGTAAACTGATTTAGTTGTAGGGAATATAATATTGGTGTAGGTAACAATTTGCTAGATTTCCATATTTTTATTGCCGACTGGTAAATCCCTGAAAATAAACATTACCGGGCAAATAGTACACTAAATAAACTCTGTAGTTAAAATTACCAGCAATATAGTGTTATACACAACTAAACTTTGGATTTTCCATCTTTTTATTGATGTCTTGAAAATGACCAAAATATATTGGTTGAGACAATAACATATATGAAAATCTAGCAGATTGTTTTTATATTAGGATACTCCCTACGATTCAAATTTTAAATAAAGTAAAGCCAACTCTTAAAAAATGTGTGTGTTACTTAAATTAAATAATCTTAATTTCTTTTTTTCAGGTGAAATGTGTATCCATATTGCAGCAAGAAGCGGTCACGTCAATGCTTTAAAATGCTTAACAAAGTATGGGGCCGATGTCAATGCTCAAGAAATCTTAAACTGGATGACACCTCTTCACATAGCAGCTTCACAAGGAAATATCGAACTTATCAAGTTCCTATTAACTGATTGTCCAAAGATTAGAACTGAGATTATGGACTATTGTAAAAGGAGGGCTTACCAAGTGGCATCATCATCTTATGTGTGTGATGTTTTAGCACAGTTTGGTGTGGACACATATAGTAGTGCAAGTGATGACGACAGTAATTATAATTCGAGTGACTGTGAAATGAGTTGAAAATTCCTTCATTTAGCATGCATTTTCGCTGGACGATTAAATATACTGTGATATTAGTCTTGTTAGGAAATAGTTAAAAGTAGAGATGCGCCGAATAGTGGTTTCACCGAATAACCGAATACCGAATACTATTCGGTTTAACCTTTACCGAACCGGATATTCGGCCGAATTATTCGGTTTACCATTTCATTGTTTTGCCGCGTAAACAGGTTCTAACATGTACGCTACTTGTCGCTGCTGGCTAGTTGACCAAACCGTACCTCACCGCCCGCCACCCGCGCACACCGCGCTATCACACAACGCACGATTATGTTAAAAATACGAACAAAGGTGCTTATTATTACAAAAATATTGAACCGAATATATTTGGCACCAAAACCGAATAATTCGGCCGAATACAAATAGTGAAAAAGATGCCGAATACGCCGAAAACCGAATACCAAACGAATATTCGGCGCATCTCTAGTTAAAAGCTATTTGTAGTTGAATTAAATGTTTTTAACGAATTCATATCAAAGAGTAAGTATTCTGTAAAAAGAAATTAGATTTTTCGGATACATTCGGTTTGGTACGTAATTCGACGTTTTTCTCTAAAAGAGAGGTAGGTAGAAGAATTAGTCGGTCTCTATTCAACACATGTTTATGATTTTAAAATCCCACGTGTTTTGAAAAGAGAGATAGATGTTAATCTGAGCAAACATGCTTTTCTGAAACCTTTTGTGGGTGGATACTTTCGGATTTCTTGCCTATGATTTGTTTAGAATGAAGAAAGATGATTAAAAGCTGTATAGCTCTCTTTGTTGCACGTTTTATTGCCGTTCTGGTCTTTTTAAATAATTTCTACTATAACTTACTTTACATCAAAAGCGTCCTGATCTGAATTTCTTACGGTGCGATATTTAAAATTCCATCGGTTTATACACAACCAATTTAAAGAGACAGAACGTTTCAAAGTGAACTTCCACGTTAAACATCAACCGCTTAGAGAGCCGTATCTTCTAAAATTACCAACTCTTTCGAAATATTGACAGTTAAGATTGAACCAGCATTGCTATAAAAGGTCTGAGTTAAACAATAGCTGTCACCTTTCATTTATGTACAGATCCAGACGCGGCTTTAGTAGGTGGGTCGGGTGTTTTTTGGCCGTTTTTTTTGTTAATGTTGAAATTTCAAATACAAACCGCAGCGATGAATTAACGATTATTAAAATTTGATACCTATTTCTTTTAATTATAAAATATTGTAAAAAACACGCAAATCTTCTCTTTGATGTTTCATTTTATTGACCGTAATCTCTTCTCAGGAATTGTTGAAAAAGAGAAAACGTTAGGTATTTTGTTATAAATCATTGCAGCTAAACGAAATTAATTTTTTAAGTGTTTTACACCGTAAAAACTTTATTCTTAAGACTTCTTGTTACTATAATTTGTTCGTGTTGATATCTTCAACAGGTGGAAGCACTTTTTTTTATAAAAAAGACGTATTTTGGATTAAAGTAATTGTATAAGCAACAATGAGTGTTTGAGGAAAGGTGATTAATAACAGCACGAGATAGCAATAAAGGTCATCTCAAGGTACCGACAACTTGAAAAATTGCCTGGGCACCAAGTGCTAGAGGACGCCTTGCTACGTGTCGGGAATCTTCCAGATACAAAGTAAAAAATGTAAAAATAAGTGAAAATCAGTATAGGTAATTTGTTTCTATTATGTTATAAGGTGCTCCAAAGTTGAGTAAGTTCTAGTCTAGTTAGTCCAGGGCGCCAGCAACTATACAGGGTGTCCAAGTTGACGTTGGCTAACATGGGTACCTAACTTTGTTATTAGTGGAGATAGAAAGTCGGTTAAATGGGCAAAGTAGTGCAGAATTATGTGCTCATTAACGTCCCGTCGAAAAAACAATTGAATTTTGACACACTATGGATTTATTTAGAAAATAGTGAAAATTGCCGTTTTTGAAAACTGGCCATAACTTTTTTATTTATGAAGATATTTGAAAATTTCGTTAACCATTTTTTGATAACTTTTTATGATCTTTTCAGTGGAGTAGGTTTAATTTTTTTATATCCACTACATAATGAGATATTGACATGAACTTTGGTTTTTCTTATGGACGCCATTTTGGATTTTTAGATATTCTAATTCTGATTATTTTTCTGATTAATTTGGTGTATCATATGCTACATTTAAAAAAAATGCAATTAACGTCCCATATTAGAGGCACTATAAAAACAACTGACAGTCAAATTATATTTCAGTTCTGCCAAACTACGATTTATTATTAATTTTACACTTAAAATGTTCGCAGTACTTAATTATAACTTGATTGTCAGTTGTTTTTAATGTCTCTTATATGGGACGTTCATTGCAATTTTTTTAAATGTGGCATGTGATACACCAAATTAATCAAAAAAATAAGCAGAATTCGAATATCTAAAAATCCAAAATGACGTCCATAAGAAAAACCAAAGTTCATGTCACTATCTCATTATGTAGTGGATATAAAAAAATTAAACCTACGCCACTGAAAAGATCATAAAAAGTTATCAAAAAATGGTTAAAGAAATTTTCAGATATCTTCATAAATAAAAAAGTTATGGCCAGTTTTCAAAAACGACAATTTTCACTATTTTCTAAATAAATCCATAGTGTGTCAAAATTCAATTGTTTTTTCGACGGGACGTTAATGAGCACATAATTCTGCACTACTTTGCCCATTTAACCGACTTTCTATCTCCACTAATAACAAAGTTACCCATGTTAGCCAACGTCAACTTGGACACCCTGTATACAAGTAGTAACTGTTTTATAATGATTTCATACATTTTTCAGAAGGCAAAATTTTAAAGCCAGTCCGTGTGAGAAGTTTTAAGACTGACGTTTGAAAATGAAATTAAGAAATGGTGTTTGTAACATCTATATTAAATATTAGAACAATTGAATCAGTCTAGTCTTAAATGGTTGTTTAAAACTGAAATACATATTGTGTATGTACTATGTACAGGTTCTATTATTTATATTTAGTTTAATTAATTAGTATTAATTAGTACAATGTGAGTGAATTTATTTTATTACTAAACGTGTCCATAATACCGTAGTTTACCTGTATTGAAAGTGAGAGCATTCCTGTACAGTATTTTAAAATTGAACATATCACAAATACTTTTTCTCTTGAATTTAGATTGTGTTCTATTAGTGAGTTTATTTTTTTCTTCGACGCTGTCCTTGGCTACACTTCTGTAGGAAAATTTGAGTACAGTGAGTAGGTGTCATCCTGTCTGTGTAAGCATTTTTGACTTGAGTGGACAACCTCCAATCTCTGTACTCAAATTTTCCTACAGAAGTGTAGTCAGGGACAGGACATTGCTATAATTTTCGATCCATCGATACACACTGTAAAATATATAGGTAACTACCAACTATGGTATAATCTATAATTTAATATATTATTCACTGTATTTGTTGATTCTTGAAAATAGACAAATTGATTTGAAAATTCACCAAAAGTTTCATTTTTTTGTTACTAATTAGATCTTGGAAAGTCTGATTTTAATAAAAGTATTTGTTTTTTTCTATCTAATGTAATAATGTTTTATTTATTCCTGCAAATCCTATGAATATCAATCTATATAGAGTATAGACTATAGCAGGGATGGCGAACCTTTTCACATCTAGGTGTCAATTTTTTTCAAAAAATGTTTAATGCGGGCATGACGTGTCAGCAAGCATCTAAAGAAATTTAGTGGGCAAAAAATTATTCAAACGTATATAGGTGAAAAGAATAAATTATTTCGACAATGCAATTACTTGACTTGTCGTGATGGCATAATGTTATGTTATCTGAATGGTAAAAATTTTTTCGACAGTATCTAACGTATTTTTAATTATTTCGATTGTATAGGTACCTCAATCAATGGCGTGCCGACAATATTTTGTCGCGTGCCATTGGTTCGCCATCCCTGGACTATAGAGTCTATATATAGGTATATTAATATAAAATCTATTTATATAAAAAAAGGTAAAAAAAACTTTATAAGTTAAACGGTTTTATAAATGTACTAAAAAGAAAAAATAATATTTAATTTAAGTTCATAAGTATAAAAGCGTGGGTCGTGACTGTATAAATAAATTATCATAGAGTTGACGATCCACGCTTTTATACTTATGAACCTAAATTAAATATTATTTTTTCTTTTTAATACATTTATAAAATCGTTTAACTTAAACGTTATTTTACCTTTTTTTATTTTTAATTTTTTAGTATGCTTTATTTGCTTAGTCTGATTTTATTATATTTATCCGATCCACTGAAACGTTACCGGAGCAAGACCTTTTGCCTGTGAAAATTCAAAAATGCGATTTGTACCCGGTTCGGTCATCAGCTGGTTACCATAATATTGTATTGTCACCGGAGCTACACATGTGTGCAAAATTTCAACTTAATCGGAACACGGGAGGTGGGTGAAAATTGTTACATTATAGTGTTACTTTTGAGTTTTGTTAGGTAGGTACGTGTGCACTGTGCAGTTCTATCAAACGATTAGTAGGTACCTTTTGTACCTACGGCATTCTGTCACTCTGTGGTAGTGTCAAAATAAGTTAGTAACTCTTATAATATTCAATAAAGAAATGTGTTTTGCAGTGTAGTGAATAAATGACATAGCTTTTGACATTTGAAATCGTAAAATTCAATAAAATATTAAATTGATGGATTTTTTGTGTATGACGATTGGTGGTGAAAGGTGATGGGATTCAACCAGAATTAAAGCAGAAGAGTGTTGCTACCGTGAACCGTGGTAAGTTAGTAATATTAATTCTTTTTGTTTACCTATTAGTCCAGACAATTGAAACTTTTTAGGAGAAATAATATATATAATATATACTTTTGATTTTTTTGACAATGAACTCTTAAAAGGGTTAGAAATAAGGAACTAAAAAGTTCCCATCCTAATTTGCATGGACTATATAGGAGTTTATTTTCACTGACCAAATACTAATATACAAAACTGTCGGTTCTTCGTTTTTTTGTATTTTGTATTACGTCTAGACGAGAAAACATTTTTCCACAATATTGTCTGTCTATCAATTATTATACCAGCATCACTTAAGATTTTGTTCAAAAATGTTAAATGAATTTAACAGTAGGACAAAATATGCCTCGATATATTTCCGCCAAATTTTGATTTTTTTACCGTAAATTCATAATGAGCGACCTTCAAGTCCTTAAAGCACTTGAATTATAGAAAACGCAAAAAAAAAAATCATGAAAATCCATCCACTATAACTGAGATGCGAGGTTTTTGCTTTTTTTAGTCAAATTGCACTCCACTAGCAGGCCCATTTAGTACAAGCGATAGGCATTGTTTTATCGTATATCAGGTAAGGATACTCTGGACTAAAATTCTTCAAAATTATTGCGCCAGAACTTAACAAAACGACATCTTTAAAGTTTAAGGCCCGATTTATCAAAAAATGTCATATTTAGTGCCATAATTTCGAGCGTCCCGCATTTCTAAATTATTGACTTTAATATTCCGTCGACGAATTTTTTGTGGGAAATCTTACTGTAGGTATCTGCCTGTCAAAATTACTGTTATGCAATTTAGTCCTATTTATAGGGGTTTCACACCATTAAACAGGGCTTGAGAATAGCCGAGCGTTTAGCAATGCTGTTGTTTACATGGCGTTGCTATGGTTCCTCTATTACAAGTCCCCAGTTCCCGAGTTCTAGCCCGAGAGCTGGTAAAAGTGTCAATTGGATTTTCAATTTATAGTCGCGTCAATGAAGCCTTTTCCTCGGAAGTCCTCAAGAACAGCTCCGATTTTGATGATTTTTTTTTTGAAAATTTTGTTTTTATATATTATTTAAAATCAGAAACCTTTTGGAGTGGGGAAAGAATTATTTATATTATTTAAAAAATATCTATGATATTTATATAAAAAAATTACTTATGTCTCTTTTTTTCCAAAAAAATTCTTCATATATTAATTTCAGTATAAAAAGTAGATGATAAAAAAAAGTTTTGAACAATAATTCAATATTTACATCATAAAAATTCGCTGTATGGGTCAAGAAAAACGTATGCATTACGTGTAGCCCGGGAAATAAAGGTTTTAGGTCGCAAATAATTCCCAAGGAGCTGGATTTTTTACAGATGGTAGAACACCTTTAGACATGTATTTTTACAAAAGTCCACGGTTATCCCCCTTGTGCTTCCTCCGCCACCCCCTTTTGAATATAATTTTGTAAGCCTTACGGAAAACGCTAATATCTCCTTAACCAATGTCTGAAATCAGACGACTTTTTTTTTGTTTTGTTCCTAATTAGTTACTCTAAAAAATTTCCCCTCTTCAATTTTGAGATAAAATCAATATATGCTTTGCAATTTATTAATAAAGAGAAAATATCAGTTTTTAAAAGAATATTTCACAAAATATTTCCATATAACTTTTTGATGAGCCTGTTTCGAAATATCTCAAAAAAGATTCTGTCATTTTAAATAGGATTACATTTCCTACAATTTTGATCCCTACAAATTTTCTGTGGTACAAATCTTAAGCGCGCTAGAGCTTCTTGAAAATCGGACGCCCTTTTTGTAGCCTTGGAAACCAATTGTGAAAACGTAATTTCCTTTTCAATAGCTTTATTTATTGTGTTCTTTATCGAATTTTAAATTGAAAATACACATATTCATAAAGCAAGGAACGCTCTAAATCGTGATTTTTGTTCCATATCGATATCGTTAAAAATTTAGAAACTATAGCCAGTCAAAGTTGAAATCATCATAGAGCCTTACTTTTTTTTTTTGACACGTGTTACGAGTACTTTCTTTACATACCGAATAAAAAAATGTCCGTCTAGTAACCTATAAAAATTTAAGGTTCAATCTCACTAACTTGAAAAATTTTCAAGTTATAAGCATTAATGTTCATGTTTTTACTTTTTGACATAAAATTAAAACACTTGACGCGAAGTGCTCTACTAAGAAGAGTGTTCGAGAAATATTAAGTTTACATATAGAAACTGTAGACCTATTCATGGGTTATCTAAGTGAGTAAAAAAATTTGAAAGTGGTCACTCTACAGAGCACTTTGCAACAAGTGTTTCAATTTTATGTCAAAAGGTAAAAACATGTTTGCTGTAGAAGTGACTGTGATAACCACCCAACACTTGAAGAAGATGAAATCTCCGAAACGCAAAGTACATACAAATGAAAATTAAATTTGCTTTTTTTTGTATATAAAATTATAAATTTCAGTTAATAGATTTTTTAATTTTGTTCCACAAATTAATTTTATGTCATTATTACATAAAAAAAAACTTAAAAACTTAAAATTGTTTATAAAATTTGTTGGCATATTGAGATATAATTTAAAAATAACATAAATATCTCTTTTATCCAAGTTTTCAATGGATATTGTATAAAAAAAAATTTCTTTCCTGCATAAATAGTATAAATATTGTTTAAACAATAGAAATAATTCCATCCCCGCTCCAAAAGATTTCTGATTTTAAATAATATAAAAAAACAAAATTTTCAAAAAAAAAATCATCAAAATCGGAGCTGTTCTTGAGGACTTCCGAAGATTGCCTGTTTTATGTATTCATTGACGCGACTATTATTATTAAAAAAAAAAATAATAAATTGAAAATATGAATTGGTGCTAGGCCCAAATAACCATAGCTGTTGGTGGTCTTTAAAACACAATTTTTATATCTGAAATTAATATGCCAAGTATAAAAAACTTGTTATCTCGTGCGTATTTAAAACATACCGTAGCTAATAACTTCATACAGAGCTGTTATGATATTTGCCTAATGTACGGCTGAATGAAACATTTTGTTGGACAATGTTGACTTGGCAGAATTATTCAATTATTACATAACCTTGTCAATCCCAATGTTTCGGTCAAGGCACAGTTTTAGGAAATTAATTTAACCTTCAGTAAAAAAAAATATTCCCACTGTATTGTGTTCTTTGCACTTCCAAACACCTGTATTAAGTGAAACTTCTTTAGCCGCGATGGGAGTAATTTCGTTCAACAGCGCAACGAAAATGCGACACCGTCAGAAGTGGGGGAAATTAGATTATACTTGACTTATTTTATGTTTGGAAAATATTTAGATAAATGACAATTTTCTGCTAAATTTTCAATGTATTAATTCTTCCTCGATATTAAATTTGGCGTTCAGTGTCCGAAATGGTATAATTTGGATACATCATTTGTCATAATGCAATATAAAGGATGTTTTGAAAGGAATAAATGAATAAGTAAACAAATAAAATCACATAAAAAGTTGTATTTGTATAAAAGGACACTTTATAACTATTTATTGCTCCTTAACTTATGCAATAATTTAGAGGAGAACACAAAATTGAAGTCGTTAGCAAATATAATATTAGCAAAAGATTTATTAAAATTAGTATTGTTGGTTGAAAAAGTGGTATTTTATTATTACAGTATCACATCTCAAACAATTCTGTACACTTATTATAATGATATACAATAAGAACATGAAAAATTTATTAAATATTTAAATAATTATTAAATAATATCTAGAATTACAATTTTGTGTAATTGGATCACACAGGTTAAGGAGGCAGTCATTTTACATTATTACATTATCCAGAAAAGTTGTAAGTGATCATCATTAAAAATACGTTGTTATGTAATTTTTGTGATCAGCACTCAAAATTTTTCTGGATTGATTACAGTTTAAATTAAAAAGTAAATTATTTTTAAGTTGATAAATACTACTTCAATAACTAAAGAAAATAATTACTTAATGATATTGAGCATCCGTAATAATTTATACAAAAATAGCCTTAGTGTTCAGGAAACAGAAAAATTTAAACTAAAAAATTACTGAGTGATTTCGAAAAGTTATTTGTCTTTTGAGAGACTACATAATTATAAATCAAATAAGTCTTCTAAAACACTCAGTTATCCATACGTATAAAATTACATTACATTTTTTTCTGTTAATTAAACTACTGAGGCTTAAAAATGAGATACACAACATCACAATATACTTACACGAAGCCTTATGTATTGTTATTAATTATTTCCACTTTTTTTAAATCCGTTTCAAGTCTTATAATACTATCAGGCATTCTTTGCGTTATTTATTCCGCGATCTTAAAATTGTTTTTTGAAACAGTTACTGTCGGGTATACTTGCCTCAAAACAGTTTATGTAAAAATGGTTAAATAGCTTGGCACCAATGATATTAGACATAGTTTACCAGTTCACTATTCGATGTACTACTTTCTGGTGTAATACATATAGTAAAATGTGTGTTCAACGTTAGCAAGCACACCAAGTAGTGAACTAATTTGTTAATAACAGTACAAGCACGTCGTCTACTATTCGTAGATACTAAATTAAGCCAACCTAAATAGTTTTTGGACGTACTAGTCAAGTATAATGTAATAGGTACTAAGCCATTTTTAAAAAACTGACTAGGATGTGATACCAAACAGATTTATTTTAGTTATTAGTTGTGCTGTTTTCTTTCCGTTCCAGCGATCACAGAAAAGTTAATGAAAACCAACGCAGTTTTATTGTATAATGTCCCTAGTCCTAGGACCTAGGTGTATGCTATCCTTTCTTCTTGACAATACACAAGGCTTGATAGAGGTTTATAATAATTAAACGCGTTATGAGCATTTTTTTTCCGAAGAACACACGAATATGAAAACTACGATGACGCATAAAAATCAAACGACTTTGATTCTTTACACCTATACATGAAATTATTATCAGTCATGTCAATTCTCATGATACAAAATTTATCATATAAAGTTGTATATTATGTAAAAATTGAGTATACTTAGGCATCACTTTTCCCTATTCATAATTCGTAAAGTTATTGCACAGTCTGTGTGTATTTTTGAACACACTGTAAATGCACACAAAATTTTAAACGATTCCGGAAATTTTATAACTTTTTGCTTTATATTTTATAAAGCAATAAAATAAAAGGAATGGTAAAAATAAGCGAAGGCACAATAAATATTTTTTTAAGTCTTTAAAATCATTTTGGCACCCGAATGAATTTAATAAAAAAAATTATAAAACTGTGATACTTGAAAGTCGTACAATAAATAATCTTGTGCGTAATAAGTTCCATTTTATCAGTATCACTTGCACCTTATTGTGACTGTAGTATTTTTTTTAACTGCCACTATGAGAGCACCACAAACTTTTTATATATTATAACTTATCTTCTTCACCTTCTTCTGCTGGCAGCGGCTGCTTCTATCATTTGTTGAATCATTGGTCCTGGGCTGCACGCTTTGGGATCACATTTCATCTGTCCATTGCCTCCACACCTGAAAACGAAACATTTTCATTTGTATTTACTGTACAAACAGTTCCTTTTTTATGTATCAACATCCAAAATAAACGACTTTATATAATAAAATGCCGGTCAAGTGCGAGTCGCACTCGCTTGGAGAGGGTTCCGTACTATTCCGTTTCCGTGGGAATTTAAAGACTTAGGATTTTCGTTTAAGTTGTCCTGTAAACTATAAGTGAGGCCCTATATTCCCTATTTTTCAAAATTTAATAAATAATAATAATAATAATTTAATAAATAATAATAAAGAGCCATAGAACTTACGTGCAATGTAAACAGGGTCCTGATGAAGATTTGACTTCCTCTCCAACTTGATAAATACGGCCTTGTATTTGACAGCCTTGTTTAGTTACTGCTCCTTTATACGCATGCGATAAGAAATGTGGCGGTAACGTCGTTGTGGTAGTTGTTGATGTTGTCGTCACATTTAAGACGTTTGCCATGGAAACTGGACATTCATATCTTGGGCAACAGAAACCTTGAATTGCTTCTTCATGACATCCATGAATTGGCGGTGGACAACTTTGTTGTAAACAAATAATGTCACTTCGGAAACAGAAACAGAAATCGCAAGGATCGTCTCTAGGTATTTGTTGGGCTGAAACATACACTTTGCCACCGTACCGACAAGTTCCTGGTCCAAAAGCTGCTGGATCCTCTTCATCATAATCATCACCATCGTCAGGAGTCAAACCAGGGAATTGTCCAAAATCACCACCGCTTCCACCTGATGGATGACTGCCAGAATCTGGATGTCCACCTTCTCCTGGTAATACTTCTGGTTTTGTTGTTGGTGGATATTCCGTTAGTATCTGACTTGATGATTCAACGGAGGCTGATGTAGTAGGAGCATGTTCTTTATCTGAAGTTCCGTCTTCAGTTGATGCTTCTGATTCAACAGCCTCTGCGCCTTCAGGTGTAACATGCTCGTGAACACTTTCAGATGTAACATGCTCATGAACACCTTCAGGTGTAACATGTTCATGAACAGCTTCAGATGTAACATGCTCAGAAACACCTTCTGATGAGATTTCTGTTTGTTCAGGTTTAAGGGTAGATTGCTCGTTTGTAAGTTCTGATGAGGTGGTTTGTTGACCAGCTATACTTTGTTCTGTAGGCACATTTATTCCACCTGGTACAGCAATCTCTGGAAGAGAAGTACTTCCTTCTACATGAGTAGAACTTGGAGGAGTTGCTTCGGAAAGTGGAGTTTCTTCCCCTGATTGGATTGTGCTTTGTTCAGGATGAGACATTTCTGATCCAGTAGTGTTTCCTTGTGGTTGAGACACATCTACAGGTTGTGTAACATGTTCAACAGACGGAATACTGGACCCAGTAGTGATTTCTCCTGATTGTGATATTTCTTGTATAGGTCCAGCAGTAGTACCTTCAGGTTGTTCTACACCTTCTTCAGAATGAGATAGATCTGGTTTAGAAGTGATTTGTTCTGGGTGTGCAGTTTCTTTGTTTGGTTGCGTAACACTTTCTTCAGATTCTGAAACAGTTTCACTTGGGTGTGTTACACTTTCATCAGGATGAGAAAGAGCTGGCAAATGCGTGGTTTCTTCTGGCTTTATCGATCCTACTTCTGTTTGAATAATTTCTGAGTGTGGGGTGCTTTCAGGGGTAATTGAAGACTGTTCGGTAATATGAGATTCAGTAACCGCATTTTCTTTTTCTTCCTCAATTGGCTTTTGTTCTGGTTCAAAACTACTTGATTCTGTGCCGTGACCAGCTATTTCATTTTCAACTTCAGAAACTTCTTCAGTTACAATTTCATGTTCAATAACACTTGGTTTCTCAGTAATTCCACCTGCTTGGCCTTCCGTTACTTCATGTTCTAGTGGTTTTTCTGTTGATAGAATCTCCGGGAAAGTTTCATTTTCTTCGGAGATTACCGGTGACTCTGTGTGAGAAGTTATTTCGTTTTCAGTTTCTGGTATTTTGTCTGTAATTAGAACATTATCTTCTCCGGTTGACTCACTTGTGGGAGAGACTGGTGTTTGTTCGGTAGAAATACTAATTTCCTGTTCTGTTACATGACTTTCTTCAGTTGGAATTGGTTTTTGTGGCTCTTGGTCTGTTATTGAAGACTCTGACGGTTTTTCAGTATTTTGTGTTGGAATAATTTCGGATAAATCAGGCTCTGAAATTATTGCCTCTGTTGAATGCTCTTTTTCAGTTTCGCCTTCTGGCGAAGTTTCAGTAACATGCTCTTGCGAAAGACTCTCAGTCGAATGTTCGTCAACTGGAGCTTGAGTTTCTTGTTCTGAACTGCCTATACTAGGTTTTTCCGTACTGTGACTATGATCAGGATATGTGATACTTTCAGTGGTATCTTTATCTTCCGAGATTACGGCTTCTTGAGAACCTTGAGTGGTCTCTATAATATGACCATCAGTAACTTCATTGTGAGAAGATGTGACATGCTCTTCAGGTTTTTCAGATTCTTGAGTCGAATGTTCTTCAATCGGTTGATCAGTTTGAACTACAATACTTTCAGTACTTGGGCCAGTTTCTTTTTCAGGTTTTTCAGATTCTTGAGTTAAATGTTCTTCAGTCGGCTGATCAGTTTGAACTATAACACTTTCAGTGCTTGGGCTAGTTTCTTTTTCAGGTTTCTCAGATTCTTGAGTTGAATGTTCTTCAGTCGGTTGATCAGTTTGGACTATAACACTTTCAGTACTTGAGCTAGTTTCTTTTTCAGGTTTTTCGGATTCTTGAGTTGAATGTTCTTCAGTCGGTTGATCAGTTTGAACTATAACACTTTCAGTACTTGGGCTAGTTTCTTTTTCGGGTTTTTCAGATTCTTGAGTTGAATGTTCTTCAGTCGGTTGATCAGTTTGGACTATAACACTTTCAGTACTTGGGCTAGTTTCTTTTTCAGGTTTTTCAGATTCTTGAGTTGAATGTTCTTCAGTCGGTTGATCAGTTTGGACTATAACACTTTCAGTACTTGGGCTAGTTTCTTTTTCAGGTTTTTCAGATTCTTGAGTTGAATGTTCTTCAGTCGGTTGATCAGTTTGGACTATAACACTTTCAGTACTTGGGCTAGTTTCTTCTTCAGGTTTTTCAGATGAACCTTGTTCTTGTGTAGGCGTGCTGTGTTCTACAGATACTTCAAATTCTGTAGATGTTTCAATACTAGGTCTCGTTGGTCTTTGAATACCATGTCCATCAGATATGATTTCATTCTCAGTTTCAACAATGGATTCTCCAGCTTCTGGTTTCTGTTCAGGAGTTTGAATTCCAGGTACTATTTCCTGATGAATTTCTTCCTCAGGTGTTGTAACAGTCTCTGCGACGTGTGAAGGCACAGATGTGGTGGTTTGGCCTTGCGTTCCTTTGTCCTCTTCTATTTCATTTGGAAAACCTTGGGTAGTTGTACCATGTTCACCACTCATTAAATGATTATCAGATTCTGGACCAGCAGATTCGACGGAATCTGAAATTTTAAAATTCAAAATAAAATACTGATTTTCTTGCTAATAATTTAATATAAAAAAAGGATTTTATGTAAAGGTTGTTGAGAAATGCTCATTAATGACAAATGACTCACCACAAGTGTATGTCGGACAACAACTATCCACGGTGTGATAAATAGGCATACAGTTCATCATATTTGGAGGTGGTTGTGGGCATGGAATTGTTTCACATTCAATAATACTGTTGGTACATCTGCAGCTTAGCTGGCATGGATTAATAGCTGGTATATTCGAATTATTTTTATACACCTCCCCTTCAATTACACAGCCTCCTTCAGCAAGAATGGCTTCAGTTATCTGTGCTTCAGTGACTGTTTCTCCTTCTGAATGCTTCTCAGTAGATTGTTCTTCGTCAATTATGGGCTCCTGAGTAAGTGGGCTTTCAGTAATTGGTTTTTCGGGAATTTTAGTTTCTTCTGGAAGTTTGCTTTCAGTTACATGCTCTTCTGTGTCAGGTTTTTTAGATTCACTTTCACCAGTTGGCGTTCCGTCAGTTTTCTGTTCTTCAGAAATCGAAATATCAGTTACAGGCATGTTAATATCTGTTACCTGTTCACCTGGTAAAACACCCTCTGTCGAGTGTTCTTCTGTTACAACTGGAGCTTCGCCGTCTGGTTTATGTTCAAGAGAAATTTCAGTTGGTGGTGTTTGTTCTTCAGAAATAACAGCATCTGTAACTAGGCCACTTGAAGGTTCTTCAGAAGATACTGCGGATGCATCTTCAGTTACTTGTTCACTTATAACATTATCGGTCGAGTGTCCTTCAGATAATGTATCTTCTGTTGAGATTGGAGCACCATCTTCTGGTTTATGTTCACTGAGAATTTCACTTTGTGGCGTTTGTTCTCCAGAAATAATAGTTTCTGTAACTGGTTCTCCAGTACTAGCGGATTCAGTTTTATGTTCTTCTGGAACTGAACTGTCAGGAGATTCTGACGAAGTGATTCCTGCTTCCACCACACCTTCGGTTGAATGTTCACTAGACTGTGGACTATCTGTCACTATTGGGGTGTTATCGCCGGGTTTTAATTCACCGGAAATTTCACCTTCTGAAACAGGCTCTCCAGTGTCAGTAGATTCAGTCATATGTTCTTCGGGTATCGAACCTTCTATAGATTCTGTAGCTTGTTCACCCGGTAAACCAGTCGGAAATTCTTCAGATGGTGTGATTTCTGTCACAACTGGTCCCTTTTCAGGAATTTCACTTGCTTGTGAATGTTCTTCAAGTATTGTAGCTTGTGTAATATGCTCCTCTGCGGTGGTCTTGTGTTCTTCTGTGATTTCAGAAACTGCATTTTCTGTTACTTGTTCACTTGTTACAATTTCGCTAGTTGATTGTTCTTCTGATGGAATGATTTCGGTCACTGAAGGTTTATGTTCACTGGAAATTTCATTTTGTGATGTTTGCTCTTCGGATATAACAGCTTCTGTAATAAGTTCTACAGAAGGTTGCGTTTTGTGTTCTTCTTGATTTACGTCTCCAGTAGATTCTGTTACTTGTTCACTAATTATAGCACCATCGGTAGATTGTTCTTCAGATGGAATGTGCGTCACCGTTGGTTCACCCGGAAGTTCATTGGAAATTTCACCTTCTGATGACGGTTCTCCAGAAATAACAGATTCTGTGGCTGTTTCTCCGTCAATAACTGGTTCAGTCTGATGTTCTTCTGGAATTGGGCTTTCAGACGATTCTGAAAATATGTTTTCTGTTACATGTTCACTCGTTATAACACCATCAGTTGATTCTTCTTTAGATGGCGTACCTTCCGTAACTTCTGGAGTACCGTCTTCTGGTTTTTCACTAGAAATTTCATTTTGTGCCGTTTGTTCTTCAGAAATAACATTTTCTGTAATAGGCGTAACAGCTTCCGTTATATGTTCTCCTGAAACTGAACCTTCTGTAGACTCTGAAGATATGATTTCTGTTACTTGCTCACTAGGTATAACGGCATTTGTTGAACTGACTTCAGATGGTATGGTTTCTGTCACAACTAAGATACTTTCATCTGTTACGTTTTGATCAGGAACTTTATTTTCCGTGACGTTTTCTTCGACATTGATAACTGGTTGTTCTTCAGATGCTGTTCCTTCTGTTACTGATATATCACCTGGTATATGCTCACCAGAAATTTCACTTTCTGATGGATGTTCTTCAGAAACAACACTCTCTGTAACCGGTTTTCCAGTAACGGTTGATTCAGTTTTATGTTCTTCAGGAGCTGATGTTCCGGTAGATTCTGAGATAATTGTTTCTGTTGCCTGTTCACTTGATACCACACCGGTTGACTCCTCAGACGGTGTTTCTTCAGTCAAAACTGAGTCAGGCTGATTAGGAATTTCATTTTCTGATGTATGTTCTTCAGATATAGCAGTAGGTTCAGTTGTGTGTTCTTCAGATATAGCAGTAGGTTCAGTTTTGTGTTCTTCCGGAGTATAATTTTCAGTATTAGCTGTGTCTGGTTCTTCAGAAGAACCAATAACTTCTGGCTTGTATTCACCGGGAGTTTCTGTTTGTGATGGCCCCTCTTCTGTAATATTTTCTGGTTCGAGTTCGTGACCACTTTCACTTTCTGTTACCGGTTCTGCGTTTATTGTAGTTTCAGTTTTATGGTTATCAGAAATTAGTGTTTCAGAGTCTGGTTCTTTTATTCCTTCTGTAAAAACTTCTTCAGAAATTGCACTTTCTGTAACTTTTTCTGTTGAAACAGCAGACACAGAATTTTCTTCATCAGTTACTATAGCTTCAGTGACTTGGCCTGCCGAAAGTTCTGTTGACTGCTCTTCAGTTATTATAGACTCAGTAACTGATTGTTGACTTTCACTGACTGTCTCAGATGGTTTTTCACTTGAAATAACGGGTTCTTCACTTGAAGATTCAGAAAGTGGTTCAGATGTTGTTTGCGCTTCTGCGACATCAGGTCTTGGTGTAATTTCTTCCTCAGGTTTTGAAACAGCATCCTCTGTAGCTTGTTCACTGGATGCTGGCATTTCTGAAGATAAACCATCTAAAGGTGCGGTGTCTGTTACTGCAACAGGTTCTTCTGTTTCATGTTCCAAAGCTTGCTGTTCTGTCGCGCTTATTTCAGGAACTGGTTTTTCCGTTTCTTGTGAAATAGGTTTTTCTGTCTCTTGTGAAATAGGGTTTTCGGGAACTGGTTCTTCTGTTTCTTGTGAAACAGGTTTTTCTGTCTCTTGTAAAATAGGGTTTTCTGTTTCATAATTATTTTCATCAATTGGTTTTACTGTTAATGATTCCTGTGCTAAATCAGGAGATGTTGTTCCTTGCTCTTCGGAAATTACGGGTTCAGTAGCTAATCCCTCTTCAGGCAGGCCTTCAGTTGTTTGACTTTCTGAAATGGTATGTTCAGAAGTTGAAGTTCCAAGTTCTGCAATTGATTCTGGTATCTTTGTAGATTCTGGCTCAGTAATAGGTTTAGAAGTTATATGTTCTTCAAGGACAGGCGTATCAGTTGCTTGATTTATTTCCCCTTCTGTTACTTCTGAAACTTCTGATTCACTTTCTTTTGGTTTCTCCGTAGTTGAAATAGCTCCTTCTTGAGGACCCAAAAGTATTTCTGTTGCCGTCTCGTCTTTGTCACCTTTATGATGTTCATCTGCACCATTACTTGGAATTTCATTTTCAGTTTCTGAAACTTGAACTTCTTGAGAAACAAATGGAGGTTGAGTAGTTAAAATATCAGTTGCAGTTTCTCCATTTCCATCGACAATATTGATTTCATTTTCAGAGATTGCAGCTTCGGTGTGTTCACTTTGTTCTTCTGTTACAAATGGTTCTTTATCTTGTTCAGAGGCAGATTGACTTTCGCTAGTAGTTTCCTGTCCTTGATCAATTTCTTCAGGATATTCAGTTGAACCTTCTGTTGACGATTGAACTTCCTGCTCGATAGGTGCGACTGAAGGTACAAATTCGGTGACTGGACTAACCGTTTCATTTTCATCTGATACTGCAGGTTCATTTTCATTTGAAGTTTGTTCTGTAACTGGTATTTTGTTTTCATCTTGTTTATCAGTGTTCGTTTCTGTTGTTTGATCATTTTTGTCTAATGTGCCACTAGTTACACTTTCAAGAATTTCTGGACTTTTTTCAGTAGTTATACTTTCCTCTCCAATATTTATGGCTGGCTTCGTAGTCCCTTCAGCCTGTTCTTCAATTTCTGGTTTAGATTGTTCTGTAGTACCTGCGACTTGGTTACCAGGACTTAGTTCCTCACTTGGAACAATATGACCTTCAGTTATTTGATCTACTTCTTCTGGCTGTTGAGTTACTTCACTTTCACCTTGTTCCGATATGACAGCTTCAGTTGGTTTAATTTCTTGTTTATCAATATTTTCTTCTTCACTTACAACTGTTTCAGTTACCAAACTAGGTTGCTGATGTGACTCAGTAACTATTTCTTCACCAGTTTCTGATACACTTTCCGATATAGAAGGTTTTGTAGATTCCTGTTCTTCAGGTTTACTAGTAACAAACTGAGTCGCGGTAGACTGACCCTGAGAACTTATGGAAGATTCTGTAGCACTGCTCATTTCTTCTTTGACTTCTTCGGTAACTTGTGATTGGGATTCTCCTTCGAGAGTATTTTCAGATGTAGTTTCTTGTTCAATACCAGATTCTGTGGCAAGTTCAATGGATGGTGCATCAGTAGTTATTTCATTAGGTAACTCCCCAATAGATACTGTAGTGTTATCACATTCATAAATATCTGGGCAACATTGGCCTTCACGTGGAGGTAGAGCCGTGCAGTTCTTTCCAAGTTTATCAAGTGGTGTGCCACAGTCTTGTACAGCACATACGATCTCTCCTTTCATACAATAGCAATGTTCACATGGTTTTTCAGTAGCTATAAGACTGCCATGGCCATAAACGTTTTCTAGATATGTGCAATCTGCTGATGCGCCAGGTTGCATGGTTGTGGTAAATATTAAGCCTGGAGTAGGTTTGACTGTTGTTTCTAGAAGCAGTGGTTCTTCTTGATCTTAAAACAAAAATATATTGGTGAAAATCATTGATATCTTTATTTTGATTACCTATTGCATATATTTCGGTGATAGCAAATATTTTGCTACATGATGTAAATATAGCACTTTAAAAACGCAGCTTTTTCTGTAATCGCGCGGCCACGTATCCGAAATAAAATTGCAAAGTAAACGGGCTTAAATTTATATACCTGAATATCGAAAATAATTAGTTTTTACTTACCACAATCATATCTTACAGGACAGCATACGCCTTCTTGGTAAACTGGTGTACAACCCTCGACATTCAAAGTACACTCTTGCATGACGCATGCAGTTCGGTTTCGTATGCAATAGCAAAGTTCGCAGGGTTTGGTCGGATCGGAAGGTACTTTGGCGCCATCGGTGTAGAATCTATTATCAATAGTGCATCCGTGATGTGACACGTGTCCTACTTCGGTAGATGGTGACTGCGTTGTAGTTGATGTCAACAGTTGGACAGGAACCTCTGGACAACTAATTATTGGACAGCATTGATCAGGACGCTTTTCGATTTTGCAATCTTGACCAATCGCTTTTGTAAATGGACACACTCGTAAGTAGCACATAAGCATTCGATTATGACATGTGCAGTTCAAGCATGGTTCATTCGTTATAATTCGGTCGCCTTCGTCGTAGTGTTGAAAGTTATAGTAACAGCCATTCGATTCTGAAATAAAAAGAAATACCGTTATGGACTTTGTAGCAAGTGATCTTTCATATGATAACCCCACTTGCTCGAGTGAAAAAATATTACCCTCAATTTTTTTAGTCTCCCAAAAACAAACCAAAAATATTTTTGTTATTCTGACTCTTGCACTAGATATGCTATTTTACAAGCTTTTATTTAATTTGAATTGGTATTGTATCCAATATTTATTGTTGAATTTACTTGCTCTTTTGAAAACAAACGTAATATAATTAATATATTAATACTCGGTTTCTGATATGACTTTCAGTTTTAAAACTAAATTTAAGAATGTCATTTCAGACACCCCGCAGTTATAGTTTAAAATTTTATAGGCGTTTTATTCTATTGAGGGTGTTGAGTCTAGTGCATTAAAATTTATATTATAAAATGTCGTCAACCATGGTGAAAAGAAGTATAATTTCTTAAATATAATTTTTTAAATAATAATAATTTGAACATATATAATAAACTTACCTCCATAAGATTCCATTGCAGTTGATTGTTCAGAGACAGGTGCTGAAACAAAGAAAAAGCATTATAAAAAAATAATTCATATAAGTTATAGTTTTTTTTTTTTGTTTGTCAAAAGTAATATTATGTATTGTAATGTTAGGCCCAGATATCTTAGCAGTAGGTTGCCTTTAAAAATGCAAATAATAAGATAGGTAGTCGTAACTCGTATAACAACATTTTTTTTCAAGATATAATTTTTCCGTTTCCTAAATTTTTTAAGTTCTTCAGATACTGGTTATTTTAATTTTATTGTAATAAATCTCTGTAAAATAAAAAAACAATTTATTAAATGTTATTTTGTAACCAACTGTAAAAACAACTGCTACTTTCTTAATTGGAAAAAATGGACTGATTGAAAAGTTTCTGTAATCAAGAGAAGCATCCTTTTTAATATTATCTGCCTTGATAACTCCGAGATGTAAAATATTTGGTAATCACACTTTTGGGATAAAAAGACATGAACCGGCTTATCCTAGATGGCCTGATGAACCTGTATTAATTTATTTGAGAAACAACACAGACATGCGTATAACATAATTTCTTCATGTCGATTATTGCCACAGTCGACTTGGGGACAATTAGAACCCGAAACGAACGGCTTGATATGTGTTTCCTAATCACTCGAGATTAAACTGTAACCTGAATACACATTCCTCGTTAGATCAATTGAAGATTGTAGACAGAAGTAGAACCAATTTTCGGGGAAGTAATTGCCTTAGCCAAACGCCTACGATCATCATTTATCTAATTAGGAAAAAATTGAAATGCCTGGTTCAGGCTCTAGGGAGGCGCAAAAAAGAGGCAAAAAAAGCTAATTATAAAAAAAAGGGTGTGGGTCTCGGGACCCCCGACAGATGTGTAACATCAAAGAAAACGTTATTGAACTCGGTGGTATTCTCTATGTAGTAGTATATATTTTTTCAAAAGCAGCAACTAATGTGTTATGCTGACGTAATCCTATATACTGCACTGTAACACACGCGGTTGCGGCGTTTGAGCACGCCTGAGCCAGAAACGCAACTAAATACACAGCGAAGTATCTATATTACATACCTACACGTGTATACATACTTTTGCTTTACAGTAAGTTCGTATGTATACTCTCTCTCTCTCTTCCCGTGCCCGAGCGCGCGGAAGCCGAGAGAGAGAGTGCCGCAGTGGTGGGGAGAACAGCAGCGAAGGAGCGGACCATAAATTTCGTTGCATATTTCCCCTCACGCGGCTGTTCACAGCCCGACATAAGATGTTTCACATCAAAAAAAAACTTGAAATTAAAAATAATCCTTTTTTCAAGAGTAACACTCTTGATTGAGAATCACTGTGTAAAATGGGAGTGGTAAACGGAGTGTGGTCTGTGAGAATGAGATCTTCTACTGCATTTATTAGGTACATACAACATTTACATGTGTTACAATAAGGCATAACAGGTGAATGCAAATTATGTTAGCCATCTATAGCGCATGCGACACTCACGCATGCATGAGTAAATAATGTTTGCATATTGTGAGTGAGTGAATGACATACATGATATTGTCACAGCGATTAATGTAGACTGACACATTGACATTCAAGTCATCAATGCGACCGTCGCCTCTATACGATTGTTGCAGGTCCACCTGAAGTAGACATTTTATTGTGTTGACCAGTGACCACTGTAGTCGGTCATGTGCCAACTGTCAAGACGGGGGATTTCCCGGCTGACCTGAATATCGGATTCACACAATCGTTTCAAATTAAAGTGGAGATGCAAATAAATTCCCAAAAAATACGTACGCAGCTGCATTTATAACTAGGGAAAATAATGGAATTGTGGGTGCGAAAATTGGCCGATGTCTTGGCATTTTAAATATATTATGCTTAACAAATGGTCAATTTTTCATACTAGCGTCCTGCCACAACGGCAATAATTAATTGCAAAACTGAATAATATATCCATCCATACTATTTAAATTTTTCTATCATTTAGGAATTTTATTTTTACAATTTTACTATTTGCCACCGAAGTTGCAACACAATTAATAGTCAATATCTGGATGACCGAGCTTTGCTCGGATGAGTTCAAAAGAAATGGTACTTAAAGATCCCATTTCATCATTATTGTTGTTATTTTTTTACTTTTCAAATAATTACTGAATATTTTAATAAGTTAAAGATTGACTGTCAGAGTAATTTGACATAAATAATGAAAATAGTTTGTTTTTTCCAAAGCCTACTCACCATGCGACACTGTTTTATAACGTTAAAAAAACCGTTTTTTAAAATGATAAAGTCGATAAGAAAACGAATTTTTCCAGGGATGAGACCTACCTAGATCGATTTTTTGCCCCCCGAAACCCCTTTTCGGTAAATTTGATCAAAATCGTTAGAGCCGTTTTCGAGAAAATATTTATATAGGTACATAGGTACATATATATAAGATTTGTTCGTTTAATAATAATATCTGGGTGCCGAGCTTTGCTCGGATGCGTTCAATAAAAATAGTACTTGTATGCTGTGAGATATTATTTTCTCAGAATATTATTCCGAAACGAATTTATTTCTGAAACATAATTTAAAATAATTGTTTCTGTTAAATATTTTAAATACCTATGTGTATTTTTAAGCGTAAAAACTAAGCATCAACTTGAATCAAGCATTTTTTCCTGTAAATATTACCGCCGTTATTGTTTTGTTGACTGAAGAACTCGCAAAAACCGATTTTCATAGATTGAATATCTTGTAAAAATGTTCGAATCAGCTGAAATTTTGCTTGGCCGTTGCCGTTTCAATAATCCATTTTTAAACATTGATTCCAAATCTCAACTTTATCGAAGTACTTTTTCTCTGTGATGTCATCTTAGCAACTTCCAGTAAATTTCAAATATTTTTTTTGCATAGGAGGTACCTACTGAAAAACTCACAAAAATCGATTTTCGAAGAAATAGAATTCATATTATATCTTTTAATAACAAACGTCAGACTATAAACCTGCGCAAAACTTTTTTGCATGCATCTTCACCATAGTTTTTAAAAATCGATGTGTTTTTACAGGCCGCCGTGCAAATTTTTAGGCAAAACTTTTTTGTATGTATCTTAACAATAGTTTTCAAAAATCGATGTGTTTTTACAGACTCGCCGGTTTATCATTATTTACATATTGTACAAGACACTTCTTATATTAGTGTTCATTTACAGTTTTAACTCTTGTGATATATTATATAAAATCTATGTAGAAATAGGCTTCGAATCAATCTGACAATTGACCGAGTTATAAGCAAAAAACCCCTTTTTTTAACTGCTCCTCTCTGGGACCAAAATTCCTACCTAGATCGATTTCTCGCCCCAAAAAATCCTCATTCTGTAAATTTCATCAAAATCGTTAGTCGTTTTTGAGAAAAAAAAGTCTAGGTAAGATTATACGTCATACGATATTTAACGTACATATACATATTTTATATATATAATATAAAAATAACATACCTATTTATTTAAATATTAGCTAAAACTACTTACATAATTATGTTTAGATTTTATTGTTGTTATTTTTTTACTTTTTAGATAATTACTGATTATTTTAATAAGTTAAAGATTGACTGTCAAAGTAATTTTGACATAAATAATGAAAATAGTTTGTTTTTTCCAAAGCCTACTTACAAAACGACACTGTTTTATGACGTTAAAAAAACTGTTTTTTAAAATGATAAAATCGATAAGAAAACGAATTTTTCCAGGGATGAGACCTAGCTAGATCGATTTTTTGCCCCCCGAAACCCCTTTTCGGTAAATTTGATCAAAATCGTTAGAGCCGTTTTCGAGAAAATATTTATATAGATACATAGAAACATATATACAAGATTTACTCGTTTAATAATATAGGGGGATAGGGATTATATCCTGAGATTGCTCCTACTTGGCTCGTAACGTTGATTACATAAATATAAAGCTTATGAACCCGTATTTCTTCCTAAATTAAATTTATATTTAAAATGTTCAAATGCTTCCAATTCATAAAAACTATAGGCGTGATTTTCGTGTCGCTTAGACATAAAAAATAATGGCACAGTGGAAAAATAAAAACTATAAGGGCATAAGTCGCTGTAATACAAGATACCTGTCTATTATATGGACAAGGTGAAGACATGCAGGTGTTGTATTGCGCCAGTGTAATTGATGTTTTTATGGGTGCATAATGTCTAGGTTATGAGTTCAAGTTGATGGGAATAATGCTTACATTACATGACGGAATGTTTATATTATAATATTATGCAGACTTATAATACACATAATTTATGTATCATTTACCATAATATAAATGTTCACCTGTTTCGTTTATTGTAAAAGACAACAATTTTATTATTTCCACTAGCCTTTACAAACGACTTCGCTCGCGTGCACATCGATTTTGACCGTAGATTCGGAATTTGATCTTAATCTGAACTTAGCCGAATAAAAAGTATCCGACGATCTTCAAGCGACTTAATCGCAAAATCGCGCGACAAACAGTAACACGTGTGCGCTGCCTCTTAGTTATACTAAATTAATTTTAAACTTTATCCTTGATCGATATAGAAACGAAGAGAACAGCAAATAACTAGCAACTTGATAAATTGCAATATTTGCGGCATGTGTTGCATTCCGCTTCGGTGATCTATTGTCTGATGTTTTCCAGCGCCGATTAGGGTAACACTCCAATATAATACATATTTCCATTTTATTGAAAAGCCATGACTCACTTTGATCTATATATTTAGGCTTATTGCAAAATTATCCATGTGTAACAAACATATCTCAAATATAAAGTGGCGGAGATGTTTAATAATCTACGAAATTTATTTTTACTCTAATTCATGCGTTACGTAATAAAATTCATGTATTATAGGAATGTAATATTTTACGTAAGATTTCATTATGTCTATTGCGGTTAGTACTTCTGTGGCTCAGAGGGCAGTATAGCCTAGATGTTAGCGTGCTTGGCGCCGCAACCTCTAGACTGGACTGCCGTGGGTTCGAATCCCACCTGCGCTCATGGATGTTTTCAGTTTTGTGATGTTATTTAGTTTTAAGTTAGTTGTTATTTAGTGTATTTGAAAGACGCTAATGATCTTAGATGTCGACGCGTCTATAATCTACAATAAATAAAAATAAACTTCTGTGGCTCGAAGCATTAAAAGATATCTCGGCAGTTTTTCGTTTATTATTTGTTCAAAGACCCAAACTCTTTTAAAAAAAGCAAATTTTAATGTTGATGAATTTTAGAAAATAACCTAACGCAAAAAATGCCGAATGCGTAATGGTCCATTTGCTGATAATGCTTCTGTATGTCATTCATTTACCAGAGATTCATCCATTTGGACATTATTGGTAATTGTCCAATGATAAAAAAATTGGGTGCGCATTTTGGAAAATGGACGCCATCTTTGAAGCTTATTAAAAATGCACTGCATAAGCATGTGAGGTGTCATTTTATATTCTTAAGGATGCTGAACACGTTAAAGACATTAAAAAAACATTTTAACAAAAATCTATATAAGTATATTACTTATATAAAAAGAAAGGTTCTGCCTGATTGACTGACTGATGATTCAACGCCCAGCTCCAACCGCTGAAGCTAAAAACTTGAAATTTGGCAGGTAGATTCCTTATAGGACGTAAGAAGCCGATAAGAAAGGATTTTTCAAAATTATACCCCTAAGAGGGTCAAAAGGGGGTGTAGAGTTTTTTTGACAAAATATTCATATCTCACAAATCGTTAATGTGAGAAGTATTGAATTCAACATACTCTTCGTTAAAAATAAGCAAACCTCTAATTGAGCATTCTTTTAAATTCAACCCCAAAGGGGCTAAAACCGGGGTAAAACGTAAAACCCTACACCCCCGTTTTACCCCCTTGTTATTTATTATAGCCAAACGCTCTCAAGATAACACTTTGTTGAGCTCACCGTCGATACAAGCGTGAAAACTATATTTAAATCGGTTCAGCCGTTTTCAAGTTAATCACGAAAATACAAACAGACGCTAAAAGAGTACTTTATATACCTAATAGATGTCGCAGCATTCTATTCTAGCTGGACATGTCATGAAATGTTAAATTAGACCAAATGGCTGCGACCTGCGACATGTTACGTCACTGATTATGGTGTAAGTAACGAAGGAGATTCGTCTGTGATGATGCTTTACCTATTGTAGCAGCGCATGTTATGTACACAGATCGGGAGAAGAGACTGGCGCGGATGCTTTTGTACCATCACTCATCAGTAGAGTGTGAAAGTGATTAGTTCTGTTGTACCTAATACAGGGTGTGACTGCATCGATCGCCCTTCATCACCCTCCCCCCCACCTGCCACCCTGTTTGCACATACAGCGGAGGACATCCCCTGCAAAAGCTTTAATCAGCAAGAGTACACTCGATCTGCAAATTATAGGGTTGGGATTAATAACAAATTATGGGTAGTTGAAAAATCGTTCCAACCGGCTTCTATGATGAGATCAAAAACAGTACTATCAATGTGAACTATAAAAATGATTTTCAAAAAACCTGATCGATTTTTTGAATTTTAAAATAGCAAATTCAGTAATTATAAGGTTTTCTACGTGACATAATATGAATACTATTTTGGGCTTGAGAATAGCCGAGAGTGTAGCAATGCTGTTGTTTACATGGCGTTGCTATGGTTCCTCTATTACAAGTCCCCAGTTCTCGGGTTCTAGCCCGAGAGCTGGTAAAAGTGTCAATTGGATTTTCAATTTATTATTAAAAAAAAATTATTAATTGAAAATATGAATTGGTGCTAGGCCCAAATAACCTTAGCTGTTGGTGGTCTTTAAAACACACACAATGAATACTATTACGATTTATTGACACGACGACGTGATTTTTGTCGTGAATTAAAATGTTTTTTACTGTTAAAATATATCTATTTTTATAATCATTGGCAAATTTTTGTAAAATAATTGTGCCTCCTATATGTTCAGAACGCTCTCATGAGATTGCATATTTGGTCCCTATTGTGAATAACGTAAAAGCAAGAGCCTTACATATACACATTTAGGATAATCAAAAAATTTATTATAATTATAGATATCATCCATATAAATTTAATAATAAGGGTTGTTTTAATTTTCACTACTGTCCACTGTCCAGCCCTATTGCAAGCAACACATTCAAATCAAAAATAATAAGGACTCAGTATTGTTATTACCTACACTGTACCACAGATGACATATTATAATACAGATAAGTTGTGGCTGTGCTAACGAGCGACCCACCTTTTGAAGGCCAGATTTGACCGTCGCATCTGTTAGCAGAATTCAAAAGCTTGAAATAAGTATGTGTGAGTTATAGATGATTCAAAACATAAGAGTGGTTCTGATCCCACACACTTAAAACAATCTCAATTCTATTAAAATGCATATGTCGCTTTAGTCGCGGGATAATATTTAGATAATAATGTATTCTTTTGCTGGCATTTATGAAACATTCCCCCTAATCTAAACTTCACTGAATTATGGAACGAGAAAAAATTACCATGCCTATTATAATTACTTATATTAAAAAATTTTGTTGACGCATCATCTTATTAGTTACCATTTTTGCCACTAGGTGCCAGGAATAGATATTATCTATAAATACCCAAGATTTAGTACTTTATTTTGTTTATGTTTTTAGTTGCATAAAATGACACAAATCATTCAATAAAGGCGCTCATAAGACGGTCGTTTTCTCCCGTAAGGCAAGACCCACCTGACTACCAAACGTTTTATGACGAATGTAGGTACACGATGTCCAGAAACGCTTTAGTGAGTGACACTTTTCCAATTATTGGATATTGATTTTGTATGTATAGATGAAAACCGTTCTATATTTATAAGCTTAACTGTAATACCTCTATTCACTACTGTATTGAACCATTAATAAAGCTAGGGAGTCTGTAAAGTGCAGGGTAGGTACATGATAGAAACGCATTAGGAGGATTTTGCATTTACATGTTGATTGCAATTCTCTCGAATATGTCCCTATTTCGTTTCCAAATAGAAAGATTATTTTTCATTTGTGACAGGTTAAGCAAGGACATTTGTCTTCTAAATTAATGGTTTATACATTAAGAGGGTTAACTTTGAGAAATTGTAATCTCTTTATTCCTAATTAATGTCCAATTTCATTAGTGTTTTCAGTAAGCCATAGTGACGGTGTAAAAAATGGACCAATAGTTTGAACTTTTTGATCTGTTATTAATATACCAAGTTATTTATTACATTTTACAGTGACTATTATGAGATAAACATACCAAAAAGAGATACATACTATTATTTATCTATTTTCATCAAAACTCATAAAATACATGCCTGTTTGTTACTTTCACCATCTGTTTTTGATAATTAGACCGAAATTCATATCATTTTTGAAATGTCTACAAAATTAATTAAAGAATAAGTTTTAGTTTTGTATCATCTAAATTATCTTTTATTGTAAAAATTAAATAATTACCGGGTGTTAAATAAAACACGAAACGATGTTTCATTTTTGAGTGGCATTACGTTAAAAATTAATCCAGACCAGCATCTTTCACACAAAGTGGGTATTAATTACACAATTTGTATTTTAAAATACATTTCATCCTACATTAACAAAGTTTTGAAAACCTACATAATAATATGAACTAATAATTTATAAAATGTTCAATGCAAGTTGATACCAAAAGTTATTTTCGACGCTTGTTAGTAAATAATAGTATTTTTTTTATATTTCGTAACATTTTCGAGATAATTTATCTCAACCATTTATTTATTTTATTTCAAGACATGCCCCAATTTTTGTCAAATGTGCCTTAAGAACCTATTAATTTAAAATAATATGTTTTCTTAAAAACTAACTGAAATACACATTCTTTTCCCGAGGGTACCCTTCCAATAAACTTCCTTTTAGATCGATAATAATAATATAAAGAAACTTCATCCAAATCGGTTTAGTGGTTCTCTAGTTTTACATACAGAAACTTTCCTTTCATTATGGTAGGGTGCTAATTCTCAGTAGTTATAATAATATCTTCGTGCAACATTTTATATTTGTATATATCTCAATTAAATAAATACTTAATAAGCACCCTCTGCATGACAGCGGCTTAAATGAATCACACAAAAATTAAAATAATTACTGGTGAATAAACTTCAGAATGAGCTGATATAATGATTAATTTCGATTTCATGTATGTAATTTAAAAAAAAATCGTAAAATAAAAAGCTGTTGCATTCTGAATTATTCATGTACTGCACCAAAGCGTGTAAATTATTCTTTTAAAAATTACTTTAGTTGATAACCGCCAGTGATTGGTCACTTTCGGTAATTGCGGGTAAGTAGTTTATTAAAATGTACCTACACGCTATAATCACGGCGTCAAGTTTTATCTTATATGCCGAAGAATTTCAATTGCTGCTACGTAATATCAAAGCACATAAATATTTGGTAATATTATATAATGTTTGAATTGGATGATCATACGTAAAGGAATAATATCTCGTTTAATTCTAAAAACAGGAGTTCTAAATGCTAATCCGTATTGGTGCTACGTGACTATAAATACAGGGTTCCTATATATTTCTCATTCTGTGTCACGACCCTTAGGGGGGTCGCGATGACAAATTGGGGGCCGCAGCTTGCCGACCGCTGTAATACACTATTAATTATTGTTTGTGTTGACGGAATTTCGTGTCTAAAATACTCTGCAGAAACTATACAAATATCTAGTTATTGAATTAACATATATTAGTTGAAAATTTGTGTTCATATGTGTCAGTATATAACTTTATTTATAATCTAAGTATACCGTTTCCGATTCTAAAAATATTTGCGTAGGTAGTAAAAACTGTTAAATTTAAATATAATCCGAATACATAATGTGAGACCAGACGTGCGATTAAATTAACCTGATCAATAAACATATATAATAAAAAATGTTTATTGGTATTTAAAAATTCAATTGATACTTTGTTCTTGAACGTAA
Source organism: Mongoloraphidia duomilia (assembly GCA_039654895.1). Classification (NCBI taxonomy): domain Eukaryota; kingdom Metazoa; phylum Arthropoda; class Insecta; order Raphidioptera; family Raphidiidae; genus Mongoloraphidia; species Mongoloraphidia duomilia. The sequence continues at coordinate 218,980 of CM077517.1, forward strand.
AATTGACCTTCAGTCGTTTTTATGCATGTATTCTACTTTATGTAAACTTGACCAGCGCAACAAGGACGATTCCGAAGTGAACAACTTATTCATAATAGTAGATTGCATATCTAGTGGCGCAATGAGGTATAATACTGACGAGTAATGACAGTATGTTAAAACTCGCTATCGTGAATTATAGACGCTCGACAACAGAGGTCATTAGCGTAAAACTAAGTAAGGGGTGTTTACAAGAAGTGTTTAAATTCTAGTTCTAAAGCTTCATAAAAATATTTTCAAATGAAAAATAGACGCAATTTTTAAGATTTGTTTAGTCGTAAATAACTCAGAGCCACATTGCAAGATCCTTAATTATTCATTATCTTTTTAGTATTGCAGGTAGCCATGGTTAAATTAAAATATAAATGACCAATAAATAAATGTTTATTTAGCGATTTTAGAATACAAGTTTAAATCTGAACCGGTCATAAAGCTTGTGGTCCACTATGAGTGAAATTGTGCTGAGCTGTGCTATGTTACTGTAAGTGGAGCCAGCAAACTATTTGCAACACATTATCAATACTAATAGTAACGGGGACTTTATCTTTAATTTCTCTTTCTTGCGAGTTTTGCAGACTTTTCGGTAAATAGATTGTAGATTATAGACGCTCGACAGCTAAGGTTATCAGCGTCTGCATGCTTTTCGAGTATTATGTTTGAAACATAGACGATAGCATACATTTCCAGATTCTTTGTTTGTACAAGTTTACTCTACGGCTGAACCGATTTTGATGTAACTTGGTACCAGTATCTAAACTTAAAGCATACAGGGTGTTTCTTATTCCGTTATGGTCGGTCTAAGATAGGGTTTCCGTTTAAACCGACATTAACACGAGCTCATCTTCGGGCAAAATCGATAATCGCGTGAGCGAAATCACATGCTAAAGCTTGTTTTAAATATACATCTAACCTTATCAAAAAATATACTGACTGTCGTACCAGCAGGTACATGGCGTTGCTATGGTTCCTCTATTACAAGTCCCCAGTTCTCGGGTTCTAGCCCGAGAGCTGGTAAAAGTGTCAATTGGATTTTCAATTTATTATTAAAAAAAAAAAATAAAGAATTGAAAATATGAATTGGTGCCAGGCCCAAATAACCTTAGCTGTTGGTGGTCTTTAAAACACAATTAACTAATTCGTACCAGCAGGGCTTGAGAATGGCCGAGCGTTTAGCAATGCTCTTATTTACATGACGTTGCTATGGTTCCTCTATTACAAGTTCCCGGGTTCTAGCCCGAGAGCTGGTAAAAGTGTCAATTGGATTTTCAACTTATTATATTAAAAAAAATAATAATGAATTGAAAATATGAATTGGTGCTAGGCCCAAATAACCTTAGCTGTTGGTGGTCTTTAAAACACAATTTTTTTTTGTCGTACCAGCGATGGCCCACCATCGTTCATAGTGGACAGCACGCTTTACAAATCAAGTGTTCTTCTTTTAATTAATGTTGCTTCACCCCACATTTTAATGGAAGAACAACGACTATAAGTCTGCAATTTTGAATTCGGCATAAAACCAGAACAGTTACAAACTTTTGATCTTTATCATGCATGTAATCAACCAGTTGAATTATGTATGTCGTTCATTCTATGAAACCTACTCGAATAATTATCAGCAGTTGCAAAAATATCACGACACAAAATATACGTAGGCAATTGAATTTAAAATCGAATTTCTGAATTGAAATAAAAGTTCTTTTTGCACAAGCGTTTTTCTGTCGCCGAAACCATACACAGAAAGTGGTTCCTGTGTGGTTGACTGTCGCCCGCTTGCAATTACCATTTTGATTTACTTTGATTTTTGTGAATTTTTGGCGGGATTCTTCGGGCCCACTTTAACTTTAGGGATACTGCCTCTCTTGATCTTATTGTAGTTATGCTACTGGTTATATACAAAACTAGAAAAAAACTACTGAACTAAACATTACTATGGGACCATTCCGGTATCTTCCTGAACACAAACGTTGTCGAAATTAATCAAGTTGGTTAGCCCGTCGGGAAGTAAATGCTGAACAAACATACACAAATAATTATAAATATACACGTCGAATTCATAACCTCTTTTTTGAAGTTGGCTAAAATATTATGGTTTTAATATTTATTTCTTCTTAGAATAAAATCATTATATGGCTTCTGTTTACATTCCCAAATATTCACGTGCGAAAATCCCTTGCTTTTGTTCTAAATGTGAATTTTGAATATCAATTTACAAAAAGCAATTCAAGTAGAATGAACCTTGAATTTGTAATGAATGTATATGTCTCAAGGACAAGGTAAATGAAATAAACGAGTTTAAGAGACATCTTTTTATTAATTAAAGTGCCGTAGTTTTAATTTTTTTCACAAGTGTTTTAATTTAGTAATAATAATGTGTTTATAGCACGCTTCTCGACGCGTTATAACAAACGCCACGCGCACCTTTACTGTCTTCAATTTGCCATGTTTCAATTTCTAGTGACATCTGCCCCCGCCGGGATTCATATACTGAATATGATTCTATAGTGCTCTCACCACTACGCGACTCATTCGGTACCCGTGTTTTATTTTAGTTCAAAAAATGCACCTGACTCCTATCAGAAAAATGATGAACATTGTAGTAGATTGTATGTCTAGATGAATGGGCTATATTACTGACGAGTGATGACAGTATGTAAAAACGAGCGATAGCGAGTTTTTACAGTCACACGAGTGATAATACCATTACGCACGAGATATATATGGTATTTTTGCCATACCCACTACAAAATACCTACTTTTCACTTCATTTTCAAAAAATGTTAACAGTTCATTTGCGTCGCTATCTTTACTTTTATAGTATGCCGTGAAGGTCGTGAGTAAGTAATCGCAGGCGCACGCAGACGGATAGAGCGAATAAACAGAAGTTACACTAGTGCGGTAACTAAAATACTTTCGGCAAGCCTGCCAGTGGAATGACCCATTACAGGCCGGTATACCTACAATATACATGCATCGAAAGTAGCTATTTTGTAGTTGGTATGGAAAAAAAGAATATTCTCAACAGCATAAAGAATCTGAACATAAAAGATTACCTATAGGGTATAATAAACTGTAAAGAAGTTATAAAATCTATAAATAAAACAGTTAATGAAGCTTTAGTTAGTTGAACACAACCGCACTGCATCACACACAGATGTTGCAAATATAATATTATTATGTAAATAGAAAAGTTCATTACCACGCATGAAAGTAGATGTGTGAATGGACATGCAGTTCATAATAGTAGATAGTTATATACAAGTTGTGCCATAAAAGATTCACCTTGATACATATACAGTTGAAGCCATAGTTAGCTTTTATAGGGAAAATATTAACTGCACGTCAGAATATGTGGTTTGCACGACAGAGAATTAAAAAGAAAAAAAAACCTCTTTCAAAAAATCACTAAAAAGAGGAAAATAAATTTTGAGGTCTGTGCCAATTTAATAAAATATGAAGTCGGTTAAAAAATATAGTAGGTATAGTGATTAATATCTTCTTTTTAACCAACTTCATATTAATATTAAATTGGCGCAGACCTCAAAATTTCATTATTTTCCTCTTTTTAGTGGCTTTTTGAAGGAGGTTTTTTTTTGTTAAAAAGTTTTTCTTAACGTGTAAAACAATATTTTTTGTTGTTTATCAAGTCGTCGTGTATGAAAAATGAATACATTTTTACTTCCCACCTCTACTATGGTAGGGAAGTAATGGATTCAGTCCGAAAACAATATTTCGAGATTTTAACAGATTTTCACGTTTTGAGACCCTAGCAATCGTTTAAGATCATTTTCTGACTGATGTCTGTATGTGTGTGTGTATGTGTGTATGTGTGTATGTGTGTGTGTGTGTATGTGGTCAATTTTTCGCCTTCGATATCTTAAGAACGGAACAACATACGGGCATGCCGATTGTTCTATTGTGTTTATCAGCCTTTAACTTAGATCTGATTAGATTTTGAGTCAAATCGGTTCAGTGGATCCTGAGATATTCAAAAAAACGTCCTCAATGTCACGTATTAACATAGGTAAAAAAAAATATAAATGAATTCTAGATGTTATAATATGAAAAAAATGTAAATATTTTTTTTCTCTAAAATGTATAGTTTTCGAGAAAAAAAATATTTTACTAAAAAAAATAAAAATTGTACGTAAATCAAGGTAACCATGATTTTTGCTATATTAAGCTAGCCATCAATAGATCACCAAACAAAAAAGAGGGCCATGCTTTTTTCAAAGAATAAAAATTAAATTGTGTTTTAAAGACCACCAACAGCTAAGGTTATTTGGGCCTAGTCAAAGAATAAAAAAAAGAGTGTTTATTTTTTGCAAATATTTACTAGGTGGGAAGTATAGGACTGGTCATCAGTCGAATTTTTTTATTGTTAGTTTGCTTAATTTCTGTCGGTGCTGTTTTATCTATGTTAATACATTTTTGTCGTGCAATCTCCAGTTCTGTCGCGTAATGCATTTATTTTAAATACTCATTTCTTTTCTGCCGAAACATTTTTGTCGTGCAATGCTCTTTTGTGGTGGGTAATATTTATTTTTAGTCGTGAAAACAATATATGAAGCTGTTTATACTAGGTATTTTGTTGTCGCTTCAGACATCTTTTTTGTCGTTTGTTTATCCATTTCTGACGGGCTGATAAATCCCACATTCCCACCCGATTTTATGTATTTGTGCATATGCGCGTACACCGTATTTTATTATTTGCTGTCTATTTTAAATTAAATATGTTTTATTTTCAACGTATTTAAAATCGTAAGTAATTTTTATTTGTTTTAATTGCTCATTAATAGCAAAAGTTTAAGTACTTGTGTTTATAGTGCTGCTAATGGTGGCTCATCACAAAGCGCTTTGGGGTCTAAAAACTGCAAGGGTTTTGATTTATTTTATTTATTGTAAATTATAGACGCGTCGACAACTTAGGTCATTAGCTTCTTAAAGAGGGTAAATGCGGGAGAGATGCCGCGGTAGGAGAGACGCCGCATGGCAATTAACTTACCTATTTACCATTAATGGATGGTGCTACAAGTACGTATGTTCGTTCATCTTATCTTGTCAAGATTTTTTTAAACTGATAAAAAATATAACATTTCTAGAAGAGAGCATCGACATCGAAATTTTAACCCTTTAGCAAAGATTAAAATGTGACCCTAAAATTTTAAGAAAGCAGAGCCGAACTCACAAAATACTAAATATTCTGAATAGTAAATTATTTACTGAACCTATTTGCCCAGGCAGATAGCATTCGCCTAGACAAAAGCCACTTGCCTGGAATAACCAATTGCCTGCGACACATAATATTATAAGCATAATATTATACACTATGTTGTCGGTAAGGTTTTGTACTGCGACTTGAGTTTTTTTAAATCGAAATAAATTCGTAAAAACGGTGAATAAAATTAGCACAATTTACAAGAAGAAGATAATGAAATCCCGGAAACCTTTAAAAGACACACCTATTAGAAAATTAAATTCTACACTTTAATACAATAATTTGTTCTTTAAGAACATATGAAATGTTCACTCTACCATAAAAAAATAATAGGATTGTGTGATATAATATTTCAACAACTTAGATACACTAAGTTAAATATTATATAAGGTAAAGCGTATCCAACAATAATCATGATTTCGTTGATGATATATTTATAATTTGAAGTAGTTAATTGTTCATTTAATTAATTTAACAATACGTAATAATTTATAATTAGTATACTATTCAATAATTATAATTTATATTAAGGAGGGTTGAATTATTCAGGTCCAATTGATCAGTTAGGAGATATCCTAACTTTTTATGTTTATTATTTCTAAAGATTCTAACAAGTTTAATTTTATGCTTTTGTTTTCCATATGTAGAATTTTGAAATCTTCTTGACACGAATGTCCTTCTTCTTGTAGGTGGTTGGCATACGTGGAATCTTGTTTTTTCATTTTGTAACTCTGTATGTGTTCTCCAATTCTCCTGTACTGTACCTATCTATCTACTGAATAATACATAATAACATGAAGAACACTCTTCAGCGTGAATAAATAGTTGAGTTGTACTATTAAAATTTTAATACAAGTGTACGTAATAAATGTGACATTTACATAATATACCGACAGTAGCAGCTATTAATAAATTAAATAACACATTGCAACCGTTCAGATTATAACCTGTTGTGATTTCTTCCAAGCTATATTATAATATTATGCAAGACGGTTGACAGACAACCATAATAATTGACAAATATAGTGAGGACCAAAAAATATCCCTATATTATTTAACGAGCAAATCTTGTATATATGTACCTATATAAATATTTTCTCGAAAACGGCCCTAACGATTTGGATGAAATTTAGTGAAAAGGGGTTTTGGGGGGGCAAACATCGATCTAGCTAGGTCTCATCCCTGGAAAAATTCGTTTTCTTATCGATTTTATCAATTTAAAAAACAGTTTTTTTAACGTTATAAAACAGTGTCGTATGGTGAGTAGGCTTTGGAAAAAACAGACTATTTTCATTATTTATGTCAAATTACTCTGACAGTAAATCTTTAACTTATTAAAATAATCAGTAATTATTTGAAAATATGTAGGTACATACGTTATGTAGTATGACGTATAATAATATTATCTACTTATAGGTATGTAATTTTTTTTCTTAAAAACGACTAACAATTTTGGTGAAATGGGAACTTTAAGTACTATTTTTTTTGAACTCATCCGAGCAAAGCTCGGTCATCCAGATATTTATTTTATAATATGTACAATGAGTATTGACTTAAATTTCGATTTCGTAGATCAGTGCCATGCATCGTCCGGCATTTATCAGTACGACAAGAGTGTCAGCGGCAAATTGTGTTGTGTTTTAAAGACCACCAACAGCTAAGGTTATTTGGGCCTAGCACCAATTCATTTTCAATTAATTATTTTTTTTTTTAACAATAAATTGAAAATCCAATTGACACTTTTACCAGCTCTCGGACTAGAACCCGGGAACTGGGGATTTGTAATAGAGGAACCATAGCAACGCCATGTAAACAACAGCATTGCTACACGCTCGGCTATTCTCAAGCCCGTCAGCGGCAAATAGTTGTTCGTTAGGTAGGCGAAATATGTATTATATAACAGTAATAAGATGAGTAATTTGAAAGTAAAAAAATCATTTTTATTGAGCGTTTCATTTAATAATTGAGAAAAACTTGACTTCAGTTTTTAGGCGTCTATAAGCTACGTATTAATATACCTAATATTTATTAGACGCTAATGACCTCTGTTGTCGAGCGTCTATAATCTACAATTCATTCATTCACCTAATATTTATCTATCTTGAGAATGGGAAATCTGACATTTCGCAATTCAGGAATTTCGGAATTTTTAAACATATCAATTCCGGAAATGAAGAAATTAATATCGGAATGCCCGGAATTAATGAAAAGATTAAAAAAAATACAAATTTTTGCTTAATTTGCCGACCAGAAAGTGGGTCTTAATGTTATAGATTTTTTGCCAATGATTATGATCTCTATATAGACTCTAGTTATATAAAGTACTTCTAAGTTCCAAGTCTTCATGGTTTCCGGGCTTGTAGGCCGTGGTCCGGTGGTATTTCTACCTGACGTTTCGTCTAGAACTGCGGTAGACATTCTCAAAGGCGATGTGGCAGCGGTCGAAGTGTCCTCCTTGGCGGCTCACAGGTCAGTGTGTCAGTGACTGGTGTCCTCCCTTCTTTTATGCCTAGTACCAGTGTGTTCTCTGTTCGGTCGTAGTCCGTCTTTCTCTGTAATTGGTCAACTGCGCTGCATGTGTAGTGGTGGGGGTGAGTTCTCTACTCGGTCGTACTCCGTTCTTGTACGATTGGTCATTGGTTCGGAATGCTGGTGTCCAGGTTTTACTGAGATTGAGGCCTTCATCTTTTCGGTTGAAATTCTTTTTGTGTTTTTGTATTTCTATGGCCTCTCTGTATATTCGTGGGTAATAACTCGACGTTCTGTCTATGGCAATTGCTGATTTTTTTTTGTCTGTTTGCAAATTTTTGATTTTAAAACAGACACGTTTCTTCTATACATGCAATATTTTTGTACACCTTTCTCCTGATTTCCGGAATTGAGAACCAAATATCGAAATTAATTCCGGAATTGAGAAGAATTCGTTATTGGAGGCCGTGCTTGAGACGAACTGCAATCAGGACCACTGGTTAATGAATTCAGGAAAAAGTCCTCGCGAACCGAACCGAATAAAATCTTCATTTAAAAGTAATTAACAATAATAATTTAGTGATGAAGAAATTACTATAAAATAAGTTTATTTGAAGCTCTATTAATGTCAAGTTGAGTGGTTATTTGTCTGACGGCGACTGTAAAATAAATCTGTTGAGGTCCGTGGTTCGTTGACCGGATAGGGAATTGAACATCCGTAAACTCGTGATTCCAGTTTGACCGCACAAACTTCATGTTGTATCTAATATACATGTATATTTTATTTTCAGACATAATATAATATGCACATATAACAGCGTATTATATATATTTATATTGTATCATGTATATACTATTACATAAGTAAATAATTATTACTATGTACGTCTAAAATTACAATAAAAATATCAGACGTTAATGGCGTATATTCCACAATTCATACAGAGATTTTATTCAAATCATAGACCGGCCCAACAAACAAACAAAAAACAATTGTTTTCAAGTCAACGTCAAAAATTGAAAGATGTCCGAGCGAACTGATAATACCCTTTGAAATTCAACATTCTTCATCGTCTATTCTGTTAGTGGTCTATTGTTTGAACGGTCAGTTGCTTAATTTATAGAAATAATTTTTGCTAAAAGTTTTAATAGTACAGTCGCTTCTTCCTATGAGTAGAATCATACAGGAATAGTTTCAAAAATTTAAACACCCTTATATAACTCCCACATGAATCTTCAAGCATCACGTATACAGCGTGTCCACGAAAGTTCTTCACAAATGGAATTTTTTTTTATTAATTATTGGAACAAAAAATGTTTTCTGTGGAAAAGTTCTGCTTCGTCCAAAACCTCTAAAACACCAAAGAAAAATTTTGAAGGAGAACTGTTTTTTGTATGGAGAGAGATGGAGGACATGTTGAATTCTGATTTATAATTCTGAATAAATAATTACTTAGAAGTTCGTTATGTTATAATTTTGAATTAAATTTGATTATGTAACTAATTTTGCGAAAATCTTGAATATCACAGATAATTTTTATTTTTAGTAAAATAAAACTTTTTGATTTCCCTCGTATAACTTTAGTCCGAAAAAAATTTTCTTTGGTGTTTTAGAGGTTTTGGACGAAGCAGAACTTTTCCACAGAAAAAAATTTTTGCTCCAATAATTAATAAAAAAAAAATTCCATTTGTAAAGAACTTTCGTGGACACGCTGTATATGCTTGTAGGCAGGTGAGTCGTAAGGCAATGGAAATTCACTTATTTTTAGTGTTCCGTACCAAAATTGGAAAAACTGAATCCTTATGGCCTCACTCCGGTGTCTGTCCGGCCGTCTGTCTGTCACAAGCTCCCAGAGACAAACGGTACAAGCTAGGGACTCAAAATTTGGCATAGTTAAAGCTTGTTACGGCCCAGTGGTGTGGTTTAGATATGGATAAATAATTCGGATAATTACGGGTAATAATGGGAGGGTCAAACAGGTTATGAAAAAAATGTAACCCCATCGAATGGGATTTGCCACTGGAATAATTACTATGTAAATCGATTTAGTGGTTCTTGAGTTTTGAAGTAACGTATATACGGTATCCGTAACATACAAACGTCTTCCTTTATTGGTGTAGATATGATATAGAATATAGATAATCTTAATTAAAATAAGAATTTTAAAGTTGAAATGCTTAATATGGACAATGAACTCTAAATAAATGTAGTTGCTGAAAATATTAAAGTAAATTAATAAACTAAAAATAAGGGAAACGGATATTGCTTTTTATAACAATTATATAGATTACTCAGCGATTTAATCAAAAGTTGATGTTAAGAAGAAATATGTAATTCGAGTTTTAGATTGATGTGCAAAAAAATAGCAAAAAAAACTGTTTCCTTCATTTAACTAAACCGCAAAAAATCGTAAAAAGTTAAAACATTTTTATGGGCATAACAAACTAGTATAAAATCTGACGCTAGTAAACAGGTTAAAGAACTCGGATGTTGTCGTTCATTATCAATATTCAAATAATTAATCATTTTGGAGCGTCTATAATTTACATTCATTCATTCAATATATCATTTAGTTGCAAAAATATCATTCATAAATGAATATAACATACTAATAAATAGACTGCAAACTCAAGTCTCCATGGTTTCCGGGCTTGTAGGCCGTGGTCCGGTGGTATTTCTACCTGACGTTTCGTCTACAACTGCGGTAGACAATCTCAAAGGCGATGTGGCAGCGGTCGAAGTGTCCTCCTTAGCCGCCAAGGAGGACACTTCGACCGCTGCCACATCGCCTTTGAGATTGTCTACCGCAGTTTGTAGACGAAACGTCAGGTAGAAATACCACCGGACCACGGCCGACAACTTAGTGTAGATCATTTTTTATTGGGGCATTGAGCAGAAAAAACAGCAAATTTTCGAGAAAAATCGGTATTCACGCAAGTGAAACTACGGACAAAAGCTAGTAGATTATATTTCCAGAGAGGTTTTATTTTGCGAAATAAAATACAAATATGCAAATTTGCTGTTGACGAAAGAAATAAAAACTATAACGATACAAAATCGATAAGTGGATACAGGAAACCAGAAGTCCGGCTATCTGTTATGTTAGTGCAACTTGTAGTGTCCGTACATCAATGGTATCCAGTTACAGTTGAATATCGATTATGTATCAGATTAACGAACTCTCAATTAAAGCGTAGAACACATATCGTGCCTTAGTATATACCGTTTAAAACATTCTTGTATGTTATAGATATTTTTACTTTTCCATACACGAAGTATATTACAGCCGTATAGATTACGAGCAGAATGTTACAAAACTGTTTTCTGAGTTGGCGGAATAAATATTTATTTACAATAATTAAAAACACAATAATAATGAATGCAACAACGAAAAGTCAGTTCTAACAATCAACACAAGTAAACAATAACTAAACAGTAATTCTTAAACAAAGCAAAACAAAACAATAAATAGCACTTAACTAATAACTCGTAATTATTTCCACTGCACTAGTATTTATTTTATCAATCTATTTATTTATATCACGACACTATTTATAATTATTTATAATTAGGCCTTGGCCTGTTTGTAGGTTATTTATATAAATAAATAAATCACTGATCCACCGTAGACTTGACTGCGTGACTCACCGTTGACTGATTAATTCACTCACTCGCACTGGCTGTTTATATATGCTGCGGGGCCTATAAGCCTAGTGTGTTCTCGCTTTCTCTAGAACTGTTGCCTGCCGTTTATATACAGGGTGATCCGTAACAATACATTTTTAGAGTATTTTTTGTATTGTTTATACGCGTCATTAGTAGTTATTTCCAGTATTTTGCGTGTGTGAGCCTTAAGCTACTTTGTCTTGTAACATCAGATGTACAGTATTGCAGTTTGTTTATGCAGTTGATAAATTTGAAGAGAGAGAAGTTAAAAGTAACGGTTGTAAAGCGGCATAAATTATTACAGACTCTGTCGCTGCTCTTAGCAGAAACCCTTGCTCTTTTTTAATTGACATATCGCCCAGTTAAACACTCAATATATACTGCAAACTTGATATTTGAAATATAATTAGCCGGCAACTTCGATTTATTTCAATTTCCGGGACATAAAAACTTGACTTCTAATAGTGGATCGTACGATTAATTGGATTATAATTTTAATCCGCGCTGATGTCGACGTCTATGAAACAGCTCGCAAATAATAAGTAGACATTAAATATTTTAAACACTTTTTGTAGCAGAATATTTTAACATTTAAATTTGTTTGTTAGGCATTTTGAAAATTTCGCAATTACTATTTTTATCGAATTTGCTTTCTCTATTATTAATAAAATTGTAGCATCGTTACTGAGAAAAAAAATAATACAAAGGTTAATGTATTTTGTAGTTCATTTGATCCTATTTAGATTCAAATAATTTAATTTTTTGGTTTAATGGCTTTGAGAAACTTAATGGTCTGCTTTCAATCAAACAAAACGGTGTCAGATCGAAGTTAGTATCTTTTTTGGCTCTCTGCGGAAGTTAAAAAAGATATCGGAATTGGACAAGCATCGTACTAATAAGTAACGTTTGATTTAAGATTATTATATTTTTATTATCAAATTTCTTGCTGCCAGATATGTAAAATGATGAGGATATATAGACTGGCCATCATTTTTTACCGGAAATTTTTTTAAGCGGTCACATTTTGCAGTCCATTTTTTATAAGGATAAAAAATTATAACTTTTATATTTAGGCATTTTTCAAGTGAAAACTTCCTTAGGCGCGTTAGGCACTCTTTGCCTGGGTACTGAAAAAATGTGAAGCGTTCGCAACTACTTCCGTAAGAATTCGCAACCCGACCATAAGAATTCGCAACATACTTATATCATAAAAACGACCGTCTACACACTTCCACCCATAGCGCAGTTGGTTACGCCTTTGCGTTCTACGCATAGGAACCTAGGTTCGAGACCTGATGGCAGCGTTTTTTTATCTAAAGTCTACATGATATTTATTTATATATTTTTTTATTTTTGTTATATTCTTTCTTTGACAATAATAATATTATAATTTTTTTGAAATCAAGGTGGAATTAATTAAAAATACAATTTTAGTATTTTAGAAATAAATTATTTTTAGTTCATAAATGCGCTATAATAGATGACACTAACAATTAGAAAATCTGAAGTTTTCACTTCTGTCGTGTGGTCATAAAAACACACCCAATATTTTTTTCCTTTTTGGCGGCCCCTCGATTATCTCACCGAGTATTTGCTTGGTTACTCGCGGGTCGAGTCCGGGCCTGTGTCTGTATACAAAATCGTTTATGAATGTAAATGAATAGGCTGTTAGTACTGTTATAACAAATGCATGTAACTATACAAAATAAAGTGTTTATCAAGACGAACAATTCGTGCATTAAACATATTCTCCATTCAACTAAATTGAAATTTAATTTTTTTGTCCGTATATTCTTCCTTTTAAAAGTGTTCGGCATCAGCAAAAAAATTGTTATTTAATTTCAATCAAAATTACCGTTTCCTTTTCAATCGACATTTTATTTTATTTTTGTTGTTGTTGCAGCATTGCAACCGGTTTAATGCGAACTCGAAACATTTCCTACTCCGTTTCAAGAGTAATGCTAAGGTCACATAAAACAGAAACAGGAAAGACTATAATATATCAGATGTTTTAATCTATTAAAATTACAGTCAAATCCCTCTACGAACGAAAATTTGGGGCCAAAATGTCTGCAGGTCCTGGTCACCGAAACTCGTAAATTGTGGCCTAGCTTTCACTGAAACTTAATTGTGGTCTAGATCCTTGAAAAGTCCTGTGCATAGAAAGCGATAATCTTGTTGAAGTCGTTTCATCTCAAAGTTTGAATACCAAAACTAAAACACTGTACTCGGAAACTGTTACTAATTTAGCTCCAAAAAGGTAATACCTATAAGAAAAAAATTCGACTGATGACCAGTCCTGTACTTCCCACCTAGTAAATATTTGCAAAAAATAAACACTCTTTTTTTTTATTCTTTGACTAGACCCAAATAACCTTAGCTGTTGGTGGTCTTTAAAACACAATTTAATTTTTATTCTTTGAAAAAAGCATGGCCCTCTTTTTTGTTTGATGATCTACTGATGGCTAGCTTAATATAGCAAAAATCATGGTTACCTTGATTTACGTACAATTTTTATTTTTTTTAGTAAAATATTTTTTTTCTCGAAAACTATACATTTTAGAGAAAAAAAACATTTACATTTTTTTCATATTATAACATCTAGAATTCATTTATATTTTTTTTAATCTATGTTAATACGTGACATTTAGAACGTTTTTTTGAATATCTCAGGATCCACTGAACCGATTTGACTCAAAATCTAATCAGATCTAAGTTAAAGGCTGATAAACACAATAGAACAATCGGCATGGCCGTATGTTGTTCCGTTTTTACGATATCGAAGGCGGAAAATTGACCACATAAACACACACACATACATATTACATACAGACATCAGTCAGAAAATGATTTTAAACGATCGCTAGGGTCTCAAAACGTAAAGATCTGTTAAAATCTCTAAATATTTTTTTCGGACTAAATCCATTACTTCCCTACCATAGTATAGGTGGGAAGTAAAAATATTCTAAAATTGTGAAAAGTAAATTTTGACTTAAATTTTTAGCATTCTCTACTTGTGGACTGGGAATGGTAAAATGTTAAACTAACCATTGAACAAAGGTAGAAATAGTGATATTAACAAAAAGCAGGGGATTTATAACGTGACTCGACTGTGATTGTAGCATTTTCCATATTAGAAATATTCGTATTGTACACCTTGTATATTTTGTTCTCGAGTTCAGTAAACTGAAATCCCATTGATCTGTGTTCACTTTTATTTTTAAGTCAATATAACAATCCGACCTCGACCGTCAAAGAGATGATCAGTCGGAAATGTCACTGCTAATTCTTGTAAAAAGTCCAAAAGAAAAAGTTCTACGGTATTTTTAGTTTGTGTTAAACGTTCAATCTACAAGAATTGTAAATATTCAGTGAAGTGCATCGAAGAACGAAGAATATGTTTCAAGCTACGTTACGAACGGAAAAAAATAACCAGGTATTGCGGTATCGACGACTTATTCAATGACTTCAGATAATATTGTAAAGATTTTCTTGAACTTCGTAATTTTAAATTCAAGAACACTAAAGAATTTATCAGTTAAATTATTACCTGAACTGTCTACAATCTGTCGAAAGTAAAAATCGATTTTCAAAGAACTGAAAATCGATTTTTACTTTCGACAGATTGTAGACAGTTCAGGTAATAATTACTAATTATTACTTGTAGAAAGTAAAGATCGATTGTCAATGAATTATTAATTAGCGTCTTTTTACTTTCGAGCGAGACCACAGGAGTGAAGGAAGTCCTGTATGGCGAAAAAATTCAATTTCATAGTCCTACATACTTATGAAACATAGGTGCTAAAAGAATGTAGGCTTTCACGGCCGGCGTTAATAGAATTAAGATAAGAATCTTTCGGGCTTATGAGCCGTGGTCTACTGGAATGGCATCTTCTTCTTCCAGACGTTTAGCTTGCAACTGCGACAAGCATCTTCAGTGGTGTGTTCGACGTGGTCGTAGTGTTCTTCTCGGTGTCCTGCTGTCGACAGCAGGACACCGGTCGAAGTGTCCTCTTTGGCGGAGGACACTTCGACCGCTGCCACATCGCCTTTCAGAATGTCTACCGCAGTTGTAGACGAGACGTCAGGTAGAAATACCACCGGACCACGGCCTACAAGCCCGGAAACCATGAAGACTTGAAATTATTATCGTTGTTTAAACTTTGATAAAGGCAAGGCAATTATTGGTCAAAAACTATACGCTCACAGAAAGATTATGTACAAATTATTAATGATCCTAAATTTTGGGCAGTTTAAGAAGTAGGTCGCTATTATTGTTAAAATAAATAATTAATCAAAAATCTATTGACGCACCACTTAGCGCTCCAGACAAGTGCCATTGATTATTGTAAGAAAGTTAACGGTGAATTAATAAATGCAACAAGAAGTCTATGTGTACATGCAATGTTAATTTGAACAGTTGGTTACATCATTTGTGTGGGCGTAAGTTCGAAACTTGACCGTCTATCTACTATAATATTATATAGTAGAGGTGAGTCTCGTTCATGACTGATATCCAGTATGTTATTATTCTTACATATTATGTGCCTCTAGCCAAAATAGCTGCGAGTCAGGTGTGAACGAAATTACACGTTTTTTAAAATGTAGGTTACATTTAAATTTTTTTACGAAGCGTTAAACATGTTATAGATTTATATACGATTTCCGAGATATAAAAACTTACAAACTATAAAAAATAATTGCTCATAAAATTTGCTATTTATGATGGAAATAAAATTAGAAATTTGGGGTTTTGAATTGAAGAAAACACGATTTTTGCATTGTGATTTTACTCCAACGAAGAAAATTTTAGTTAAAATTGTGTTTTAAAGACCACCAACAGCTAAGGTTATTTGAGCCTAGCACCAATTCATATTTTCAATTCATTATTTTTTTTAATAATAAATTGAAAATCCAATTGACACTTTTACCAGCTCTCTGGCTAGAATTCGGGAACTGGGGACTTGTAATAGAGGAACCATATAGCAACGCCATGTAAACAACAGCATTGCTACACGCTCAGCCATTCTCAAGCCCGAAAATTATAGTTAATGTATACTAATTATATAAAAGAGCAAGTTTATATTTATGCTACCCCAAAACTCGTGAAACACTGAGCCGATCTGAAACTTACTACCTACTTACTGATGAGTAACATAGTCAATATATTTTTACGCTACGACATAAGAGGGATGAACAGTGAGCGAAAAGAGCGATTTTAGTAGTAACTGAATTTTACAGACAGACAAACACTGCCAACCCGCTATGCAGAACATTACTTTTATTGAAAATTTTTCGTTGGAGTTTTTGAGTTACAGTAGGACTCAAAATCTGAGTTTATTTCAGACACGATTTTTCGACCCTATCACCATACTTCCCTACGAAACATGGAAGAAAAATAAAAAAAAGGGTGTAGGTCTCGGGACCCCCGACAGATGTGAAACATCAAAGAAAACTTTATTGAACTCGGTGGTATTCTCTATGTAGTAGTATATATTTTTTTAAAAGCAGCAACTAACTGTTATGCTGACGTATTCCTATATACTGCACTGTAACACCGCGTGTGTTACAGTGCACGCCTGAGCCAAAAGAGAGAGAGAGTGCCGCAGTGGTGGGGAGAACAGCAGCGAAGGAGCGGACCAAACATTTCGTTGCATATTTCCCCTCACGCGGCTGTTCACAGCCCGACATAAGATGTTTCACATCAAAAAATATAATTGTATGTATTATTATATTATAAGGTAAATAAGCAAGTGTTTCAATTATTCAGATAAAAGCCGGCAGTTAGTTGTCTGACCAATATAACGGTATCAATAAGAATATGTATTTACAAGACGTTGTTAATATTTGTTGTAAGATCTAGCTAAGTGCAAAATCAAACAACGTTATTATGTATTTTAATTTTTAATACCTATGTAAATTAGATGGTAATTTAAGTTTGTCAAACTTTATACAAAAAAATATAATAGCTATTCATATACACAAAAACATATTGATCTTATCTTGAGACTTAAATCTGTTTATTGATTTGATATCCGCTATTTAGTTTTGGTACCAAAATTTAAATTTTTTTTTTAAACTCAAAAAATCTAATTTTTTTTCAAATAAATTATATTTACTAACAACGAAAATTGGTTTGAATATGAAACAAAATTAGGGGTGGTACACCATACATGTAACTGAGGGATGAAAAAAAATTCCAGTGCACATAAGCATGTTGGGGTATCTTTATAGATAGGCCTTCAAAAATGATGTAGAAGTTTCAAAATGACTTTTGTATTTAAGTCAATTTAGTTGGTGAATGTTGAGACATAAGTCGTAAAAAAAAGTGTGTCTCCCCTCTAACTTTTCAACTATGGGGTGGAAAATTCTGAAAAAATTTAAGGCAGTAGAACTTATATATTGGTTTGAATTAGAACCCTTAACTGCAATTTATAATTGTTTGATATTACTTACCAGTAAGCGTTTGCTGCACTAGCGTGATAAGAACAAATGTACAGATGCTTATAAAGCTTAACGAAGGCCCGTTAGGCCCCGAACTCAACGCCATCATGGCGTTCTTCCACTTTTTCAAATCTGAAACAAAATACATACACATTAATTAAAAATTCGAAAATGGTTAGTTTAATTTCAAAAATACATAATAATTATAGTCCTTATAATTATTGAGTTATAGAGAAGAATATTCAATATATTATATTCCTTAAAGCTACCGACTGCCAGACGCCAATATCAGTTCAGTGTGTGTTTTTAAAGACCACCAACAACTAAGGTTAGTTGGGCCTAGCACCAATTCATATTTTCAGTTCATTATTTTTTTTAATAATAAATTGAAAATCCAATTGACACTTTTACCAGCTCTCGGGCTAGAACCCGGGAACTTGTAATAGAGGAACCATAGCAACGCCATGTAAATAACAGCATTGCTACACGCTCGGCTATTCTCAAGCCCAACGTCGAAACGTGTTTTCCCAAATAGGTATTATACAAAATAGTCGAAAAACTCGCTATACAATAAAATTACAGACAATGGTTCCGTCTCTATTTTATTTATTAGTATGATAACATTCTTTTTATTGTGCGGGCGAAGCAACGCTTTGACATCTTGAAATATTAATATTTTTATGCAAAGATTTATTTTCTAAAAATTTCAACAGAACTGTATAGAAAGCAAAAGTTTTAATTTTGTATATGAAATGACGTGAAATATGTTTTATAAAATTTACGCATGCAATTAAGCAATTAAGTAAATTTTATAATAAAAATTTATAACCAATTTATTATGAAAAGTGAGAATTATAAAATAAGTATGCTTCAATAAATATCCAACCTCCCACAGCGTTGCGACAAAAATTCTTTTTTGTTGTCACGGTATTTTTTACAGTTAAGTACGTGCTTTCTGCGGTTTCTATAGGTGAAGAGATTCTGTCTTTTTTATGCTCAAGGTAAAATCATTGTCAAATCAAAGCGTGATGCTCGGAACCAGTCTCGTTCGAGAATGCCAAAAATCAGTTACATATAAAAAGTCTTAATACTGTATCATTCACATTACGCAACTCTTAGTACAATCCAAGTTAGACCTCGTGCGGCGAAAGATTAAGCCACCGCGTCATAGTAACGTGAATGCATTGCGCCCGCCTTCTAGCTTGCTATTGGCTGTTTATTGTCATGAATAGCAGTTTGCCAAAATTGTACCTAACGTCATAAAACCCAATGTGCAGTTTTGTGTACACGGCACTGTCTGCGGGCAAGCAGGCGTTCACTAGCATATTATTGATGATGTGCCTGGCTTCATCTCTCACCGCGGGCACTCTACCAGATTACAATAGTTGAGACCGCCTGTTCTATAATCTTCGAACAGCATTATAAAAAATACTAGTAAAAAAAAACTTTTTTGAGACAAGTTTTTATTTAAATGCGCTAAAAAAGAAAAAATAATTTTTAATAATTTAGGTGATCATAATTATAAAACTGTGGGTCGTGAACTCTATGATAGTTTATTAGTCACGACCCACGCTTTTATAATTATGAACCTAAATTATTAAACAAATTTTTTCCTTTTCAATGCATTTAAATAAAAGCGTGTCTCTAAAAAGTTTTTTTTACTAATATTTATTTTGTTCATTTTAGTCTTTCAAAATTTTACTCCCCTTTGACACCCGTAGGGGTTGAATTTCGAAAAATCCTTTCTTAGCGGATGCTTACGTCAGAAAAGGAACCAACTGTCCAAATTTCAAGTTTCTAGCTTCAGCGATTTGGCCTGGGCGTTGATTAGTCAAAAAAAAACCTACATCCCCGTTTGAACCCCTTAGGGGCTGAATTTATTTCTAAAAATGATTTATTCATGTATTGTCATCGGGAATACATATGTGTACAAAATTTCAAATCGATCGGATAGGTGGAAGTCGTTCAAAATTAACTTTCAAGATTTGACCTAAACAAACACACAACTAACATACATTGCAAGTTAAATAAAAGCTTATAAATATGAACCATGCTTATAGAAGTTTCTACAGCCTTCCCCCTGCATTTTGTACGAGGAACTAGTCTTGCCATCACATACTGGTATTGAGGAAAGATCCGTGTAGAAAATTTAATCAAAATCTTTATGGTCGTTTATTTTATAGATTTTTAGAGGGTCATTCTTTTTTCTCCCACATTTGAGCTAGGACCGATTTTGCGATTTCTCTTCAAGGTGTGAGCTGTGATTGTTGTGAACACGCATGCAAAATTTGAGTAAAATCGAATGACACACTAATAATCATTTATTAAAGAATGTTTACAACTCACATATTGGCATTAACTTGGACAAATTATAATTAACTTCTTGCCTTTCGTTATGTAGATGTTTTGTTTAAACTTGACATTGTAAATAATTTGCAATTCATTTCAAATGAATGAACATGTTAAGTGAAATGACAGGGAAATTATGATAATTTGTATCTGTACTAACTAATGAATGAATAATGATGTTATTGTTTGATGTGTCAGGTGTATTTACACTATATAATCAAAAATTATGTTTATAATAATATAATTGTTTTATTTTTAATGAAATTAAACTACTCATGCTTCTTATAAGCTTTAGTAATATTTTTGGTTACTTTTAAAATAGCTTCGTAATAATTTTATTTAAATGTATAATTTTTAATTTTCGAGTCGTATGTCCGTTAGGAGCGTCTTATTTAATTATTCTTTGACAATTTTGGTTACTAAAATTGATCTTCACTTTTTTTCTTTCATATACTACCCGAGTTTGATACCTGCTTATGAATGTTTTTTCAGTTGTAGAGAATCTCAATGGAAGTACAGTGTACTTAATTTAAAAAAATGTAGTTACTAAATGTTCTATGTACTTTTACATACCTAATAATTATTACAAAAAAATATTTTAAAGTTCTCCTAAGATTGACGAATAATTTGTCTAGTTTCATTGTAAGAAGGAAGGCGATTACTCAATGATGTCTCTGAATATACATAGTTTCAAGGATTCAACAATATTATGTCAAAGAGCTCTATTTTGAGTGCTTTTCTTTAGCTCACTTCATAGTTAACCCGATCGTCTTCACTTCGCCGTTAATTGCTCATTGACTTATTGCGGATTTTCCTCTTCCTCTCGTTTCTTGAGGATCCCAATCGATAGCGACTTTAACGATATTTATTTTGCTCTTCTCAACACATGACCTATCCAATTCCATTTGCAAATACAACAAACCGATTAACTGCGATGTGGATGTACAAAAGCGGCAAGACGAAACCAAATTAGTCGGCACTTCAAAGTAAATTTGAAATTACGTAGCTAACAATCATAATATCTATGTATGCAAATATACATGACTTATTACTTGTACCTACAGCCAACTTGCATGTGCATAAACAAATACTTACACACTGTTTCGAAAATGCCTATCGCTAATTCTAAACCAATACGTGTAAAACACGGTCATGTGGTAAAATGTCAACAAAATTATGCTGCAGAGAAGTAATTAATTGTAAAACATGCTCTTGGAATCATCACGGTGATAATTAAGGAAGAAGAGACCTGCCGATATTATCATGGGAAACAATTCAAGATGGAATGGAAAATGCAGGATACAAGTGGAAAGATGTGCAAGAAAGTGGAAGGAGTTTGTCTTGGAATTTTCAATAGGAGAAGGGGTAGACAAAAGCTGTCACGAAGTATAGAAAAAATTCAAGATAAATTGGAAAATGTAGGGTACAGGTTCAAAGATTTGCAAGAAGTAGAAGAGAGTAAAGTTTGTCTCGAACCTATTCTCCAAGCCGGAATAAAAAAATAATTTGTACATTTCAAATGTTTTATCAAGACTGTAGTTTATTTCCTTTTTGGAGACATTTAGAGATAATTAATTATATCCTATTGTGAAGTATTTTTTACGGATATAATAAATTCTATTAAAAATAACGTTACGTAATAATTTACCGTTCAGAATTTCCTATTTTATCGATATCCGTACGTTGTGTAAAATAATAATTTATATTGCTTTGAAAAAGTTTGATGACAAATTCATTTCAATATTTAGATTCGTCGACGTAATGCTATAGAAAATAGATTTACCGATGTTGGTTTAATGTTTGTGAACCAAAAATAGACGGAACTAATTTTTCAATTGTACTTTTCGCTTTGTTTTAAAGTTAAAATAAATGTACGTAGTAGGTGGACAAAAATAATCATATTTATTTCAATAAACGATACTGACGCATTAAAGATGACAATCAGATAATTTTCTTAATAAAAAATTATAATTATTCGAATTCATAACACTTCATTATATCTTTTTAATTCAAATAAAACTTTGGTTTGTAGATGAAAAAATAAATTTTTTGAAAATATTAAATTAACGAATCGAAATTTTGTTAAAGCATTGTATTATAAAAGAATTTTTTTTTTAAATTTCCTTTTATCACACCTTAGAATACGTAACAATAACTAGTATCTAGCGGTCCCGCCCGCGGCTTCGCCGGGGTGCTATAAATTATTGATTAGCTACAAATTTTTAGTTTAAGCAATTTTAGAGATACAGGGTGTCCTTCATGAAGGTTTCCACCCCTTAGAATACGGATTGTGTTAATTTGTCGAACACCGATCTCTTCGATTTTACTTATGTAATTCTGTGGGATTTTGAATGAAGGAATAGTGTAACTACGTGGGATTAGCTCATGAGTCACATAATCAGATACTACCAGGTGTTTTGCCCAATTTTTTGCCGGCCGGCGCATATATTATACAAAATGTTAAAAATGCCATAAAACACCAAACCATTTAAACATTTCTCGATGCACGTTTCGCCAACCAAGTTGGAATCATCAGGAGATGATTAAATCACCTCCTGACGATGCCAACTTGGTTGGCGAAACGTTCGTCAAGAAATTTTTAAATGACAAACTCATGCATGAATTAAATCTGACAATGTAATTAACAAAAATTTCCTGCCAGATAAGCTTTAATAGATAGGGGAGATTTTCAAACTTTATTTTAAAACAAAAATGAAGGAGGTGCATGGAATTTACTTTCATGAAAAAAATCATTTATAACAAAAGGTCTGCCAGATGTTAATTAACAAAAATTGTTAGCCAGGCAATTTTATTCAAAAATGATACATTATTTACCATAAATTGTGTAATTTAAAATATTCATTAAAAATAGCAATTAACAAATTTTTACTTGTCTGGCGGGCGTAACATGTTTTCCAACTATTTTCATCTTTTAAATTTGAGGTGTTTTATGGGGTACCTTTTTGGACTATGGGAGCTTGGACTACTAAATATTTTTTGCCTGCATTTAAAATTCCGAAAATAAATTCTATAGAATTATCGTTAGGCACTTGGTAGAACATGATTGAATAAAAATTAATAAACAAACACTTGAAAAATTCTACACATTTATTCATCTCAACGATCGTTTCGGGTTTCTAACCCATCATCAGGAGTTTACTTTTAAAGTAAACTCCTGATGATGTGTAAATGTGTAGAATTTTTCAAGTGTTTGTTTATTAATTTTTATTCCGAAAAAATCCGAAAAACTCGTAAAAGAGTTAAGTTGAACAAACTGAGGTCCCGTTACAATTTTATTTATTATTATCACGATGAAGGGAACAAAGTGAATTTGTTATGTTTAATGAGAATTGTGTTTATTGTTAAATCACTGCATTTTTAAGACCAGCTTGTATACAGGTACTACAGGTGTTGGCTTAAATGATCTGATTAGTCACACATATGCATTATCGCGCTCGATGCATTTTGTCAAAAGAAAACAATAATACAAGCTTTTTTCTTCGGACTATTTCAACACACAATGTTCTGTTGATAAAACAAACTTTAGAAATTATTATAGAAACGTTACCTATATTAATTGTAGCATGAACTTTTAAAACGGGAAGTTGACAATATTTTACCAACGGTTTTATTATAACTGGAATAATATATGAACCCTCCAGCACTCAGGTTTTTACCTGCTAATCGATAAGTGTCAACTGGATATTCAGTTTATCAACAATAAAAAAATTGGTATGGAGAACCATACTTGACTTCCATGTTCCAAATTCATAAAAATAAAACGAAGACTTTAATGATCAATCAGAACAGATACTCGAAATAATATTAAGCTTTATTAACGTGACTGTAACTATTTTGACACGTTGATTACTTTTGAAAGATTTTAATCGGGTTATGTCTAAACGTTGCTTGATTACATCATGTTAATTAGTAACAATAATGGCCAGTTTATCGTAAATTTTAATCACGGTGTTTTTTTAATCACACTGTTAAATCAAGGGTTGCTATGGTAACGAAACGCAGCAACCAATGAACACGTAGCGATCAAAATTTAACAGTGTGATTAAAAAAACACCGGCCATAAGTAGGTACCTACTATAAGTATACCAACTAGAAATTCAACGATAAAAATAACATTTGTCCGTTTAGTTCACATCGGAGTCGTTTCTTTACGACTATAAATAAATAAAATGTTAACACAGTAGAGTATAAGTGACTTCGCAAAATATCTGAAAAATTATAAAATTAATATGGAGACTTTAATGATCAAGTAGAACAGTAACCCGATATTCGCTAAATTAGGTACCCACGAAATTCTATAATTGTAATTAATTGCTTTTTAACGATTTTACCCCGGATATTTTTAACGTTACTTTTGAGTCATTAACAGAGAGACATCCCTCAGGGGAAACATCGGAATGTAGTTTGCATTCCAATGTTTTTTGGGGATTAGCATTCCCAGAGACCCGAGCTCGTACCAGTCGGTTTGTGTATGCCGGCTGGCGGACTCTAATACACTAATGGATTTATTGTTGTGTTAAAGACGCTAATGACCTGAGTTGTCGACGCGTCTATAATCTACAATAAATTAAATAAACAGAGAGACATTTGCCCGCTTTTCCAATTACTGTTTTTTATTTATATAGTTTTAACTTTGAGTCTCGCAGGACTGACAGTGGTGTATTGCGGCAATTTTTACAATGACTGAAGGTATTTTTTGTTTATACATAATATATTGTTACAAGCCTCATTAGTTATTACCGTTAGAAGATGATAGAAAATAATGGGTTTGTTGTTGTTAAGCAAAACTGTTCACATTATCTCTGACATACATAGCATAGTGGACTTCAGTTATACATGTTTGCGCATTGTTCGCTATGCTTAAGTAGGTACACTTTAAGTTATAATTATTACTAATTAATTATCTAAGTAGGTACAACAAAACGAGTGGTTAAACGAAGAGTTGCATGTGGATGGTTAAACCACAAGAAATTTGTCTTTAATTATTGAAGACAATCTCAACCAAGGTTCAATTAGAAGACCAGTTAGGTATAGTGTCCTGAGAAGTAATAACAAAGAGTTTAGTCACGTCTAACCACAATAATTTTATTAATGAATGTATATTTCAAGAGCTATGCTCCCATCTTCAGCAAATACTAAAATACTAGTTTAGTATTTGCTGAAGAACAATTTTTGATTTTTTTAACATTGGAAATGTTTATGTTCGTATATGGGGGCAGAGTTACGAGTTTTCGTTCAAGGCCAAAAGACAACGGTGTCGCGATCAAGTGAGGAGCAATCATGCAAAATTGAACAAGTGCAATTTTTTCGAAATGTGTTTTATATCATGTCTAGTTAATTGAGAGGTATTTGCGACGATCTGCGGTGTTATTTTTGAGCAAATTTTAATAAATACTGTAGAAAAATCCATTTAAAAGTTAAGTAATCAAGCAAAAGTGAACGCGTATATAACAGAAAAATAATAGGGTTATTCCTGACAAAACTAAACAGTGCATTGATAAATATTGTGTGTATAATAAACAGTTAATTATGTTTCATATATGCTGTTATCATTTCCAATGTCCTCGATGGTTGCAAGGATTGCGAAATCTGTGAATTTTTTTCAAAAACCGTTGAACTACAAACAAAAATCTTTTTACTACAAACAACTACAAACGAAAAGCTACAGATTGGACAAAAACATTTTTTTTTATCTCAAAGTCGGGGTACAAGTTCACACAGCTCAAAAACTGTTTTAGATTAATATAGGAAAATACTTTTCCAGGAAATTTTGAGCAGTGAAAAGGTTACCAGTCAAAATAAGTGAATTTGCTTTGGTGTATTTTCAGTTGGAAAAATTGTGTGTTTTAAAGACTACCAACAGCTACGGTTATTTGGGCCTAGCACCAATTCATATTTTCAATTCATTATAATTTTTTTTAATAATAAATTGAAAATCTAATTGACACTTGTACCAGCTCTCGGGCTAGAACCCGGGAACTGGGGACTTGTAATAGAGGAACCATAGCAACGCCATGTAAACAACAGCATTGCTAAACGCTCGGCTATTCTCAAGCCCATTTTTCAATTGGATATTTATTACTGTTTTTAAATCATTAATTCTATTTTTAGTACGTATTTTGCTTGCGACACACTCATGAAAAAAATGACCATTCGGTTATTTATAGGTAATATGTACTTTTAAAACACAATATAGCAATATTCTAAATGTATGTTAAAGAATGTTATCCAAATAAGTACTAAGAAATACGTGAATTGCAAATACCTATGTCTTTTTTTTTGTTTAAACAGTTTTCACCGTTATAGGAAATTTATTATTTAATGTTAATCGGCCCTCATTGATGGAGTACATGAGCTGTACTTAAAGCCCTCGAGCGTATTTGTATATATGCGAACTTTATTCTGCGTTTTTTTCTTGATTTTAAATTGTGCGTATACGTAAATATACAGGGTCACTTTGAAAAACTGTATATTTTTACAAGCTTTTATTTAACTTGCAATGCATGTTAGTTAGTTAGTTAGTTTGTGTGTTTGTTTAGGTCAAAACTTGCAAGTCAATTTTGAACGACTTCCA
Organism: Mongoloraphidia duomilia; assembly: GCA_039654895.1. NCBI lineage: Eukaryota > Metazoa > Arthropoda > Insecta > Raphidioptera > Raphidiidae > Mongoloraphidia > Mongoloraphidia duomilia. The sequence goes on from CM077517.1 coordinate 245,758, forward strand.
CGTATCCGATCGATTTGAAATTTTGTACACATATGTATTCCCGATGACAATACATGAATAAATCCTTTTTAGAGTTAAATTCAACCCCTAAGGGGTTCAAACGAGGGTGTAGGTTTTTTTTGACTAATCAACGCCCAGGCCAAATCGCTGAAGCTAGAAACTTGAATTTTGGACAGTTGGTTCCTTTTCTGACGTAAGCATCCACTAAGAAAATATTTTTCGAAATTCAACACCTATGGGTGTCTAAAGGGGGTAAAATTTTGAAAAAATATATTTTATATATATTAGTAAAAAAAAACTTTTTAGAGACAAGCTTTTATTTTTAAATGCACTAAAAAGGAAAAAATAATTTTTAATAATTTAGGTTCATAATTATAAAAGCGTGGGTCGTGACTAATAAACTATCATAGAGTTCACCACTCACACTTTTATTAATTATGAACCTAAATTATTAAAAATTATTTTTTCCTTTTTAATGCATTTAAATAAAAGCTTGTCTCTAAAAAGTAAATACTTATCAGATTTTTTTAATTTCACAATTTTTCCAGAGAAACCCTGTATATAGTTTTTATTCAAATAAATAATATCTCACACATCTAAACATCTCCCAAAAATAAAGTAACGGTCAACCGTACATATATATAAATAGAATTCGCACATACATTATTAGGTAATCTTCATATAATTTAGCATTTGCGTGCAGAGTTATTTATCAAAAATATGCAGATAAATATGGATATTAGTCATTTCTTTTGTCATTACCGTGACGTAACAATCAATAACAATAAATTTGATTATTTAAATGCTGCTGTTCATCGTAATTTTAAACGAATTGTATTATGAATATAGTAATTTCATTACTTTTAGATGCGTATAAAATTATTTTCACATCAGAATTTCTGTCTTGTGTTACTGATTTAATATTTTTTTAAGTTCGTATTATTTACACCTATACAATTGAAGCTATTAGATTACACACAGCGGTGAAGTAGCCCAAAGTTAAAATTTGGGAGGTTCATTCGTTATACTTCTTTGGCGTAACAAAACAAAAATCACTCCAAAAATTTTATCCCGCGTGCCAGTACTAAACGTTTGTAAAAAAAGACGATGAAATAATAAAATGAAGATATTAAATAAATTAATTTAATTTAATAAATTATTAATTTATTATATTTATATCTAATTATTTATTAAAAAAAGCATGTTTGTGTTGAGATTCGAATCGAACCCGGAACCTATTGCGTATGACGCGGCGGTGCTATCCATTACGCTACGTACATCTTACTTAGCAGTGCTATATAATAGGGTATTATAATCATCAACTTCCGACTAACTTCATGGTGTTAAATTTTCGTGACGCGATGCGCGCGCATCGTAAAAATTCACTCTCATCATTTTTCCATAACGCGCCAAAAGAAGTATAACTTCAAAAATTATATCATCGTAACCATGTTTGGAAGTTTTTTCTCAACAATAAAAATTATCTTTGTATACGAGTTTATTATCTTTTCGATTGAAAAGAGCGTTGAAATTTCCTCAAAGTGTACATTTTTAACTCTTCTGCATTTTTTTCAGTACAATAGTGTATAAATAGTCTTACAGTAAATCGTGATAAAACATATTTTATAGCCATATTTTCATAATATCTTTATTTGCATTGATAAGAAAAGTCAATGGGTTTGCGTAGGTGTGCAGTCAGTCAGTCAGTCATAAATATGACTAATTCATTTATAAGCGTTATGTATTCCTTCATTCATTCATAAAAATACCGCATAATATGTTACTGCACATGACACAGGTAATACTGTAAGAGAGTAAACCTGTTATCTTTCTTTGCAATTGCAGCACAAAAGACGTAACGGTCTCTGAATTAAATATTGTATAATACAACAGATTAACCAAATAAAACAGAGCATCCGGAATTATATATATCTATCATTTTTCAACTTGTGGTGAAGTAAAGGATAGATTTGTTGATTATGACCATACAGAGATGTGAGTACAACAGGTGAGAAAAAAAAACAAAATGAACGTCCATGTTTGGTGAGAAAATAACGGCTATTTGTTGTTGGAAAGTTATTTACCTTTTCTTTAAGATCTCCGTTATTTTCGCTATCTATGGATTAACATTATAAATGGATTGGTCTGGTTACCACTTACCAGACGCATTCTGGGTACTGACTATTTTAAATTGTACTGCTATAAAAGAATTTAATTAATGATTGCATCACATCAAGTTAATGTACCTTAACCAAATTTGACAATGTTATATTATTATTATGATGTCTGTAAAAAATTCACTGAGCTATTTAAATTAAACTTTTATTATACGCCTTTAGACATACGACATTGCTTCACAAATACATAGAAATAAATTTTGGTTTAACAATGTCAGTGCCACGTATTTTAACAATGTCGACTGCAATTTGTAGAATTTCAGTATTATTAATCGGTACTGGGCCCATATAACTCTGACAGTTGGTGGACTTATTAATTTAACACATTTACTTTTGTAGTTAATGTACCGTTTCGAAAAACCCTAAGTTAATAATAATTAAGTGCTGTCAATCAAAACGTAACAGAAGATAAAACGTACGTAATATAAATATACATTTTTATGAATGACAAAAAAGATAGTTATAGTTTTGTGGCAAGCTACGCGTCATTATCAAGTACAGCACAAGAAGAAATGGTAATTTTAAAATTAGAAGAGGTCATGGGCGTGACAGTCCGCACAAAAAAAAAATGGGTGTGTACTTATGACCACACGACAGAAGTGAAAACTTCAGATTTTCTAATTATAGCGAATTTATGAAGTAAAAATAATTTATTACTAAAATACTAAAATTGTATTTTTAATTAATTCCACCTTGGTTTCAAAAAAATTATAATTACTGTCAAAGAAAGAATATAACAAAAATAAAAACATATATATAAATAAATATCATGTAGAATTTAGAAAAAAAAACGCCAAAAAATTCTACGCTGCCATCAGGTCTCGAACCCAAGTTCCTATGCATAGAACGCAAAGACTAAACCAACTGCGCTATGGGTGGCAGTGTGTACACGGCCGAATTCTTACGCAAAATTGCGAACGCTTCACATTTTTTCAGTACCCAGGCAAAGAGTGCCTATAACACGCCTAAGTAAGTTTTCACTTCAAAAAGTGAATAAGCTCGAATATGATACCAAAATTAGTTTTAGTTCACGGTTACCCTCGTTCTATTTCATGTGTTTGAACGCTATAAGCTATGATTGAAGCCACGCCCTGGACTCTTCCAATTTTTAACTATAGAAGCCGTGATAGAGTGAAGAACGTAAGGGTTCAGAGATGTCGTGTCAGAGAAGAAAAGTGTAACACATGGGGGGAGTTTGACATTAAAAAGACAGGAGACATTTGGAGACTACAGAAATTGCTTTGCAGCCTCTACTTAAAGGGGCAGAAGTTATTAATGGACTTGTATGTGTCACTCTCTACTCTGCAGTAATTGTGTTCGGAGAGAGTGAACTTGTGAGTGCACCTTAGAAATTCATCACTCAGTCACTAACTAAATAAATATATTATACACATTATCAGCGGTTCACCAACTTTGTTAGGTACGTGCTGTCAACATTAATCTTTTTTACTCCGAGTATGTCTAGAAAAAAAGAAATCGATTTAATGTTCATTAATGTTTAATAATGACCCATCAGTCTAGCACTTTTTAACCCTGACCCACAAAAAGTGGGGTATTTGGGTCTGTCTGTGCTATCATAACTCTTATAGGTGAACCAATTTTGATACGGTTTGTTTGCATTTTGTTTTTCACGACAATAACGTTTTTTAACTGGAAATTATTTTTGATGTGAAACCACCACTCTCTCTCTCTTGGCTCAGGCGTGCACTGTAACACACGCGGTGTTACAGTGCAGTATATAGGATTACGTCAGCATAACAGTTAGTTGCTGCTTTTGTTAACTGGAAATTATTTTTTGTTTAAAAGGCTGGCAAAAAAATTAAAGCTAATAAATGTTTGATTAAAAGTTCTTTTGACTGGAAATCGTTATATTTACGTGTTAAATATGAAAAAATCAAAGTGGCAATGGATTTATTTCTTGGTAAATATATTTTTTTTTGAACTACCCAAATATAATAATTTCAAAATATTGCAGATCTAAGTCGTAGTTAAGTTATGTTAACTTACAGCTATAGTTATCTTCAACTCTGTTTTTTCTCAATTTTGGAGAAAATATCCTGCAAATCGAGCCATTTAGAAGTTAAATGGGTCTTACTTTACTCCACGGTGCCAACAATGTCATTTTAAATTTCTCTTATATGTAACACTAGCGGCCCGATCCGGCTTCGCCCGGGTGCTATGAATTTATAATTTATTAATACATTACTCACTCGCTTCGCTCGAATTTAAAATTATTTAAAACATTTTCACTCGCTTCGCTCGTTCGCTCGAATTTATAATTATTTAAAACATTACTCACTCGCTCCGCTCGTTCGCTCGAATTTATAATTAATTAAAACATTTCTCACTCGCTTCGCTCGTTCGCTCGAATTTATAATTAATAAATAGTTTTCGCAGCGCACGCCAAATAATGACTTTTATAGGCAAATTTTTGATACCTTGGGTTACATTATTGTAATTTTCATAGGGATCTCTAATTTTTTTGAAAATAAAATACAGCCCATGTTACTCGCTGATGATGTAGCTTTCTATAGGTGAAAGAATTTTAAAATCAGTTAAGTAGTTTTTGAGTTTATTCATTACTAACAAATAAACAAACCTACAAAAAATCAAATCTTTTCTCTTTATAATATTAGAATGACTATGTACTGCTGAAATCACTTCCTGCGAAAGTTGATTAAAAGAATTGTAAATTATAGACGCCCAACAACTGAGGTCATTAGCGTAGTTGATTAAAAGCCAAAGTTATTGAAAATGTACGGGAATAATAAGAATCTACTTGTTCGAAATTTTTGTCTTGAGCCGATTTTAAATGCACTGACATGCAAGTCGCCGCAGGAAAACGCACGGTGCATCGCATCATGAGAGGCCATGTGGCGGCGGTGAAGCGTGGCTGCCGTGTTATTATAGCCTATACAGTAGGTACAGTGACATGTTATATACCACACAATAATAGAAGAGAGTATAAAACTGCAGCTTGTTCTGTTTTATTCTACGACATCTGACAGATTGAAAACAGAGTTCTCACTCACTTTTAGTTATTACGCAAACGAAACGACTTTCATTTCACTTATAATAATAATCTACATATTATCTATACACATAATATGTAATTTTATCTGTCAGTTTCGAAGTTCTGTCGCAAAAACGACTGATGCGATTTTGAATTAAACTAGCAAATAAAAGAATGTAGGCTTTCACGGCCGGCGTTAATAGAATTAAGATAAGAATCTTTCGGGCTTATGAGCCGTGGTCTACTGGAATGGCATCTTCTTCTTCCAGACGTTTAGCTTGCAACTGCGACAAGCATCTTCAGTGGTGTGTTCGACGTGGTCGTAGTGTTCTTCTCGGTGTTCTGCTGTCAACTTGTAATATTATAGTTGAGAGTCATAGAATTGTTCTACATCGTCAAGACCCAATTAATAGGAAATAACCTTAATTTAAGAAATTAAAAACTTTTCTAATACATCACAATAAGCTTAGTTTCTGGTACGACTTTCAACGATAATGTTCGGTTTCTGATACCACTTTCCAGAAATCGATCATTAATTATGTACCATTTTTCAATATTCTTTAAGTGAAGATAGAACTATCTATAAAGACTTTCGCAACTGGTTTTTGAGAAAGTAAAAAGAAATACGCGTCAGCCGCAGAGAACTATTTTTTTTCTGCCAGAGATATTCTAGAAAGAAATGAAAACCATCTGTCTGATAATAACTGCAAAGTAATTAATGTTTTATGATATTACATACATATGTACTATTTATTAATGGTTCTTGTTATTTTATTCTTACTATTGTATCCGACAGCGAAGTAGTAATTAAAGACTACAGCAAAAAATAAAAATAAGTTAGTATAGAAAAAAAATCTCTTTGAAAATGTTTAATGTCTGTTTATTTTTTTATAAATCGTTGAGTAAAATACTGGCATGCCTCGATTAATGCTGACTCCTATAATTTATTACCGCTATATAATATTTTTATATACCTAGGGGGGTACATTAAATTCGAACCTAGCAGATTCCAATAGTGGGACAAAGCATTAAAAAATTTGTTACAGTAGCTGCTGACTTATTTGACGTTAGTTACAATCGTGAAAACTGCATATCTACCAAATTTCATGTTTCTAGATCGAGTAACTTCCAAATGCGACCCGGGGACACAATATTGTACCATAATTGGCAATTTTGCGCTAAAAGAAATCTAAATGTTTTTTACTTTACTTGATGAGACCTACTCATAGACGTACCCCACGTGGCTATCTCCAAAATTTTATTTTTTCTAACCCCCTCTTCAATGTACGGGACTTGGGCTACATCAACACACCAACTTCCATAATAAATGTCAATTTAATTATTGAAGCGCCAATAATTCAGAAGCTAGAACAGAACAATAGGTTCCACCTTCTAAGTACGGGATCCTAAAAAAACTACTTCCACGAAAATCTAATTAAAGTCAAGAAATGTCTTCAGCTACCATAAAAATATAATAATTATAATGACTTTTTTATTCTATTAATGAGGTCAGCAGTTAGTCTTCCCAAAGTATATTTCTCATCAATCAATTTTTGGAATCGGGTATCAGAACTGAGAACAGAAGACTGAAGTTGCTAGATGGACCAAGTTGTGGCACATTTTTCTCCTTAACAACTTGGTCCATCTAGCAACTTCAGTCTTCTGTCCTCAATTCGGATACCCGATTCCAAAAACCAATAAATTTGACAGTTTGCAAATACGCGTATTTTTTATTTCATTCATGGATATACATGCATAATATTGTACACATATATATATTTATATCTATTTATTATCAGCATGACTGATGCGAGAGACTCATAAATAACAGTTCGGCCCTTCGTTCTCACAGAGCTGAGAAAAGAACAGGACTCGAACCAGACATTTTACATAAATACTTGTTTGACATAGCATCGAACACAGTTCAATTTATTGACATAGCGGTATTCTATACACACAAAATGTATTACCCATTCGCTACGCTATATATCCGCGGTAAAAAAGCAAAACAGCTTATGTAGAAATTGTGGTAAAACAAAATTATAATCATCGTTTCGTTGCAAATCTATCAATAGATCGATGCACCTTCCTATACTAACTACACGAGCATCGAGAACGTCCAGTTTGAACTAAATTTATTTATCAATATATTAGAAATGCCTCAGGCTAGAATATTTATAGAAAAAGGGTGCTTATATAATGACGCACTAGTGAATGAACGATTTTTTTCATTGTTAATTGCCGTATTAAAAAAAAGCGATAAAATTCACTTTTCGCACAGGTAAGCATAACAATGATTATTACGTCTTGTCGTGGGAATTCGCTTGTAAAATACTGACACGTCGTATATAAATTGCATATCTTAGACACGGTCTAAGAACTTATAGGTTATGTACAGTGGATAAATATATAATAGATGTTACTTATCAATTATTCATTACATAAGACACAAAATTTTGCATTTATTTTTATTACTTCCCACCTCTAATATGGTAGGGAAGTAATGGATTTAGTCCGAAAAAAATATTTCAAGATTTTAACAGATCTTCACGTGTTGAGACCCTAGCAATCGTTTAAGATTATTTTCTGACTGATGTCTGTATGTGTGTGTGTGTATGTGGTCAATTTTTCGCCTTCGATATCGTAAAAACGGAACAACATACGGCCATGCCGATTGTTCTATTGTGTTTATCAGCCTTTAACTTAGATCTGATTAGATTTTGAGTGAAATCGGTTCAGTGGATCCTGAGATATTAAAAAAAACGTTCTCAATGTCAAGTATTAACATAGGTAAAAAAAAATAAATGAATTCTAGATGTTATAATATGAAAAAAATGTAAATATTTTTTTTCTCTAAAATGTATAGTTTTTGAGAAAAAAAATATTTTACTAAAAAAAGAAAATTGTACGTAAATCAAGGTAACCATGATTTTTGCTATATTAAGCTAGCCATCAGTAGATCACCGAACAAAAAAGAGTGTTTATTTTTTGCAAATATTTACTAGGTGGGAAGTATAGGACTGGTCATCAGTCGAATTTTATTAATTAGAATATTTGAGAATGAATTAAATCCATTTTTTAAAGTCTTTAATATGATTCATATTTCGTAAGCTTTGATTAAAACAGTAATTTGCTAACATAAGCATTTATTTGTGATTAAATCACTAAGGTAAAATCTATAGAGGACGCTACCGTATACAACTGATTATACAAAATTGAAGCCAGGTTTGACGTCACAGGGCCCATCAAATGGATTGGGAATATTATTCTCTTCTTCTCACATATAAAATGAGGGCCTAATTACAATGGCGACTTATTTTTTTACTTTTTAGTGGCTTTACAATGCCCACGTAGTTTGCATGTTATCAACCGACTTCTGTCTTGATATTTGACATTTGCCTTAACAGCAATCAGTCGAACTACTGAACCGATTTAAGTAAAATTTATATGGGACTACCCCGAAGGTATGCCCTATGAAATAAAATAATAATCATTAAAATCGGTTTACAAATAAAGGAGAAATCGGTGAACATACGCATACATAAAAAAATACATAGGTGTCGAATATAGAACCTCCTCCTTTTTTGAAGTCGGTCAAAAATGGAATCAACGCCCATTTTTACACTGAAATTTCAGAGACAAACAGAGGTATTATCCCACGTACCCTTTTTGTAGAATTCCAATTATTTTCTAATACTAAACATGACTAAAATATCACTATCAGACTTTTATACTGATATTGCGGTTCTAAGAAAGATTTATCATTTAAGACGTGCGAAAGCTGTTAAATATGTTGACACTAAGGAATTACAAAACGCCAATGAATAAGTGCATCTAAGTCACACACAATCCATGATAATTATGAATTAATTAAAGCTTACTATCCCACCTAGAAAGCAGTCATGAATACATAGAATGCTTATCTGGGGCCACGGCAGTGGCCCCCGCCAAGTCGAGCAAACAACAGACGGCCGCTACCGTGTATACCTTTTCTCGAAGCAACTCAAGGCACTTTTCAACTTTCTATATCTCTGTTACAAATGCAGGCAGAAGGCTGAAAATTTCGCTAGAGATTGTACCTAACGGTCTTAACTAATTCCCCAAATTACAAGTTTCTAATAAATATAGTTCAGAAAATTTCAACCCTCAAAATTGTCTATTTTGTCATCACTCACTCACTCACTGACATAGCGATCATCAAAAAGCTAGAGCACTTCCAGTAGTCCTAGAAAGCTGAAATTTGGTATGCAGGCTGGGTTTCGCGTACAAGTAACGAGGAAATTCAAACATGTGTGATCTTCCCCCTCCAACCCCTAAAAGGGGGTGTTGCAGATTTCTATAGGTCCTTAGTTAGAGAAAGATGAAATTTGGTATGCAGGCTGGGCTTCGCGTACAAGTAACGAGAAAATTAACAAATCTATGTTTTTCCTCCTCCAACCCCTAAAAGGGGGTGGTGCATATTTCTACTATTATAGGCTACGTCCGTAGTCAGAGAAAGCTGAAATTTGGTATGCAGGCTAGGTTTCACGTACAAGTAACGAAGAAATTCAAACATGTGTGATCTTCCCCTTCCAACCCCTAAAAGGGGGTGTTGCAGATTTCTATAGGTCCTTAGTCAGAGAAAGCTGAAATTTGGTATGCATGCTGGGTTTCACGTACAAGTAACGAGAAAATTCAAATATGTGTGATTTTCCCTTTTCAACCTTACAAAAAGAACTGAGATCCCATCAAAAATATTCTTGTAAAGAAAAAAAAATGCCAAGTCTCGCAACACTTTCGCAGTAAAAAGTTTTGAGATCCCGAAAAGTACCAAGTCAGCCATTCTATTACCTTTGACTAGTTAGCAAATTACTCGATAGTTGTCTTAAAACTACACAGGTAAAATAAAGAATAATTTATAAATAATATTTTATGACTGTAAACTTGTAGTATCTTTTGAACTTGGCAATCACGTGGCATAGGTGCACTGTGATAAGATATTGTTTTTATTAAAACTTTATCGCACGGTATCATATATCCTGATGCTATGTGATTGCCAAGTTCAAAAGGTACTACAAGTTTACAGTCATAAAATATTATTTATAAATTATTCTTTATTTTACCTGTGTAGTTTTAAGACAACTATCGAGTAATTTGCTAACTTCATAGTCAAAGGTAATAGAATGGCTGACTTGGTACTTTTCGGGATCTCAAAACTTTTTACGGCGAAAGTGTTGCGAGACTTGGCATTTTTTTTCTTTACAAGAATATTTTTGATGGGATTTCACTGTTAGTTAGAGAGACGGCGACAATAAATGCTCAACTTCTCGTGATGGGAATAAAGTGTTCCTACATGGAGCTTTAGCCCCCACTACAAAATCGTCTTGTGGAGTAGCGCTCTGCAGTGTTCGACAAAGGCGCTACAGGGACGTCAGATTTTCTCGGTCATTTTTTCAAAAGTACATCACCAGTTGGCTGAAAATGATTTGATTATATCCAGATGGCCTTCTAAGTACCGACAACCCATTTTCTGCCAGGTCCTTCGCTCCAGAATATTGTTATGAACTTAAAAAGTTATTTTTTCCTTTCAAAATAGTGAAATTCTGCTTTAAGAAATACTTTTTTATAATACTTACATGTATTGAAAGTATGTACATCAATAAATAGGTAAGTTCGCTTTTTCATGCTAATGACCAAAGATAAAAGTAGCGCCTTGGAAAATTCTTTTCGGGCCGAAAGGAAGCGAAAGTGGCATCATCCTACGCGATGATTGTAAACTATATCTGATAGTTTACATAACCTACTATACTATATATTTACGGTGTTTTGGTAAGTACATATTATTGAATGTTGTTAAAATAGTTACACGCGGGAGAAATTGGCGATCGCGACTCGGGTGATTGCCGCCCTCGCTGCGCTATGGTGAGCAAACGCCACTCTCGTTCCATGAATAACGAATATACAAATTTTAAGAGTTGACAATATCGCAGACAAATAACTGCTAGTGAATATGAAACGTGGGACGATCGGTTATAAATTTGATAGCTTACGAACATTTCACTAACATTACGTCAGAGAAGTACATATGTACCTACGCAAGAAATATTTGATTTGTTCAAAATGACCAAAAATAAATTAAGCCATGTTGCTATGCAAACAAAACCTTATTAATATTCAAGTACGGCTGTCTCTAGTCATGCTTGCAAGTGTATTTTACGTCAATAAATGGCATTTGCATTGATCTCACGTCTTTTTACGCGAAATGCATTAAAACATACAAAGTAACAATTATTTAACCGCATTTTGATCGTTGAATTATTTTGAACTGATTTGAATTTTTATCATAGTAACCAGGGATGTAGGCGTGTCGGGACGCAAAAATTATTTTATTAAGTACTTCTAATATTCCCTGAGGTGTTATAAAAATTTTAATTCTATAGAATTATCGCTAGGCACTTGGTAGAACATGATTGAATAAAAATTAATAAACAAACACTTGAAAAATTCTACACATTTATTCATCTTAACGATCGTTTCCGAGTGCATTTTTATTCCAGAATACGATACAGTATGTAATAGTGAACAGTAAATTATTAAGGTACATATGAGCTAAAGTTAATAAATATTGATATTGCAACGTCGTGGCTTTTTAGGTGTTCGCGCACATGTGTCGCAGCGGTCCACTGGTTTGCGTCGGGCGGATAGCTCGCCGGAATCCAGGGTACGAAGCCCTAGTGAAAACGAAATACTGTATATGAAATGAATAACCAGCGTATTTTCTATAATAATATTTATTTAGAAACAAAGATAAAAATAAAAAGTACCCTTTACAAAAAGTAAGACAGAATAATGTGTACATATATTTCAAATGATACCGTAGTATCCAAACGACTCTATATAAACTAAATCCCTACTTTACGGAGCAACGGCAATGACTCGATACAAACTCAAAACTCTGTTTATCAACAGGAAAATATATACAACGGTATTATACCGGAGGGGCGTACCCCTTATCTGAAACGGTGGGGGAAACAGCGGTAGGACACCTACCGATAGCACAACGCACTGGTGCCGCAACGATCGCCAGGGAGTACGGGTTATAGGGGAACGGTTAGTCAGGCTATGACGGACTTAGCTGGTGACCTGCAACAGGCCGGGGGTTAATCACCCTAAACACCGGCTGATTGTAGGAGAGGTTGCGGTAGCTCGCAACGAGCGGGGAGTCACTTGACTCCCAATACCGGAGGAGCGCGGTTTAGATAAGGACTAGGTAAGCGGGTCGGAGAGGTGGTGTTATCACTACAAAACAAGCTGAAGGCTATACTATCTATGGAGAACGTGAGGCGTTTCTTCTGTCAGTCACTGGTATTCAACACAGGTCAATATTTACAGTATCATTGCTCTAGCGAGAGCTAATATTAAAACTGTTCACAAAACACATTTTATTATCGGTGTCCGTAGCACATTATATTAAATCGCGTCTTTTCACGATTTTAACACAAAACGGTTTATTTCATAACTGGCTACGCACTATTGCACATAAACTGTGGTACCGCGTTTGCTTAAACTTATTCGCACTAGTGACGATGCTGCAGGCTATCGTTACAATATATTTAGAAATTAAATAATGGTCAAAACTTTATGAAATTAGATAAATTATGGCATATAGCCATGATGTTGGCTATCTGCTATGCCATAATTTATCCAACTTCATATAGCTTTGTCTATAATCCAAAATTCAATTCAAAGCTTTGTCATTATTTAATTTCTAAATATCTCAATATTCTGATATCACAGTCTCCTGTTCCCCTTGACACTCTATAACTTTTGTATAAAACATTTTTTTATGGTTTGTACCGTTTACGAGATATTTCACTGCATTGTTTAAGATGTGCCACCCTGTATAGTGGTGTTGTATGGTTTAATAGTAGACGGTATGGTAATAAACATTTCGTTTTATTGAAAACGGCTCTTTGTTGCACTTGCACGATGGTTTCGCCATCGTAATGCATTTTTATGTCCGCCATGCCACCCACATCAAATACAGAACTAACGTTTCGCCAATATAAAAAAGTATCACAAAAATAATAAGATACGTGCATGAACTTGCAATATATGTAAGGTATCCATAATTTTATAATAGATTTGTTTGGTATCCACGTGTTGCAGGACTTATGTTAAGAGCAATTTGATACCTACGAACACCCCCTGTATTTTTCATCTCAAATCCTTTCCCCTCGCCTAAAAACAGTGGTGGTTCTCCCAAGGCTATTTTTTAAAGCTAAAGGGTTCGGGTAAACGCCAAATGAAAAACAAAGAATTAGACTATAGATCCTAAAAAGTTTTGGTTACGTGTGAAAGATTACTTTTTTAAGTTGTAAGTTTTTCCAGGAATTTTTTTTCTTTAATTTTTAGCCTGAAGGATCTTGTAGTGTGATTGCACCCGAACCCATTAGCTTTAAAAATAGCATCGGGAGAGCCATAACCGTTTTTAAGTGAAGGGAAAGGATTTGATATGGAGAGTGCAGGGAGTATTTGTAAATAGGTATCGAATGCCCTTATTGGTTGCGACGGTTCTCTTAGGTTATTGAACGTATTCTTTGCCATCATTAAAATCTGAACGAATTCTGTTTTTTAATTGGAATTGTTCACTGTAATCTCTGACGAGGAATTGAAATCCCGGACGGGAATAACCCGTCCCGTGTCTATTTTACAAGAAGTGATAAAAAAGCAAACCTGTACCCAGTTTTCCCAGTTCATTATTCTCTGTCCCATTTTTTGGATTTTTAACCTTGTCTCTCGATTGTGTATAGTCTGACAGCTATAGCTGTAAATATTTTAATTGAAATTTGAAGAATGAAGTTTTATCTCAATTTGAAATGAAGAATTTGCCAGTAATTTTTAGACTGTTATCTTCATACAGTTTTAATGAGAAGTAACATTTTTTCATTCATTCGTGTTCGTAGTTAATAAAATTCTTGTGGAAAAAATCGCGTGTTATAGAAAAGAGAAGACACAAGAGTAAGGTACTTTAAATTGAAGTGACAGTGTATAGGTAAATAAATGACATTTCTTTCTGTTTTTTTCCCATCAACAAGTGAATTTTCACATGTTAATGACACTGAATTGTTGACTTTGATATAATAATATATGAAGATCAACGACCTAAACAAGAACAAAATACTAACGCGAGTGCTTCTTGTATATCACGTGAAAATAATCATAATGATCAAGTACTTCCGGTACGCTGACTCTAAAAAACGAACTATATCTTATGTAATAATTATAACATATCCAGGTATCATAATTTTTTATAGGTACGAACATGGTTGGACTAAACAGTCAATTGATTTAAAGTTTGCTGTATATCAAAACCTACTCTAGAACTTGGGCTTAGACGGTATTAGTGGGCAATATGCAAAAGTGGGCTTGAGAATGACCGAGCGTGTAGCAATGCTGTTGTTTACATGGCGTTGCTATATGATTCCTTTATTGCAAGTCCCCAGTTCCCGGGTTCTAGCCGAGAGCTGATAAAAGTGTCAATTGGATTTTGAATTTATTATTAAAAAAAAATAATGAATTGAAAATATGAATTGGTGCTAGGCCCAAATAACTTTAGCTGTTGGTGGTCTTTAAAAACACACACACCAAATTTACACATTATAACAAAATCGTGAAAATTTTTCGAGGGGAAACAGAAAAAATGAATAATTAACAAGTTTATCGTTTTAAGTATGCCATTAAAGTTGCAACAAACTTACACTTTTTTTACATGAGTATTGTGTGTGTATTAGACGCGCGACGTAAACACAATTATTTTTGAACTTGCTTTAGGTTTGGTTCTTAGAGGAGTTGGCGATGCAATAAGAATAAAAAAAAAGAGAAGAGAATATGATACGAATATATCAATGGTCATATATGTTTCTGGAATTATGAAAAAAAAATTGAAAAATTCAATATTTGTTATAGGTACTGTCATTTAAGAATCAACGCCCTAACCTGTTTAATGTAATATGTAATTTAGTTCCATTTACGTCGTGTTTAATAATTACCTCTATTAAAAACAATATTATTACATATTTCTTTCCATACGTTGGAGCCGAACCTGTCCGTAAATAACCGAAGCGAAGCAAAAACGGAGGAAGTAGAAGATATTCCATGCATTGGCAGAATTCTTTGTATCTTGTAATATTGTAATTAGTGTCAATTACATCTTACATGACCAATATGCATGAATAATACATAAATAAATGTTTAACTATCTATCTATATTCTATAATATTATGTACTCATCTATAATACTAATTATTCAACAACAAAAAATGATTGTGTTTAGGCGTTGTCGTACGCAAACTTAAAGATAAATAGATGAAAGATAGGGGCCCCAGTTTCTAATCTAGAAATTGGGGAAAATATCAATTGAATTTTCGATTTATTAATAAAAAAAATAATAAATTTAAAAATATGAATTGGTATTGAACTCAGATAACACCTTATCATTTGTGAACCTTAAAAATGAATTTCTCTATCATAATAACTTAAGTTCTTGCACCTGTGGTTTCATAGGAAGCGATCAAAGTTTTATCTACTATGGATGAGCTATTATGTCAAGAAATTTACAATCAAATTTGTAAATTTTTTAATGAAATTTATACTCATTATAATCATTAGTTCACTACTCTATGGCTGGTACTCTTGATAAGTGACAGATTATTAAAATAGTTCAATCTCATTATGTTGATGACCTGTTCATGTGAAGAGAAAATTATCTTCTTATACCTGTGCAAATTTAAAACAAGGGAATTATATTATTAATGAAGATATGAAATTAGATCTCATGTTGCACTAATTGACTACAGTAATTACATAAGCGATGACTGATGACTAATGATATCACGCACAGGCTTATCATTTCACTTTATTATGAGAACATACGAAGTGCATATTTACATATTATGCGTATAATAATTTTGTTAATGACATCTATAAAAATGGCAAATTATCTTAAAATCCAACACATTCAATTAAAATCTCGAAGCGTATTCTGCTAACCAAATTGGCATCATCCAAAAAGATTATCAGAATCAGTTCTAGATTTGGTATCAAGGACATAATCAGGATCATTTCTTAATTTAACATCATCAATAAGATCATGATCATTTCTTGATTTGAAATCGTCAAAAAGATGATCAGATTATTAGTAGTTGAGATGACATCATCAAGAAAATGATCGGGATCATTTATTGAGTTGGCATCATCAAGAAGATGAAATATAGATATTATAACAAAATGTTGGTAGAAATAATTAAAAAAAAACTTTTCATTAATTTTTTATTTTGAACCGAATATAGCTAAAATAAAAACATATTGATTTTGCAGACCACTGCAGACAAAAAACTGACATAACTCTGTTTACTACAGTTAATTAACGATCGTATTGAGTATCCAATTAAACTATTTTTTTATCTCATCAATTAAATGTTATTTGATCTTGGTATCAACTTATATTTTCCATTTATTATTATTTTTAAAAATAAACTAACATTCAATTAATATTTTTACCAGTTCCCACGGAATCTGGTAACTGTGAACTATTATCCAAAACCTAACAATGCATTACTTTGAATTTTTTTACCGAAAGGAAAATTTTTCGAACACACGTACATTTTTATTCAATTTAACTTGTATTCCGATAACGGCTTGTATAGATGGAAAATACATAATACTTTGTGTTTTTAGTTCTTAGATAGTTTTTAATCTTTGCACTGTAGTTCTTGAAACAAGTCTGGTATGCGCATAAGTAATTCTTCTTGTAAAACAACATTTTTCCTTGAATAATATGCACATATTTAATAGTATTTATAAGTTCATTGCGAAGGTAAATCTATTTATAGCACCAGACAACGCTATGGTGAGTACCAGTGATGCAGTGAGAGAAATGCGGTTGAATCGTATAGGTACGCAAAATGTAAAACATTATTTCTCATAGATAAGCACCCATAGTGAATGGATAATTTTCGAAATCGCACTTATTGTATTTTCATTCCATCATATGGACGATGTTCTAAAACAAGTGGTTAAGGCATCCATTTTTTTGAGAAAAAATCCTCTCAAATTAAGTAATTTCGTGAAAGAAAGACGTTAAAATAAGTGTCAGTACTAATATATAAAAATAATAACATAAAAACAGAACTTCTATTTGTACGCTCTTGGGGGATATTTGAATATTTTGTACTAGCGGCCCGGTCCGGCTTCGCCCGGGTGCTATGAATTTATAATTTATTAATACATTACTCACTCGCTTCGCTCGTTCGCTCGAATTTTTTGGACGACCTCTCCAGCCTATATGGCTTGTTTTACATAGAGAAATATATATCTATTCTATTCTATCTATTTATAATTAATTAAAACATTTCCACTCGCTTCGCTCGTTCGCTCGAATTTATCATTAATAGTTTTCGCAGCGCACGCCAAATAATGACTTATATACAAATTTTTGATACCTTGGGTTACATTATTGTAATTTTCGTAGAGATCTCTAATTTTTTGAAAAACAAATACAGCCCATGTTACTGATAATGTAGACTTCTATAGGTGAAAGAATTTTTAAAATCAGTTAAGTAGTTTTTGAGTTTATCCATTACAAACAAACAAACATACAAAAAATCAAATCTTTTCTCTTTATAATAGTAGTATGATAGTATGATTACTAAGATAGGAAAACGTATATCCAGATTTTTTTTTATCTACACTATCAATTGGTAGTCAAACTATAAATTTACCCGGCTATGCTCGAGCTAAGATAAAATTCCTGTTAAAAGTTACATTAACGCAATCGAAGCCATGGGTTTAAAGCTAGTAGCTATACATAATACAGATAAAAAAAATCATCAAACGTTAATATTTTTACATTTTGTGATTTTAAGGAAATCTTGGGTTTGAGAACGTCTAAATTACACAGCTCTACGTATCAATTATATAAAATCTTAACTATAAAATAGAAAATTCGTATTTGTCCGTCACACAAAAACTCTCTGGCAGTTTATTGGGCTTGGCAAATCTGAATTAATATAACTATTTCCCTTCCCGATTAATGTTCCCCAGCTCCCGGGTTCTAGCCCGAGAGCTGGTAAAAGTTTCAATTTATTATTAAAAAAAAAAAAATAATGGATTGAAAATATGAATTGGTGCTAGGCCCAAATAACCTTAGCTGTTGGTGGTCTTTAAACACACAATTCCGATTAATGTTAGAGAAAATATGCGTGAGGAAATAAGGCTATCTATTATTACACTCCGGGCGAAGCCGGACCGTGCAACTAGTAATATGAGTATAATAATCACAGAGATGGAGAAAAGAGCGCCAAGTGATAAAAATTGTACGCTACGCCACTGATCACAACGCATCGATGTACAATGACAAGAAAACGACGATGTGACAAAACTATTAAGCAGGAATTAATTAACTTCTTCTGAATCCTCGAGTCTAATTAATGGCGTGATGTGTCGGCTTATTTTTAACCGATTAAGTATTATTATAAATAAATTATGATTTGCATAATTTCGTGAAATAATCGATAAATGTTTATGGGTTTTGTTAAAAATATACTTAGGCCCGTATTCACCAAGCCTAGTTAGTTATTTATTCCGTTGATTTATTCCCCTGGTAACTATCACACGGAATAAATAATGATAATTCAAATTACCAAACATAGTTAAGTTTACTGCAGATATAAATCGTAAGAATAGCTATTCTGTCCAATTTCAAGGGTATAAATATTTATCCGCCTAGTTAAATAGGGTGTGCACGAAATGTAAAAATTACTTTATGACCTGGCGACCTTTTCAGGTAAATATTAATTTCATATCTTACTGGGTACCTATTGTGTAACTCATTTCTAGTGATATCACTAAAGTGAGATTGTTCACGCAAATATGCATTTTTCGCACTAGTGAAATAGAACCATTTAACGTGAATTTATTCGCCATCGAATTTATCAGTGAAACGTGAACTATTTCACGTTTCACTGACAAATTCGATGGCGAATAAATTCACGTTAAATGGTTCTATTTCACTAGTGCGAAAAATGCATATTCGCGTGAACAATCTCACTTTAGTGACATCACTAGAAATGAGTTACACAATAGGTACCCTGAGCTCTGGTTCAAATTTAAGATATTTTGTACGTCTTGTAAAAATGAATGATATGTCCAAACCAACAGAACTGCAATTTTATTCGTATAAATGCTTTCGTAAGGTAAACCAACTGAATTGAATTTTAACTAAGTAGTGTCGGAACAATTTTACAATTGTTGTTAATCTTGTTTAATTATTTTTAAATTATGCGGTTCATAATAAAGTAATCATGAGATTTCTTAGATACTTCTTTCCTTATTATGCATTTCCGTTGGCCTGTAATTGCAAGGCCGAATTTTATGCTATGCATTCCAAATTATTGTACAAGTCAAAAAAATCTTTCAATTGTAGATCATGTCATTTTACTTCCATGATTCGTAAGGATCAGCATGGTGGGTCGATAATGTCAGATTAGAATTGAAGTACCCTCAAAACATAATGAAAAGTGGTGTTCAACATTGCACTGATTTTAATAATTTTTTTAAATGTTTGTCTCAGTAAGGATTTCATGATTTTGGTTCAGTGATTTTGGAAATGCAAAGTTTATGCATATTTTGTACCAACGACAACATCGTCTAAGAGTTTTCTGGTAAATTCCACTGAAATTTTTCATACTATTTTTTTTTTGAAAAATGACCAATAATTTTTTAAAGTTAATACTTATTTCTACTTGCACTGACAGCTTTCTTTATTCGAATAACTTTAACCATGATATTAAACTACTGTTTTGATTTTTTTGTTTAAAACCTCTTAGATTAAAAGTTTAAAATTTAGATTCCAAATTTAACAGGTATAAGTTTACTAGAGTTAAAAATCATCAAGTTAACTGATATTCCATAAAATTCAAATTAGCTTATTATTCGATGTTGGTTCACGTGACTTATTGAGTATTCGATTTTTAGATTATAGATAAAATATGTTCAGGAGACGGGAGAAGAATTAATGTACAATATCTATTATCAGTATGTTTTGCGTCAGACAGAGGAACATTTATAAGAATTATCTGCGGATTATGGGCTTTAAGAACAACAAAATGGAGATATCTTATTTTTATTGAAGTTTTAACAAGACACTTTGACAGTGTAAATTATAACCCGCAGTATCTTACACAATACTGCTATATTTTATTACATTATTCTCTTTTTAGGTTTACTAGCTTGCTTTAAAATAATACGTAAGAATATTGTGCCGTTTTTGAAATACTTGATCAGCTTAATATAATGCAGAGTTGAATGGGGAAAATTCAAAGTACACACGATGTTTTTCATTATATCTAATGTACAGTTTACTTTTGTATTTGTTTGCTGAGGAGGAATAAGAATGATTATGTAAATAAACGCGAGAATATATTGAAACTTGGTATTCTGATACCTTCACAATATAAAAGATATCATTGCATTTTTATAAAATATACAGTTAGTCTTCTTGCATTTCCCGTTACATTTACTTAATTAGTACAAGTATTTTAACTAAATCCATTAATTTACAATGCACCAAAATTTTTGATAACTACATGTGTCATTAGTTTTTAGAGTTGTGTTTTCAAAATAGTTGAAATTTATTTTCCCTATACTTTCTATATATTAGAAATGTACTTTGTTTTCTGTTGTAACATATATTACTATGAATTCTATTAGTTAGGTGATAATTATTCAATATGAACCCGTATGCACGTATAATTTACATATGCATAAAATGTGAGAAAAACTATACTCATATCCAGGGCCGGTCTAAGATAGCAATTGCACTAAGGATAATCAAAAGAAAAAATGTCACAGTAGGGACCTATAGTCGGGCCGGTTAACAGATGAAGCATAATGAAAACCCATGATTGATCACCGCGTGGAAAGTACCTGATTGGTTGCTTGAACGTTCGGGAACGATACTATATGCGAAGGCCACGCCTGCGGCGCAAGCTATTCGTGTACTTTTTACGTGATCACGCCATTTGTTAAGCGGCCCGACTATAGGGGGTCTAGTCAAAAATCTTTAATATCGCTCTTGGTGAATTACCATATTTCACAGAAAACAATTTTTTCCTAGTACATATAACTAACTGAGAAACTGTTCAGTACATAACATGATATCGACTACGTTAGGGTACCAATCGACGCGTATTAACGTAAATATGATCTGAAAGAAATTTTTTCAAAATCGGTTCAGCCGTTCTTTTTTCTTAACCAAATAGACTCCAAAAAAGTAGATTTTACACAATATCTCGTGAATAAAAAATTATATCGACTTCGTAAGGGTGTCCATCGAGGCGTGTTAACGTCATTTTGCTCCGACATAAATTTTATAAAAATCGGTTCAGCCGTTTTTTTTTTTAATTATTGTTAAAAATAAATAATAATTATGTTTTAATGATTAAAATGATTACTTTTCTGTGTAATATCTAATTTAATTATTATTATTAAATATTTATCAAACTGGGAAGTTCGTCGTGTGGACTTAAAGGGTCGCACTTTAGTCCTAATAAACGACCCACCTCACGGCTTGTTGTATGTTTTATTTGTGGCAAATTTTAATGTTGCATAATAAAATATAGGACTATTTATTTGTTAGATTTTTTTCGCAGAGTTCTTGCTGATATTTTTATTCAGAATACCTCGACACTAAACCGGCACTGTAAGGTGACTTTATAAAAACATTGTAACCACATATTACTCATAGGTAGAGAAGTTCTTTCAACCTCGCTGTTGTGTAACAGAGTTCTCTGTTACGGTAAAGTACGTCTTCTGAAGGGCATGCTAATTACCCTTGAGACTTGGGCATTGTTCTGTTTTTTCTTTACATCAAATGAAACTTAAATATGCAGTTAATTATATCACTGCAGGTTTCAATGCTTATTCTTTGACAGCCAATTATTAAATATGTCCCAGTAATACCGTACTTTAAAAAATACATTCTTTTCTAAAATTATCTTATTTCCTGTACAAAACGAGGAAATATTTTTAGACATTTTTCTTTAATTAAGCATACATTGGTAAATAATGCATTTAACGGGTCTTTCACATTATGTGAACAGACACCACTAGCAACAAATTCGTATTTTCTTCATTATTTTACATTTTAAAACTTTTAATACTGTTAACATTACAGTAGAACATTTACAGGAAATAAGGCTTTAGGAGTAACTATCATATGAACCGCTAATTTACTGTTAGCAAATCCTTTGCTTCCACCATATTTTGACATTAACTATGATTTTTTTAATGATAGGTACACAAAATATGCTTCGATTTTTTTTGTTTCATAACTGATTTAATGGTTGATTTAGTGATGTCAGTAGAATATGTGAGCTGTATAATGATAGATAATTGTCGGTACAGTGTGTCCACAAACTCATTCTCAACATGGGGATCTCCGTTATTTGAACTATGATGACATTTTTCAAAAATCTGAATACACCACGAAATTGGTATTAAAAAACTGCCTTAAGAAAGTGCAAACTAATTAAATCAGGCATTGGCAAAAATAAAAAATTCGAAAATTTACTTTTTTTATAATAGCGCCTAAACTACGCAAAATATCTGAACTTTATTTATGTGATTTGATACAACTTTATCTAAGGAATACTTCTTCTCATTTAACCAAATCTCTATCTCTCATAATAACGTAGATCCCCATTTTGAGAATGATGGACACACTGTATACTCATGGCAGCCTAGCTGTCTGAGATATTTATTATTTTCACCTCTAATTGTTATGTGAATAATATGGTGTGGATATAAGGGGTTTTAAATCGATTGATTTTATCATATACCAATTTACACTGTATACTTACAATTTCGTAAGCACATGCAATCGTCCAGAGCATTACGAGAAATTATTTTGACATTAGATAATAGTAGAGGAAAATCATGACAAAATTGCCGCTACAAGAATCCAGTTTCCTGGGAAAACATCACAAAAATTTGCAATGTCGGATCTTTGTCGGGATTCGAACTCTTTCTAATTTAATCCGTTCGTTAGTCGATATTTTACTGAGAAGTAAATAAAAAGAGCAAGAATCGCTGGACAGCAAATGCCTTTTAAAGAAAGCAGAAGTTACAACAACAGCTAGATAAGTTTATATGGTGGCGATGTTGACATATGTTTCAATAAGTTTTTTTTGTATGATTGTGTACCTAGGCTTATAATAACAACTTGTAGTGAATAGTTTTGTTATGAGTGTTGAGTGGTAATGACGATGAATTAAATGAAAAAAAGATGTATAAATAGTGGCAACACATAACTAACTGTTTATAGGTTACCTACGTACACTGTTGTTCATTTTCTCTTACGGAAAGTATAAAAAATATTCGACCGCACCACGGTTCTTGATCGATACATTTATCGACTATTTCATCAACTTTTAGTCGCGCTTTTCCTTACTGTCTGTAATATCGTTTTCTTAAGTTTTCCGGGGTTTTTATGTATTACGTATAATCATGGGCGTATCGAGGGGGGCAGCTGCCCCCCCCCTGGACCTGGACTAATATGTAACTATGTTAAGTGACAGCCCTACAACTCACAAGTCGTGCTTAGCGGTGACCATCATAACATTTAAAATCAATCAAACAAAAAAGAACATTTGACACTATAGTTTAATAGTTAGTTTAGTGCCTGATCGAAGTTTTTTTTTTGAAAATAAACAAAATGGCGGCCTCTGATAATTTTTTCGGGGATTTTCAAGGAAAAAAGCACTGGTTTATTGTTTATAAAAATATAAGTTAAATATAAATTATTTATCTACAGAAAATTCCTAATTTGCCCCTTCCCTAGGTCAAAAACTGGGTACGCCCATGCGTATAATAGATAGACTAGATGTCTATTCGATAGTAAATAAAACATTTTACGTTATGATAAAAATTACCTTGTACGGCATTAGTTATAAAAAATATATATAAATCATTTATACGTGTCATGTATGTGTAAGTTCACAGCTTTGTAAATAAGAGACTTGACAATTTCGAGGTTTTCGATGCGTGAAATACATAAGTATATAATAATTATTGTATATTCCTCACGGATGTAGTTAATTATTTCGTAAGTCGACAAAAAATTTAAGGACAGGTTTTCAGTTTAATAACTCTATTGAAATCTACACTGCAAACTGAAAATTATAAATGTAGCTTAATTGCGAAATTGAGATGACCTTAAAATGTGCCGTAAGATTAAATCAAAATGAATCCGGCAGTTTTTACGTGAGACTTAAACAAATATAGAATAGAATAGAACAATTTTAATTGCATAAAATGTTTTTGATATCATTTATTATTCTTCAGTCTGCAGTAGTTCTATTTTTGCTTGATCTACCAACAGCGCGAACTGACCAGGTGTGATGACATAATGAATAGCCGTTCATAAATTGTGTTCGGTGTTCTGTCACATTCTTATTACCAGCATATACCGGGTGTAGAATCGACTTATGCAATGCGATGTTTTTTACAAGCTTTTATTTAACTTGCAATGGATGTTAGTTTGTTGTTTGTTGGTTTGTGTGTTTGTTTGTTTAGGTCAAAACTTCAAGTCAATTTTGAACGACTTCCACCTATCCGATCGATTTGTAATTTTGTACACATATGTATTCCCGATGACAATACGTGAATAAACCGTTTTTAGAAATAAATTCAACCCCTAAGGGGTTTAAACGGGGATGTAGGGTTTTTTTGACTAATCAACGCCCAGGCTAAATCGCTGAAGCTAGAAACTTGAAATTTGGACAGTTGGTTCCTTTTCTGACGTAAGCATCCACTAATAAAGGATTTCTCGAAGTTCAACCCCTACGGGTGTCTACTACTCTATCATAATTGAAATACATATTTGTATTATGTAAAAATGTAAAATTTAAAAAAAATAAAAAAAATCTAACTAAGGGCCAGCGCACAGATGCTACTTTTTGTAGCGAAAACGTGCGATTTAGCAACTGTATCGCCCGCGCGATTTGACAATAGCATGGAGACTAAATCGCACTTTTGCGCGATCTATCGAGCCATGGCATGGTATCGCGTAAACCGACGACCAAGTTTTCTGCATTCGCGCGTTTGCGATACATCAGTTGTGTATTTCAGCGAGTAGTGTGCGGGCATATCTAATGATCTGCAAGCAACTGAATCGCACAATCGTGATACAAAAAGCGGCATGTGAAGTGCGCTGGCCCTAATCTAGAAAGTAAGTACATATTGGCGTTATTCACTTTTTAAATCAGATAGCAAGTACACACGGTATATTATTTAAGACTGTATAAACCGGACGAATACAACTTTATATTATGTTCAATCAAAAGCAACGGTTTATCTCGATGACTCGATGAGGAAGTTAGCTGGACTGACCAAACAGCACTGAATGTTCTCGTCTCTCGACTCATATTCACGCACAGGTGAGCTGGAGAATGACGAACACCATGTCAGTCAGTGTACCGCCATGGGAACGACATTCTGCAGGTTATTTATACATATCTGTGGTCACAATTATTAGTGGCTTATGTCGGATTTTTTTGTAAAATAAGACTAATGATTTTAACGATCAAGTTGGTGAGAGAATTATAAAAATAGTCCATTTACCGCTGCATGGACACAAATAGCATAGTCAGTCATATATGTCACAAAACGGTTTATTATTTATGGATAACTAGCGGCCCGGTCCGGCTTCGCCCGGGTGCTATGACCTTATGATTTATAGCGAACCCGGGTGGTATGAAATTATGATTTAATAGCGGTCGACCCATTGCTCCACTCACGTATATTTAGTATATTGTTAATTTTTTATTCCCCCGCGAGAATCTCCCCCCCTGCGTAGCTTTCTATTAGTGAAAGAATTTTTAGAATCGGTTTAATAGTTTCTAAGATTACTTTTTTCACTTTTTTCAATTATTATTATAGCCAATGTCTTAAAGCAAAGAATCACCTATCGACCAGTGAAAATTGGAAATCGGTTCACTGAGACCATTTTTTTCACTCGGGCGAAGCCGTTTTTTTTTTCGAGACAAAAGGTAGCCTATGTCCTTTCTCAGGATGTAATCTATCTCCTTATCAAATTTTATCGAAATCTGTTCAGCGGTTTAGGCGTGAAAAGGTAACAGACAGACAGACAGACAGACAGACAGAGTTACTTTCACATTTATAATATTAGTAAGAATGATGGCCGATGGGCAAAATAGCATTATTTCAATAATCGGATTCTCAGGTTATGAATGATTCCAGTAATTGAATGTTTAATTCGAATTATATCAAACGATTCTTTTGAAATATGAGTAGGTACTGCATTTTAATAGGCGGACCTAAGACTAGTTCACTAGCCATTATACAGTAGAAATTGCTGTTGCGTCGAAGTCAAACAGTGGAAAAAAATAAATAAAAAACACAAAACGGAAACGCGTTTTTCATAACCAATAATATTTAATAGAATTAAGATAAGAATCTTTCGGGTTTATGAGCCGTGGTCTACTGGAATGGCTTCTTCTTCCAGACGTTTCGCTTGCAACTGCGGCAAACATCTTCAGTGGTGTGTTCGACGTGGTCGTAGTGTTCCTGCTGTCGACAGCAGGACACCGAGAAGAACACTACGTCGAACACACCACTGAAGATGCTTGCCGCATTTGCAAGCGAAACGTCTGGAAGAAGAAGAAGCCATTCCAGTAGACCACGGCTCATAAGCCCGAAAGAGTCTTATCTTAATTCTATTAACGCCGGCCGTGAAAGCCTACATTCTTTTAATAATATTTAAGTACAAAATGTGTTACGAACCTCAAAATAAATGTGTACTGTAATTATTTTTTAATAACGAATTAATTTAACAAATTTTAAGACAAAGTTTAAGGAGTTTATATGAGCTTATAAAAAGTAACGTTACTTTTCTATATACACACATAACATAAAACCAGGAAATAATTCTTTTATAAAACGTACCTGCAATTATTTTTATTGAATTGCAGCAACAATAATGAGAGGATCTGAACTCGGGAAATTATCCCACGTATGAAATATATAGTTTTATACATAATCGTATAATATGTGCAACGGCATCTACTATCAACCCATTTGAAACCAAATTTGTATTAAAAATTCTCATTTGTAAAACAATGTAGGTACATCCTACAACCACACACTTTTTTTGCTCCGTCATCTTTTTGCTATCATTTTGTTTACCATCTTTTTTGAAGTGAATACTTCTTATGCGACTCCGGGCGCGTTTGCGCAAACTATGACGCGCACGCCTTACTACTTTCCATGAAAGATAGACGGGGGTACGGGGAGTTCTGTCCGACGTACCAGTATTTTTTATTTGTTTTTTATAATCGATATTGAAAATTTACTTTCAATAAATAATTCTACCGGTTTAAGTTACTATAAAATTAATAGTAGATATTATTTTAACACATCGTTTGAAAAAAAAGGTTTAATTTTTTTTCAATGAAATGTAAAAACGGTTAAATTTATTCCTTGCACTAAAATCAGAGCAAGTATTCTACAAAATTGGTCATCAAACTGACAAATATTGAATAACTTTCAAATGACGTAATATTGAATAATCTTGGCAGTTGGCAGTCTTAAAAAATTGAATTATAGAAATATTAGCCAACTAAAAATTATTACTTCTAAGTTATAAAATTACATGCAAGTAATAAAAAACAAGATTTTTAAATTAGTACGACTCTTTACGATTTTATATCAAAATATTCTTCTGCAAGGGGGGGGAGCGATATAAGATGATAAGGCAATAAGAATTACGGAAGTAATTCTCAATTAGAAATTTGAAACGTTCCCTGATTGGTTAATTCAATTGGATTAAAATTTCATCTTTCATTAGAACTTCAATACATAGTCGCTATTTAAATGAAATCAG
Organism: Mongoloraphidia duomilia; assembly: GCA_039654895.1. NCBI lineage: Eukaryota > Metazoa > Arthropoda > Insecta > Raphidioptera > Raphidiidae > Mongoloraphidia > Mongoloraphidia duomilia. The sequence goes on from CM077517.1 coordinate 273,890, forward strand.
ATTCCTATATAATTAAAGGTGGTAAAAATTTAAGTAGTAACAAATGGGTTGATTGTCAAGGTTTTATAAAATCAAGTTCAAGTGTAGAATAGACATGTGTATATAAATCTTCATAAACTTTCACTTAATTTCAATTCTAAATGTGTATATAGAAAAAATTATGCGGTTACAACATTGATAGTGTAATATATGTAATTACATACCAGTTACCATTTTGGTTATAAGGCTACAATTTTCTGTATGCACATGTTTAGTTACAAAGACATGTATTTATATAAGTGCCAGTTATGTAATTTCGTAAGAGGCGTTTAAATGATCTATTATCTTTCAGCTAATAGAATCTATAAATATTATTATTTGTCTCCGAACTCTAAAATGTAGAGAAATTATAATTCAGTTTTGAGGAATTACGGAAATAACACCTAGGTACTTAAATTATATTATCTATTTATTGAAAACAGCAATGTCGGTTTTCTGAAAGAACAGGCACGTAATTTCGAGTTCCGAACACACAAATCATACTTTCTGAGTATTATCTATACTTTAGTTTCATAAAATGCAATGAGCCATTGTCCTGAGAGTGTGTTCTTTCAATTATCCACGAGAGGCAGCACTTGTGGTAGGTACAAACATTATTTATTCCCCATAGTGTCGTATCATTTTAGTGGGATAATTTAATTATTAAATTATTATCATTAAATTAATTAAATCATTTAATTATACCACTAAAATGACACGACACTAGTGGGGAAAAAATAATGTTTGTACCTACCCTCTCGTGGATATTTGAAAGAACTACTCTCAGGAAAATGGCTCATTGATTTGAATCAGATAAGTTCATTTCGATAAATCAATATTTTTTCTTGTAGTGCGGATTTATTTAGCATTCCTGTTTCCAGGAATCCTTTTGAAGTATGAAACGAGGTACATATCACGTCCACTTTTTTATTCTACACCCTTTCTTAAAACATTCCCCTGTATTTATCCCGATGCAAACCATTTACTTCTTTTGTTGATAACAGTGGCTCTTGCACTTAGATGAACTGAGTGACGCGTATTTCCGTGAAAGAAATGAAAAAGCAATATTCTTCCCCTATTTTTGTGTGTACGGAGTCTTTGAACCTATCAATAATTCAGCCCCACGTTTTCAATTATAGAAAGCTTATTTTCCCGAAGTTCTTTTCTATTTGGCAAATGGGTTGGCAAGACTTTATGTACATTCTTATCTTTATATATCCCCAGTGCGAACTTGGAAAGCATTGCAAGTATAAGATTAATCGAAAGGTAATAGTTTTACACCATGTCCAGGAATGTCTAAAGATATCTACGTGTTTGAATGAAATTATTTGAATGAAGCGAAATTTATTTGTATTTAACCTAAATACGTAGACACAGTCGATAACATGGGCTAAAATATTGTCAACCAACTTGAAAAAAATGCCAAGTATTATGAATGAAACAAATTTCTAACTTGACAATAAGTAAACTTTTTGCGAATTTATTTTCAAAAAAATGTTTTATCCATGTATAATCGCCTGTATTTACGTATTCAAAAAATGATCTTGTTGAAAAAACAGCGAGTCTGCGGTATAACTCTCTAGAGTTGCAAATTTTTTAACAGATGATCAACGAGGGTTAAATATAGCTGCTGGTAGTAGAGCTTTGTGTGACTTCAACGAGTTACTTTAGTAGAAATTTGAGAGGGGCATCAAAAAGTTTACACGTTAAAAAGTTCTAGCACTAATTTTAACAATGTCAAGAAACCTCAGGCATTCTGGAACAGCCTCGGGATCTTTTCAGTCGGTAATACGAAATGAAGCATAAATCCGTTTATGGTAAAAATTACTTTAGTAGAAATTTGAGGGGGGGCATCAAAAAGTTTACACATTAAAAAGTTCTAGCACTAATTTTAACAATGTCAAGAAACCTCAAGGCATTCTGGAATAGCCTTGGGATCTTTTCAGTCGGTAATACGAAATGAAGCATAAATCCGTTTATGGTAAAAATAGGACTTATATCATACTCATAATGTTCTTGTATATCGGATTATGAATGACTAACCAATATAATATTTTCAAACATGAGGTCACTAGGTTCAGGTAACAAAAACAAGTGCTATGAATTAATAACTTGACCCTATATCTACAAATTGACGTGATGCGGCGTATAAATTTCCGGCAAAAAATAATGAGTACGTTACAGACAGTCGTGAGATGAAAAAGTGACCTTGATGTCAAATTACATTTTAAATTATTAATCATTTTTGCCTGTTATTAAATAATATCATCTTCAATTTCGTTTTCTTTATACACAATCGATTCAAACTGTGATATTAATAGTTCATATTAAAAACTTGTATAACACAATATTATACAGAATGTTAACTAATTTAACTGACAAATTTTAGGAAATTTTTTCTTAGAGTTTAGACAATATAAAAGAAAAAATTCGACTGATGACCAGTCCTATACTTCCCACCTAGTAAATATTTGCAAAAAATAAACACTCTTTTTTTATTCTTTGAAAAAAAGCATGGCCCTCTTTTTTGTTTGGTGATCTACTGATGGCTAGCTTAATATAGCAAAAATCATGGTTACCTTGATTTACGTACAATTTTTATTTTTTTTAGTAAAATATTTTTTTTCTCGAAAACTACATTTTAGAGAAAAAAATATTTACATTTTTTTCATATTATAACATCTAGAATTCATTTATATTTTTTTTACCTATGTTAATACGTGACATTGAGAACGTTTTTTTTAATATCTCAGGATCCACTGAACCGATTTGACACACAATTTAACCAGATGTAAGTTAAAGGCTGATAAACACAATAGAACAATCGGAATGGCCGTATATTGTTCCGTTTTTACGATATCGAAGGCGAAAAATTGGCCACATACACACAGACATCAGTCAGAAAATGATCTTAAACGATTGCTGAAGATCCGTTAAAATCTCGAAATATTTTTTTCGGACTAAATCCATTACTTCCCTACCATAGTAGAGGTGGGAAGTAAAAATATTAGTAAAAAAAACTTTTTAGAGACAAGCTTTTATTTAAATGCACTAAAAAGGAAAAAATAATTTTTAATAATTTAGGTTATAAAAGCGTGTGTCGTGAACTCTATGTTGGTCACGACCCACGCTTTTATTAATTATGAACTTAAATTATTAAAAATTATTTTTTTCCTTTTTAGTGCATTTAAATAAAAGCTTAAGTCTCTAAAAAGTTTTTTTTACTAATATTTGATTTGTTTTGACATTTCAACAACACAGCTTGTTGAAATGTCAAAACAAATAAAATATTAGTAAAAAAAACTTTTAAAACTGCTCTGTCCTGTGATCATTTTGAAAATAAATCTTAGACAAAGATTATATTAATTGTAAGAAAAAGCGTAAGTTTTTTAAGTTTAATTACATTTACAATACATAATTAAAAGGAATCGCAGTTGCAATTCTCGGTTTGCGTGCCAGTAAATTAGTAAATAATAATTAAATTTAATGACTAACATAATCGAAAAATGACAAAGCTATCGATAATAATATTCTATTTTTGAGAAAACTGAATGGCCTGATGATAATTTAACTTTTTTTATTTGAACTTTCTATAAAATATATTCAATTACACATCTATTTTTGTTTATTACGGATGTGTTATACCAAAAACAAGTTTCGTTCTTTACAAATAAAATTATATATTTTTCTATATTTGTATCTCTTCCATACTCATCTGTTTCATTGACGTGTATTTGAACAAATTGCTGTATCTTTTTTACATCCGACAAGATGTCCTTGTTAATTATGTATTTTTATAGTCAATTTCTGATAACACAGTTATCGTTTCGTTATAATTTATCGTATAAATATTTATTTGTATGTTAAAACGTAATCCCTTTTTTAACCGACTTCAAAAAAAGGAGGTTTCTCAATTCGACCGTATATATTTTTCATGTGGTTATGTATGTTCGCGGATAACTTCGTCGTTTATGAACCGATTTTGAAAAAACATTTTTATTTGAAAGAATATACTTTCAGATAGGTCCCATAGAAATTTCATCAAAATCGGTTCAGTAGTTCGGCTGATTTTAATAAAAAAATATGATTCTTTAAGGTAAATGTTACTTTTTGACACTAAAAAGTAAAAAATAAAAAACTTTTTAACAAAAAAAAACCTCCTTCAAAAAGGCACTAAAAAGAGGAAAATAATGAAATTTTGAGGTCTGTGCCAATTAAAATTTGAAGTCGGTTAAAAAGTATAGTATAGTGATTAATATCTTCTTTTTAACCATTTCATATTTTAATTGGCACAGACTTCAAAATTTCATTATTTTCCTCTTTTTAGTGCCTTTTTGAAGGAGGTTTTTTTTTTGTTAAAAAGTTTTTTATTAATGGCAGGTTCCCGTCTTCGGATTTGCGATAACGTGTTTTTTTTTCTGTAAAAAAAATTATGAGATTCTCTTACAAATATACAGTTTACAAAAAAATCTTTTATCGCACTTGATTACCCTGAAATATAACTTATTCGCCAACCGCGGTGTTTTTTATGTATTCCCCGCGGTTGCAGACAACAGATTCCTCTGTGATAATAGTTTTATACGGCTGAAATGCAACTGAAAAATTTTTCGTTGGAAACCAGCCAATTATATAATTGTTTCGAAACATATTGGAAAAAATCATTTTACCAACCAGTGGTCACAGGCAGGATTCTAACCTGAACCTTTCCACTTTCGCGGCGGATAGAGCTTATAATACTCAACCGTGACATGATTGCTAAATTAATATTCTCCTTATATGCTTCAGAATTCCTCTATATTTTGAAACAGGTTGATTTTTAAAATTTTCCCTCGTAGGAAACTTGTCAATTTTAACATCTTTTAAACGGAAATTTTGAATATTTTTGTATCAACTTACATTTGTGTAGGTTTTAGAATGATCGAAATATATTTTGAAAAAAACAATTTTCCACTTTGTCCCGTAAAATGACGTGGTATTTATTAATAAAAATGTTCTCAGCAGGATTTCTGAAGCACCTCTGGACGAAAGCCTAGTATTGCAGCTAATAAATAATTAAAACTGATAATTTTTTCTTGGCGGTTTATCTTTATATTTTATCTTTCGTATGAGTCATATGAGGCTATGCGTTCGGTTTAACAAAGTATAATAAATAAGAATTGTGCCTTTTGGACACCTGTATGTGCAAAACAATCGGCATTGGATGTTCAATACGATGCGTCATGATTTCAACTTGCAGGATACATTTTTATATTATGCGTGCTGTTGCCATCTGAAGAATCTAATACGATAGGGATGTGCAATTTATAAATAATTGAGTCATATCGACGTCTGATCTGACATAAGATTTTGGTTGGTCGTAATTAAAGAACAAAAAATTAACTTTGATTTTAGCCCCCCAAAAATAGACATAAAATATTTCCAAATTTTAAAATATTTCCAAATTTCAAGTCGATAACATATACGTAATTCCTGAAAAAATCGACTGTGACATCGACAAACAGACAGACAGACAACGAAGTTTCACTTAGGCTCCGTTTTGGTATGAAACCCTAAAAATGAATATTGATATGAAAATATGTTAGGGTCACAGATGGTGGAAGGAACGTGTATGATCTTGTGATTTTGCATGTTGCAAAAATGTTATTTCACTTTTACAATTTCAACTGTTTATAAATTCAATGGTGTCTAGACATTATTTGATACAATGGCGGTCCATCTGCATAACACAGCTCGACACATTTTCACCGAATATTAAAAACATGCCAACCACAGACACGTGATTCTTGTCATCTGCAGTGGCAGTGAATTGTTCAATTACTATAGTTCATTAACAATCTATAAATACTATAATCATAACATATTCTTGAACATTAATAATTATATATATTTGATCATAAAAAATGTACCTGGGAGCTAATGACCTTGATGCCGATGTTCTTATTTTCTATTAAAAACAATGGCGGTCACTACATCCCTGTCAAAGGGATATAGACAGAAGAGGTTGTACTGATGTAACCACCTTATGCCATTGAAAGCAAACCAGTCGGTTACAGTTTACCATCCCTTCTGGATATAAAACAAAAGAAAACTACAACTGAACAAGAAGAAGAGAATAGAAGCAGAATGTATTGACTATCGGGTATCTACAAAGTGCAACACACACACACACACACACATATGCATGTACATTGTATTTTAATCGTCCACATATAATGCCAGGTTTGTAATAGCTATTATTTTATTAAAGCAAAATGAGCGGCAACTAAACTGTTTTTCAATCGGATTTCAAATCAAAACCGACTGGAAAACGTGTTTCAAGAAATATTATCTTCTCGTTTGTCTCTTTGGACCAGCATCCTATGAAACCTGATACGCTATCAATAGGTACCCAGAATTAAAGGGTAGGGCACTCTTTATCTGATAAAGATAAAAATAAGGATTGTATCAAAACCGATATTTACGTGAGTGAAGCCGCCGGTAAAGGTTACTGAGAAATAAAAATGCTTTATGAAAATGTAAGAAATGAATCCATACTTATTACTCAAGTAAGAGTTGACGTACCGCCGCCATTGACTGGAGATCTTTGGTAGATGCACTTAGTAATGCAAGGCATTTATTTATCTAATAATGAATGGCTTATAAAACAATATTAACATATTAATGCAAAGCGATACCAATTTAATATTTCCCCGAGTATTTCCCTATTCCATATGAAGGATCGAACGACCAATAAAAATCTCCACCATCCCAACTGTTACCAGCTGAAACACTTGTTCTCCAAATAAGCTAGTTGCTTCGTAGTTGAGCACAAAGTTCGCATTAGGAAGGCACCAGGTCCGAATCGTAATTGTTAAAGAGGAACTTATTATCCCTAATCCCACATCTGATAATATTTAGAGAGAAAATTATCTATATCCCCCACTTCTGATAATTGAAACAAAATATAATTATCCCACTTTTGATAGTTGTTAGAGAGGAACTTATTATCCTCCGAATCTCGGCGTAGGCACATAGACATTCCTCGATGAGAGGAAAAGAAAATCTAAATTACATTCCCCTCCCAACATAGTCAAAAGCCAATTCTCTCATTGGGTTCCTCAATGAGACATTGTCTCAATGAGCAACTTACTTGAGCTGATCGAAACGTGGTGCAAAAGCGCATAGTGCCAGCGTGTGGTTTTGTTCCTTCGAGTCTCGGCACAATATCTGAGTGCTGAGTGCCTCCGTATGCATGTAACAGTTCTCTCAATGCAAACAGCAAACTCATGCAATATTCATAATATTACTTTTGTTTCAGACTTCTTACTTCTTTTATTGCCATTTACCATACATGGGGGACTACTTTACCTACATAAATGCATCGTCTACACAGGTGAGTCATATTTACAGTTACATTTTATTCAGTGCATTTTGTTCACATTTCGTAAAAATTTGTTTTTCATTAGTGGGTCTCATGCAGGAATAATATTGCAGTAGACTTGAGTAGTCCGAACCTTCATAGATCCAGGATGTTCTCTGTGGGAGATGTTTCATATTTTTCCCTGGAACGCGCTTTGCATGTCCATCGTCCATATAATTCCGATTTCATCAGATCTAACCATGGCGTCATTTGTAATCATTTTTAAAACCCATAACTTAAAGGAATGTTCTTTTAAGTTATGGGTTTTGAAACTTCCTTCAAGTTATGAGTTTTAAAATTTAAGGTTTTAAAAATTATCAGAAATGATGTCAGTTAGATAATGTTATTTGAATTTAGTTTTAAACACTTTTATATAAAAAAGTGATCAGAGAAAAGAAAGGTTTGAAATATTCTCTATTACAATATTAGAACTAAAGAAAAATTAGGAAATATTTCACTCCTTTTTTTCCTTCAAAGCAAAGGTACCAGCGGAACATCGATTCCGAATACATACCGGATTGCCAAAGCGTCAATAATCCGGATTATTGCATTTGTAGAAAAAATCAGTCATAATCCGAGTGACTAAATTAGGGTCGAGATTATCGATGCATTACAGTAATTTAATAATAGCGAATGTGGTAATCTTCCTATTAACTACTTATTGTGTTATTAAGAAAATATAACAAAGATAAAGAATAATACTATTTTATTAAGAGCGAAAAATATTTATTTTACGTGTCAATAATAGGACAGATATAGCCTTGCAAGTTAATTTCGAATTATGCAATAAATAATAAAATTAATTCTCCCACTCTGTAATTATAGGTACAAATGAGGTGGTAAGTGTTTGATATTACATATATAGCATGCATATGAACACACACATACACACATCTCGATAGAGATACATTGAAGGTTACGATATACAAGTTTTTAAAAATCATTTCCTCGGGATATCCTATTTAAAATCATGTCTACCAACACGTGGAACAATGTAAACAGAGTTCTAGGTACAACGAAAAAAATATGTTAATTTTTATGAAAAAAAAAACTTTATACGTAACATTTTTTTATATTGACTGATAAATCGAAGTTTAAGAGAAAAAAAATATATTTCCAATTTCTGTTTGAAATAAGCTTGAAGTGTCTGTTTTCTAAGCGGTTGACTCAGGTCGAGTTGTACCTAAAAAGAATACTATAAAAATGTGTGTTTGTAGTTACAAAAGTGTTGCCAAGCAAGTTTCAATAAAAATGCTTGTCTCGAAAACCTAACGGGTTGGAAATGTCTAAAAGTAGAGCAGAATTCATATTGCAGAAGCAATTAGAGGACAGTTAGAGTCATGTCATTAATCCGGGAAACAGCTTATTGCATAGTGGTAGCAATTTCATAAGGCAATCGAAAAAATAAAACTGACTCAGTAAACTGTGACATTTGAAACTGGTTTTACTTATTATTTTAAAAATTTAAGTTTGTATTGTATTTAGTTGTGTGGGATTATGAATCATACTTTAATATCTGCGGTCAAAAAGCAAAACCATTTACGTCCTATTTTTAACCGACTTTAAAAAAGGAGGATTCAGCACCTATGTATTTTTTATGTATGTTCACCGATTTCTCCTGTACCTATTTGTAAACCGATTTTGATGATTATTGTTTTATTTAATAGGGCATATCTTCGGGGTGGTCCCATATAAATTTTACTTAAATCGGTTCAGTAATTCGACTGACTTTAATAAAAAGTGAGTAACGGACTGTAACACCGTTAAGGTAAATGTCAAATATCAAGACACCAGTCGGTTAATAACGTGCAAACTACGTATTGTAAAGCTACAAAAAGTAAAAAATAAAAAACTTTTTAACAAAAAAAACCTCCTTTAAAAAGTCAGTAAAAAGAGGAAAATAATAAAATTTTGAGGTAGGCGCCAATTTAATAAAATTTGAAGTCGGTAAAAAAGTAGATATTAATTAAATTGGCACTTTTTAACCGACTTCAAATTTTATTAAATTGGCGCCTACCTCAAAATTTTATTATTTTCCTCTTTTTACTGACTTTTTTGAAGGAAGTTTTTTTTTTTGTTAAAAAGTTTTTTTTTCAGTTTAGTTTTTGTTAATGATGGGAGCATTGCTCTCGAAATGTATCCATCCAATAACAAAATTGTTGTGGTTAAGAAATAACTAAATTGTTGTTTTTCCAATTGTTCGTAATTTTTTATATATCTTCAAATATATTCACAAAATAAAGTATCTTACATACAAAATATACATTTTAAACACAAAATAATTAAATATTTTTTTTGACTTTCTGTAACATTGTGTAAAAATGTTTCATCTCTAGGTAAATTCTAAATTTAAACTACATTTCAAAACGACTTATTAACCGTGCAGTGTGACTTAGCCAAAGTTCGTTTTTAAAGTAATTACACGAGCGTCACAAACGCCGAGTCGAATGAAATTCGTTCTTCAAAATAATATCTTTAAATCTAAATAAACTCGCAAGAATCGTTCAATGAATTTCATAAGACTAGCAAGTGTGATAAAATTGTACCTCGACGCATATGATATGCAGTATTGTCCCTTTTAATTGTGGAAAACTGGATCATCAATGATAAATGAACTATATATACTCTATTCCAAGAACGGATATAGCAATAAAACTGCATGATCAGCGTCTGATTTGCCGCTTGAAACCCAACACAGCAGAACAGATACTTAGTGCATCCTAACTTGTATAATGTTGGTGGGAAAGACTATAAATGATTCATTTTATTTGACTACAAATCCGAAATAAGCGGTTTTGTCTTTTGGGGACAGATTAAATAATAATCCTAGTCAAAATAATGTAGGTTATACCGGTTTTATAATTTATATGACTGATGTTTTTAAAACGTCATAGCAATTTATAACAATATTAAGCCAAAAAAAATGAAATTCAGTATGCTCTGTTAAAATTGTTGAAAGAAAATTACAGAAGGTCTATAAAATTATAATTTTTATAAGAATAACAAAAAACATGACATCTTAGAGGGAGGCACTCAGTAGCGGTGCTAGGGTTTTTTTTTCTAGGGTGGGCCATGGTAATCTGAATGTGGGCCGAAATTTCAGTTCTCGATAAAATTTTAACCCCGGTTACTTACTATAGAATTTATAAGAAAAATGGTTGAAATTTCGAGGGTTAAACCGTATTTAAAAAAATAACCTAGAGGTTGGGGGTTATGTCGGGGTGGGCCAAGACAGTTTAAGGTGGGCCTTGAGCCACCCAGCCTACCCTCTGGCACCGTCACTGGAAATACTGCATTAATTTCAACTGCGTTTTTGTAGATACGAGAAGCATGTTCAGCGATTTAAAAATAATGTTAGTGCCAGCGCACAAATGCTATTTTTTGTATCACGATTGTGCGATTAAGTTGCGCACACTATTCTATCGCTGAAATACACATGAACGCGCGATTGTTGAACACACTTCGAATGGGAAACAAACGCATCGATTTTTAGATCGAGCGCATGCTGTTGCCAAATCGCGCGATCGAACGAGACATTTCGAGTAACTGAGTAATCGTCAAATCGCGATACAGATGCTACATCGCGCGTTTTCAATACAAAAAGTAGAACGTGTGCGCTGTTTACTAGTTCCATTTTCGACGCTGGAGGATAGTAGTTCGTATTACTAGATCGCCCACGAAATTACTATCATGATATAAAATATGATGCAAAACGTTTTTTATTACTGTTTCGTCACCAAAGAGACTTTATAGAGGTCAGTCTTGTTACAGTTATGCCGTAAGGCATTTTTCTCAATGAAATTTCATAAGAAACTTTTAATTCTTTAGAATTCCAACTAAGAAAAATCCCGAAGAATCTTTTCAATAAATAATCAATATTCTTAGTATAGTGCAGTTTACCTATAATTAAGAGATTACAGTATAAAAATAGTTGTATCAGTGTATTGTGTATAATTGTGTGTAATTCGATCCAATCGTTTTCGATCGATTCTAGTACAAACATACGTACAGACAGACAGACGAAAATTGTGGAAATGTGTTCTCCTATCTAGCTATCATATAAATTACCCAAATACCTTGAAAGAACCATCAGGAAAACGAAATTTCAGTCAGTGGTCCAATTATTAAAGTTTTATATGACGTTAGGTTATTTTAAACGGGTATTCTAGATATTTTTTTATACAATTCATTCTAAGAAAACACAAGGCGATTTGTAATATTAACCGATACTTTATGTCATAAATATCGCATTAGACGAGCAAACCTACCGCATTATTTGATATTATAATAGCATAATTAAGATTAAAAACAATATTCATTGGAATTTCCTCAATAAGTATTTGTTTATTTTTTGTTGGTATTCATTAAATACGACATATTGTAAGCCATGGCGTGTTATCGTTGAGACTCGTGTTACTAAAAATCAATGAAAATTATATAGACTTTTAAGGTCGATTTTAATCAATAATTTTTATCATTAATCTTTAAGGCCATTTTCATACCACTTAAGAGTTATGCAAATTGTCTTACGAATTACAATATATACCGCTAATTTAAAAGTTTTAAGACAACAAAATTAATCAATAATCTATTAATTATAAAAGATGTTTGTTGCTATGTTATCTCAAAATTCGTGATCCGCTGAACCGATTTGAATTTTTTTTTCTTTAAAGCCTACTTCTTGACTATAGGAACATAGGCTGTATATTAATACGTTACGATAAATCAGTGAGCGAAAATAGCGAGATTGCACCCGAGCGAAGCCGGACTATGGGCAGCTATAGTACTTATTATATAAAATAGTAATAGGACCTCTGTGTGTAATTTTGTATTCCCTCGGGATTTTTGGGGAAACGAAAATGTATTTTCAGAATTTTTGTTAGTCTGTCTGTACCAGCGTCACTCGATAACGGGATTATGATAAAACTTGGTACACTACCAATTATTAACATCATAATTTTATAACGTGTTACGGATACTCAATGTGTGATTTATAAATTTAACCACACCTGAAGATAGCAACTCGTTGCTGAAACGCGTCGTGTTAACAACACATGAAGTTACAAGACGAACAACAAAACACAAGGTGTTTCTAATACTTCATAATATTGATATTTTCTTATTTATATGTTATATATTGTTCTAGTGGCTTTGAAATTATAAAAGCTTGTACGTGTTATAAAACTTTTCTTCTTCACGGTTTCTTTCGACGGTTAATTCATTTAACCTCATCGAATGGTCACACTGATCGTTTAGTAATTACATTTTACTTTTACAAACACGTTTTATGAATGAAAGTAATGGCCATTCTCATAATACACGTAATAGTTATTTTATTACTGTATCCTGTCCTATATAATAGGGACGGTTGTTTAGGCTTCAAATAATAATAAATTTATAGCTCATTTTTAATTAATTTTGATAAAAAAATGTTATTAAATACAGACATTAGGCGTTATAATAAGACATTTGTTTTTTCGTTTCCATGGTTACTTTACATGCGTTGTTTACTAACAAACACACGTTGGTTTCGCGATTAAAGATTTCTTGTGTGTGTTTTAAAGACCACCAACAGCTAAGGTTATTTGGGCCCAGCACCAATTCATATTTTCAATTCATTAATTTTTTTTTAAATAATAAATTGAAAATCCAATTGACACTTTTATACCAGCTCTCGGGCTAGAACCCGGGAACTGGGGACTTGTAATAAAGGAACCATAGCAACACCATGTAAACAACAGGATTGCTACACGCTCGGCTATTCTCAAACCCTTTAAAGATTTCTTAATTTGTAATTAGATAAACTTTGATGATCGATTAGAAAACACTTGCTTTTTAGTGGTAATGAAAAATGTCATAGAATGCAATTTAAGTAAGCGTTTACTAAATATGAACAAAATTATGATTTTAAACGAGATGCTAAACAGTAAATATTATAAGCGTGGGAATAATATTCACAGATCATTCAAAAGAAGTTACAGTGGCGTAGATGCAGTCTTAAAAGAGAGGATTATACTTATTCACCAATTTAAAGGTCGTCTTGAACACAATCTTCAATACATATGCTTTTTTTTCATATTTTTTTTCAATTGTACTTATACAAGTAAGCGAAGCGCCATCCTACGCGATGGTTGTAAACTATATCTGGGAATTATTACGTGACAAACTTAATTTTTATTAAATTGTTATAACGGTACTGAACCCTCATGGAGCGAGTTTTTTTATTAAAAAAACATTTGATTCGATTATCGTTATACTTTTGAACTTGAATTTAAATTTGTAAAATATAAAAAGTAATTTTTCTCGCTTATTGGTCTTTTATTCTTCGTACATTTATTTTTAATTTAAGCCTTGTAGTTTAAAACAAACTGACAGATGCATTCAAAATTTAAATCGTTGAACCGTCGAAGAACTTACTATAATAATATTAATCCAGGTGTGCAAGCTTTCACGGCCGGCATTGTTCCAAGTCTTCATGGTTTCCGGGCTTGTAGGCCGTGGTCCGGTGGTATTTCTACCTGACGTTTCGTCTACAACTGCGGTAGACATTCTCAAAGGCGATGTGGCAGCGGTCGAAGTGTCCTCCTTGGCGGCTCACAGATCAGTGCCTAGCTTTCTTCTTTCGGAGTCCCTCCAGTTTTCGACACACCTGTAAGCCGCCAAGGAGGACACTTCGACCGCTGCCACATCGCCTTTGAGAATGTCTACCGTAGTTGTAGACGAAACGTCAGGTAGAAATACCACCGGACCACGGCCTACAAGCCCGGAAACCATGAAGACTTGGAATAATATTAATGTTAAAACATTTTAAGAAATCGAGTAAATGCGCCTAAATAACCCTGCAGTTTTGTGGGCTTAAATAGATAGGCACTTGAACAGGTTGAGGGAATATCGCAGTGGACAAGAGTAGAGTAGATATTCGTTTATGCGCGCGCTACTGCAACCGGCATGTTATGTGCTGAGCCGGAGTCTGTATATGACAGCTACATGCAAAGTATTTCGACAAACAAAAGCGGCACATATGATACTAATGCGTGGGATTGAGAGAGACCGATTGGTGGTTAAGGGTTGTTAGAGCGAGATGCCGACTCACTCCAGACATGAAAGAGGGTGTGTGCTGTGTATCCAGTGCAACACATGCGATATGGAGTACGGTCCATAAAAGTTTACCTAGGATGGGAAACTCCCACACATATGTATGCATAAAACTGTACTTTTGTCGTAAAATTGTACTCTCTTCAATGTTTTTGTTTCAAAAAGCAATCGGTCAGTTTTTACAATAATAGTCAGGTTTTTTTAACATTGGAAATGTTTATGTTCGTATATGGGGGCAGAGTTACGAGTTTTCGTTCAAGGCCAAAAGACAACGGTGTCGCGATCAAGTGAGGAGCAATCATGCAAAATTGAACAAGTGCAATTTTTTCGAAATGTGTTTTTTATCATGTCTAGTTAATTGAGAGGTATTTGCGACGATCTGCGGTGTTATTTTTGAGCAAATGTTAATAAATGCTGTAGAAAAATCCATTTAAAAGTTAAGTAATCAAGCAAAAGTGAACGCGTATATAACAGAAGAATAATAGGGTTATTCCTGACAAAACTGAACAGTGCATTGATAAATATTGTGTGTATAATAAACAGTTAATTATGTTTCTTATATGCTGTTATCATTTCCAATGTCCTCGATGGTTGCAAGGATTGCGAAATCTGTGAATTTTTATTTAAAGAATAGAGTTCTTCGAGGAAGAGTTGAGAAATCAAGTAACGACTTTTGTTTGGTGCATCATCTTACGTAATAGGGGAAAAACGAGGGAAAAATTAAAAAAATAAAATAAAAAAACCTGGTTACTGCTGACAAAAAAGTACAAACCAAATTTTCAATATAAAAAATAATTGTGTAAAGCAAAGTTTAAGTATGTTACAGTGAGATGACACTCATATACTAACATCTTCCTTACCCAACTATTTTTCATATTGGAAGCATCTGAATATTAAAAGAAACTATACAAAACACTAAATCACTTATTTCTTCCCGATGTACGTTTCGCTAACCATGTTAGCACCATCAGGAAATGATTAAATCCCTAAAGATAAAATGGTTAGTGAAACACATCGAGAAGAAATTGATTTGGTGTTTTGTGATTTCTATTAATAGGTATTCAGTTTCGTCACATCAAGTGTTCCATCATTTTTCATGTATTGGAAGCTTGTGGATTTTCTACTTTTTTAACTTTTTTATTTAACCCTTTTTAATTTCAGTACATACACACAAACATACAAGAGAACTTGCATTACACCCAACCAATGCATTATATCTCTCCTCCTTCGGTAGTTGGTTGAATTTTTTTTCACAGTTAATTCTGCTGTCACCCTCGCGACTTCAAGGAATCTTTTAACGTTTGTTTCATTCATATCGGTTCAGTAGTTCGTGAGATATTAGGGCAAAAAATATAATAGAGTGCCAACTCTTTTTTTTGCTTCGTCGTACAGTCGGGTAAAATTGAATGGCCACAGTAACGTTTATTTTAACAGTATCCAGAACTACCTCAGGGTAAATAACGTTGATGTGATAACTACTGCAGAATTGTATTTTCGTCAAACCGTTTTTTAAAGTATCCAGAACTAGGCTTAGGATAAATAAAAATGTTGAGATGATTACAGATTACGTGAAACTCTATTGTAATGAGACCATATTTTGTTTTAATAGTATGTAAAGCGTATATAAAAGAAGTTATTTATAAAATTTGATATCCAGAGTAACTTTTAATTTTCAAGCTTTATTGCGATTAGACGACATTTAATTTCAGATCAGATATTAACCAATCGGAGTCTTTTATAATATCGTGAACAAGGAAATGCATATTTTAATTTGTTGCAGCAGTTACGCGTGAACTTGACAATGAATTAAGAGCATAAAAAAAAGTACGAGTTGCGCAGCATTATATAAAACACGATCTTATTGTAACGTATCACGTGCGTTAAAAATAACGTAACAATTGTTACGTTTCGTATATGTAACATTAGATTAATGGCATTATAATTACTGTTGTAAGAGAAGGAAGAAAAGATGTGAAAGAATTTCTTCCGTATATGGTCCAACAATAGCCACAACAAAAATATATAACCTCTTTGATTATATTTCATCATCAGCGTTTTAATCTCGATTATAGTAACTTACAGTTATAAATTCTTTCAGTTAATAAAAAGCAGACGTTAAAATGAAATTCGGTCGACAACTGGCAGATATGGTTGTAAAATTTTTTTTAACACGACTAATGTGCTGAGTCGACAGCCTTGGGCTTGTAAAAAATGCGCATGCTTCTGAACTTACAGGTCAGGAGTTCGTTTCTTGCTAGCGGCAAGGAATTATTATTATTACTAGTGTGATTGTCTATTAAACAGAAAACGAGTAGCCAACATTCAAATTCGTAGGTAGGGAATGTTAATTGTACGCTTGTAAAATTTATATGATTTTAATATCAGCTGTTCTCTGAATGTTTTGATAGTTTTATATTTGACATTTGAACACAGCTTTTTAGGTCGATTTGCATACGATTTATATTGAAATATTTTTTTTAGTTTGGAAAAAAACTATTTCGGTTAATAAATTACTGATAATACGTTTGAAATTTTTAGCTCGATTTACATAATATTATGATTTATAATGAATAAAGGTAATTACTAATTTAAAAAAAAATCGACAAAAAATTACTGATAATACGCTTAAAATTCATGGCCATAAAATAAATGTATTTGTTTTTTATTTTAAAACGAATTGTTTCAATACAAGTGTTTCAGAAATAGAATTTTCACAAAATGAAATGCAGTTTCGAACAACAAACTTCTTGAAAAAAAATCTTCGTGATGACACAAACATACAAACACTCAATTGTTTTGACTTGTAGAACACAAAGACAGACATTTTAATTTAAAAAATAAACATTCTTGAATTTTAATTAATTTAAAAATAAAATGAATAGCTATATTAATTATAATTTAATTTTAAATGATTGATCAGCTCCGCACTGAAATTGATTGTATCTCGCGTAACTTAAGCTTTTGCGGTTACGAACAGACAATTAAATTAACATAAACGTTATTAAGTTGTAAAACAGCAGCAGAATATTGCTACTGTTTAAATTTTTTTTGCTATGCCGTGATTTAATTTGCCAACAATGCCAACATTGATACACTATTGTCGTCGTAACAGTTATTTTCATAGTATCAACAAAACGCTCAGGATGAACAAAATAAGTTAAGATTCAAATTTTGTTGTACTAATTAATAATACTGTAGTTTTATTTCGGTCTGAATTAATTATATTTATACCTAATTATTATAAAATTTAAGAATCGTGAAAAATTTAAGAGGAACAGTTTTTAGTCAATATTTTATTTTATAAAAAGTTAATAATAATCAACTTTTACTAGTTAGTCATATCTAGTTGTAAACAAATTTACAAATGTGTATACAGCTGTAAGTACGTCAGCTGATTATGATGACAATAAGACAATTTTTACTTCCCACCTCTACTATGGTAGGGAAGTAATGGATTCAGTCCGAAAACAATATTTCGAGATTTTAACAGATTTTCACGTTTTGAGACCCTAGCAATCGTTTAAGATCATTTTCTGACTGATGTCTGTATGTGTGTGTGTATGTGTGTATGTGTGTGTGTGTGTATGTGGTCAATTTTTCGCCTTCGATATCTTAAGAACGGAACAACATACGGGCATGCCGATTGTTCTATTGTGTTTATCAGCCTTTAACTTAGATCTGATTAGATTTTGAGTCAAATCGGTTCAGTGGATCCTGAGATATTCAAAAAAACGTCCTCAATGTCACGTATTAACATAGGTAAAAAAAAATATAAATGAATTCTAGATGTTATAATATGAAAAAAATGTAAATATTTTTTTTCTCTAAAATGTATAGTTTTCGAGAAAAAAAATATTTTACTAAAAAAAATAAAAATTGTACGTAAATCAAGGTAACCATGATTTTTGCTATATTAAGCTAGCCATCAATAGATCACCAAACAAAAAAGAGGGCCATGCTTTTTTCAAAGAATAAAAATTAAATTGTGTTTTAAAGACCACCAACAGCTAAGGTTATTTGGGCCTAGTCAAAGAATAAAAAAAAGAGTGTTTATTTTTTGCAAATATTTACTAGGTGGGAAGTATAGGACTGGTCATCAGTCGAATTTTTAAATTTATATTCTTCAATTTCATGGCGATTTAATTGATTTTAAAAACTTATTATTGTATATAGCTCATAAACAGCAGTTTATATTAAATGAAATGGATTTATTCCTGATTCAAAATGCAAAAAATAATGAGTAGGTACAAGTTGAAAAAGGCCTACAATTTGGAAAAAAAAATTAATGATAAAAATCGTCACATCAGTTCGATAATATTAATTATTTATCTTCAAACTTTGAACTAAACAACTGATTCAATTAAAAATTTCTAATAAATACTGATATTTTGAAAAAATAGTATAAATTTTCGAAAATTTTACCTACATGTAGTAGCGTATCTACCTATATAGGGGTTCCTTTAAGGGAATATTCCAATCATTTATTGATAAGAAATGCAACAGCTTTAGTTGTTACATAGTTTGTTAATTGAACACAAAAAAATGCATACCTTCACAAATAAATCAAATGTTAATTGAATAAAAATTAATAAACAAACACTTGAAAAATTCTACCCATTTATTCATCTCAACGATCGTTTCGGGTTTCTAACCCATCTTCAGGAGTTTAAACTAAAAGTTCAGTTTTAGTTTAAACTCCTGAAGATGGGTTAGAAACCCGAAACGATCGTTGAGATAAATAAATGTGTAAAATTTTTCAAGTGTTTGTTTATTAATTTTTATTCAATCATGTCCTACCAAGTGCCTAGCGATAATTCTATAGAATTTATATCAAATGTTAATTGTTACAGGTTATTTATAAATCGTTATATTTCAGTTTTGAAGCAAATAATTTTGCTATACATTTAAAAAAATGCTTCCTGCTTCGAGTTGTTGCTACAGATGTTAGGAATAAGTACACATATTATGACAAGTTGACAAAAAAAAATTGGTGTTAATGTGTAATGGAAATAATTTAGTAGATTAATATAATAATGTAATCGGTTCACACAGGTTAGTGACAAGTGTAGCCCACCTTACAAGGCCTACTTTTATGTAGGTATGGATTAAAAAAACTTGATTACGTATTCAAAGTGCAGTGTCAATGTTACATGCCTGTGGTATGTAGAATCTGTAATGTAATGCAGACGTTACAACTTACAACCGAAGTCTACTGAATGCTCAACAATGTAACGCAACACAATAATTCCAAAGGATATTGCAATCGAGTAATTTCTTCATTATACTGGTCGTTAAACAGAAACTTTACTTTTATTTATTAAAATAAAAATTAATAAACAAACACTTGAAAAATTCTACACATTTATTAATCTCGACGATCGTTTCGGTTTTCTTACCCATCATCAGGAGTTAAACCCCTGAGTTAAAAACCCGAAACGATCGTTGAGATGAATAAATGTGTAGTGTTTGTTTATTAATTTTTATTCAATCATGTTCTACCAAGTGCCTAGCGATAATTCTATAGAATTTATTTTATTTATTATATAACGCCAAGACGAGCGAAACTGGACATAAAGCTGCCTATTATTTAAGTTGAGGAGCCCTATATACGTGTACCAAATTTAATTGAAATCGGATCAGGAGTTTAGGAGTTATGGTGGAACAGACAGACGTACAGGAAAAAATCTGAAAATGATCGAATGCCTAAAAAGATGAAATTTTATATAAAAAAATCTCCCTTTACAGGTTTATTATTAGCGTTAATGATAAACGGAAAAACTATGCAAATTGTGATACCTATGTTAGAAAATTCACCATAAATTTTAAAATTAATTTTTATCTTTAGCAAACCTATTAATACTAGATATTAATAAAAAGTCCTGACGACTGTAGAGCAGGGGTAGCTTAAGTGAAATTCTCATACTAAGAACATAGAATCTCGCACGAGGTAGCTCTGTGCGCAAAAATATATGAGGGGCTCTTTCCAGGATTGCGTCCAGGTTTGGGACTCAAAAATCGATGGATGACTGCCTCTGCCAAAGAGTTTTAAACTATTGATGATATATTTTTTATTTCTAAATCAAAACTTTTTCATTCTTCAAAATAATTGATAAAAAAATTGTGTTTATAATCGAGAAATGTTATACGAAAAAACGATTAAATCTGATTGGTTTAAGACAGATTGTTTTCTGTAGGTCAATAGTGGGTATATTAAAATATATATCTATATATAATTGCTGGAGTTAAAATAATGTGAATGAATTATTAAAAATTCGTTAAAGAATCGTGTTAACATACTGATTATATATTTTAACAGTGTACAAAATTCCCAGGAAGTTGTCAAACTGTCAAAAGAAAATAATATATTTAAATGGTTATTGGTTATGCATGATTAAAAATTTTAAAAATATTTTCTCAGACTGCAAAATTCTTTCACGTATTCAATTAAAAGAACAATGACTTACAAATTCTTCGAAATATTCAAAACTTTGTTAATAAAAAAAAATTTGAAAAATTGCACTTACCGATAAAAAAAAATTCTTCGCCAAAGAAAAAGCACTATGAAACGTTTGATCCACCTTCCACAAAATCACAAAAATCCAAAGTGTTTTTTTTAAACTTCAGTAGCGGCCGTTTTATAATTTTTAAAAGGTGGTTGAATATAAATTATTCACCAAAATATTGAATGAAGGTATTATTTATAATTATGGTAGAAACACCACCAGCACTGTCAAAGAGTTAGCCAAAGAATGAGAGTCTTCTTGAGTGAAGAGATGTATGTAAGCGCGAACCTCTAGTCACTGGTCAAAGCACATGCAATATGTATTGCATGGACGGCAGCGACGCAAAATCAAGGTAAAAGAAGTAGGAGAATTGTGGTAACGTAACAACGACGCGAAACTACGAAAGGTCAATGTTACAGCGGCCGGCGCGGCTCAACTTGACTCTCGACTCTATTTTGCTGAAGTACTCTCAGAACTTCAATTATTTCATGTTTTAAATCAAAATTCCCACACTCGTTTTTGTTTAGCGGCGACGGCGCCGACTGTCAGAACTCCGTTTATAGTTCGGTACGATCAATGCGTCGTCAAGAAATGAACTTGAGCGAAGCTCCGTCCGACATCAAGTTTAAATAGGCTCGGAAGCGGGGGAGATTTACGCGTTGCGACAACGTGATTGGACCGTCGTCCCCGCTGCTTGCAAACTATACATATATACAATCCGCTTCTTCTCATTCTTCTTTGGCTTCTGCTTCTCTTTTTGCATGTTTAGCTCTTCTCTTCTTCACATATTTCGCTTTGTATTGCATGATTGTTGTTCGACGGTGCAGTTTGGTTTTGACGACGGCGACGAAGGACGTTGAAGCCAACCCCATTTTCGTATTAGATTGTGATTTTAGACAGTACGGTATCTTTACCGCGTAGGCGATGACCGCACGGGGTCACTAGGACTTGTGCTTTACCAAGGGACATCTTTCAATAAAAATACAAATATTAACTTCTTTATCCATATTTATAATAATAATATGTCTTTACGGACGCCACTAGCACCATTAATGTCTTTATTTTTAACTTTTAAACATTGTTAATGACAAGAAAGATAGGTTTTTTGCGAGTTTTCCCATATGACTAAAAACAGATCAAAGCCTTCTGGGAAAATAAAAATAACATTATAAACGCCCTGCGTGGTAAATGGCGCACCAGCACTTATACAGATTATGTAAGCTGTAATGATTAGTTCATTGTCGTTTTACTAATGATCTTTATTAACTAAATACAAATTATTTTAGAATCAGCATTACATAATAAGTACAACTTCAATAATACTATTTTATCATGGCTGTCTGCTACATAAGCCTATATAATAGGTATAGTTCAATAAATCTTTTATCTTTAAAAAAATCTTATCTTGTTTATAATAAATAGTATTGTGCGAGTGGAGGAATGTGCACTTACGACACGTTATCGGCCATGGCTTCGTATTAATCTGGAATTATTGAGGGATACTGTGATTTTATAAATATATTTGTTTATACATTTTGTAATCCATTAAAATTCAAATAAAAGGTATAGAGATGATTTAAACAAGCTTTTATTTAACTAACAATGTAGGTATGTTTGTTTGTGTGTTTGTTTAGGTCAAGTCAATTTTGAACGACTTCCACGTATCCGATCGATTTGAAATTTTGTACACATATGTATTCCCGATGACAATACATGAAAAATTGTTTTTAGAAATAAATTCAACTCCTAAGGGGTTCAAACGGGGATGTAGGGTTTTTTTGACTAATCAACGCCCAGGCCAAATCGCTGAAGCTAGAAACTTGAAATTTGGACAGTTGGTTCTTTTCTGACTTAAGCAATCACTAAGAAAGGATTTTTCGAAATTCAACCCCTATGGGTGTCAAAGGGAGGGGGGGGGGGTAAAATTTTAAAAAACTAAAATGAACAAAATAAATAGTAAAAAAACTTTTTAGAGACAAGCTTTTATTTAAATGCACTAAAAAGGAAAAAATAAATTGTAATAATTTAGGTTCATAATTATAAAAGCGCGTGTGTCGTAACTAATAAACTATCATAGAGTTCACGGCCCACGCTTTTATAAATTATTATGAACCTAAATTATTACAAATTATTTTTTCCTTTTTAGTGCGTTTAAATAAAAGTTTGTCTCTAAAATCTTTGTTTTACTAATATTTATTTTAGAAATGAAATATTTGAAAGATTTATTACGTAATTAGGTATTTAAGTTTAAAAACTATTATTAATTTTTTAATTTTTTCTGATAATTTAACATAAATAATATTGAAAATCGAAAAGAAAACATTTTTTAAAGCTATAGATAAATTACTAAAAATTAATTAAAATGTATAAAAATTTAAAAAATATCACGTGACTTCAAAACGCGCCAGGAATGTTTGTGACGTCGTTATGTTAAAATGTGTCTGCATTTGTTAGTATTTGTGTATATGTATTACACATACTATCAAAAATAATAAATTTTTAACTTGATAACCATGGATACAAAGACCATAGATAACATAATGACGTCACACGCGTTCGGATTCTTTCGGCGCGTTATCGGAACTGAGTTTAAAAATTAATTTTTATTTAAATATAACTTTTTAATTAGTAAGCAAAAAAATTAAATAAAAACAGTTTTGCTATAAAACTTGTATGGGTCCTTCCATTTAAGTAAAAAAAAAATTCACTTAAAAACCCAATTCGAGATGCGCTTTTTCAATTTTACGAAAATCGTTTTTTAGATTCCACCTGAATGGCGTTCAAATCTCCGAATTTTGAGAATGAAAATATTGTTGATTAAATACCTGTTGACATGTTAATTGAAGTTGTTACAGGTGGTTATAAGTCAAACTTAATAAATCAATATGATTAGTCGGTAGTATTTAATTTTATTGTTTTATGCAAGAGCATATAATATATAAAAGTACCGTACAAAGCCACTGTCTGACCTTACCACACATAGGTATATGTTACATGAATGTTACACGCTGCAATTTTTTACACGAAACAAGCGCTTCGATAAATAATTTCAGGTTAATTGAGAATCATAAAAATTGCAATTAATATTACAGACTATATAAACAATATTTAATTTACAGCAGTTACACACGTGTTCTTATCGAATCCAACCTGCTATTTTCTATCAGCATAGTTCGAAAATTATTTGAGAAATTTTCCGAATTCGTGAAAACCCAACTTCAAAAATACTGACATTTGTCATAATATAATAAATAAAATAAAATTTCTGTTAATGTGTGCGATGCTGCGGGTAACGGCTAGTATTAAATATTTATATTATATTTGCTTTTCGTTTCCATAGATATGGTTTCACACATAAAAATTAACCTAAGCATGCCTGTCAGAAAACTCATTTCTTTTTGACAGATAAATTTCTTCAGAACAAAAAAACAGCTGATTTTTTTATTTTCAAAATATTTACGAAACTATACTTAATATTTAGAAAAAAAATTTTTTTACAAAACTTTCTTGGAAAAATAATAATAATAATAAACCGTTCTGAAAAGGATACCATTATTACAGAAAAAACAACGTTATTGGTCATATCTCTTCTGCGCATGCGCCGATTTTCCCCAAAAACAATAGGGCTCTTCATATTTACATGCCAAATATCTAACCAAAATTTGGTTTCGATCCACTCAGCCGTATCGTACTCACAGACAAACAGACGAACAGACTTTTTCCAAAAATATGTTTTTTGAATTCGGGGATCTCAAAACGAAAAAATATTGTAAAATTTTGAAAAGTGAATTTTGACCTATATTAGTACCATTCCCCACTTGTGGAGTTGGAATGGTAATTGTATGTAAGTTTGTGTCACATATCGGTATGTTTATGAAATTCAATTACGTTAAAAATTCTTAACGTATAAAAATATGGAGGGAGTAATTCACAGAACTGCTAAAAAGTTATATCGTAAAATAATTAGGTTAATGAGGGCTTGAGAATATCCGAGCGTTTAGCGATGCTGTTGTTTACATGGCGTTGCTATGGTTCCTCTATTACAAGTCCCCAGTTCCCGGGTTCTAGCCCGAGAGCTGGTAAAAGTGTCAATTGGATTTTCAATTTATTAAAAAAATAATGAATTGAAAATATGAATTCGTGCTAGGCCCAAATAACCTTAGCTGTTGGTGGTCTTTAAAACACAATTAATTAATTAGGTTAATGCAATTTATGAGTATACCCCCAAAACATGGTTTTCATTGAAGTTTTGTGTAATAACGTGTACGTAATTCTACTTAAACTGTAACAACTCACTTGACCTTTGCCCTCCTAACAGCCCATGACTTCTGTTTAACTTGTGTAACTGCCACTTCCGGTTTTCATGGAAATATTATTAATTTTTTAATGCAATGGTGTATTTCATTATTTTATCAAATTTTAGTGTACCAACTCATAGGACCCCTTATGTCTCAAAGCGTGTTAAGCGTGAACGTGGATTTAACTGCAAACAGCGGACTGGTGGTTTAAGGACAAGCGACTGGGCCCTGTAGTCAGGGTTCATTCTAATTGGTCGAATACCCCGTCTTGATGTAGTTTGACACACACAGACACACCTAAACGAACGTAAAAACTAACTAGTGAACTCTGTACACTAATATGGATAGTTGATAGCGATTAAAAAATGGGTTTTGTTTTTTTATAATAATTATGAACCAAAATTATTAAATATTATTTTTTTCTTTTTAGTACATTTCAATAAAAGCTTATCTCTAAAAAGTTTTTTTTACTAATATTTTTAACCAGTTTTTTTGAGAAAAATCTCATTTTCAAGTCATTCCTCAAAAGCCTGTTTTTAAGAGCCCGTTTTTTTTAAACTGTTATTATTGAACAGTGAAATTCTGGAACCTGTAATTTTTAGAACTGGTTCTTTTCCAGTAAAATAATTGTTATTGTTATTTCGTCTCATTATTTAATACGTATCTATGTATACTGTATAGTACCTATTATAGTTGAAAAAGTATTTAAAATCTATTTGTTGTATGCACAGATCAATTATTTTCCATCACCTGGAACGAATCGATGTAAATAATTTTGTTCGAAAAATTTAATTATATATCACTAAATAACTCCGGAAATTCCTTTATGTCTTCCCAGAGGCTTTTTTATTTCTTTCTGCTGAAACAGACACGTTTTATATTATAGGATGTCCTATATTTTAGATTCGTCTGGTTACTTGCTTTCAACACTTTGTTTTTTGTGATATATATTTCATAGAATTATTTTCTCTAATTACAGCGTTCAGCTTAATTAACCTTTTTTTCGTATTACAGTATAATCCCCATAATCAGACTTTGATATTTCGAAACACCCACTTTTTACACAAGTGTTTTTCTGTCACCGAAATCAAACGTAAAACCTGGTTCCTGTGTAATCGGTTGTCGTCGCGACGCTTGCAAATGGGAAGAGTAAGTTCCCCTTTCAGGCGAGTTCTTAGTCGACCACATGCCACGCAACTGTCGCCTACTGTCGTCAAGACCATCTACCGACCACAGGTCGATAAAAAAGCGCTCGTGTAGAAAATAACCTAAACCAATCTTTTTACACGTCGTCGACAAGCCTTTATAAGAGTTTTGAAGTTTTAATTTGTCACTAATACTCGGTTTCTGGTACGACTTTCAACGATAAATCTACTTTCACTGAAGATGTCTCTCACAGTTAGAGACGAAACGTTTGGACAAACTCCAGTTGACCACGGCTCATCATTCCAGAAGAATTTTTCACCTTGTTTGACAATGGAGACCGGCCGTGAAAGTCTACACAATTTTATTGTACTTATGATACTTATAACTACCATGGACAAGCCCGTAGCCAGGGGGGAACCAGGGTTCATTCCCCCAATTTTTACAGCGGTCAGAGTAAATTAGCCGTTTTTTTAAATTAATGATAGAACCTGGTAACGGGATAGTGAAAAAGGTTGGACTCACATTTACCCAAGTTTTTTTCTGATTACGGCCTTGACCATGACACCGTGGTAAAATTTAGTGATAAAAGTATTTTTATCTTAAATCTTCTTTCAAAGTCGTACCAGAAACCGAGTATATTTCTCGCTTAGGAAGCACGCTTCAATGTTGCGCTTATTGCGCGTCATAGTTGTTTATGTTTCGATTAGTTTTTGGCCAAAATCAAAAATGTCATCGGTTCAAAATGTTGACATTAGGCATTAACATTGAACGTAAAAATCGAGATTTTACAAAAGTTGAACAGCTGTACTGAGAGAAGTGAAGAATTATAAATAAAATATCTTCGGTTTTTGTCTAGATATTTCCAATAACCCAACATTAGATTGGTTTTCATGATGTTAAACTATCGAGCTTGTAGTGTAACTGTAGTCGATAGTATTAAATATACCATATATCATATCCTCAAAGTCCGCAGTGGATTAGTATTACTTACGACGTCTACAGAAACGCTATATAAATCATTTTAGATTATGGTTCCTATAATGCAAACCCTCGAATACCAAGTTCTATAAATCTGAGAAGTGGTTAAAGTAACAATTATATTTTCGGTTAATTTTATAAAAAATGAAAACACTGATTGCAGTGCTAAACCTTGAAGACAAAACGACAATTTTCGCTATGTCAAAAACTACGCAATCTAAAATAAAAAAAGAAGTACCGTTATGAGATCTGTAACAAGAACCCTTTCATATGATACCCCGTTTGACCGGATGCAAACAATTTTTTTACATTTAAATTTTAGCCCCCAAGAAACTGACGAATGATATTTTTGTGATTCTGATACTTGGACTAAGTGCGGGCACACCTATGCCAAAATTCAAATCGATATATAGCGTAGTTCCTGAGAAAATCGACTGTGGCATACAGACAGACAGACAGACAACGATCGAAGTGTCACCAAAGGGATTCGTTTTTTACCGTTTTGGTACGGAGCCATAATTTTATTACGATATTTACTATGGTAATGTAGCAAACCCCAAGATGTTACGCCACTGCCTCCAATAGAAACCACGAGAAAGAATGGTCACAGTAGTAAAGGGTGGAATGGTATCGAAGATACTGAACAACGAGTACCTGCCGGAATGTTCTAGAAAACGCGAGAACGTACTAGGCTGGACTGCGTGATCTATATAAGCGAAGTACGAGTGAGTCAGAGTCAGTCACCGGAGATCAGTGAATCAGTGAATGGTGCATCGTGCCATCAAGCGGATCAGTGAAATAAATATTGATCAGTCAACGGGAATCAGTCAGTGTAGATTGTACTGTGACAGTGTTGAACAGCGAAATAAATCTGATATAAATACAGTGACAGAAATAATTACAAATAAATAATCCTTGTATATAAAGTTATTTAAGTGGCTCGTTTAGTTCAATAATTACCGTTTAAGTTTTTTTTTTATTGTTAGAATTGACTTTTCGTTGTTGCAATTATTGTATATAGTTAATTGTTACTAATTATTGTAAATAAATATTTATTCCGCCAACTCAGAAAATAGTTTTGTAACAGTAATATAGATTAATTATCCTAACTTTTGCCAGTTTCGTGTATCATATAAATTCTATAATATGAAGCTGTCAACAGTTTTATCTTCACTATAAACTTGACCGGTATACGTGCCACTGGAGTGTATTAAACCTACCACTGTAAATAAATGAATGGACATTATAGTACTTTGTAGGTAACCCATATCGGGTGTCAGTTTTATACCTAGATGTTTACATATTCCTATTTGCATCCAAAGTGTACCGCTATACGTGTCATTCTAGTGAGCGTAGGTAATGGTGGCGCACCGCCCGCGCCAGTGGCGGACTAGAAAGGCACGTTAATGTTACAAAACTGTTTTATGAGTCGGCGGAATTAATATTTATTTACAATAATTAAAAACACAATGGTAATGAACGCAACAACGAAAAGTCAATTCTAACAATCAACACAAGTAAACAATAACTAACCAGTAATTACAAAGCAAAACAAAACAACTATATACAATAATTCGTAATTATTAACTATATACCAGGACTATTTATTTCTAGTTATTTATGTTTCAAATATTTATATTCACTGTATTTATATCAGACGCACTATTTGTCGCTCAGTATTCTCCATTGACTGATTCTCTCACTCACTCACTCGTACTGCTAGTGCGTTCTCGCTTTCTCTAGAACTTTCGCGCAGGTACCAGTTGTTCAGTAAGCAGACCCGTTTCTCAGAACTCCTGCCTGCCGTTTATATTCAGGGTGATCCGTAACATTAATATAAATGTTGATAAACCACCAGTGCCGAACTATAGAATACATACGTCATACATATTTGGACCAAATTACGTAAGAATTTTTTTCTGTCTGTACGTACCAGCTTTGTTTGAGAACGTCTGGAGCAATTTTAATGAAACTTGGTACACAATCTATTAGTACCCAAACTCAAAGTTTAGGTTACTTTTTATAAGTAATAAGATATGGTTCCTGTCCAAATTGCAAGTATTATGCAAAATCGGTTGAATCGATTTTCACAAAACTTAATTTCGATCCAACTTGGAACTTACATATTAGGATTTCATTAAGTTTTGAACCAATCTCTACAAAGAACAAAGGTTTTAATCTTTTTTTTAATTTATATTCTAATTAATATTTGGTTTTTGATTATGTTATTTATTAATATAAATCAAAATTCAGTTTGTTTTTGAAAACGATTTTGTTACGGTTCGTTTCTACGAAGGAAAAATAATAACTCTAGATTTTTTTCTGCTTCTAAAATAGTGCAGTTTGTGATGTAAATACGCCTTGTGTCATTCATATAGTTGAAGAATGAAAATAAATAATGCTACGCCTTGTTTTGAACGTTTGTGTAATAATTCAAAAGCACACGTCTAACTTGAATCTATTGAAACTAAGGACTGAAATATTGTTCAAAGTACAATTGTCCCACAACTTGTAACAATACTATTATTATAGTATATTTTTATATGAGAAAACTTCAGGCGCGTTAGCCACGCCCATTTTATAATACACTAAATGCAAAATTAAAGGATAAAAAAATCAGGAGTAATAATTACCTATTTAATCATATTTTGTGGATGCAAAAAGAACTCCATTCTAAAAAGATCGGTATGGTAACGGTTTCCATGTTCCAAATAATTTTTAATATGAAAATTTTAATGGAATTTGCCAGAAATCCCTTATACGATATACATATTAAACGATATCTTATATATAAAATTCTCGTGTCGCGGTGTACGTTATTATACTCCTCCGAAACGGCTGGACCGATTTTGATGAAATTTTGTGTGCTTATCGGCGCTAGGGTGGAGAATCGGACAACATCTATTTTTCATCCCCCTAAATGTTAAGGGTGGTCGCGACCCCAAATTTTTTTTTTCCTATTTTTTGGACAAAATTTTTTTTTTTAATTTTTTTCATGATTCAGCATTGAAAAATACATACAACTCGTAGGAAGTTTGTCACCCTTATACGATCAACCCCTGATCTTTAATCGCGATTTTTATATCTAAGCTTTAAAAAATACATATATGGCGAACGAGCGAAGCGAGTGAGTAGTGTATTTGATAATATTCAAGCGAACGAGCCAAGCGAGTGAGTAGGCGAAAATATTCAAGCGAACGAGCGAAGCGAGTGAGTAGTGTATTTATAATATTCAAGCGAACGAGCGAAGCGAGTGAGTAAAGTAATTATTCCTAGAAATTATTAACAACGTTTGCCGGATCAGCTATACTAAATATACGTGAGCGGAGTAATGGGTGACCGCTATTAAATCATAATTTCATACCACCCGAGCGAAGCCGGGACGGGTCCGCTAGTTATTATATTATATAAACTCCTTCAAAAAAAGCCACTAAAAAGAGAAAGATAATAAAATTTTGAGGTCGGCGCCAATTTAATTACCTAGTAGCAAATTGTTTATATTATTATCTACTTTTCTTTAATTAAAATTTTATTATTTTCCTCTTTTTTTTGAAGGAGGTTCTATTTTTTCGTGGAGACTGACACTTACAAATAATTTTCACTTTCATGTTGCAGCTCTCGCTGGTACGAGGGTTCACTTCATATTATCAGCTATTGACATTAGCATATATGAATTGACACGTCGCATCTAGTGAAAATCTATTGATTCTGAAGCATATGAAGGAGAATATTAATTTAGCAATCTTGTCACAGTTGAGTATTGTAAGCTCATTCCGCCGCGAAAGTGGAAAGGTTCAGGTTAGAATCCTGACTGTGATCACTGGTTGGTAAAATGATTTTTTCCAATATGTTTCGAAACAATTATATAATTGGCTGCTCTCCAACGAAAAAATTTTACAAAGATAGATGTTTCAGAGACGAGTTGAGGGTTAAAGAATAATTACTGATGAATCAGATCATCATTTTAATAAAAAAATATTTGAATGGATTTTTAGTCATTGTAAGAAATATTAGCCTTGCTAAATACCTTCCCTTCTGCCAGAGAAAGGATTAATAAATAATATTACATGCGATGATATCAACGGAATTAATGAAATAAATATCGTAAAACGTGCATTATGAATTTTATAATGTGATTCACTGAATTTCTAGAATTGTTAGTTTATTACTTTTTAATTGCAATGTAGGTTTCCTGTCATTTACCAAAATTTTCCAAGGGAGATTTACGTACACGTTGGGGAATATTAAAAAAGACTTAAGTAAATAACTTGCAATTTCTAAATTCTGGAAATTTGATCAGATTCAAGGTATTATCTGTTTAAAAGATATCAATCGCGACCGCTTGAAAGTCTTTTAGTGCACTTGCCCCAAAACTGTCAGTGTAAAAATTAGCCCAGTCGATGTGTATTGTGTAGTATTCACTAACAACAAATAAGTTTCATCAAAATCGGTTCAGTGGTACTTGTTCACATGCAAGAATTTGCACGTATTACTGCAACTCTTGTGATCATCAAATTATAACTGTGTCAAAACAACATCACAAAATATCCATGAGTAAAGATTTGAACTCTCGATAGTTTGGTCCGGAGGCTAGCACGCTACCCACTACACTAAGCTGTCGTTAATATACCAAAATCTAAAATGTTTGTTTAAAAAAACTTTTTATAAAAAAAAAACCTCCTTCAAAAAGGCACTTAAAAGAGGAAAAAATTGAAATTTTGAGGTCTGTGCCAATTAAAATATGAAGTTGGTTAATTAATCACTATAGTATATTTTTTAACCGACTTCATATTTTAATTGGCACAGACCTCAAAATTTCATTATTTTCCTCTTTTTAGTGCCTTTTTGAAGGAGGTTTTTTTTTTGTTAAAAAGTTTTTTATTTTTTACTTTTTAGTGTCAAAAAGTAACATTTACCTTAAAGAATCACACGCCGTTACTTACTTTTATTAAAATCAGCCGAACTACTGAACCGATTTTGATGAAATTTCCATGGGACTAATCTGAAAGTATACCCTTTCAAATAAAAAAAAAATTTTTCAAAATCGGTTCATAAACGACGAAGTTATCCGCGAACACACATAAAACATATATACGGTCGAATTGAGAAACCTCCTTTTTTTGAAGTCGGTTAAAAATAGTTCAGTAGGTATACATGAATGAGATTATATAGGAATTTTAATCACATCTTTAGATCAATAGTTATATTGATTCGTTTTTTAAACTGACAATTCTGGGAGAAGTATATCTAACAGAGCTATCGATCATTTTACCGTAGTATATTTTATGTTGCATAACCCATAAAGGACCTAAAGTTCGATGTTTGAACAATCGAATAAGTGAGATATAACCATATCTAGCACATTATTGTGTTATGCAATGCATAGAACAGTATTGCCTGCAACGACAACGAATTTCCCCTATTGTCGTTGTCTGAGTTTCCTCAACATCCTGCATAGCGACAGTCGATGTTCTCCTGTTTCGGCATCTCCTCTGTACATAGGGGAGTTATATTACTGTTACATAGTCTGTTTGTACAGGTTAGAAAACGAGTACAATATAAAACCTGAGTTTTTATGTGCTAAAATGAGATCAAAAGAACGTGTAATTTCTGCAGTAATAATTTCAGTTAATAAATAATAATAAAATACTGCTATTATAGATACGCTATATAGAAAGAGATTCAGGAATTGTCGTTTTTCAGTATCAGTGGCGGCGCTAGGATTTTTTTGTTAGGGTGGGCCAGATTTGGGCATGGTGTTCTGAAGGTGGACCAATAATATTTGTTCCCAAAATTTCAGTGTTCGTCAAAATTTTAACCCAGATTATTTGCTATTGAATTTATAAGAAAAATTGTTGAAATTTCGAGGGTTAAAAACGTATTTAAAAGATAAACTAGAGATTGGGGATTATTCCAGGGTGGGTCAAGACAGTTTAAGGTGGCCACTAGTGCGGTAAGTAAACGATTGCCAAAGTAACTTATGTTTATTCGCTCTATCCGCCTGCGATTACATACTCACAGTCTACTGTTTAAAATGTAAAGATGGCGACGCAAATGAACTGTCAAAATGTTTTGAAGTGAAAGGTAGGTATTTTGTAGTTGGTATGGCAAAAAATACTATAATATATTTTTCGTGCGTAATGGTATTATGACTCGTGTGTAGGGCATGCAATTCGAATATTCGAATATTCGAATAAAGCGAATATTCGGCTGCATTTATTATTCGAATAGTAATTCCTATTATTCGAATATATTCGAATTATTTGTTAAGAATTAAAATTGTTTAAAAACGGTTTACGGCGGCGCTAAAACATCTTACAAACGCTACACTAGCTCTAAGTTCGCGCTAGGGCGTGGGAGGGGAATCGAAACGGGGCGAGAAAAGTTTTTTTTTGTTAATTATTGCATGTTTATTTGATATAACCATTTACTTACGTTACGTTACGTACGTGTACTTAATTGCTTGATTTGCTCTTCGCACGTGCTAATAGACGTATTATTTATTTGTGAAGTATTTTTTTTATAGGGGAGCAATACCCCATACTTTTGTTGTACTAATTAATAAAAATGCGTCTTAGATGCTCATTTAATATTTTTGTTTGAATAGGAAAAACAGAAAGAAAGAATTTTGAATTTTTTTGATTACTTAAATATGTTCATTTGATCTATGGTTC
Organism: Mongoloraphidia duomilia; assembly: GCA_039654895.1. NCBI lineage: Eukaryota > Metazoa > Arthropoda > Insecta > Raphidioptera > Raphidiidae > Mongoloraphidia > Mongoloraphidia duomilia. Next base: position 308,001 of record CM077517.1, read on the forward strand.
TCGGAAGCTATGTGCGCTCTAATATTTAGTTGATTTGATCTGAATTTTTACGTAACTAAGTAAAGTAAAAATGATTATTTGATCTCTTTTTAATTAGAAGTAAGCTGCTTTTGTTGTTAAAATATTGATTGGATTTATGGACGTGCAGTAGGCGTGTTGATTTTAAATAATTAAAAGTCATTTATTGAAGTTCCAGTGTCTTTATTATTTTTACCAATTATTCGAATATATTCGAATATTGGCTAAAATTTGAGCGAATATTCGAATACCTGAAACATCCGAATATTTGCATGCCCTACTCGTGTGATTGTAAAAACTCGCTATCTCTCGTTTTTACATACTGTCACAACTCGTCAGCAATAAACCCCATTACGACACTAGAAATACAATCTACTATTTCAAATCGGTTGGGTAGATCCTAGGATTACCAACCGCAAACAAACATACACATTTTTTCTCTTTATAAACGCAATGCTATTTTTTTTTTTCAAAACATTATTATGTAGTCAATGGAATTAGAAAAGAACTAAACGATACTAGTTTGTTGCATACACGACGCGGACGGTCCTTTTTGTGGCGAGACGCAGCACCCACCGTCGTCTGCCGGCGGGTATTGACCGGTTCAACCGACGGCGTCGAGTACGTAACAGTCGTTCAATGTAAATAACTGCTGTCGTCCGTCGATAATTTTGTGCATTCAGGAAATACTCTATTTATAGTCCAGCAGAAGTAAATTTTGCTAAATTTTTGAGCAATTAGATTATATTAGCATAAGAAATTATACAAAATCCTCATTGATATCGCTATCGTAAAGTCACAAACAGATTTTTTTCTTAGAAAAAAATATTTTAAATAAAAGTTTAAGTAGGTACAATGAATTGTGATTCGAGAAAAAACATTTATTAGGACTAAAGTGCGACCCTTTACGTCCACACGACGAACTTCCAAGTTTGATAAATATTTAATAATAATAATTAAATTAGATATTACACAGAAAAGTAATCATTAAAACATAATTATTATTTATTTTTAACAATAATTAAAAAAAAAAAACGGCTGAACCGATTTTTATAAAAAAAATTTCGGATCAAAATGACGTCAACACGCCTCGATTGACACCCTTACGAAGTCGATATAATTTTTTATTCGTGAGATATTGTGTAAAATCTACTTTTTTGGAGTCTATTTGGTTAAGAAAAAAGAACGGCTGAACCGATTTTGAAAAAATTTCTTTCAGATCATATTTACGTTAATACGCGTCGATTGGCACCCTAAAGTAGTCATTCTCTGAGATTTCGTCTTAGAAAGAAATGGACACATACGTACACACATACACACACACAGACATCTTTCTAAAAATAGTGTAAAAATAGTGTAGTGATCTTGAAACATAAAAATGTGTACATTTTGATTTCGATTTTCGGACCCATATTACAATAACTTCCGATGGGAAGTTAAAAACTGGTCCGCTTATATTGCCATGTGCAATATAAGTGTATTATAGTCACTACCTATTATTTCTGAACTGAACTATAGACATTTTTAATGAATATTGGATTTGGATTCAGAATGGAATTTAGAGAGAGGGCATCCAATAAATCATTGTTTACGTTCTTCAATCGCGATTCGTATAAAACAATCACTTTTGTCTTTTGATGTCAATTAAAAAATTTTATTTTAAAATTATTTTCATGTAAAACGGATTTTATGTATTCTTTACGACATACATATAATATATGACACCATATACTTGTGCAGGCAAAGCAAAGTAGGGTTGCTGCCACAAATTTCCCTTTCAACTTACAGACTCTTAGACTATGCTCCCTGCACATTCTACTCCTGCTATCTCATTTTATCAGGGACGTATTCTTGAATCTTAAATTTATAGCAATCAATAATTAAGTAGTTCCAGATAATATTTTTAACTTCTCGCATTGGAAGTTATTGTAATGGGTTCGAAAATCGAAATCAAAATATATAACAAATTTTTATGTTTCAAGGTCACTACACTATTTTTAGAAAGATGCCTGTGTATGTGTGTGTGTGCGTGTACGTATGTACGTACGTACGTATGTGTCCATTTCTTTCTAAGACGAAATCTCGAGAATGAAAAATGATATCGATTACTTTAGGGTGCTAATCGACGCGTATTAACGTAAATATGATCTGAAAAAAAAATTTCAAAATCGGTTCAGCCGTTCTTTTTTCTTAACCAAATAGACTCCAAAAAAGTAGATTTTACACAATATCTCGCGAATAAAAAATTATATCGACTTCGTAAGGGTGTCAATCGAGGCTTGTTAACGTCATTTAGATCCGACATAAATTTTATAAAAATCGGTTCAGCCGTTTTTTTTTTTAATTATTGTTAAAAACAAATAATAATTATGCTTTAATGATTAAAATGATTACTTTTCTGGATAATATCTAATATTTACCAAACTGGGAAGTTCGTTGTGTGGACCTCAAGGGTCGCACTTTAGTCCTAATAAACGACCCACCTCACGGCTTGTTTTTATTATTATTGGATAACAAAGTATGAACATTTAATTAGTAAGTAGGTACAATGTGCTTTGTTGTCTCAGTGTAGATTGCTACTTTTTACATTTTTCGATAATACAAAACTTGATCAATTATACAGTCGGTTTAATATTATATTTCCCTTTGGTAACTGATGAAGTGACCCTTTAGACAAATAACTATTGCTATTTCAGATTGAACTTTCGCTAGAAGCTGTGACCTTTCAACTACGCGCAGATAGTAAATTGTCTACTGGTTTGTAATTTAGTTTCTATTCATATATAACATATTATTCGTACGTACTATTACGGTAAATCTCTTGATTCGACGCAAATCTGCAGTGGCTACAGAGCGGAAAATGTTAGGGGAGGACAATGTACATAGCTGATATAGTACGTATAGAATATACAAGGTGTTTTATTAAATTATTACTCGTGGTATATCTATCGACAATCAGTTAATATTCTGACACAGTGCGTTGTGAAGTCTCTTCCGCTTCCGCCTCCTTTTTGCTACAGTGTTCTCACTTATAGAAAAATCTTTCTATGTATTGTTGAATAATACTTTTTACCCTACCCCCTATAAAATAGCTACTTTACATCCATGAATGCATGCATGTGATGTGACTTTTTCTGGTTGGTGTGGGGGAAAGTAATTTATGCTGGTTACGCTGTCACTGCTATTCTTAGCCTACTATTAGAAGTGAAGTTTGCTACACAAATGAAATGTCAAAAATTTTGGAAATACTGAAAATGAAGACAAAAACCTGTTTTATAGGGGGTAGGATAAAAAATGTCATATATAAATCGTGCGCAATATTATAACTCGTGTGATTGTTTTAACATACTGTCACTACTTATCAGTAATAATAATACTAATAAACAATTTATTTTAAAAGTCTGCATATACAGTACTAGCCATTACCCGTGACTTCGCCCACGTGTATTTCGATTTATGATTTATTATCCCCCCCCGGCGAGAATTTTCTCTCCTGCGAGCCGGCTGGTGATGTTTATTCGCTCGAATTTTATTAATTCATTACTCACTCGCTACGCTCGTTCTCTCGAATTTTATTAATACATTACTCATTCGCTTCGCTAGTTCACTCGAATATTGTTGATAAATTACTCACTCGCTTCGCTCGTTCGCTCGAATATTATAATACATTACTCACTCGCTTCGCTAGTTCGCTCGAATTTTATAATACATTACTTACTCGCTTCGCTCGTTCGCTCGAATATTATAAATAAATTACTCACTCAGTTCGCTCGTTCGCTCGAATTGTATTAATACATTATTTCTTATTGCTCACCTACGTTCTATAAGGAACTTCTGTGTGAAATTTCGCATGCTTCTAACTTCAAAAATGACTAACTTCCATACAAACTTCAATACGCCACTAGATATTATGTATTTATTTATTTATTGTAGATTATAGACGCGTCGACAACTTAGGTCATTAACGTCTTAAATTACATTAAATAACAACTAGCTTAAAACTAAATAACATCACAAGACATCCATGAGCGCAGGTGGGATTCGAACCCACGGCAATCTAGTCTAGAGGCTGGTACCAATTACGCTATCAACTAGGCTACACTGCCCTCAGATATTAGGTATACAATCTGCTATAAAAGCCCTGTTACTTATTACATATTTTCTTACTCCAGTAAGAGAAAATAACGTAAACGGTCATTACAATGTTATAAATTTGTAAAAATTGTAATACATTACTATTTCTTTTTTATAAAATAAATTATTATCTGACTATACCAACATCACCCGGTATACGCTTATATACCTCGTTACAGTAGATGCTTGATTATCTAATGAATAACACCGGGATTATGATAATATAACATGTTTGACATTTTATTTAATTTTTTTACTTATAGGTAATGATCAGGTTATAGGAATAAAATATTATATACGATCTTTAAACTTGCGTCGTGGTTACCTTATGTTCCATGGAACACGGGTTGAAGACCACTGCATTAAATTAACCCACTCGGTGACAATTTTATTGCTAATGAAAAGGACCTGCAATATAATTTACAGTTCCTTCGCTGCTATAGGTATTACAGAAATAAATTATGAATTAGTGAAATGAAGCGATGTTGAATAAATGTAAATAAATAATATGTTAAGATAATTGGGCATATACTATGATGTAAGGTCATTCATAGTGAGGGAGGGATGCATTTAGGCAGTGCAACAAAATACTAAAATTTGGATAATCAGATTTTAGGTACGGCCTAAATGTGAGGGAAGTTCATGCGAGTGCATTGTCATGTATTAACATAAAATAAACAACAGCTATGTGATATAACTTTGAAATTTATGGAGAGTCCCTTATGTTCCATAAAATATGAGTATTTGCACGTATAATTATAAAGAGGATACGTGCCCTTACCCTCCCGTTTGAAGAACTAATTACTTTGAGGCAATATTTGAAAAAAAGTATTTTTTTACAAGCTTTTATTTAACTTGCAATGGATGTTTGTTGGTTTGTGTATTTGTTTGTTTAGGTCAAAACTTGCAAGTCAATTTTTAACGACTTCCACGTATCCGATCGATTTGAAATTTTGTACACATATGTATTCCCGATGACAATACATGAATAAATCGTTTTTAGAAATAAATTCAACCCCTAAGGGGTTCAAACGGGGATGTAGGTTTTTTTGACTAATCAACGCCCAGGCCAAATCGCTGAAGCTAGAAACTTGAAATTTGGACAGTTGGTTCCTTTTCTGACGTAAGCATCCACTAAGAAAGGATTTCTCGAAATTTAATCCCTACGGGTGTTTAAGGGGGATAATTTTTTGAAAGACTAAAATGAACAAAATAAAATATTAATAAAAAAAAACTTTTTAGAGACAAGCTTTTGTTGAAATGTACTAAAAAGGAAAAAATAATATTTAATAATTTTGGTTCATAATTATTATAAAAGCGGGGGTTGCGACTAATAAACTATCATAGAGATTACAACACCCGCTTTTATAATAATCATGAACCAAAATTATTAAATATTATTTTTTCCTTTTTAGTACATTTCAATAAAAGCTTGTCTCTAAAAAGTTTTTTTTTACTAATATTTTATTTAAGCTACCGACAGGATTATCGGAGTATATAATACCAATAATTCATATTTTCCCAGGTTCTAATTTGAGAACTGTTTTTAAGACCATCAACAGATGAGGCTATTTGGGTCTAATACCAATTCATATTTGCCAGCGCCCGGTGGAAACGACGCGGCACGGGCCGGGACCGGTCCCGGCACGGTATAGCGTAAAGATACCTTTAGAGTCACCACAAAAAGTATTATATAATCCAGAATAGTTCATCGTGTTTACTAAACAATTAATATTATGTGCATTTTACGTTAACTTTCACTGACTTTGAACTAAAAAAGAGAAATTATATAATAAATAATAATATTGTTATTATAAGAGAATGTTTATTTATTGCAATGTCAAAGACACTGTGCTGTGGCATTGAACGCGGTCCGATTTCTTACTTACTACATGCACTATGGGCTATGAAGTCAGTTTGTTGTAAACTTGACCTGCTTTTACTCAACTGAGAAGAAATAATAATTCCGAAATAGAAAGTAATGAACGTTACATAAGCGAAAACATTCTTTCTCAGACAAATTTGTAATTCCATATGTCGTGTGCTTATTTGGAAAAAGTCAGTGAATCTGATATTTGCATTCTTAATTTTTTCTCCTACCTAGGCCGAAGGTTCTTACTTTCGTCCCTGCCAAGCGGGAATAAAGTCGCTCTTTATTCCCGTGGTACGGACAAGTACGCGTGCGCAATAGTACTTATGCCGGCTCTCACGCACCTACTTCTGTCTCCTACACATTAAAATTATTTTTTAATAATTTTTTTTTCAATTTTGCCTGGCAGGAGAAAAATAGTATGCGCAACACGGGAGGAAATTACATCTTCTCCCGCGTATAAAATTGCCACCCGAGTCGAATTTTATACGCGGGAGGAAATGTAGTACTTTCCTCCCTTGTGGCACAATGTACTATTTCATTACACGCGTCCATAGTAGTGATGGGCGATACGAGATATTTTTACAATCGAAACAATTGTAATCGTTCATAATAACAATCGGCTCGGAGTTTGATTTTACAATCGAAATGTTCGATTGTTCAAGTCGATTATTTGCCACATCGGTTATAGCAATAGCAGAGAATGAGAATACATATAATCGCGATTCAAGGTTATATGCTAGTCGACTGACGTTCACGCGACTCGTTGATTGTTCACTGTTCACACTGTTCAGTCGGTACACACTATATTCTGTAATGACTGTAACCTCTTCACTATTGAATTCGTATTACGCGATTACTGCACAATCGACCATCGACTCGACCACCGTTGTTGAGTGATGAACGATTGTATATTACGTCTCGTAATATACAAGAGAGAGAGAGCCACGTAATTTACGTGGCTCTCGACAGTGTACGATTCAGTACTATGCGACTCGGTCTCTGTGAACTAACAATCGAGTCCAAGTGACAACCATCGAGAGTCTTCAAGATGTTTGAACAATCGAGACAATCGACTCAAACATCTCGTAACCGCGCATCACTAGACCATATAAATATTATGACAGCGATTACATTCACATAATATAGTATTCTACAGGAATCATTCGTTTGTAACACGTTACAATAATGAAAAAAAAAATATGTGCGACTACTTGATTCGCCGCCTGACTCATTAGTTTTAACTTTACTGTAATATTAAAAACAATTATTTTACTATTTTTTCTCTTTTTTTCAGGCTTCCTCTATTTTTGTTGTTTTGTTATTTTTATATTGTTTATAGCGAAGTGAGTAAGTTCAACATTTAATAGCGTATAATTAACGACTTTAATGTTTTTTGCTTGTCAAGTGTTGATTCTAGGTATATTTGCAGCTGATCTTGAAAGATGAAAATTATCATCAATGGTGGTCACAAGTCCACAGAGCTTATACAGAATTTTTGACAAATATTTTATACCATAATATAGAAAGTTTTTACTTTTTATCAGCTCAAATTTGTATTATTTTTGATAGTATGTGTAATACATATACACAAATACCAACAAATGCACATAAATTTTAACATAACGACGTCACAAACATTCCTGGCGCGTTTTGAAGTCACGTGATATTTTTTCAATTTTTATACATTTTAATTAATTTTTAGTAATTTATCTATGGCTTTAAAAAAAATTTTCTTTTCGTTTTTCAATATTATTTATGTTAAATTATTAGAAAAAATTAAAAAATTAATAATTTTTTTAAAATTTAATTACCTAATTGCCTTGTTCCATTGCAATGTCCTGAATATTGTCCTCGTGGCTTAATGCATTTGCAATGAAAATTTACTGCCTGCACGGATTTCAGCGGAGGACATGTGCTATAAGATTTGTTTGTCTCCTGACCTGAAATTGTATTCCTGTATATTTGGCCATCTTCAGTTGAAAATGTTCATGAAGAAGATGATTCTGTTACAAGATTATTTTATCAACTTTTGTGCTCATGAAATTACCAGTTTGTCTTAATTGTGGGTCTATTTATAGTTCGCCCTCTACATCATCAAACAAGCATTAAAAAACGACCAATTTTGAAACAACCCAAATATTCGATTCACATAGCCTTAATCGTTAGACTTAAAAAAAAGAAATCTTGTTTATGAAATTTCAAACCAGTTTGTTTTTAATTTCAAGTTTAAATTTTCGTAAACAATAAACGTCAGTAAAAAATTAAATTATAGAGTATCAATATTGTATATTAAAAATAATGCACTCTTAAAGGCATGCAATTATAAAGTAATATAAAAGATTTTTGATAAAACGGAAATGCTTTCCTCAAAATATATTAAAAAAGAAAAATGTTTATACGGCTATTAATACGTGCGTGCTATGGGCCTTTTTATTTATGCGGACATTAAGTCTGCCACGAGGCCTTACGTTATAATATTTGGTACTAAAGCTGGATATAAAGCTGTACAGTAGATTTTATTTTCCAAACAAATAATAAATACAGTCAAAATTCTCTTTAACGAAACTTAAAGGACTGATCAATTTCTTTTTAGAGAGTTTTGACTGTCAGTGCCGTATCTAGGAGTCCTAGAACCTCTGACGAAGGAACGACTTGGCGCCCCTGCAGGCTAAAGGAGGACTTGGCGCCCTCTCATTTTTCACACAATGCAGACGTAGGATTAGGACAATTAAAAAAAGACTAAACTTAAATTACGCTAATTTTGACAAACGGCTTTAAAATACATTTTGCGATAATATAGATTTTACTGTCACTCGGTGCGCCGGTTGACAGTAAAATTTTTGCTTCGGGCGCTCCTGACGCGGACAATCCCCGCCAACCCGTATAGATACGGCGCTGTTGACTGTGCCTAAATATATGTGTTTTTAAGTAGACTTAGAACAATTATTTAATTACGCGACTAATGACATCAGATGTTTTTTACAAATGGAAAAAAATAATTAGCTAAAAATAATTTCTCAATTTTTAAACTAATATTTATAAAGATTATTTTTAGCTAATAAACATACTTCCTTATATTTGTTAAAAACAGCTGAAGATGTTATTTTAACTAATCTAGTCGCACGTAATTAAATAATTTATATAAATCCATTGAAAAAATTATTTCAACGACATATTCTGTAATATATTTCCTATCCTGTTCCCTTATGTATAAGAAACCTTAACAAACCCCATAGTGTATAGTGAAAATAAGAACAAAATGAGTTTCAGAATAAAAGCGAGGGTCATGAACTTTATGATAGTTTATTAGTCACGACCCACGCTTTTATAATTATGAACCTAATTTATTAAAAATTATTTTTTCCTTTTTAGTGCATTTGAATAAAAGCTTGTCTCTAAAAAGTTTTTTTTACTAATATTTATTCACTCTCCATTTTGGTGTGTGTTATATAATACGACGAAAAAGTGTACAATTCTAGGGTTAATAAACTTGAAGCAGTGCGGCGCGGCCATCGGATCGTTTCTGCCAGTTTAATTAGATTATGACATCAGATATTCATACTTAAATGACACGAAGTAGAGAAAAATAAATTCAAGAAATAATAGAGCAACAATAATCAATTCTTTAGATTATATTTGTTCACGCATTAATAAACTAATTCATTTCGTTAATAAAGCAGGATTCAAACTACACATTATTCCGTTATATGTAGGCAGGAGGATTACTGATAATTTTTGATTTTTTAAATTTATATCACCGTACAGTTGCAGAGTTCAAACTCTTAAAAATCTTACTGTTTCTGCAAATTTTCAGTATTTTCGATAACAATAATTTTTTATACTAAATATTTTGGTAACAATGTAATTTTTACTCTGACGGTTCTTTGCTCATTAAGTCAGCGCTTCCAATCTTTCTCCTCCTGCAGCGCCATACTATTTTCAACCGTTACCTCATTCCTACACGCCAAGTATTCCTTCCTTCTCGCTACGTAAGACAAGACTGAAGATTGTTTCCAGACAGTATCTATTGTTACGGATCACCCTGTATATAAACGGCAGGCAAGAGTTCTGAGAAACGGGGTCTGCTTACTGAACAACTGGTACCTGCGCGAAAGTTCTAGAGAAAGCGAGAACACACTAGGCGTATGCCACGCAGCATATATAATCAGCCAGTGCGAGTGAGTGAGGGGATCAGTCAACGGTGAGTCACGCAGCCAAGTCTACGTTGGAGCAGTAAAATAAATAGTGCCGTGATATAAATAACCAAATTGATAAATAAATACGAGTGTAGTGGTAATAATTACGAGTTATTGTATATAGTTGTTTTGTAATTACTGTTTAGTTATTGTTTACTTGTGTTAATTGTTAGAATTGACTTTTCATTGTTGCGTTCATTATTATTGTGTTTTTAATTATTGTAAATAAATATTTATTCCGCCAACTCAGAAAACAGTTTTGTAACACTATGTTTAATTTGAACTAGGAAGAAATAAAAGTCCGGACTTTCTTTCTCAACGGCATTGACTTACGCGAAGTCAACTATTTGGTTAATAAATACACATTTTAAAACGAAACATTTTGAATCAGGCTTTAAGGTCATAAATAAATGTGGTTTAGTACAGTTTACTTATCGGGAATCAATCGTCTGTCAAAAAGTTATACGTGATAAAATCTGCCGAAAATTGGTCTCGTCAAGTATTACTGTTATTCTATGCACCGCAGTATAATTTAAAGTAACTAGAAATAGCACTGCGGTCTGTCTATCACACGAATCGAACTGATAGATAATATTAGTGATATTAGGAATAACAGAAATATTGCTTTGTCAAATTCAGCTGGGTTCAAATAAACTTTCATAAACCTGCAGATATTTTCTCGTTTCAGGTTAACAGTTGACACTTTCAGGCATAATTGTGTAGACTGTAGGATTCTTTCTGAATATCGGGAAATTATGTTGATATTGTTATGGATCACCCTGTATATGAACGACAGGCAACAGTCCCGAGAAAGCGGTGTCTGCTTACCGAACAACTAGTAACCGCGCGAAGATTCTAGAAGTTCTGGAAAACGCTAGAAGCGCTGTGCTTAAGCCACGCAGCCTCTATATAAGCAGCGAGTCGACGGGAGTCACGCAGTTTACGGTGACTCACGCAAGTATAAATCAGTTCAACGGAGATTAGGCAGTCATTAGTGACTCGTGAAATCAAGTGCGTCTGATATAAATATTAGGCTGCAGTCATTAGTGACTCGTGCATATCAAGTGCGTCTGATATAAATATTAGGCAGTCATTAGTGACTCGTGCAATCAAGTGCGTCTGATATAAATATTAGGCAGTCAATGGCGACTACGTGCCGTCAAGTGGATATAAATATTAATCAGTCAATCAGTCAGTATACAGCGATATAAATAGTGAAGTGGATATAAATAAGTACTGAAGTAACTGAGTAAATGACTTGACATAAATAAACGTTAGAAATAAATCTGAAATAAATACAGTGATGTAAATAGTCCTTGTATATAGTAAATTGTTACGAATTATTATATATATAGTATATAGTATAGTATAGTATATAGTTGTCGCGTTCATTGTTATGTGTTTTTAATTATTGTAAATAAATATATTGATTCCGCCAACTCAGAAAACAGTTTTGTAACAATATGTTGTTGGTTTTCGTCTCATAGTGTAAATCAGTCGTTCATCTTGACTTTTAGTGGTACCTACTGAGAAATAAAACGGGACGGCCATTTAATTAAAGAGTGGACATTTAGAGAAAAACGTCTATATAGCCAATGAAATATTTTCAAAATTTCTATTTGTTCCCACTGTCCACAAGAGTTGGGTATTTCCTCGACATGTAGCTGCAGGAACCATGTCTTCTCTCGGAGACGTTTCTCATAGAATGCAACTTAGCATGTCTATACTCCATGAGGACAGTGTGATCCAGTGGTTAGCGTCGCGACCTTTGAATCAAACTGTCGTGGGCTCGAATCACGCCTTCGCTCATGGATGTCATTTAGTTTAATGTAATCAAGACGCTAATGACCTAAATTGTCGACGCGTCTATGATTTACAATAAACAAATAAAATAAAATCCATACTCTACATTATTATAGTCCGATCATCGTACTCAGAGGCACCCGAATGAAAGTGCATATTGTGTACTATATCGGGTACACATCACAAATTCGGGTATACTCGGTGTTTTAGACTCTATACGGAGTATTCAAAGTGAGACAGTGGAACGAGACGTTTCCCGGACAGACGGACACTTATAATGTCTTTCCTTCAACGCAAAGGTGTCAGTGAAAAGAGATTGTTCTGCGGACATGTTTCCCGGAACCATGTTTACTCAACAAGGGAACATTGCCCGTTCCATTTGAGGAACCGTTTTGCACAAGCCTACCGCATAGACCAGACAGAAAAAGCAGCTGGTCTGTCTGTCTGTCCTGGGCTGATTTGAGATTATCTTGATTTGAATAAGTAACATTAAGGTATGAATCGAGCTTTACAGTTGTAGAATGCAGTGCAGCTGGCCCTACGTACGAATGTACGTGTTAGTCAGTCCGTCTGCATAAGGGAGGAATGTCCGGAGATTCTTGCCGTAAATCATATTGATGCTGCAGCGTTGCAGCACACAGCCTATATAGATATACACTGTAACAATGCGCTAATACTGTACACTCTTGGTTTACATACGATAACCGCCTACATACATAATATCAAAAAAAAACAGGGCGACTTAACCCGACATCTTCGTGATGGGGTAAGATTAGGGGCGTGCGAATAGTGGATTTCACGTTAGAGGTGTCTTTACATTTTTACATTTGCAGTACATATAAATAAAAATTTGAGTGTTTGACTATTTATTTATCGCACAGGTGTTACACATTTAAAACATTAATCAATAGAATTTTCTTTTCCCTACCAAACTTTGTCTGTCTGTTATTTCGATATTTGCCAGAATTTTTTAAACATCTCTCCATGTTTCAAATTTTTCTAGCCGTTGTCACCTTCGTCTAGAAATTCACTTCTCTCGGTCTCTATAAGATATATCTCTACATAGTATAAATTGAAGTCACTTTTCGCGTCTGTCTGTCTGTTTAACCGCTAACTCCTCCTAAACCACGTAACGGATTTTGATGCGATTTTCACCATCAGTTAGATATTTTTTCACGGAAGATTTATATATATAGCATAATTATAATCCCCCTATATTATTAAACGAGTAAATCTTGTATATATGTTTCTATGTATCTATGTAAATATTTTCTCGAAAACGGCTCTAACGATTTTGATCAAATTTACCGAAAAGGGGTTTCGGGGGGCAAAAAATCGATCTAGCTAGGTCTCATCCCTGGAAAAATTCGTTTTCTTATCGTTTTTATCATTTTAAAAAACAGTTTTTTTAACGTCATAAAACAGTGTCGTTTTGTGAGTAGGCTTTGGAAAAAACAAACTATTTTCATTATTTATGTCAAAATTACTTTGACAGTCAATCTTTAACTTATTAAAATAATCAGTAATTATCTGAAAAGTAAAAAAATAACAACAATAAAATCTAAACATAATTATGTAAGTAGTTTTAGCTAATATTTAAATAAATAGGTATGTTATTTTTATATTAGCTATATAAAATATGTATATGTACGTTAAATATAGTATGACGTATAATCTTACCTAGACTTTTTTTTCTCAAAAACGACTAACGATTTTGATGAAATTTACAGAATAAGGATTTTTTGGGGCGAGAAATCGATCTAGGTAGGAATTTTGGTCCCAGAGAGGAGCAATTAAAAAAAGGGGTTTTTTGCTTATAACTCGGTCAATTGTCAGATCGATTCGAAGCCTATTTCTACATAGATTTTATATAATATATCACAAGAGTTAAAACTGTAAATGAACACTAATATAAGAAGTGTCTTGTACAATATGTAAATAATGATAAACCTGGCGCCGCGAGTCTGTAAAAACACATCGATTTTTGAAAACTATTGTTAGGATACATACAAAAAAGTTTTGTCTAAAAATTTGCACGGCGGCCCGATGGGCCGCACTTCTAGCGCCGCAGGCATGCAGTATATCAAAACACATCGATTTTTAAAAACTATGGTGAAGATGCATTCAAAAAAGTTTTGCGCAGGTTTATAGTTTGACGTTTGTTATTAAAAGATATAATATGAATTCTATTTCTTCGAAAATCGATTTTTGTGAGTTTTTCAGTAGGTACCTCCTATGCAAAAAAAATATTTGAAATTTACTGGAAGTTGCTAAGATGACATCACAGAGAAAAAGTACTTCGATAAAGTTGATATTTGGAATCAATGTTTAAAAATGGATTATTGAAACGGCAACGGCCAAGCAAAATTTCAGCTGATTCGAACATTTTTACAAGATATTCAATCTATGAAAATCGGTTTTTGCGAGTTCTTCAGTCAACAAAACAATAACGGCGGTAGATTTGAAAATGGCGACCTAAGTAATATTTACAGGAAAAATGCTTGATTCAAGTTGATGCTTAGTTTTTACGCTTAAAAATACACATAGGTATTTAAAATATTTAACAGAAACAATTATTTTAAATTATGTTTCAGAAATAAATTCGTTTCGGAATAATATTCTGAGAAAATAATATCTCACAGCATACAAGTACTATTTTTATTGAACTCATCCGAGCAAAGCTCGGCACCCAGATATTTAATTAATTAAATTCGTAACTCGACCGTAAGAATTCGCAGCATACTTATATCATAAAAACGACCGTACATAACTGTTCCACTCATAGCGTAGAGGTAACGTCGCAGCACTCTATGCACAGGGACCTGGGTTCGTAAACAGATGGCATCGTAGAATTTTTGGCTTTTTTTTCTAAATTCTACATGATATTTATTTATATATTTTTTTATTTTTGTTATATTCTTTCTTTGACAATAATTATAATTTTTTTGAAACTAAAAATTATATATAAAAGCGAACGAGCGAAGCGAGTGAGTAGTGTATTTATAATATTCAAGCGAACGAGCGAAGCGAGTGAGTTGTGTATTGCACCTGGACTTTCTTAGCACCCGGGCGAAGCCGGACGGGGCCGCTAGTAAGCTTATAAATATTATTTCTAGTATTATTAATATTTTTAACTGCACATATTTAGCAAGTTTAAAAACATGAAAATTTTTCAAATACGAATCTAAAAAATGTATGACATTTTTCACATCCCTTTTATATTTATTCCCTACATCTATATGAATATTTTATTAGAAAATATTGGTAGAAAGAAAAATGCACTAAGAAAATTGCATAGATATGTATTATTTACACATAGCTATTGTAGACATATTTTACATTGTCTTTTATAAACGACAAACACTGATCTCGATCTTTCATATCTGAGAAGAACCGGCTTATGGATCATAAAATTTCTAATGCCTGTTTTTCAACAAAAGACATTAACAGTTGGTTTTTAAGGCGGGTTTAGATAAATCAATTTAAATGAAACCTGATTTGTCAATTTCAATCAAATAAAACAAATATATGTGTAAATAAAGATTATGCAGTGTTTGATAATTTATTGTATATTATATGGTCTTTGATTCACTAAAAAGCCGTAAGTTTGTTTGAGGATCAATAAAAAAGCTTTACCAAAGTTTGTGGCCAGCGTTTCGAAAAATATATTTTCATCATCAATTTAAATTCGCAGTGTACAAAACAAAATTTTAGATCGAAATTTTAAAATGTTTTAATGGTGAATTTTAAAGATAATTTTCAAAAAAAATACAAAAATTGTAGCAACACCACGAACCACGGCCTACAAGCCCGGAAACCATGAAGACTTGGAACAATGCCGGCCGTGAAAGCTTGCACACTTGAACAAAATGATTATTAGTCTAGTCAACGATTGATCCTAGCCGGAAAGTCAATAAACGCAAAAACCGACTTAGGGACTTTGTTTGGGCTGGTTAATAAAAAAACATATTAAAAGTCCTTGACCCTCGGGTGGGCGCAAGAAGGGGGAGGAGCTCTTCAAAGGTCCCTTTTTTTGGTTTTTTGAGTATAACTCGAAAAAAGTTGGTCCTACGTAAACATTCCATGCATGAAAATTGTACAGTGAAGGGTTCCGTAGTCGGCCGAAAATATCCTATATCTCAAAAACTACACAACATATTGTTACGGATCACCCTGTATATAAACGACAGGCAAGAGCTCTGAGAAACGGGGTCCGCTTGCTGTAACAACTGGTACCTGCACGAAAGTTCTAGAGAAAGCGAGAACACACTAGGCTTATGCCACGCAGCCTATATAAACAGCAGTGCGAGTGAGTGAAGGATCAGTCAACGGTGAATCACGCATTCAAGTCTACGTTGGAGCAGTAAAATAAATAGTGCCGTGGTATAAATAACCAAATTGATAAATAAATACGAGTGTAGTGGAAATAATTACGAATTACTGTATATAGTTGTTTTGTTTTGCTTTGTAATTACTGTTTAGTTATTGTTTACTTGTGTTGATTGTTAGAATTGACTTTTCGTTGTTGCGTTCATTATTATTGTGTTTTTAATTATTGTAAATAAATATTTATTCCGCAAACTCAGAAAACAGTTTTGTAACAATATTCAAACCAATTTTCGTTAAAAGTATTTTATAAGTTCTACTTCCTTAAAATTTTTCAGAATTTTCCACCTCATAGTTGAAAAGTTAGAGGGGGGACACACTTTTTACTACTTTAGAAACGCATATATCTCACCAACTATTGCAAACTTAAATAAAAAAGTCGAGACAAGGAAAACTAAGATAATGCAGACGACCTATTTAGTTTGGGGAATTTTATTCTTACAAAATGCGCATAATAAAGTGATCTTGAATAAAATAATAATTTAAGTGGAAGTCGTTAGCAAATACTTGCAATATGTGGGACCACACCTACATCTATCGACAGTATCTGTCACAAATACGTCATTGAAGAACACAGACGTAAACAGTAAAATACCTGTACGTATTACAAGTTCAAATTTTTACCTTTGTAACGAGACTTTTCAGAATCCTCTGATCACTTCATTAGTAATGATTTCAGTGTCCGGATAGTAAGGTCTCCTCTTTTTATCCTCGCGTGACGGAACGAAGAATTAGATATATGCGCTTAGGATGAGAGATATTTGTTTGTTAAAACGGATGAACCGATTTTGATGGGGTTTTCTGTAAACGTTTAGAGCATGTTCCTGGATGTTTTGTTGCCATACTCTACCAGGGGGACGCTGCGGTACCAACTTTTGTTTCATAATGATTCATCGCTTCAAAAAGGATGCACTAATTTGAGTACAATTTTTTATGAGCAGATTTTAAATACGTAATATATTCGATTTCGATGAAATTTTATATCGGTATACTATATATACCTATTAACTAACTCTTGATATCTAGGTTT
Organism: Mongoloraphidia duomilia; assembly: GCA_039654895.1. NCBI lineage: Eukaryota > Metazoa > Arthropoda > Insecta > Raphidioptera > Raphidiidae > Mongoloraphidia > Mongoloraphidia duomilia. Next base: position 325,441 of record CM077517.1, read on the forward strand.
ACTTTCAAAAAAGAATAAAAAACAAAATAATAAATTTTGAAAAACCCATCTAGGAAAATAAAAATTATTTTAAAATTCAAAAAAATAATCTGCTTAAGACACTCATCTCACGGTTGCGTCGCCCGCTTGATTTTTTTATTAATGAAGGAAAATGTGACGTAATTATATTATGGACAACTCCTAAGCCTCTAACTACAGATTTGAGCTCGTCATAGTAGAGTGCCCGCGATGAGAGATGAAGCCAGGCACGTCATCAATAATATGCTAGTGAACGCCTGCTTGCCTGCAGACAGTGCCGTGTACACAAAACTGCACATTGGGTTTTATGACGTTAGGTACAATTTTGGCAAACTGCTATTCACGACAATAAACAGCCAATAGCAAGCTAGAAGGCGGGCGCAATGCATTCACGTTACTATGACGCGGTGACTTCATCTTTCGCCGCGCGAGGTCTAATGCCTTCTCTGGCAGGGTTCTTTGTATGAATCAATTAATTTGTAGGTAATTACTATTTTGTCTAAACAGTGAACTTTGAATTACATTAGAGAACTAATTTAACTGTAATTCCGTTTAAAACGTTTGCTATAACGTAATTATTGGTAGTAGCAGAATATTGTTTATAGTCCCATAATCTTCTGTTTATATTACAAGAAATTATTATCTCTTCATAAGCTATTTGTCATCGATTCATTGAAAAAATACTCCAGCGAATTTGCAGAACTATGTGTACAGGAAAATTTTTGTAGTGGTTTTTCTTAAGAGATGAACGCGTCGTTTATGATATTGTTAACGGCATTGTAATTCAGTGTGATGCAAGTGTCAACATCCAACAATAATAATTTATTTTATTTTTATTATTGAAGATTCATAATTTTGCTTCTAAAAGGCGTAGCTTCATGAAACTTGGATCAAAATCTGCTTCTGATTCTGCAAAATTAATTTTTTTACTTCCCATTGGAAGTTATTGTAATGGGTCCGAACATCGAAATCAAAATGTATAACAAATTTTTATGTTTCAAGGTCACTACACTATTTTTAGAAAGATGTATGTGTGTGTGTACGTATGTGTCCATTCCTTTCTAAGACGAAATCTCGAGAATGAAAAATGATATCGACTACGTTAGGGTGCCAATCGACGCGTATTAACGTAAATATGATCTGAAAGAAATTTTTTCAAAATCGGTTCAGCCGTTCTTTTTTCTTAACCAAATTATAGACTCCAAAAAAGTAGATTTTACACAATATCTCGCGAATAAAAAATTATATTGACTTCGTAAGGGTGTCAATCGAGGCGTGTTAAATTTTATAAAAATCGATTCAGCCGTTTTTTTTTTAATTATTGTTAAAAATAAATAATAATTATGTTTTAATGATTAAAATGATTACTTTTATTTGTAATATCTAATTTAATTATTATTATTAAATATTTATCAAACTGGGAAGTTCGTCGTGTGGACCTCAAGGGTCGCACTTTAGTTCTAATAAACGACCCACCTCACGGCTTGTTTTAAAATTGTCACGTTTGGGTGAGTACTGAGAAAATTCGAAGGAATTAGGTTACAGAGAGGATTTGTGGGCCTAATTAGTATGAACACAGAAAAAAAAACTATTTCCTTGTTCTTAATACCATAAAATGCTAAATGTAGTTTAGAGATCGCTTGAAAGTGGATGTAAGTGCAATGTAACCGACACAACAACTTAGGTCGCGAGTGGAATGAAATCAGGAACCCTCATCTGACAAGATGAGTTAGAGTGAAGAGGATACGCGGGGACGCTGCCTGGACGAATCAATCAATAGTTTTGATGTCTAACGCAATTTAGTTAGGTGATGACATCATTTCTTTCATCTTGTATGTCGCAACAACCCCTCGTGTATTGCAGTAATTACACCTACGCACACATCTATGGTCACAAGGCAAAGTGATGTAAGTACGTATTTATTTTTTTAAAGTCTAGCAACAGTTTTTCAATTTATAATTAACTTCTCATTGGAAGTTATTGTAATGGGTCCGATTTTGCGAATAACAAATTTTGACATATCTAGACGTTTTGAGGTCCTTAGAGTCCAGATCTCTCTCTCTACCTCTTCCTCTCTCTCTCTCCCTCTCTCTTCCCCTCTCCCTCTCTCCCTGTCCTTCTCCTTCTCTCTCTCCCTCTCCCTCTCTCCTTCTCCCCCTCTCTCTCTCCCTCTCCCTCTCTCCTTCTCCCCCTCTCTCTCTGTCTTCTCTGTCTCTGTCTCTGTCTCTCTCTCTGTGTGTCGTCTCTCTCTCTCTCTCTCCTCTCTCTGTGTGTGTGTGTACGTACGTACGTTCGTTCGTACGTTGGTGATCTCGAGAACAAATAATGATATCGACTTCGGACCAATTTCATTCGACATATAATTACATAACGAACACCTGATTAGATTTGCAAACAAAATGTAACAAAAGTGACGGAAACTACGTTTAGAAAATGTTAGATTTCTTTGAATATTGTCAAATAATTTTTTTCGAAGAACAAGTGCCAGTGCTAACGGCGCCATGTGTTTAAAATTCTCCTTAAATTGGAACAATGTTGCTTAATTAATACCACATATTATTTTCCTGTAAGTATAGCTTTAATTTTTCAAGAGAATAGTAACATTTCCGGTGTCCTTTGAACAAACGAGTTGTTAGAAGATGGGTGCAATGTACACCAGTGTCAAATTTCACCCTGCGCTTCTGTCTTCAGTGTCGATGCACTTTGACTTCTTAGTCACCAGTCGTCAAGTGGTAAGCAGTCAGTGCGTAAAACCCAGCCCATTCATAATAATTAAATACGGTATTTTGTAAATTGGCCACACATTATTTCCTTACAGTGTAGAGGTCTGTTTAGACTTGTCCCAAAACTGCTTCAAAATAGGTCAATGACTTGGGAACTTTATGATAGAATAACGGTAATCCATTGATCCCAATTTTTATATACTGACAATTCTAGAATAATTAAAATGTTAATAGTTTTATTAAGTCAGCTGATTTTATAACCAGAGATGTAGGCCTAAAGAAAATAGTGCTACAAGCGACTAGGCCCTGTAGTCAGAGTCCATTCTGATTGGTCGAATACCCCATCTAGATGTCGTTTGACACGCACATACCCACCTAAACGAACGTAACAACTAACTAGTGAACTCTGTATACTAATATGGATAGTTGATAGTAATTAAAAAATGGGTTTTGTATGTGGAGAATGTTCAAACACATATTCTTCAGGACAGGCACTAATGTTCACAAAATTAGAAAGAAAACTTCAGATAAGACTTATAATTGCCGATGCTTCTAAAGTTATTTCGTTATCGTGTATTTACAAGCTTTTATTTAACTTGCAATGTATGTTAGTTTGTTTGTGTGTTTGTGGGTTTGTTTTGGTCAAATCTTGCAAGTCAATTTTGAACGACTTCCACGTATCCGATCGATTTGAAATTTTGTACACATATGTATTCCCGATATTTCTAAAAACGATTTACAATACATGAATAAATCGTTTTTAGAAATAAATTCAACCCCTAAGGGGTTCAAACGGGGATGTAGGGTTTTTTTTGACTAATCAACGCCCAGGCCAAACCGCTGAAGCTACAAACTTGAAATTTGGACAGTTGGTTCCTTTTCTGACGTAAGCATCCACTAAGAAAGGATTTTTCTAAATTCGACCCCTATGGGTGTCAAAGGGAAATTTTGAAAGTCTAAAATGAACAAAATAAAATAGTAAAAAAAACTTTTTAGAGACAAGCTTTTATTTAAATGCACTAAAAAGGAAAAAATAACTTAGGTTCATAATTATAAAAGCGTGCGTTCTGACTAATAAACTGTCATAGAGTTCACGACCCACGCTTTTATAATTATGAACCTAAATTATTTTTTCCTTTTTAGTGCATTTAAATAAAAGCTTGTCTCTTAAGAAGTTTTTTTTACTAATATTTTTTTTTTATATATTATTTTGGCGCCGATTAGACGCCCCCTGGCGTTGGCACCCTTAGGCACATGCATAACTGTGCCTAATGGGTAATATTTCCACGGGCGTTAATAGTAATTACTGCCGGATGAGACATCGACCTCAAATCAATATTAATTTATCTAGTGCAAAATTTTATTACATCCAATATTGCCTATACTTATAACATTTTTGACAAAACGGTAAAATTTAATTAAGCAATAAATAGCGGCAGGTAGCTCTGCCGTCTCGTCTCGTCGGACAATTCTCGTCTCGTATTTTACAACTCTCGTCTCACTAATTTCATGAGGATGTCTTTCTCGTCTTGATAGCGACGAGATCTCGACAATTTAATTTCTGGTTCGACTCAAAATTCGAGACGAGAAAAAGACTCAAAATTCGAGACGAGAAAAATTGTTAATCTCATGTCGAAATTTCTCGTCTCGTCTCATCGAGACAAGAAAAATCTCGTCCTGCTGCGGCACTAGCGATAGTGCTGAATTCTTTCGATCTTTTACAAAAGTTGCGGGCAACTCCCTGGCACGACTACATCCCTGAATAAAACTGTCAATTTTGTGCGAGAAACTCAATTTTTATCTTTTAAAAATGTTAATTTTTAAAAATCAATATTTTTTAACAATTTTTGGGGTTCCATATCTCAATAAGAAAAAACGGAACTCTTATATAGGATCACTCGTTTGTCCGGCTGGCTGGCTGGGTGTCCGTCAGTCAAGACCCATTTTCTCAGGAACGGATACAGATGTCAAGTTGAAACTTATACGAAATACTAAGGTCTACGGTCCCTTAAAGGTGTAAAGAATTTAAGCTTCTAGGTCAACGCAATCAAAAGATACGGCCATTTTGTCATCTCATCAAAAACCTATGTAGGGTACTTCCCGTTGACCTAGAATCATGAAATTTGGCAAAAAGCAAGGTCTCGTAGCATAAGTAAAGGGAAAAATCCAAAAATCACAACAAGTAAAAATTCAAGGGGGTCCCACACATAAAACGGAAAAACCTTTTAAAGGTTATATCACTGGAACCGTAACATGTATAGCCGGTTGAAATTTTCATTGAATATGTCTACCAAATATAGTAATTGTTGTAAGGGTACGGACCCTCTCGTAGCGCGAGTTCCACACGCATTTGACTGCTTTTTTTTCTTATAGATATTATTGCTTTATGAATCAAACTAATATGATGAAGCAATGCTATTGTCTTTTGTCAGAGTGTGAAACAAAAGTGCTTTGTTGCTGTTACCGAAAAAAAACAAAACAGAAACGAAACGTGGTACATATTTTAGTTAATGAGGATAATTTGTCTGAGCGGCGGCGGCGGCACCACATGGACATGGGAAATTCATGGAACTGATGTAGATCATTTATGTAATATTACAGCTAGACTTTATATACAGTGCGCATCAAAAATGTACCACATTACTCACTCGCTTTGCTCATTCGCTTGAATGTTATTAATACATTATTCACTCGCTTCGCTCGTTCGCTTGAATATTTCTTAGTGCTCACCTACGTTATATAAGAAACTCCTGTGCAAAATTTCATGCTTCTAACTTCAAAAATGACGAATTTCCATACAAACTTTCATCCCCTATTAAACCTCCTTAGGGGTTGAATTTCGAAAAATCCTTTCTTCCTACCTTTATAACGAATTTTTTACAAATCCCTTTTTACAAAGTCACCAAGATATGCTGGCGGTACATTATTCAATCATTTACCAACTAATATAAGAAATATATGTAACCTCAATAAATTTAAAAAATAAATATTAGTAAAAAAACTTTTTAGATACAAGCTTTTATTTAAATACACTAAAAAGGAAAAAATAATTTTTAATAATAATTAGGTTCATAATTATAAAAGCGTGGGTCGTAAACTCTATGATAGTTTAGTTTATTAGTCACGATCCACGCTTTTATAAAAGCGTGGGTCGTGACTAATAAACTACCAATTTTAATACACTAAACTTCGTTGGCTCTAGGTAGCGCCATTCAAAATCGATAGCTATGGCGGGCGACATTTTTGACATGCACTGTATCTGTAGTGTATTGAATTAGACTCGTGTTAGACATATCCTGACATCTTAGAGTGCGCGATCAGTGGTTAACATCCACTCATATGCATACATAATTATTATTTAGATGCATTGGTTAATTGTGTAATCACTAATTACTGTTAAATTTACCATCATTATATGTCAGGACGCTTATTTTTTGTAATTTTATAACCTTATTAAATCTCCAGTGGGTGTGTGGGTCACAAATTTTTTGCTGCAATAAAAAGAGCATTCTCGATAACATGTTTCAAAATACCTTCCCACTACACGAGCGTCACAACAAACCGATTGCAATGAGCATTTGCGTCGCTGCGCTCGTGTTGTGGAAACATACCACGAGAAATGTGTTTAATAAAATCTTGTTACCATTTTCTTCCGCCTAAACTGGAAACGTTAAGATTCAAGAAAATATTTTTTGTAGTTTGATATTGTCTCAGTTTGGATTGCCGAACAGTTCGGATTAGCGAGAGTGTATTGTATTTCACAAACAAAATTTTAACTCGTTTATTGAATCACCATAAATATTGTAATAAATAATTGTTATTACCTTAACCATGATTTCGATAGCAAAATTGAGCATATTTTTGCGTATGAACAATATTTGAAAAACAAGTCATGCATTATACATAAGTACCTATTTCATTTTAACAACGGCTTCTTATATAAAAAAATACCGAATACGCAATAATAAACAATTTTTTTAACTTTCTTTTCACAAAATAAATATAGTTAATTGAATTTTCTAAGAAAACACATACTTTAAGTTAATCAACAAAAACCGCATTTCTGTCAGAAATAATACAATGTGTTTACATGTAGGTAATCATTATTTCTACTTATTTATGCGGTTTACTCAGTACAATGACTTTTGTATCTACGGCAAACTATCAAAAATTATTTTTCCAAAAAGTGGCTTTCAAATTCATTGACAAAAACTTTTTAACAAAACAAAAACCTTCTTCAAAAAGACACTAAAAAGAGGAAAATAATAAAATTTTGAGGTCTGTGCCAATTAAAATATGAAGTTGGTTAAAAAGAAAATATTAATCACTATACTATACTTTTTAACCGACTTCATATTTTAATTGGCACAGACCTCCAAATTTCATTATTTTCCTCTTTTTAGTGCCTTTTTGAAGGAGGTTTTTTTTTGTTAAAAAGTTTTTATTTTTTACTTTTTAGTGTCAAAAAGTAACATTTACCTTAAAGAATCACACGCCGTTACTTACTTTTATTAAAGTCAGCCCAACTACTGAACCGATTTTGATGAAATTCCTATGGGACCAATCTGAAAGTGTATCCTTTCAAATAAAAAAAAAATTCCAAATCAGTTCATAAATGACGGAGTTCTGAGGTAACAAGCATAAAAAAAAATACAACCGAATTGAGAACCACCTCCTTTTTTTGAAGTCGGTTAAAAACAAAAAGCGTTGTGGGTTTACAATAGGAGAGACCAACCCCATTGGTTATTGCAATTTTTTCAAAATCGTTTCATAAACGACGAAGTTATCCGCGAACACACATTAAACATAAAACAAAAAATATATACGGTCGAATTGAGAAACCTCCTTTTTTGAAGTCGGTTAAAAATGCAAAACTTTCAATTTTAGTTTCATTTAGTACTCCGTCAAATCAATTTTTTTTCACAGTAAAAATTTAGTTCTTTCATTAATACGGGTATTTTCTAGTAGTAGAAATTGCTATTCTCATTTCTTTTTCGTAAATTTATTTGTGACATCCATAGGATGCGCCGCGTCGCGACGCACAGTTAGGAAACCCCTGACCTAATTGATAAAAGTAATTCAAATTATGTGCAAAAAATCACACTAACTGCATAAAAAGTGCAGAGGTCACTTGATCACGAATGATTATTATTGAAATTATTTATTTTGAATAGTTTTATAGATGATATTATGCATAACCTTGTTTATACAAATTCAAATTATATCCTCTTTAATCATGAATAGGGTAAAACAACTGAAAATAATATTTATAATTAAATTAATACTTGAACCTCCGAATGTACCGCCATATTATATGCAATTTTCAGGTATGATTATTGATATAATAATAATTATTTACATAATTATGTACAAAGACTTGTCCATTTAATATTATTAAATATCTGGGTGCCGAGCTTTGCTCGGATGAGTTCAATAAAAATAGTACTTGTATGCTGTGAGATATTATTTTCTCAGAATATTATTCCGAAACGAATTTATTTCTGAAACATAATTTAAAATAATTGTTTCTGTTAAATATTTTAACTACCTATGTGTATTTTTAAGCGTAAAAACTAAGTATCAACTTGAATTAAGCATTTTTTCCTGTAAATATTACTTAGGTCGCCATTTTCAAATCTACCGCCGTTATTGTTTTGTTGACTGAAGAACTCGCAAAAACCGATTTTCATAGATTGAATATCTTGTAAAAATGTTCGAATTAGATGAAATTCTGCTTGCCCGTTGCCGTTTCAATAATCCGTTTTTAAACATTGATGCCAAATATCAACTTTATCGAAGTACTTTTTCTCTGTGATGTCATCTTAGCAACTTCCAGTCAACATTTCAAATATTTTTTTTGCATAGAAGGTACCTACTGAAAAACTCACAAAAATCGATTTTCGAAGAAATAGAATTCATATTATATCTTTTAATAACAAACGTCAGACTATAAACCTGCAGCGCAAAACATTTTTACATGCATCTTCACCATAGTTTTTAAAAATCGATGTGTTTTGATATACTGCATGCCTGCGTCGCTAGAAGTGCGGCCCTTCGGGCCGCCGTGCAAATTTTTAAACAAAACTTTTTTGTATGTATCTTAACAATAGTTTTCAAAAATCGATGTGTTTTTACACAGACTCGCGGTGCCAGAAGTGCGGCCCTTCGGGCCGCCTGTTTGTCATTGTTTACATATTGTGCAAGACACTTCTTATATTAGTGTTCATTTACAGTTTTAACCCTTGTGATATATTATACAAAATCTATGTAGAAATAGGCTTCGAATCGATCTGACAATTGACCGAGTTATAAATAAAAAAACCCTTTTTTTTAATTGCTCCCCTCTGGGACCAAGATTTCTACCTAGATCGATTTCTCGCCCCGAAAAATCCCCATTCTGTAAATTTCATCAAAATCGTTATTCGTTTTTGAGAAAAAAAAGTCTAGGTAAGATTATACGTCATACTATATTTAACGTACATAATATACATATTTTATATAGGTAATATAAAAATAACATACTTAGGTACCTATTTATTTAAATATTAGTTAAAACTACTTACATAATTATGTTTAGTTTTTATTTCTGTTATTTTTTACTATACAAATAGTTCACGGATTATTTTAATAAGTTAAAAATTCTGTCAGATAATTTTGACATATAAATAATGAAAGTAGTTTGTTTTCTCCAAAGCCTACTCACGATATTACAATGTTTTGACAGGTCAAAAAACCGTTTTTAAAAATGATAAAATCGATAGGAAAACGAATTTTTCCAGGGATGAGACCTAGCTAAATCGATTTTTTGCCCCCCGAAACCCCTTTTTGGTAAATTTGATCAAAATCGTTAGAGCCGTTTTCGAGAAAATATTTATATAGATACATAGAAACATAGATAGGTAGGTATATACAAGATTTACTCGTTTAATAATATAGGGGGATACGTGATTCTGCCTAATGGATAAGTCGGCTCTGATTTAGGGACGCACAAAAATTATTGTTGATGTTGGATTCGAATGATGGAATTAAAGAAGATTGATTTTCCCGATTCATCGATGCCGAAATATCGATGTTTAATTGTGATTCGAGAATAAAACAAGCCGTGAGGTGGTTCGTTTATTAGGACTAAAGTGCGACCCTTGAGGTCCACACGACGAACTTCCCAGTTTGATAAATATTTAATAATATAATAATTAATTAGATATTACACAGAAAAGTAATCATTTTAATCATTAAAACATAATTATTATTTATTTTTAGCAATAATTAAAAAAAAAAACGGCTGAACCGATTTTTATAAAATTTATGTCGGATCAAAATGACGTTAACACGCCTCGATTGACACCCTTACAAAGTCGATATAATTTTTTATTTGCGAGATATTGTGTATTGGAGTCTATTTGATTAAGAAAAAAGAACGGCTGAACCGATTTTGAAAAAATTTCTTTCAGATCATATTTACGTTAATACGTGTCGATTGGCAGTTGGCACCCTAACGTAGTCGATATCATTTTTCATTCTCGAGATTTCGTCTTAGAAAGAAATGGACACATACGTACGTACGTACATACGTCCACACACACACACACACACAGAAATCTTCTAAAAATAGTGTAGTGACCTTCAAACATAAAAATTTGTTATACATTTTGATTTCGATTTTCGGACCCAATACAATAACTTCCAATGGGAAGTTAAAAATTGTGTTTTAAAGACCACCAACAGCTAAGCTTATTTGGGCCTAGCACCATTTCATATTTTCAATTCATTATTTTTTTTTTAATAATAAATTGAAAATCCAATTGACACTTTTACCAGCTCTCGTGCTAGAACCCGGGAACTGGGGACTTGTAGGGTTTAGTCAGTGTTCCCATCCTCAACAGGGACCGTAGGCGTTAATTTAAGGAAAGTCCGCTGTGCACCTTTTCGTTGGCAGAATTTTGTCTCATACGACTGGTGTTTATGTTCTTAAATTTTGATACTGTATACGTTTTTTAAGAAGTGGGTATTTTTAACAGCCGCCTACGGAAAAAAACAACCCATGATCAAGATATCAGTGCCATTGAAAAATTTCACAGATCAACTCGTTCTGTCCACGCGTAATCGATGACGTAGGTAGTTTAGAATGAAAGTTTGCAAGCCGACAAAACAACGCCTAGTGAACTAGTAGATCAATAACACCATTAAAGACACCTACGACATTGGCAAACCAATCAAGTTATCTGTGAAAGTGTCATAACATATTATATTCAAATTCAATATAGACTGTATGTCTTATAGATACGTAATGAGGCAATATTATTACGACGAGTGATGACAGTATATGTAAAAACGAGCGATAGCGAGTTTTTACAGTTACACGAGCCGTAATACCATTACGTACGAGGCATATATATGGTATATAACCACTACAAAATATCTACCTACTTTTCACGTCATTTTCAAAAAATTCTGACAGTTAATTTGCGTCGCTATCTTGCCTTCCACAGTGTGCCGAGAAGTTCGTGCAAGTAAGTAATGACAGGCGCACGCAGGCGTATAGAGCGAATAAACAGAAGTTGCTATGGCAACTGTTATTTTCTGCGCTAGTGCGGAAAATGTTTTATTTAAAAAGAGGAAAATAATAAAATTTTGAGGTCTGCGCCAATTTAATAAAATATGAAGTCGGTTAAAAAGTAGATATTAATTATCTACTATACCTGTAAGTACAATAGTGTAGTAATTAATCTCGACTTACGTTTCGCTAACCATGTTAGCATCATCAAGAGAATCTCCCGATGAAATGTGCATCGAAAAAAAAGTGCTCGTGTTCTAAGTGTTTTGTGGAGACTTTTTTAACTATTGATTTTGTGTATAAATTATAAGAGACTTTAACGATCAGTTAAGAATGAAACTTTTAATAATTTTTTAACAAAACCATGCAATGGTAGTTTTATCGGTTTAAAGGATTTTCAATTCGAATTTTCACAAAGAAATGTGACTTAAAAATTCGTGGTATTACTTTTAGGACACTCTGTATAGTGTATATGATTGATTGCATATCGGAAAACGTGATTTCACTGTAAATTGTTTACATTAAGAATCATGTACGAGCAATTTTCCTATTATTATTGGTCACTGCAGAGTTATATGCAATGCACAGGCACCGAAATATGTTAAACCTGAAAATTGATCGACTTTTAAAGAAAGAATTACATTACAAGCGTTACCTGAAATTTTCATTCTAATTTTGTGAACATTAATGCCTGTCTTGAAGAATATGTATTTGAACATTCTCCACATACAAAACCCATTTTTTAATCGCTATCAACAATCCATATTAGTATACAGAGTTCACTAGTTGTGTTCGTTTAGTTATCCGGAGTTGAAATTAAGATAATATAATGTAAGAAACCTTCGCACTTTGTCAACGGCTGTAGATTTTAATAAAAATTTCGCAAAGCTTCAAAGCAATAATTATAGATCAAGCAAAAGGTGAAAAAAAGTATGGTATTTATAACAATGTCTTAATCTAGATTACAATCAAATTGATTACATTTCTACTGCATAGATGAGTATTTCACATGTGCTACTATGCTAACAACACAGTGCAGTACATTTATACGTATCAAGAATGTATTTTATATATTATTATGAATCTGTAGACAAAAGGCAAAACAGTTTAATGTAAAAATTTTGGTTATTTTCATTTCATATACAATATCTGGATGACCGAGCTTTGCTTGGATGAGTTCAAAAAAATAGTACTTAAAGTTCCCATTTCATCAAAATTGTTAGTCGTTTTTAAGAAAAAAAATTACATACCTATAAGTAGATATTATTATTATACGTCAGTATACGTCATACTACATAACGTATGTACCTACATATTTTAATAAGTTAAAGATTGACTGTCAGAGTAATTTGACATAAATAATGAAAATAGTTTGTTTTTTCCAAAGCCTACTCACCATACGACACTGTTTTATAACGTTAAAAAAACTGTTTTTTAAAATGATAAAATCGATAAGAAAACGAATTTTTCCAGGGATGAGACCTCCCAAAATCCATTTTCAGTAAATTTCATCCAAATCGTTAGAGCCGTTTTCGAGAAAATATTTATATAGGTACATATATACAAGATTTGCTCGTTTAATAATATAGGGATACTGATGCAATCGTTATGCATTCATTTAAATTATTATATTCAGTGTCTTCAGACCAAAGACTCCATGTTTCTTCAAGAGATTCATTATATTATTATATTGATCGGTTTAGGTAAGCATAAGCGGTTTTGCCTTATCACCATACATTATATGCTGTGTGGCTTATTTATAAATTCTAAACACCGTTGACACCACTGCAACTGTTAGCTGGAACAGCATAGGAAATGCATTTTAGTATGCAACTGCACGGATGAGCAGCAATTGATGTGGCTGTTTATTTTATGTGACATAATTGGAATACACACGTCGTTTGCTGTCCATACGCTTCTAGAATTTATTATTATCAATGCAAAAAATATTATTTGTTATTATAATTAAAGTTGCAACGAATAGTATATTCCATACCAAACCTAAATATTCGGCAAGGTCATATATCGAATATTTGACGAATATTATAGGCACAGTTGGCGCCAATGGAGAGAAAAAAATATCGTGCCGCATGTTAACACGTTGACTGCCGTAAGAAGCATAATGTAACAAAACTGTTTTCTTACGGGGGTGGAATAAATTATTTATTTACAATAATTAAAAAAAATGTAAAAAAAATAGATAACAATAAGATGTAACAATTATATCTCACTTCTAATAGTCAACATTGTTTATATAATAATAACACGAACAGTAATTCTTAAACGAACTGAAGCGCTTTAATAACACTGAACAATTTATATGCTGTATTTATTTCCAATCGACACTGTCACACGACTCTCGTTTTTTTTTTCTCCGGTGACTGCTCTACTTATATAGAGCTAGCAGCTTGACCCCCCCCCCACGCTCGCGCGCTTTCCAGAACATTCTGGTGGTTACCTGTGTCTTCAATATCATGCCACGCCTCACCATTGTTACTTGTTCTCCATGATTCTATTGTCGTCAGCGGCATAACATCTGGTGTTTTGCTACAATAACTTGATGCTCGAAGAATCGACCATAACAGCCGCGAGTATCACAAGTTGATTCTCAAGCACTGCAAGTTATACTTAATAGCTAAGAAAAGCATCATTCGATTCTCAGGTAAATGTAACTTTTATGCAACCCAATATACACGGTTGTAAGCATTAGAAATTATGCGTGGCCTGCACCTGAGGGAATCGATAGTTGATTCTCAGGCTTGAAATGTTTGTAGTTGACATTTCACTAAAAAGCAATGAAACTTCAGATAAAATATTATTTTTATATTTATTCAAACAAAAACCAACATTTAATTACATTTCTAAATAAGAAAATAACTATTTTTTTCCATATGATTCATACGGCCATTACTGCAAAACTTCAACTATATGGGCCACATGAACATTTGGTGTCACTCGGCTCAAAAAAACAAAAAAATACATTTTTTAGAGAAAAATAAATTCATTGATGTTAAAGAACATTATCGCTATCCTATTCAAGGACAAAACAGTTCTGGCCAGAAGAGACCAGATATTTCTAATTATTGCGGCAGTCAACGTGTTAAACTAGCAATTTCGTTTTACAGTGTGTTTTACACATTAAAAATAATTTGGGATTGTCTGTCTTCAATTTCTGGATACTCTGGTTTATTAAAAGTTCGAATTAATTTATATTTCCTCTATAGTGGATAACTACTATTTCTTATATTATAATATTTTCTTTTGCAGCCACTTGACGGCGCCACCTGTATTTTACAGTGTTTTATTTGTGGGCAAAATATGTTATTTATTTATGTTACTTACTAGCAGAACATCCCGCTGGTTACTTTTTATAGGATTCCGTCTTCCATATGGAACCCTATTATTTTATTTTATTTTTTAAAGGCCACCAACATCTAGGGCTGCTTCAGCCTAGTATCATTTGAAAATTCAAAGCATACTTTTACCATTCTCAGGTTAGACCGTGCTAACTGGGGGCTTAAATTAATTAAGAGAATAAATTGTTCACACGTACAAGTTTTGAAAGTGAATTCTGATGACTCAAAACAATTTTATCTAAAAGAAAAAGACAAATGTGAAGTTAAATCATAACTAAGCATCAAATTAAAAGTAACAGTTACTTCCAAAAATAGATTTCTTATTAAACGATTGGATAGATAAATAGTTTCAGATTACAACATATTATCAAGTCTAACACTCGATTCCGTTCAGCGAACAGACAACATCTATTTATGCCATGTTATTTGCCGACGAACAGCAGTTTGTATATATTTAAGGTTACTCTGTACCACAGTCCACAGTCACAGAAGCACAGCATCTAGAAATACCAGCGCATTCACTCGGCTGTCGGCGCTTTGATTTTTAACCGACTTCAAAAAAGGAGGTGGTTCTCAATTCGGTTGTATTTTTTTTTATGTTTGTTACCTCATAACTCAGTCATTTATAAATCGATTTTGAAAATTTTTTTTTATTTGAAAGGATATACTTTCAGATAAGTCCCATAAAAATTTCATCAAAATCGGTTCAGTAGTTCGGCTGATTTTAATAAAAGTGAGTATCGGCGTGTGATTCTTTTAAGGTAAATGTCACTTTTTGACACTAAAAAATAAAAAATAAAAAACTTTTTAACAAAAAAAAAACCTCCTTCAAAAAACCACTAAAAAAGGAAAAAAATGAAATTTTGAGGTCTGTGCCAATTTAATAAAATATGAAGTTGGTAAAAAAGAAGATATTAACCACTATACTATATTTTTTAACCGACTTCATATTTTATTAAATTGGCACAGACCTCAAAATTTCATTATTTTCCTCTTTTTAGTGCCTTTTTGAAGGAGGTTTTTTTTTCGTTAAAAAGTTTTTATTTTTTTACTTTTTAGTGTCAAAAAGTAGCATTTACCTTAAAGAATCACACGCCGTTACTTACTTTTTTATTAAAATCAGCCGAACTACTGAACCGATTTTGATGAAATTTCTATGAGACCTATCTGAAGGTATATCCTTTCAAATAAAAAAAAAATTCAAAATCGGTTCATAAACGACGAAGTTATCCGTGAACACACATAAAACATAAAAAATATATACGGTCGAATTGAGTTTTTTTTGAAGTCGATTAAAAAGAGTTGAAAGTTGTAACATCCCTGATGTAACAACCCGACCTTTACTTGACTTTGTCAAGGTCGGGACCGCCGTCTCAAAGACACTGCGGTTATTTTTTGAAAAGAGAGATAAATGAGTTGTCGTCCGTGTATTACATCGAGAATTCGTTAGAAAATATTTTTTTTTACTTCGATAAGACTGCATAATATATTTACCAGTAAAAAGTACAGTGCATTAGAATATTGCCGTTTTGGTGTTCGTTACCTTGGACATGGCATCTAATAATGTGAGTTACCGACTTAATTGAATCATTAAATCTAAATAATTGTCGATTTCGAATTATAAACTGTCATTTCGCCATTGAGTTTTTTTTTATGTTATCTTTATTTGTTTTGGTTGTGAAACTATATCATCGTCAATTGCATTATTTTGTTTACATTAGATATTATGTTTTGCTAATTTTAAATCTTTTTAACATTGGAAATGTTTATGTTCGTATATGGGGGCAGAGTTACGAGTTTTCGTTCAAGGCCAAAAGACAACGGTGTCGCGATCAAGTGAGGAGAAATCATGCAAAATTGAACAAGTGCAATTTTTTCGAAATGTGTTTTATATCATGTCTAGTTAATTGAGAGGTATTTGCGACGATCTGCGGTGTTATTTTTGAGCAAATGTTAATAAATACTGTAGAAAAATCCATTTAAAAGTTAAGTAATCAAGCAAAAGTGAACGCGTATATAACAGAAGAATAATAGGGTTATTCCTGACAAAACTGAACAGTGCATTGATAAATATTGTGTGTATAATAAACAGTTAATTATGTTTCATATATGCTGTTATCATTTCCAATGTCCTCGATGGTTGCAAGGATTGCGAAATCTGTGAATTTTTTTTTTATTCAGTTAACATTTGGGTAGACCCCTAGATAATTTACAACCCAAACGTCACAAAGTTTTCTTTAAGAAATATGTTGCGTTTATGCAGCGTCGTATTTAGAGTCGTCGACGCCCAGGGCAAGATTATAATTTCACGCTCTTTGCTTGAAAATAATCATAATGCGCCCTCTCCGGGGTAGCGCCTCTGGCGTGGGCCCCGGTTGCCAGGCCGTAGCTCCGACGCTACGTTTATGCAACATTCACAGCGAAAGGAAGAAAATATTATTTTTACAAAAAACCATTTCTTTGAATAATTAATAATTAAATAGACAGTAGCCATTCCACAAGCAAATACTTTTCTTAACGTAATCAGTCGGCAACCTGCCATCGTGATATTAAACGTCAAACAATTAAGATATACAAGGAAAAAATCAGAAGCCACTGTCAGGACTTGAACCCCAAATTCCCAGGTTCCGGCTGGTTGAGTTACCACTTACTCACACAGTGCCCCGAAAGTATTTGCTTGTGGAATGGCTACTGTCTATTTAATTATTAATTATTATATTATAACCACAAAAAACTTAATTCATTGTTGTAATTTCTTTGAAGTTTTGCAAAAGAAGTAGGAACCACTCTTGGTTCAATATAGAAATATAAAAAGACCGCTACCTGCCGTGGTACAGTCTTGTCTTAACTTATTGCAAATCACGTTGTTGAATGAATAATCAGATAAATAAATCAATAATAAAATAACAATATTTGATTCCAATTTAAAAGCGTGATGGAATTTATTAAGAGATTTAGTCGTTCATCATTTACCTGAACACCTTACAACTTCCCATTGGAAGCTATTTTAATGGGTCCGAAAATCGAAATCAAAATGTATAACAAATTTTTATGTTTCAAGGTCACTACACTATTTTTAGAAAGATGTCTCTCTCTCTCTGTGTGTGTGTGTGTACGTATGTGTCCATTTTTTTCTAAGACGAAATCTCGAGAATGAAAAATGATATCGACTACGTTAGGGTGCCAATCGACGCGTATTAACGTAAATATGATCTGAAAGAAATTTTTTCTACAATTTTGATCTGAAAGAAATTTAATCACACACACATACACACACACTCACAGACATCTTTTCAAAAATAGTGTAAAAATAGTATAGTGGCCTTGAAATATATAAATTTTGATTTCGATTTTCAGACCCATTATAATAACTTCCAATGGGAAGTTAATAAACTCGAACAGCAAAGTCTCCTGAAGGAGCCGCACTGTTTATGAATTGATTTTAATTTAAAATGGATGTTAGTCAACGCTTCCGTACAAATTAAGGTTATAGCAATTAATACAAAATTTTTAGCTTGGTTGAAAAAATGTACAATCTTTTGAAATAGAATATAATAAAAATAAATCTTACTTAAATTCTTTTAGAAAAAAAATCGCTGCTTTTAAGTTACTAGCCGATATTAAAAATTCGTTTAATTCTAAAATGGGATCTTTAATCAGTTTTTTTTTTGTTGGAATTTATTAACGAAATGTGTAATCTAGTAGCGGCAAAAGTGATTCAAAAGCGTTTTTTGCATTAAGCGCATATTTTGTAATTAAAAGTAAGAGCGCATTTAAAATGTTATATTAATAAAATAAAAAGCATGTTTATGACAGAAACCGTTATTTAATGAAAAAAATGTTAAAAAGTAGTTGTATTTGATGCGTAGTGACCTTATCTACTGGTCTTTTATACGTAAACTAAATTAATGGTCTACCAAAAATGTATTTAGGATGAGTTTATACTTTAAATTCACAAAAAAGCCAACAAGTTAACATTTTTACTGTTTTATACAAAAGCGAATATATAAAAAGGCGATTTTTGAAGTTATACTTCTTTTGGCGCGTTGTGGAAAAATGATGAGAGTGAATTTTTACGATGCGCCCGCATCGCGTCACGAAAATTTAACACCATGAAGTTAGCCGAAAGTTCATGATTTAATACCCTATTATCACCACAATGTGTAATTTAAAAAAAATATTTTTCTGAGTAAGGACACCAGGCCGGTCGAATCAGTGCAGTTTTTGAAGTATACACCATTTTGTGCATAAATTTTACACCTATAATAATATCGTCCAAGTATAGATACAAGGGCTTTGTGGTAAATTGTTCATATTTAAAATTTTTAAAAATAATAAATAATAATAAATAATAAATTTTTAATAATAATAATTTTAAAAATATTTAAAATTATTTAAAAAAAAATATTTTGGAACATGGAAGTCATGTGTGGTAATTCACACCGATTTTTATAATATATTGTTATAAAAAAACTGACGTTCACAAAGAATCGTTTGCCCTTGTTAAATTTACATAATACATAACAAAAAATTTAAAGTTTCAAAGGATGCATCATGTCTGTCATTAACTGAACATTTTATAAAAGTACTTTTGAAAACTATAAGACAGAGCTCATTAATATTTCTCATTGGTTACTAATCGCATCAGTGAACAAAGCTTTTGGAGCAAAGTATACAGAGTGTTGATTTTTTTCACACGTTTTTTATGTGAAAAAATATTTTTTTCACAACGCCGCTATTGAAAATTCGATTTTCGCTACCTGTTTAGCGGGTTAAAACTAAGCGTTTTCATCCCTAGGGATGAACATTTTCAGGTCGGTTCTCTCTGTTTTTTAACGCTGTTAAGAGGGAGACAGAGTGATTGGATCCGCATATCATTGATTAGAATGAACGAAACGTTGGTAACTCCACTCGGGCGAAACCGGCTACAATAGTTTGTAAAAGAAGTCGGGGGCGTCAAGATGACTGTTATCTTTCGAACCAAATACCTTTTTTGTGTTGTTTCATTTCTGGATAGGGTGCACCAACACTCTGTATATATAATATCTATATCAGTTACCAACTTAAATGTTCTAAAACAGTCTGTCTTAAACAGAAATCAGATATATTAATTTTACATACACGCACACATACACATGTTTATAAATATCTACAATATAGATAATGTGGCATGCATTAATAACCATTGATCAGCCTGGAGCGTTCCTAGTCTAGAGCTGGCGCTAGTTGTGTAGCAATATTGTATTCTTGCATAACGGTACATTGTTTTTTAAGACGCGTTACAATAAATGTCGATTCTCACTGAAATATTTACGTTGCATCTCCATTTATAGCAAAAAAAAAACGACAACGACTAACTCAAAAGTTCAAAAGCAAGCTTTTAATAATAATGATAATGATGATGATAATAAACCACGCGAACTATATGTATACCCAGTAGCGGCGCCAAAGGATGGGCCGGGTGGCCCATGGCCCACCTTAAATTGTCTTGGCCCACCCTGGCATTATCCCCAATCTAGATTAAATTATTTTAAAAATTAAATAATTTAATAATTTATTTTAATAATAAATCCCTCTGCAACTTGCAAGTGTCTCTTGTAGAACGGTGACGAACCCAAGTTTTGGGTACCTATTTGCATTAATTATTGTAGCTTTTTTGCATCCACTTTATAGCATTTTTTGTTGCAGATTCATAATTTTGGAGGAAAGAGGGAGGCGTAACAAAGGATCCATTGTATTTGCTTCAATTGTCTCAGATCAGTCAGTGCCTACTGTCTATAGAAATGTAATTTAAGGTAACCTTACTTTTATGAAGAATATTATATGTTTGCAAACTCAAGCTGTACAGTACCTGGCAAACTATATATACACAGAGAGATTAGTTTGCCCGCCTTTATTTAAATTTTAAGTCGCATTTGAATATTGTATTATAACTAATGGGGTTGTTCTCTCCTATTGTAAACCCACAACGCTTTTTGTTTTTAACCGACTTCAAAAAAAGGAGGTGGTTCTCAATTCGGTTGTATTTTTTTTATGTTTGTTACCTCAGAACTCCGTCATTTATGAACCGATTTGGAAAATTTTTTTTTATTTGAAAGGATATACTTTCAGATTGGTCCCATAGAAATTTCATCAAAATCGGTTCAATAGTTCGGCTGATTTTAATAAAAGTTAGTAACGGCGTGTGATTTCTTAAGGTAAATGTCACTTTTTGACACATCAGACAGCGTAAGAAAGTCGGTTTAATAAAAGTGAGTGACGGCGTGTGATTCCTTTAAGGTAAATGTCACTTTTTGACACTAAAAAGTAAAAAATAAAAAACTTTTTAACAAAAAAAAAACCTTCTTCAAAAAGCCACTAAAAAGAGGAAAATAATGAAATTTTGAGGTCTGCGCCAATTTAATAAAATATGAAGTTGGTTAAAAAGAAGATATTAATCACTATACTATACTTTTTAATCGACTTCATATTTTATTAAATTGGCGCAGACCTCAAAATTTCATTATTTTCCTCTTTTTAGTGGCTTTTTGAAGGAGGTTTTTTTTTTGTAAAAAATATTTTTCTTGTATTCCTTTGCTAACTTGCGGTTATGTTTTGCAAGAATAATTTAAATTGGCTCAGCCTATTTTGGGATGTCCAGTAGATAATGCGATGATGACCTGCAGCCCAGCTGCCCAACTACTCATTTCTTCTGCAAAGCGTGAAATCCGTTAAATTTATACGGTGACATTATAATGTCAAAATAACTTAAAAACTTATAATCATTATACTTCGCGAAATTAAATGTAAAAATCATGTTTATTGATGGCATTTATTGGTTATTTTAATTGAAACTGAAGAGATATCAAAGAAGACAGAGAGAGATCCATATACTTTCTGATTCAAGACAAGTAGGGTTAGCACTATTCTAGTTGTAACCATTTTGTTGAAAGCCCACCCAATATGTCTCTCCTTTTGAAGTAGGTACCGACAGAGACGCACGTGTTCACCACCGCCCTCTAGTGCTTGCGGATGTATTCATATTTTAGATATGCACCTACAAAAAAGAACGGAGTTATGACAATGTAACGCTTTATTAATTTGCGTATATCATTGATCTCTAGTAACTAGTTAATGGATAGCCTAAAGAAGACCAAACCCTATACAACGCTTTTGAAACTTGTTATAAGGAAATAGGACGTGGGCTAGACGTACTGAGGGAGAGGGGATCTTTGGGTGACAATTTTTGGAGAAAAATTTGAATTATCATTACAGTTATGAGTCAATGCATACTACTTTATAGTATACTCTTATTTATTTATTGTAGATTATAGACGCGTCGACATCTAAGGTCATTAGCGTCTTCAACTACACTAAATAACAACTAGCTTAAAACTAAATAACATCACAAAACATCCATGAGCGCAGGTGGGATTCGAACCCACGGCAGTCCAGTCTAGAGGTTGCGGCACCAAGCATGCTAATCACTAGACTATATTGCCCCCTATATATAGTATACTCGTATATGCTTTCTATTGGCGACGGGAAGATTCGCATAAGCGCCTCTATCGGCCAATCGCGAAACTGACGAGACACAGGCATGTCTGTATAGTTATGGGTCAAATAATATGTTATTGTTTTCGAGAATTAATTTTGTCTGAAATAATAATTAATTAATTTTGTGTTTGACACCTAACCACCTAACCAAATATGCTCTGCTCACCAGTTCCGTAACCGGCCTATAATAATAATAATAATAATATTTATTTATTTGCACTGGCAATAAATGGATACAAAACGTCAATAAAATTCAAAATTACATTAGTTCATAAAGATCATAAGGCACAGATTTCAAAAAATATTTTTTTAATTCTTTTTGGAATTTGATTAAATTTTTTTCTTTTCTAACAGCTTCCGGCAATCTTGCATATATTTTATAACCTATATATGTAGGACATTTTTCATAAAATGGCAACATTGTTATTGGGTCGCGTATCATAATATTTCAAATTGCTATCCTTTGCAACATAGTAATTTAATTTATGCATTTCAGTAATCAGTTCATAACCAAAAATCCCATAGTATCTTAATATCATGTTATCTTTAAAAAGTGAGCGGCAAGATTAAGTATATTTTCGATTAAAAATTAATCTCAAAATTTTCTTTTGAATTTTAAAAACTCTGTTTCGGTCTATTGATGCGCCCCAGATAATTATAGCGTATTTTATGGTAGATTTCAATAAGCCCTATGGCCCTTAGAAAACTAGATCCACTCCTGAAATAATACCAAAAATGCGGTAGAAGCTATAATTGAGGTAGTAATAATTGTAATGTAATAATTTAATTATTGTCAGTCCAGCCATAAAGAACTATGATTCCAAACAAAATATTATCATAAATAATTATATGGGCACGATTATTCCAGAATTAAATACTGCAAAGATTTTAAAGAGTTTTATTTAAGCTGTCAGGAGCCCGGCTTTGTCAGCGTTTTTTTTTCTTGACCTCAGAGCTTAGAGTCTTGCAAAGGTGGCATGATTGTTAGCTGTTAGATTTTTGCCTTCATAATCGGACTCTAACAACAATTATTACGTTCGAGAGAGAAAATACTCAAAGAAGTCTGAATGCGCACTCCCAAATAAATCACTAAATACAGATTTTTTTCTATACGTAGATAAAAATAAACCTTTCATTGCAAGTTTATCGAATATAATTATGACAGATTTAACTGTAAAATACTGTCTTGATTATAGCAAAAAAAATTTGAATTGCTAATATAAACGTTTATCATAAAAAAATAATACAACGTAACGAACAAAAGCAATTTTCAACACTATAATTTAATAAACATTGGCAACAAAAAATTGAAAACAGTTAAATGTACAAATATACTGACGACAAAATATCCGATACATAAAGAATAAGCTGCGTTTAAAATTTTTACGACTCTTTTATTGTATTAAATTATTGTTGTGAAGCGGTTTGCAAGAATGTTAATCGGACAAAAAAAAAGTGGCGCCATAGGTGAACAGAAATAACAAGAGTTTCAAAGTGAAAGAAAATTACATTGTAACAATAATTAATGATAATGGTTTATTTTCTCTTTACTTCAAAGGAATAGGTACAGGGTAGAAGTTTCATTAAATTGTGTTTTAAAGACAACCAACAGCTAAGGCTATTTGGGCCTAGCACCAAATCATATTTTCAATTCATTATTTTTTTTTTAATAATAAATTGAAAATCCAATTGACACTTTTACCAGCTCTCGGGCTAAAATCCGGGAACTGGGGACTTGTAATAGATGAACAATAGCAACGCCATGTAAACAACAGCACTGCTACACGCTCGGCCATTCTCAAGCCCGGTAGAAGTTTGAAACTTCTAGTTTTACCGACTACTGGCTAGGTCGGTTGTATCAAAATGAGATCTGACTGTTTTTTCATGAATTATATTTAATAAAAAAATTATTTAAAAAAAACCCGACTATGTAAAAATCAAACTTAAAACATAGAAACAAGATCAAATAATAACATGCAGTCGAAGGAATCAGATATTTCGGTTCAATTTATTACTACACTATGCTTCCGACTGCATGTTATATCATTTGATCTTGTTTCCATCTTTTAAGTTCGATTTTACGCACTAGTGTTTTTTTTAAATAATTTTTTATTGGCTACTTTTTATTAGTTTTGTTTTATCAAATTTGATTTTGAAAGACCTATTCAGGGATATGCCACTCAATATGGTAACTGGTAGGTAAGCAATTTTTTTTCACTCTACCGCCATTTTGATTTTATAAAAACAAAACCTATAGACTATAATCATCCCACGGTTTAGACGAATCGATAGACACCTCATACGCAATTTTTTTTCGTCTCTACCGCCATTTTGTATTTTACGGCCGCCATTTTCGCTTAATAAAAACAAAACCTATAGCCTATAACCATCGCGCGGTTTAGACGAATCGATAGACACTCGTGAAAAACAACACCTTTGTCTTTGGTGTCGCGCAGTCGGGTAATTAACCCTGTGCCAAATTTCAGCTTTTACAAATCACTAGTTTTTTTACATCTTTTAAAGTCCGACGCAAAGTGTCCCGACTGCTGACCTGCTGACTAGTGTATTTATTTACACTCTAAATACTCGCTAATCTCAAAAATGTTGCGGTTTTTTTACCACGAGCTCTTGGACTATAAATGATCGAGAATCAGTGCTTTTACCATATTTCGTCTTTTCTTGTTGTGCCATTTGCCATATTTTGCCGATAAAGCTAATAGTCCTTGAATATGGTGGCATCAAAGCTGTGAAGATGTCTTAAAATAAATAGGTAGTTTTTAATCAAACACATATTAAAAAGCAAAACCTTGTCTTAAATATGCTGCCTTTTTGGTATAAAGGAACATGTAAATATAAAAAAAAACTTGCTGTACGTTACGTAACGGGTTTCATATACATACTACATTAAAAATATTACATATATCTGTGGCCAAAATGCAAAACCACCTATGTCGAAATTGTCGTAAAATAATATTAATGATAATTTTATCACTTAGTTCATTTAATGATCCAGTTTTCCATTTTTCGCTCCAATTTCAGGCACATTTAAAACGCAAGTTTGCGGGTACGCGTAAAATTATAGAACGCCGTTTAGCAACAGTGATTTAAGTAAGTGATATAGTATTGTAACAAAACTGTTTTCTACGCGGGCGGAATAAATATGTATTTAGTATAATCAACAATATAACAACAATGAACGCAACAACTATATGTCAATTCTAACAATCAACACAATAATAATAACGAGCAGTAATTCTTAAACAAAGTGAAACACTGAAATAACACTGAACAATAACTATATTTATATACCAGTACTGTATTTACATTCGCAGTTCAACACGACACTGACTCACGACTGACTGACTACGGTGACTGACCCGTACTTCGCTTATATATAGGTCGAGCAACCTGGCCCAGCATGCTCACGCGCTCTCCAGAACATTCCGGCGGGTACTCGTGTATTCGATACCATTCCACGCCTCACCACTGTGACCTTTCCTTCTCGACGCTTCTATTGTAGGCAGTGGCGTAACTTCTTAGGGTTTGCTACAGTATATTATTATTCTGCATCTAGAATTAGGCCGTCAGTGGGTTAAGTTAAACAGTTTGGCCGGTGATGAAAAATATTATAATATTTTATAGGTAATATTACGTAAAATAGTACCTACTTACTGAAAATTTGACATACGCCGTTTTGCCTTTTGGCCACATAATATATAAATGTATTGTATCCTCGAATTACATTTGTTTGTCGTGTATTATTTTTAGATGACTACAAAACCGAGTATAGTATGTATGTAATATTAAATAACCCGTTATGTGATTCACATGTAATATTGTTTCTCAGACATGTTTTATATTCAATCAGAATCATAAAAAATGATTTCGCAAAACTTAAATCCACGTTCGTCTTGGCACAGAAAATCTAAATTTTATCATTTTTAAAATAAGTAGCAAAGACTACTCTTTTTTACTTCAGCGTAGAAGTGCAGAAAGTCAAGTAAATAAGGGCGAAAATAGCCGTTTTCATCGTTACATACCGAATAAGCGAGTTTTGATGTCCGTCCGTTTGTGCTGATTTCAACGGATCGTAACTAAATATTAAACTTAGGGTTTTTAGGACATTCCTCAAGAGCTTTTAACTTCCCATTGGAAGTTATTGTAATGGGTCCGAAAATCGAAATCAAAATGTATAACAAATTTTTATATTTCAAGGTCACTACACTATTTTTAAAAAGATGTCTCTGTGTGTGTGTGTACGTATGTACGTACGTACGTATGTGTCCATTTCTTTCTAAGACGAAATCTCGAGAATGAAAAATGATATCGACTACGTTAGGATGGCAATCGACGCGTATTAATATAAATATGATCTGAAAGAAATTTTTTCAAAATCGGTTCAGCCGTTCTTTTTTCTTAACCAAATAGACTCCAAAAAAGTAGATTTTACACAATATCTCGCGAATAAAAAATTATATCGACTTCGTAAGGGTGTCAATCGAGGCGTGTTAACGTCATTTTGATCCGACATAAATTTTATAAAAATCGGTTCAGCCGTTTTTTTTTTTAAATTGTTAAAAATAAATTATAATTATGTTTTAATGATTAAAATGATTACTTTTCTGTGTAATATCTAATTTAATTATTATTATTAAATATTTATCAAACTGGGAAGTTCGTCGTGTGGACCTCAAGGGTCGCACTTTAATCCTAATAAACGACCCACCTCACGGCTTGTTAAAGTTCCTTTAATATTCGCACCTCTGAAAACTCTCATACAAAAAAAAAACATTTCAAAAATAAAAATTCAAAATACAAAAAATCCTAAATACGTACAATTTTTTATCCTAACTTTTTTTACTGAAAAATTTATTTTGAGGAACTTTTACTATTTTTCAAATCTTTCTCTATGACTACAGCCAAAAGATATTAAATTGATTATTAACACGTTAAATAAAGATAAAAATAAAACAGGGTGTTTTACAATAATATTGTCAGTTGGGTTCAATTAAATTAAGGTGCAGGCGGTATACATAATACATTATCAATATGTTAATGTTTGATGTGAACAATATTATAAATGCAGGTCAGTTCTCATTCAATATTATGCAACAGTTGCAACTTGGATCCAAACATATTACAATTTATAATATCGCTCTTTTGAACTCTGTTCCAACAACTGGTCTATACTGTTAATATAGTGTTCCGGGGCTATGATTGTTAAGTAATTTTTAAAAACGTCCAACAATGTTGCCAAATCAAGTAGGTAAAACAAAATTTCTACTTCAAATAGTCATTACAACTCAAGTGTGCAAGCTTTCACGGCCGGCATTGTTCCAAGTCTTCATGGTTTCCGGGTTTGTAAGCCGTGGTCCGGTGGTATTTCTGCCTGACGTTTCGTCTACACCTGCGGTAGACGAAAACGTCAGGTAGAAATACCACCGGACCACGGCCTACAAGCCCGAAAACCATGAAGACTTGAAGTCATTACAACTGTATAATTACCTGTTCGCTAACATTCTTCATCACACATATGCGCAAAAATACACATATCAATTGGCTGCTTCGCTAATGACCTCTGTTGTCGAGCGTCTATAGTCTATAATTGACTGCTTCCGCACCACAGTTCTTATCACCTCGGTATCTTCATTTTTGAAGTGAAAACTTCCTTAGGCGCGTTTGGCACTCTTTGCCTGGGTAGTTAAAAACAGTGAAGTGTTCGCAAAAATGTGACGCGGCTGACATATACTTATAGCACGAAAACGGCAAGCTAGTCAGTTCTATCAATAGCTCAGTTAGTAGCGTATTCGCGTTGTATGCATAGGGAACTCGGTTCGAGACCTGATGGCAGCGTAGAATTGTTGGCGTTTTTTTCTTCTAAATTCTACATGATGTTTATTTATATTTTTTTTATTTTTGTTATATTCTTTCTTTGACAATAATTATAATTTTTTTGAAATCAAGGTGGAAATAATTAAAAATACAGTTTTAGTATTTTAGTAATAAATTATTTTTAGTTCATAAATGCGCTATAATAAATGACACCAAAAATTAGAAAATCTGAAGTTTTCACTTCTGTCGTGTGGTCATAAGCACACACTCATTTTTTGTTTGTTCTCAATGTAGTCCCCTAATTGTGCTTGGTTGAAAACGGGGATTCCTAGACCCTCAGTTATAGGAAGAGATTTCCTATAGTTGATTGTTTTTAATATTTTTTTATCCTCGGTTGACCCGAAGCCATGCAACTACAAATTTACTGCTGTATTTTCTAAAATAGTATTCTTAAAATTTGTTGCTTAAATATCAAAATATGTCAACAAGCAAAATAATTTTAAAATCAATCCCGGACTTAAAACCCAGGGCTCCTAGGCACTTGACAGTTGGGCCCACCCAAGCCAAAAAAAAGGGGGAAAAATTGAATTGGATGAAAATTTACCAAAAAAAAAAGTCGCCAGTTGGGTTATACAAAATGTTTGGGCTTTTTTTTCTTTAATTTCACTCTCCGCCCTGGCCGGGGCCTCCTTGGTGGCTGGGCCCCTAGGCCGGTGCCTTGTTGGCTTAGGCAGAAATCCGAGCCTGGTTGTGTGACCGCTATATTGATTTTTGGTAATCATTATTCACAGAAGTTTAGAAGGAAGATCTCCTGGCAATTTACTCTAAAGTAACTTTTAGAGTCATTTAACCTATCGAATGAATGAATTGTGAATTATAAACGCTCGACATCAGAGGTCATTAGCGTTTGTATTTAACAATCATAATCATTGTTACTTATTTGTTGTTCCTCGTGCAGTGTAGGTCATCTTTCTCAAATACCATCTCCCAACTGAAATTTTTATGCGACATGTAGACAGAGTTTTTTGGATTGACCTTCAAATTGTTAAAAAATTGTGTGTTTTAAAGACCACCAACAACTAAAGTAATTTGGGCCTAGCACCAATTCATATTTTCAATTCATTATTATTTTTTTTAATAATAAATTGAAAATCCAATTGACATTTTTACCAGCTCTCGGGCTAGAACCCGGGAACTGGGGACTTGTAATAGAGGAACCATAGCAACGCCATGTAAACAACAGCACTGCTACACGCTCGGCCATTCTTAAGCCCGAGTGACCTTCAACATTTCTTGAAAATTGTGTCGACGGACCGACGGTATTTGTATGATTCTTGAAGCAGTCCGACTGAAAAAGCATGATTTGATGTTTTGAAATTCTGAACCAATTCGGCACCATTGAATAGCAGTAACACACAGATAATGAGCAGTCAGTTAAGTACAGTGATCTCCATATTGCATTCACATGATTATATCAGTGTTCACAAGACAAAATGGCGTATGTCAGATTTTTAGAAAAATAAACATATGTATTAAATCTAGAATGGGCGCGTAAATTACAATTGTTCTCCATTTTTTCTGCATTGAAAATAGGTTCATACTTTGAAACCGAATGAAAATCTTTCACCAACATCCGAACTTTCTTTTTTTTGTAAATTTAAAATGTATTTTCCGCTGGTTTTTCACGACGATTATGCAATACATACCTGAAGGCACGTGACCTTTTTAACGAATCTTTATTTTCTGTTTGTTACTTAATCACGTTTAATAAATATTAGTAAAAAAAACTTTCTAGTGACAAGCTTTTATTTAAATGCACTAAAAAGGAAAAAGCGATTTTTAATAATTTAGGTTCATAATTATAAAAGCGTGGGTCGTGAACTCTATGATAATTTATTAGTCACGACCCCCGGTTTTATAATTATGAACCTAATTTATTAAAAAGACGAATATAGTGTTAAAATACCTTAATAAACGCTGTATAATATAAGAGAGAAAAGTGATTAGGTATCTAAATTAATATTCTAGAACATTGAATTAAAATACATGATGCTAATTTATGGGAATTATTGCATCAAAATTGTCATAAAACTTTTACAAAGGTGTTTTAACACTAATTGCTTTTGACTAGTATACTATCGTCCATTACAAATAAAAAAAATGGGTGTGTGCCTATGACCACATGACAGAAGTGAAAACTTCAGATTTTCTAATTTTTGGTGTCATTTATTATAGCGCATTTATGAAGTAAAAATAATTTATTACTAAAATACTAAAATTATATTTTTAATTTATTCCACCTTGGTTTCAAAATAAATATAATTATTGTCAAAGAAAAAATATAACAAAAATAAAAAAATATATAGGTAAATAAATATCATGTAGAAATTAGAAAAAAAAACACCAAAAATTCTACGCTGCCATCAGGTCTCGAACCGAGATTCCTATGCAAAGAACGCAAAGACGTTACCAACTGCGCTATGGGTGGAAGAGTGTAGAAGGCCGTTTTATGAATAAGTATGTTGCGAATTCTTACGGTCTGGTTGCGAATTCTTACGAAAGGAGTTGCGAACGCTTCACATTTTTTCAGTACCCAGGCAAAGAGTGCCTAACGCACCTAAGGAAGTTTTCATTTCAAAAAAGGTAGACCGAGAGAATCCTGTATAACACATTTTTTATGCACTCCTATCTCACTGTCTAGTGTCCACACGGGCGAGCAAAAGCTGCTGTTATACGAATCAAGAGCAGTGGCGCTTCAGTTCGGCTGATGACTATTGTACTACCGACTTAGGTTCACTGGCGTATAACCATAGACAATTACCACAACCATAGACATAACAACAAGGCGTATGTATTAGCCTAGCGGCACTGGCGAGAACTAATTGTGCCAACACGGCACACGGTGAATGGTCTCCAGGCGGAAATGGAGGGGATTGGATTGGGGAATCCCGGCGAACGGCGACGCGCGTTCCACACATGTATAACTACGTAGCTAATAAAAGTGTATTTTTACGGACATAATAAAACGGTATAAATAATTTCCGTAACACTACTTTATAATATTTGAAAAAATCGACGTAGTCCATTTTGTTTTGTGGCTACAGATACGTCTTATATCCTAATTGTGCACGCAAGTGGCCTGTTTGTAGCATCGGTCAGTGTCTTGCATTTGATATGCAACCAGCAGCGGGCAGAAAATAAAACCTAGTATTTTCCTGGAAACAAGGCGCCAAACCACATCTACATATATAGCTATCATGCGTGCGTGTTATTGCAACAATTTAATTGTTGACCGATTATTATTATTATTATTGCATCTGCATATAACACCAACAATTACGGATGACATTTTGATTGGTAGAAAAAAGTTCTCAAGAATTGACTGACTTCCCAGCGATGGTCAAATTGAATTAAACATTTTTATTTTTTATGCAACATATTGATGAACGATTAGAAGATTTTAACGTACATTTTTTTCTTATGACAGGCGTTTCGCCCTGTTGGCCATTTTCAAATGTATGTACACATGACAAGAACGAAATTTAAGTTAAATTTGGCTGCTCTTTCCAAAATTTTTTTATATGCAAACCAGCCGTATCAACTAAATTCATCGTTTCTAATGTTATTTAGTTATTAAATGTTACGTACTTTACAGGGGTTGTTCTTCACGGGAAATTTTATAAATTATATCATGATATTTTATCAAAAATAATAGCAGCAGTTCGAAACGCACGTGGCTGGAGCCGCGAGTACATCTAGTTTTAAATAGAACATATCAATTCTAAAATATGTATCAACCAACATTTCATAATTTCACTGAATTAGATTTAGATATCAGTTTAAAGCTGAACATAATAATTTTAATATCGCACAAATACTTCGAAGAGACTTCAATGCGAGGCTAGGAAAGGAACTCAAATGTTTTCCTACTTACAAGATTGCAATAATACGTAGGTACCTACTTGATTATTTTTTACTTCTAAGTGAATCTATATTATATTCGTCAATTATAATAGCTAATTGTAGAAAACCTCTTTTGTTTTTCGTACCAAAATGGTAAAAAACGGATTTCGTATGGTGAGACTAAAAACTTGACACAGTCGATTTTCTCAGGAACTACTACTATCGACTTGAAATTTGGCATAGTTCAAGAGTCAAAATCACAAAAAATGTGTTTCTTTGGGGGGTTAAAAATTAAAGGTAATTTTTTTTGTCACCCGTCCAAGTGGGCTATCATATTATGAAGAGGGTACTTCTTACATATTCCAAAACGGTATTTATTTTTAATTTTTTTTATCGACAGTTAATAACCTACAATTCTAGCCGTACCTGAATATTTTAATTTTCCTACAGAAAACTTAAATTGTTGGGCGTCTATAAAATTAACTGCAATTTCTCAAAAAAATCAATAATAATCAGTATAAGTACTTATAACTTTTTTATACGGTACCTACGAACAAACAAATTTATGATGAAAAAAATCGTTACAACTTCGCTTAATTAAGACGTTATACAAAATACTTTTTACTTCCCACCTCTACTATATGGTAAGGAAGTAATGGATTTAGTCCGAAAAAAATATTTCGAGATTTTAACAGGTCTTCACGTTTTGAGACCCTAGCAATCGTTTAAGATCATATTCTGACTGATGTCTGTATGTGTGTGTGTGTGTGTGTGTGTATGTGGTCAATTTTTGCCTTCGATATCGTATAAACGGAACAACATACGGCCATGCCGATTGTTCTATTGTGTTTATCTGATTAGATTTTGAATCAAATCGGTTCAGTGGATCCTGAGATATTAAAAAAAAACGTTCTCAATGTCACGTATTAACATAGGTAAAAAAAAATATAAATGAATTCTAGATGTTATAATATGAAAAAAATGTAAATATTTTTTTTCTCTAAAATGTACAGTTTTCGAGAAAAAAAATATTTTACTAAAAAAAATAAAAATTGAACGTAAATCAAAGTAACCATGATTTTTGCTATATTAAGCTAGCCATCAGTAGATCACTAAACAAACAAGCCGTGAGGTGGGTCGTTTATTAGAACTAAAGTGCGACCCTTGAGGTCCACACGACGAACTTCCCAGTTTGATAAATATTTAATAATAATAATTAAATTAGATATTACACAGAAAAGTAATCATTTTAATCATTAAAACATAATTATTATTTATTTTTAACAATAATTAAAAAAAAAAAACGGCTGAACCGATTTTTATAAAATTTATGTCGGATCAAAATGACGTAACACGCCTCGATTGACACCCTTACGAAGTCGATATAATTTTTTATTCGCGAGATATTGTATAAAATCTACTTTTTTGGAGGTTATTTGGTTAAGAAAAAAGAACGGCTGAACCGATTTTGAAAAAATTTCTTTCAGACCATATTTACGTTAATACGCGTCGATTGGCACCTCAACGTAGTCGATATCATTTTTCATTCTCGAGATTTCATCTTAGAAAGAAATGGACACATACGTACGTACGTACACACACACACACACATACACACACACAGACATCTTTCTAAAAGTAGTGTAAAAATAGTGTAGTGACCTTGAAATATAAAATTTTTTTTCCTTTTTGATTTCGACTTTCGGACCCATTACAATAACTTCCAATGGGAAGTTAAAAAGAGGGCCATGCTTTTTTTCAAAGAATAAAAAAAGTGTGTTTATTTTTTGCAAATATTTACTAGGTGGGAAGTATAGGACTGGTCATCAGTCGAATTTTTTTTTCGTAGTGTATTCTGAGTGGTAATTTATTTGCTCGCATAGGAGAATATTAGGTAATATTTTTGCTCGTAAATTAGTATTCACAAATATTGCAATAATATAAATAATTTTTAAAAATTTAATAAGACGTATGACATTGAAATGGCCTTCCTAGGTATTCAAACCCAGAAACCCAAATAAAAAACTAACAAAAAATGTCTGTAAATACTGATAATTAGTATGCAACGTAATACCTATACATCTATTGAAAAACAAGTATTAAATAAAAAGCGATTATGACGTATCTATTTAATATATTCATTTAGATTGTCTAAAATATTCATCTGCATATATTTACTTACTATAAATAACTTACGAAGTCTTTAATTGCTACCGTATTTAGGCAATGATGAGGTTACAAGTTAAACCACCAAGTTAAGCTGCGTTTACATTACGCTGATTCAGTGGTATACAAGTAGGCTCACCAACCGTAAAAATGATTTTCCGGGATTTCTTGGATGTAGAAGCGGGACTCAAAGTTTTTTCGCGAAACGTATATGTAAACATAATATTTATATGTAGTTATTTTACTACACATTTTTGAGTATGCAACATCTCTAATTCAAAATTTACTTGAATTACGTATTTTCAGTATATGTAATATACTGTTACGGATCATCCTGTACATAAGCGGTAGGCAAGAATTTTGAAAAACGGGTGTCTGCTTGCTGAACAACGAGTAACTGCACGAACATTCTAGAGAACGCTAGAACGCGCTGTGACTAAGCCAATCGGCCTATATAAGCAAGCGAGTGCGAGGAAGTCAGAGTAGTGTCGAATACGCAGTCAATGGTGAGTCTGCAACCAAAGCGGATCAGTGATATAAATATAAATCAATCAACGGTCGAATCTGTCAGTACAGTGATATAAATAGTGAAGTGGATAAAAATAAATAGTACTGAAGTAACTGAGTAAAGGACCAACATAAATAAATGTTAGAAATAAATCTGATATAAATACAGTGATATAAATAGTTCCGAGAAATAAATAAACTGATAAAATAAAAGTGTAGTGTGTTAATTTTATAACTTGTGTTGATTGTTAGAACTGACTTTTGGTTTTTGTATTAATTATTGTAAATAAATATTTATTCCGCCAACTCAGAAAATAGTTTTGTAACAATACATTTTATTTATGTCCGGACCGTTTATGAAATTTCTAATCCCAAATCTCTCTGATTAAAGTTTTTTCAGAGTTACATTTTAATTATTCCTACAACTTCAGTGTTCATAACTTCATTTTAGCGGACGAATTATTGAAAATCTAGTACTTACAGCTAACTCAAGTCTCAACAATCTAAGCCATTTTTATGCGGTAAATACTGGTGCTAGTCAGTCAGTATAGTGTCAACGCGGCTTTAGATTTATTTTTAAAATATAATAAAACGAGTTGGCGGGAACTGTACACCTTCTATGCATATCTGATTTATTATTGCTTTGATTTTTTAAAAGAATCTGTTGAAATTACTACAGCGCTAATCTACAGGTACATAATATAATAATAAAATCGTAAGCATATACTTTTCTGTCAGTGCACGGTGCACGCTTATCTCCATAATGGCTGAACCGATTTCGATGGAACTTTACAGACATGAATAGAAGATTGTCGGGAGTAGCATATGTTGGATTTTTTAGGGCAAATGTTGGGTTTTTTAGGGCAAATGTTGGATTTTTTAGGGCAAATGTTGGATTTTTTAGGGCAAATGTTAGATTTTTTAGGGCAAATGCTGGATTTTTTAGGGCAAATGTTGGATTTTTTAGGGCAAATGTTGGATTTTTTAGGGCAAATGTTGGATTTTTTAGGGCAATATTTGGATTTTTTAGGGCAAACGTTGGATTTTTTAGGGCAAACGTTGGATTTTTTAGGGCAAACGTTGGATTTTTTAGGGCAAACGTTGGATTTTTTAGGGCAAACGTTGGATTTTTTAGGGCAAACGTTAGATTTTTTAGGGCAAATGTTGGATTTTTTAGGGCAAATGTTGGATTTTTTAGGGCAAATGTTGGAATTTTTAGGGCAAATTTTGGATTTTTTAGGGCAAATGTAGGATTTTTTAGGGCAAATGTTGGATTTTTTAGGGCAAATGTTGGATTTTTTAGGGCAAATGTTGGATTTTTTAGGGCAAATGTTGGATTTTTTAGGGCAAATGTTGGATTTTTTAGGGCAAATGTTGGATTTTTTAGGGCAAATGTTGGATTTTTTAGGGCAAATGTTGGATTTTTTAGGCCAATGTTGGATTTTTTAGGGCAAATGTTGGATTTTTTAGGGCAAATGTTGGATTTTTTAGGGCAAATGTTGGATTTTTTAGGGCAAATGTTGGATTTTTTAGGGCAGATGTTGGATTTTTTTAGGCAAATGTTAGATTTTTTAGGGCAAATGTTGGATTTTTTAGGGCAAATGTTGGATTTTTTAGGGCAAATTTTGGATTTTTTAGGGCAAATGTTGGATTTTTTAGGGCAAACGTTGGATTTTTTAGGGCAAACGTTGGATTTTTTAGGGCAAACGTTGGATTTTTTAGGGCAAAAATTGGATTTTTTAGGGCAAACGTTGGATTTTTTAGGGCAAACGTTAGATTTTTTAGGGCAAATGTTGGATTTTTTAGGGCAAATGTTGGATTTTTTAGGGCAAACGTTTGATTTTTTAGGGCAAATGTTGGATTTTTTAGGGCAAACGTTGGATTTTTTAGGGCAAACGTTGGATTTTTTAGGGTAAACGTTGGATTTTTTAGGGCAAACGTTGGATTTTTTAGGGCAAATGTTGGATTTTTTTAGTAAAATGTTAGATTTTTTAGGGCAAATGTTGGATTTTTTAGGGCAAATGTTGGATTTTTTAGGGCAAATTTTGGATTTTTTAGGGCAAATGTTGGATTTTTTAGGGCAAACGTTGGATTTTTTAGGGCAAACGTTGGATTTTTTAGGGCAAACGTTGGATTTTTTAGGGAAAACGTTGGATTTTTTAGGGCAAACGTTGGATTTTTTAGGGCAAACGTTAGATTTTTTAGGGCAAATGTTGGATTTTTTAGGGCAAATGTTGGATTTTTTAGGGCAAATGTTGGATTTTTTAGGGCAAATGTTGGATTTTTTAGAGCAAACGTTGGATTTTTTAGGGCAAATGTTTGATTTTTTAGGGCCAACGTTGGATTTTTTAGGGCAAACGTTGGATTCTTTAGGGCAAACGTTGGATTTTTTAGGGCAAACGTTGGATTTTTAGGGCAAACGTTGGATTTTTTAGGGCCAACGTTGGATTTTTTAGGGCAAACGTTGGATTTTTTAGGGCAAACGTTGGATTTTTTAGGGCAAACGTTGGATTTTTTAGGGCAAACGTTGGATTTTTTAGGGCAAACGTTGGATTTTTTAGGGTAAACGTTGGATTTTTTAGGGCAAACGTTGGATTTTTTAGGGCAAACGTTGGATTTTTTAGGGCAAACGTTGGATTTTTTAGGGCAAACGTTGGATTTTTTAGGGCAAACGTTGGATTTTTTAGAGCAAACGTTGGATTTTTTAGGGCAAACGTTGGATTTTTTAGGGCCAACGTTGGATTTTTTAGGGGGAGAGCTCGCGGTTTTTTGGGGGGGAGCTCGTGGTTTTTGGGGGGGAGCCTGCGGTTTTTTGGGGGAGAACTCGCGGTTTTTTGGGGGGGAGCCCGCGGTTTTTTGGGGGGGAGCTCGCGGTTTTTTGGGGGGGAACTCGTGGTTTTTTGGGGGGGAGCTCTCGGTTTTTTGGGGAGGAGCTCGCAGTTTTTTGGGGGGGAGCTCGCGGTTTTTTGGGGGGAGCTCGCGGTTTTTTGTTGGGGAGCTCGCGGTTTTTTGGGGGGGAGCTTGCGGTTTTTTGTTGGGGAGCTCGCGGTTTTTTGGGGGGAGCTCGCGGTTTTTTGTTGGGGAGCTCGCGGTTTTTTGTGTGGGAGTCGCGGTTTTTTAGGGGGGAGCTCGCGGTTTTTTGGGGGGGAGCTCGCGGTTTTTTTTTGGGCCAACGTTGGATTTTTTAGGGCCAACGTTGGATTTTTTAAGGCAAACGTTGGATTTTTTAGGGCAAACGTTGGATTTTTTAGGGCAAACGTTGGATTTTTTAGGGAACGTTGGATTTTTTAGGGCAAACGTTGGATTTTTTAGGGCCAACGTTGGATTTTTTAGGGGGGGGGGGCTCGCAGTTTTTGAGGGGGAGCTCGCGGTTTTTTGGGGGGGAGCTCGCGGTCTTTTGGGAGGGAGCTCGCGGTGTTTTGGGTGGGAGCTCGCGGTTTTTTGGGGGGAGCTCGCAGTTTTTGGGGGTGAGCTCGCGGTTTTTTGGGGGGGAGCTCGCGTTTTTTTGGGGGGGAGCTCGCGGTCTTTTGGGGGGGAGCTCGCGGTTTTTTGGGAGGGAGCTCTCGATTTTTTGGGGAGGAGCTCGCGGTTTTTTGGGGGGGAGCTCGCGGTTTTTTGGGGGGGAGCTCGCGGTTTTTTGGGGGGGAGCTCGCGGTTTTTTGTTGGGGAGCTCACGGTTTTTTGGGGGGGAGCTCGCGGTTTTTTGGGGGGGAGCTCGCGGTTTTTTGTTGGGGAGCTCACGGTTTTTTGGGGGGGAGCTCGCGGTTTTTTGGGGGGGAGCTCGCGGTTTTTTGTTGGGGAGCTCACGGTTTTTTGGGGGGGAGCTCACGGTTTTTTGGGGGGGAGCTCGCGGTTTTTTGTTGGGGAGCTCACGGTTTTTTGGGGGGGAGCTCGCGGTTTTTTGGGGGGGAGCTCGCGGTTTTTTGGGGGGGAGCTCGCGGTTTTTTGTTGGGGAGCTCGCGGTTTTTTGGGGGGGAGCTCGCGGTTTTTTGTTGGGGAGCTCACGGTTTTTTGGGGGGGAGCTCGCGGTTTTTTTTAGGGCAAACGTTGGATTTTTTAGGGCCAACGTTGGATTTTTTAAGGCAAACGTTGGATTTTTAGGGCGAACGTTGGATTTTTTAGGGCAAACGTTGGATTTTTTAGGGCAAACGTTGGATTTTTTAGGGCAAACGTTGAATTTTTTAGGGCAAACTTTGGATTTTTTAGGGCAAACGTTGGATTTTTTAGGGCAAACGTTGGCTTTTTGAGGGCAAACGTTGGATTTTTTAGGGCCAACGTTGGATTTTTTAGGGCAAACGTTAGATTTTTTAGGGCAAACGTTGGATTTTTTAGGGCAAACGTTGAATTTTTTAGGGCAAACGTTGGATTTTTTAGGGCAAACGTTGGATTTTTTAGGGCAAACGTTGGCTTTTTTAGGGCAAACGTTGGATTTTTTAGGGCAAACGTTGGATTTTTTAGGGCTAACGTTGGATTTTTTAGGGCCAACGTTGGATTTTTTAGGGCCAACGTTGGATTTTTTAGGGCCAACGTTGGATTTTTTAGGGCCAACGTTGGATTTTTTAGGGCCAACGTTGGATTTTTTAGGGCCAACGTTGGATTTTTTAGGGCCAACGTTGGATTTTTTAGGGCCAACGTTGGATTTTTTAGGGCCAACGTTGGATTTTGTAGGGCCAACGTTAGATTTTTTAGGGGGGGAGCTCGCGGTTTTTTGGGGGGGAGCTCACGGTTTTTTGGGGGGAAGCTCGCGGTCTTTTGGGGGGGAGCTCGCGGTCTTTTGGGGGAGAGCTCGCGGTTTTTTGGGGGGGAGCCCGCGGTTTTTTGGGGGGGAGCTCGCGGTTTTTTGGGGGGGAACTCGCGGTTTTTTGGGGGGGAGCTCTCGGTTTTTTGGGGAGGAGCTCGCAGTTTTTTGGGGGGGAGCTCGCGGTTTTTTGGGGGGGAGCTCGCGGTTTTTTGTTGTGGAGCTCGCGGTTTTTTGGGGGGGAACTCGCGGTTTTTTGTTGGGGAGCTCGCGGTTTTTTGGGGGGGAGCTCGCGGTTTTTTGTTGGGGAACTCGCGGTTTTTTGTGTGGGGGTCGCGGTTTTTTAGGGGGGAGTTCGCGGTTTTTTGGGGGGGAGCTCGCGGTTTTTTGGGGGGGAGCTCGCGGTTTTTTTTTGGGCCAACGTTGGATTTTTTAGGGCCAACGTTGGATTTTTTAAGGCAAACGTTGGATTTTTTAGGGCAAACGTTGGATTTTTTAGGGAACGTTGGATTTTTTAGGGCAAACGTTGGATTTTTTAGGGCCAACGTTGGATTTTTTAGGGGGGGGGCTCGCAGTTTTTGAGGGGGAGCTCGCGGTTTTTTGGGGGGGAGCTCGCGGTCTTTTGGGAGGGAGCTCGCGGTGTTTTGGGGTGGAGCTCGCAGTTTTTTGGGGAGGAGCTCGCAGTTTTTGGGGGTGAGCTCGCGGTTTTTTGGGGGGGAGCTCGCGTTTTTTTGGGGGGGAGCTCGCGGCTTTTTGGGGGGGAGCTCGCGGTCTTTTGGGGGGGAGCTCTCGGTTTTTTGGGGAGGAGCTCGCGGTTTTTTGGGGGGGAGCTCGCGGTTTTTTGGGGGGGAGCTCGCGGTTTTTTGTTGGGGAGCTCGCGGTTTTTTGGGGGGGAGCTCGCTGTTTTTTGTTGGGGAGCTCGCGGTTTTTTTTAGGGCAAACGTTGGATTTTTTAGGGCCAACGTTGGATTTTTTAAGGCAAACGTTGGATTTTTAAGGCGAACGTTGGATTTTTTAGGGCAAACGTTGGATTTTTTAGGGCAAACGTTGGATTTTTTAGGGCAAACGTTGAATTTTTTAGGGCAAACTTTGGATTTTTTTGGGCAAACGTTGGATTTTTTAGGGCAAACGTTGGCTTTTTTAGGGCAAACTTTGGATTTTTTAGGGCCAACGTTGGTTTTTTTAGGGCAAACGTTGGATTTTTTAGGGCAAACGTTGGATTTTCTAGGGCAAACGTTGGATTTTTTAGGGCAAACGTTAGATTTTTTAGGGCAAACGTTGAATTTTTTAGGGCAAACGTTGGATTTTTTAGGGCAAACGTTGGATTTTTTAGGGCAAACGTTGGCTTTTTTAGGGCAAACGTTGGATTTTTTAGGGCAAACGTTGGATTTTTTAGGGCTAACGTTGGATTTTTTAGGGGGAGGGTCGGGGTTTTTTGGGGGGAGCTCGCGGTTTTTTGGGGGGGAGCTCGCGGTTTTTTGGGGAAAAGCTCGCGGTCTTTTGGGGGGGAGCTCGCGGTCTTTCGTGGGGGAGCTCGCGGTTTTTTGGGGGGGAGCTCGCGGTTTTTTGGGGGGGAGCTCGCGGTTTTTTGGGGAGGAGCTCGCAGTTTTTTGGGGGGGAGCTCGCGGTTTTTTGGTGGGGAGCTCGCGGTTTTTTGGGGGGAAGCTCGCGGTTTTTTTTAGGGCAAACGGATTTTTTAGGGCCAACGTTGGATTATTTAGGGCCAACGTTGGTTTTTTTAGGGCCAACGTTGGATTTTTTAGGGCCAACGTTGGATTTTTTAGGGCCAACGTTGGATTTTTTAGGGCACACGTTGGATTTTTTAGGGCCAACGTTAAATTTTTTAGGGCCAACGTTGGATTTTTTAGGGCCAACGTTGGATTTTTTAGGGCCAACGTTGAATTTTTTAGGGCAAACGTTGGATTTTTTAGGGCAAACGTTGGATTTTTTAGGGCAAACGGTGGATTTTTTAGGGCAAACGTTGGATTTTTTAGGGCAAACGTTGGATTTTTTAGGGCAAACGTTGGATTTTTTAGGGCAAACGTTGGATTTTTTAGGGCCAACGTTGGATTTTTTAGGGCCAACGTTGGATTTTTTAGGGCAAACGTTGGATTTTTTAGGGCCAACGTTGGATTTTTTAGGGCAAACTTTGGATTTTTTAGGGCCAACGTTGGATTTTTTAGGGCCAACGTTGGATTTTTTAGTGCCAACGTTGGATTTTTTAGGGCCAACGTTGGATTTTTTTATGCCAACGTTGGATTTTTTAGGGCAACGTTGGATTTTTTAGGGCCAACGTTGGATTTTTTAAGGCCAACGTTGGATTTTTTAGGGCCAACGGTGGATTTTTTAGGGCAAACGTTGGATTTTTTAGGGCAAACGTTGGATTTTTAAGGGCAAACGTTGGATTTTTTAGGGCAAACGTTGGATTTTTTAGGGCAAACGTTGAATTTTTTAGGGCAAACGTTGGATTTTTTAGGGCAAACGTTGGATTTTTTAGGGCAAACGTTGGTTTTTTTAGGGCAAACGTTGGATTTTTTAGGGCAAACGTTGGATTTTTTAGGGCAAACGTTGGATTTTTTAGGGCAAACGTTGGATTTTTTAGGGCCAACGTTGGATTTTTTAGGGCAAACGTTGAATTTTTTAGGGCCAACGTTGGATTTTTTAGGGCCAACGTTGGATTTTTTAGTGCCAACGTTGGATTTTTTAGGGCCAACGTTGGATTTTTTAATGCCAACGTTGGATTTTTTAGGGCCAACGTTGGATTTTTTAGGGCCAACGTTGGATTTTTTAGGGCCAACGTTGGATTTTTTAGGGCCAACGTTGGATTTTTTAGTGCAAACGTTGGATTTTTTAGGGCAAACGTTGGATTTTCTAGGGCAAACGTTGGATTTTTTAGGGCAAACGTTGGATTTTTTAGGGCAAACGTTGAATTTTTTAGGGCAAACGTTGAATTTTTTAGGGCTAACGTTGGATTTTTTAGAGGGGGGCTCGGGGTTTTTTGGGGGGGAGCTCGCGGTTTTTTGAGGGGGAGCTCGCGGTTTTTTGGGGGGAAGCTCGCGGTCTTTTGGGGGGGAGCTCGCGGTCTTTTGGGGGGAGCTCGCGGTTTTTTGGGGGGAGCTCGCGGTTTTTTGGGGGGGAGCTCGCGGTT
Organism: Mongoloraphidia duomilia; assembly: GCA_039654895.1. Taxonomy (NCBI): domain Eukaryota; kingdom Metazoa; phylum Arthropoda; class Insecta; order Raphidioptera; family Raphidiidae; genus Mongoloraphidia; species Mongoloraphidia duomilia. The sequence continues at coordinate 367,922 of CM077517.1, forward strand.
TTTTGGGGGGGAGCTCGCGGTTTTTTGGGGGGGAGCTCGCGGTTTTTTGGGGGGGAGCTCGCGGTCTTTTGAGGGGGAGCTCGCGGTTTTTTGGGGGGGATCTCGCGGTTTTTTTTAGGGCAAACGTTGGATTTTTTAGGGCCAACGTTGGATTTTTTAGGGCTAACGTTGGTTTTTTTAGGGCCAACGTTGGATTTTTTAGGGCAAACGTTGGATTTTTTAGGGCAAACGTTGGATTTTTTAGGGCAAACGTTGAATTTTTTAGGGCAAACGTTGGATTTTTTAGGGCAAACGTTGGATTTTTTTGGGGGGCAAACGTTGGCTTTTTTAGGGCAAACGTTGGATTTTGTAGGGCAAACGTTGGATTTTTTAGGGCTAACGTTGGATTTTTTAGAGGGGGGCTCGGGGTTTTTTGGGGGGGAGCTCGCGGTTTTTTGAGGGGGAGCTCGCGGTTTTTTGGGGGGAAGCTCGCGGTCTTTTGGGGGGGAGCTCGCGGTTTTTTGGGGGGAGCTCGCGGTTTTTTGGGGAGGAGCTCGCGGTTTTTTGGGGGGGAGCTCGCGGTTTTTTGGGGGGGAGCTCGCGGTTTTTTGGGGGGGAGCTCGCGGTCTTTTGAGGGGGAGCTCGCGGTTTTTTGGGGGGGATCTCGCGGTTTTTTTTAGGGCAAACGTTGGATTTTTTAGGGCCAACGTTGGATTTTTTAGGGCTAACGTTGGTTTTTTTAGGGCCAACGTTGGATTTTTTAGGGCCAACGTTGGATTTTTTAGGGCCAACGTTGGATTTTTTAGGGCACACGTTGGATTTTTTAGGGCCAACGTTGGATTTTTTAGGGCAAACGTTGGATTTTTTAGGGCCAACGTTGGATTTTTTAGGGCCAACGTTGGATTTTTTAGGGCCAACGTTGGATTTTTTAGGGCCAACGTTGGATTTTGTAGCGCCAACGTTGGATTTTTTAGGGGGGAACTCGCGGTTTTTTAGGGGGGAAGCTCGCGGTTTTTTGGGGGGAAGCTCGCGGTCTTTTGGGGGGAAGCTCGCGGTCTTTGGGGGGGAGCTCGCGGTTTTTTGGGGGGGAGCTCGCGGTTTTTTGGGGAGGAGCTCGCGGTTTTTTGGGGAGGAGCTCGCGGTTTTTTGGGGGGAGCTCGCGGTTTTTTGGGGAGGAGCTCGCGGTTCTTTGGGGAGGAGCTCGCGGTTTTTTGGGGAGGAGCTCGCGGTTTTTTGGGGAGGAGCTCGCGGTTTTTTGGGGAGGAGCTCGCTGTTTTTTGGGGAGGAGCTCGCGGTTTTTTGGGGAGGAGCTCGCGGTTTTTTGGGGGGGAGCTCGCGGTCTTTTGAGGGGGAGCTCGCGGTTTTTTGGGGGGGAGCTCGCGGTTTTTCTTAGGGCAAACGTTGGATTTTTTAGGGCCAACGTTGGATTTTTTAGGGTTAACGTTGGTTTTTTTAGGGCTAACGTTGGATTTTTTAGGGCCAACGTTGGATTTTTTAGGGCCAACGTTGGATTTTTTAGGGCACACGTTGGATTTTTTAGGGCCAACGTTGGATTTTTTAGGGCAAACGTTGGATTTTTTAGGGCCAACGTTGGATTTTTTAGGGCCAACGTTGGATTTTTTAGGGCCAACTTTGGATTTTTTAGGGCCAACGTTGGATTTTTTAGGGCAAACGTTGGATTTTTTAGGGCCAACGTTGGATTTTTTAGGGCAAACGTTGGATTTTTTAGGGCCAACGTTGGATTTTTTAGGGCCAACGTTGGATTTTTTAGGGCCAACGTTGGATTTTTTAGGGCCAACGTTGGATTTTTTAGGGCCAACGTTGGATTTTTTAGGGCCAACGTTGGATTTTTTAGGGCCAACGTTGGATTTGCTACTATTTGTAATTGTTATTAAACCCCTAAGGAGGTGAAACGGGGCCGTAGTGTTTTTTGACTAATCAACGCCCAACTTGAAATTTATACAATAAGTTTCTTTTTAACCGACTTCAAAAAAGGGAGGTTTCTCAATTCGACCGTATATATTTTTATGTGGTTATGTTTTACGTATGTTCGCGGATAACTTCGTCGTTTATGAACCGATTTAGAAATTTTTTTTTATTTGAAAGGATATACTTTCAGATTGGTCCCATAGAAATTTCATCAAAATCGGTTCAGTCGTTCGGCTGATTTTTTAATAAAAGTAAGTAACGGCGTGTGATTCTTTAAGGTAAATGTTACTTTTTGACACTAAAAAGTAAAAAATAAAAACTTTTTAACAAAAAAAAACCTCCTTCAAAAAGGCACTAAAAAGAGAAAAATAATGAAATTTTGAGGTCTGTGCCAATTAAAATATGAAGTCGGTTAAAAAGTATAGTATAGTGATTAATATCTTCTTTTTTATAACCAACTTCATATTGTAATTGGCACAGACCTCAAAATTTCATTATTTTCCTCTTTTTAGTGCCTTTTTGAAGGAGGTTTTTGTTTTTTTAAAAAGTGTTTTATGTTACGTAAGTTCCCCAAATTTTTGTTCTCTCTTTATAATGGCTTTTTTGAAGAAGGTTTTTTTTTGTTAAAAAGTTTTTATGTATAAATAATCCAAGGCTTGGTATTACATTTCGTTTAACGAGAGCTGTTTACAGAGACCCGTTCGCCGGGAAAAGTTTGGTGGAGTCTGAGATAGACTATTGCGGCAGAACCGAGCATGTATATAGACGGTCACATTGAAAACAGTGTGTTGTATCTTCCCGCCGAGGGCTTGAGAATAGCCGAGAGTGTAGCGGCGCTGTTGTTTACATGGCGTTGCTATGGTTCCTCTATTACAAGTTCCCAGTTCCCGAGTTCTAGCCCGAGAGCTGGTAAAAGTGTCAATTGGATTTTCAATTTATTATTAAAAAAAAAAAAAAAATGAATTGAAAATATGAATTGGTGCTAGGCCCAAATAACCTTAGCTGTTGGTGGTCTTTAAAATACAATTCTTACAATTCTTCCCGCCGAACGAGTCCTGGAAAACCGTTCCAGCTAAAACTCAATATACTGGGTGTCCACGCATTTCATTGTTTTGTCTTTTGAGTTAGAAATTGAAAATTTTAAGGGATTGTATGATCGATAGGGGGACACAACTTGACATAGGTGCCGAATAGTTGCGCCGCCCCCAACCGCCCCCCTAGCACACGCAACTTTGTTTATAGACCCAGCTTTATATTTATTAAAAACGCGACAAACAAAATATATGTCTTGCTAATTTAATTTAATGCAATGAAATTACTTTTAAGTGAATAATCATGTATATTAATAATAAACAGATTTAATAACAATTTCAAAATTTGATGTAAAATGTGATGATAAATTAGAAAATTAATAACTCTTTTTTGCACTCAATAATTAATCATAAAGTGGTCACAAGGTCTTAAATATATTATATCATTCACATTTAATTGACTAAATATTACAACTTTTTTTGAATTTAGATATTTAATTGGCTTTTTATTTTTAAATTTATGTTTTAGAAAATCTGATTAATGAAAACCAGCTTTAAGCTGATTTCCACACCATTTGATAAAATTTTTATTTTATCAATAAAGGCATTATTATTATTATTATTATTCTATATCGTCATATTCTGTTATTTATCGACAAATAATCTCAAGGTTGGAAATAAAGCTATAAAATATAAAAGAATCATTGAACATAATATTATCTAATCTGTTTAAAATTTGCATGTTATTTTAATGTTTTATTGGAATTTTACTATTTTAAAACGTAATAAAAAAAATTGAAGATGTTATCGTATTTTGAAAGTTCTACAAAATATTGATACGCCTATGAATATTATACAGATGATTCGGAAATAGTAACTTATAATATCACAAAAAATCTTATTCAAAATGACCATACATAATTTGTGCATTTTGGAAAGTCAAGTAGGTCCTTGTATTACCGGATCACGTGGCCGATACCTGTATCAGAACGTTTTTTATTATTTTGTTACGGAAATTATTTATACCGTTTTATTATGTCCGTAAAATACACTTTTATTAGCTACGTAGTTATACACGTGTGGAACGCGCGTCGCCGGAATGCCCCAATCCAATCCCCTCCATTTCCGCCTGGAGACCATTCACCGTGTGCCGTGTTGGCACAATTAGTTCTCGCCAGTGCCGCTAGGCTAATACATACGCCTTGTTGTTATTGTCTATGGTTATACGCCAGTGAACCTAAATCGGTAGTACAATAGTCATCAGCCGAACTGAAGCACCACTGCTCTTGATGCGTGTAACAATTTATAACTCGCTTATTCAGTTAGTTAGAAAAAAATATTTTCACTTAATTAAGGCACTTATTTATAAAGATTTCCTGCACATTTTCTCTCATTTAACCAAATCTATCTCTTATACTGTTTAGGAAATCCCCATGCATTTCACGCCTATCTTGGACATCCTGTATTTATTGTATGCTTATTATTTTTTTTTATTATAACAAAAAAAAAACTCGGGTCGCAGTGCCAAACCCTGCCGACAATATAGTGTATTTGCTAATACAGGCTTTGTGGCTTTAATACGTGAATTTAGGTTTGTTTTTGGACAAAATGAAAAATTTAACCCCTTAATACATCTCTTAAAATAATATTTTTTTTCTTAATTTCAATATTATTATCAATGCAATCTCTGTACCAAATTAAATACATCCTTCAGTAAGTAAATCACTATCCGCAAACTAGTGTTTTCATAAAATTTGTAAGTCCGGTCCTGTCGGGCCGATTTTATTAAAATTTTAGCAGCACATTTTAATCTTTACTAAAGAGTTAAATTTCAATTTTGAAACGATTCTGACAAATTTTTAGGTATTTTTGGGCCCAAAAACTTTTTGGAATCCCTAAATACAACCCTGAAAATGGTCCGATCGGGCCCATTTTAAATAGGCTTCGTGCGGTAATGGGTTCAATGTGTGTACCAAATTGCGTTTCAATCGATTAAGTCTGTCGAGAGTTATCGTGTACACACACACACACACACACACATATATATATATATATAAACATTTTCAAAAATGGTGCCAAATTGTTCAGGAGGCTATGAAACGTCGAGAAATTTTGGTCCGACCCCTAGGTCCTTCCATCCGACCGACGCCAATAGTGTATGTGCCATATTATGGCAAATACACTAATGAGTTGATAATAACATATTTCAATATGAACAAAAACAAAACTTTCATTTTGGTGCTTTACCTTTTGTGTCGACAAAAACTGAAAAATTCACACTAAAGTTTCGCCTCTTGTGTAAGTACCTATTTTTCTTAGAACACAGCAATTTTGGTTCGTAAAAAATATCTTCCAGTTGATCGTTTTTCTTCTATATATTATTTATAATGTATAGTTTTGCAATTATGTAGAATTTGATATGTTTTTACACAGGATGTTATTTTGGCCATAAAATATGCAAAGCATGTCCGAAAGACATGAGAGTATTCTGTCTTTCTCATTTCATATAATTTGTATTGAAAAAGAGAAAGAAAGGACTTGTTTAAATGATGTTTTGAGTTCAACGAACGTCCTAGGTCGTATCAGTGCAAGGTCATTTGTTTTATGTTTGGTGTGTTTATATATAGGTGTATAATATAAGATTACTCTCTGAAAGAAAGTTTTGAGTGATCTAGTCCAAGGCACTCCAAGGTAACTGTAACAGACGCGCTTGCAAATTATATTTATAATATACAGTCAACTCTTCTTAAATCGAATTTTATCTTAAATCTCGATAAAAAATGGTGGAACCTTTGGTGTAAAGACACGAAATGTTATAATTACCACAAAACACCAAACCATAACAAACACTCTCGACGTACGTTTCGCCAACCAAGTTGGCATCATCAGGAGATGATTAAAACCGTTTTAATCATCTCCTGATGATGCCAACTTGGTTGGCGAAACGTACGTCGAGAGTGTTTGTTATGGTTTGGTGTTTTGTGGTAATTATAATATTTCGGGGCTTAAATCTCGAGTTGTTTGAATAAAAAATAACTTAAACTATAGGCTATAGCAACAATACGCGTCGCCTTACTTTTATTTTATTAAATTGGTGCAGACCTCAAAATTTTATAATTTTCCTCTGTTTAATGGCTTTTTTGAAGGAGGTTTTTTGTTTTAAAGGTAATTTTATTTTTTACTTTTCAGTGGCTTTGCAATACGTAGTTTGCACGTTAATAACCGACTTCTGTCTTGATATTTGATTACTAAACTAAAAAAAAAAATAATTAACCGATTTTAGTAAAATGTATGTAGAACCACCCTAAAGAAATGCCCTATTAAATAAAACAAGAATTATCAAAATCGGTTCATAAATGCAGTAGATAATGATAATTAATAATATTTTTAATTTTTTAGTACTGTAGGTAAGTATATTAGACCCCGAGAGCTAGTGACAATTTTTTGGTGTTATTTATTCAAGGCCTTATTTTTGTGAAGATGTTGAGGGAGGCATATTAAAGTGCCCTAAGTAAGGGATTTTGCTGGATAGCGGTATGGGAGGGATGTAGACCGCCCCCAACGTGAGGTGGGTCGTTTATTAGGACTAAAGTGCGACCCTTGAGGTCCACACGACGAACTTCCCAGTTTGATAAATATTTAATAATAATAATTAAATTAGATATTACAAATAAAAGTAATCATTTTAATCATTAAAACATAATTATTATTTATTTTTAACAATAATTTTTAAAAAAACGGCTGAACCGATTTTTATAAAATTTATGTCGGATCAAAATGACGTTAACACGCTTCGATTGACACCCTTACGAAGTCGTTATAGTTTTTTATTCGCGAGATATTGTGTAAAATCTACTTTTTTTGAGTCTATTTGGTTAAGAAAAAAGAACGGCTGAACCGATTTAAAAAAAATTTCTTTCAGATCATATTGTAACGAATCTAAGCAGGCTGGTTGCAGCCATGATTCGTTGGCTTAACATGGATCACGCAGCCTTGAGCGCGAAGAAATATTCTGGTTGACAACAATAAGAAAACCCGCCACCATGGATATAAAATGACCAGGAAAGTTCATATAGGCAAGAGCGAGTATGAAACACCAGAGAGTCACGTATACATTCTCAACGAGAGCAGACGTGAAAAGTGCGACAAGAAATAAATAGACCACCAGCGAGTTAAAAGTTCTTCGAGTGACCTAGTGCAAATAATCTTCCAGTACCAAGTGACAAACAGTGTGGAAGATATTTGAAAGTGACAGACGAGATCTTCGAGTGATTAAGTGCAGATAATCTTCTGGTGCAAAGTGACAGACAGTGTGGAAGATATCTGCAGGTGGCAAATAAATACTACCACCACAGACATATAGTGGACCCAGTGAACAATATACGTGCCACAGACATATGGTGGACACATAGTGGTCAAGCAGTGGTCAAGTAGTAACGAAGTGTTGGTCAACAAAAATTGACCAACGGTCAAGCAAAACTGACCAACGGAAAAATAGACAAAAAGCGAACAGTGAATAAAGTGAGGAACAATAATTGTCCAAAGCATGTAAACGGTTGTCACTGTTGTGAAAGAATAGATAAATAAAAATATTTACCAAAGTTACCAACGAGTTTTGTTACAATATTTACGTTAATACGCGTCGATTTAACGTACCCTAACGTAGTCGATATCATTTTTCATACTCGAGATTTCGTCTTAGAAAGAAATGGACACATTTGTCCGTACGTACACACACACACAGACATCTTTCTAAAAATAGTGTAGTGACCTTGAAACATAAAAATTTGTTATACATTTCGATTTCGATTTTCGGACCCATTACAATTACTTCCAATGGGCAGTTAACAATAGTTTAGACACTTCTTACCACAATAATTTTATTCGCGAATATAATTTCAAGAGCTAAGCTCTCATCTTCAGCACATACTAAACTTAATATTCCTACATGCAATTTTAGCTGTTCTTTTTTCTGAGGAAACTTGCAGTTCTCATTGAATGCGAATTTCCCCTTAATTCCTCTACATGTTATGTAATAGTATGTACATGTTTAGTTTTATTCATGTAACCATAATGTTCCGTATAACGGTGTTCCTTGTTTCCGCAAAGGGGAGTGGCTTTTGGTTTGCCTGTGACTTTGCGACTTGACTCGGACACGCGATATCCACCGTGCCTAATAATACTTTAAAACCTAAGTTATAGCTCTAACTGACCAAGGATAGGTTATATTTATTTTATGACTGCTTCCATAAACCGCTGCCTTTATTAGACTTTATAAGTCCAGTACACGTTGTCCTGGTTTTAGTCGCGCAAACAAATTTAGATATAGGAAATGTAATTTTGATTAGAAATTTTTGATGTGAAACATCTTATGTCGGGCTGTGAACAGCCGCGTGAGGAGAAATATGCAACGAAATGTTTGGTCCGCTGCTTCGCTGCTGTTGAATTGTGTGTGTGTGTGTTTTTAAAGACCATGACCAATAGCTAAGGTTATTTGGGCCTAGCACCAATTCATATTTTCAATTCATTATTTTTTTTTTTTTTTTTAAATAATAAATTGAAAATCCAATTGACACTTTTACCAGCTCTCGGGCTAGAACCCGAGAACTGGGGACTTGTAATAGAGGAACCATAGCAACGCCATGTAAACAACAGCATTGCTAAACGCTCGGCTATTCTCAAGCCCGTTTCGCTGCTGTTCTCCCCACCACTGCGGCACTCTCTCTCTCGGCTTCCGCGCGCTCGGGCAACCGCGTGTGTTACAGTGCAGTATATAGGATTACGTCAGCATAACAGTTAGTTGCTGCTTTTGAAAAAATATATACTACTTATAGAGAATACCACCGAGTTCAATAACGTTTTCTTTGATGTTTCACATCTGTCGGGGGTCCCGAGACCCACACCCTTTTTTTTCGTTTACAATTTTTTTTTGATAAATTTTATATGATTGAAATAATACTGAAACAATAAATCAATAGACTTATTGTGTGAATATTTGCAGTTTTTTACCCGACTGCGCCAGAAGGAGGGTATTGTTTTTCGAGTGTATGTTTGTATCTATGTATGTATATTTCTTTATCACGCTCTGTAGCCTAAACGGCTTGACGGATTTTAAAAAATGAGGTGTCATTAGATTCGTCTGAATTCCCAGAGTGATATAGGGTACATGACGTCACAGAAAATTCAATATGGCGGACGCTAGACGCCATTTTGTCAGAATGCAAAAGTAATTTTCCTTCTAAATACATTGATATAGGTATCAAAATCAAAACAAAAGAAAGGTTTCGTTGGCATTTCAAATAGGGTACATGACGTCACGGAAAATTTAATATGGCGGGCGCTACAAAATTTCAATACAATATTTTGTTTAAAAAAATCGTCAGGTTTTTTATAGTCATGAATTTTATTCGACTGGTTACGATAATCTGCTTACAATCAGAAATAACTTAAAAGAGGCCACAGCCATACCTTCTGTGATAATTCCAAGGGAAACTGAGACAATCACGAGGATAACCCAGTTAATATGGAGTTAATGCCATGATAACAACTACCTATTCGCGCCAGAGAATACTATACTATTAGTATTGTAACAAAACTGTTTTCTGAGTTGGCGGAATAAATATTTATTTACAATAATTAAAAACAATTAACTATATACAATAATAATAACGCAACAACGAAAAGTCAATTCTAACAATAAAAAAAACTTAAGCGGTAATTATTGAACTAAACGAACCGCTTATATAACACTTAACAAATAACTATATATACAAGGATTATTTATTCGTAATTATATTAGTCACTGTATTTATATCAGATTTATTTATTTGTTCAACACTGTCACAGTACAATCTACACTGACTGATTCCCGTTGACCGATCAATATTTATTTCATTGCATGACACCGTCGACTGATCCTCTGACTCACCCGTACTTCGCTTATATAGGTCGCGCAACCCCGCCTAGTACGTTCTCGCGCTCTCCAGAACATTCCGGCAGGTACTCGTGGTTCAACAAGCAGACACTGCTTCTCGATTTTTCTATTGGAGGCAGTGGCGTAACATCTTGGGGTTTGCTACAGTATATTAAGTAAGCAATAAAAGCAAGTTTTCGAAGCCCTATTCCAATGGACCGTGGTAAATACATTCTTGTATTATATGACAGATACCATTAATAACGAAGATGATAATCGGAGATTATCGAGATAATCGAGATTATCGAGATAATCGAAGATGATAATCGGATATTATTAAATACTCCGTAATACTTGCCTGTATATTTATTGTACATGTGTTATATCAGAGATGCTGATATAATATATACAGACTAGCCGTTACCCGTGGCTTCGCCCACGTATTTTTCGATTTATGATTTATTATCCCCCCGCGAAAAAATCTCCTCCTGCGAAGCGAAGTCGGGCTGGTGGTGTTTATTCGCTCGAATTTTATAATACATAACTCACTCGCTTCGCTCGTTCGCTCGGATTTTATTAATACATTACCCACTCGCTTCGCTCGTTCGCTCGAATTTTATTAATACATTACACACTCGCTTCGCTCGTTCGTTTGAATATTATTTATACATTACACACTCGCTTCGCTCGTTCGTTTGAATATTAATAATACAATACTCACTCAGCTCGCTCGAATTTTATTAATACATTACTCACTCGTTTCGCTCATTCACTCGAATATTAATAATACATTACTCACTCGCTTCGCTCGTCCGATCGAATTTTATTAATACATTATTGCTCACCTACGTTATATTATAAGGAACTCCTGTACAAAATTTCATGCTTCTGACTTCAAAAATGATGAACTTCCATACAAACTTTCATCCCCTATTTAACCCTTTTAAGGGATGAATTTTCAAAAATCCTTTCTTATTACTCATCTAAGTTAAATAAGGAACTCCTGTGCAAAATTTCATGCTTCTAACTTAAAAAATGACGAACTTCGATACAAACTTTCATCCCCTATTTAACCCCCTTAGAGGACGAATTTTTAAAAACCTTTCTTATTGCTCACCTACGTAATATAAGGAACTCCTGTGCAAAATGTTATGCTTCTAACTTCAAAAATGACGAAATTCCATACAAACTATCATCCCCTTTTTAGCCCCCTTAGGGGATGAATTTTCAAAAAAAACTTCCTTAGTGCTCACCTACGTTATATAAGAAACTCCTGTGCAAAATTTCATGCTTCTAACTTCAAAAATGACGAATTTCCATACAAACTTTCATCCCCTATTTAATCCTCTTAGGGGTTGAATTTCGAAAAATCCTTTCTTAGTGGGTGCCTACGTCACAAAAGGAACCTACTGTCCAAATTTCAAGTTTATATCTTTAGCGGTTTGACCTGGGCGTTGTCTGTCAGTCAATCAATCAGTCAGTAACGGAACTGTTTTATATATATAGACTATGTGTGTAACATTAACCCACCTTATATCAAAATCGACTTATCTCTCGTCTGAATTACAGGTTCATATTTCGATATCGATAAAGACACAAATCTTTAAGAAATCTGAACCCTAAAGCAGTAGTTTACAAAGAGGGTGCCGCGAATATGTTGAAAGTGTGCCGCAAAGTTTAAAATATACAGCGTGATTCTAAAAATAAAATGTGACTTGGTGTGTGGGTGAAACTTCCCATTGGGTGCCCTTAGAGATTAGAGACCAGTCGACCGTAGAAAAACTCTTTGCAATACAGGTTAACATTTTACATCCATTTTACAGTAGTTTTTTTGTTAGTTCCCGTTATCCGATTGAGTTGAAATTTTGCACACATGTGTAGCTCTGGTGACAATACAATATTATGATAACTAGCTGACCGGCCCAGCTTTCGTCTGGGTGTAAATCGTACTTTTGAATTTTCATCCACTTCCCGTGATCCGATTGAGTTGAAATTTTGCACACATGTGTAGCTCCGATGACATTACAATATTTATGGTAACTAGCTGACCGATCCGGCTCCCGTCCGGGTGCAAATCGCATTTTTGAATTTTCACAGGCAAAAGGTCTTGCTCCGGTAACGTTTCAGTGGATCGGATAAATGTACTTAATAAAATCAGACTAAGCAAATAAAGCACACTAAAAAATTAAAAATAAAAATAGGTAAAAGAACTTTTAAGTTGAACGGTTTTATAAATGTACTAAAAAGAAAAAATAATATTTAATTTAGGTTCATAAGTATAAAAGCGTAGGTCGTGACTGTAATAAATTATCATAGAGTTTACGACTCACGCTTTTATACTTATGAACTTAAATTAAATATTATTTTTTTCTTTTTTGTACATTTATAAGACCGTTTAACTTAAAAGTTTTTTTACCTATTTTTATTTATATTATTCTACCTAGCTTTGGTGACGACATAACATGATCATGTTTACGCAGATAAAAATGTTAAAACACATTAATTAATGAATCCCCGGATATAAATGCTTTAAAGTTAGATCATAATATTTCACGGAAAATCGTGAATATTTGGTTCTTCTGGTTAACACAAGATTATGTTATTTTTTTAATATTTGATTGCGGTTCATATTTCATTCATTTTTTTTTGCACTTTAGTTGATGACTAATATTTAATAACTCTCATGATTTCAAAGATTCCTGCTGTGAAAACACATCATTTCTGTTATAAATTGAATTTCATAACAAAAATTTATAGACAGGAACAAATCATAATTTTGCGATGAATAAAAAATATAAAATATTAGTAAAAAATTCACAGATTTCGCAATCCTTGCAACCATCGAGGACATTGGAAATGATAACAGCATATATGAAACATAATTAACTGTTTATTATACACACAATATTTATCAACGACTGTTTAGTTTTGTCAGGAATAACCCTATTATTCTTCTGTTATATACGCGTTCACTTTTGCTTGATTACTTAACTTTTAAATGGATTTTTCTACAGCATTTATTAACATTTGCTCAAAAATAACACCGCAGATCGTCGCAAATACCTCTCAATTAACTAGACATGATATAAAACACATTTCGAAAAAATTGCACTTGTTCAATTTTGCATGATTGCTCCTCACTTGATCACGACACCGTTGTCTTTTGGCCTTGAACGAAAACTCGTAACTCTGCCCCCATATACGAACATAAACATTTCCAATGTTAAAAAAACTTTTTAGAGACAAGCTTTTATTGAAATGTACTAAAAAGGAAAAAATAATAATAATTTTGGCTCATAATTATTATAAAAGCGGGGGTTGCGACTAATAAACTAACATAGAGATTACAACCCCCACTTTTATAATAATAATAAAATATTTGCTGCCAAAAAACTTATATAGTCTAAATGAATATTAATTTTAACCTTTTGTATGACTAATGTAATAGACTTCGGTCTCTCCTACAGCTAAATATATTATTATTATTAATTATATTATTATGAACCAAAATTATTAAATGTTATTTTTTCCTTTTTAGTACATTTCAATAAAAGCTTGTCTCTAAAAAGTTTTATTTTTCTAATATTTTATTTTGTTTATTTTAGTCTTTCAAAATTTTACCCCCTTTGGTCCCCCTCGGGGCTGAATTTCGAGGAATGTCTTCTTAGTGGATACTTCGAAACCCGCACTCTGTTGAAAATGTAAGTGTCTATGGCCAATGAAGTGCTACTTAATGGACATTTAAAACTTGAAATACAGCTCATTGTAAATTATAGACGCCCGACAACTGAGGTCATTAGCGGAAATACAGCTCATCAGTTTTAATCAAAACATATAACATTCACAAAACATTTAGATGTCACACAGACACATTTGACTATAAATTTTGCTTGCATAAATCAAAACGATATTTTGTCCAAACTCTGCGTAGTTATAGGCAGGTCTAAAACTATTACCTATTATACAGGGTGGTGAACGTAACTGCTGCACATAGAGATTTAACCCGTAAAATCAAACTTTCGCGATTTCCTGCTTCCCTAATTATTTTGGCAAAAATATCTTCAAATAATAGTTTTAGAACAATAAAATTATGCATCTAAATCATTAAGCAAAATTAATTTTGCATGCTTTGTAACGGCAGAAATTTGATATGAAAATGTCAAAATTACCTCAAAAACAGATAGCGATAGCCATGGAACTTGCATAAAATGATGACGTCTTGGCTGTCAGAATAATTTCTAATCATTTTGTTCAAGTTCCATGGCTATCGCTATCTGTTTTTGAGGTAATTTTGACATTTTCATATCAAATTTCTGCCGTCACAAAGCATGCAACATTAATTTTGTTTAATGATTTAGATGCAAAATTTTATGTTCTAAAACTATTATTTGAAGATATTTTTGCTAAAATAATTAGGGAAGCAGGAAATCGCGAAAGTTTGATTTTACGAGTTAAATCCCTATGTGCAGCAGTTACGTTCACCACCCTGTATATACCGGGTGTCCACGCGAAAATTTTTCACGCATTTCACTGTTTTTCGATTTGAGTTAGAAATTGGAAACTTTGGAGGGTTGAATAACCGAGGGTCACAATTTGACATAAGTGTAACACCCACAACTTTGTTATTTTAAGTATATTTTATGGATTCAAAAAAAGGATCTCATTTTGAGCATTTTTCCTATAATGAAGTATCAGGCTAATGTGAATGGTTTCTGAAGTATCTGAGGTCAAAGTTGGAGAAATAACCATATTTACGCTGGAATAGAATTACACAGTCATTCAGGCAGATTTATTTTAAAATTTCGATATTGTTACTATCAATATTTGATAAACCTTGAACGAACGCTTCCTTGACCAATGATCCTTTTCTACATACAATTATGTAATGATCAATTCCTGTAAAAAATAAGGTCAGACAATATGTACCTATGTTTAATTACCCCACAAAAAAGTCTAAAAAGCATAAAATGTAAATATCTAAAAACAATATTTCAGTATAGTAAATAAAAATATAACTAATCATTAAAATAATTCAATAAAATGCATATACCTAGTAATTCTTCACAATATATTCTATGTACATAATATTAATACGTAAACATACTATGCAATTTTTAACCCTTCCATGGACGCGTGCATCATACAGTAATGTTTTTTTTCGCCGCAGTTCACAGAAAAAAGTAACCCGCAATTATATTAGTTTTACTGCATTTCGTAAGGTAATTGAAAATTTCGTCACAAGATTGTTTGGAAAATTTCGGGAAAATTTAGTTTTCAAATAATTGTCAAAATAATGAAAAAATTGCGAAAATTTTTTTTATACTTCAGTAATTAAACACAGTGGCCTTGAGAATTGCCGAGTGTGTAGCAATGCCTTTGTTTATACAGGGTGCTGAATCGTTTTGCGGGTAATAGGGATTTAACCCGTAAAATCAAACTTTTACGATTTCCTGCTCCCCTAATTATTTTAGGAAAAATGTCGTTGAATAAAAGTTTTAGAACATAAAATTCTGCATCTAAATCATTAAACAAAATTAATTTTGCATGCTTTGTAACGGCAGAAATTTGATATGAAAATGTCAAAATTACCTCAAAAACAGATAGCGATAGCCATGGAACAAAATGATGACGTTTTAGCTGTCAGAATATTTCTAATCATTTTGTTTAAGTTCCATGGCTATCACTATCTGTTTTTGAGGTACATTTGACATTTTCATATCAAATTTAATCTATTCGAGCGAACGAGCGAAGCGAGTGAGTAGTGTAATAATAAAATTCGAGCGAACGAGCGTAGCGAGTGAGAAATGTATTAATAATATTCGAGGGAACGACCGAAGCGAATGAGTAATGTATTAATAAAATCAGCCCGGCTATTAATATATAAATTCTTAGCACCCGGGCGAATCCGGGCCGAGCCCGCTAGTACTAAGTAAACTAACAAACGCACATTAAAAATTTTAGGTACCTGATACATCTCTTAAACACATTCTATAAATTACTATAAACTACATGAAAATAATCGATAATTAATTGTTAAAATGATGTTATTTCGGCGCGGCCGATACAAGGTCGATAAATATGAATTATATTTTCTATTATTCCGCAATATGTTACTCTGTTAAATGCCTTGTAATGAGATGTTATAGAATAGAGCGTAATTGCTAGTTAAATGACATCACGCTCTCGGCAATCAAAAGTTCCTCTACACGTCGTTATTTATGGTTAATTTATTCTCCTATTTATATAGTTCTACAGTGTTTTCTGTAATAAACTTCCTATTTCTGCACATCTATGAACACTTTCGTTTTTATCTAACATTTTTTCAGTATCCAGGCGAAGAGTGCCTAACGCGCCTAAGGAAGTTTTCACTTCAAAAACTCTTTATTGCATTAGTTATAATAATTTGAATTTTTCAATTTCTGTGAAGAGCAACCATTTCAGAAATTTAATATTTTTAAAACTTGTACCAACAGAGCACTTGCCTATTTAATTTTTTTTTGTGATAATCGATAGAGCGGAAAATTCTGAACAATGGGCACTTAAATGATTTCATTCTGGTTTCAATTGAGCTCACAAATAAATTTTGAAATTGTTTTATAAGCTTAGCCCACACTTAAAATATATATTGGTGCTTGACTCAAATAGCCCGGGCGGTTGGTTGCCTCAAAAAAAAAGAAATAATCAAAAAAAACATTTACTAACTTTTTAAACATGCTTCTAGTAGTTATCCAAGTCAATATGTGTACCATATTCTATTTAAATTAATTTTTTAAAGCTCTCCTAATTCACCGTCTTCGGCGATTATTATATCGGACTCGGAGTAACATCGCCTATGCAAATATAAAATAGTATATTTTCTATTTGCATTATGAATTTATTTATATTTACATTCAAATTCCGCTATGCAAATATTTAAAAGTGGCGCCCACTATTTTGTTTACAATATTCTATTATCTTAAACTGACATTAAACTTTAAAGAACATACGATCTTTTTATTTTAATAATATTTGTTCAATATTTTTTAACGCCACCAAAACATAAAAACTTGACTCCTTTTCTAAGAAAAATAAGATTAACAATGAAAATATTGATAATGACCAATATGATTATCAAGAACTATAGCTGTGCCTATACATTAAAAAAACGGGTCAAGTGCGAGTCGGACTCGCGTGGAGAGGGTTCAGTACTATTAAGACTTAGGACTTTCGTTTAGATTTTCCTGTAAACTATGAGTGAAGCCTTATTATTCCTGTTTTCAAAATTTTAGACTCAGTAGTTTCGAAGATAAGGGGGGAAGGGGACGCAAACTATGCATTTTAAAATTATAAAAAAATATATTTGTATTTAAAATTTATGTAACAAATTGCAAAATTTTTTGATGTGAAACATCTTATGTCGGGCAGTGAACAGCCGCGTGAGGGGAAATATGCAACAAAATTTCTGGTCCGCTCCTTCGCTGCTGTTCTCCCCACCACTGCGGCACTCTCTCTCTCTCTCGGCTTCCGCGCACTCGGACACGGGAAGAGAGAGAGAGAGTATACACACGAACGTACTGTAAAACAAAAGGATATGTATATACGTGTAGGTATGTAATATAGATACTGCGCTGTATATTTAGTTGCGTTTCTGGCTCAGGCGTGCTCAAACGCCGCAACCGCGTGTGTTACAGTGCAGTATATAGGATTACGTCAGCATAACAGTTAGTTGCTGCTTTTGAAAAAATATATACTACTACATAGAGAATACCACCGAGTTCAATAACGTTTTCTTTGATGTTTCACATCTGTCGGGGGTCCCGAGACCCACACCCTTTTTTTATATTTGTGACAATATATATTCTTATCTTATCTTATATTTTAAATCGTGGCATTTTAGTAACATTGTCACAAAAATATAGGTAATTAAAAAATTTACACAGACTTGAAAAAACTAATAGGCGACTATTTTTAAATGCTATGCGATAACTTTTTGCACAATGTAAATAAACTTTTCTAACCTAAAAACCACGTTGTTTAACTACAATAGACAATGCGAAGGAAGCACGCATCAATCAGTTAAATGTATTCGAATACAGGCGCGCAAACGTGGCGACTAAAATAGATTAGATGTTATACGCCGAAATTTAGTTTACAAAATCTATACTAATATAACGAGTCCCCAGTTCCCGGGTTCTAGCCCGAGAGCTGGTAAAAGTGTCAATTGGATTTTCAATTTATTATTAAAAAAAAAATAATGAATTGAAAATATGAATTGGTGCTAGGCCCAAATAACCTTAGCTGTTGGTGGTCTTTAAAACAGAATTTTATACTAATATAGTCAACATTTGCACCGTAACAGAGTAGACTATGTAGCTATTTTCCTGTAAACAAAAGCTCTTCGATTTCAGTTATCTCCTAACTCAAATGGTAGAGGATTTGTAAATTCGAAAAAAGTTATCAATCTTTTTAAAGAACTTTGTTGGAATCACAACTTTTTCCTTTATATATTTTTTTTACTTTCAAGTGATCAAAGGAGTGTACGAAGTCTTGTAATGGCGAAGAAAATCGGTCAACGGATGAAAACAAATTTTCAACTTAAGTGTTTTAGGGGATTCCTCAGGTGTTTTTATTTTTCCCCTACTCTCCCAAATAATGATAGTTACTGAAGAACGAAAGTCGAAAATTGCAGTTTTCTATACTAATTTAGAAATTTTATTTCAAAATTTCAGAACAACTGAACCGATTTCAAAAAGTCTTTCACTGTTTAAAACTCTACCTCTTGGTAAGTAACATTTTTATACTACTTGAAAATAACCTTAAATGTTTATTAAACTTCTTCAAAGTGTCCTGTATAGTAAATTCAACATTATGTGTTCTTGTTATGCTTAAGGCAATCCGAAATTAACTATTTAAGTTTCAAATAAATCATAATATGAAGAGAACAAATATTAAATCATGATGAAAAAAAAATCAAACAATGGAAACACTCTTCAATTATTCAAGGACTCAATTGTAAAATGTAAAATATGTAAATATTTGGTAACATCTGTACATAAAGAGAAAAAATTACCAAGAAATAATAAGTACAACATTTATTATAGTTTTTAGGTGGTGTTTAACAAACGCTACTCGGTTAATACTACTGAATAAAAATCAGTACCTACTAAATCTATACAAAATCGTAAATCCGTCTGTAATTTAGTTTTTTTTCAGATTTCCAGGTATATTATACCTAAACGGGAGACCACCTTTCCAAAATTTTAGTATGTTCGTCTATTTGTCTGTCTATCTATTTGTTTGTATCTGCGTTACTAGAAAACAGTTGAACCGATTTTAATGAAATTCGGCACATTATCAATTAACATCCTAACTTACAGTATAAATCACCTTTGATTTGTGTGCTCTTGGGTCAAAATCAACATTGATGCGAGTGAACTTGCAGTCAAAAGTTAATGTGCATACCGAATATAATTTTGACGACGATAATAAAACGTGCACAGGGGCGTATCAGCGTATTTCATATTGTCATGATTGTCATTATAAGTTTTATCACATCATTCAGCTATTTGCATACAGTATGTTGTGCTGAAATCTATTACCTAAAGTAAAGTCCTATTTCGCGCCAGTCTATTTGTGTGTTTGTGGAGAATTAAAAACCGGTGAACCGGTTTTAATTTGATTTTCACGGTTATATAATGCATTTATCCTGGGATTGCTTTAGGCTATATATTTAATCGTGGGGGCGTAGGCAACACCAGACTTAAGTGTCAGAACCAATTTAGATACTAGCGACATCGAACGGAATTTTTGTAAACTCTCGACCTTGCATTCAGCTTCTACTTCCAAGTAAGTATAAATAAGTTATATTTTATTACATCACAATATTTTCACATTGGCCTTTTTAAAAAGGGAAGCTAAGTCATGGGGGGCACGGGCAACGCCGGGCATAACGGACAGTAAAATATAAAGAGATCACTCAAGCGTTTCTGTTATCTGCAATGGTAATTTTTGATTTATTTACGGTAACTGTAGGTATATATTATAAGAAGTCAAGATTATATGAAAAAACGGTAAATCATTTAAACAGGGAGATAAAACGCATTTAAATTTACACTCTGAAATGTACGTTATAAAATATGTGGTCACAAAGCAAAGCGGCTTTTGGTAAAATAACAGACTGTTAGAAAAGGGCGAGTAGTAGTGTTTTATTTACGAGTCAAATATTTTGATAACACGATTTTCGAATCAAGTATGTGTTTTAAAGACCACGAACAGCTGAGGTTATTTGCGCCTAGCACCAATTCATATTTTCAATTCATTATTTTTTTTTAATAATAAATTGAAAAACCAATTGACACTTTTACCAGCTCTCGGGCTAGAACCCGGGAACTGGGAACTTGTAATAGAGGAGCCATAGCAACGCCATGTAAACAATAGCATTGCTACACGCTCGGCTATTCTCAAGCCCTTTGTGTCAAGTGTTGTACTGATTTTTTTACATTTTCCAGTACCTACCTAAACTTTTTTTACTGAACTTCGAAGTAGAGATTCATAAAGTCAAGTGCTGTTTTTACAAATTATTTTACTTGACTTGAAAATCAAGCTGTTTAAAAATTCACTATACTTGACTTTCTATTTTCTATCGTTACTACTTGACTTGATATCAAGTAATTTCAAGTTACTTGGCATTACTTGATAACGAACCGATTATATACGGAAACGCGCGAATCATTTCCGTAAGCTTATGTGCAGCAGCGCATTTATGAAAACAAGATGCGGGGTTCCCCGAGCTCACTAGAACGACTTACTTGCTTTGCCAACACCAGAGTCATATTAGATGCCCGACAGTGGGTTCAAATCCACATGCCAAAGAATTATCATATAGATTTTTAATTGATAATTATAAATTAAAAATATGCTATTATGATAACAATAATTTTAAAAAAATGTTTGAAAAAAATTTACAATTTGATTTTTTCATGAAATTTACTTGGTTTTTCAAGTACTTGAAATATAACTACTTGACTTGATATTCGGATTTTAATACTTGACTTGATTTTAAGCTCAAAAAGAAAATAAATTGTGTATTTATCAAGCACTGAACGCGACTCGAAAAAGTTTATCACGCAAATTATGCTTAAATCTTTTTCAGAATACTCTCCTTACACTATTCAAACTCAATACAAGACAGTTCCATTCGGCTGACTGTATAAAAAATTCACAGATTTCGCAATCCTTGAAACCATCGAGGACATTGGAAATGATAACAGCATATATGAAACATAATTAACTGTTTATTATACACACAATATTTATCAATGCACTGTTTAGTTTTGTCAGGAATAACCCTATTATTCTTCTGTTATATACGCGTTCACTTTTGCTTGATTACTTAACTTTTAAATGGATTTTTCTACAGTGTTTATTAACATTTGCTCAAAAATAACACCGCAGATCGTCTCAAATACCTCTCAATTAACTAGACATGATATAAAACACATTTCGAAAAAATTGCACTTGTTCAATTTTGCATGATTGCTCCTCACTTGATCGCGACACCGTTGTCTTTTGGCCTTGAACGAAAACTCGTAACTCTGCCCCCATATACGAACATAAACATTTCCAATGTTAAAAAATACCAAAAATTTGACTTAAGTCGCATGACATGGTTACAAAAATTATGTAATGTTGTCATTGTCATCTATGGACACATTCCGTTTATTCTATACAAGACGTTTTTTTTGAAAAGTCTTAATTTGGTATGCTAATTTACATTAATTAAAACGTTATACATTATTAATTATACAGGCTAGACAAAAATATAATCACTTTCAAAATTTCGGAAATTTAGTAGATAGTACATAATTCCTTGAAAAATATGTATGTCGGTATACCTAACCTGAATTTTCATATTACTGTCTATAATAGCTTTTGCCCGCTGCATCGTCCGCGTGGATAAACTTTTTTATTCCTCAAGGAACTGGTTGGAATTTCAGGATAATCGGTAGTCCATATGTATAGTCAACGTGGGAAAATTTTCCTGATAAATTATATTTTCTCACAACACGTGTTAGCTTATAAATGTAGCTATTATTATAGCTGTCAAATTTTTTTTTTACATTCCTTAATTTTATTAAAGCACACCTAAAAAACTAAAAGTTATATGTCCCGAAAAAAATGAAATGGAAGAAATAGGGGACATACATGGGACGTCAAACAGATTGCATGCGGGCGCGTAGACGGTTAGCGGCGGGCCTAGAGCTGACCGTCGGATTTCCCGTACGCAGTCAAATTTGTCAGTCTGAGTTAGCATTGGGGCAGACAAATAAGGAGTCACAATTATTATTATTTTTATTCTGTCGGAAATTGAAAAATTTGCAGCAGGATGAATTCTTGATGATATGTAATTATTTATTCAGACCGACATTTTACGTCAATTTTATTTATGTACTTAGTCGATGACAATCCGAAATATGACCGGAAGTAATGTCAGTATAAGTATCGCATGATTCGACAGAATAAAAATAATAATAATTGTGGCTCATCACACAGACAAATTCGACAGTCGACTCTTCCAAATCTTCATGGTTTCCGGGCTTGTAGGCCGTGGTCCGGTGGTATTTCTACCTAACGTTTCGTCTACAACTGCGGTTTTACTGTAATATTCATATAGTGACTTGGAGACCCAACACTCTGAAAATGTATCAAATAATGTAATTTTATTGACACTGTAGCAACAGACACTCTATATAATATTTGCATACTTATATATGAGATCAATACGGCAAATAAACAAACAAAACTCTAGATGCAGTCAAAGATTAAGTCCAGTTTATAATTAATCTGGAGTCGCATATGTAAATGTAGTTGTATAGGTTACATTTATACGTACAAGGTATAAAATTATATATCTGTAGATATGTGCCTAAGTATAGAAAGTAACGGTACAGGTTGGAATATTAAACAGGATGAGACTCACACTCCGTGTCGAAAATAGGCGGCCCTCTTATCGACTCTCGAATGAGTTTTAGCATAAAAACCAAATAGTCGAGATGTCGTTGTTTATTGATTCTTTCCGGCACGGCTTCGCCCGTGTAGATTTTGGTTTGGTATCTCATAACTTCAAATAATAAAACAAATATTCAACAGCAACAAATTTCTCATATTATATCACTTAGTTTACACCAATTTTATTCAGAAATCACGTGCGGGATCCTAGACTTGCTTCATATTTTCGATTAATGCTACATTCTTGTCTTAGCGTATGGAGCATGATAAGGTCGATTTATATTATCCGGTCAGACACGGCGCAGGAACGTAGCGTTTCCGGCAAGACACATTTTTACATGCATTTCAAATAATTACACTATAGTCTATATAGTTATGTTTAACAGGCGAATTACGGTAATGGCGTATAAATAACGCCGTTTCAGTGTTTTTCACTGTATTTTCCTTTACATATAATTATTATTGAATTTTATGATTTTCACTTTTTAAGAAAAAGGAATTAGTATTTAACGAAATGTTTAAAATATTAGTGAATAATATTGGGTAGGTAGACTTATTTACAATAGTTTTGTATTTTATTCATAATAAAGAAATTTGACTGCAAACTATCAAAAATAGCTATGAAACAAGACTATAAAAGTCTAAGGTACATGTGGTAGCTGTTTAAATGCGGTTTAATGCTTTGATATTTTATTTAAACTTACAATCAAATTTTAAAACTAAATTTTCAAATGATTGCGGAGACAAATTTGCGGCGTGTCTCGCATAAAAATAATAAAAATTACATGTCCAGTAGAATTTGACATTTTTATTGAAACAAGTTTATCTAATCTGATTAACAGATAACTGTGGCGTGCTGGAAGTTAACTTTTTTTTAATAAATTTGAATCCAAATGTTATGCGGATTTGTGGTGAAAAAATTATTGTGATGGACTTACCCCAGCTTTTCTATACTTAAGGATTACTTTTGTTGATACACATTAAACAAAATGTATGTTTATTGTAAGTTTGTTAAACAAATACTGGCAAACTGAAAAAAAAAAATATTTTTGAAAATTGAAGGACACTGTGCTTTGACAGAATACTAAAGGATTTATCACAAACTATATCTTAAAAATCAAAATTGAATGTACTAAATAAATTTTTCAAATGATTTATGTTTTCGATGCCCCCGAATGATACGCCACTGTTAAATGAAATAAAATAATTTAGTTGAAAAAAAATTTATAGACAAGTATCTACTAAAATTTGTCAACATTTACTAGCTTACCTAAAATTCAAAAGAAAATATTAAAATATTAAATTGACTACAGATATAAATTACATTTCTTTAATGAAAGAAATTATGTTCTTGTGATAATGTAAGTAGCAAGGTAAATAAAGATTTAAATCTACAAATAGGGACAACTACAATACAATAAATTTCGGAACATTGTTGTTTTCTTTTTATTCTTTGTACAATATTTTTAGCCAAATATGTTAACTTGAATATTTAAATATTAATAGATATGAGATATAACTTAAACATCAACTAAGATAGATACTGGAAAAACAGACTTCGGACATTTGAAATTTTTGTCTTACCAGTTACTTCCAAAATTATCTTTGATACTTTCAAAGGTAGCTTAAATACTTTCAAAAGTATCTTAGATATTTTTAAACCACAAAGTATCTTTTT
Source organism: Mongoloraphidia duomilia (assembly GCA_039654895.1). Taxonomy (NCBI): domain Eukaryota; kingdom Metazoa; phylum Arthropoda; class Insecta; order Raphidioptera; family Raphidiidae; genus Mongoloraphidia; species Mongoloraphidia duomilia. The sequence continues at coordinate 392,439 of CM077517.1, forward strand.
AAGATACCGCTGGTATCTTGTAATTTTGGAGGAATTCACTGTTTAGTATCGTGTATCTATAAGAATTAAGGTGGCCAGATATCCTGATGGTCAAATCGGGACAGGTTAGGCTGGGTTAGGTTATAACAAAAAATTCTAAAATCAGAAAAGTAGTATTTACGTAAAAAAATCGAATTATCGCATAGTAAATAATATTTATTAAAAAAAACAAATTATTTTGTTAAAAAATGTATAAAAAAAATATCTAAACTTTAAAATCACAACTTTAAGAATTAAAAACTCAAAAATAATCTTTTAATTCTTAGAACAAAACTTATAAATCACTCGAGACTTGTCGAATGCGGCCGCTATCGGGGCATTTGGATATTTGGATGTCCCGAAAAGTTCACCTTGACTTAAGACTCAAAATCGAGACAATCCCGATTAATCGGGACGCCTGGCAACCCTAATAAGAAACTATGTAGATACTTTGTTAAAGTATCTTCTGCAGCCCTTGATATACTTTTTCACTTTCTATAAGTTTTAAAAGCAGGCAAGCACGTTACCGCGTATAGGGAATATAAATAATAACGTATTATTATGTTGAATAACATTTTTGCCTACGCAAAATACGTAAAATGCGTAGGCAAAAGCCTATAGTATTTCTGAGATATAAATTAACACAAATACATACATGACATAGTCATTATGTACAGTAGTCTCTCTTTATAGTCGTTGCTCGAAGCGCTTCTAATCCTTCCATTTCTTTACTGATTTCAATCGTTACGACTCACTCCTGCACACAGCGATAAGACTGCGATATTATGTTAAATCTCACACTTTTAAGGCATCTTAGATAATTTTAGATAATTTTAAAGTTTACAGGATGATTCAGAAATAGAGACGGAAAAAATTCTACAAATCAAATCTGTTTCAATAATCACTATCCTAAAATATGAAAAAAATATGACTTAAAATTAGTTTTATTTCGATTTTGAAACAATTCCGCTCATTTTTTCGATATGTTTAGGCCCAAAAAATTTCAATTCCTAAATACAACCCTTAAAATGGCCCTATTGCATGCATTTTAAATAGGTTCCAAGTAATAATAAAAAATGGTGGAACCTTTGGTGTAAAGATACGAAATGTTACAATTACCACAAAACACCAAACCATAACAAACACTCTCGACGTACGTTTCGCCAACCAAGTTGGCATCATCAGGAGATGATTAATTTAATCATCTCCTGATGATGCCAACTTGGTTGGCGAAACGTACGTCGAGAGTGTTTGTTATGGTTTGGTGTTTTGTGGTAATTGTAACATTTCGTAGGTTCCAAGTAGGGGTCGACAAGACAAGAATTCTTGTCTTGATAATAACTTCTTGTCTTGTCTTGAAAAAAAAATCAAGAAATCTTAAAAAATCTTGTCTTGACGTTTTCTTGACATCTTATATCTTGTCTTGACTCAAGAAATTTCAAGATCTTATATGTTATGTTAAAATATGTTATCTTTTTCACAAATAAGTACGTTTTAGCGTTTTCATTGTTAGTCAAGATATTTCAAGATTTCTTGTTTTCTTGACAAGAAATCTTGGTATTGACATAACATTTCTTGTCGTCTTGAAATCTAAAATTACTTCTTGTCTTGATCTTGTCTTGAAATCAAGACAAGATCTTGAAATTTTCAAGAATTTGGCGACCCCTAGTTTCAAGAAGAGATGTATTAAAAAGAAGGGTCTTCCAAATCAGCGTTTTTTTCTCCAACTACTTCGTAGGCTCTAACTAATTAAAGTCTACTGTAGGTATAGATTTTTTGTAACTATGAGTTGGTATTAGCTATCACAAGTACTAATTTTATCTTTTAATTGCCTTTAGTTTACGATGCAATAATTATTGTTACTGCAATAAACACTCAATCAAATTACGACTCTCCACATATCGGCTGTTTAATAAATTAATATATACTTGTTCCAAAACTGTCAGTTCAAAAATGAACCAATGGCTTGGCATCTTAATGACATCATTAGACCAATAATGATACAAAATTGGTCTATATTTTATACTGACAGCCCGAAATAAGTATACAAAATAATTTTAATTTTAACCCAGTCAAATAATGACATACAAATCAAAATAAACCTTATAAATAATATACTCTCTTAGTATCTTGATCTTCGTTAGGTCAATCGACATGACTTTTGGTACATTGTTTCTGATACGCAATATAGCAATAATATTTGTAGAAATAATGAAGAATTACAGAAGTTTATATTTTTTGTAGAAATATGGTTTGTACTTTGATTCTTAAACTTGATAAGAATACAATTGTAACGGATCTGCAATTTCGTTTTCTTGCAAATCCAATATTTTTATGATAATCAAACGGAAGAACATGTTTCAAAAATTTTTGTCTGTTTGCTTGAAGCAGTATCATTCGAAAAAGGCTTGATGGTTTTGCTGAAACTTGGTACATTGTCAGTTGGTACCCAAATCAATAGTTCTAAATATAGTTATATAACACCGAAAGGATTGGATGTATATTAACAATAAAAAGTGGTGGAACCTTTGGTGTAACGATACATAATGTTATAATTACCACAAAAACACCAAACCATAATAAAAACTCTCGACGTACGTTTCGCCAACCAAGTTGGCATCATGAGGGGATGAATAAAACTTTTTAATCATCTCCAACTTGGTTGGCGAAACGTACGTCGACAGTTTTTATTATGGTTTGATGTTTTGTGGTAATTATAACATTTTGGATGTATATTAATCATTGGAATATGTGTTTCATATTTCAGTAATATTATAAATATTTCTGATATTTCCCCAGACCTCTAACAATTGCTCCACGACTCCCATTTGAAGAACCGCAGCTGCGGAGTTTTAACAACAGCATTAAACTGACCCTGGGGCATCTCTTGTTTCAGACGTGCGGTGTGTGAAGAGAGAAATGAAAATGGCGAACAACAGGCGCACAGGAGCCAGAAGAACTCGGGTCAATCCTTCTGTCAGCACATCAAATAGCAGTCATACAATAATAATTGGCAACAATAATATTATGAGTGACCATTATAATATAATGATGCAGATGCGAGGTCATTAGCTCTGTGAATGCCGTGCGATGGATACGAACGCGGGAAGCCCTCTCCTCTCTCTCTGTCTCTCCTTCTATCCGAGGTCAGTGGCAAAGGGGCACGGGGCAATACCACTCTTACCGTATGTAAGTATGCACGTATTATCTTCATACCATACTAGCGCTACTAAAATTATCCGGATATCCGAAAAAATCAAATAAATCTAAATATCGTATCAAAATGTTTAATACTTTTAAGATTTAAAATCAGAGCCTTACAAAATCAGAAGCCACTGTCGGGACTTGAACCCGAAATTCCCAGCTGGAAACTAATTTCGGGTTCATGTCCCGACAGTGGCTTTTGATTTTTTCCTTATATATCTTATAACAATCGTTTGACGTTTAACAATCATGATGGCATAATTTGCTGACTGATATGTTAAGAAATACTATTCACTACCTAGTGGATGCCTTGTGGATTAAAAATTCATTGTTGAATTAATTAATAATTATTATATTATTTTTTGTGTGATCTATTAATAAAGCAAGATTTTTTATTAATTCCCCAACGAGCTTAAAAAAATGTGTTACTCTTAGAGACCAAATACAGTCTGAAAAATAACAACTTTCTGTCAGTCAAAAAGTTAAAGAACAGCTTACTGTCTTGCACATTTCCCGACAGAAATAAGGTTACACCTACTATTAAATTCTAGTTGATTTCTTGTTGCCGTTGGGCAATTGTACAGGTGGTTATTTAGTGTTTTGAGCCCTAGCAACCCGTATTTTGATAACTCTAGTACAAACACCAATACAGGTAAATTTCCATACATACACGCGATTAGTATTATACCAATATAAATATATATAAGCTAGTTGCGTACGATGGGAATAGAGAGTGTATGTGTGTGCACAGAGAAGAGCAATGGACAACGTGCACCCAACAACAGCAACACCACAAGAACTGTTGAGATCCGTTGGCGCCAGCTAACCTCAACTTGTCTCCCCTGTATGCACACTGCAAAAGTAGCACATAGTGGATTAAATACATGTAATATATACATGCAACGTAGTAGAGATGTGAACGGGTCAATTTTATTATATATACTCATCTTGACCTGTTCACTGAAATTTTATTTCAGTCACGTTCGCTTACGACCCGCTAAATTATGACACGTTTGCAAACCCGCCTGTTCATGATATGTTGATTTTTATCACGACTCGGTAAATAAAAATCTGATCACGAACCCACCCGTTCACGAGATGTTAATTTTATTCACAACCTGATGAGTTAAAACCCGTTCATGAACTCGCTCGTTCACGATATGATGATTTTATTCACGGCGTGGTGAATGAAGACTCGTTCACGATATTTCAATTTTATTCACGATTATCAATAAAAACGCGTTTACGAACCCATCCGTTTACGATTTGTTAATTTTATTTACCTGGTGATTGGTGAATGAAGCCGTTCATGATATGCTAACTTTATAGACGTCACTGACGATTAAATTAAGATCCGTTCACGAACCGTTCATATTTTGATATGATATTCTTAACAATCTGCTAAGTGAAAACTCGTTGACGATATCTTGCCTTTATTTACGATTTGGTCAATAAACACCCGTTCACGAACCTGTTCGTTCAGTGTACGTTGATTTCATTCACGTCTGGTTACTGTAGTGAATGCCTAGTTATTATTATAAGATAAGAATTAGTTATTATTTAATTTATCATTATCACATTATGTAATGAACGTTTTGTAGAAGTATTTTATGTTAAAATAAATCAGTATTATAATAACCAACCACTGGCTACATTTAAATATTACAGTAACGACCCGTGAAAAGATTCGTTTTGCGTTCAGAAACGCGATCACTCACAATAATATGTTAATTTTATTTACGATCTACTGAATTAATTTTCGTTCAAGAATCCTCCAGAGAGTGCACTTTTAGACCCGGAAAACAGCAACGATGTAAAATACAGGTTTTAACTGTTTAGACTTAATTACATTAAAAACTCACAGTGCCTACGCAATTAACTCCAATAAATTATTATGTACAAGTCCAGATTTATGATGTGTGTTTTTTAAAAAATAATTAACCACACCTGAAGATGGCAACTCGTTGCTGAAACGCGTAGAGTAAATTCACAAGAAGTCACAAGACGGACATAATACAAGGTATTTCTAATACTTCATAATATCCAGATTTATATTTGTTATCATAATGATTACCGGGACATTCTCGGTATTCCGATGGGTCAGTCCAACCCTGTATACCGTTAGGTGATGTAAGTATTGTCATAATACTTAATTATAGAATAATTAATTTTTGTTTATCCGTTTACAAAATCGGAATGCTATTCCCGCCCGTTCACGACGCAGTAAATTGAAACCCTTAAACCGGCTCAGAAAGTACTCATGTCATGTCCAAGTTAGATCACGCCGTGACCCGGTGTGACCTACAAAAATCACACCCATTTTACATCTCTAAAATAAACCTTACTTATTATACCCTCTTTCTCTACTTTTCTATAAATTAGAATTAAACAGACAGAAAGAACAAACAGTTTTCATTAAATGATAAAAGCTTCGACATTTCATATCCGTATCACCCAAGTTGAACTTTACCATTGGAAAGTTCAGTCTACCGGATCGAAAATATTTTAACATTGGAAATGTTTATGTTCGTACATGGGGGCAGAGTTACGAGTTTTCGTGCAAGGCCAAAAGACAACGGTGTCGCGATCAAGTGAGGAGCAATCATGCAAAATTGAACAAGTGCAATTTTTTCGAAATGTGTTTTATATCATGTCTAGTTAATTGAGAGGTATTTGCGACGATCTGCGGTGTTATTTTTGAGCAAATGTTAATAAATGCTGTAGAAAAATCCATTTAAAAGTTAAGTAATCAAGCAAAAGTGAACGCGTATATAACAGAAGAATAATAGGGTTATTCCTGACAAAACTAAACAGTGCATTGATAATTAATATTGTGTGTATAATAAACAGTTAATTATGTTTCATATATGCTGTTATCATTTCCAATGTCCTCGATGGTTGCAAGGATTGCGAAATCTGTGAATTTTTTGGTACATTTTAGATAATGCAGTCATGTTAATTTTTGCTCTTAATATTTCCTGAGGAATCATTTGCTAACGTTTTGAGATGCAGAGAGAGATTATAGACGCTCGATAACTGAGGTCATTAGCGTCTATTTTATCAGTTCAGTGTTGTAATAACCTGCATACAATAATAATTATACAAGGATGTAACTGTTCAGTGTTAACTATTGCCAACTTTTTTAGACAGAATGATATTGTAGATTATAGACGCTCGACAGCTGAGGTCATTAGCTTCTGTTCCAACCTTTTAACTCTCATCTCTATAGTAGCGAAGTATTGGAACCAGTCCGAATTTTTTTTTCGGAATTTTAATAGATCTTTACAATTTACATATTGATACTCTAGGAATCATTTTTGCTAGCCCATTTTGTGATTGATGTCTGCGTGTGACACAACAATTTTCTCATTCGATTTCGTAAAAACGGAACTTAAATAACGTTATCCCTGTATAAAAATATTTACGGTATATCGTAAATTATCATCGTCCAGTTTTACAATCAGAAATACTAAATTCGTCCAGTAAATAATAATATGCTTCATTTTAGTATATACACTGCGTTGCCTTATATTTGGTACATGGGGAATTAGCATGTAAAACTAAACATTTGTATATTTTTGAACAAAACGTTAAGGAAATTATTTGTCCAGAATTTTAAAATGCATTTAATGCCGTATTTACTTTTTCAAATTTCATAACCGTTTTCTTTCAAAATAATAAAAAACTCGGGTCGCAGTGCCAAACCCTGCCGACAATATAGTGTATTTGTTTATGTAGGCATAGTGGCTTTATTATGTAAACTTAAGTTTGTTTAATTGGAAGTTATGGGTCCGATTTTGCGAATGAAAAATTTGGACATATCTGCACGTTTTGAGACCTCTACAGTCCGAATCTACTGTTTTTAGAGAGAGATGTGTGTATATGTGTGTGTACGTGTATATGTACGTACGTACGTTCATTCGTTCGTACGTTGGTGAACCTTTTTTCCGGTCGCATATCTCAAGAACAAATAATGATATCGACACCTGACCAATTTCATTCGACACGTAGGTAATTACATAATGAACACCTGATTAGGTTTGCAGGAAATTTCATTTAGCGGTTTTTTGTTTATAACAAAAAAACTTTAAAAAATTCATAATATGAATGTGAGCTTCTTCAGCTACGTTACGTGAAATGCGTTTGCTATGCTCTTTACATTTAATATTGCTAATAATTCCGTTATAAAATTGAGTTTTGGAAATAAGTGCACAAAGTATTGTCGACTTCAAATTGACTGAGAAATGCACCCTTCAGCTATGACACTCTCGTCGCAGGACATCCTGTATGTCCTAAATATTAAGCAACATAGTGTATACAAATATATAGCGTATACCTCCCGGTATTAAAGTGTATTGTAAACAAGTGCGGTTTGAAGCCACTAATAAGGCCTTACTTTATTTTCATCTACGGCACACAATATGCAATTCAAAAAATAATTACCATCGCTGTCTGCAATAATAATTTATGTTGACCATTTCGTTCTATCCCTTGTGCATAACATTCTGCTTTCATATATTTTTATTTTCTTTCGAATTATTAGTTTGTTCTGGGCAAGCATTGTTTGATATATGGACAGCAGGTATTATATTTCATTATTTTAGTGTAATGCATCCCTTAAATCACAATACAGTAATAATGTATGAATGTTTATTTTGTCTTTACAACTTATGACTACGAAGCTGATAAACCTCATAACAAAGCTGTACACAGAAATAAAATTCAGTTTCTGCTTGCGTTAAAATTTAAACATTAAAATTATAGGCCTACATTTAGAATAAACAAAATATTTTTAGCTATGTCTTTTTTATGGTCATACATATACCTAGTCGCTGAGCAAGTTAAAAAAAGAGTGAGTGTGTACTTATGTACGCACGTCAGAAGTTATACTTCTTTGGCGTAACAAATCAAAAATAACTCCAAAATTTTATCCCGCGTGCCAGTACTAAACGTTTGTAAAAAGACGATAAATATAAAGATATTAAATAAATTAATTTAATTTAATAAATTATTAATTTATTATATTTATATCTAATTATTTATTAAAAAAAAAGTATGTCTGTGTTGAGATTCGAACCCGGGACCTATTGCGTATGACGCGGCGGTGCTGTCCATTACGCTACGTACATCTTACTTAGCAGTGCTATATAATAGGGTATTATAATCATGAACTTCCGACTAACTTCATGGTGTTACTAACGACTAACTTCATGGTGTTAAATTTTCGTGACGCGATGCACGCGCATCGTAAAAATTCACTCTCATCATTTTTCCATAACTCGCCAAAAGAAGTATAACTTCAAAAAATCAGTACCTAACTGAGTATGACAAAATAAATGTGTTCAACATTTATTTTTTTAAGTTTTAGTATGTAAGTTTTTCCGGACCTGTAAACAGGTAATTTATTTACCTCTGCAGGGCTACATACATATTATGTAATATACTTTGTGTATTCTGGTTAATAAATTTCTAAATTTTTGATAGAACTGAAATTTTGCTTTATCAAAACATATTTTCAACTATAAAAAATATTGTATAAAAATAGGCTGTTGGGGAAAATAATAAAATTTTAAGATGATAAATCACAAATTATATTGTTTATAAATTAATTTTATTGAACTTAGCTCATATCCAAATTTAGAAAACTAGATATAAAAATTAAGATACACATACACATTAAATAATAATAAGTAATAGTAATATTTCCTATATACAGAATGTTTTAAAAAATGTGACTAAAACATTAATTTCATTTACGGAAAGTAAGTCTCCAAATTCAGGTATAATTTTCAACTAAATCCTGCTTAATCAGGAGTTATAAATTCCTCGAAAATTGGAAGCTAAAAAAATAGTTTCTTTTTCAAATATTATGGTACTATTTTTTGTTAAATAGGTACAGTGAAATTAACTTGAAATATTAACATAAAAATAGTTCCCTAAAGTAATAAGTACCACATTTCGAAAAAAAAAAATTTTTTTAAATATACGGAGGCTGTAACTCCCTCACAAAAAGTTAAAGAAGAGCAGCGAGTGCCCGGCATTTTCAATAGATATATACAGGGTGTTTCATAATATATGCGCAGGACTTCAGGATGTGATAGCTCGTCCAAAAATATGAAAAAAAGTTTCTATTAACTTACCCTCTAAAATGCACCATTTTAGAGATACAGGGTGTTGAAATTGAAAAAAAATTCGTTTTTTGCGAATATCTTCGCAACCGTTTATCGTACAGAAAACAGCTTTTGTAAGCATTTTCTACTCATAATAAGCTATGTTTTGTGCGGAATTTTTTTTTTTAAGTCATAATTGGTGAAGGTTTTGAAGGGGTAGTGGGTGTTTTTCTCCCCAACTTCATTCTACTGGAAAAAGTACGATTTTGAGCCGCCCATTTGAACCGCCAATGTTTTCTACACAAAAAAGGTAGTCTTGCTCATAAGCTCTAAAGTCGATCGTTTTCGAGAAAAATCAACTTTTATGTTGAAAAACATGGTCAATTTTTTTAAATAAAATTTTTTTCTTACTAATTAAACAAATTTTATTTAAACGTTAGAACAAGTAACAAAACCAAACGTTAACTTCATAATTGCAAAATTAAAAAAAAATGAAAAAATGATACAAAAATTGTCTTTTCAAAATTCCCCAAACACCCTGTATCAACACCCTGTATCTCTAAAATGGTGCGTTTTAGAGAGTAAGTTAATAGAAACTTTTTTTCATATTTTTGGACGAGCTATCACATCCTAGTCCTGCGCATATATTATGAAACACCCTGTATATGTAAAAATTCAGATTCGATTGCATAAAACCTCAAAAACTTTTGACGGCTGACCAATGAGGGTAGAATATAGCTGTGAGTGAAGTTTTGCGCCACTTCGCAACACACCACATTAGTGATATTTCACCGTGTCATAAGTTTTGGATGGACCAATAAAGATTTTTACACAATTAAAAATACAATGTATGGTCTCGACTTATTTTTACGAATATAGAACTGATGTTTGGCTGTCTATTTTGGAAACAGCTCGTATATCTATTACCTACTTTATTATGTCTGCGCACAATATGTTAATGTTAATGAGTTAACAAATAACATAGTCGAACAAAATTATTAACGTAGTCAAATAAAATTATTACCGTATTATTTCATATTCTTAATCAGAAGAAACCCGAAACAGGCATGTTTTTTTTCTGTAAGTACATTTGTTTTGATGTAGCTCATTAAAAGTTACCTATGTTTTGTAAAAAATATGTTTTTAATTATATTAACTACTATGCTGTAATAATGAAACATATAATAACAATATTATATTTTGCATAACTTGATTACTTCTTACTCATATATTTTACGACTTCCAAGGAGTTAACGGGAATATTTTATACAAACGTGTATACATAATATGTTATTATTAAAATATTAAGAATGTTCAAGTAATCATACAGGCATACCCCGCTTCAAAATGGCGCCAACTAACAGATGGACTGAATGTGATACCTTAAAATTTATTACTTTGTATAAAGAGTGCGAAATTTTGTGGAATGTTCGCGATGGAAATTACAAAAGTCGTGATAAGCGGAATAGTGCATTCGAATACATACAACGTGAAATGAAAATGAAAAATTTGACAGTAAATATGGTGAATGAAAAAAATTGAATCTAAAGAGCCACATACAGTTTGGAGAAAAGTAAAATTAAAAAAAATAACAAATCCGGTACATTACTTATTTTCACTAAACTTCCAAATTAACAGTAAAATGTATTTTGATTTGCTGGTACCAATATGTAAACAGCGCTAGTAGTGCTAGTCAGCTGGTGCTAGTCAACTAGCATAGTGTCAACCACATGTCAACCACTTCCGACTATTTTCGCTTCATCTAATATTTCTAAAATGTGACAAAAGTCGCATAAAAATATCACTTTGTTGAGAGACGTGACATGAAAAAGTTTGCAGCCGCTGCTGTGAAGATAAAAATCATTACCTTTTCTTCCGGATCTGTACAAGTTGTAAACATATTTGCTTTACTAATAGAAAATATTCGTCAACATAAATTAACAGGCAAATTTCATTAATTAAAAAGAAGCTCTGTAAAAACAATGTTATCACTTTGAGAGTTGAAAGGTTGGAATTACTGAATAATGTAGCTTGTGGCAAATTATTACGTAATAAATAAAAATAATTATTCCGCGGAGTTGTATATTTCGGGTTAGTAACCTATGTTAACAAATGTACATATTTGAAATTATGTTTATAAATGTACTTGAAAACATTATCTTAACCTACTGTAATTCATAAAATGCTAATTCAAACAATACAATTTAAATTTTTATCAAAGAATACAGTTGTTTGTTCTTTATCTGTTAATTTATTGTTTCACGTTTAAAATGAATGAACAGGTAATTAATTTTATTTCAATCTTTTGAAACACCTTTAGCCTATAAGTACAGGGGTGTCAACTAATTTTTACAAAGATCTACTTTTCCAGTAAAAATCTATTCACGATCTACTTTTTCAAAAATTAAAAAAATATTTTCTTTAAAAATATAATAGGCACAACATTCCACATTTCTCAATTTTTATATTCTGAAACAATTAATTATTACTTCAGTTGAACCTATATATTTTGGCGATTAACCGGTAGATCGAGATCGGTGTTCTTGACACCTATGTTATAGAAAAACAAAGTTCCCACTAGTAGAAAATAGCGCAGATTTTTTAAAAGCAAAATTTAATACACCATTGTTGATCCTCCTCTTTTACTGACCTCCCAGAGTTACACATCCCGATTTTCACTTATGGGAAGATGGGGACCCTACTTATAGTTTAAAAAAAACTGACTAAGTAACTACATAAACATTTGCCGTCTGGGCCTTTTTACTTAAATCCGCCATTATGACAAAGTGTCCATTATAGAGGAATGTCCCATTATCCCATGTTTAAAATTTCGCTGTATTTACTGACAAAATTATGTTTTCTGAGCATCAAATCCATACATTCTTCATTCATTCGTCACTATCTATTATAAAATGTATCCCATTGTGTAGAAAAATATGTAATTTATGTCATCCGGTAGTATTGGCAAGGTAAAATTTGTAGTAATTGTCTTATAATAATTCAAGTTGAAAGATTCGACTGCATAATAATAATGATTTGCAGATTTCTTGTTTACGAAGAGAAAATGTTTCAAAGAATCAATTTTTGGTAATTTGTTTTGAATACAATTTCACGGGCTCAATTTAAGTAATGAGTTATACAAGAAAAATATATATAGACATTAACTGCGTAGAATTCCAGATAAATTCACAAGTCATTTAATTAAGTAAAAAATTGCAGTAGCACTCTGTAAAAAGTTCTTTGAAATGTACACAATGTGGTTAAACTTTTTATTTTGTCATTAAACGTAACAAGGGCAAATAATATTCACATTTTTCTTTAGAAATTAACAAAACCTCTCTTCATATTATCAATACATTTAAATAAAATAAAGTCTATAATTAAAAAAACGAAAGGAAAATATTTGATTTTTTGCTACAAATGTTGCCCAGAGTGGGAATTAAAAGATCTTGTCATAAGACTTAGATGTGTACAATTTATAGAATACCTAAACTCATTGAATCATTTTCAATGATATCTAGATGGGAGACCTTGTTCCCAGAATGTTTGTCTATTTGTACCAGCATCAGTTGAAAACGATTGAACAGACTTCGTTAAAACAAATTTTAGTTGCAAAACCGACGTCCACGCGATTTAATCCACGGTGAAAGCTAATTATTTTTCCATATACCAGCTATTCGGCAATCTCCCTGTCCTTTAAAAGTTTCCACTTCTGATTGAAATTCTAATTATGAATCGATATTATTATATAGATACGGGGCGATTTTCAGGAAAATAGGTGCAGGTATTTTTTTACATAACAGCATCGCATAAGGATTTCATATTGCTTTGATAATAGACAAATAGACAGACGGATAAAATTAAAATTTTAAGATTGAATTCAACATCAGCAAATTATTTTATAAAAATATTGTGTGCCTTGATTTCTGTAAAATTTTAAGGAATTATTTAAAAAATATAAAATCAACGATCAATTTATATTCTAAGGTCTTTTGGAAAAGACTTGAGTGAAAAATATATACGATTAATGATAGCAAAAGTCGGTTAAAAAGGGTTTTATTTTCTAATCGTATTGGCAGATGACTGAACAAGTATTACAATGTTTTCTTGCAAGTGTACTGCGATGACCAGCAAAGAAATTCCGATCAGGTTTGAAAAACAAACCAGTAATCGGTTGATGATTCTTAGAATATAATTAGGTAGTTTACACAATGGTGGACTTTGGGTTCATTGGAATCAATCTGCAAACACCTTGCGTGTGCATCGGGTACATGAACAATATGAGCGTTAGTCATCCGCAATACTTCTGCATTTGGAAAATACCACAAACGTTTTTGTTGCTTCCCTTTTTTTGGTTTTGAAGGATACAGAAGATCGTAAAGTTTATTTTTCTTCAGTTTATTTCAATTAAATACCGTGGATGACTTCGAAAATTACACAAAATTTGTTTTGCATTGGCAAAATTTCGCTGCTACTTTTTGTTCGCATTTTTTAGTTTGAGGTTATTGAAGAACTTGAAGTTTATCTCCTGTCAGTTTATTTATGCCTTTGAAAAAATTATTCAGAAGATCCAGTTAAATACCTACTGCAAACGATCTCAGGAAGTTTCCTATAGGTAATTCTGCATTTTGAAAATAAGGCTGCCAGGGGTGGGTAAAGGTTTTCATTTGGGAGGGGGGCGTTCAATAATTTAGTTAGAATTTTCTTTAATTTATATAATTTCCAACCAACATATATGTAAATTGTGTATATATTCAAAATTTCGAGCGAAATCGGAGAACATTTTTAAATTGTTCGAATCTAGGGGGGACGATCGCCCCTATAACCTCCCCGAGTATCTGCCTCTGAACACTGCCGTTTTTTAGTTTCCTTTTTTGAAATTTAGGAATATCGAAAATAGTAAAGTTTCTTGATGATTTCAAAAAGTCATAAAGTTATTTCGGAAAGTTATGTATTAGAAAAATGTCGCCGCTGTTTTTTGGGTATCCCTTTTTACTTCCCACCTCTACTATGGTAGGAAAGTATAATGGATTTAGTCCGAAAAAAATATTTCGAGATTTTAACAGATCTTCACGTTTTGAGACCCTAGCAATCGTTTAAGATCATTTTCTCTCTCTCTCTCTCTGTGTGTGTGTATGTGTATGTGTGTGTGTGTGTGTGTGTGTGTGTGTGTGTATGTGTATGTGTGTGTGTGTGTGTGTGTGTGTATATGTGGTCAATTTTTCGCCTTCGATATCTTAAGAACGGAACAACATACGGACATGCCGATTATTCTGTTGTGTTTATCAGCCTTTAACTTAGATCTGATTAGATTTTGAGTCAAATCGGTTCAGTGGATCCTGAGATATTCAAAAAAACGTTCTCAATGTCACGTATTAACATAGGTAAAAAAAATATAAATGAATTCTAGATGTTATAATATGAAAAAAATGTAAATATTTTTTTCTCTAAAATGTATAGTTTTCGAGAAAAAAAATATTTTACTAAAAAAAATAAAAATTGTGCGTAAATCAAGGTAACCATGATTTTTGCTATATTAAGCTAGCCATCAGTAGATCACCAAACAAAAAAGAGGGCCATGCTTTTTTTAAAGAATAAAAATTAAATTGTGTTTTAAAGACCACCAACAGCTAAGGTTATTTGGGCCTAGTCAAAGGAATAAAAAAAAAGAGTGTTTATTTTTTGCAAATATTTACTAGGTGGGAAGTAATAGGACTGGTCATCAGTCGAATTTTTTACTATTCATTTATGAGATTTATATTATAGGGTGCTCTACCACTTGACCCCGTATGTTGATTTCAGTAGGACTTAACTGATCTTAAACGATTGCTAGGGTCTCAAAACGTGAAGATCTGTTAAAATCTCGAAATATTTTTTTCGGACTAAATCCATTACTTCCCTACCATAGCAGAAGTGAGACGTAAAAGGAATGTAACGAAACTTAACTTGATCAGGATGCCAGCAACCCTAAGTCCGGTTAAGTTGAAGCTTAAGCTTGGAGCTCACATAAAAAGTACAATCTATTTAATTGTTACATGTTTTACTAAGACAGTAATTTATCTAGTTTTGATTATTAATATGTTATGACGACGATATGCCTCCTAGTAGGTAATAGCCTAGGCATGTACATGCCTACCTGTGCATAATATGCGCATATTTTGTACTGTAATGTATGGAATGCTGTCGCATGTATATACATCCTACAGCGAGAAAAGATCAAAACAGACGATTCTTTCTATTAAGTGATTGTAGATTTTCACAATACTTGCGAGTGGAAAAAATGTAAATATAATTATTCAAATATACATTTTAAATTGGAAAATAAAATCTCGAAATTTGAACTTGCCTCAATATTACGTTAAATCCTTGAAGTATCTCTAGAAAAATATAGGTTTTACAACTAAAGTCTAAATACAAAAATAGTAAGTTTCCTTGTGAAAAACTGTTTTGTTTGTCAACATTTAGCTCATCCTTATGAAATAGCGCGAATTTCCTTTATATTTCATTTTTATTCCATCTTGGCGAATAGCTTTAACTCAAATTCCTCCTACTTCTATTTATTGTAAATAACAAAAAGGTAACTTAAAACTTCATACTTTTTTTTATAGATTCACTTCTACACACTTAACTGACTTCTTTCGCTGTGTGATGTGTCAAAAAGTGACATTTACCTTACACACGCCGCCACATCCACCACCGCCGCTTACCTTCCACCTTCTCCTATTAAAATCAGCCGAACTACTGAACCGATTTAAGTAAAATTTATATGGGACGAACTTCGAGGTATACCCTACCCAATAAAATAAGAATCATCAAAATCGGATCACTGTAAAAAGTTTTGCATACAAATGAAACTGTTTCTATTACTATGAAGTCGCTTCTTTATCTCGCAGTGAATTTTTCATGAACACTATGAACGTTCATGGCGTAATAATTTTTTCAGAGTGGTAGTTCGTTAATTCGCCTGTTGATCTTTTCTCGCCGCAAGAGATATATACCTAGAGGTACTATGATTCACATCGTCGTCGCTGCAGACTTTATAGAGGATGACGCGTGATGCCGGTGGTAAACAATATTATAATGATAGTCAAGGTCGGAGAAGGACTGTCGTTGCCCTTTCTAAATAACATCACCCTCTCTACCCGCACTTTACAACTGAACCGCGACTCCTCGATACATCAGCTATTGTAATATTGCGACTATAATACTTAGATCCACGCGGAATAACCACATAACGTCATGTCTTTCAATCCATGGATTATGTTATATAAGTCAGTGTTTTCAAACGTTTTTAGTGTTCCGTACCCAAAGGATGGAACATCATTCTTCTCATTATTCTATCCGTCCGTCTATCACAGCCTTCTAGCTTCTGAACTGTAAGTGCTACCAATAATGAAATTTGCATTATAAACTCCTAGATCAAAATTATTAATACACTACTCTGTTTTTCTGCTATATTTTTGCAGATGCTAAAGGAATAATTGGACCGGATTCAAGTCTTCATGGTTTCCGGGTTTTTAGATCGTGGTCCGGTGGTATTTCTACCTGACTTGGCTCATCTGCGTTATGTACATACAAAACCAATGACCAATCGTACAAGGACGGAATACGACCAAGTAGAGAACTCACCCCCACCACTACACAAGGAGGACACTTCGACCGCTGCCACATCGCCTTTGAAAATGTCTACCGCAGTTGTATACGAAACGTCAGGTAGAAATACCACCGGACCACGGCATACAAGCCCGGAAACCATGAAGACTTGGAACAATTCCGGCCGTGAAAGCTTGCACACCTGGTTATTTCGATCTATTAACATCGGTAACACCGGTTGAGAAACACTATAAATTTATTACGTTGTAACAATGACAATACACATTTTTGTTGGGGTGTACGAGAGAGAGGGGACTCGTATATAGCGCTATGGCTAAATGTCTAATTTGAAAGAAAAAAATGACATCTGGTATTTATATTTCAATGTGAAGACATGATAAAGGACCATATCGGTAAATCTCTAAATTATTACAAAGGATTTTAAATAATATTTTTTGTGTTCGTATTTAGTTCGACCACGAATCTATTTTATACAAACAAATTAATGGACTGGAACAAAGAAAAGATCGAAATGCCAATAATGCTTCATTTGTTTCAGTTTCCTACTTAAGTACAGGGTTTGGTACGAAGTTTGATATTTAATTTACCTACCAAAGCGATGTGATTTAAACGATTTGTATTTAACAAACGATAACGTCTCTGTATCTTGTGTAGATTTACAGTGTGTTTTACTTTTCATGGACTCATCCCGAATCTATGGATATTTTTGCAATGGACATTGCCGTCCCGAGCTACTACCCCCCAAGTGCATACACTCATGTCATCCTGAGGACAGTGTGGTCCAATGGTCAGCGTCGCGAGCTCTGGATCAGACTGTCGTGGGTTCGAATCCCGCCTCCACTCATGGATGTTTTGTGATGTAATTTAGTTTTAAGTGAGTTGTTATTTAATGTAATCAAGACGCTAATGACCTAAGTTGTCGACGTACAAATAATACCAAATAACTAGTAGTTAAAAAAGAAATAAAATTAGTAAAAGTGAAAGAAATCGATAATAAATGTTAAAGATACTAAGACGTAATTTATTATTGACTCTGTACGCAGTTTGAGAGCATAAACACAATATATTACAATGCACTCAGATGCAAGTACAAGTGGGTACAGCTATACCCCGTTTAACGTCACCCGTGTAAAGTTGATTCAGAAATATTTGTATAAAATATTAATTAATCCTTGATGCATTTTTTCCAGAAAGAAGATGCGTCAGCATGAGTCTCGATTTCTCGCTTTCGGAGCCGTCCTATCGCCAGGAGCACTGTAGCCTCTTGGACTTATTGTTCTAACTCCTAATCGCTTATACCACCCGATCCAGGATTCTCGTTCCTTGTAGTTTGCGCAGTACTAGTCCGTGAACTGGTTAGTTGATATAGTTTTCTGAACCCACCTTGTTGTCCATTTTACTGTTTCTTTACAATGTCCTGTTAGGAGGTCTACCACTAGCCAAAGATCATAATATCATATTGTAACAAAACTGTTTTCTACGTGGGCGGAATAACTTATTTATTTGCAAGAATTAAATGTTAACAAAAAAAAATAGATAACAATAAAATGCAACAATAACAACTATATAAAATAATAACGAACAGTAATTCTTAAACAAAGTGAAGCACTTCAATAACACTGAACAATAACTATTTACCTGTATTTATGTTCGCAAATTCAACTCGACACTGTTTCACGACTGGATGACTGATTCCCTCGTACTTCGCTTATATAGTTCGAGCAGATTGACCCAGCACGCTCGCGCGCTTTCCAGAATATTCTGGCGGTTACCCGTGCTCGTTCATCCCACGCCTCACCACTGTTACCTGTTCTCGACGCTTCTGTTGTCGCCAGCGGCGTAACATCTTGAGGTTTGCTACAATTTCAATTTCCAGCTGCGCTGATTCGGGTGACTCAAGAAACGGCTACTCGATGCCAAACGAGGTACGTTTGAAAATACATTTAAATATGCATTAACACAACGTTTTAAATACACATTGCATATTATTATAGTTATTTAAACGATGGTATTTTTACGCTTTTAGCGTGAAAAGTGGCTTGTTGAAATGATAAGTACTTAAACACATATTCACAAGTAGGAAATAGTCACTTTCTGTTATTCGTTTTAGTTTATCTACACGGCAGGGTAAATAACTTTTGTCATTCATTCATTAGTAATATCGATTTACAAACTAATGCATATCAGCAAGTCGTGATTTTATGTACCTACTAACCAGTAACCAGCTAAAATACCGGTTGCAAATTCCCTCCGAAATTTCTACTTCCAGTTGAACTAAACTGAATTTATCCAAGTGTGCAAGCTTTCACGGCCGGCATTGTTCCAAGTCTTCATGGTTTCCGGGATTGTAGGCCGTGGTCCGGTGGTATTTCTACCTGACGTTTCGTCTACAAGTGCGGTAGACATTCTCAAAGGCGATGTGGCTGCCACATCGCCTTTGAGAATGTCTATTGGAGTTGTAGACGAAACGTCAGGTAGAAATACCACCGGACCACGGCCTACAAGCCCGGAAACCATGAAGACTTGAAACTGAATTTAACTGAGGATGTCGCAGGTTTCACAAAAATTCGATGACCAAAATTATGAAACATAAAGTTTACAACAAAATTCTCCCCTTTGTAGAAAAAAATGGATGCGTGTACTTTGTACGCGCGTTAGAAGTTATACTTCTTTGGCGTGATTAAGAACTAATTTTTAATTTGCATGCAAATAATTTATTGAAATATAAAATAATAAAAGGACTGGAGTGAATTTATTTATATTTGTTTATATGGTAACTATGGAAATCATTAATGCTCCAACTTCATGGTGTTAAATTTTCGTGACGCGGTGCGCGCGCATCGTAAAAATTCACTCTCATCATTTTTTCATAACGCGCCAAAAGAAGTGTAACTTCAAAAATGCAGGCACAAGTGAATATTTTTTGTATTCTACGGTCCATTAAATTTTTTAATTTTTGACGAATCTGCAGTATAAATAAAATCGAAATTCTATTTGTTTGTTCGAGGAGCACGCAAAAACGGTTGGACTGATTTTCGCGAAACTTGCAACCAATCTTAAGATCGATCCAACTTCAGACTAGGTACACGTCAAGATTCTTGCATGGAATTTTTTTATTATTGAGCCAAACTCTAATTCTGAGAAAGATTTAGCGATTCGTTGAAGCGCAATAATTTATTCAAGTTGCTTTAAAAGATACGTGACGTCAGTAATAAATAATATAATAGGGCTTGAGAATGGCCGAGCGTGTAGCGGTGCTGTTGTTTATATGGCGTTGCTATGGTTCCTCTATTACAAGTCTTCAATTCCCGGGTTCTAGCCCGAGATGTGGTAAAAGTGTCAATTGGATTTTCAATTTATTATTAAAAAAAAAATAATGAATTGAAAATATGAATTGGTGCTAGGCCCAAATAACCTTAGCTGTTGGTGGTCTTTAAAACACAATAATATAATATTAACAATAGTTGTGACGTTATATAGTTATTACTGACATCATCTATTATTTAAATAGTAACTTTATTAAATAATTGCACTTTCAGCGAATTGTTTAATGTTTCTCAGATTTTATTTAAATTAACGTACCTATGTTTTCTGCATAATGAAATTCGATTAGAAATTCCCTACCAGTACCCTTTGGAAAAGACTCATTCCGTGTGAAATCGAATATTTCAACTAGTGAATAAATAAATTCGTTCTTTAAAAGTTGGCATTTTTGCATTCAGTAAGTACTTTAATAGTCTACTTTAACAATAAGACGTGGATGTATTCAAGTAGATCTTTAACAATACAGCTTTAATGACAGGTACACATCTTTGCAGTTAATTAGGGGCTGTGTTTGATCTGAAAACGCCATTTGTTTTTCTCGATAGAATTCTTTTTAAACTTGATCTATGTATGCCGACATAATATGACAGGTCCATGTCTAGACTTTAAAATTTGCAGACTTGCTAAATGAAGTCAGCGTAATTGGTATTCACATTGAATGAAGAAAGACGGGATGAACAGTTTCCTGTAGTCTCTATAGTGGTCCATCTGGCTTGCTTGATTTTTTATACTAACCTCCATTGTCTAACTAAACTAAAATTTTAAATGTTCTTTTATATAAAAACAAGAATACATTGTACGCCGCAATACAGACCCGCTTCGTGGAATCCAATATAAGATATCAGTGTCTAAAAGGCAAAACTGCTTATGGTGAAAGAATGTAGGCTTTCACGGCCGGCGTTAATAAAATTAAGATAAGAATCTTTCGGGCTTATGAGCCGTGGTCTACTGGAATGGCTTCTCCTTCTTCCAGACGTTTCGCTTGCAACTGCGGCAAGCATCTTCAGTGGTGTGTTCGACGTGGTCGTAGCTGTTCTTCTCGGTGTCCTGCTGTCGAGTGTATAGGTACGTTCTTCTCGGTGTCCTGCTGTCGAGTGTCTTGGTACCGAGTACACTCGACAGCAGGACACCGAGAAGAACAGCTACGACCACGTCGAACACACCACAGAAGATGCTTGCCGCAGTTGCAAGCGAAACGTCTGGAAGAAGAAGAAGCCATTCCAGTAGACCACGGCTCATAAGCCCGAAAGATTCTTATCTTAATTCTATGATCCAAAGTGTTTGTTTGTGCGATAGCCGTGCATTTACAGTAGTTTTTTCTAATTCGACTTGCTAATCTCATCTCAATAATGCTTGATACAGAATATTGACAATGCCCACTTCTCCATTTTTCGGTGCAATGAAAGAGACAGAATTTCCCATCACATGCATCGACCAACCTTTCTACTAGAGGAGCGTCGCGAACGCCCAGTCAAGCGAGATTCATTAAATATTTTTAAATCTAAATAAATTCGCAGAAACACTGAGACTTCACGACGGCTTAGCGTTTTTGATAGTTTATTTAGATTTAAAATGTATGTTTATGAATGAATTTTATTTGACTTAGACGACATTCTCGTGGGATAGGACGGCGTCTCTAGGCGTGCAGATTAAAGGTGGTGTCTTCATTTCTGTCAAAAAATAGACTCAGTATATCCCATTGGAGAGTTAGTAAGCATGGTTTAAAATGCAGTTTAAATTTAGAATTTATGCAGAGATGAAATGTTTGTACATAGTGTTACACAAAGTAGGGTTAAATTTTTAATCCTACTTTGTGTAACACTATGTACAAACATTTCATCTATGCATAAATTCTAAATATGAACTTTAAACAAAAATATACTAAAAATTCGACATAAGAGATTTTGCCTTTTTGTCATAGATATAAAAAAGATGTATGTAGGTATTCATTTATTTTCGAGTATGTAATAAGTTTTAAAAATGAATAGTTGGCATTATGTAAATTTATTAACAAATTTTAAAGCTTTATCACCGCACTTTTTGGTATCTTTCAAATTACTTCCATTATATATAAAGATCTTTACATCGGATTTTCATTATCGGCTTAATTTTGTAATTAACTCTCCAGGATGTTTTATATTTTTTATAAGTAAATACCGACAATGTAGTGTAGTGTAGAGAACACTAAACTCGCAGTCGGAAACGACGAAAATAAATGTGACATAGGACTTTTTCCTACTGCTTGTCGTTAAGAAACGGTAATTTTTACACCGGCCATTGGACAGTTGATCCCGTCATGGCCTTATATAAAGAACCATCTCGACAATATTGTCTGGAATTATTGAGGAAAATCATGAAAAACCTCAATAATTTCTCCAAATTTTCCTCAATAACCGATCAACTATATCCAACCTATATGCTCATCAAGTTGTTTATATGACTGTAATTTCCCTACCACAAGCTGCCTCTTGCAGATAATTGAAAGAACTATTCTCATTGTGAACTAGTGAAAAAATTAAAATTATAAATGCGTTTTTAATACTTATTTGAATTTTATTTAAGTGGATCTTCAACGATGATGCCACTTATCTGCAGGTTGTAATTCGTTTTCTGCAAAATAACGATTTTTTATGCCGTTTAATTGTACTGCTTCAAAAAATATTTCGTCTAAAATCGCGAAACTACTAAATTTGCAGTAAAAAAATTCCAGACTGATTATTTCGACTGCGTTTTATTTTAAATTGAGTTTCTATTTAATTACATAACAATTAGAAGCGATATAAAAAATAGCCATGTGTTCATTATAGAGTTACCTACGATAAATCTGCATGACTCACATAATATCTGTACTTGAGCTAACTTTTCTCGCAAAATCTAAATGTAAATTCTTTATCTTTTAATTAACTGTGTTTAGTCTTCCGTATCAAATTATATGTAAAATCCAATCAAATAATTTCAAATTAATATCGATGAGTCATTATATTTAGGTACTGTTCACAATAATTAAGATATAATTATGCGAGTTTTTTACCCGACTGCCGAAGGAGGTTCGGTTAGGTGTAATGTATGTTTCTATGTTAATGCTTCTCTGCAGCCTAAAATACTGAACCGATTTCGGCGGAACTTTCGCTGGTGGCTAGCCCATTTATTCAGGAGTGATACTGGATTGATAAAAATTAAATAAAATATTAGTAAAAAAAAACTTTTTAGAGACAAGCTTTTATTGAAATGTACTAAAAAGGAAAAAAATAATATTTAATAATTTTGATTCATAATTAATATAAAAGTAATCTCTATGATAGTTTATTAGTCGCAACTCCCGCTTTTATAATAATTATGAACCAAAATTATTAAATATTATTTTTTCCTTTTTAGTACATTTCAGTAAAAGCTTGTCTCTAAAAATATTTATTATTTCTTATCACTTTGAAAATCACAAAATTACACGCAAAAGTATACCCCGTATATAAAATATCCCCCCCTTTGCGCCATGTTTTTTAAGCTCCACCCATTTGACGGATCCCATTAGCAAGTTTAAGTAAAATTCACTTTCTTGATGATTTTGAGTCGTCTGTACTAGTGTAGCTGTTTCATCGAAAATATTTTATCAATAGCACTATTTAATTGACATAAATTACACATTTACAACAGTGTCTGAACCTTGATCTGAATGAACAGGTACTGTTTTAATATAGAAATCAGTCATGAGTCAAAAATGCATTTTTTATATCCGTTTTATTGAGGTAAGAAAAATTGGTTCATGAAAACATAATTTCAGAATGGATGTGTATAATTACAATTAACAGGAAGATTATGATAATTTAACGGCGCAACGAATATGTAAACATTTAAAATTGCATTAATTTATAAAAAGAATCTGACGTGTACAATTATTGCAGTTTGGTTGACAAGGTACTTGACCTGAATTTTAATAAAAATCACAAATAAAAAATGCATCTTAAATATTTGATTATTTGCATAAAATACACAACACAAATCACACTTCAAAAATATGTCTTCTAAATAAATGACTATTTGAACATTTTATTTGCATAGATTTTGATTATTTATTTGAACTTTATTGATTAAAAAAATTGTAATTCAGTATGTCATTTTCTATAATTAAACTCAATTTAAAACAGACTAATTTTATTATTAGATCACAGGAATTTTCTAAATTATACCTTTAGCCTGTAAAATAAGTATTGCAAGATTTTTAGGCTAATATTTTGAGAGTGTAAATAAATATACTACAGTCTGCGGTCGGAACACCTTCGGGAAGCTAAAAAACTAGTGATTTGTAAAAGCTAAAATTTGGCATAAGGGTTAATTTATTGAAAAACAATTAAACCTCATTTTGATAAAACCGGCCTAGTCAGCAGTCGGTAGAAGTTTCAAACTTCTACCAAATACTGAAGTCGGTTTTATCAAAATGAGGTCTGAGGTCTGACTGTTTTTTAAACCACTGTTTCGATTAACACCAAAATCAATAGCCCTGAAATTCTTACCGAAACAAATATTTTTTTTAAATCATTCAAATCGGTGCATTTTAAAAGAAAATTCCAGAATCACACAGTCATACAGACAGACACAGGCGCACAACCACCATGTGAAAAACAACTTTTCTTTACATTTTGAAGATAGCTGATAACTGACCTTATCTCGGACGCGATTTTTCGACCCTGTCACCATACTTCATTTCCTTACTAACAAACTCATTAAGGACACATGCGTATTCATTGCAATAACCTCTCAATCTTGATTGAAACGATAAAAAATCATTGATACCATAAAAATTCAGTAGGAAATTAATAACCTTATCACATTTTATTGATTGCGTCTTCCCAACAGGTCATTTAGTATATTTTTATTATGTTTGGTATAACTGGCTGTCTTACGTCATGAACCATGAGTCATAAAAACTCATGAAACAAGACATCGGTAAAGATAACAAAGAAATCAAAACATGATGACGTCAAACAACAAATTGCGTTTATAACGATGATATCATTAAGGGTTGATTTTTATATAAACTTAACCTGTTCTTGGTCTCAGATATCCGTTTGACATAAAATTGGGTTGCGTTCCTTTATACATGATTCATATTTACCTGAAGCAAATATTAAGAATGTGGTTTGTGATAATTCGCAGCTGTGACTTGCTTTTGCTAATTATGTTGTGATGCATTTTGCTGAGTAATATTAACGGTATGATTAGGGAAACAAATAAACAACCATGGAAAATCCGTATCTATAACAAGGTTCTTGGAAATAATTTAAAATAAGGTATAACAGTGCACGCGTTACTGTAAATACGTAATTTCTATAGTTATTTAGGTGAATTTAATTCTACTTGACTTCAGGCAATCTGGGAATCAAATCCAGGACCTCATTATTACCAAGAAAGCTGCCATTAATATAATTAGATTTCTGTTTGAAATATTAAAACAATATTTTTGGATTTGATAAAAGAGCAATTCAAATATTTCTGTTTTTACCTCTGATATCAATAAATATGTAGTTACCTATGCAGTTAATTTACTACGAAATCTCTTGCAAGATGATAACAAGCCTGATGTTTTGGAAACTTGCAGATGCAATATTCTAAGGAACATTTCCTTCCGTAATAATAATGGGTTTTTCGATATTATGCAATGAGGATCATAGGAAATATTGTAGGCGTAAGAGTTGAATAGATTATCAACCATAAACTTGTAGTAGGGAGCCATCTTGACATTTGCCTTTGATGCTAACCAAGAAACACGGTTACTTTGACAAAAATTATTGTTTCACAATGAGACTGAATACTAAAAAAGTTTCGATAGCCATGTTAACATCAGCAGAAGATGATTAAAATAGTTTTAATCACCTTCTTATGATGCTAACATGGCTAACGAAACTTCACACCGAAGGTTCCATTCTCTAGTCACATCTGCCTTCACCGGGATTCAAACCCAATATCTTTAAATAGAGAATATAATGTTCTAACTCCTGTGATGCCTATTTTTCTGTATATTTGTACATGTGATAAAATGACAAAATACATTTCGAGAAGTTTTTATCTAAGTCTTGTCCAAAAAAATTTTGAACACTCGTTAGTTCATTTAGGAAAAAATTTAAGGCTGTAGCGTAAGAGGTAATGTACCCAGCGCGAAACAACGCCAAATTTGCACATTTCCACTAACTTTCTGTCGCCTTAATCTTTAAAAAATTGACGTATAAATAAGCTAATTTTGTTTCAATTATTTGTTTAGGTGAATTGATGAAGATGAAGAAGTAATGTAACTATGAGGCAAATAAATTTAGATCTTCCACATTTTGTGAGGTAGTCTCCTAAATCTGCCGCCCTAGGTCACGACTTTCTCGGCCTATTTGTTATTCCGACACTGGCGCGAAACATAGGAATCTGACCCAAAATCCCAGCAGTACCATTTAACTTTTTCTTACGAAGAAACATGTTAATGCATTTACAAATACTTCTTATTTTTTTTACCATTACTCTGTACGGCTGCACTCTTCATATGCATGCATGGATATTCAAATACTTATAAATGTCTTTCGTAAACCCGACACGTTTACTCCGAATACATTAAATTGCATAACACTTCACGTACCAAACGAAAGATTGGCAACAATCCAACTGGCAAAGATGTGTACCTATGTACATAGTAGGGTACCTACAATGTATGTAAACTTGAGTCGACGTTTTCCCATCATTTGTATCCACACTTGTCTTCATTTAAGTCAATAGCTTTAACTGCAATTCATGCAGCCAGTGTTGCCAGATCCGCCAGATTTACTTCTTCAAGCTCGGTTTGGCCCAGAACAAATTTCCTGTAAAATCAACTAGATAAGCGGTTCTACTTTAACTGTCTCCAAAGATAAGGAAACTGAACTTGATCGAAACTTAGTGGTGCGGGACATCATGGCGTCGATCTTGGATGCGATACGACACTGTGCAAGGCTATCCACGCAAAAAGACTGTACATGCAACATATTTCGCCTCACCCTACCAACTCAAGTTCGGTCTCCTTCTCTCTTCTTGGCTGTCCGCGGACTTCTTTTTTATCAAAAAATATTTTGCGGTACCTAACTCCAATTTAAATTACTGGCAATGTTAAAAATTTTATAGACGTGGTAAAAAAGGATTTGACATTAGGTACCTACCATCACAAATCATTTAGTACCGAAAAAAAGGTAATATATACATTACTTAAACCCATCTAAAAGAAACGTCGGTGTCAAATTGATAACAGGAAAACAGCTCAGAACTGTGCTGTAAAACATGGATCAACGGCATTATTGATCAAATGATGTCATTAAGATTACGCCGACTGACAGTTCTAGGACGAGTACCTATAATAGGTACCAATGTAGACCTTCAGGAAGGAAATGATTGATTGACTTAACGACCATTCCATTATTTTCCGGTCATAACAACAAACAGAAAAGAAACATTATTATAATATCAATTCGAGTTTTATATTTGACCAAGATTTTAAAAAGGCAATTGGAATTCAAAAAGGAATATATACATTTCATTTTATTGTACCTGTGAGTATTTTACTACATCTCTTGAACTAAAAACGTAACACTACCTTTGACGCATTTTGTAATAAATATAGTAAAATTGCTCAAGTCGTACGCAAAAACGACGGAACGGAAATTTACAAAACTTGCATAATATTTAAAACACAAAGTGTTTTTTCCCCGACTGTCAGCGACTTCCACTCAACCGAATTTGAAATTTTAACTCTAGAGTAGTCAACTCTAATTTGTTTTGCTATATATTCATCGACGAATGGGCACTGATAGTTTATTTTAAGATTCATCCAACTATACGAAGTCAGGATACTTGGGTATATCTAGTGATTAGGGAAATCTGGAAAACCTGGAATGTCAGGGGAATTTCTAGAAAAAACATAGAATTGTCAGTGAATTTTCCAACTTTTCTGGAATTTTAAAATATTTAAGTAGGTATATCAAAACAAAATAAAATATAGTTACTTCTTACCACAACAGTTTTATTGATGGATGTACATTTCGAAAGCTAAGCTTTCATCTTCAGCGAACACTACATGAATGAAATAATACAAAACGGGCTTAGCTTTCGAAATGTACATCCATCAATAAAACTGTTGTGGTAAGAAGTAACTATATTTTATTTTGTTTTTATTCCAACCACAGCTCATATATATTTTTATTTTTAGGTATATCAATTATATGACATTAGCATGCATTCAAAATGTTTTCGATAAATTATTCGATCGAGAACATTTTCTATTTTCTGCCATCTAACGACAATAAGATTAAGCTATTCATCTTTGTCGCACTCATACAGTCAACTATTCCAATGATCTTATATTAAAAAATGCTTTAAAAAAATGTTAAACCGGGCCTGGAAACCTGAAAAAAGTCAGTGAATTTTTTGCGAAGATATTCTGGACACTCTAGTTACGTACCACAATAGAAATTCAACTGAATAGAGTTTATATTTATGAGAAATTAAGTTTTAAGTAAGTTGAATGAATGAATGAATTGTGAATTATAGACGCCCGTTAAGTAATTTGACATTAATTATGAACACCTATATATTTTAGCGATTACTGTTGGTTTTGACTATAGGAGTTCATATGTTGGAACTTTAAATTCCTTCTTGTATTCTTAGAACTGTATAATAGACATTTTCGTATGGTTAATTTTCGCACATTTCTACAATGTCTAGAAAAATCTGTTCAAACAGTAGCGTCTCACAATAATTTTGAAACAAATTTGCATTATTCATTTAACTCAGTGAGTTTATACAGGTTGTATCATTTTTGAAACCTAATTTCTGACCTGTGAGATCGCTCTTCCATCAGGAAGAGGACAGTGTGGTCCAGTGGTTAGTGTCGCGGCCTCTGGATCAGACGGTTGTGGGTTCGAATCCCGCCTCCGCTCATGGATGTTTTGTGATGTAATTTAATTTTAAGTGAGTTGTCGACGAGTCTATAATTTACAATAAATGAAATAAATAAATCTTCCATCAGGAAAATGTGTAAGGAATTTCACAGGGCATCATATTACCCTTGGGAGAGCTGTCTTAAAGGTAAGGAATCTTTTGCCATAATTTATGAACTGTGATTAATTAAACGTTCCAAGTCTTCATGGTTTCCGGGTTTGTAGGCCGTGGTCCGGTGGTATTTCTACCTGATTGGTCATTGGTTCTGTACATACAAAGCCAATGACCAATCGTACAAAGACGGAATACGACCGAGTAGAGAACTCACCCCCACCACTACACACTGCGCAGTTGACCAATTACAGAGAGACGGACTACGACCGAACAGAGAACACACTGGTACTAGGCATAAAAGAAGGGAGGACACCAGTCACTGACACACTGATCAGTGAGCCGCAAAGGAGGACACTTCGACCGCTACCACATCGCCTTTGAGAATGTCTACCGCAGTTGTAGACGAAACGTCAGGTAGAAATACCACCGGACCACGGCTTACAAGCCCTGAAACCATGAAGACTTGGAACAATGCCGGCCGTGAAAGCTTGCACACCTGCAGGATAATTAAACGTTGTTTCTATAAACTTCACCCTACAAATAGTTCTTCTGGTCTATGATTATATTGTTTGGACCTGTTTTTATTCTCATAACGTGTTTGTGTAATTATTATAAAATACTCGTAAAATACCAATACTAAATAAAAATTTGGGTTTTAAAATCGCCGAAATCGTTCGGATAGCGTTGTTTTTTATACACCACTTGCCTCTTAAAACTCCCGCTCTTATGCTATTGTTACAAAACTGGTTTCTGAGTTGGCGGAATAAATATTTATTTACAATAATTCGTAACAATTAACTATATACAACGAAAAGTCAATTCTAACAATAAAAAATTTAAACGGTAATTATTGAACTAAACGAGCCACTTAACTAACACTTAACAAATAACTATATATATACAAGGATTATGTATTTGTTATTATTTATGTCAGATTTATTTATATCAGACGCACTGTTCGTCGCTCAGTACTTGACTTCGTATTCAATACGACACTGATTGCCGTCGACTGATCTCCAGTGACTGACCCCCTGACTCACTCGTACTTCGCTTATATAGGTCGCGCAGCCCAGCCTAGTACGTTCTCGCGTTCTCTAGAACATTCCGGCAGGTACTCGTATCTTCGATACCATTCCACGCTTTACTCCTTTCTTTCTCGTCGTTTCTATTGGAGGCAGTGGCGTAACATCTTGGGGTTTGCTACAATATGTAAACCACTTGCATCTTTGGGTTGGCGCGGATGTTCATCTTTAGAGGCTCATGCATCAATATGTTTAATAAATTTTAAATATAATTCGCCGTCACTGATGTGATTCGCTGCAGCGCAAATGAAGCGAGGTTAATTTCTTTGTAAAGCGACGATGAAAAGACGTATTTCAAAAAGAGTTTACAATTCACAATAGACAAAGATTGTTGTAAGTTATCTTTAAGGTCTTCGACTCAAAGATTGATTTTTTTTTTAAATTTTATTGAACATTTCTAAACGTGTGACTAACAAAAATAAAATCTGTAAAATAAAATTTTTACGAATATAATAATAATTAACGTTATAAAGCTTCTTGTATAACGTTAATAGAAACTGCAATTCCGACTGCAATGCATTTGCAAGATCTATTTGAAATGTGAACACACGCCGTGTGATAGTGGCGAAATTAGTTCCTATTCGGGCTTGAGAATGGCCGAGCGTGTAGCAATGCTGTTGTTTACATGGCGTTGCTATGGTTCCTCTATTACAAGTCCCCAGTTCCCGGGTTCTAGCCCAAGAACTGGTAAAAGTGTCAATTGGATTTTCAATTTATTATTAAAAAAAAAAACAAGCCGTGAGGTGGGTCGTTTATTAGGACTAAAGTGCGACCCTTGAGGTTCACACGACGAACTTCCCAGTTTAATAAATATTTAATAACAATAATTAAATTAGATATTACACAGAAAAGTAATCATTTTAATCATTAAAACATCAATAATTAAAAAAAAAAAAAAAAAAACGGCTGAACCGATTTTTATAAAATTTATGTCGGATCAAAATGACGTTAACACGCTTCGATTGACACCCTTACGAAGTCGATATAATTTTTTATTCGCGAGATATTGTGTAAAATCTACTTTTTTGGAGGTTATTTGGTTAAGAAAAAAGAACGGCTGAACCGATTTTAAAAAAATTCCTTTCAGATCATATTTACGTTAATACGCGTCGATTGGCACCCCAACGTAGTCGATATCATTTTTCGTTCTCGAGATTTCGTCTTAGAGAGAAATGGACACATACATACGTACGTACGTACATACACACACACACACAGACATCTTTCTAAAAGTAGTGTAAAAATAGTGTAGTGACCTTGAAACATAAAATTTTTTTTTCCTTTTTGATTTCGATTTTCGGACCCAATACAATAACTTCCAATGGGAAGTTAATAATGAATTGAAAATATGAATTGGTGCTAGGCCCAAATAACCTTAGCTGTTGGTGGTCTTTAAAACACAATTTTTAGTTCCTATCCCTGCCAGCGGTGCAGCGGAGAAAAGCCGATGTCTCTGTAATTACTGAATCGAGAACAAACGCCAGCTTTCCTTGAGTACTGATTTTGTTTTTATTTTACATACAATGGAAAATTATAATAACAGAAAAAAATTAAAAAGTTATGACAAATATGGGTCAGTAGCTTTAATTAAAAAAATCGCGAAAATCGCTAAAGTGGAACTCGTTGATGGATTGTAGAAAGAAAATTATTAATTAATAATATTTTATAATTTTATTTAATAATTTTATTTAATGCTCATGAACAATATTGTTTTAATCAATTTCGTCTTATTACCTGCATCATGTTGTTTAACACAAAGTAGAAATTATTTTACACTTGTTTTGTACCCTTATTTTTGAAATAAAAAAAAAATGACGCGTCAAATAACTTATTTCTTGCAAAATAAAAAGTAACAGAATATCCTTGTATTAAAAAAACATTAGCTACATATTTCAAGAGCAATTTCTTTTGTATTAAAGAATTCTTTTTATCGGAAATAACGATTATTTTCTAACATTTTTCTCCGCTTAAAAATGTAAACAACAATTCATTTCACAACAGCAAGGTAATATTTCTAAACAGTTTTTTTTTTATTTTACATAAATCAGCATCGTTAAGAAGAAGAATTGCAGGTGTGCAATCAAGCAATTTTCTATAGAGATGCAGTTGATTTAATTTAATCAGGTACATACTAGGTATAGGTAACACAAGTGAACCAAAGCAGCATTATTGTAAATCTTTATTCGTTTAGAGCTGAAGCACAAAAACAAGAACGTTATATGTAGTACAAAAGAAAGAAAGATACATGTACCAGCTTCACAACGAAAACACTTTTTGTGAATAAACACACTATCAGGGTTGAACAACAATATTGTAGCAAAACCCCAGATGTTACGCCACTGGCGACAATAGAATCATCGAGAACAAGTAACAATAATGAGGCGTGGCATGATATCGAAGACACAGGAATGTTCTGGAAAGCGTGCGAGCGTGGGGGGGGGTCAAGCTGCTAGCTCTATATAAGCAGGAGCGGTCACCGGAGAGAACAACAAGAGTCGTGTGACAGTGTCGATTGGAAATGAATACAGCATATAAATTAAAGCGCTTCAGTTCGTTTAAGAATTACTGTTCGTGTTATTATTATATACACAGTGTTGACTATTAGAATTGAGATATAATTGTTACATTTTATTGTTATCAATTGTTGTTACATTTTTAATTATTGTAAATACATAATTTATTCCACCCACGTAAGAAAACAGTTTTGTTACAATATGATTAATTGATAACCTTCTGAAATACTCGTTCTTCACAGAGTGTGAAGTGACGGATTTCCCAAATAGACATTGTAAGCCGTGGCCTAAAGTGGCAGATTTAGGAGACTACAGCGCAAAATGTGAAAGATGTAAAATCATTTGCCTCATAAGATATTTACTTTTCTATCTTCATAAATGATTGGATTTTGGAACAGAACAAATTAACCTATTTATACGATATTTTCTTCCTGGCCTAAGACATCAAAACTCCCCACTCCTAAACCCCTACTCCAAATTGAAATTATAATGTCACAAGATAATCAGTTTTAAACGTATTTGAAAATTTAGCCCTACTATAGAACATGTACAGTCGCGGACATAATAAAGTTTACATTTGAGTTTTTCAGTGTAAGTTAACAAAAGTCAGTAGCTTAGCAACAAATTTAGTTTTTAATAGATAAATGTAAATGTCAAAAATTAAAAGTAAACTCGCAGGTTTAACTTTACAGTATAAAATAATTCCAGCCCTACATACAATGGACGATAATATAAAGTATAAACGGTTGACCATTATAGGTAGGTACTGCAACATACGGGGAATATATTCCCCAGTTCTGTAACCGAACTGTACTTACCCAATGGCGGTCTTTCCATAAGGCCGACTAGACCCAAGCCTAGGGCGGCCAAATATTAGGAGTGGTCAATCAAAGCACTATCAAAGACAGACTTTGTTGTTCCTCTAGCTATATAATATGGCTGCCTTACTTTGTCTCTGAAACAAAATGTTAAAAATAACCACAAAACACCAAACCATTTAACAATTCTCGACGTACGTTCCGCCGACATTTTGTATCTTCACACCAAAGATTCCATCACTCTTCATTTGAAATTTTTTGTTGGAAAGCAGCCAACTATATAATTATTGATTCCAAACATATCGGAAAAAATCATTTTACCAACCATAGTCACAGTCAGGATTGAACCTTTCCACTTTCGCGGCGGAATGAGCTTACAATTACTCAACCGTGACCTGATTACTAGTCTAACATTCTCCTTATATGCTTCGAAATCAATTGATTTTCACTACATGCGAGTGTTAATTCATTATAGCTAGGTTGTAGATGTGAATCTTCGTACTAGCGAGAGCTCATCATACAAGTGAAAATTATTTCGAACACCCTAATGGGATTCAAATACCAAGATATACCTAGATATATCAATGTTATATATTAGTAAAATGATTTTTTCCGATATGTTTGGAATCAATTATATAATTGGCTGCTCTCCAACAAAAATTTTCAATTGCAAGTCAGCCGTATAAATCTATTAATTTATCACTCTTCATAATTTGTCTCTGACAATCAAAAAATATAACTATGACAGTCATTTCATATGGCTCTGGGAGACATTCGTTTATGGTTTCTGTTAGAGACCTATAACAAACTATAGCTGTAACCAGTTGACTATAGTAAGTTCGCAGAAAAGGGCGGCTGGTACTGAACGGCCTATAGGGCGGCCAAAATTGCTAGTCCGCCTCTGTACGTACCGTATTATCTGAATCTTAGCTCCAGACAAATCTTTCAGCATTAGTAACTGAAGATTGGTTGAAGGTGATGTCACAAAATCACAGATTTAAGAATATTGCTATAAAAGTATTTTTAGTTGTATAAATTACTTTGTATATTCATGTCACATTCATCCACAATGCAAATTTCACCTAAATATTAAAAAAAAGTCAATTTTAAAGGTTCTAAACATTGTATATAGACATAAATAAAAACTTAATTTATGTAAAAAAATCGAAAACCGAAAATATGCGACATCCACCCAAGTCTTCTACAACAAACACTATAATGCTGGGTTACAGAACGCATTGTTCGAAAATCCGGTTTGACAATGATCTTAGATTATGACAACGCATATTTCTTCATAAGAACATTGCAGAATTTTAAATCCATCCTGCTCAAACAATAATTGCTTAATTTTGTTTTTTTTTATTTATTATTAAAAAATAATAAATTAAAAATATTAATTGATGCTAGGCCCAAATAGTCCTGGCTGTTGGTGACCTTAAAAAAACAATGAACAAACAACAGAACATGAAACTATATAACGACATAACATTAGATTTAGAATAATTTAAGGAATTTCAAACACAACTGTTGAGTCTCCAAGCCCGAATAATTTTTCAATGTAAATTTCAAATGAAATATTTTGTTTACATATAATTAAATTACTGTTAAAATAACATGCTGGACTTATAAAATAAATTATACGTATTTGTATTTTGAATATTTAATTTGTACATAGCAAAGATTTCCTAATTTACATATTATAATAGTTTAATATGTAAGTACGTATAGAATTCACGTCGAAATTAATTTTCATTTTCATTTATTCAATCGATACAGCCAAATTACAAAATTATGTTTGTCCAGCAGGTATCGTATTTCAGCGTGCGTAGCTTGTAGCATAAATATTTGTTTTTATAATATCTCATTTAAGTCAAAGTTTATAACAAACGATCAAGTCTAACATTTGAAATCATTGAACTCCTTATGAACACAGAGTAAAAAATTTAAAAAGATATAAATTCAAAAATTTTTCAAAACTCCCGACATACAAATTAAATATAAAAAATTTCAAATCGATCGGATACGCGGAAGTTGTTCAAAATTGACTTGCAAACACACAAGCCCACAAACAAACACACAAACATACATTGCAAGTTAAAATATAAAAGCTTGTAAAAATAAGTTAACATGCTGAATCGCGATTTACTAGTTGATCGCGGAATAATTTTTGGTCGATCACTATCGAATTAAACCAAAGAACGGCTAGACCGATTTTGATAAAATTTCTATTGGATTATAATGACGTTCGATTAGCACCCTAACGAAGTCGATATCATTTTTTATTCGCGAGATATCGTGCAGGAAAAAACGACCGCGCACGCACGTACTACATACGTACGTACATACATATTAGACACACACAAATACATACTTCTTTTCAAAAATAGTGTAAAAATATTGTAGAGACCTTGAAACATAAAAATATGTTGAAAATTTTGATTCCCATTTTGCGAACTCAATTAAACTGGGAAGTTAATAAATTCAAATACAAATACAAACTGACATCAGTTTGCAATGAAATAAAGAAAACAAATGGCGAACAACTAGCTTAAGCTGACTGAGAGAAGAGAGGAAGAAGAACATAATATAAAATGAGTTCTATTTTTTTTAGCGATGCGTGCGCTGTACAGAGTTGATGATAATCTTGGAAGGTCGTCGGAGTCCACAGTTGGGGTCAAGGACGTTGCTGATGATGGCACAAAGCCGTAGACAATAAGCAAGAAACGGTGAAGCAGCAGGACGGTGCAACATGTTGAGAAAGCTCAACTACTTACTCAACAAGATGTTAGTTAAAAATAAAATATATTTTAGGTTGTTCTTCAAATAGTTGGTAAAAAATAAATTCTAATAAGTTTTATTTTTACAGTAGCTGACAATTTGTTAAAAAGCTCAGTGAAAAAAAATAATAAAGGTTCAGTTGGAAAATACAACTTTTGTGTATGAATAAAGTGACCAAATCCTGAATATCAAAAAGCGGGACAAAGTCTATAAAAACCCGGCGCAGGCAACCGTTGGGTTCCACGCCCAAAAAAGCTTAAACGCGCTAGAAACCCCCAAAAACTCGCTAAAAAACCCCAAAAACTCTCTAGAAATCCCCAAAAACTCGCTAGAAACCCCCAAAAACACGCTAGAAACCCCCTAAAACTCGTTAGAAACCCCCAAAAACTCGCTAGAAACCCCCAAAAACTCGCTAGAAACCCCCAAAAACTCACTAGAAACCCCCTAAAACTCGCTAGAAACCCCAAAAAACTCGCTAGAAACCCCCAAATACTCGCTAAAAACCCCCAAAAACTTGCTAGAAATCCCCAAAAACTCGCTAGAAACTCCCAGAAACTCGCTAAAAACCCCCAAAAAATCGCTAGAAACCCCCAAAAACTCGCTAAAAACCCTTAAAAACTCGCTAGAAACTCCCAAAAACTCGCTAAAAACCCTCAAAAACTCGCTAGAAACCCCCAAAAACTCGCTAATATTTTTATTTTAAATATTATTTATTTTTTAATGTAGGTATCAATTATATAATTATTGATAAAATACTTTGAGTGGGTAAAAATATCTAATGACAAAAAATAAACATTCTTAATGCACGTGATTTAATGAAAACGGGACAAAAGCGGGACGCTTGTTGAATCGGGACTCGTGGCTCAAAATCGGGACGGATGGTCACTTTATGTATGAACTAAAAAAAAGAAAAAAATAATAGTTTGCTGATTAGTGATTCTACTCGTGTGTAAAATTTCACAGAGAATAGTTGAGGCTCGAAAGCGAAACAAACAAACAAACAAACTCGCTTTCACATTAATAATAGTTAACCCGATCGTAAAGGCGCATAAAAATTGCCTGACTTTGGTCTAAAAATTTCCCAGAGAAAACATGAGTGGGAATCGGAAGATCTTCATAAATAACAACTTTTTCACCAAAACAGGAAAACGCCTTCATCAAGCTTGATGAATTGATATTTCTGTCCCTCTAGGTCTAGAAAAAATAATTTTGGTGCAATAAAAAAGTTGTTATTATTGAAAAGATCTTTCAATTCCCTCTGGATAACATTTAAGTTCCCAAGTAAAATGGGCAATGTCCTTTACTCTATTTCACGAAAATATGCAGGGACTTTTGTATGGATAACTCATATATATTTTTGTATAATAGCACATAGTATACACGCCTACCACCGCACTAGTTGAAAAATAAAAGCAGTCCATTATGGCTAATAAAATAAGTTGGTTCATTGCTACTCGATAAAGTAATGATATTTAATTGAATAAAATTAAGTAGTTGAACCACTTGAAACCTCGTATAACAGTGAAGCAATGTAAAATAACAAAAAGACGATGAAGACGAGCAAACAGGTTTCATGTTTAAAACACTAATTGCCCGCACATTTAAAACGTGACAAGATTTTTAATTACATATCAGCAACTTAAATGTATTTAATACATAAGTATAAATATACATCGCCAATGATGAGTTAGATTACTACATCACATACGTTTTATATAGGGATGACGACTATAGGTATCCGATAAAAGCAAATACTCGAGTACAGTAACCTCTCACTAAGTTAGCGTTTACTGTTCTTCTTCTTCTTCAGCGCTTTATTGTTTTCAACTGTTACAAGACAGAACTCCTACACCTCACTATAAAAAAAATTTAATTGTGTTTTAAAGACCACCAACAGCTAAGGTTATTTGAGCCTAGCACCAATTCATATTTTCAATTCATTATTTTTTTTTAATAATAAATTGAAAATCCAATTGACACTTTTACCAGCTCTCGGGCTAGAACCCGGGAACTGAGGACTTGTAATAGAGGAACCATAGCAACGCCATGTAAACAACAGCATTGCTACACGCTCGGCTATTCTCAAGCCCCACATCACTATAACTATAAACTACAACTATGTATGACCCAAGAATATTCCTGAAAAAAATTTTTCTAGGGTGGCGTTCTTCAGGGAATAAGATGGCGCATGTATCGTTTACGAAGGAATAGTTATATAGTCTAGCTACTAGCTGTTCACTGTTTAATGTACTTGTTGACGTTGAACAAGCATTAGACATAATAATATATTAATTTGATAGTAAACTGATTAACTATTCCTGATATAAAAAAAAATCTAACAAGTTATAATTTAATAGTGCCATCTATTGGCGCGACTGGTTACCATCGTCGGTTTATAACCAAGATGAAACTACAATAAGATATACGTTGCAGTATGTTTGGACTTAGAATAAAATAAAAAATGGGTGTGTGATTATGACCACACGACAGAAGTGAAAACTTCAAATTGTCTAATTTTAAAATATAATATAATTAATTTTTTAATCACACAGTTTAATCATAAATATATTAAGATCGGCCTATACAATTAAATTTAATGAATATAATGCCTCAACGATAATATTAAGTTTTAGTGTCATCTGTTAGCGCACTTGTGAACTACAAATGACTTTTTACTCGTATTAAGTTTTTAGTGTCATCTATTAGCGCACTTATGAACTACACACCCAGCATATTGCAAATACGTGTTCGTGTTTGAGTCGAATAGCCCCGATTATCACCGTCGGGTTACTGTTGTTAACAGCCCAGGCAAAGTGCGCCTAAGGAAGTTTTCACTTCAATAAAGAAAAGGTGTCCCATTTAAGTTGGAGGTTTTTTCCCTACAGCGTAGATGGTCTACTGTATATACGATTTCGAAAGCGAGTCGATACTTTCTCGTTATCCGATAACTGCCAGACAGTAAAATATAAATTTTATAACCGACAATTACGCCATTTTAATTACACATTATTTACTTATAATAAATCTGTTTACGGTTTTGGTATATTTTGCACAGCCCTGATACAAATACATTATATTTCAACTTATTAAAAGGAAAGTGGCGTTATGCAGATAATACGAGACAACGCGCACTTATAGGGTGTCAATTGCATTTAATTAATTATAGCATTTTATCAACTTATCAGCATCACTATGTACCATTTACTTGCAGCCATTTATTTGTATAAGAGCGGAAAATCGGCAAAAATTATTGTCTTTCCAGAATCCAGAGGTGATTTTATACTTCTTCATTTATTGATTACTTAGCTTTAAGTCTTTAACGTTTACAAAGTGGGATTCATATCTAAATGGAAACATTTTTTAGCCTTCAAAAGTTTAGTTTCCAAGAGATGATATGTACTTTATACGGAATGTTATTCGCTATATGCCTATTGTGTATGGTCGGTAGCGCCGCTCTGCTGAAATTAGTTAAAACCTAATTCTACGTCAGTGTTTACGCAAAATCATGATATTTGTGAAATTAAATAAAATAAATTAAAAATAGAGTGTGTGTGTGTACTTATGTACGCACGTCAGAAGTTATACTTCTTGGGCGTAACAAAACAAAAATAAAGATATTAAATACAATTGATGAAGGTTTGCTATATAATAGGATATTATAATCATGAACTTCCGACTAACTTCATGGTGTTACTACCGACTAACTTTATGGTGTTAAATTTTCGTGATGCGATGCGCGCGCATCGTATAAATTCAATCTCATCATTTTGCCATAACGCGCCAAAAGAAGGATAGCTTCGAAAATGTGTTTAAGTCTTGCATAAATGTCCTAAAAAGAAAAAATTATATTTAATAATGAACTATTAGTCACTGCTTACAATTTCCGAACTGAACTATAGGTATATTATAAAATTGTAACGAGACCTCTGTCTGTAGTTTCATTGTGTTGTGTTGAAAGAGTTTCAAAGTTCTATAAAGGTTTAAGACTAAGACAACTGGCCTCCGGGCTTGAGAATAGCCGAGAGTGTAGCAATGCTGTTGTTTACATGGCGTTGCTATGGTTCCTCTATTACAAGTCCCCAGTTCCCGGGTTCTAGCCCGAGAGCTGGTAAAAGTGTCAATTGGATTTTCAATTTATTATGTAATGAATTGAAAATATGAATTGGTGCTAGGCCCAAATAACCTTAGCTGTTGGTGGTCTTTAAAACACAGTTTTAATTATTTTTTTTTTTTTATTAACTGGCTTCCATTTTTAAACCGAGCAATTTTTATGACCGGTAGTATAGTAACAGTAATGAGTACAAAAAATTCATAAAATTTAAACTCATTGCTTTTTTTATTGCCTTTTAAGGCACCGACTGGACCCATCAAGCATTTGCCCGCATATATCTACTGTTAAATTCGTCATATCGTCAGTGCAAATATTTCTAAATGTGCATAAGAACAATTCTAGGAAAATATTAAAATGGACATTATATTGCATTTAACAATATTCTGTACACATAACGGGTTAATTAACAGCAACAAATATTTGGTTAGACTCAATAATGTTAAATTATAAATTAAGATGTTGCTGTTAAAAAATAAATCGACTTTACTCTAGTCTCAACTCTACTCATTACAGTTATAGGAACGTGCGTGTATACAAAATGGAACAAAACTATATTTCGCTTGTAACCGATGTGAAATTTTATGCCGATTATTTAGAATGCAATTCCCCTGTCTTTTTTACAAGCTTTTCTTTAACTTGCAATGTATGTTAGTTAGTTTGTTTGTGGGTTTGTGTTAGTTTGTGTTAGTTTGTGTGTTTGTTTGATTAGATCAAATCTTGCAAATTAATTTTGAACGACTTCCACGTATCCGATCGATTTGAAATTTTGTACACATATCTATTCCCAATGACAATACATGAATAAATTGTAAAATCATGATTTCTAATCCATTTGTCACGTGACTTAAAACACCGCGTGACGTCAATTTTAAGTAAAAAATACATATATCCATAGCAACGCAGCTTAAATTGTTTACATAGGTACAAAACGGTATTTTTCAACACTCTGTTTCTGAGTCTTTAAATAATATTTGTAGCTAATATAAACGAACTTTCATAAAATTATGACGTCATATTTGAGTAGAGCAAAAACGATTTTTAGCGGGCGGGGCTAACATAAATATTTCAAAAATTATTTTTGAGCTTATTTGAAATCAGAATGAGGTGATTTAGGTGTCATTTTGTTCAGAATTTACTGCTCTATTAATATAACACAAAAAAAATTTAGTCATCTACCCTATTATGATGTTCTTTTTTATAAACATTGATAAGCAGATTATTGAGGAGCACATTGTAAATTTTAGTTACCTATACGGTCAAAATGTAGTATGTAAGCTAATTAAAAAAGATTTTATTTACAATTAGCTAATTATCGACTCATTAATTATCAAATTCAAGGGAGATTATTAAACATGCATACCAAAAGCAAATTTGATGCATTTATTTAATTTAAATTAATAGCCAAATTATGTTTCTGTTATCTGTATTAGGTATACGTCCTGTAGCTATTTTTTTAAAATCTTATCAGGAACAACGGTATCTATATTTTATAATTTACTACATGTATAATTTTTTTTGCTCTTAAGATTGTCTTTTTGAATGAATCCATAACGCATTTTCCCGTCAAAAACAACATTTACACGAGTGAATTTGCAGACAAAAACAAAAGAAATACGGATCCCTCAAAACGATCCATCTTTGACCTTCCTCAGATCGGACTAACATTTTACAATCAAAACAAGATAGTTGCGTGAACTTTCACAGCATACTTGACATTGGGATGTACAACAATTCAAGAGCAAAGTAATTACTTACATTATTTCGTAACAAAATAATGAACAATCAACAAAGACTAATGTATGGTCACAAGGCAAAGTAATTTAAGTCGCATTTTTGGTATTTTTTTAAAACTTACATGTGTAAAATCATATTTTCATTTATAACTTTTTTTTAGTTTTATATAAAAATGTTTTCTAACATCTAAAAGTCAATTTTTGTCACATACCTTGAGTCACCTTTCTACTACACAAGTCGTGTAAAGACGCTAAGGGTCTACGTTGTCGAGCGTCTACAATTTACAATATTTTATATAATAAATGAGCCCTAAGGCTGAGGGACCGCTCAGGATTCACTTGTTGGCAGTAACGTCAACTAAAAATCAACATAGGTAGGTACTTAAAATAAAATATTAGTAAAAAAAAAACTTTTTAGAGACAAGCTTTTATTGAAATGTACTAAAAAGGAAAAAATAATATAAATATTTAATAATTTTGGTTCATAATTATTATAAAAGCGGGGGTTGCGTTGTTTTGCTTTGTAATTACTGTTTAGTTATTGTTTAAGTGTGTTGATTGTTAGAACTGACTTTTCGTTGTTGCAATCATTATTATTGTGTTTTTAATTATTGTAAATAAATATTTATTCCGCCAACTCAGAAAACAGTTTTGTAGCAGTATGTAGAAAGTGGGCGCATAGAATTTTTTAGGCTAAACACCACTGCTTTAGCGAGAGATAAATTTCGGGACGGAAAATATGAAACATTGAAACTGAAATGTTGGTGATGCACACACCGTATTTTTTCTTGATTTGTGTCCCAGATTCACCCTGTCAATTTGACGGTTTGTTGATATTGCAACCTGCATGATACTTGCGAGTTGATCAATTATATAGCATTAATCAAAATCAACAAAGCGGAAACACACACGATTGTCGAGTGAGCGAACGAACTCAAGAATTCGTCGCGATCCGCTGATTTATTCATGCTAATTAATTATAAATAGCATGATAAAAGATGACTTCTTTATATCAAATGAACAGGAAACTATTATT
The DNA here is from genome assembly GCA_039654895.1 of Mongoloraphidia duomilia. Lineage (NCBI taxonomy): Eukaryota > Metazoa > Arthropoda > Insecta > Raphidioptera > Raphidiidae > Mongoloraphidia > Mongoloraphidia duomilia. The sequence goes on from CM077517.1 coordinate 435,834, forward strand.
ATTATAATAAAATACCTATTGAGTCTGAAAACACAATAAAATCCTATAAAGTCGCTCTCCGGTGGGTCCAATCTTTTAAAATATATGTATTAAACAGGAAGCATTTTAAAACTATTCTCCGGTTAGTATGCAGTAGGTCAAGGGACTCGTGCGGGAAAGCATGTTAAATGTGGACGTTTTTCTGGGGTGTTACTGTATATCAGACTTAGATGGAAAAAATCGAAAATTACATTTTAAAAATAATAAATTGGCAATATTTTGTAGATTTTCACAAATACTATTGTTTTTAAAATGTAATTTTAGATTTTTTGCATTATATAAAATAGTAACCGGACCTCCGTAATTTCTTTTTCTTGCGAATTTTTGGGTAAATTGGATGCCTAATCGTAAAAACGTGTTTTGTTTGTCTGGCTATAATATGTCCATCGGTCTGTATGTACCAGCATCACTGGAAAAAAACTAAATTAATTTTTATAAAACTTAGTACACTGTCAATCTGAACCCAAACTTAGCATAAAGGTGAACGCGGTTAAACGCTAGTAATATATTATAAGCCATGAAATCTGTGTATCCAGAAATTCTAACCAACCTCAGATGAGTTGAAGAGCTGAAAAATCCGCGAATCCTTAACCCAACGTGAAAAAATAGTTAGAAGTAGCCATGTGAATTACAGATTCGAGGACCCTTACTTCAAAATGACAAAGGACGTTTCGTTTCGAAACATCACAAAGCATATTCCCTTAAAATAGTCGGCGTTATTGTTGGAACATCTTTTGTATATTAATCATTCAAAACTATTGGAGACGCCAAGCGACTTAATACAATAAAAAAGTAGTTATTTATGGGTCAAATGTTGATCAATGAGTCATTTATATGCGTCTTTTTATCGATGTAGTGTAATCCGAACAAATTGAATTATAATTAAGTGGTCGAAGGTCACAGACAACAAAATGTGAATGATAGATGTATCCGTTCTAATGTTGTAGTGATGACGCTGCTGAGATGATAGCGTCTATCTTAAGAAGATGATCCTATATCTGCATCATTACATCCGTGACCATACGTTACCTGCGAACAGGTGAGATACGCATTACGAAAGGTGTAATTCCGAGAATACTTTTACATTGCGTTGTCAAAATCATTATTAAATACCTCTTTAATTGTTCGATCATTGTTTAATAATAGATTTCATACCAACATGCCTAATCAATGCAGTGTTGTGATTTCATTCATGAGCATTGGATGCACTACCAGTGGATTACGTGAAAAAACCATCTTGCAATTATAGCTATATTCATTATCAATATATTTAATAACAAGCCGTGAGGTGGGTCGTTTATTAGGACTAAAGTGCGACCCTTGAGGTCCACACGACGAACTTCCCAGTTTGATAAATATTTAATAACAATAATTAAATTAGATATTACACAGAAAAGTAATCATTTTAATCATTAAAACATAATTATTATCTATTTTTAACAAAAATAAAAAAAAAACGGCTGAACCGATTTTTATAAAATTTATGTCGCATCAAAATGACGTTAACACGCCTCGATTGACACCCTTACGAAGTCGATATAATTTTTTATTCGCGAGAGATTTTGTAAAGTCAACTTTTTTGGAGTCTATTTGGTTAAGAAAAAAGAACGGCTGAACCGATTTTGAAAAAAATTCTTTCAGATCATATTTACGTTAATACGCGTCAATTGGCATCATTTTTCATTCTCGAGATTTCGTCTTAGAAAGAAATGGACACATACATTTTTAAGTTTTCTTAAAAATGCCAAAAGTAAGAAGACCCCCCTCTTTGTACAAATTTGAGAAATTTTTGAAAAATAAATTCGACCTGATTCGTTTGATATTAAGTCTATTTATAGAAAAAATAACGCTGAATCGACTCCAACACACCGCACTTTTAGTTTCAAAGATATAAACAGCATCTGAGAGATTTTTGAGTTTTCTTAAAAATGCCAAAAGTAAGAAGACCCCCCTCTTTGTACAAATTTGAGAAATTTTTGAAAAATAAATTCGACCTGATTCGTTTGATATTAAGTCTATTTATAGAAAAAATAACGCTGAATCGACTCCAACACACCGCACTTTTAGTTTCAAAGATATAAACAGCATCTGAGAGATTTTTGAGTTTTCTTAAAAATGCCAAAAGTAAGAAGACCCCCCTCTTTGTACAAATTTGAGAAATTTTTGAAAAATAAATTCGACCTGATTCGTTTGATATTAAGTCTATTTATAGAAAAAATAACGCTGAATCGACTCCAACACACCGCACTTTTAGTTTCAAAGATATAAACAGCATCTGAGAGATTTTTGATTTTTTGTTAAAAATGCCAAAAGTAAGAAGACCCCCCTCTTTGTACAAATTTGAGAAATTTTTGAAAAATAAATTCGACCTGATTCGTTTGATATTAAGTCTATTTATAGAAAAAATAACGCTGAATCGACTCCAACACACCGCACTTTTAGTTTCAAAGATATAAACAGAATCCGAGAGATTTTTGAGTTTTCTAAAAAATGCCAAAAGTAAGAAGACCCCCCTCTTTGTAGAAATTTGCGAAATTTTTGAAAAATAAATTCGATCCGATTCGTTTCATATTAAGTCTATTTATAGAAAAAAAACGCTGAATCGATTCCAACACACCGCACTTTTAGTTTCAAAGATATAAACAGAATCCGAGAGATTTTTAAGTTTTCTTAAAAATGCCAAAAGTAAGAAGACCCCCCTCTTTGTACAAATTTGCGAAATTTTTGAAAAATAAATTCGACCCGATTCGTTTCATTATTTTCATTATTAATTTCATTATTTTCCTCTTTTTAGTGATTTTTTGAAGGTTTTTCTTTTTTTGTTAGTTTTTTATTTTTTACTTTTTAGTGTCAAAAAGTGACATTTACCTTACGAGAATCACACGCCGTTACTAACTTTTATTAAAATCAGCCGAACTACTGATCCGATTTTGATGAAATTTCTATGAGACCAATCTGAAAGTATGTCCTTTCAAATAAAAAAAAAATTTCAAAATCGGTTCATAAATGACTGAGTTTTGAGGTAACAAACATAAAAAATAAAAAAAAAAAAAATACAACCGAATGAAGAACCATCTCCTTTTTTTGAAGTCGGTTAAAAAAGGAAAAGTTTTCGGGTTGGCCCGCAGGATTAACCGGTTTCCACATTTTTTATATGGATTGTTCCAGACTAAACTTATGCACTGTTAACGCATGCAAATCAATTTTTCTCTATATGGTCATGATTTTCGTTAATACATAATTTGTAGGTGGATGATTACTTGCGATGATTGATTATCGTAACAACCTTGGCCTTGCAAAAGCTGGTTCTTTCGCCCCCGCAGAGAAACATCGTGTCGAGAGTTCTCAAGAGGTCACCCGACTGGACCCCCTCTGTAATTCCGGGACTGTCTTATATCCTGTACGGTGTACATTGAACTTAGATGACCATTACCTTCTAACCACCAAATCGCCGCTGTTACCAACTTAACATTACCCTCTGAAAATACTAAATACCTACTTGTTCAAATATGAAAACAGTTTGATTGATCAGCAATAATTGACAGCATAAATCAGCAACTCTTTCAGAAGAAGAGTTCCGATAATACAGCATAAACGAGTGGTCGGATAAACGAAAATGTCGGAAAATAAGGAAACAGCCAATGGGGAACGAAAGAATTAATGTAAAGAATGGAAATCCAATAAAAAATGGTGGAACCTTTGGTGTAAAGATACGAAATGTTACAATTACCACAAAACACCAAACCATAACAAACACTCTCGACGTACGTTTCGCCAACCAAGTTGGCATCATCAGGAGATGATTAAAACTCATCTCCTGATGATGCCAACTTGGTTGGCGAAACGTACGTCGAGAGTGTTTGTTATGGTTTGGTGTTTTGTGGTAATTGTAACATTTCGAATGGAAATCCAGTAGGTACCTACAAGTTTAAAATATTGTTTAATAATACTGTAATATAACGGTACTGTTAATTAGTATGTATATTTTTGGAGAATTAGAATTACAAGTAATGCCGGATAACAAAGTATCGCATAATCTACTGTACTTATTTTAGAAATATATACAATATACATGAAGATGAGCTACAGAAATGGAGAAATGGTTGATCATCATAAATTACATCAGTAATACCAATCAATAACAAGCCGTGAGGTGGGTCGTTTATTAGGACTAAAGTGCGACCCTTGAGGTCCACACGACGAACTTCCCAGTTTGATAAATATTTAATAATAATAATTAAATTAGATATTACACAGAAACGTAATCATTTTAATCATTAAAACATAATTATTATTTAAAAAAAAAACGGCTGAACCGATTTTTATAAAATTTATGTCGGATCAAAATGACGTTAACACGCCTCGATTGACACCCTTATGAAGTCATATAATTTTTTATTATCGAGATATTGTGTAAAATCTACTTTTTTGGAGTCTATTTGGTTAAGAAAAAAGAACGCCTGAACCGATTTTGAAAAAATTTCTTTCAGATCATATTTACGTTAATACGCGTCGATTGGCACCCTAACGTAGTCGATATCATTTTTCATTCTCGAGATTTCGTCTTTGAAAGAAATGGACACATACGTACTTACGTACGAACGTACATACGTACACACACACACAGAGACATATTTCTAAAAATAGTATAATGACCTTGAAACATAAAAATTTGTTATACATTTTGATTTCGATTTTCGGACCCATTACAATAACTTCCAATGGGAAGTTAATAAATCAATAATAAAATATGAAGTCGGTGAAAAAGTATAGTAAGTACCCATAGTGATTAATAACTTCTTTTTAAGCGACTTAATATTTTATTAAATTGGCGCAGATCTCAAAATTTCATAATTTTTCTCTTTTTAGTGGCTTTTTGAAGAAGGTTTTTTTAACTTTGAAAAATTACAAATGAGAAGCTATGAAAGTTTCCTGAGTCACAATATTGTACTTAACCTTATAATATTGACCTGTTAGTAATCTAAATTTACTTACTGAATACACAAGAATGTAATTAATTTTAATCCATCGCAAGTTTAGAATAATTTTTATTGTAAGTTAATGTTATTCCAGTGACATCTTCAAACAAATATGTTTTTGTTTGACATGCTGTAAAAGGATTACCTTCATTCATTTGTTAATTAAATCACACATATTTATATCAACCTATGCCTATCTTTTGTTCCACGCACAACTCACTAATCACTAATAATATAAGAAATAAGAAGCTGAAGCAAAACTGACAGGTGTGCCGTCCCAATTGGATCGCTGCTCCTGGAGAATTTTTTCTGAACTTTCCAAACATGATAGCAATTTTTCAGAAATCCGATGCGAAAATGTACTTTTTTGCCAAATAATGTTAGGATCAATTTTTTTAATCCCGCCTTGGATTTTTTCTTGTCCCTAGTGATGAGAAAAGCAAGACCAAGACCAAGACTTGGACAGTCTTGGTCTTGCTTATTTAGTCTTGGTCTTGCGTATCAAGTCTTGGTCTTGCTCATTTTATTTGTCTTTTTTTTAGTTGCGGTGCACGAGCGCACTTAAAGACGAGCCGCCACTGGCTCTGAAGTAAGAATTTTTAGTTTAGTCTTGTGTATTTGGTTTTGGTCTTGCATATTCGATTTTGGTATTGTTCTTGTTCATTCGGTCTTGGTCTTGGTCTTGCTTTTTCGCAAGACCAAGACCAAGACTGCAAGACCAAGACCAATTTTGCTCATCACTACTTGCCCCGTGGGCCATTCTGATAAGTCTCAGTAAGGGAATTGCTGCTGCTAAATTTCAATGGAATTTGTCAAACCGTTTCACAAATATACCATCTCAAAGTTTCAGACCAAACATATAAAACATTCTGTATCTGAGGGTAAGTTCGGTTTTACGCTCGATTGATCGAGCCGAGCGAACAGATTTTTGGTCACGTGACAAGCGAGCAAATCGAGCCATCTAAACAATTCCGAACGTAATCTAGCAGATTTTTCCAAACGTCAGAATAAAATGGCGCCAATAATTTAAATTCTTATTACTAAAGCCGAAATATATTCTTTATTGCTCTTCATTTTGATTTAATTCAACATTGTTATAATAATAAATCATGAATCACAATTTTTTTCGTTTTATTCCTTTATTTTAAAATTAATAGTAGTACTGGTTGTTGATTTTTTCGACCCATAGATATAATAAATATTTTATTTAATCATTCTGTGCGATATAGACTTATTGATTATTATTATTCTTTGAATAAATATTATTCGTGTGTTTTTACCTATTGAAAAATTACCTCATATAAATAAACTTCGAAATTTATCCATTCTCACAAGTGTTTCCGCTCATTTTTAAAATGAATGCTCTGAAGATGGTTGAATCTGCTTACTCGCTCGCTTTCCTCGGAGCAAATCGAGCGCGCTCGATCTGCTCCAGATCTTAAAACCGAACGCAGGATAGAGATTTTTCAGAGCATATAAATGTTAAATCCGAACGTATTAGAGCACTCCGATCAATCTGAGCGTAAAACCGAACTTACCCTGAGTAACCCCTCGCCAAAAAAAATTCCTTTGTTGATCAGGACTTGCCTTAACTTCCTCTATCCACCACTGGGCTATGTCGTATAAGTCATGAAACATCCTGTATATAAACGCGGGAGTATACCGAGCAATAAGGGGATCGCTGCATACACATGCATTGAAGTCTCCTGGGATGTCATTATTACCTACTGGCAACAAAAAGGATATTCGTCGAACAGGACGTAATATTATACACCGGAGTTTTGTTCTATGATTACTATTATTATTATTATTACCAGGGACGTACTCGTGCCAGAGCGTTGCCCGAATTTTTTGTTATAGGATGGGTTTAATCCTGCCACTATTAAAAAATTCACAGATTTCGCAATCCTTGCAACCATCGAGGACATTGGAAATGATAACAGCATATATGAAACATAATTAACTGTTTATTATACACACAATATTTATCAATGCACTGTTTAGTTTTGTCAGGAATAACCCTATTATTCTTCTGTTATATACGCGTTCACTTTTGCTTGATTACTTAACTTTTAAATGGATTTTTCTACAGTATTTATTAACATTTGCTCAAAAATAACATCGCAGATCGTCGCAAATACCTCTCAATTAACTAGACATGATATAAAACACATTTCGAAAAAATTGCACTTGTTCAATTTTGCATGATTGCTCCTCACTTGATCGCGACACCGTTGTCTTTTGGCCTTGAACGAAAACTCGTAACTCTGCCCCCATATACGGACATAAACATTTCCAATGTTAAAACTTTTGAAATAATTGAAATATTTTAATAAAAATTGGTATCCAGGGGTTTTTTGACATGAGAAATTCAAATTTGATATTAGTTTGGCTTTGTATATAGATAGATTATTATTACACACATTTTCGTAACGTTGTTCTATTGTTCAGCTCCACTTCTCTCCGCGAGTCATAGCATGACGATTATATAGAAAAGATGTCGAGGTTTCTGTATCTCAGTTTGTCTTTCCAGAGGTTTTAGTGTTTGATATTCGAGGTTTTTCTTCGAAGCCATTGACTTTTTACATAAAATATATTTATTTAAATAGATATATCAATGCCAATGTCAAAATAAATGAGTTTATAAAAAAATAGTGAACTGAAAATTATCTAGTGGAAGCAAAATAAAACCACAAAAATGATCAATGTACGCATGTCACAGGATCATTAGAGCGGCACAAATAAGTTATAATAATAAGTGCCTGTATCATTATTGTTGTGCAACCCGGATGCCGTGATGACATCAGTGTTAAAAGAAAAGAATTATTAAAATAAGAGGACTAACTATCACGTCTCATCTCTTGGCTTATTACTTGTAGATATTGAATGTAGCTTGTAGTCCAAGCTCTGACCATACAAAAGTCTACTGGGACAACACTACTAAAATTTTAATATTGAATCCCTATATTATTAAACGAGCAAATCTTGTATATACCGGGTGGTGAACTGCTCAGGTGTATATAGGGATTTAACATGTAAAATCATAAATATGCAGTTTCCTGCTCTCTTGATTTTTTTAGAAAAAAAATTTCATTAAACTAAAAATGATCACTGTTAAATTATCTACATGATATGTCACTTAGTTACAACGAAAATAATTTTTATACAGCGTGGTTACAAAAAATGCATATTTTTGACCTTTTGACTTATTATTAATTTGTCAGAAAAAATTATTCTTGATAAAAGTTTGTTTATGCTCTAAAACCCAAAAGGAGATAATTAGAATCGATATAACTCTTCTCGTGTACAGGGAGGATCTGAAAGTTTGATTTGGTCTAAGAATAGAAAGACCTAGTTGACACACCTTTAAACGGATTAAAACCAAATTTAAAACTTACGGTTTTTAGGGGATTCCTCAAATAGATTTTTCTTATTTCCTCCCTACTCCCTTAAACAGGGGTAGTTTATTGATGTACAAAAGTAGCAGTGCACCACCCGCTATATAAAATTTCAAAAAAAATTAAAATGAACTCGCTATGTTAATTTGTTTCGGAGATCTGGTGAAACAAAGTTTGACCTAAAATACTTGAAAATCACCGAAAAATTAAATTTTTTCATATTTTGTCTCGTAACTTTTTTTTAACGACTAAAACTGGTCAAGTCCGGGTCACAACTTAAGCAGCTAAATAAAACGAGGAGATTTTACGGTCCGACTTCTAGCGGCCCTAGGTCCCGTCATCCGACGTTTCGACATCATATCATGACTTCTTCAATAATTTATATTAGAAATCGTGTCCATCATGATTATAATAAAATTAAGAAAAATCGCAGGATAGTGGACAAAATATTTGATTTATTAAATGTACAACGTTTCGTCTATTGGGATCCGTCAGATAGGTGGAGCTTCATAAACATGGCGCAGACGGGGGGAAATTTCATATACGGGGTATACTTTTGCGTGTAATTTTATGATTTTCAAAGTGATAAGAAATGATAAATATAAGTGCAATTTGTGATTGGGCCGGTACGAATCCTAAACAAAGGAATTTCGTTGAAGGAGAACGGGTTCTCAAAGCCGGGCATATTATCAAATGTCAGAAATATAACGAGAAAAATGCATGCAAAATGAACTGTCAAAAGTAGTAATCTTTACGACATATTGCTTAAAAACATCAAAATTAAAAGAAAATCTCCACGAAATTAATCATCCGCGTTCAATGCGCTTTTAAGGCTGGGTTAGGTGAATAATGTAAACACAATATAACTGCAACATAATAAGTTATATTGTAATAAGTATGTAAGTTACTAACCTCAAAATATTTGTATACGAAGTTAATCATATAAATTTGTTAATCATCAGGGATTCAACTATTTTAGTGAAGTATGATAACAAGTACATCTTATTATTACTATAAAATATTTTTTTAATTCATAAGTACAGTTTTTCCACATTTCATTAGAAAATAATTCTCTGTAAAGTAAGTTTTACAAGGCAATAACTGACAGTGTTTATTGCCATGATATTAGAAAACGTCGCGAATTCCATTTTCGATAAACTTTTTGTTTATTTTACTTGTTTTATTTTTGTAATAAACAATTTCATGATTAATTTGCACTATTAGCATGTAAAATTTTCACTCGTTTGAGTACAATTTTCTGCCACCAGATGTCAGATGCTCATTTGACGGACCCCAATAGATTTAGACTTTTTCACTATCCTGCGATTTTTCTTAATTTTATTCTTCAATAATATTTTAACATACTTACGTAATATGGATGCTGAGTTTATTCTAAACTCTAAAGGAACTCTCAAAAATAAAACTGATTATTACTTTTCGAATTTTTTCGTAATTTCGAATGAACTTTAACCATTTAATTCATACTTAAAATCAGACACTAATGTTGTTAGTTGACGAGCTTCTATAATATACTAAATCTACCTATCAATATTAAATTAGATCTTACTAAAATCACACGTTCGGACAAAACGTAAGTCTAAACACAAGGTTTTTATAGCAGCAGGCATCACGAAGGCAAAAAGAAATAAAAGAAAAAAGAATCACTGTTCTGGAAAAATGATCATAAACTTCTTACAAACATTATCAATCATGTATAGAATTGGCTGCTTACTATTTCAATAAAAATAACTATGTATATTCAATAAAAAAAATCTAATCATATTTGTAGTGTCTGAAGGACTGTGTTCATTGCCCCACAACGGATATTCGCGCGTATACTAAGTGAGTAGCAAAATCTAGATTCACATTCGTGAAGTACAGGATTTAAGTTTTCCATTGATTTATTTCAGTAATTCTAGATAAATGCCGAGATTAGATATACAAGTTCGCATTATCTTACTGTTACGGATCACCCTGTATATAAACGGCAGGCAATAGTTCTGAGAAACGGGGTCTGCTTACTGAACAACTAGTACCTGCGCGAAAGTTCTAGTGAAAGCGAGAACACACTAGGCTTATGCCACGCAGCATATATAAACAGCCAGTACGAGTGAGTGAGGATCAGTCAACGGTAAGTCACCCGAAAGAAGCTATGCTTTTTACGTCAACACATACGATGGGCTACGCAAGTCCAGTACAAAATATAAATACAATTTAATTGAAAGAAGAATTAACATACTTATATTATTTAAAATTACTTGTATAGATACACACAGTACTAATGTTGTACAATACGTTATCTTTGTGTTGGTGCATATCTATACGTGTGCATAGGCCAATGCGCGTGCGCCAGTATATTATTTTTCACAGCTGACCAAGCGCAATACGTATAAAGTATATATATAACTATGAGTGTAGCTATAGATATACTTTTAACATGAGCATGTCGGTGACGTGACGCGAACCCATAAGTTTTTCCCCTGCCAGAAATCGTCTAACGCGCCTATAGAAAAATAGCTTCAAAAATTACTGTTATTCATCTGAGCCGATGTGTCGAACCGTTTATTTCTTTTTGTCCATCACTAAATCATTCATACAGTATACATTCATATTGTTATGTAATTTATTAATCAATGCATTGGTAAAGAAATGGTAATGTTTATTATTTCTAACCTATCATCACCGATTCCAAATGTGTAATTATTCCGGGTCATTTCAAGTACATTTTGTTGATGAAATTGTTATTTTTATTCTTCAATGGTCCACCAAAATAATTAACTCATCGACACAACACCGCGATGTGTATCACGAAGATTGAAGAATGACGTCAGGTAGGGTACATTGGAAGACACTAAAAATATCGGAGGACAGGGTGGTCCAGTGGTTAGCGTCGCGGCAAATATCAAAAAAATTATTAAAACCTTTTTTGTTCCTTATTTTATTTACAACAAAAAATGTCTTTACCAAAATTTGCCTAGAACCAACCGCAAACGAGTTACAGGGACAAAAAAAAAGATTTTTGTCATGTAAGGTGTCCGCCAAAAAATTGGGCAAAACATGAGCTTATCCATCCCAAGTAGTCATAATATTATTCCTTCATTCAAAATCCCAATGAGTAGGAAATAATACCTTATGCCCATCCACCAGTGGGCAAACTTATACAGTTCAGCGGATGGTAGAGTGCCCGCGGTGAGAGATGAAGCCAGGCACGTCATCAATAATATGCTAGTGAACGCCTGCTTGCCCGTACACAAAACTGCACATTGGGTTTTATGACGTTAGGTACAATTTTGGCAAACTGCTATTCATGACAATAAACAGCCAATAGCAAGCTAGAAGGCGGGCGCAATGCATTTACGTTACTATGACGCGGTGGCTTCATCTTTCGCCGCGCGAGGTCTATTACGAATGCATTAGGCAACGTTTTTGACAGGACCTGCTATCGTAATTATATTTACCGCATACCAGAAATGGAGGGTTTGAGAGACTAACTGGACTTCCGTGATCAGTATTGAAATATTCTTTAATTTTTCGATTAACGATAATTTCGAATTTGCTGTGTACATTTTTAACATATGGTTAAGTAAGACCATATGTCATCAACTACTGCAATAATACGTAATAGTCCGAGAGCTAGTGACAATTTTTTGGTGTTATTTATTCAAGGCTTTACTTTTGTGAAGATGTTGAGGGAGGCATATTAAAATACCCTGTGTAAGGGATTTTTCTAGATAGCGGTATGGGAGAGATGCAGACCGCCACCAACATGTAACAAAAAAAAATGGTCACAATTATTATTGCTTCAAGGCTAAAAGTGTTTGCATAGCTTGTCGGTGACCTAATAATGTCATTATAATATTTGCAGATCAATTGGTCGGTATTAAACGGGTGGCAGATCACCCTAAGCGTGTCATGTGCCCGACGAAGTTTATATTATTAGTTCAAGGTTAAAATTTTAATATGTTGTTACGGCGACTGTTTTAAGTATATATTTCAATTTGCAGAACAAAATGTCTATTAACCCCCTTGCAGAACGTTATAAGCACCTAGGCTAGCAAGTTTCCCTCTAAAAGAGGGGGTTAAAACCGACATTTTGTTCTGCAAATTGAAATATATACTTAAAACAGTCGCCGTAACAGCATATTAAAATTTTAACCTTGAACTAATAATATAAATTTCGTCGGGTACATGACACGTTTAGGGTGATCTGCCACCCCTTTAATACCGACCAATCGATCTGCAAATATTATAATGGCATTATTGGGTCACCGACAAGCTATACAAACAATTTCAGCCTTGAAGCAATAATAATTGTGACCATTTTTTTTGTTACATGTTGGGGGAGGTCTGCATCTCTCCCATACCGCTATCTACCAAAATCCCTTACACAGGGCATTTTAATATGCCTCCCTCAACGTCTTCACAAAAATAAGGCCTTGAATAAATAACACCAAAAAATTGTCACTAGCTCTCGGTCTATAATATGTAAACATTTAGTAATGATGAACGTATCTTTAAAAGTATTAATAATGTGTCGACAAATTTGATTGCGGTAGTTCCTATCAATTACTACAGCCAACCTCAATTATCCGGCTCTGACTTCTGTGATTCTCTATTATCTGCGATTGTTTGTACTACTTACCGTATATATTTGAGGTTTTCAAATTTTAAGTTTCGTCTTGAGCATTCTCACTTAGTAAAAATGTACACTTTTTTTCACGACACAGGAAATATATAATATAGGTAGTATATGCTATCTTACCTTTAATCTAGTCACTAATAGTTCTGGATACTGACGGTACGTTCGCTAGGATAGTTCTAGTCACGCTTTTTTAACTTTGCATGGCGACTCCTATGATGCATATCCTTTTTTGTTAATACTGGTGAGAAAGCGGCCTAATACTGAAAAACTTTAATAATTATGAAAAAGTGGTGAAACAGAATAAAAAAATAAATTAAGAATACCTACTTTAAATTTATTTATTTATTGATTTTATAACAATAATTTTATTTACACAAATTATATCTAAAATATTATCTAATTTGATTATTTCCTGAGACGGAAAAAACGTAACAAATTGTATAATGATCACTCAGAAATTTTGCACAATACTATATTATTAATGTGTATGTTTTTAAAATATGAGATGTACACAATATTTAAAAGAGAAAAAATCACATGCAAAACATAATAATCTACCGAGCAGGTAAGTTCCTTAGGGAGTTCATCGTAAACACGCTTTAGCGGAATTTTTTAATAATAATAAATAACTGATAATAATAATTGAAGAAAGGACCCCCCCAGGGGGAACATTGGAATGTGGTTGCTATCGCAAATTGCATTCCAATGTTCTTTGGGGACTAGCGCTCCCTGGGACCCGAGCTGGTATGACTAATAAGTAAGCCAAGCGTCAGCTGGCGCACCCGCGGTGGGTATGGATGTAAGAGGCTGCGAAAGTGGTAAAAAAAATTTTTTTAAGTAATAGTACGCCGGCTGAAACTTGTTTTTATAAATAGCTGACATCATTGTGAGTTGAAAAATAATCGTCAGCTGCATCGTGGAAGGGGGATTGTGCGTCAGCTGGTCGCATGAACTTGTAAAAAAACACGTAAAATATTGCGCATTTCACTTTTGTGCACCGACAGCAGCTGAGGTTTCGTTACCTAGGATTTAGATTATAATTGTCTCAGCTGCTGTCAGTGCAAAAAAGTGAAATGCGCAATATTTTACGTGTTTTTTTACAAGTTCATGCGACCAGCTGACGCACAATCCCCCTTCCACGATGCAGCTGACGACTATTTTTCAACTCACAATGATGTCAACTATTTATAAAAACAAGTTTCAGCCGGCGTACTATTACTTAAAAACATTTTTTTACCACTTTCGCAGCCTCTCACACCCAAACCCACCGCTACTTGAGCAGCTGACGGTCGGTTTACTGATTAGTTGTACGAGATCAATTACTATCGATATCAAAATCAGCCGGCTTACTATGACTTTTTCATTTGCAACGCAAACTACCGGACAACCATATTAACGTAGAATTTTCAGTGCAGTGTTATTAAAACATTAAAAAAGTACTGAAAATCGTGTTTGTAGGTATTTCAGCAAAACTTATTAAAAAGTAAGATGGCAGTGTTATTAAAACATTAAAAAAGTACTGAAAATCGTGTTTGTAGGTATTTCAGCAAAACTTATTAAAAAGTATGATGGTCGGTTGTCATTTTATTTTAGAAAAAAATATAAAAACATTCAATAGTTTGAATTATTTTTATTAATCATAAGACATGCACACAATTTGTTGACCAATACAGGACGGCAGAAGTAAATATTTTTAATAATGTATAATTGGGAAAACAATTTTTAAAACAAAAAAAAAAAACTATATCAATAAAGGTCTTAAATTTCTGTAAATTAAATAAAGTGAAAATAAGTACGCGAATAATTATAATTATGAAAACAAATCAAAACACAATAGAATCATAGTATAAATAAAAAATATACCATTAAGATCGTATTTTCATTTCGACATGAACGTAATAGTCCAAGATCTGACCGTAAAAAAGTCTACTAAACAACAATACTCAAATTTTATTATTATTGAATTCAACAGATATAATATTATGATGAAAAACATCAAATCGGTGCCAGACTAATTCGATTTTTTATTACTTTTTTGTTGTGAGTATCCCGAATACGCCTTAACACTACTTGATGACATTTATACAATTTATGCAATTTTTTTTTGCATGCCTGGTAGACCTCTCTCTGAATGGATAAATGTTCAATATTGATACTTCTCTATAATCTGTATAAATTTCATCAACTAGTTGAATCGTATTCGAGATACTGACAAAAAAAAACAGAATATTTTAATCTGCCACCGACTTGTCTGTTATCATATTATCGGTTAAATTTAATAATATTTATAAAATTTTAGTAGTGTTGTTTGTACGGCCAGAGATTGGACTATAACTAAATATGGACAATATAGTGGCGGCAAATTAAATAATCATTATAACCTACAAAATTATCGAATAAGAAATCATCACAAACGCAGTCCATAATAATAAATATTATATTTATTATTTATGCTACAATTGTATATTGAAAACGTAATTATTCCGCCTATAATTTATTGTTTTCAGCAATTAGAAACTAAAAAAAAAGTTGTAAATAGTTACGAATAAAAAATACTAAAAATACAATAGCAAAACATTAAAATATCTAGTTACCTATTCTGTAAAATAAGCTTGTTCAAGATTTCTGTATAATTCAGTCACAATGAAAAATCGCGAAGAAATAAATGGATTAATTTTTTCGATTTTAATCCGGTGTTTACGTGATGAGCATCAATAATAACCAGAACTGGGCACTAATTCAAGCAAAATTACTTAAAATACTAATTGAATTACCTTGGTTTTTAGTTATTGAAATACCGGATAGTAATTGGAATATTTTGCAATTAATTACTTGAACAATGCTCTAATTATAGTAAATTTGAAATATAAAGCATTTGTCACAAATATTTGGTAATTAGTATTTCAAATACTTTACGTCAGTAATTTGTCCAGTCCTGATATCTACCGTGGTGGGATAAATCAAATATGTTGCCAGTAAAAAACAGACTCTAGGAAATTACGTTTTATAAAAAATAAATTCTCTCAAAAATGCGAGAACCTGTATAGAAAAATAATCGTAGTCTAATTGTTCCTTTATTTATTGTAGATTATAGAATCTAATTGTTTCATTACAACAATGTAAAATATATCTGTGGCGACAAATCAAACTGATTTCGCAAAATTTGTATTAAAACGGTTTGTTAATATCTCCGACGCTTGGAGTCACGCAATCTTTTTCGCTGCATTTAAAAAAGAAAGCGAAATTCGTTCACCCATGAACTTCTTAATTCTAAATAAGTTCATTTTTAGATAAAAAAAAGTACGTATTTGCTCGAATTTTAGTCGACTCTTCATTCACAAAGCTCGTATACAGATTATATCAAATTAAACCCGTGCATAGGGCATTCTGTGTGTAAGACAGAGATTGATACATAAAGCAATAAGTAAGAATGAGATAAATGATCGCTAATAGAATGTTACGTGGTTACTGTAAATTAAACTGATAAAAGATTTACATTTTTACAGCATAGAAGGAGCAAAAAAACAAAGATGACGCTATTAGGTTGTATAAATATTATTTATTTAGAGTAACCACGTAACATCCTAAGCGATCATTTATGTCATTCTTACTTATTGCTTTATGTATCGATCTCTGTCTTACACACAGAATGCCCTATGCACAGGTTTAATTTGATACAATCTGTAGAATGAAGGTGTTTCAAGACGTGTGGTGCGTCTGCGGCGGGCTTAAGACGTATTTATAAAATAACGATCGCAATTAATTATCATTAATTAATTATTTGGGAATAGCAACTTATTCAAAATAATCTTTGGCTAAAATATTAACACGCGCCAGCGCACGCGGAGCGCATAATGAAATTTTTTCAATCAGAGCCCCACCCAAAAGAATGTATTTTCATAAAATAAGCGCCTGCTCATCACGAAAACGTCACATCACCAATGCATAGAAAACTCTCAGAGCGATTTTACTGAATAGAAAATACATTTTTTCAGTTTGTTGTAACGCAACAATCATTAGCAACAATTTGTTTTATCACAACACAAATGGACACAAAAATATGGACCATACATTATACAATGATTTTTTTAACGAAAAATAAAATTCTTTTTATTTACTATGGCACACGGTATATAAGAATAAATCCTTAGAAATGGACACAATGTTTTTGTTGATATTTACAAACAATGATTGAGGAATGTACACCAAAAACTATTTTGTAAAATTTCATTAAATTTTTCCTAGATTATTCTATAAAAAACATTCCTTTTAATTTGTAGTGATAATTCGTTTTAAAGTGCAATAACGTTCAATAATGACTTGTTTCTTCCAGTTCGTAAATTAGAGATGCAAATGGATGATCAGACGGGCAATTAAAATTACAAACGACCACATTCAACTCTCAGTGTGAAGATTTTAACCTGAAAAATGTTTCAAAACAATATAGGTACGGGGTGTTTATTTTCCAGACGTGAATTCTTGTAATTTGCCGACTCTTTCAAAAGGAATCAAATTTTTATGAAAAAAAAAATAATTTAAGGCAGTCTGGCTCTGAGATATTGGTGCCGAAATCGTACAGGAACAGTCTTTTTTCTTTAAAAGGGGATTACATTATTAAAAAAGCCAAAACACCACTTCACTGCCATACCATAGTAGAGAGAATAATACAGTAGAATCGCTCTTCTGCCAGTACCTAAATAGCGCAGACAAGCTGCACAGGTTGTGTTAGCTTGCAGACCGATCAGGCACGTCCATACTGTTTTCTGATTGGTGCTTCCTACATACTAGTCAGTTTGGCTGTATGACTACTGTATTGTTTTTTTTTTTTAGTGTCATAATAATCATTGTGTTTATATTATATTGTTTAATATGTTTATTTGTACCTATTTTGTGTCTATTTTACAAACCACCCACAAAATGCAATCATCTTTATTCTATTACCCAACGCAACACAAATGGTAGCATTTAAAAACATTTTTCTAATACGGCCCTGTTACGCTACATGCAGTGGAAGGAACAGACGACATTCGCTGGCTCCCTTCCCCACACCATCAATGCAAATATTGCTATTCATAACCCTCCTTTTTTCGTAGTCGGGTAAAAAAGGGATGTAATTATCTGTGTGCTATGTATTTTTTCTCCTACCTAGGCCGAAAGTTCGTACTTTTGTCCATGCCAAGCGGGAACAAAGTCGCTCTTTATTCCCGTGGTACGGACAAGTGCGCGTGCGCCGGCTCTCACGCACCTACTTCTGTCTCCTACACATTAAAATTATTTCCTTTAAAATTATTACTTCCCACCTCTACTATGGTAGGGAAGTAATGGATTCAGTCCGAAAACAATATTTCGAGATTTTAACAGATTTTCACGTTTTGAGACCCTAGCAATCGTTTAAGATCATTTTCTGACTGATGTCTGTATGTGTGTGTGTGTGTATGTGTGTGTGTGTGTGTATGTGGTCAATTTTTCGCCTTCGATATCTTAAGAACGGAACAACATACGGGCATGCCGATTGTTCTATTGTGTTTATCAGCCTTTAACTTAGATCTGATTAGATTTTGAGTCAAATCGGTTCAGTGGATCCTGAGATATTCAAAAAAACGTCCTCAATGTCACGTATTAACATAGGTAAAAAAAAATATAAATGAATTCTAGATGTTATAATATGAAAAAAATGTAAATATTTTTTTTCTCTAAAATGTATAGTTTTCGAGAAAAAAAATATTTTACTAAAAAAAATAAAAATTGTACGTAAATCAAGGTAACCATGATTTTTGCTATATTAAGCTAGCCATCAATAGATCACCAAACAAAAAAGAGGGCCATGCTTTTTTCAAAGAATAAAAATTAAATTGTGTTTTAAAGACCACCAACAGCTAAGGTTATTTGGGCCTAGTCAAAGAATAAAAAAAAGAGTGTTTATTTTTTGCAAATATTTACTAGGTGGGAAGTATAGGACTGGTCATCAGTCGAATTTTTTTTTAATAATTTTAATAATAAAATAAAACAAAAATAATAATTTCAATAATTTTTTTTCCAATTTTGCGGACTTTCGGCCTGGCAGGAGAAAAAATAGTATGCGCAACACGGGAGGAAATTACATCTCCTCCCGCGTATTTGCCACCCTTGCCTTCGGCTCGGGTGGCAATTTTATACGCGAGAAAAAATGTAGCACTTTCCTCCCTTGTGGCACAATGTACTATTTAAAAATAATTACTCTAACAAAATTTGAACTAGTTGAGACAATGCGCTTTACCTGTGATATTTAAATGACAATGACGTGGCCCATTACAGCACTATAGTTGATTAAAGCTGCGATCAGATCACGCAGTGCAGCAGCAGCAGCGGCGACAGCAGCAATTCACCCCTGAAGACTGGCCCACCTGATGAAGTCGGGCAATTCACGTACCGGAACATCGCGTGCCAACGCTTTCACGCGCAAGTTCCTGTCGTCGGTCAGCAGAACCACTTCGCGATACAAATGCCTCGGTTCACCTGTACAAGTACCCAAGCATTTATAACCGCGTCTTCACTCGCGTTAATGTCGGTTTTATCGAAAACAGCATCTTAACTCGGTCGAAGCCGGATAAAATGGACCCACTACTTTAATGTTTCTACGAATGATTGTACCAAATTCGAGTCGGAGAAGAAGTTATATCTACGCGTCATTATAGACGAAGTATAGAAGAAAAGTTACTATGATAAAAACTAGGATAGCTCTGATAATGAGGAAAACGTTGCTACGAATTGTTTGGGTATGTTGCAATAAAATGCCTATAAACGGCAATTCACAATGGAAAAAAGCACAAACTTGCGGTTCGCTTACCGTCTTCATGTCGATCTCGATTTGACGTACGACAAAGGCTAAGCGCCGTCGTCAGAATGCGGTCATCGTTCCTCGGTCCAACGTCCAAGTCGCTGATGTCTTCCTCGAGGGTGAAGTTGGATGTTGGCACTGTTGTGCCGCGTGTCGTCACATAACGCACAGACGGTTGGCGCGATCGCAGGAAATCCAGGGCACAGCGCGACGCGTCGGCTACGAGAGCGACGTGAGCCGGATCGACAGTCGGACGCGACGCCGGCGGCGGTGTTCTGCCTCCGCGCGCCAGACCTTCCAGCTCGTTGAGTACTGCAACAAACAAACTTCGTTAAATCGACGTTGCGGTTGTTGGATGCTGAGTTCTCAGTTCTTAAACACACTGATATCTAATATGTGGATGTCGAATGGCGGCCATTATAAAAAACCAACTTGTGCTGCGACATATTATTGATGGGTGACTTTATGAGCGGGCTGTTAAAAAAAAAGTTACGAATCCACGTGGGAATACAGGGACAGGACAGGTAAATGTTCTCAGTTTGTTAAAGTTTAAACTTGCCTATGCTGGGTTATCGCACGTTTTACTTACTGTCATCACTCGTCGTAATATAGTCCATTACACATCTAGATATACAATCTACTATTGTTACTCAAACTTCCGCAAATGATCGTCAACAGCTACTTTACTTGAATTTTAAAATTTAAACCATCATATAATAACTACTTAACAGTTTTCGAGGGCTTGAGAATAGCCGAGAGTGTAGCGGCGCTGTTGTTTACATGGTGTTGCTATGGTTCCTCTATTACAAGTCCCCAGTTCTCGGGTTCTAGCCCGAGAGCTGGTAAAAGTGTCAATTGGATTTTCAATTTATTATTAAAAAAAAAAAAAAAATGAATTGAAAATATGAATTGGTGCTAGGCCCAAATAACCTTAGCTGTTGATGGTCTTTAAAACACAATTAACAATTAACAGTTTTCGAAAATGAAAAAAAAAACTCAGTTTATAAATCTATATAAACAGACAACGTATCTGCTTGTCTAGAAATTTTAATCCACTTTCAGGTGAGCTGAAGAATTTAAATTTGGCGCATTTATAGATCTCCCTAAATTACCCGAAAAAATCCAACATCTTAAAAATTGTGTGAATTAAGAGTTAAAAGGATTCTTTTGAAGAACACGTTTGTGCTAATTAAATGGTTAATTGATTGGTGCAAATAGACGCTGTTGTTGAGCGTCTATAATTTACAATCCAATCTCTAATTTAACTGGTGCAAGCGAAAGTCGATCAATTCGTGACCGTCGACAACAAATCGACTTAGGGAGAATAGTTTATACAATGTTGATATTAATTATTTGTCTGAGTGAAGTATTTGAATAAATCTAGACATACCGACAGAGAGGACAAAACTGACCGAGGTGACTTTGTTAATGAGTAAAGTACCGACATGGCATGAACACAGCATCAACTTGTTCTCAGTGTCAATGCACTTTGCGGTCAACCTGGTGTCACTCATGTTTGTATATAGTCATGCATATTGTGGATTCAATAATATTAGAAGTTTTATCACTTCCTGACACAAAGCAATCTTCAGTACATCACTAACGCTTGTCATTCATTTCCAGCCTCCCGGGTAGATACTTTATTGATGTTCTTTTTGAATCGCATCAGAAAAACATCTCTATTACGCCACACCATAAGATTCGTTCGAACATCTGTCAGAAACAGACTTCTGACATTAGAGGAAGAAGAGGAAGAAGTTCCATCTACTTCCCAGCATTTCTTTTCTTCATCAGTGATTGTTGAAAGATAGTTATTGTTGATTATAGACGATATCTATCGTACTAACTTATATCTATCAATTAACTTAATCAGTTCCAAGTCTTCATGGTTTCCGGGTAGAAATACCACCGGACCACGGCCTACAAGCCCGGAAACCATGAAGACTTGGAACAATGCCGGCCGTGAAAGCTTACACACCTGGATATAACTTAATCAGTTGTCGAACTGTGTGAGGACGAGAAAAAAAAACAGGGAACAAAATTTAAATTTTTGAGGACAATCATTGGAGATGAAATGGAGTGTGAAAGAGACAGTAGAAAATTTGTTTGAACGTCTGTCAGAACAGACTCGGAAACTTGAAGAATATTGGAGGAAAAATGACAAGTAAGACATGTTCAAAAGAAGATGAAGCGATTGAGTAATTTTGTTGGACTGCATGGATATGAGAAAATTGATACGCAACAAGAAGACAGTGTGGTCCAGTTGTTACCGTCGCGGCCTCTGGATCAGACTGTCGTGGGTTCGAATCCCGCCTCCGCTCATGGATGTTTTGCGATGTCATTTAGTTTTAAGTGTGTTGTTTAATGTAATCAAGACGCTAATGGCCTAAGTTGTCGACGCGTAATTTACAATAAATAAATAAGATACGCAACAAAATTTAACTTTTGGGAGGATAATGGCGATGGAATTAGTGGATGAAAAAAACGAGATTTAAACATCAAAATTAATAAAGTAATTTGTTTATACGGCTGAATTTCTTTGGTAATAGAAGGTGATTGGATAAGCAGCCAATAGATCAATCATAATCAATTCCTGCATTTTTGGAAAGAAAAAATCGTTTTTCTTTCCAAAAATGCAGGAATTGATTATGACTGATCTATTGGCTGCTTATCCAATCACCTTCTATTATCAAAATTAATGTTGGTGTTAAACCTCTTTCCATTTAACTGAATTCTCCAAGGGGACAATATATTAGATTATATCAGTTGAAGGTATTTAATACATTAACAGAACTTGTTACGTTCCATGAAAAGAAAATGCTTCAGTGTGAAGTAACAAAATGAAACGATACTTTTATCAGATGTGAGTTATTTTATGCTCTTTGGATGTACCAAAGTTAAGTTATTCAACAACGTTAATTGTTCAATGTAGGTACAGAACCTTCGGTGTGCGACTCCAATTCGCGCTTGACTGTTTTTTTCCACAAAATTCCCTGAATTTCCATGACCAGTAAAATTCCTTGACTTTTCCACAAAGTAGCCAGCCTGTGACTAGACAGTCAGGCGACTGGCATCTGTGCTTTGCCCTGACTGAACGTCTACTAAACATTATCCAAAACCGGACACAAACTATAAACTTGATTATTAAATCATATGATACACTTACCAACTAATGGCACCATAAGGGTATAAATCGGTTGAGCATTGATGACAGCCTTGGTGATAGCTTGAAGCTGGGCAAGATAATCCACAAAACAATTGGTGTCCGGAACTAAATAGTGTGGTTTCACTTCAATCACCACACTCACAATTGACTGTTGAAGAATTGCCTGTAACAAAAAAAAAATATAGTTAAAAGAAAATTACTTCGCTAGTTTCAATTTGTAGTTAAAGCAGGAATGCAAGGTACTTTCTCACGTTATCACTTAAGCTAAATCAATAAAAATTATATTTTTTGTATGCAGACGAAGCCACGCCTTGTCTTCTTCTAATTGCTTCTGTAAGTTGCCTATTTTGAGAAATGAAAACAATATCTCTAAATTAAAAAAAATGAAATCAATATTAATTATACAAAATTCCTTTTATCTTAATATATAAATGCGAAATACCACTCACTCACTCACTCACTCACTCACTCACTCAATCAATCAATCAAACAAACACTCATTCATTCACTCACTAACCCTCCCTCCCTCCCTTTCTCCCTTCCTCCCTCAGTCACTCAATCAAACACTCACTCACTCACTCTGTTGTCGAGCGTCTATAATGTACAATTGATTCATTCATTCATTCACAAAAACATCTATATAGAAAAAGGTCGCTTTTCAAGCTACATTTTGATCAATATGAGTAGAAAAATGTTGTTTCGAACTATAAATAGACGTACACAGTTTAAAAAAATATCGTTTCATTCGATCATTTATTATTCGAGCAGAATCGATTTGAAATTCTACAATGGAGTAATATTTGCGGCCATTGTCAAATCATATTTTCTGACAATGCTTTCTGCAAGCGAGCATTAAAAAGTTTCTCGACAAAATGCGAAAGGAAAATGGCCTTGCCTAAGACATCGGATAGCCAAATACAATACGGATTCCAAGATCCGGGTTCACAGCATCGCACGTCGTCGCGTATTTTTGCAACGAATGATTAACACTTCACCCACGCCCAGAGATAGCTAACTCAAGCTATTTGTTCAGCGTCTATGTCAATGGCTTTTGACCAAATTTGGTAAGTTCTAACGTGTAAACTAGACGAGAAGACACAAAGTACTCGATGCAGAGGAACAACATCTGTGCAAACGTCGCACACTCTTTCGCATTGTTTATAGTTGTTAACGGTTTTACTGCACAAACCTTCTTTCAACAACAGTTCGCGCATTTTATCTCGGTATCGCAGCAACGAGGACTACCACACCCATTGGCGGCGAATTAAAGAAAAGACACGATAACTCGCTTCCCAATCGTAATTAGAAACAATATAACAAGCCGTGAGGTGGGTCGTTTATTAGGACTAAAGTGCGACCCTTGAGGTCCACACGACGAACTTCCCAGTTTGATAAATATTTAATAACAATAATTAAATTAGATATTACACAGAAAAGTAATCATTTTTATCATTAAAACATAATTATTATTTATTTTTAACAATAATAAAAAAAACATCTGAACCGATTTTTATAAAATTTATGTCGGATCAAAACGACGTTAACACGCCACGATTGACACCCTTACGAAGTCGATATAATTTTTTATTCGCGAGATATTGTGTAAAATCTACTTTTTTGGAGTCTATTTGGTTAAGAAAAAAAAACGGCTGAACCGATTTTGAAAAAAATTCTTTCAGATCATATTTACATTAATACGCGTCGATTGGCACCCTAACGTAGTCGATATCATTTTTCATTAATGTCAAACACCGTAGATTCACTGACAACAGTACATATCATTCTAAAAACATTGGCCTTGATACAATATTAATTATTTACCTCATTACCATAGTAACCATATTTTATTATAGCATCGAAAAACTTACATAATAGTTCATTATGTAAAGGATTTTTCAAGTGTTTTTCATTATAGCCACTTAAGTTATGGTTGTTTTTCATATACAAAAATGCGCGAGAAATCAAGTGTTTTCCCTTTTGATAATATGCAACCACTTCTTTCTTTTCAGCTCCAGGACGCTAATGACCTTTGTTGTCGAGCGTCTATAATCCACAATTCATTCATTCTTTTCAGCTCCGGATCTTTTGGAAATACAAAAAGCTCTAATTTGAACACTGGTAAACACAGCATGTCTACATTGTCAATGATTTTATAATTTTAAATAAACTTGATCTATACACACTACTATAATGAACTGCCCCCACAAACCAAGGTGGTTATATAGCTGGCGCCCCTAGCGGTCAAGTTTGGCAGCGCCCATCTCCATTGAAAAAGTAGAGACTGTATTTAATTTATTGTAGATTATAGACGCGTCGACATCTCAGGTCATTAGCGTCTATCAACTACACTAAATAACAACTAACTTAAAACTAAATAACATCACAAAACATCCATGAGCGCAGGTGAGATTCGAACCCACGGCAGTCCAGTCTAGAGGTTGCGGCGCCAAGCACGCTAACCACTAGGCTGTCTGCCCTCAGTAGAGACTGTAACGCCACACAGGAAGAAATTAATAGCTCTGCACAACACACACCAAACATACGGTTGCTACATGCAAATGCAAATTTTATAGTGCAGTTTGTTGTCGACACAGGCAACAAATCGACAAACACTCCCGCAGATAGTCTGTGGCGCTGAAGGCTGGACCATAGAGACAGAACCTAATTTATAAGCATTAGAATATATTATGTGCTTATCTTCGGTTACATAACCGGATACAAAACTGGCCGATTACAGCTTGCCCTTATAAGGCAAATGACAGCGCAAAACCAAACGGCGTACAATATCACTTTTCCCAAAACATAAATCTATGATCTCTTCTAATTGATACACGCAATACCGCCATAAATAGAACTAACCCAAGTCTAAATTGAATTGATTCAACCGGAAGTAACAGGTTCAATACTATATTCAAACTTAGAACTATTTAGCAACCTAAAAGTACTAAATAATAAATAGCTATTGTTACGGATCACCCTGTATATAAACGTCAGGCAAGAATTCTGAGAAGCGGTGTCTGCTTGAAGTTTCTAGAGAACGCGAGAAGCACTGGGATTCAGCCACGCAGCGTATATAAACGAGTGAGTGAAGCGATCAGTCAATGATGAGTCGTGCAATCAAGTGGATCAGTGATATAAATAGTTCCGCGATGTAAATACACCTGATAAAATAAATATTAGTATAGTCAATTGTATATAATTAAGTGTTAATTAACGTTTAGTTATTGTTTACTTGTGTTGATTATTATTGTATTTTTAATTATTGTAAATAAATATTTATTCCGCCAACTCAGAAAACATTTTTGTAACACTATCAAACGTATGCTAAAGCAGTTCCATCCTTGTTCCATAAACATTCGAACCGTCAAATAGCTTACCAAAATCCCTACAGCACAAGATCACAGATTCTAAATCCTATTCGGATTAAATTTAATATAACTATATGTTGAAGAATTTACAGTTTCAATCTTGCGTTTAAACTTTAGACCCAAGACCGAAAATATTATACACAAGGGTATACTAGAGGCAGATCCGCTAGTAACACGTGCTGAGACAAAATTCAGTACCTAACAAAATCTTACAACTCGATTATTTAATTACATTCGTTTCATTTTTTTACGTGAATACGTCTTTAAAATCGAAATAGTACTGGGGGGGACGAAAAGTCAGGCGTTACGAAAACTAACGTTTAGTCTTATAATTTCAAAGCTACAAGTAACATCCAAACGATAAAAATAGCGTCGAGTAGACAAAGGATGTCCGTACCTGAGATAACCTTCGGACCGAGTGCGCAGTCGCAGTGAGCGCAGTAGGGGGACCCCGCAATATGACGCAAATCTACGATGCCCAGCAGACAGTGTAATTTTGGGTTTCGTTGAACACGACTACGAATAAATTATAACTTAAAAAATTCGACTGATGACCAGTCCTATACTTCCCACCTAGTAAATATTTGCAAAAAATAAACACTCTTTTTTTTTATTCTTTGACTAGGCCCAAATAACCTTAGCTGTTGGTGGTCTTTAAAACACAATTTAATTTTTATTCTTTGAAAAAAGCATGGCCCTCTTTTTTGTTTGGTGATCTATTGATGGCTAGCTTAATATAGCAAAAATCATGGTTACCTTGATTTACGTACAATTTTTATTTTTTTTAGTAAAATATTTTTTTTCTCGAAAACTATACATTTTAGAGAAAAAAAATATTTACATTTTTTTCATATTATAACATCTAGAATTCATTTATATTTTTTTTTACCTATGTTAATACGTGACATTGAGGACGTTTTTTTGAATATCTCAGGATCCACTGAACCGATTTGACTCAAAATCTAATCAGATCTAAGTTAAAGGCTGATAAACACAATAGAACAATCGGCATGCCCGTATGTTGTTCCGTTCTTAAGATATCGAAGGCGAAAAATTGACCACATACACACACACACACATACACACACACACACACATACAGACATCAGTCAGAAAATGATCTTAAACGATTGCTAGGGTCTCAAAACGTGAAAATCTGTTAAAATCTCGAAATATTGTTTTCGGACTGAATCCATTACTTCCCTACCATAGTAGAGGTGGGAAGTAAAAAAACTAAAAAACACGCTTTAATGAACTAAAAAGTAAAAAATAAATAATTTTCTTGTAAAAAGCGTGGGGTAGTATGAAAATATGATACAAAGCACCCCACGCTTTTTTACAATAAAATTAATTATTTTTTACTTTTTAGTTCATTAAAGCGTGTTTTTTAGTTTTTTTAAATTATAATTTATTTTTGCTTTTTAGTCCTGGAGATCCTGGTCAGGATAATGGGACAAACTTATGGAATTATTGTATTGTAATCGGTCCTTGATAAGTGTGCAAAGTTTCAGTTCAATCTGAAGTTTTTAGCTTTTTTTTTTAGTCCTGGAGATCCTGGTCAGGATAATGGGACAAACTTCTTATGGAATTATTGTATTGTCATCGGTCCTTGATAAGTGTGCAAAGTTTCAGTTCAATCTGAAGTTTTTTGCTTTTTTTTTTTAGTCCTGGAGATCCTGGTTAGGATAATGGGACAAACTTATGGAATTATTGTATTGTAATCGGTCCTTGATAAGTGTGCAAAGTTTAAACTAAATCTAACCGTTCAAAGTTGGTCAAAATCAAGTTCAAAGAAGTCGGTTACAAACTGACAAACAAGCAAGCAAGCAAGCAAACATACAAGTGAAGCTAATAAAAGCGTGTTAAAATGGTATTGTCACTTTACATGCATATAAAACAGCTATTATATAGGAGGTAGGACAAAAATAAATTTATTAAACACTTTTCAATTCACTAACAGTCCTGATTGTATTTGGCCGTAAGAGCGAGCCAAGTTATTTAGCCGGGTCGGGCGTCTCGAAGACACTATTACGTGACACGTGCTGATAGTTACCTACTGGAAAGATTGTACAGTTAGGACCACCAGGTTCTTGGACAATACCAGTCTTCTAGCTACATGTAGCTAAACGTACTATCCATAACTGTTGAAAACAAAAGCCTGCTGATCGCTACCAAAATTCGTCGCCATTTACACCAATACAATCTATATATCAGCTATATATAGTGAATATACCCTCTGGCCTTTCCCCTCTAATTTCTAAACTATCGATGCAAAAAATCTGAAAAAATTCCTGAATGTAGCCTTTCAGTTTTAGTACTTTCAATGAAAGTTATAGCGCACACTGTAGAAAAAATAGTTTATGAAAAATTCAGAAATAACTCCTTTTTGGAAGCAAACAAATTTATCAAGGTTAAATAGCTCTTATTAACTTCCCAGTCCATTAGGAAGTTATTGTAATGGGTCCGAAAATCGAAATCAAAATTTTTAACAAATTTTTATGTTTCGAGGTCACTACACTATTTTTGAAAAGATGTCTGTGTGTGTGTGTGTGTGTACGTACGTATGTTATCATTTCTTTCTAAGACGAAATCTCGAGAATGAACAATTATATCGACTACGTTAGGGTGCCAATCGACGCGTATTAACGTAAATATGATCTGAAAGAAGTTTTTTCAAAATCAGTTCAGCCGTTCTTTTTTCTTAACCAAATAAACTCCAAAAAAGTAGATTTTACACAATATCTCATGAATAAAAAATTATATCGACTTCGTAAGAGTGTCAATCGAGGCGTGTTAACGTCATTTTGATCCGACATAAATTTTATAAAAATCAGTTCAGCCGTTTTTTTTTTTTTTAATTATTGTTAAAAATAAATAATAATTATGTTTTAATGATTAAAATGATTACTTTTCTGTGTAATATCTAATTTAATTATTATTATTAAATATTTATCAAACTGGGAAGTTCGTCGCACTTCAGTCCTAATAAACGACCCACCTCACGGCTTGTTTTAAAAGTTTTCTTCCTCAACGCATATTTCATAACCAGTGTAATTTCTCATTGCTTGAATAGTTTTTTCGGGCAGAGAAAAAAGAGCGGACACTTTTTTTAGTGTATAACCGGTAAACAGGTAAATACGACCTTATGGACGCTCTGAGATTACAAATCTCAAACTGACCGTGTGTGATCTGAGAGCTGGCTTGACCGTACAACGTGATTTGTAAATGCTTCTTATCATCGCGACATATTGTTACAGAAGATAGTAGTTACATAATGTGCGCCGTATGGCATCGCATACTCTGACCAACGGATTACGAGTATAGCCACACCTACGCGTCATTTCCCACGATGCGATGTCGCGAATTGCACACAGAGACACACTCGAACACAAGCTGTGTGCGCAGGGTTAACAAAAAACAGCATTGAAAAAACTTTTTAGTGTATTTTCCATATGGCACATCACCGCACGAAACCCATTTAAAATGGACGCAACCGTACCATTTTAAAGGTATAAACAGCAGTACGAGTGAGTGTGGGAATCAGTCAACGGTGAGTCACGCATTCAAGCCTACGGTGGATCAGTAATATAAATAGTGCCGTGATATAAATAACCAAATTGATAAAATAAATACTAGTGTAGTGGTAATAATTGCGAATTATTGTATATAGTTGTTTGTTAGTGTATTTGCCATAATATGGCACATACACTATTGGCGTCGGTCGGATGGCGGGACCAAAATTTCTCGACGTTTCATACCCCCCTGAACAGTTTGCCACCATTTTTGAAAATGTTTATGTGTGTATATATATATATATATACATTTGTGTGTGTGTGTGTGTGTATACACGATAACTCGCGACATACTTAATCGATTTAAACGAAATTTGGTACACACATTGGAACCCATCACCGCACGAAGCCTATTTAAAATGGGCCCGATCGGACCATTTTCAGGGTTGTATTTAAGGGTTCCAAAAAGTTTTTTGGCCCAAAAATACCGAAAAAATTGTCAGAATCGTTTCAAAATTGAAATTTAACTCTTTAGTAAAGATTAAAATGTGCTGCCAAAATTTTAATAAAATCGGCCCGACAGAACCGGACTTACAAATTTTATGAAATCACTAGTTTGCGAATAGTGATTTACTTACTGAAGGGTCTATTTAATTTCGTACAGAGGTTGCATTGATAAAAATATTGAAATTAAGAAAAAAAATATTATTTTAAGGGATGTATTAAGGGGTTAAATTTTTTATTTTGTCCAAAAACAAACCTAAGTTCACGTATTAAAGCCACAAGGCCTGTATTAGCAAATACACTATATTGTCGGCAGGGTTTGGCACTGCGACCCGAGTTTTTTTTGCTTTGTAATTACTGTTTAGTTATTGTTTACTTGTGTTGATTGTTAGAATTGACTTTTCGTTGTTGCGTTCATTATTATTGTGTTTTTTAATTTTGTAAATAAATATTTATTCCGCCAACTCAGAAAACAGTTTTGTAACAATACATATGCAACGATTATGCACACCGTATTTCTATTTCAGAATGGCAATTAATCAAAAGTAATATATTTATATCTAATAATCATGGATGCATCTGCGTTTAATATAGTCACACGAAATTGAATTATTAGTGATATCATTAAAAATGAAAGAGAAAGTGCACTTATTGATAGGAACAAAAACAATTGGCAATCACTAAACCTGTTGAACAGGTTCAACAATGCAAAAAAAAACTATATGAATCAAAGAGTACGGGGCCTTTTTTAACCGACTTCACAAAAAGGGGGTTTCTCAATTCGACCGTATATATTTTTTATGTGTTTATGTTTTATTTATGTATGTTCGCGGATAACTTCGTCGTTTATGAACCGATTTTGAAAGGATATACTTTCAGATAGGTCCCATAGAAATTTCATCAAAATCGGTTCAGTAGTTCGGCTGATTTTAATAAAAAAGTAAGTAACGGCGTGTGATTCTTTAAGGTAAATGTTACTTTTTGACACTAAAAAGTAAAAAATAAAAAACTTTTTAAACACAAGAGAAATTTCAATATAAAAACTTTTTAACAAAAAAAATCCTCCTTCAAAAAGGCACTAAAAAAAGGAAAATAATGAAATTTTGAGGTCTGTGCCAATTAAAATATGAAGTCGGTTAAAAAGTATAGTATAGTGATTAATATCTTCTTTTTAACCAATTTCATATTTTAATTGGCACAAACCTCAAAATTTCATTATTTTCCTCTTTTTAGTGCCTTTTTGAAGGACTTTTTTTTTGTTAAAAAGTTTTTTATCTGCAAATTCGTTTTCCTGTGTAAAATATCTAGATCGCACAATGTTCTTCGAAAATTTTTGTCTGTCTGTTCAGCATCGATAACTGCTGAACTACTTTTGCATTCCGCATTAACAAATTAACAACAAATGGTTCTTTAACCTACTATCAATATCTCTTAAAATTATTCAATATTTCAGTACTTTTATGAAATATTTCACGGTGGCCGGTTTTTTTGCCGTATAATCAGCAATTGCTCAAACTATCAAAATGTCGGTATTAACACCCCTGCAGAACGATATAAACACCTAGGCGAACATTTTGTTCTGCAAATTGAAAACAGTCGCCGTAACAACATATTAAAATTTTAACCTTGAACTCATAATAAAAATTTCGTCGGGTACATGACACGTTTAGGGTGATCTGTCACCCCTTTAATACTGACCAATCGATCTGCAAATATTATAAAGGCATTATTGGGTCACCGGCAAGCTATACAAACAATTTCAGCCTTGAAGCAATAATACTTGTAATAATTATTAATTAATTCAACAATGAATTTAATCCACAAGGCATCCACTAGGTAGTGAATAGTATTTCTTAACATCAGTCAGCATATTATGCCATCATGATTGTTAAACGTCAAATGATTGTTATAAGATATATAAGGAAAAAATCAGAAGCCATTGTCGGGGCTTGAACCCGAAATTCCCAGTTTCCGGCTGGTTGAGTTGCCACTTACTCATACAGTGCCCCGAAAGTGAAATCTGTTCCTTTCCAATATACAGATTTCACTTTCGGGGCACTGTGGGAGTACACGGTAGAAATAGTATTGCAGGACAAAAAAAAACATAGCTCTAAGCCTCTAAATATTAATACAATTTACATAAAAACAAAGAACTCTTTGAATTTTTAAAAAAGCCAAATTTTAATCTTTTTCAAAATACTCAAAAACGGCAACGAATACCCGATTTCTATGCTAAATTTTAATTTGTATTAAAAATTGAAATTATGATTCACCTTGTATATACAGATTCAATATCAAGATCAAGAGTAAACACAGGAATTTTTACTGTCTCTAAACTAAGAAGTTATGCTATAAAGTGATATTTCTATTGAAAGACATTTAAATGAATTTCAGATGTAATCCTGCAATAATTTATTATATTATAATAGTAATACTACAGTATAATAAATTAAAAAAATACTACATAAATTACAAAATATAGCTTTATAAACACTTAAAAAGCAATTTAAATTTTACCATTTAAAAATATATTTAAATTCCTGTAACACAAAATTCAAGTACATTTCATAGTACGCAGCTGACATAAATTAAAATTAAAATGACATAAAAAAATAGTTAACATGTCCTAATAAAATTTTTGATGGAATTCTTCTGTATTGTGTAAAGAAAATAGACAAGTCATATTTTATTATGTAATTCTTTCACTAACAGCCACAAAAAATAACCGTTCCTTATGAAACTGTTATGGCCCGTATCTACCGAAGGAACAATGAGGAACTTTTTGATGCCATATTGTTTCAAAATTTAGGAATCTATACCAATAATAACACATTTTTTTGTCTACACTGAAGCAACTCAACTCGAGGAACATTTCAGTTTTGTTTAGTTTAAAATTGAAAATGTTTGTTGAAAAGCAGCCAATTATATAATTGGTTCCAAACATATCGGAAAAAATCATTTTACCAACCATAGTCACAGTCAGGATTCTAACCTGAACCTTTCCACTTTCGCGACGGAATGAGCTTACATTACTCAACCGTGACTTTTATGATTAGCTCTCGCTAGTACGAAGATTCACATCTACAACCTAGTTATAATGAATTAACACTCGCATGTAGTGAAAATCAATTGATTCCGAAGCATATAAGGAGAATGTTAGATTAGTAATCATGTCACGGTTGAGTAATGTAAGCTCATTCCTCCGCGAAAGTGGAAAGGTTCAGGTTAGAATCCTGATTGTGACTATGATTGGTAAAATGATTTTTTCCGATATGTTTGAAATCGATTATATAATTGGCTGCTTTCCAACAAAAATTTTCAATAAAATTAAAGTTCATAATTTACCAAACTACAAAAATATGATAACTCAAGAGTGACTCTGGTTGAGTCAACCATTCATTCAAGCTATGGTACGAAAATGATGAAAACCGCTTTGTTACACTTGGAAACACTAAACCGCAACCGACATTCCAACAATTCTCAAGCTTTCGCAATTAGGCACATCAAAAGAAAAAAATACAATCTACAAATTAAATTTTGAATTTACCTGAACACGTTCCCGACGTTTCTCTTGTGTTCGATGTCGTCTCTCCAATTGTTCTTTTCTGTGCAACAGATCTCTGATGCCGTCCGGCGTAGTCGCTTCATCTATCGACTTCTCCAAGTCAGAAGCTGTTCCTCTACTTTCGCTGGCGCGACTCTCATTGTCTTCCCCGTCATCTTCGCTGAAACTCTCGACCAGGATGTCTGAATCACTTGACTGAAAACATAAATACGATTTCATGTAAATCTAGTGTGACGGAATTTTCAAGTCGTGGTGAAACACGTTGCAAAAGTAACATCACAAATTATTATTCCTTATTTTCCTTAACGTTGATTTTTTTGTTTCAAGATTCAATTAATGTTTTGTTTTATTTTCAAAATATAACAGCAATACCCCAACTCACACAGCACACTATATGTCAATTAATTATTTTGGAAATAACTTCTTAGGAGTTATGAAGCATAGGCTAAGTTACTATTAGTAACGTTCACGAACATTTGGTTTGAATTGTTCTTAGACATATTCAGTATTCACTTAATTTTGAAATTTACTAGCCATCTAATGCTTGTTATCAGTTAAATAACTGTCCATTTTACTCAAGAAAACAATAATTAAAACAATATATGCAGAGAAACAAACAGAACAAATTATCGCGACTGTCAAAAACTATTACGTATAAGTTTTTTTTCAAGCGCGTTCGTCCTTGGCATCTCGTTCGAGATCTCGACCATATCGGGTCGAGATCTCGAACGAGATTGCCTGCCCACGAGATTAAATCTCGAAAAATGGCTCGAGATCTCGCGAGATCGAGATTGCATTCCCTAGTCCCAGACCAATTCTGTGGATACTAGTCTAAAATGCTCACCAAGTCCTGCGGCGACGAATGCGATCCTCTGCTGAACGTGCGGACCACGGAGATATAATCGCTGTGTCCATTGTCGTATTTATGCAACTTAAGCACGGGTGGTTCACAGCCACACAAATAGACGGTGCCAAAGAACAACAGTCTGGAGATGCGATAACAGGTCTGCGCCTGCTCCATATCGCCGTCTGCACTGGTGTACGCCGGTTCCTGGACATTGCACATCAACGGCGTGAAACCGCTCAGACTTCCGTCCTCAGGCAATCGAACCATCTCATAACCTGATATAATTATATAGTCAGCACTAAGCAGATATATTATGTAAATTATTAATAATCAGTAACGCGCCAACCCAGGATAAATGATGCGCGGCAGCTTTAAAAGGGGCGGCAACGAAATTTCTTATTTACTATAATTAATTTTTGTTACTTTTTTATTAAAAGCAAGAAAAATGTTAATACAAGATTGTAGGTTATAGTGATGTTGGTTTAAGACTCAAAAAAAAAATTGTGTTTTAAAGACCACCAACAGCTAAGGTTATTTGGGCCTAGCACCAATTCATATTTTCAATTCATTATTTTTTTTTAATAATAAATTGAAAATCCAATTGACAGCTCTCGGGCTAGAACCCGGGATTGGGGACTTGTAATAGAGGAACCATAGCAACGCCATTTAAACAACCGCATTGCTACACTCTCGGCTATTCTCAAGCCCGGTTTTCGTCTCAGTTTACACAAATGAAGGGCGGCTATAATATATTAGAGACTGTTAAGTTCATGCTCTTCCTTTTTCGTAGTCAGGTAAAGACAGGTTATGAATTTAATTTAAGATAAATTAATAGATTTATACGGCTGAATTGCAATTGAAAATTTTTGTTGGAAAGCAGCCAATTATATAATTGATTCCAAACATATTGGCAAAAATCATTTTACCAACCATAGTCACAGTCAGGATTCTAACCTGAACCTTTCCACATTCGCGGCGGAATGAGCTTTACAATTACTCAACCGTGACATCAGATTACTAATCTAACATTCTCCTTATTTGGTTCGGAATCAACTGATTTTCACTACATGCGAGTGTTAATTCATTATAGCTATGTAGTGAAAATCAATTGATTCCGAAGCATATAAGGAGAATGTTAGATTAGTAATCATGTCACGGTTGAGTAATTGTAAGCTCATCCCGCCGCGAAAGTGGAAAGGTTCAGGTTAGAATCCTGACTGTGACTATGGTTGGTAAAATGATTTTTTCCAATATGTTTGGAATCAATTATATAATTGGCTGCTTTCCAACAAATATTTTCATAAATTTAATTAATTTACCAAAAATATGCGACATACATAAACCACTTTGCCTTGTGAGCCCAGATAATTTCCGTAATATAAACGAAATAATGCATTCACGATTTACGAGAATGAAATACTGTTACGAAAGTTAACAATGGCCACTGGCCACTGGGGCCATGTTTGCATCTCTCATATAGTATTAACTAATGCCGTTACTTACTCTCACATTTCTTATGGCGGCAAAAAAATAATAATTATGCCCGGTTCACAATGCATCACAAGGCGACCAGAATTCACAGTTTTTAAATACACAGGTAAAAAAAAGTCAACAGGTGTCATGGGACACCCGACAAAAGCTATGCTTTTTACGCATTGTATATAAAACCGAATTTATCAAAGCTATATACAATACAATTGAAAAGTTATTATTTGACCGCCATTTTGAAATCTCATGCAATTTTATTTTTTTGTGTCCTACAAAACTCTTAAATATCAATTTTCAAAAAGATCGGATAATTTTTACAAAAGTACATATGGCCGCCATTTCGAAATCTGACGCCATTTTATTTTTTTGTGTCCTATAAAACTCTTAAATATCAATTTTCAAAAAGATCGGATAATTTTTTCAAAAGTACATATAAGCGCCATTTTGAAATCTGACGCCATTTTATTTTTTTGTGTCCTATAATACTCTTAAATATCAATGTTCAAAAAGATCGGATAATTTTTACAAAAGTACGTATGGCCGCCATTTTGAAATCTGACGCCATTTTATTTTTTTGTGTCCTATATAAAACTCAGATATTAATTTTCAAAAGGATCGGACATGAGCATGTCGGTGACGTGACGGTGACGGGAAACCATAAGTTTTTCCCCTCCCAGAAATCGTCTAACGCGCCTATAGAAGCATAGCTTATATGTGCCGGCCTTGCAACAGACGAACAGACATCGCAGGCTCACTAATAAAATTGGGAGGTACGGATTCACGGAATCCTAAAAAAAAACGATCTTTGCCCACATTCAAATTTTCTCGTTTCGGCACTGTACCCAAGTAAATACCCGGAAACTGGAAAAGGATCATGGTGACGCCATGTGAACAACGGTATCCAAACGATTTCGGCTAATTATTCTCAAGCCCCTCCTCAAATAATCTCTTGTACCTACGTAAGTTGGTTCACGTGCTTCACATATTATGTGAAATAAATAGTATATAATATAAAGATAAAAAATATGTGTAGTAATAATTACAGCTTACCTTCTCTAGGTCCACTAACCAACATTGACTGTTGTAATTGTTGTTCATGTTCTAATTTCTCCAAAAGGTTCATAAGCAACGCTAACCGGGTCCAGGTGTCGCCTTGGGGCCTGCGCACAAATTACACGCAACTTCAACAGTTTGAAGAAAATAAAATGCTACACATTCTTTCGATTCTTTCATTCACTTGTTCTATTTTCATTTGTTTTTTACATCATTTAATTACACGCATAGCAAAACTGATTCAATTTGAACTGAGTTTCGCCAACAACAAAAAATTGATAATATAACGCGCATTCAGTGGCGCATTTTCCTATTAGATAGGCAAAACAACACATTTAATAATTAATATTTATCAGTTAAAATAATATGTCACTTACCCTACACGGTAGTCAGCGCAAGATGGTGGTGGATTCCATACTTGACTGTGGCAAATCATCCAATCACACCAGATCTGAAACAAGCAAAAACACCAAATTTAGCCACCAATACATTTTTCAAATGCAGTGAATAGGTGTTTACAAACGTAAATTTGTGAAAACCGTCGATGCAATACAAATTGCTAATGCTGTCGTAATTAGCGAAAAAGAGATTAAAGATTAAAGACGCTCGACAACTGAGTATCGTAATTAGATCTAGCGGCGTACTATAGCTGTGGTGTTAGGAGATCTTGGTACACGGACTTGTCACCATTAGGCTTCTGATAAAATGGTTTCCAAAACCAGTATATGGCTGATATACGATCAATTGCATCACCGCACAGCTTTGGACCTCAGTATCACAAAGGCATCAGAAAACTACAAGGAAAACTAACTTTTTTTTATTTTTAAATTTTAAATATATTCACCCTCTATTGATAATAATTAACTACAACAATAAACTTTGTTCAACACCCGCAAGAAATAAATCATTTCGTGGCCCTGCTGAGCGTGGGCGAAATAATGAATTCCCTAATTGTTGACGTGCAGAGAGCCCACGCTCATTACGGGGAACGTTTACGCAATCAATCAGGGCAGAGTGGGCGAAATCCCATTTCGCCCACGCTCATTACGGGAAACGTTTACGCAATCAATCAGGTCACCCATTATTTCGCCCACGCTCAGCAGAGCCACGAAATGACATATTTCTTGCGGTAGTTGAACAAAATAGTGTGTGCGACTATTGGTCGAAAGAGGAGATTCCACTCGTGTGTTTTACCGCACTCGAGGAATCTCCTCTTTCTCCCACTAGTCGCACAATATACTATATATTTACTCTGTACCTTGATAGCGGGAAGAATAACTTGGAGATCTTCGCCAAGAATAATTAGAGGTGCCGAAGACGGATCTTCCATTACTCGTGTCAACAGTCGTTCACGCTTCTCCAATTCCTCACGTAGCAGAGTAACGCATCGTTCCAAAATGAGGTTGAACATCTGGAGGGATATCACTAAAGCACATTCTTGTACCTCAGACCTGTAGCCTTGTTCCATTTGAGGATCTGTAATTAAAATTCATCATTACTATTAGATATCTGCTCTTGACTGATTCTTTTATACACAAAGCCTTAATAACCGCTTGTACCGAGCTTTTTTTAAATCCACGATAACAATTTTGCAATATATAGATTCTGTTTACATTTACCACTTTCGATTCCGAAGGATTGATAAACTAAAGACAAGACGTGATCAAAAAGGTTTACAGAAAAAAAACACGTTTTGTGGAAGCTCCGCCAGTTCCATAAAATCTTTGTTAATATTGACGAATGTTGAGGTCAATATTACAGGATTTACTGTAATTTGAAATCAGCATTTTTAATATAACAACAATTATTTTAACCATCAATTTGACAAATATAAGTATAGGTAGCGAAATTTAAATCCCCGATATTTCAAGTGAAAAAAGTAAGTTCACGGGTATGTACGATTAACTCTATTCAACCTGCAAAATCACCGTAGACGCAAGTGGTTATAAAAAGTTCCTCATAATACAAACACGTATCCTATTTAGCCCATAAGACTCGGAAGTGAAACTTTTTGAAATGAAGAATAATTTAACTGAAACTTATTTCAATGGATGTATGGTAACAGCATGATATATTTACTTGTCTATATTTGATAAATTTACAAACTGACTTTGATTTATTAAAAGTTCTCGAATTATAACACATTTTAAAAATACAAGCCTCCAAAAGACTGGAAGTTACAGATTTCAGAAGTGAGATATTGCGTGTTTTTAAAGCTTTTTATTAATATCAATCATAAAAAACTTCAGATATCTCGTAAAAGGATAAGTGAACAACAACTTTGAAGAAACCAAAAATGTAACAGCATGATTTCGTGGAGTGTTAACATTTACAAATTATTAAGTATACAGATGACAAACGGCGCAACTTTAAGCACTTTGAGGTTAAATATTCTTAAAGCGCCATGAATAACAAAACATACGCACATAAGTTGGTGATCTTGTACAATATTATAGACTTAACTATTGCTACCTCGGAAAAAAATGACCCCTAAAATCAAAATTCAATTCTTCATACTTCACGACTGTTATTAGGCCAAGCGCGGATCTACCGTTGTGGGCACGGTGGGCATGCCCACAACCCTAATTGAGGTTGATAGGCTGATGTTATATCTGCAACGCCTTAATAAAATTAAAAAAAAAAACGAACCGTGCGGGTAAGAACGCGAGTGACTTTTTAGTGTATTTGCCATAAGATGGCACATACACTATTGGCGTCGGTCGGATGGCGGGACCTAGGGGTCGGACCAAAATTTCTCGACGTTTCATAGCCTCCTGAACAATTTGGCACCATTTTTGAAAATGTTTATATATATATGTATGTATATATTTATATATATATTTATATATTTATATATATATTTATATATATATTTATATATATATATATATGTGTGTACACGATAACTCTCGACAGACTTAATCGATTGAAACGAAATTTGGTACACACATTGGAACCCATCACCGCAAGAAGCCTATTTAAAATGGGCCCGATCAGACCATTTTCAGGGTTGTATTTAGGGGTTCCAAAAAGTTTTTGGGCCCAAAAATACCGAAAAAATTGTCAGAATCGTTTCAAAATTGAAATTTAACTCTTTAGTAAAGATTAAAACGTGCTGCTAAAATTTTAATAAAATCGGCCCGACAGGACCGGACTTTCAAATTTTATGAAAACACTAGTTTGTTGATACGGATTTATTTATGGAAGGGTGTATTTAATGTGGTACAGAGGTTGCATTGATAATAATATTGAAATTAAGAAAAAAATATTATTTTAAGGGATGTATTAAGGGGTTAAATTTTTTATTTTGTCCAAAAACAAACTAAGTTCACGTATTAAAGCCACATGGCCTGTATTAGCAAATACACTATATTGTCGGCAGGGTTTGGCACTGCGACCCGAGTTTTTTATTTTGGCTACTAGTCTAGTAGTTTGTACTGTTTGACGTTTCGTGAGCGAGTCCGTAGTTCGACTTGCACCTGGCCGATTTTCGGGTGGCCATGACCACAACCTTTTTTGAGGGCTGGATCCGCGCCTGAATTAGGCCCCTACTTTCCACAACTATGCCAAATTTCAACTTTCTATATTAAACGGTCTCTGAGAAAAATGCCTATCGAGGTGATTACATAAGTGTTCCGTTTTGCCGATTTGGGTACGGAACACTAAAAATAAATTATAATTTAAAAAAACTAAAAAACACGCTTTAATGAACTAAAAAGTAAAAAATAATTAATTTTATTGTAAAAAAGCGTGGGGTGCTTTGTATCATATTTTCATACTACCCCACGCTTTTTTACAATAAAATTAATTATTTTTTACTTTTTGTTCATTAAAGCGTGTTTTTTAGTTTTTTTAAATTATAATTTATTTTTGCTTTTTTGTCCTGGAGATCCTGGTCAGGATAATGGGACAAACTTATGGAATTATTGTATTGTCATCGGTCCTTGATAAGTTTCAGTTCAATCTGAAGTTTTTTGCTTTTTTTTTTTAGTCCTGGAGATCCTGGTCAGGATAATGGGACAAACTTATTGAATTATTGTATTGTCGTCGGTCCTTGATAAGTCGACAAAGTTTAAACTAAATCTGACCGTTCAAAGTTGGTCAAAATCAAGTTCAAAGAAGTCGGTTACAAACTGACAAACAAGCAAGCACGCAAGCACGCAAACATACAGGTGAAGCTAATATAAGCGTGTTAAAAAGAAAGAGTCGATTTATTGCCAGTATTCAAATTTTCGACGTTAAATGTCTTTTGTCATTGCTGTGAACAATAGACTGGGTAGTGCACACACACACATACACACTCCCTAGACCAGAGGTTCCCTTAACTACTGGGGCGTCGCAGCGCTATCCTAGGTGAGTCGCGAGACGATACGCACAGGTTAAATCGAAGTACAGATCGCAAATAAATTTAGAAAAAGAAATGAGAGTAGAAATTTCAAAACTTCAACCTCGATTTGAGCAATTATGCTCAGAAAAGCAATCTCATCCTTCTCATTAATTGTATTGTTTGTAGTTCTTTATGTTTTCTAATTATTAGAATTAGAATCTAATAAATACCTAATAATTCTATATTCTTTGACATCACAAAACATCCATGAGCGGAGGCGGGATTCAAACCCACGACAGTCTGATCCAGAGGCCGCGACGCTAACCACTGGACCACACTGTCCTCTTCATAATTCTCAAGATAGCAATAGTGTACACTATAAACGTTGACACACAATACGACCATACGTGCAAATACTCATGCATACATAATTATGTACATAATAATGCACCCGCGTGTACAATGCAGTGCCGTTGAATTTTGGCAGTCCTCATTAGTCATATACTTATATTAAACAAGGATAAGTGATCGACTTTTCCATATCTGCCCTGCTGCTGCAATGCAAAACAGAGAAAGACGACAATACACATTATTTAAAGTTTAATGTTCTTATGCATTTCAAATGATTGCACAATAACGAATTATAGCACTGCTACGAGACACGGTATCATGAGAAAAAAGATTCATATCTGTTCGTTATTAATTCTCAACTGGTCGCATAGATCATGCAATAGTTTACTTTTCTCTGCATTAAAAAGACAAAGGTCTATTAAACGAAATTAATAATTTTACATCAAAATTTATCTGATTAAACCACAGTTAATGACGCAGTTGTAGTTTGTATTTGAAGGAAATTGCCCATATTACTAGGGGATTTGATCCAAAGTTATTCAGACTACAACTTTTTCCAATGCA
Source organism: Mongoloraphidia duomilia (assembly GCA_039654895.1). Lineage (NCBI taxonomy): Eukaryota > Metazoa > Arthropoda > Insecta > Raphidioptera > Raphidiidae > Mongoloraphidia > Mongoloraphidia duomilia. The sequence continues at coordinate 478,454 of CM077517.1, forward strand.
CCAAACATTTTTATCCGAAGTCGTAAAAAGTGTGTTCCTCTCTATAACTTTTTAACTACGGAGTGGAAAATTCTGAAAAAATTGAAGGAAGTAGAACTTATAAAATACTTTCAATGAAATTTATATCATTAGTTCAAGGTTCAAATTTTAATATATTGTTACAGCGACTGTTTTAAGCATATATTTCAATTTGCAGAACAAAATGTCGGTATTAACCCCCTTGCAGAACGATATAAACACCTAGGCGAGTAGGTGTTTATATCGTTCTGCAAGGGGGTTAATACCGACATTTTGTTCTGCAAATTGAAATATATGCTTTAAACACTCGCCGTAACAACATATTAAAATGTGATTCCTGAACTAATAATATAAATTTCGTCGGGTACATGACACGTTTAGGTGATCTGTCACCCCTTTAATATTGACCAATCGATCTGCAAATATTATAATGGCATTATTGGGTCACCGACAAGCTATACAAACAATTTCAGCCTTGAAGCAATAATAATTGTGACCATATTTTTTATACATGTTGGGGGTGGTCTGCATCCCTCCCATACCGTTATCTAGCAAAATCCCTTACTCAGGGCACTTTAATATACCTCCTCAACATCTTCACCAAAATAAGACCTTGAATAAATAACACCAAAAAATTGTCACTAGCTCTCGATCTAATGTGCTTTGTTAATAAAACCTACTTTAGATGGAAACATATCGCAAATACACCATTTTGTAAACAAATCTGATCAAAATTTAATCACAAATTTGATGACAAACACGTTTTCATTTAAAACGAAGTAAAGTTCGAGTGCGGCGCATTTTAACATAACATCCCGTGTCTATTTATACTAAAGAAGGCGTTAACAGTTTATTTATATCGAGAATTACCAATCAGTTGATCGGCGGCTACTGTAACTAATTTATGTTTTTGCGGTGCGTAAATTTAATAATGGTATGTTTTAACGGCCGAAACTCTTTAAAAAGTGATTTATTTCTCGATTAACGTGTTTAACTCACTTCGCTACACAGCTACTGTACACATTATATAAAATGATCGAGATATAAAATAGCACTCGTCAAGTACCTTTCATATAAAATTGTAACGGGATCTCTGTCAGCATTTTCGTTTTCTTACGAATTTTTTGGATATCTTGTATGATATAACTAGCCGTTCAAATATGTCTCCGTAAGTTTTGTCTGTCTGTCTGTGGTTACCAGTATTAATCAAGAACGGCTGAACCGATTTTGATGAAACTTGGTTTACTGTCAACCAGTAGCTAAACTTCAAGTATATGGTAGTGTTAAAACCAATTCATATTTTTAATTTATTATTTTTTAATAATAAATTTAAAATCCAATTGACACTTTTACCAGCTCTCGGGCTAGAACGCGGGAACTTGTAATAGAGGAACCATAGCAACGCCATGTAAACAACAGCACTGCTACCACACAATAATTAAAAAAAAAAAAAACGGCTGAACCGATTTTTATAAAATTTATGTCGGATCAAAATGACGTTAACACGCCTCGATTGACACCCTTACGAAGTCGATATAATTTTTTATTCGCGAGATATTGTGTAAAATCTACTTTTTTGGAGTCTATTTGGTTAAGAAAAAAGAACGGCTGAACCGATTTTGAAAAAATTTCTTTCAGAGCATATTTACGTTAATACGCACCCTAATGTAGATACGTAACACACATACATCTTTCTAAAAATAGTGTAGTGACCTTGAAACATAAAAATTTGTAATACATTTTGATTTCGATTTTCGGACCCATTACATTAACTTCCAATGGGAAGTTAAAAATATTGCGATCCGACATCCGCGAAAGCTCAAAAACAATTAATGAAAGTATAGACACAAAATAATATCTCCAGTGAAACTTGACCAGTTGAACGTCCTTAACGTAGTGTTGTATTGGAGTTACGTCCGAATGTTGTTCGTACGCAATACACACAACGTACACAGCAAAACATTTCTTTGCATGTTCGTTCTGCACCAACGAACACCCTCCGAAGAGGTCATTGTCATTCGTTGTCCGGGCCCCGGGTTCTTTCACTATGCATGAAGCAATGAGTAATTTGATAAACATCTTAACCAATTGCTGTTGTACACGAAGAGATCACAGGTTCCCTTTCACATTATTTGCATCTAATAGGCAATGTTTTTGGGGTTAAAACTTTCGGTAATAATCAATACTGATATACAAAATAGTAACTGGACCTTTGGCTGTCGTTTCTGCAGGTTTTTCAGGTATTTTATATGATATAGTCCGTGCCCATTTCGTATTTGGCAAAGATTTGATTGAGGTCGACAGTGTGGTCCAGTGGTTAATGTCACGGCCTCTGAATCAGACTGTCGTGGGTTCGAATGCCGCCTCCGCTCATGAATGTTTTGTAGTGTTGCCGTTTAGATCTAGACTTTCTCTAGACTCTTGTCTTGTCTTGTCTAGATTTTCAAGACAAGACTTGCAAAAGTCTTGTCTAGAAATTTTCAAGACAAGACAAGAGTTTTTTAATCTAGACTTAGACTTAGTGAAGTCTTGATATTTCAAGACAAGACAAGACTTTGAAAGTTTTGTCTTGTCTTTTCTAGACGGCAACACTAATGTTTTGTGATGCCATTTAGTTTTAAGTGTGTTGTTAATTAATGTAATCAAGACGCTAATGACCTAAGTTGTCGACGCGTCTATAATTTACAATAAAATAAAATAAAAGATTTGATTTATATGCAGTCTAAAGCACTCCCAGGATAAAGCTCTATACAACCAGGAAATCCAAATTTAAAGTAGGTCCAGAGCTTTTCAAGTTTATTACATACAGATGTGGGGAGGGAACTTCATAAATAAGAAGCGCTAGACGTGAAAACGTATTTCCAGAATTTTAGTCTGTCTGGCTAGTAATGGAGATAAAAAAGCATGTGTATATAAAATCGTAACGGAACTTCGGTTTTCTGGTAAATTGCGTGATAGCTAGACGAGAAAAGGAGTTTCCAGAATTTTTTTGTCGCCGCTAACAAAACAATGTTTTTTTGTTGAAATATTACGACAATAATTCCTTGTGCATAGGCAACCAAACTTACATTTATGTGTTTGCATAATATTATTGTAATAGTGAACTGGCAAGTTAGGTATACTAAACAGAAAAAGGAAATTCAATATTCCATCGCCGGTTGGCTTTTATCTGGCTACTGTTTAAAGTCTCACATCGTAATGGCAGATTACGAATATAATTGGTCTTGAGAATGGCCGAGCGTGTAGCAATGTTGTTGTTTACATGGTTTCTCTATTACAAGTCCCCAGTTCCTGGGTTCTAGCCCGAAAGCTGTTAGAAGTGTCAATTGGATTTTCAATTTATTATAAAAAAAAAAATATTGAATTGAAAATATGAATTGGTGCTAGGCCCAAAGAACCTTAGCTGATGGTGGTCTTTAAAAACACACACACACACGAATATAATTTAAGTTCGTAGCCTGCTAATTTCATCAAATTATGACAAATTTCTTTTGTCTCCCGGTTTTCAACATGTCTTTTTTGATACAAAAATGTCAATAAAAATGAGCAAATGACTCGGCATCTTTAATGGCATCCTCAGGTGAGATTATACTTGCTGCTAAAACTTTCAGTTTAAACTTTAAAAATGGATCAGGAGGACAGGGTGGTCCAGTGGTTAGCGTCGCGGCCTCTGGATCAGACTGTCATGGGTTCGAATCCCGCCTCCGCTCATGGATGTTTTGAGATGTAATTTATAGTTTTAAGTGAGTTGATATTAATTAATGTAATCAAGACGCTAATGACCTAAGTTGTCGACGCGTCTGTAATTTACAATAAAAATAAAAACGGATCAATTGCTTGGTATCATCTCTACACTCAGTTTTTCTGTTGTATTTTTAAAATTGAAGGAATTATTGGACTGAATGCGCTTGTTTTCTGATAAAACCAAGGTAAGCTTTGAAATCACTAATATGCTCATGAACGAGTCTATGGAAAAGACCTGGAGATGATCTGCAATATTTCTCCAAGGGAATGATCTGGTGTTCTGTGAAGGAATTTGATTCGATTCCCGCACAGAGTTGCAATCGAGATACATATATCAGGCAGCAAATGTATCTCCAGACCTTCGCCATACTCGTCCACGAGCATCTGATGGTTTCCAACTCTACCTGGGGAGCTATTGTGTAACTTTTGTGAATGTGTTCATTTTCACATTTTCATGTCATGTGAAAATTTTCACTCAATTGTGTAACATATTGATTCACTCGTGAAATCACTAGGCCACAAAGTAGGGATTTTATTTTTTGTTGGATATTTTCACTTTAAAAATACAAATTAATGCGGATATGAGGTTATATTATGCGGTGTTTGACAGATAAATAACAATGAACGTAAAGAGAATCAAAAATTGATGAAGTATATAAATAAAGTGAACTTTGTAATTTAATTTATCGATCTTATATTATATATTCATAATGTGTTTTTGCGTATAATTATATTTAAAAAATTAAAGAGAAATTTATTTTCAAATTTATGTATTATAAATAAATACTTATATAAATTCATAATGTGTCTTTGCCTATATTATGTTTAAAAAATTAGGATATTTCAAATTTGTGTATTATCGTTTATTGCATTTCTTTTATTATCTATCTATAAGAACAAAGCTGTCATGTTAAGGTATTTTTATATGTGTCCTTTTTCAATTTATTCTGTCTCATTCTTATTTCATGTTTCACGGACAAATTCGATGGTGAATAATGTCACGTGAAAAAGTTCACTTTTCACTTGTGTGAAAATACACAATCGCGTGAGCAATCTCACATGAGTGAAATCACTAAAAACGAGTTACACAATAGGTACCCTGGTTTCATCGGAAAACAAAACATGCTTCCAGTTCCTTCAACACTAAAAATCCTACAGAAAAAACTGAGTGATTAGTTAATTTTGTCAAGGCACTGGTTCATTTTTAAACAGTTCCTGGGATAGTACACCAAACGCGAGTTTTTTAACAGCATTCGTCCGAGAGATTTCAACAATTGCGGATGGACACATTGTATACAAAAGTATGTTTGTATGTAGATCATGCTGGTGCCAAGAAGACGAGAGATGTTGATGAAACGGTAAGAGAAGAAGAACGTATTGCCAAGAGAAGACGTGCGGTGCGATGTAATAGCAGCAAATGGCCAAGGTACATTACATACATAGGTATCTGATGATCGGCCAATGTACGACCTTGAAACAGCCTTGCACAGGTCAATTCCCATCAACAACAACACACAAGACTATCGCGACGGCGTCATAGAGTCAGCCAGCGAATGCCAGAGAACAGCTACACAGAACGGAACTGAAGGATGGGGAAATCGACTCGCACACTATAAAATCAAAGTCGCGGTCCCATGCGTCTACGGATGCGATTATGTACGAGCACTAGCCTTTACCCGCGACTTCGCTCATGTTAATGCAGTGGCGGACTAAGCCCGTCGGAGACCCGAGGCGGCAGAACTAAATGAGGCCTCCGGTCTGCTTAGAAATCGATGTATTTGTAGTGTAAATTTCGTAAAAAATGAATAATATAGATGTAATTGGCTCACAAAAAAATCAAATATTTATAATAAACGACCTACTTACGTTTATATTTTGTATACGTACGGGGCCTCCAACTCCAAACTGCCTCTTACTTACTAAACATATTTTGGCCTTGGATTTGATTAAGAAAGACTTCTCGAGATTTGGAGGCCCTCCAGGATCAGAGGCTCGAGGCGAGCCGACCCCTTTTTGTACCTATAGTTGACGATATTATTAACGTAAGAATCCAGATTCTATCGTTGGTGGTCAATGGGTATTTGATGTGCTGCTCGACTGAATAGTTGTACGATATTAATTATGTACACGTACAATATAGTTATGAACTTCGCTGCTTTTCGATGAGTACTGGTCTGGTCGATTAAACGCGACGTGACGTGACGTAACGCTCGACATTGGTAACCAAACGAAAAAAACGAGTCAAATAAAGTTTCACATTAAAAAATATTAGCAAAAAAAACTTTTTTGAGACAAGCTAAAAAGGAAAAAACAATTTTCAATGATTATGAACCTAAAGTTGTGACTAATAAACTATCATAGAGTTCACGACCCACGCTTTTATAATTATGAACCTAAATTATTAAAAATTATTTTTTCCTTTTCAGTGCATAATAAAAGTTTGTCTCTAAGAAGTTTTTTTTGCTAATATTTATTTTGTTCGTTTTAGTCTTTCAAAATTTTACCCCCTCCCCCTTTGACACCCGTTGGGGTTGAATTTCGAAAAATCCTTTCTCAGTGGATGCTTACGTCAAAAAAGGAACCAACTGTCCAAATTTCAAGTTTCCAGCTTCAGCGATTTGGCCTGGGCGTTGATTAGTCAAAAAACCCTACATCCCTGTTTGAACCCCTTAGGGGTTGAATTTATTTCTAAAAACGATTTATTCATGTATTGTCATCGGGAATACAAAATTTCAAATCGATCGGATACGTGGAAGTCGTTCAAAATTGACTTGAAAGTTTTGATCTAAACAAACAAACACACAAACTAACATACATTGCAAGTTAAATAAAAGCTTTTGTAAAAAAAGTTCATTTCATATTATCTACTATAAAAAAACTGGGATAATAAGCGTGGATATCTTAAGATATCACGCTGTATTTAATAAAATTCCACTATAGAATCCATTGAGAAGCTGCCGTAGTTTTAGCAGACCTCGCGCGGCGAAAGATGAAGCCACCGCGTCATAGTAACGTGAATGCATTGCGCCCGCCTTGTTGCTATTGGCTGTTTATTGTCATGAATAGCAGTTTGCCAAAATTGTGTACACGGCACTGTCTGCGGGCAAGCAGGCGTTCACTAGCATATTATTGATGACGTGCCTGGCTTCATCTCTCACCGCGGGCACTCTAACAAACAGCTCGATATTTGTATTTTAGATGTAATAAGTTCAAACCCTACTCTAACGGCTATAACGGCCTCATGATCATACTAAAGCGTTGTTGGCAATCAAAGAAGAATCGCTCATGCGGGTTTAAAAAATTAATGCACAAGCGAACAGATTTTGTGCAGACATCGTAAATATTCCGTTTTATTAAACCAAACAAGATTTTAGTTGTCCACAGTGTTTCTATTTTTAAAAAGATTCAGTTTAGTTAATTAATTTAAAAAAAGTAATTATGTAAACGGTTAGGTCGATATACCTTTTTTAAAACTTTTCGATTTTAGTAGTTGTCAGCAAGAACACATAAGAAACATCCAATTATGTTGCAAACAAAATTTAATTTAAAATGTAGCGCTAGTCCATACAATCAACTTTGTTTTAAGTTGGATTACATTAAAACTGGTTTCTAAAGATCTTTTATCGCACGTTCTTTGAATCTATTGTTGCAAAGTTGTAAAAGAAAAAAACAAACATTTTCTTTTCTAGCAATTCTTTAGTAGGCATTGACTTATCTATATATTTTAAAGACAAGGCAGTTTTTGTCCCAGAACTTTCAGTGGCTTCCAATAATCGATTTTGATTTTTTTTTAATAAATCATAGAGTTGCCAGCTCTACTTTAACTTTGTCATTTTTTAATTTTTTTAAGTGAAACTTGATTAGCCTCGGTTTTTTTTGTTTGGTTACGCATGTCGTGCGTCAGGTCATGTCCAATTGAAGCGAAACTATATAATTTTGTTTACGTGGTTCTTGTAATGTATTTTGAACCCTGATCAATATGGAGACGAATGTAAGAATCCAGATTCTATCGTTGGTGGTCAATGGGTATTTGATGGTGTTCTCGACTGAATATTCGTACAATATTAGTTATAAGTACTAATCTGGTCGACTACCATCACACTTGTATGCAGTCGTACAATATTGTTACACGCATCAAGAGCAGTGGCGCTTCAGTTCGGCTGATGAATATAGTAATACCGATTTAGGTTCACTGGCGTATAACCATAGACATTATTACCATAACCATAGACAATAACAACAAGGCGTATGTATTAGCCTAGCGGCACTGGCGAAAACTAATTGTGCCAATACGGCACACGGTGAATGGTCTCCAGGCGGAAACGGAGGGGATTGGATTGGGGCATCCCGGCGAACGGCGACGCGCGTTACACACGTGTATAACTACGTAGCTAATAAAAGTGTATTTTTACGGCCATAATAAAACGGTATAAATAATTTCCGTAACAATATAGTTATGAACATAATGTTGCTGCTTTGGGTGAGTACTATTCTGAATGACTGAACCAATTTTAGCTAAAAAAAACCCGAAGTTTCGCCGAAGTCGAAGGTCCGTTGTTTAATGTCTATATTGCTTTCACGTGACCCACGGCCACGTCAGACATGTCTTCTTTTTTTTGGGAGCATTGAAAAACACATGAACTCAAAATGATTCTTTTATTTATACATATTCTTTCAGCTTCGGCTTCGGTCGAAGGTGGGAAAAAACCCGAAGTTCGGCATCGGCTAAAAAAATGACCTTCCGTCGGACTCGATACTCAAGTAACTAAAACATATGTGTATATTCATAAGTATTTTTGATTTTGATTTAGTTTAATTTCAAGGTCTGAAGAAGATGACAAAATAGTCGTCGAAACGTCGCCTTTTTTATAATAAATATATTTTGACTCATAAAACAACCGTATTTTCTTTCTTATTAACTAAAACCAAATTTCTTGGTATTGATACAGATCAAAATTACACATGATAGGATCACGTTAATAAATCGTGTGAATTTAATCCGTCGTGTCATGTTTTAATACAACTTAATTAAGTCGACAGTTAATTTAAATATTTTTTAAAAAAAGTTTGATAGTTACTTCAACAAGGAAGTAGCCAAGTGTCTCATAAAAGGAATTATATTATAAATGTAAGTTGCAAAGGAATTTCTCTTTGTTGAATTTTTGCCGTTCTTTTGTTATCCATTAGTTGAAACGCAAACGTCCATTTTATAAACAAACATAATGACTCTATTTCTAGCAACACGAGAACAAAATAAAAATATACTATATTACTATCTTATGCACAGTACAGTGAAATCTTTCTTGAACGCACATCGACAGTTCATATTTCATCCTTTTAAAAAAATGTCTGCTTCATAAAGAAGTAACAAAAATTGAATTTCAAACAATGTATTTAACTCGTAAGAGACTATAGATTATAGATTGAGGACCAAATACATCCTTCCAATTAGCATTGACAATGCTCCTATTATAAAATGCATATCTTACGCCCCTTATGTGAAATTGTGTTTTAAAGACCACCAACAGCTAAGGTTATTTGGGCTTAGCATCAATTCATATTTTCAATTCACTATTTTTTTAATAATAAATTGAAAACCCAATTGACACTTTTATCAGCTATCGGGCTAGAACCCGGGAACTGAGGACTTGTAATAGAGGAACCATAGCAACGCCATGTAAACAACAACATTGCTACATGCTCGGCTATTCTCAAGTCCTACGTCCCTTATGGGTTTTAAATGTGACCTTCACTGAAAATGTTTAAACTTTGACCATTAGCTTTAATTTGACCTCAAAAAAATCTATCATCGAATCATAAGATCGGGAGACTGTAATCAAAGTTTTAAGCAGAAGGTTGAAAGTTCCCTTAGCTTAAAAAGCTTAAAAATTTCCGAGTTGTTTTTTGTTATCAGTTCGATTTTCTCTTTTTTTTAATGAGAATATTTTTTGTTCATGAATTTTCAAGGCAGATGATCCAGTGAAACCAAAAACAGAAAGAGCGCGGCTGTTCGTAAACCGGCTACTTGTAGAAGGGGGTTTTTAGTTTAAACGTGTCACAAGTTAGTCATCCATTTTAATTCGAGGTCGCGCTGGGATCTAGGAACGTTTAAGACAAATGTCCGTCTATGGGAGGTATTCGTTTAGAAAAATTTTACTACATGTGTATGTTAAAAACACAACTAGTAAGTAGTAAATAAGAAGTTAAGTTGTTCTTTAATTGTATTTGCATACGAAATACCTTTTAAGGAGGCATTGCAGACGACAAGTGGACAAGCGTGAAGCGAAAGAACAGTGCAGATTGATGGTGGAAGAAAATGTAGGCAACGTATAGGTATAATATGCCAATAAGATGTGCGTATGCGATTCTCTCAAATGCAGCAGAATGAGACCGACAGCAAAAAGCACAAAAATGCGAAAAATACAGCCTGACATGACTCTTTTAAAACCTATTTTATGTGGTATTTTACTTAAGATTTCCGAATGGTGGCTTCAGCCTAAATTAGAACGTGCAATTGATTCGGTTCAACTCAACCCGACGCTGCATTTTAGGAACCACAAGAATTAAGGATGTTATGAAGCTCCGTAACCGTAACCTAAACGATCGGATATCCGAAATAATATCATACCCGTATCCATAACCGAAACCGATAAAAGGCTCCTAATATATCTGAATCAGTATCCGGATTCGAAATCTCATATCCGTAACAACCCTAACAAGGATACACGAGGGTCGTGCACTGCATAGAAGCAGTTCTATTTTGAGTCAAGCTGAGTTCTCTGCATTTTGATATCAGTGTACCCTTGCGTAAATCTTCAATAAACTCTGCAAGTAGCCCTTCGTTGTGTATGAAATATTTATTAATATCCAGTAATTTTTTACATATTATGATTAGGATTTCTGAATGATTTGTTGAGGTTGCGAGTGTTGGGACCTATTCATCTAATATTGCAAATCAGTTTTCGGTTCAAAACAAAACACATATCAATTCCTAAGTGCAAGGCGTGATGAAGCAATTAGAAAACTAACAATCCAAATAAGGATTTCCGAATATTCTGGCTCCGTTCTAAGGTTCAGGTCAGGTCATTCGAAATTCAATTCAGTTTTCAATTCGAAACAAAACCCATAGCTGTGGAAGCTTTCACGGCCAGCATTGTTCCAAGTCTTCATGGTTTCCGGGCTTGTATAGGCCGTGGTCCGGTGGTATTTCTACCTGCAAGCTTTCACGGCCGGCATTGTTCCAAGTCTTCATGGTTTCCGGGCTTGTAGACCGTGGTCCGGTGGTATTTCTACCTGGTACAAGCCTGGAAACCATGAAGACTTGGAAAACCCATAGCTGTTCTCCTGAGTGTGACATCTGTTCAAACAATTGGCAAGTCTTTAATTGGATTTACAATTTCATCCTAAAACAGAATGTATCTTTATCTAAGATTGTGTGTGTGTTTTAAACACCACCAACAGCTAATGTTATTTGGGCCTAGCACCAATTCATATTTTCAATTCATTATTTTTTAATAATAAATTGAAAATCCAATTGACACTTTTACCAGCTCTCGGGCTAGAACCCGGGAACTTGTAATAAAGGAACCATAGCAACGCCATGTAAACAGCAGCATTGCTACATGCTCGGCTATTATCAAGCTCTCTTTATCTAAGATCTATACACTGTACAGTGTACACTGTTGAGAAATCCAATTCAGATTTCCATTCAAACCCTACAACTTTTCCTAAGTGTGAAGCGTGCTAAAAACGACCGAAAAATCTTTATTTGGAACTCTGAATCGCAAGATTCCCGATTGTTTTGGTTCCGTCGTGAGATTTTACTGTACACATTATTTAAGAGTTTAGTAACAATATAACTATATATAACGGTGGTCCCAGTTGTGTTTTTCCAGCATGAGCAGGCACTAGGTACACGTCATGTTAATGTGTTTTTGTTCGCACACACATACACACACACGTACAATATGTAACCTTGCAAGGTCGCTTGGCCTACGCTGATGATCTGTCCGTAGCGGCCACTGCACACAACGTCCTCCACGGAATTTTGATGATATCGTCCGCTGCTCCGGCGCGCTAAGATTCATTAAATCAAATGTATGGCAAAAAAATACATCAGCAGTGCATGTCAAGAGAAATTTAGAAGTACGGAGCACCGAAAAAAAGATATATAAAGCGATTCTTAAGAGGCTTCATTACCATGTTTCACAATAACCACAGTCAGCGCTTGCATTCTGAAAGCTAACATATTTCTCACTGACAAAACTGCATAGGGAAATCGTGAATATTCAGTATAAATAGGGAATGCAATCTCGATCTCGCGAGATCTCGAGCCATTTTTAACTTCCCATTGGAAGTTATTGTAATGGGTCCGAAAATCGAAATCAACATGGAGAAAAAAATTTTTATGTTTCAAGGTCACTACACTATTTTTACATTATTTTTAGAAAGCTGTCTGTGTGTGTATGTGTATGTATGTGTATACGTACGTACGTATGTGCCTATTTCTTTCTAAGACGAAATCTCAAGAATGAAAAATGATATCGACAACGCTAGGAGGCCAATCGACGCGTATTAACGTAAATATGATCTGAAAAATTTTTTTTCAAAATCGGTTCAGTTGTTCTTTTTTCTTAACCAAATAACCTCCAAAAAAGTAGATTTTACACAATATCTCGCGAATAAAAAATTATATCGACTTCGTAAGGGTGTCAATCGAGGCGTGTTAACGTCATTTTGATCCGACATAAATTTTATAAAAATCGGTTCAGCCGTTTTTTTTTTTTTAATTATTGTTAAAAATAAATAATAATTATGTTTTACTGATTAAAATGATTACTTTTCTGTGTAATATCTAATTTAATTATTAACTTCCCATTGGAAGTTATTGTAATGGGTCCGAAAATCGAAATCAAAAAGGAAAAAAAATTTTTATGTTTCAAGGTCACTACACTATTTTTACACTACTTTTAGAAAGATGTCTGTGTGTGTGTGTGTGTGTGTGTGTGTGTACGTATGTACGTACGTACGTACGTATGTATGTGTCAATTTCTTTCTAAGACGAAATCTCGAGAACGAAAAATGATATCGACTACGTTGGGGTGCCAATCGACGCGTATTAACGTAAATATGATCTGAAAGGAATTTTTTTAAAATCGGTTCAGCCGTTCTTTTTTCTTAACCAAATAACCTCCAAAAAAGTAGATTTTACACAATATCTCGCGAATAAAAAATTATATCGACTTCGTAAGGGTGTCAATCGAGGCGTGTTAACGTCATTTTGATCCGACATAAATTTTATAAAAATCGGTTCAGCCGTTTTTTTTTTTTTTTTTTTAATTATTGATGTTTAATGATTAAAATGATTACTTTTCTGTGTAATATCTAATTTAATTATTATTATTAAATATTTATCAAACTGGGAAGTTCGTCGTGTGGACCTCAAGGGTCGCACTTTAGTCCTAATAAACGACCCACCTCACGGCTTGTTATTATTAAATATTTATCAAACTGGGAAGTTCGTCGTGTGGACTTCAAGGGTCGCACTTTAGTCCTAATAAACGACCCACCTCACGGCTCGTTCGAGATTTAATGTCGTGGGCAGGCAATCTCGCTCGAGATCTCGACCCGATATGGTCGAGATCTCGAACGAGATTTCAAGAACGAACGCGCTTGAAAAAAACGTGATATGCTGCGCAGGGGTTCAAATAAAATCGCCGACGAAAAAACCAATTCCGTTTTTTCGATATCCTTTGCCAAACCCTAGCCAGGTTTGTAATGTATTAATCAGCTCCAAGCCTCTGGAATATTGAAATCGGTACGGATAACAGTGCCGGCGCCAGAGGGTGGGCCTTGGTCCACCCCTTGGCTCACCCTTGCGTAATCCCAATCTCTAGATTATCTTTTAAATACATTTTTTACCCTCGAAAATGTCACCAATTTTTCTCGTAAATTCTATAGCAAATAACCTGGGTTAAAATTTTATTGAGCACTGAAATTTTGGGAATAAATGTTATTTACCCAGTTCTGATTCATATTTTTAGCCAATAATTTTTTACATACAGTGAAATTGATAATGTGTTTCTTTCGATGAACTTTAATTAGCCGAATATTTTTCAGAAAAAATAGACACATTCATGTATCTACCTACATTTAAAAATAAATACGACTTAAAAAAAATTCCAAACTTGTGAAAAAAATAAATTCTGTTTAAAACGATAGACAGATTATAGACGCTCGACAACATAGCTCATTATCGTCTGTGATTGAAAACGACGCATTTCCTTAAAAAACAAGCCGTGAGGTGGGTCGTTTATTAGGACTAAAGTGCGACCCCCTTGAGGTCCACACGACGAACTTCCCAATTTAATAAATATTTAATAATAATATTTAAATTAGATATTACACAGAAAAGTAATCATTAAAACATAATTATTATTTATTTTTAACAATAATTAAAAAAAAACAAAAAACGGCAGAACCGATTTTTATGAAATTTATGTCGGATCAAAATGACGTTAACACGCCTCGATTGACACCCTTACGAAGTCGATATAATTTTTTATTCGCGAGATATTGTGTAAAATCTACTTTTTTGGAGTCTATTTGGTTAAGAAAAAAGAACGGCTGAACCGATTTTGAAAAAATTTCTTTCAGATCATATTTACGTTAATACGCGTCGATTGGCACCCTAATGTAGTCGATATCATTTTTCATTCTCGAGATTTCGTCTTAGAAAGAAATGGACACATACGTACGTACGTACATACGTACACACACACACAGATATCTTTCTAAAAACAGTGTAAAAATAGTGTAGTGACCTTGAAACATAAAAATTTGTTATGCATTTTGATTTCGAATTTCGGACCCATTACAATAACTTCCAATGGGAAGTTAACAATACCTTAAGTCAGCGGTACCACACTTTTGACCTGTTGCGAACCACTTTGACGATATTGATTCAGAATCTTAATACATAAAATACGGATAAAATTATTAATGATTGACACTGACAGTAAACGACAAGGTAAAACTGCTTAATAGCATTTAATAGTAAACCATTTATGCATCGATGATTATTCACTATAATTGATTTGTCAGATATCAACAAATTAATACGCTGCCCGTTAATATTTAATATAAACTCTATATTGCAGCCAGTTAAGCTGTAAAAAGTATCAATCAGTTAAAATCAAACAGTTATCTTAAACAAAACAAAAAAAAAATCGCTAAATTTTATTTTGTAAAATATTTAAATACTATGCAAATTGCGACGTTCATGCATTCCATTCTTAATTGAAAAAAGTGCCAATGATATTCAAGTTATTAATAATTATTTATTACCCATGTTGTCATTTCTGGACAGAAACTAACAGTTCACTAAATACAAATTAGTGATCCGCGATTACGAGATGTTTTAGTCGACTGTCTCGATTGTTCAAACATCTCGATGACTCTCGATGGTTGTCAGATCTAGGGGGAGTAGGGGTCGAGCCACGAGGGTCAGACTTGCAGGGGCGCTTAACACTAAGTAAATATAGCAATAATAATTGTTCTCACTGACTCATCACCGCACAATCGAAACCTGACTTGAAATTTTAGGGATGTTTTCCTCTAACGGATTTTTCAAAATTTAAGAAGTGATTTTTGTCAAAACCGAAAAGAAAGTAACGTAAATGAACAATGATAAAATAAATTTTAAAAAATACTGCTTTTATTTATGATGATCAACGTTTCTAAAAAATATAAAATTTAAGGTGTGGTAGTCCATTACTGCGGACATTAAAGTTTAAATTGATTTTCAGCAGTATTCGCAAATTATTTTTTTATTTAATCGTCAATTTGTACGCAGAAAATCGCTTAAGAGATTAACTATGTAGTATGTACATCAATAATGGATAAATACACTTGACTATCATAATATATAAATCATTTAATGCCAGGATTATTTATTCATTTATTATTTTAATGCTTTTAACTTTACAGTGACCAAATCTGTTATTCGTTTGAAGATTTATACTTTTAGTACCTATTAATTCTTTTACAGTTGGTAATTACAGTCGTGTAAGTACGTTTATATATAATTTTTTTATTGCAATTTTTCAAATCTGCCCAAAGGTGATGAACCTGTTCAACGGAATCCATTCTAAACAATTTTTACAGTTGCTCCGCACAGGCTGATACTAAAAAATTTAAGCTTTCGTCCCAAACAAGTATACCCTTGAATATTTCTGCATCTTCAAAATCACTGTTAATTTCTAGTGCCAGATATTAATTTATCCTTTTAATTTCTTAATATTTTAACATTGGAAATGTTTATATTCGTATATGGGGGCAGAGTTACGAGTTTTCGTTCAAGGCCAAAAGACAACGGTGTCGCGATCAAGTGAGGAGCAATCATGCAAAATTGAACAAGTGAAATTTTTTCGAAATGTGTTTTATATCATGTCTAGTTAATTGAGAGGTATTTGCGACGATCTGCGGTGTTATTTTTGAGCAAATGTTAATAAATACTGTAGAAAAATCCATTTAAAAGTTAAGTAATCAAGCAAAAGTGAACGCGTATATAACAGAAGAATAATAGGGTTATTCCTGACAAAACTAAACAGTGCATTGATAAATATTGTGTGTATAATAAACAGTTAATTATGTTTCATATATTATGCTGTTATCATTTCCAATGTCCTCGATGGTTGCAAGGATTGCGAAATCTGTGAATTTTTTATAACAAACTGAAAATGTAATAGGCCATTCTGCCTTTTTTAATTGCATTATCAGAAAGCTCATACCCAATATATTATGTATGAAATAATTGTAAATTATAGACGATCGACAACTGAGGTCATTAGCGTCAATATAATATGTAAAAGTTGCATAATCTAAACTAATATTATAGAATTGGTAAATTCTGCACTTTGTACAATATAGAAGCACTACTGGGTATCGATCGATGTGTTCGTATATATAGTAACGCGCCTACAAAGTCCACATCATGAGAGAGTCATGTTTTTAATGATTTATACAGAAGTTAATAACTTTAATAAAAATAAACTAAATCGTAACTTAGTCTGTAATTGTAAAGTTCAAAGGACTAGAAGAGCGAATTTTCCGTTTTCATAACTTTTTTCCTGTTTTTCAAATTTCAATCTATCTATATCTATTTGTTTGGTTGAACGCGCTAATCTCAGGAACTACCAGTCCGATTTGAAAAATTTTTTTTTGTTAGATAGCCCATTGATCGAGGAAGACTATAGGCTATATAATATCACGCTACGACCAATAGGAGCGGAGCATCAATGAAAAATGTTGCAAAAACGGAAAAAATTATTCCTTTTGAGAGCTTCCGTTGCGTGCGCTGCGTAAACAGTTAAAGTTACGCAAAAATCATGTATGACGGAATTGTTCCCGGAAGGTTTATATATATAGCGAACGAGCGTACCGAGTGAGTAATGTAATTCCTAAACCACGCAACAGATTTTGATGCGGTTTTCACCATCAGTTAGATAATTTTTCACGGAAGGTTTATATATATAGCGAACGAGCGTAGCGAGTGAGTAGTGTATTTATAATATTCAAGCGAACGAGCGAAGCGAATGAGTAGTGTATTGCACCCGGGCTTTCTTAGCACCCAGGCGAAGCCGGACGGGGCCGCTAGTGCTATTAATGGCTTTAGATACTGATATTCTACTGAGGTCATCGTTACGATCAGGTTTCTTCGACATTAACGCGAGCGAAGCCGCCAGCGAAGGCTAGTTGTTTGCTAAACTAGAGCACTTATAATCCAATATTTGACCGAATTGACCCAAAAAACAACAGAAGAGATGTAAGCTTGTTGTAACTAAACTGATTTTTAAACCTGTCTGGTATGCCATAGAACTTAATACGAGTGCAGACATTTTGAGGCAGGCAATTACATTAACAGGTGTGTTTGTGACCTTACAAGGTCGAGGCGAACAAGATCAAAATGCGATAAAATTAAAGTTTGCATCTTTTACGTATTATGTTATGTGTATAAATCTGCCTACACACCGCAAATATTTAAATACAATCTGTTATAAATATTACGTCATCGAAACTTAATTATAATTTATGGAAACTTTTATACCTGGTATACAAACACGCATTAAATTATTAAAAATTTTAAAATGCGAATTGAATAATAATTTTACTAATAATAATAGAGGATCAATTTGCAGAACTCCACCTTCACAGTGCACAATAAACATTAACTCCAGAGGGCAGTGCCGCCTAGTAATTGGTAACTGTGTTTTAAAGACCGCCAACAGCTAAGGTTATTTGGGCCTAGCACCAATTCATATTTTCAATTCATTATTTTTTTTTTTTTTTTAATATTAAATTGAAAATCCAATTGACACTTTTACCAGCTCTCGGGCTAGAACCCGAGAACTGGGGACTTGTAATAGAGGAACCAGGGCTTGAGAATAGCCGAGCGTGTAGCGGTGCTGTTGTTTACATGGCGTTGCTATGGTTCCTCTATTACAAGTCCCCAGTTCCCGGCTTCTAGCCCGAGAGCTGGTAAAAGTGTCAATTGGATTTTCAATTTATTATTAAAAAAAAACATAATGAATTGAAACTATGAATTGGTGCTAGGCCCAAATAACCTTAGCTGTTGGTGGTCTTTAAACACACACACACACACACAATAGAGGAACCATAGCAACGCCATGTAAACAACAGCGCCGCTACACTCTCGGCTATTCTCAAGCCCCCAGTGCCGCCTAGTGGACAGCGTACTTGGTACCGCAGCCTCTAGACTAGACTGTCGTGGGTTCGAATCCCACCTGCGCTCATGAATGTTTTGTGATATTATTTAGTTTTAAGTTCGTAGTTATTTATTCACTATCTAACGGGTTACGTGAATTCTTTGTGGATATAAGGATCATTGTTGATTTAATAATTATCATAATATTGTTGTCCACGAATAGCTCAAATATGCGTTAATTATAATTTTTCGCGTTTTATTCCATTGTTCCAGATTCCAGGTGGGAAGCTGCCCTCCTCTCACCCCCCTTGCGTACAAAATGTTTCTTGTGAAGTTGGCAAGCATTGCAAGATCGTCAGCGATGCCACTCTTGAGAAGTTAAAAAATATTAATAATAACAGATAACATAAAACAAGAATCATCAATAAACTTCTGTGCATTAATGTTCTTTACAGTTAGAAAACACGTAAAAAAATTAATATGTACTCCTAACAGAAGATTGGACGAGTTAATGGTTCCTCGAATACCATTCGAGTCATTAGATATTTTGCTCTTTACTTCTACGTTAATGGTGGCACCAAACGCGGAATCTTGAACGCGTATTAAAAAATGATCAAGCATTTCATTATCATTCATCTTCAAATATTTTCAAGGTAATTCAAGTTCGCCATTTAAATCAATTTCAAAACTGCCGCAGTTAATTAACAGAAAAAAATGGACATCTTGATTTATTAAATTTCACATAACTCCAAAAAACGCCATCCGTCAACAAAAAAAATCACTTATTTCATAATAATTGCGCCAGGTCTCGCGTTGGAAAGACTCCCTGTCACAAAATGTCATTTTTATAAAATTCTCATTTTTTAACTTCCTATAGAAAGTCATCGATGGGTCCGAAAATACAAATCAAAATTTTTAACACATTTATATGTTTCAAAGTCAATACAGTATTTTTTTACTATTTTTGAAAAGTGTGTGTGTGCGTGTGTCACAAAAGGCATAAAGTTGATTTTACAGAAGGCTTAAAAAAGACGTTTCCATGATTACCACACAAAAATACTTCATTTACGTCAAAAAATATTTTCAAAAAAAAAAAAACAATTCAGTATTTATATTTTTGAAAAAAACTTATAATAAAATAATTATAACACCGCGGGTTAATTGCGTGAAATACAAATATATTTTAAAAAAAGAGTGTGTTTGTACTTATGTACGCACATCAGAAGTTATACTTCTTTGGCGTAACAAAACAAAAATAACTCCAAAAATTTTATCCCGCGTGCCAGTACTAAACGTTTGTAAAAAAGACGATAAAATAATAAAATAAAGATATTAAATAAATTAATTTAATTTAATAAATTATTAATTTATTAAATATATTAACTTCTCATTGGAAGTTATTGTAATGGGTCCGAAAATCGAAATCAAAATGTATAACAAGTTTTTATATTTCAAGGTCACTACACTATTTTTATAAAGATGTCTCTGTGTGTGTGTGTACGTATGTGTCCATTTCTAAGACGAAATCTCGAGAACGAAAAATGATATCGACTACGTTAGGGTGCCAATCGACGCGTATTAACGTAAATATAATCTGAAAGAATTTTTTTCAAAATCGGTTCAGGCGTTCTTTTTTCTTAACCAAATACTCCAAAAAAAGTAGATTTTACACAATATCTCGCGAATAAAAAATTATATCGACTTCGTAAGGGTGTCAATCGAAGCGTGTTAACGTCATTTTGATCAGACATAAATTTTATAAAAATCGGTTCAGCCGTTTTTTCTTTTTTTAATTATTGTTAAAAATAAATAATAATTATGTTTTAATGATTAAAATGATTACTTTTCTGTGTAATATCTAATTTAATTATTATTATTAAATATTTATCAAACTGGGAAGTTCGCCGTGTGGACCTCAAGGGTCGCACTTTAGTCCTATAATAAACGACCCACCTCACGGCTTGTTCCTAAAGTAATGATAATATGTTTTCTTTTGTATTTTTTAACTTTGAATTGTGGCCCTAAAAACCATCAGTGTTATCGAGCTTCACAATTATTTCTGTCGCCGGCCTTGTTTGAACGTCACAGAGATGTCGTGCCACTTAAAACATTTCACATTTAAATGTGGGTTACATGCATAATAATTTATAATATATACTACATTCGTGGCACTAGCAACGCAATAATGCAAATCAATTATTATTATTATGTAAACATGTGTGTTGCGGATTCTCTCACAACTGGCAAGTGTTGTGTTTTAGCGCCTACCCGCTACATATTATGTTTATGTACATTTTGCTGCGACCTTGCAAGGTCGTACGATGACCAAACATCGAAGGCGTGTAATATATAAAACACGTAGCTATAATAATATTATGTATGAATACACGTTATATTATGTACAAAGTGGCCACAAAGTGCGTACGCAAAACTAGTTAGAATTGGGCTCATGCAGAGGTGAAATGAACAAACGTGCAAGATTCAAAAGTTCTATTCCTTTAATTTAAGCTTCCACAATTTTTTTTCTTTTTTTTTCAGTATATTATTTCTTTAATCTCCAGTTTTTCCTTTGGAATCTCTAGTAGACCGAGAGCTAGTGACAATTTTTTGGTGTTATTTATTCAAGGCCTTATTTTTGTGAAGATGTTGAGGGAGGCATATTAAAGTGCCCTGAGTAAGGGATTTTGCTAGATAGCGGTATGGGAGGGATGCAGACCGCCCCCAACATGTATTATTGCTTCAAGGCTGAAATTATTTGTATAGCTTGTCAGTGACCCAATAATGCCATTATAATATTTGCAGATCGATTGGTCAGTATTAAAGGGGTGACAGATCACCCTAAACGTGTCATGTACCCGACGAAATTTATATTATTAGTTCAGGGTTCAAATTTTAATATGTTGTTACGGTGACTGTTTTAAGCATATATTTCAATTTGCAGAATAAAATGTCGGTATTAACCCACTTGCAGAACGATATAAACACCTAGACGAGCAAGTTTCCCTCTAAGAGAGGGGGTTAATACCGACATTTTGTTCTGCAAATTGAAATATATGCTTGTCACCGACAAGTTATACAAACAATTTCAGCCTTGAAACAATAATAATTGTGACCATTTTTTTTGTTATAATATGTTGGTGGCAGTCTGCATCCCTCCCATAGCGCTATCTAGTAAAATCCTTTACTCAGGGCACTTTAATATGCCTCCCTCAACATCTTTACAAAAATAAGGCCTTGAATAAATAACACCAAAAAATTGTCACTAGCTCTCAGTCTATAGTGTCATGGTGTAGTGTTTTAAAAAAAAATTCAGTTACTTAACTTCTCATCGATCCAATTTATCGGAATGATTCTCTTCTATCTAAGTACAAATTTAGTTGATAATTAATCGATCATGGATCCTGATCTACGTCCGATTCATTATATACCCGATAAATTCGAGACGGTCATACCATGTCAGGACATGGGATTGCTTCCTCGAAGTCCAGTTTTGTGACAATTCGTTTTGAAGACCTAAAAACAGCCTTTCAGGAGCTGATTTAATGATTTCCAACAGTCAAAACTGAAAACAATATCCAGAAGAACGCTGAAAAGTGTCACGGCTAGTAAATTCGTGGTTGAAAAGACTGAAGCATTTCGGAGTGATCGGATGCATCATCGATAAAGAATGCCTCGAGAAAAAGATCCCTCTTCACAAACGTAAAAAATATGTCCATATAAAAATATACAGTTGCCAGTACTTCTTATGAATTTCCCAACGATCCACTCAGTTTATTTGAAGATACGAAAAATGGTAGCATCCTACCAACATTATATCATTTCTCCACTCATCAAGATTCCCTGAATCTCAGTTTATTTGAAGACACAAAAAATGGTAGCACCTACCAACATTATATCGTTTCTCCACTCATCAAGATTCCCTGAATCTCAGTTTATTTGAAGATACGTAAAATGGTAGCACCCTACCAACATAATATCGTTTCTCCACTCATCAAGATTCACTGAATCTCAGTTTATTTGATGATACGAAAAATGGTAGCACCTACCAACATTATATCATTTCTCCACTCATCAAGATTCCCTGAATCCATATAGATTTAAATAATCCACTGTCGTGATTTTTTATAGACCCCGTCGCTATTGACTCTTGACATCGATGCACCAAAAAAATGTTTGCATGTAGAAAGAATGAACGTGTTAAATTTTAAATCAGTGTTTTGAAAAAAGATTACTGCAATAGGTACGTAATTTGTACCAAAGAACCAAGGACAAGTGACTACTGCACCAAGTGCAATAAGTATTAGCGAAGTACGCGCACACATGCATAATTGTCACTGTCATATAAAAACAACAACAACAACGCGACTCGCTGGCGTCAGAAGGTGGTGACCTGACTGGTGTCATCATCATCATCATCATTCCTGTCTATTAGGATAATCCGATCGGTAACCCAACACCGATTTACTGTGAGATACCTTTTATAATAAAGAGACTGGACACAAGATAGCAACCTCTGTGATAGATCCGCTCTGCATCAAAGAGAAAGAGATGAAGATGATCTGAATTCTTACGTTCGTCCCCAATAACCACGTAAACAAAATTATATACTGTCGGCGATTTCGGGTTAAACGCGTTTAGGGTTATGGCAATAAAGTTTCACTTGCAACGTGGTTTCATAAAACCGCACCCTACTTTTTAAGATAATTACTTCTTGAAATAAAGTAGATATCACAAATATTTAAGTCGTTAACCAAAATGGAAATCTGGTTTGTGTGGCATAGGTCCTAGGAAATTTCGTTACGTTTAAAATTTCTTAACTTAAGAACATGGAAGGAGGTCTATTGTTCACAGAACTTACCAGTTATAGAAATTAGGAAAGAAAAAACTCAGTGGCAAAAGGATCAAATAAAATTTGCAATACTGATGATTAAATTTGCATTTATAAGCTTACGTTTCGGTGCTCATTGCACCATCCTCAGAGCATCTAAAATTAAGTTTAATTTATAATCTGTTTAAAATTTTATGAAATTCACATTAAACTTAATTTTAGATGCTCTGAGGATGGTGCAATGAGCACCGAAACGTAAGCTTATAAATGCAAATTTAATCATCAGTATTGCAAATTTTATTTGATCCTTTTGCCACTGAATTTTTTCTCTCCTAATTTCTACATCATCTACGGATCACCATCTCTCTATATCATAGAGTTCTTCAACATCTTACCAATTATAAGTTCAGTGACTACCAACAGAGCCAATATAAAATGACTACCAACATTGCAAACCTGAACATTGCTGACAACACAAAAGCGTAAATGCGAAATAATTCAAAGCATAAATAACAACGCTAAGTGGCAAACAGCTTAAATACAATCATACTGTGAGAGATTATTATGCAGGTATACCGCTGTACAATGTATAACGTCATATAGAGAGCGCCATTATAACTTGCGCTTGTATTATTAATTGGTGTAATATATTCGACTGAATATACATCTGCAAAACGTATTACAGGTAAACTTACCAGTTACCACATACCTATAGAGCGTCAAAAAAAAAAAAACAGTAAGTCCTCGGTAAGATGTGTAACAATACGATGGCATATAAAAGAATGTAGGCTTTCACGGCCGGCGTTAATAGAATTAGGATAAGAATCTTTCGGGCTTATGAGCTGTGGTCTACTGGAATGGCATCTTCTTCTTCCAGACAGCAGGACACCGAGAAGAACACTACCACGTCGAACACACCACTGAAGATGCTTGCCGCAGTTGCCAGCGAAACGTCTGGAAGAAGATGCCATTCCAGTAGACCACGGCTCATAAGCCCGAGATTCTTATCTTAATTCAATACGATGGCAGCTGCATATAATCTAAAAAATTGAAAATATGAATTGGTGCTAGGCCCAAATAGCCTTAGCCAGTGCCGTCTTTACCATAAGGCGAGCCCAGTGCCCCCGGTCTGATGGGGGCCCCGAAATGCCGAAACCAATAAACACACTAAACAAAAGTCAATTCTGATGCTTTCATACACGTTTTTTTTTTTTTTGGCTTTCTAAAAGGCTCCCAAACCCTGTGTGCCCAAGGGCCCCTGCATGGCCAAAGACGGCCCTGGCCTGTTGGTGGCCTTAAAAAAAAGAAAAAATCAAATATTTCATATTCTCCTAACTGTGGGGTCGTCGCTGGCCATAATTCAAAATCCGGGCTTCGCGAGTCCACATTTTCGAGCTTATTTCATCTCTCGTAAGATCCGTCTAAATGTTACGGAATTTTCTGTCGGGCCTTGATTACAGGTATTTATCCCAACTAATCAGGCACTTCGGTACTTTAACATTCTTCAGTTTGGCAATGGCTATAATTCTTAAAAATAGGACAGCCAATTAAAAAACAGATAAGATATAAAGATAGACGCGTATATGTATTTATAACAACAGTCGGACTTGGGCATTCACAAATCTGGTAATCAAAGTAACGGATTGGCAGTTAAACGTAATTATGCGAACGCCACAATCGTATTACTAGAGCTGGGACAGAGTGCGTATTATAAGGGACGTACTAGAGAATTGTATTCAGTCCGTGTCAAAAATTTCCTAGCTATGTCATATATCCTGCAATTTAAAAATATCAAGCGAATATTTACATGACAATTACTACTATTTTAATAAGATCGAGGACAGTGTGGTGTAACGGTTAGCGTAACGACCTTTGGATCACACTGTCGTGGGTTCGAATCCCACCTCCGCTCATGGATGTTTTGTGATGTCATTTAGTTTCCAGAGAATTGTTATTTAATGTATTTAAGACGCTAATGACCTAAGTTGTCGAATTGAATTGTAGATTATAGACGCTCGACAACAAAGGTCATTAGCGTCACCTAAGTTGTCGACGCGTCTATAATCTACGATAAATAAATTTAATAAGATTGTATAGGAACTACATAAAAAATATATATTTAAAAAAAAATAAACGACCCCTCTTAAAAATATTTTTTATTGAAAGTGCAGATAGGTCTGCTTTAAAAAAGCTGAAAATTATTTAAATGTTGTGTGAGTGCTCAAAAAACGTCATTATAGTGCATTTATATGGTGTTTCAAGAATCTTATAACGGAAGAAAACGGGCCTGTTTTTTCTGCGTTCAAACACGACTCTAATTATTTCTCAGCTTTTGCTTTGAATAAAACCAATACGACCTAGCTAGATATTTATACTATTATACATCTTACTGCTTTATGGCAGTATGGAAACAATAATATATATCGTACATTAAATATACAAATATTACAAAAAATAATATTTAAAAAAAAGTCAAGAGGTTTAGGTCAATTTTGAATGACTTCCACGTATCCGATCGATTTGAAATTTTGTACACATATGTATTCCCGATGACAATACATGAATAAATCGTTTTTAGAAACAAATTCAACCCCTAAGGAGTTCAAACGGGAATGTAGGTTTTTTTGACTAATCAACGCCCAGGCCAAATCGCTGAAGCTAGAAACTTTAAATTTGGACAGTAGATTCCTTTTCTGACGTAAGTATCCACTAAGAAGGGATTTCTCGAAATTCAGCCCCGAGGGGGATCAAAAGGGGGTAAAATTTTGAAAGACTGAAATGACGTTATCCTATCATGAATAAAAATTAATAAACAAACACTTAAAAAATTCTACACGTTTATTTATCTCAACGATCGTTTCGGGTTTCTAACCCATCATCAGGAGTTTACATTTTTTCAAGCGTTTGTTTATTAATTTTTATTCAATCATGTTCTACCAAGCGCCTTGCGATAGTTCTATAGAATTTATATCCTATCATGAGCTGACACATAGAATTACAACACCTAATACCTGTTCACACTGAGTGATAATAATAACACAGTGCGTGAGTTGCGTGTATAAAGAAGCGCGGATAATTTGACACGCATTCTGATGTGTTTAAGATTAATACAGTTTTTTTTTGTTCTGTTTCCACTGCACGCACACACACATTCGGCGTCAAACTACTTCCATCGTACGCACACACAGATTACATAAACGCGCGTACAGTGAGAGAATACAACATTATTTAGATAGTTTAAAATCTGCATATACGGGTGTCCATTTTTATTTTTCCACAGAAAAATATCGATATCAAAACAAGTCGTGAGGTGGGTCGTTTATTAGGACTAAAGTACGACCCTTGAGGTCCACACGACGAACTTCCCAGTTTGATAAATATTTAATAACAATAATTAAATTAGATATTACACAGAAAAGTAATCATTTTAATCATTAAAACATAATTATTATTTATTTTTAACAATAATTTTAAAAAAAACGGCTGAACCGATTTTTATAAAATTTATGTCGGATCAAAATGACGTTAACATGCCTCGATTGACACCCTTACGAAGTCGATATAATTTTTTATTCGCGAGATTTTGTGTAAAATCTACTTTTTTGGAGTCTATTTGGTTAAGAAAAAAGAGCGGCTGAACCGATTTTGAAAAAATTTCTTTCAGATCATATTTACGTTAATACGCGTCGATTGGCACCCTAACGTAGTCGATCTCATTTTTCATTCTCGAGATTTCGTCTTAGAAAGAAATGGACACACACATACGTACGTAGTACGTACACATACACACACACACACAGACATCTTTCTAAAAATAGTGTAGTGACCTTGAAACATAAAAATTTGTTATACATATTGATTTCGATTTTCGGACCCATTACAATAACTCCAATGGGAAGTTAAAAAAACTTATTAATTAAAAAAACCGACACTAACGCGAGCAAAACCGCGGGTAAAGGTAAAAGGCTAGTATTATATATAATATATATAGTGATGTTACACGGATTGGTACACGTGTAAGCATTATGCTCATTGCTATTATAATTTGGTAAAAGAAATGCGGACATGGTTTAAAACATGACAAGTGTGATGAAATAAATCATTATAGTGATATACAAGCTGTCCTTCTAAACATACATTGAGAACCTGCCGTCCACTACAAGCTGAGCTGTGCTTTGCTGTCACTAGCAAAGGCAATAATCTACGAGGAGCACATTTGCCAAAATCGCCATTAATATCAACAAAAAAAACTCGGGTCGCAGTGCCAAACCCTGCCGACATATAGTGTATTTGCTAATACTGCATTGTGGCTTTATTATTTGAACTTAAGTTTGTTTTTAGACAAAATAAAAAATTTAACCCCTTAATACATCCCTTAAAACAATAATTTTTTTCTTAATTGCAGGAATATTATTATCATTCCTAAGAGTTGTAACAAATTAAATACACACTTCAGTAAGTAAATCCGTATCCGCTCCTAATGTTTTCATAAAATTTGTAAGTCCGGTCCTGTCGGGCCGATTTTATTAAAATTTTAGCAGCACATTTTAATCGTTACTAAAGGGTTAAATTTCAATTTTGAAACAATTCTGAGAATTTTTTCGGTATTTTTGGGCCCAAAAACAATTTTCAACCCCTAAAAACCACCCTTAAAATGGTCCGATTTGGCCCATTTTAAATAGGTTCCGTACGGTGATGGATTCCAACGTGTGTACCAAATTTCGTTAAAATCGATTGAGTCTTTCGAGAGTTATCGTGCTAACACACACACACACACACACACACACACACACACACATATATATATATATATAAACATTTCCAAAAATGGTGCCAAATTGTTCAGGAGGCTATGAAACGTCGAGAAATTTTGGTCCAACCCCTAGGTCCCGCCATCCGTCCGACGCCAATAGTGTATGTGCCATATGGCAAATACACTAACAAATTATTTGAACATAGCGTACAATAAGTTCCATAGATAATTAATATGCTAACATTAATAAATGGAATTCCATGAATAAACAAACGGATCCCCTACAGTTTCGCATAAAAAATAATAATAAAATGAAAGATAGCGGTCTGTGACAGACCTTTATAAATTATATCGTTTGACAAAAACAAAGCTACACGAAAAGGATCTAAGCGTGTATCAATTTACGTGTTACGCACCGTCAAAAACAGTCAACACGTTCTTTTTACGTTTAAAATTTATAGCTTTTGCCGTGACTTCGCTCGCGTTGCCAGTTTTAACCGGGAAGTTCAATCGGATAATAAATATTAGTAAAAAAAAACTTTTTACAGACAAGCTTTTATTTAAATGCACTAAAAAGGAAAAAATAATTTTTAATATTTTAGATTCATAATTATAAAAGCGTGGGTCGTGAACTCTATGATAGTTTATTAGTCACAACCCACGCTTTTATAATTATGAACACTTTTACCAGTCCTCGGGCTAGAACCCGGGAACTGGGAACTTGTAATAGAGGAACCATAGCAACGCCATGTAAACAACAGCACTGCCACACGCTCGGCTATTCTCAAGCCCTACTACAAGAAGTGAAGCTAATAGGTATAAGCGTATTTAAAATTAAAGGTACCTATATCAAGATGAACATCAATATTACTTGGCGAACAAAGTGTTGAATAATAAAAATTTTTACATTGCATAAAATAGGATAATAAAAATACCTCTCGATTATTATTAAGTAATAAATAAATAAATTACTAACGTACTATGTGTGTGGTGGGGTTCACTAGCCGTTTGAAAATAAATCCAAAGAAACTGGCTCTAAGTCGTTGTAATAAACAGAACAGATAGGTATATAGGAAAAAGTCATACAAATTCATTCGCTCACATAATTATGCATGCTATATTTAGCTCACAAATACAGGGTTCCCGATTATTAATTTTATGTATTAATCTATACTAATATTATAATAATAAATCATAAGTTCTTAGCATCCGGACGAAGCCGGACGAGGACCGTTGGTATGGGATAAAATGGATTCAAACATAAACAATATCTGTATTTCGAATCTTAAAATTACATGCACTGTCATCTATCGGGTCGATTACTGTACTGAACATAACAAAAATTAAAAAATATATAAATAAAAATAAATATCATGTAGAATTTAGAAAAAAAATACGTCAAAAATCCTACGGTGCCATCAGGTTTCGAACCGAGGTTCCGATGCATACAACGCAAAGACGCTGCCTACTACGCTATCGGTACAACTGTACTGCGTGTCGTTTTAATGATATAAAGTATATCAGCTGCGTCACCTTTGAGTATGCGAACGGGCGAATGCGAACGCGAACGGTTCACTTTTTTTCACTACCCAAGCAAAGAGTGCCTAACGCGCCTAAGGAAGTTTTCACTTCAAAAATTTACAGTTCATTTGCGTCGCCATCTTTACATTCACAGCAAGCCGTAAGTATATAAAAGCAGGTGGATAGAGCGAATAAACAGAAGTTGTCATGGCAACCGTTTACTTATCGCCCTAGTTATGTATTGAAAAAGTTTTTCGGCAGGCTTTCCTGTTAAATGACCCAAGGCAGGCCGGTATACAAGCGCGGAAAGTAGCTATTTTGTAGTGGGTATTGTAAAAAAGTTCTTTCATATCCATTGTCTAAACTCTTAAGTCTAAACAATTTACTATAATTGTTACCAAATAATAACAATGTTATTTGCAAATATTGTTAATAATAATAATATTGTTACCAAATTTTTGCACAAAAACCACAACTCCTTCTCATCGACATCCCCGTATATAATTTCCTATACTTTCGGAACTAAAGTTAACATAAAATTTGAACCACAAAACCAGATTATCTTCACATTAATTTCCGCGCAAATTATAACCAATCCACGTATCTGTGAGGTGAGAACAGGTCAACGAAATCTAGCCACTATAAAATATAATCTAAGTATCGCATATAATATGTGTAATATCATACAGGGATGTCCTATTTCAAATGATAAAGTGAATATCTTCGAATTTTTTTTCATATCCAACCTGGAATACAATATTGTAACAAAACTGTTTTCTACGTGTGCGGAATAAATATATTTATTTACAATAATTAACAATTCAATATCAATAGACGCAACAACTATATGTCGATTTTAACAATCAACACGATAATAATAACGAACATTAATTCTTAAACAAAGTGAAGCACTTCAATAACACTGAACAATAACTATTTATATACTGTATTAATTATATTCGCAAATTCAACTCGACACTGATTCACGACTGACTGCTCAATTCCCGTCCGCTTCCTGCTTATATAGAGCTACGTGGCTTAAACACAGCGCGTTCTAGTACTTTCCAGACGTCTAGCAGGTACCCGTATCTTCGATACCATTCCACGCCTCGCCACTGTGACCTATTCTCGACGCTTCTATTGTAGTCAGCGGCGTAACATCTTGGGATTTGCTACAATATTATGTAAAAGTAATAACATATGCTCGTCGAATTCATATTTTGTGGCAAAATTTTATTTAAAATCGTCGATGATAATAATAAGTAGTTTATTTAAAACACACACTAAACTTGACGTATATCTGTTTCTCTGGGACCCTAGTGACGGATTAAAAGAGAAGCACAACAAGCACATGCTTGGGGATCCCCTAGTTTCCAGGGACCCCTATCCAACCCAAGCCAGATTTTTTTGATCACTTTCTAACAATTACCTTCTATATCAAGGAACCGGGGGTCCCCGTAACTTTTGTGTTCGGAGTCTCCGAAAGTCATCCACCATTGCTGGGACTCAATTCGCATACCTAAAATTTGAAGCCCTGTGGCACTGCTCTATAATTGGTGGGACCTAATTTGCACCCGTCTGTAATTTCGAAATCATTGTAAATTATTGACGTTCGACAACAGAGGTCACAAGCGTTTCGAAAGCATCACATACATGCATATAATCTACATAATACATAAATAGAAGATAAAATAAAAATATAGAATTAATATTTCCGTCAACTATATAAAATATAACATAGGTACATTGGTAACCGCGGACACATATCACGACAGTCAAGTCAAATGAGATACAATCAACACTAGACTCAGAAGCAACGACCTTGCATCTACTTATATAATGTTGTTATACAAGCAGCTGCAGTTTTTATCTTATTTACAATGTTGCCGTTTTAGTAATGTTGTACTAGAACTAGATTTGGCGACAGAAATTTGGGAACCCGACACACCGATGCGGTTTTAAATAGATTTCTTAACAAGCAAGCTTCTATTCAGGTGTGCAAGCTTTCACGGCCGGCATTGTTCCAAGTCTTCATGGTTTCCGGGCTTGTAGGCCGTGGTCCGGTGGTATTTCCACCTGACGTTTCGTCTACAACTGCGGTAGACATTCTCAAAGGCGATGTGGCAGCGGTCGAAGGAGGACACTTCGACCGCTGCCACATCGTCTTTGAGAATGTCTACCGCAGTTGTAGACATACCACCGGACCACGGC
The DNA here is from genome assembly GCA_039654895.1 of Mongoloraphidia duomilia. Taxonomy (NCBI): domain Eukaryota; kingdom Metazoa; phylum Arthropoda; class Insecta; order Raphidioptera; family Raphidiidae; genus Mongoloraphidia; species Mongoloraphidia duomilia. The sequence goes on from CM077517.1 coordinate 510,254, forward strand.
CTACAAGCCCCCGGAAACCATGAAGACTTGGAAGCAAGCTTCTGTATCTCTTTCGGTTTGGAAGTTATGGACGATGAAGAAGATTATTGTGTTATTGTTTTAAAACTTTAAACCAATAGAAATATTATACAGGAAAGTATGCTTATTAGTATCAAAGTATCTATTGAACTAATTACTAACCATCAGTTTAAAATTTATACCTTAATACCAGTTGCTCTATCTATACCGGGTGTAGCTTGGAGAAAGTAACATAGGGAAAATAACTTTGAGAACATTTGCAATTTTGTAGTAAGCTATGGGCTGGGTCATAAGACCATTGATATATCTAGGTACTTATTTATTGTATCCCATCAAGGTGTTTGAAATAATTTTCACTTTCATGATGAGCTCTCGCTAGTACGAAGATTCACTTCTACAACTTAGCTATAATTAATTAATTGTGTTTTAAAGACCACCAACAGCTAAGGTTATTTGGGCCTAGCACCAATTCATATTTTCAATTCATTATTTTTTTTTTTAATAATAAATTGAAAATCCAATTGACACTTTTACCAGCTCTCGGGCATTGAAGAAAAAAATAAAAGACTGATTGACATGCAAACAATTAATAACCTGCTTAATGAAAAAATTGAAAAGGTAAATAATGATACTGTTTCTATTACAAAAGGTGACCTGAAATTTCATAATGAACAAAAAAACGTTCTTAAAACGACTATTAATTCAAATAGTGCAAAACAAGCTAGGAGCAACGATGATAATTCTGCACAAATTGAAAAGCATGGTGATAATTCTGTTAATAATGCTAGCAACAAAATTAACTCCACCCAGAACAACATTACTTTGAATGATAATGCACATGTTGACATTCCAATTTCAAATGTTAAGGATACTGAAGAACAATGGTCCGTAGTGGAAAGAAAAAAGCGTAAACCAAAAGAAAATAATACAACAGCTCTTATTGGCAAAATGCCACTAAATGGTAAAATAAAAGTTGTACCAAAGAAAGCCTATTTATATGTGTCCAGGCTTGATCCTGAAACTAAACCTGAGGACATCATTGATTTTCTGATATTTGATTTCCCTGAAGTCACGTGTGAATCTTTGGAATCAAAGTATCCTCAACATTATACATCTTTTAAGGTTATAATTAATTTAAACAATGTGGATAAAGCAATGCAGCCTGATATGTGGCCACAAGGAGCGTTTGTAAATCGTTTTTTTCATCCAAGAGTCAAGAAGGACCTAAGAAGATAAACTCACACCCTGATATTCTATTGTTGAACTGTCAGGCATTAACTGTGCAAAAATTAGACTTAATTACTTCTGAATATATTTATAACGATAGCACTGATTTAAACTTTCTATGTCTAACTGAAACCCACACCAAAACCGACTCTGTGTTGTCATTTAATTTTCCTGGTTTTAATCTAGGCACTAGCTATTCCAGAGTAACCTGCAAGGGCGGTGGTGTTGGTTTATGGTATAGAAGTGGTCTGAATGTTAAAGCATTAGATCTAAAAAAGTATTGTAATGATCAGATAATTGAAATCTGTGGTGTTCAGTGGAAACCTAAACATGACACAAATATTATTATTCTAGTATGTTACAGATCGCCTGGTGCTACAAGTACACTATTTTATCATAATATGGAACAAATCTTTGAATCTATTTTCCAACCAAATGTTTCTTTTTTACTGTGCGGTGATTTTAATTTGGATCCAGATCGTGACTCCCGAGACTATAATTTATTAACACAATTGTTGTCTACCTATAACATATCTAACATAATTTCTCGCCCGACGAGGCTTAATAGATCGATTGATCATATTTTTTCTAATTTTACTGCTTCTGGTTTTGACATACTTGATAATATAATTTCTGATCATAGAACTGTTTTATTGAAGACAGGTATTGTTTGTGAAAAAAAACATCAGGTTGCAAGGTTCAACAGAAATTTTAATACTGACAGTGTTGCCAAATTTTTAAAAGATCTAGAACAAAATAATTGGAGCTATTTATTTGCTCAAACTGACGTCAATATAGCTTTCAAACATTTCTATGATATTTATATCTACTACTTCAATCTACATTTTCCCAAAATTAAAAAGTATTGTAAAGAGAAAAAAAAATGGATTACTGAAGAAATTATTCAATCCAGTTTACATTTAAAAACTTTACATAGTTTTAAAACTATTTATACTGAATTCAATAACATTTACAAGGACGCAAAAAAGAGTCATATTCAGTTAATTCGTGAAACAAAAAAGATGTATTATCAAAATCTTATTATTAATTCAGACAATGTCATCAAATCAGCATGGCAAATAACTAAAGATATTTTAAATAAAAAACGAGAATTTAAAAATTTAGCAATCAATTATAATGGTCAAACTGTTGATGACCCTCAGATTACAGCTGAGCTCTTTAATGAGTATTTTAAAGAAGCCCCTAAAAATGTCGTAAAACAAATATCTACTGCTAACAGCATCAACTTACTTCCCAGGCCTCAAAATAAGAGTGTCTTTCTTATGCCTTATGTGGAACAGGAACTTTTAGCTCTTCTTAACAATAAATTAAAGAATAACTTCTCATCAGGACCGGATGACATTCCCTCTTTTCTAATTAAGTTATCACTTAGTATACTAGGTAGTCAGCTGACTTTTTTAATTAATATCTCCTTTCAAACTGGGTGTTTTCCTAACTGTTTAAAAATAGGTAATATTTCCCCTATTCATAAAAAAGAGGATCCAGCTAATATGGCAAATTACCGACCAATTACATTAACTTCTGGTTTTTCAAAAATTTTTGAATATGCGTATTTAAAACGCCTCGAATCTTTCCTAAATGTTTGTAAAACTTTGTCTGACAACCAACATGGTTTCCGTTCAAGTTACTCCACCATGACAGCTGTAAATTCATTCTATAATAAAATTATTTATCATTTAGAAAATGGTGAATGTCCAGCCGGTATCTTCTGTGATCTCAGTCGGGCATTCGACTGCGTTAATCATAATAAATTGTTATTGAAAGCAGAGAGATATGGTATTAGAGGTAATGCTCTGGACTGGTTACAGTCTTTTTTAATTGGTCGTCAACAATTTGTATCCATTAAAAAACTTTGTAATAATACTATTTATACTAGCAGATCAAATTGCCTAGATATTGATATAGGAGTACCACAGGGATCTGTTTTGGGACCTGTGTTATTCCTATTATATATTAATGATTTGGAAATTTATCTCAATACTGAGTTATCGTGCACTTTGTATGCTGATGACACATCGATTATTCTTAGTGACAAAGATTCCTCTTTGCTTACCACCAAATGTAATCTTAATTTGAACAAATTAGTTGAATGGTTCAACAACAATTCTCTATACTTAAATAAATCTAAGACACATTACATTAGATTCCATAATTATCAAAATACGAACTTAATGGATTTAAACATTCAATGTAACGGTGATCCTCTAGAAAGAGTTAACTTTACCAAATTTCTGGGTTTATATTTGGATGACCATCTAAATTGGAAAGAACATTGTACTCGGCTATCTTCCAAACTTAATTCCATCTGTTATCTTATTAGATACCTAAAAAATGTTCTAACGGACATTCAACTAATCAATTTCTACAATGCTCAAGTTGTTTCTAGATTAAGATATGGTATCTGCTTCTGGGGAAACTCAGTTTTATCTAATGACGTCTTTATTTCTCAGAAAAGAATAATTCGTGCCATGGTTGGTATTTCTTCTAATGTATCTTGTCGCCATTCTTTCAATAGTCTTAAACTTATGACTCTTTGTCAAATTTTCGTTTACGAAATTTCTTTGTTTGTTTTTAAAAACTTTAACCAGTTTGTCACGAATGGTGATTACCATTCTTATAATACGCGTTTTAGAAATGATCTGAGTTCCCCCTTTAGCAAACTTGAGGTTAGTAAAAATTCTCCTTTAAACATAGGTGTAAAAATCTTTAATAATCTTCCAAATCACATTAAGAATTGTAAGAATCTAAATATTTTCTCTCGTTTTTTAAAAGCGTTTCTTCTGGGGAACACATTTTATAATTTGTCCGAATTTTTTAATTTGTAATTTCGATTGTTCTATTGTATCTGTATCTGTATGACGTTTTCTATATGAGTTTTCTCATCGAATGAAATAAAGAGTTTATTACGGAGTTTTCAATGTTATTTTCCTTATATTGTTACCTTTTCTAAGCCACACCCTGAATAGCAACCCAACCACTAGAAGCGCTAGTGGAAATATTCCGCAGTCCCTATACTGCATAATATCGCACTCTGTATTAAAAAGAGATACTACATGGACAGTAGGTAGGTTTTACAGGCAGTGCCATCTATCGGATGGATTACTATCCTAATTTCCGATTTTAAAGCCCATTCTCAATATCGAAAAACCTAAACAAACAGAATCACAAGCAACAGTGCTCCAATTAAAATTAACTAACTTAAAGCACCTACATTAATTATTTATTAACAACATAATAATTTAATGTAATGTCAATACATATATTAATATTAATAGTTAATAATCTATTTTAATTAAACAAAAATTTAACATTTAACTGAACTACAATTTAAAAAATTCGACTGATGACCAGTCCTATACTTCCCACCTAGTAAATATTTGCAAAAAATAAACACTCTTTTTTTTATTCTTTGACTAGGCCCAAATAACCTTAGCTGTTGGTGGTCTTTAAAACACAATTTAATTTTTATTCTTTGAAAAAAGCATGGCCCTCTTTTTTGTTTGGTGATCTATTGATGGCTAGCTTAATATAGCAAAAATCATGGTTACCTTGATTTACGTACAATTTTTATTTTTTTTAGTAAAATATTTTTTTCTCGAAAACTATACATTTTAGAGAAAAAAAATATTTACATTTTTTTCATATTATGAACATCTAGAATTCATTTATATTTTTTTTTACCTATGTTAATACGTGACATTGAGGACGTTTTTTTGAATATCTCAGGATCCACTGAACCGATTTGACTCAAAATCTAATCAGATCTAAGTTAAAGGCTGATAAACACAATAGAACAATCGGCATGCCCGTATGTTGTTCCGTTCTTAAGATATCGAAGGCGAAAAATTGACCCACATACACACATACACACATACACACATACACACACACATACAGACATCAGTCAGAAAATGATCTTAAACGATTGCTAGGGTCTCAAAACGTGAAAATCTGTTAAAATCTCGAAATATTGTTTTCGGACTGAATCCATTACTTCCCTACCATAGTAGAGGTGGGAAGTAAAAAGACAGTAGGTAAGCATTCAGGTAGGTTTTTTAAATAGTTAATTAAAAACGAAAGAAACAATAAAATATGCGCCTAGATGACATTAATTGCATATTAAAACCTTTTCAACTCATTATAAAAATGTGAGCTTTATCTTAAATAAAGCGGCAATATTCGCTAAATTAAACTGAGGGTCATTCAAAATCATTCGCATTTTTATTCTATCAGTAGCCGTAAATAAATAACATTAGTTAAATTCATATTTAATGAGTGCCACGAACACAAAATGGCGTCACTATAATACGGAGTTTGCATTTGGAGAACACTAAATTACACTGTGCTAATTTCGCTTTAGATATCAGAATTTCTGTATCCGTATCTCCTCAAATTAAAAAAGGAAGCAAAAATTATAACAAACAAAAATATTTCTCGTGCCGGTCGGCGCCGGTAATCGGAATCTGACAATCTGCCTGCGCGTACCCTAAAGCGACAATGTCAGATTCTGTTTGTACTACCCTCAAAACGCAAAGAAAAGTGTTTGTGCATACACGAGTGTCTGTATGATTTTTCTTGCACCGATTCGATTGATTTTTTTTTTCAATGTTTGTGTCAGTAAAGACTCCAGGCAAATTGATTTTGATGTTAATCGGCTCACTGGTTAATAAAAATACGCAATTTTTTGCATATTTTCTACCTATAATAATATTATAAAAACTTTCGGGCAAATTCCATTGAAATTGTTCATATTCTAAATTATTTTGAAAAACTGAATCGTTATTTTACCAAAAATGTGACATCAGTCAATGTTATTGGAAAGCAGCCAATTATATAATTGATTCCAAACATATCGGAAAAAATCATTTTACCAACCATAGTCACAGTCAGGATTCTAACCTGAACCTTTCCACTGTCGCGGCGAAATGAGCTTACAATTACTCAACCGTGACATGATTACTAAACTAACATTCTCCTTATATGCTTCGGAGCTTATCTGCTAAGGAGAATGTTAGATTAGTAATCACGTCACGGTTGAGTAATTGTAAGCTCTTTCCGCCGCGAATGTGGAAAGGTTCAGGTTAAAATCCTGACTGTGACTATGGTTGGTAAAATGATTTTGTCCGATATGTTTGGAATCAATTATATAATTGGCTGCTTTCCAACAAAATTTTCAGTTGCAATTCAGCCGTATAAAAATCTATTAATTTATTAGTTACTTTGCTTTGCGATCGCGCAATGTAGAGTGCCCGCGGTGAGAGATGAAGCCAGACACGTCATCAATAATATGCTAGTGAACACATGCTTGCCCGCAGACAGTGCCGTATACACAAAACTGCACATTGGGTTTTATGACGTTAGGTACAATTTTGGCAAATAACTATTCATGACAATAAACAGTCAATAGCAAGCTAGAAGGCGGGCGCAATGCATTCACGTTACTATGATGCAGTGGCTTCATCTTTCGCCGCGCGAGGTCTACTCGTATCTTTTTAACGGTTCATCTTCTGTTAATCTCAAATATACATAAAACATGTTCCTTATATTTTTAACACATCACATCATTTTATGCGCACATCTCCTATAATCCTCACTCGAATCATGTCGCATGTGTAACTATTTTTTTGGCTAATGGTCTATTTTAATGGTTTAATCTTTAACACACAGATGTCATAAACGTTAGATAAAGCGTTAAAGCATAATGTTTAAAGAGACATTAAATTATAAACAGCCATAAAACTACATAATGTTTTCACCTAAGCGATGCAAAAAATTAGCATATTTTTCAACTCACTTGTAGGTCTTGTAGGTCGACCGATTCAGAGATCAAGCATACAAAACTTAAGGTACGTGCAGTACGCAGCTAGGATTCTAGATGGTAGCGTAGATCATAGCAGGGCTTGCTTAAATTAATGCATTGTTATATATGCGAGCGTACACAACGAAGCAGTGAGTGTAGCAGGTATAAGCGCTGTTTACAAGAGTTGGTAGATTCAAGAATGTATCTCGCCATTCTTTCAGCGCGCTGACTACTACAATCAACGTGTGACAACTGTCAAATGGCCGTTACAAGTTTCGCAATGGATGTGACTAGTTTAATAAATGAAATTTTGCCAGTTTTTATTTAATTTGTTTTGAGTTTTTTCTAAGACGTATTTAAAAAGTGTTAAGTTCCATACGTAAATATTCAAAAAACCGGTTTGGATAAAATTTTAATTCTTGGTATAAATGATGAAATTCGCCATGTTTAGATCGTTTTCTATTAATAGGGTGGACATGATAGCTCCTATCCAAATTTGTATTTAAAATATACCACTTTGTAGCAGAAGAACACAAATATTCGTCTTCGCTATCTGACATTCCAAACGCGATTTAAGCTTGTATCAATGCTAGTATCAAAGCTTTGTTGTGCAACCTATAAGCGCTTAAAATTTCAGCCACCATCTACCATACATGCTACCATCTAGAATCCCAGCTGCGTACTGCACGTACCTTTACACATCGCAATTTGAATCTACTATTTTATACTAGTTGTTTCAACGATGATTTCTAACTTTATGTTTTGAAATTTTCTATTTAATGTGTTCACGTATTTCTAGAAGACTTTACAGTAGGATAGGTATAAAGGCCGTTTCACACATCACAATATTCTCTTTCAAATTGTGTGTTTTAAAGACCACCAACAGTTAAGGTTATTTGGGCCTAGCACCAATTCATATTTTTAATTCATTATTTTTTTTAATAATAAATTGAAAATCCAATCGACACTTTTACCAGCTCTCGGGCTAGAATCCGGGAACTGGGGATTTGTAATAGAGGAACCATAGCAACGCCATGTAAACAACAGCATTGCTACCCGTTCGGCTATTCTCAGGCCCAATATTCTCTTTCCTTGTTTGATTTTTATCGGTATTGTGAACGAATAATTAAAAGATCGAAGTCCTCAGTGAAATAGTCTTATAAACCAATAACTGTAGCATGTCCAGAAATGGTACTCGCTTCTTTTTTTATAACCATTGCATCGCCTTTTTAGTGGATCCTTATGGTTATTGTTCGTTTTTTTTAAGAGACCAAACTTGGACCACACAAGCTCATAAATAAACAACCAAAACATAAGGTACGACAAATAATAATACACAAGAATAAAGTCACAAGTTCTCCATTAATTAGTCATATAATATATTAACGCGGAGTTTCTGAAGTTAACGTTAATAACCTGCATAGTAGGTGAGCATAGCCCTAATAAACTTGCAAGTAAATAAATATTAATAAAAAAAACTTTTTAGAGACAAGCTTTTATTTAAATGCACTAAAAAGGAAAAAATAATTTTTAATAATTTAGGTTCAAAATAATATAAAAGCGTGGATCGTGACTAATAAACTATCATAGAGTTCACGACCCACGCTTTCATAATTATGAACCCAAATTATTAAAAATTATTGCCCCCCCCCTGGCCTAAAACCTGGATCCGCGCCTGGATATGACTAGTGTGTAGTAATAAGTAATAACTGTCTTTTGAACCCTGATGAAGTCAACAATGTCGATGAAACGTTGGTAATAAAATAAAGCAATATTGCACATGTAAATTGATTTTCTTAGTAAAAATTAATGAACTCATCACATTAATTAAAGTAGGTATCAACAGTTACATTTTATGTCGATGGCGTTCGAATGCATGTACAACAAATACTGGTACTCACCAGTTTTTATGGCCCTGTGCAATACCCAATTTGGAGAAACAAATTATCAATACTCTTAAATCGTCGATAAAATCAGCAGTAACACAACCAAATCATGCAGCATTCTTCAAGTGTATTAAAAATAATAATCACTCACATAACACGCGAAATAAGGAAGCATTACGATTGCCTAAGTGCAATCTATCTAGCACTCAAAACGATTTTTTTTACCTTTCGCAAAAATTTTACAACAGTTTACCCCAAACAATTAAAGATCTACCTGACAATGTTTTTAAAAATAAAATTAAAAAAACTCTGACTGAAGCGTGTCTATACAATATCAAAGATTTTAACATGTAATTTTATTTGTAATCTGACCCGTCATATAGATACTTGTATCTCCAATATGACTAAATAAACTATCTATCTATCTATCTATCTATCTATACCCAAATTCTTTTTCGCTTTAGCGACATATTGGAAGGAGAACGTAACTACAGATCAATCTAAGTATTCTTTTTTGACAAATAAAAATCCTGTTGCATTCAGGAGAATGACCCCAGAAAATAATGCAGTAGCTCATCGAGATGTAAGCAAATGCATAATAAACAGATATTAGTACGTCAGTACTGAAGGTGTTTTTCAGAGATCTGACATAACATGAAATTTTATTTAGCTTTGCGCATACGCTGTCAACTTGTACATCCCATTTCAAAGCAGAATCGATACAAATAACGAGAAATTTGGCCTTACTTAATTTGTTTATTTCATAGTCATTGTAAGTGATTTTGTTATGTATATTATATATAGCTAATGTTTGGTCTGTCAAATATTATAAAGTTAGTCTTTGACAGGTTAACAATTAAGTAATTCATTTTACACCATGTAGCGAAATCATTTATGACTATATTAATTTTTTGAACGAGTTCGGTAGCATCGTCTGAATCTTTTTCGTATCATCCACATAAATTATTGTGGCGAAAACCACTGATAACTTATTGAGTGTAGTTTTATCTATTGAGACGTCATATATCTGTAGCTAACGGTTTTTTTTTTGTGGGTAAACCATCAGTCACTTGACCGTAATAGAAACGGCCCGAGATCTTAACAATAATGAAATGACCGTCATAGGAATAAGTATGGTAGAGAGGTCAATGATACCAACTCTGAACATGTATGAAATACAGACGTATTTTTGACGCTGTAACACTGTGCATGACGCCTCATACACAGGGTGTCTATATAAAAATGTCGGATTTAGACTTGGTAAGGCCATAAGCAACAAGCCGTGAGGTAGGTCGTTTATTAGGACTAAAGTGCGACCATTGAGGTCCACACGACGAACTTCCCAGTTTGATAAATATTTAATAATAATAATTAAATTAGATATTACACAGAAAAGTAATCATTTTAATCATTAAAACATAATTATTATTTATTTTTAACAATAATTAAAAAAAAAAAACGGCTGAACCGACTTTTATAAAATTTATGTCGGATCAAAATGACGTTAACACGCGTCGATTGACACCCTTACGAAGTCGATATAATTTTTTATTCGCGAGATATTGTGTAAAATCTACTTTTTTGAAGTCTATTTAGTTAAGAAAAAAGAACGGCTGTTTGAAAAAATTTCTTTCAGATCATATTTACGTTAATACGCGTCGATTGGCACCCTAACGTAGTCGATATCATTTTTCATTCTCGAGATTTCGTCTTAGAAAGAAAAGGACACATACGTACGTACACACACACAGACATCTTTCTAAAAATAGTGTAGTGACCTTGAAATATAAAAATTTGTTATACATTTTGATTTCGATTTCGGACCCATTACAATAACTTCCAATGGGAATTTAATAAAATAAAATGGCTGCAGGTCCCTTGTTCAAAAATTACAACAGAAGGGTTGAAAACATATTATTTTTTAATCTGACACAACCGCTATGAAAATTATGAATCGTAGAAAAAAATTGTTTATATAAAATTTTTATATATAGAATTTTTTTCTCTACAAGATTGACAACCATTTTTTTCTAAAATGTCTAATTTCACTGGGCTATCCTACCATCAACTCAGCACATCAATTTTGATGTGCTGAGTTGATGGTAGGCACAAAGATTATTCCACCAATTTTTAAAAAAAGGGTGTGGGTCTCGGGACCCCCGACAGATGTAAAACATCAAAGAAAACGTTATTGAACTCGGTAATTGAACTGACGTAATCCTATATACTGCACTGTAACACCGCGTGTGTTACAGTGCACGCCTGAGCCAAGAGAGAGAGAGAGAGAGAGAGTGCCGCAGTGGTGGGGAGAACAGCAGCGAAGGAGCGGACCAAACATTTCGTTGCATATTCCCCCTCACGCGGCTGTTCACTGTCCGACATAATGATAGGTAAGTGATATAGTAGAGTGTATATCTAGATGTGTAATGGGGTATATTACGACGAGTGATGACAGTGTAAAAACGAGCAATTTATATTCCACGCAAATACGTTACATAATATGAAAAAATGTTATAAATTGACATTTACAGTCTTTACAGAGAAGATATTTATCAGTTATATTTGTTTCCGTCGCTATGGTTACATTGTTGCAGCTTATGGATGGATCCAATTCACTCTACCGGGCGTAGAGAAATTCAAATGAGCCATTTTCCTGAGAGTACTTCTTTCAATTATCCACGAGAGGCAGCACTTGTGGTAGGTACAAACATTATTTATTCCCCTAGTGCAGGGGTCGGCAACCTGCGGCTCGCGAACCGCATGCGGCTCTTATGATGTCAAGATGCGGCTCTCCAGTTCCATGCGCAAATATTAATAATTATATTATTAGTGTATTTGCCATATGGCACATACACCTAGGGGTCGGACCAAAATTTCTCGACGTTTCATAGCCTCCTGAACACTTTGGCACCATTTTTGGAAATGTCTGTTTATATATGTATATATATATTTATATATTTATATATTTATATATATAATATCTGGGTGCCGAGCTTTGCTCGGATGAGTTCAATAAAAATAGTACTTGTATGCTGTGAGATATTATTTTCTCAGAATATTATTCCGAAACGAATTTATTTCTGAAACATAATTTAAAATAATTGTTTCTGTTAAATATTTTAAATACCTATATGTGTATTTTTAAGCGTAAAAACTAAGTATCAACTTGAATCAAGCATTTTTTCCTGTAAATATTATTTAGGTCGCCATTTTCAAATCTACCGCCGTTATTGTTTTGTTGACTGAAGAACTCGCAAAAACCGATTTTCATAGATTGAATATCTTGTAAAAATGTTCGAATCAGATGAAATTTTGCTCGCCCGTTGCCATTTTAAAAATCCAATTTTAAGCATTGATACCAAATATCAACTTTATCGAAGTACTTTTTCTCTGTGATGTCATCTTAACAACTTCCAGTAAATTTCAAATATTTTTTTTGCATAGGTACCTACTGAAAAACTCACAAAAATCGATTCTTTTAATAACAAACGTCAGACTATAACCTGCGCAAAACTTTTTTTGCATGTATCTTCACCATAGTTTTTAAAAATCGATGTGTTTTTACACAGACCCGCGGCGCCAGAAGTGCGGCCCTTCGGGCCGCCGTTTTGTTATTATTTACATATTGTGTAAGACACTTCTTATATTAGTGTTCAATTACAATTTTAACACTTGTGATATATTATATAAAATCTATGTAGAAATAGACTTCGAATCAATCTGACTTTAATTGAGCGAGTTATAATAAATAAAAAACACCTTTTTTTTAATTGCTCCCCTCTGGAACCAAAATTCCTACCTAGATCGATTTCTCGCCTCGAAAAATCCCCATTCTGTAAATTTCATCAGAATCGTTAGTCGTTTTTGAGAAAAAAAGGTCTAGGTAGATTATACGTCATACTACATTTAACGTACTTACCTATACATATTTTATATAGGTAATATAAAAATAATATACCTATTTATTTAAATTTTATCTAAAACTACTTACATAATTATGTTTAGATTTTATTGTTGCTATTTTTTTACTTTTCAAATAATTACTGATTATTTTAATAAGTTAAAGATTGACTGTCAGAGTAATTTTGACATAAATAATGAAAATAGTTTGTTTTTTCCAAAGCCTACTCACAATACGACACTGTTTTATGACGTTAAAAAACTGTTTTTTAAAATGATAAAATCGATAAGAAAACGAATTTTTCCAGGGATGAGACCTAGCTAGATCGATTTTTTGCCCCCCGAAACCCCTTTTCGGTAAATTTGATCAAAATCGTTAGAGCCGTTTTCGAGAAAATATTTATATAGGTACATAGAAACATATATACAAGATTTACTCGTTTAATAATATAGGGATATATGTGTGCGGGCTATAACTTTCGAAAGAGTTAATTGATTTTGACGAAATTTGGTAGGCACGTTAAAATCCATCACCGCACGAAGCCTATTTAAAATGGGCCAAATCGGACTATTTTAAGGGTGGTTTTTAGGGGTTGAAAAATGTTTTTGGGCCCAAAAATGCCGAAAAAATTCTCAGAATCGTTTCAAAATTGAAATTTAACCCTTTAGTAACGATTAAAATGTTCTGCTAAAATTTTAATAAAATCGGCCCGACAGGACCGGAGTTACAAATTTTATGAAAACACTAGTTTACGGATAGTGCTTTACTTACTGAAGGGTGTATTTAATTTGGTACCGAGGTTGCATTGATAAAAATTTTGAAATTAAGAAAAAAAATATTATTTTAAGGGATGTATTAAGGGGTTAAATTTTTTATTTTGTCCAAAAACAAACTTAAGTTCACATAATAAAGCCACAATGCCAATTAGCAAATACACTATATTGTCGGCAGGGTTTTGGCACTGCGACCCGAGTTTTTTTATTTTCAAAACTCAAAAAAAATATTATAGCTTTCTAAATCTGTTTTGAATATTCATAACCTCAAATTATTTTACACGTGAAAGTTTGTGAAAATGTTAGTGGCTCTTTAAAAACTGGGAAATTTTGTAAATTGTAACTTTTGGCTCTTCCGTCTCAAAAGGTTTCCGACCCCTGCCCTAGTGTCGTGTCATTTTAGTGGTATAACTTAATTATTAAATTATTATTATTATTATTAAATTAATTAAATAATTAAATTACACCCCTAAACTGACACGACACTAATGGGGAATAAATAATGTTTGTACCTACCACAAGTGCTGCCTCTCGTGGATAATTAAAGGAACTACTCTCAGGAAAATGGCTCATTCAATAAGGGCTAATTCCAGTGACCTAAACTATATTAGTTTACTCTCGTTTTTTTTTTCAATTCAGTAACGAAAAACAATCTAAATATTACTACTCCCATTTCTTATAAGAATCAATGGCTGATGATTGAATCGATCGAAAATGAAACCTATATAATAATTACATTTGAGCAATTCAGTTTTATAATAAATACATTCTGCAATCTGCGCGTAAAAAATAAAAACAAAATTGAAAAATGCCTAATAAAAGACGCTAAACGCTAGTTACACGGACATTAAGGCGAATAACCTATAATTTTACAATATGGTTTCTGTAGCATCCGAGCACAAGGTCAATGGACAAAAATTCAATTACAAAATGGATGCTGTTGTGAAGTCTAATACTTTTTTTCCTCGATTTTCTATTCCTCTGCTCTCTTGTAAGTATATTCTTAAACACATGTCTCAGTAGCGTCACACACCAATTTTTACCAAATATTTTGCTTGCCTTCAATTACATCGATAATCCAAAAGAATCCATCATGAATAACACTTGAAAATCAAGGGATGGTTGGACAAATGAAGACAATTAAAATTGGCAACGTTTCGTCCATATATAGTTGGCTTTGTTTTAATAATTGTCTTCATTTGTTCAACCTTCGCACGATTTTCAGGTGTTATCATAAAAAAAATTTGGACACGAAAATGTCACTATTATATTAGTTATCGATTAGAAATTTTTAAAATGAATCATAAATTACATCTGTGTACATTTATATTTACCCGCGATAAGGTCCTTGTAAAGGAAACACCACCTTAATCCGACTAGAGTTGGATTAAAAAGTACCCTATATTTAGCTTGGGTACCATGTTCCAGTCATTTTCGAATGATACCGATACAAACAAGCCCCGGGCCTCTGATCCTGGGGGGGTGGCTCCAAATCTCGAGAGTCCTTAATCAAATCCCAAACAAGGCCAAATTATGTTTATAGTAAGTAAGAGGCAGTTTGGAGTTGGAGGACCCGTACGCATATTCAAAATGTAAGTGTAGGTAGGTCGTTTATTATAAATACACTAGCGGCCCTGTCGGGCTTCGCCCGCGTGCAATACACCACTCACTCGCTTCGCTCGTTCGCTATATATATAAACCTTCCGTGAAAAATTATCTAACTGATGGTGAAAACCGCATCAAAATCCGTTGCGTGGTTTAGGAGGAGTTAGATGTTGTGGTCGATTGCTTCGATTGAAAGTGACGCTCGACATGCGTAACCGAACGTAAAAAAACGATGTAAATAAAGTTTCACTTTAAAAATCATCGAAAGTATAAAATTTGGTTCTTATCAGCATTTCTAATTTTTTAACGTAGAATTTGAATCATAGTTCAAAATAATTTTTATAAACTTACGCCACTGGCAAATTCACTACAGCTACACAATTAAATAAAATGTGGTTTTTACACAAATAACTTACAGAAAAATTCAATTGTGTAAGAAAATACAAATTATTATTCTTAACCTTTCAGTGAACTCGCATATTCATTTTTCGCTGCAAGGCAGAGAGCGCGAAGTCGTGAACGACGTTGTGTAGTGGGAAGGTACCCAAAGTCACGAGTAACACTGTCTGTGCTCACTGCAGTGAAAAAGATACTTTTGGATCAGGGAGTCACGTGCCCACTAAAGGGTTAAGAAAATTACGCAAAACACGATGGAACCGATAATTATTATACATCTCACAAAACTGTTCAAATTCCATTCCGTTGGAGGGCTTGAGAATAGCCGAGAGTGTAGCAATGCTGTTGTTTACATGGCGTTGCTATGGTTCCTCAATTACAAGTCCCCAGTTCCCGGGTTCTAGCCCGAGAGCTGGTAAAAGTGTCAATTGGATTTTCAATTAATTATTATTAAAAAAAAAATAATGAATTGAAAATATGAATTGGTGCTAGGCCCAAATAACCTTAGCTGTTGGTGGTCTTTAAAAAACAATTTTTTCCATTCCGTCGGTGTAAAGGAGGTTAAAAGTTATTAGAATAAAAACAGATCAGAACCGAATAACTGACAAGTATTTGTAAGCACAGATAAACCGACTCTAAAAAAATTTTTGACTTTACAGCTCTCACAATTCTTTCTTTAAATTTGGCAAGCAGAGGAAATATTGTAAAATATCAATTATTTGCGAGAAAATTACTTCCCTTATAATATTATGCAGTGCGTTTGTGCTAAATACACAGAATTTACTGTTATTAACAGCGTTGGAACACTTTCCTGAAGTTTCAGAGAGGCATCGCAGTGAGAGACGAAGTAGCCAAAACGCATACTGTAGGCGTACACTTTTTTTGCGATATCTCACTCTAATATCGCCTCGTCTCATTTCGAGACATGGACCGCACTTATGATATAGAGTAAAGCTGGAAAGTATAATTTTATTTAGTACTTACAGTGCGAGTGTACATTCGATAGGCAAGCAAAAACCGATCATATATTATATATAATATATATATATATATATATATTTCTATTCATGTTTTCGTAACTTTACTTCATTTTGTAAAAATTATTGCGAGTTATTAAAATGCAAATTTCTCAAAAACCATGAGAGTAATCGAGTCTTATTAAGAGTAGCTTTTTTGTAGCAAATAAGTTACTGAATCTAAATTTTATACTTAAACCCCTTTTCTTCCATTGGCGTAGAAATTTGAAACGTTCAAATATTAAAAAAACCCGAGTTCTACGCCTATGGATTAATATTAATCATAAACAAAAAACGATTTCAAAATTGTAACTTCAGGGCCGTATAGCGCCCAAACTAAGCAATTTTGTAAGAAGGTAAGTTTGCTTAAATCGGCTTATTTTGGTCTCAGGAACATGTGGTAGGCGTGTGTTAAGTGTCTTTGAGGACACCCTGTATATGGCAGCCATTTTGAAATATGACATTTTATTTTTTTGCGTCCTATAAAACTCGCCTTTATCAATTTTCAAAAAAATCGGATAATTTTTACAAAAAAGTACATATGGCCGCCATTTTGAAATCTGACGTAATTTTTTTTTGTCTTGTAAAACTCTCAAATATCAATTTTCAATAGGATAGGATAATTTTAGAAAAAGAGTACCTACATATGGCCGCCATTTTAAAATATGACGTCATTTTATTTTTTTGTGTCCTATGAAACTCAAATACCGATTTTCAAAAAGATCGGATAATTTTTACAAAAAAAGTACATATTGCCGCCATTTTGAAATCTGACGTCATTTATTTTTTAGTGTCCTATGAAACTCTCAAATATAAATTTTCACAAAGATCGGATAATTTTTACAAAAAGTACATATGGCCGCCATTTTGTAATCTGACGTCATTTTATTTTTTTGTGTCCTATGAAACTCTCAAATATCAATTTTCAAAAGGATCGGATAATTTTTACAAATGAGTAGATACTACATATTTCCGCCATTTTGAAATATGACTTTATTTTATTTTTTTGTGTCCTATAAAACTCGCAAATATCAATTTTCAAAATGGTCGGATAATTTTTCCAAAAAGTAGATACATATTATGGCCGTCATTTTGAAATCCGACGTCATTTTATTTTTTTGTGTTCTATGAAACTTTCAAATATCAATTTTCAAAAGAATCCGATAATTCTTACAAAAAAGTACATATGGCCGCCATTTTGAAATTTGCCGCCATTTTATTTTTTTGTGTTCAATGAAACTGGCAACTATCAATTTTCAAAAGGATAGGATAATTTTTACAAAAAAGTACATATGGCCGCCATTTTGAACTCTGACGGCAAAATGTTTTATGAAAAGAAAACGGTCCTGAGGTAGGATTTTTTAACACAAGCAAATCTTGATTTTAAAGATATATCAACTTTTTGTGAGAATATTTTTATAAACATTATCGTCGTACGAACACAACGTAACCCTAGCATGTGCGTGCCTAACACGTGATTCACCCTTTTTTCAAGTACAAAAATGTTTTCATTTAAAAAATTCGTGAACTGAATATAAAATCTGAATATAGACATATAAATATATTATTCAATTTTTGACCACTTTCCTCTACTATATACAAAGACGTTTATCGTAATTTTGCGTTCGCAGGCGGAGTTAAATAGCAGTTTGAATTTACTGTCACCAGTTGGCATCACCTCACGATGCGAAAAAAAGCCATTGCAAGGGTACCGCTCCCAATAGATTACACCAATTTTTTGGAAATATTCGAATTTTTTTTTAACTTTTCCGAAAAAGGAAGGTTCATTTTCGGTTTCTGATGAAACAGTTTTGTCAAATAAGTATTAATATGGTTGTAGCGTGACTTCAAAAATTAGCATTTTTCGCGCAATTATTGTCAATTTTTTTCTAGTAAATCATACAAAAATTAAAAAAGTACTCCATTAGAAACCAAGATTGGTCTTTTATCTTCCATATAGAAAAATAATTTTGGCAAAATGTTGACTAATAAGTCAATAATCAATTGGGAGCCGAAGCCTTATTTTGTGTGTAATCTCGGAGCGTTCCAACAGCCTTAATGGCATGTTTCAGAGATAGCGATAACCGAGGAAGACACACAAATACATGTGTGTTTGCCGAATAATATGTCTCATTACACTACTAGATATTCCACATCCGAGAAAAATGATATTACGAAATGCTACGAAATAAAAAACGGAAAGTGTTCAGTTTCGTTTTCTTTTATTTGGTCGATTTTTTTAACTCTTTATTATTTCAACTTCTGATTGTCTGATAATGAGAAAAAAATATGATACGCTTAAAAATGTTGATTGAACTTTCTTCGCACCTGTACAGACAGTACTAACTTATACAGGGTGTTAAAAAGAGGTTTGGAAATTTTAAGGGCATAAAATAATGACTAAAAATTAAAATAAATCCAATCACTTCAGAAATATGAGAGACTTTCAGCAAAATTAAATCCGAAGATTTCAAACGACTCCTCTTACTATTATTACTATTTGCAGAACAAAATGTCGGTATTAGCCTCCTTGCAGAACGATATAAACACTTAGGCGAGCAAGTTTCCCTCTAAGAGAGGGGGTTAATACTGACATTTTGTTCTGCAAATTGAAATATATGCTTAAAACAGTCGCCGTAACGACATATTAAAATTTGAATCTTGAACTAATAATATAAATTTCGTCCGGTACACCGTACATGGCACATTTAGGGTGATCTACCACCCTTTTAATACTGACCAATCAATCTGCAAATATTGTAATGGCATTATTGGGTCATCGACAAGCTATACAAACAATTTCAGCCTTGAAGCAATAATAATTGTGACCATGTTTTTTGTTACATGTTGGGGACGGTCTGCATCCCTCCCATACCGCTATCTAGCAAAATCCCTTACTCAGGGCACTTTAATATGCCTCCCTCAACATCTTCACAAAAATAAGGGCTTGAATAAATAACACCAAAAAATTGTCACTAACTCTAGGTCTATATGTTGAAACAGGGCATGTAGAATAAAAATTCTACAATAAAAACGTTAAACAAAATAAACAAGTGTGCTACACAATGATTCAACATATCTAAGTCGAAAGTATATCTCTGAAGAAACTCATTTGGAGGCCCGATTGTTGACTGGGCTTTTATTATTATCATTCCAGTCCGTAGTATACGTCCTTAGAATATAGAATTTAATTTTTTTACACCCTGTATATTAAAAAAACGTCGGCTACAGTCAAATTGAAGCTACATTATAATTTCAATGCATCACGATAATAATCGAAACTACAGACGCGAAATATAACAAATTGGTTGCCACTAACAAATACTTGGAATAAGAAACAACGCACAAGCTGCAACGCACGACGACTGCTGCAGTTCACTTCAGTACAGTGGAATCTCAACTATCCGGAGGTCTTGATTATTCACTCAATAACCGAACTTGGAAAAAATATTCCTATTTTATCTGAAAACATACTTTCTTACCCGGACAGACAAAACTTTTTTTTCTGTATTACACTTAGAATATGACAAGAAAGTAACATAGACAATTTCCTGAAAATCTGAACCGATTCGACCCAATAGATTTTGAGAAATTCCAAAAAAAAACCGGAAAAAAAAAGTTGTTAAAACGATGTTTTTTCAAAATAACTTCTAGAATATTGCACCAATTGATTTCATAATCTAGTCAGCTCTTCTCCTCAGAAAACTGCGTCGAATGCCGCTAAGCGGATCAAAATCGGTTAATCCGTTCAAGAGATTACGTAATCAACAGATTTCGAAAAAAGTGCTTTTTCAAAATAACTTCGAGGTTTCTCAACCAACCGATTTTGTACCTCTTACAATATTTTTAGAGCTTAAAAAACTGCGTTGAATGCCGTTTTAAAGATCAAAATCGAACAATGCGTTCAAAAGTTATAGCTTTTCAAAAATTAAAATAGTGTTGTTATCAGCAATTTTCAGATTTTTGAGCGCTTGAAAATAGCGGGAAGTTCCAGGGATGGCCTGCAGGGTCAACCGATTTACAGATTTTTTTTATATCATATAGCAGGAAAGGTTTTAAGTTGAGTGAAATAAGAATTTATTTTGATTTTATTTCATTTACATTCAGTCCGCGTCAAAAAAAAAATGGAAATTGAAAAATTTAGTAATCATGCAAGCAATATTCAAATTAAATAACATTAGCCGAGTACTTTACTACATTTAATGATGGCTCTCTGATTTCAAGTATCCCGGATATCGAGGTTCTACTATGCTTATGCAAGTTGCATATGCAATGCAATACATAACATGTACCATGCGTTCAAAAAGTTCTTCAATTACATAACACCCTACAAAAATATTTAGTGTTTCAACGACCGAATGAAATTTTAGCACAAAAAATAAGAAAAAATTATATTTTACAAAAAAAAATACAGGAAATAATTATCGTCACTGGGTGCGAGAAATAACGAAAGCCTAATCTTGATAACTCGCGTGAATTTTCTCCAAAGATTCACTCGGGTTAATGTCGGTTTTGACGAGAACCCCATTTTAAATTTTAAGTTTAAGTACTTATCAACTTTCATCAATTTCAGTTCAATCGCTTTCGAGTGACGTCCATACAAACAGACAAAAATTTTAGAAACTTTCCCGTCTAGGTGCCACGGCCACGCAAAATACCCTGTAAAACCCGCAAAAAATACAAAATACAAAAAAAAAGTCGCCAATTGGGTTATCTTACAAAATTTATGGGCTTTTTTTTCTTTAATTTCCATCTTTGCCCTGGCCGGAGCCCCCTCGGCGGCTGGGCCCCTAGGCCGATGCCTTGTTGGCCTAGGCAGAAATCTGGTCCTGACTGCAAATCCAATAAAACAGACGTTTTGAATTGTTTGAAAAAACCCTCCTTGAACTAGCAGTACCTATCTAAAAATAATTGCAAGAAAGTTCTGCAGAACAAGACAACATTTTCAATTTTTACATCATTATTTTTACGTGCTGTATAACAGGTATGTTAGCTCGAATAAGAATGTTGATTTTTGACTGCCGACGTGTGAACAAATAAAAATAAACAATAAAATGAATACCCTGCTACAAATATTTTTTTATTGCGGTAATTTTTTATGAATACAAAGTACTCACAATTCCACAGAAATCTCGAAAATTTACTGATCCGAAGGTTATTATTATGTTGATTTATTTTCACTCAAATATTTTTGTCTCAAAATTGGTTAAATTTTTATAAATTTTATTTCCAAGAAATAAACACTGAAAGTTTATAATAATCATTTAAAATAATTTTCTCACACAAATATCTGGTAGTTATTTTGATTAATGCATGGTATACAGCAGAGATGGTGAACCTTTTCATCGACGAACATTTTTTTCTGCGCATGTGTCCAATTCCGCCATGTTTTTCAAAGACTTGTCATATTGACAGATGGCAATTGATTGATTTTGAAAAAAGTAAATAGTAATTAAATAAGATATATTATTTAAAGAAGTGGTACAACACCCTAGAAAAATATCTGAGTGCCTTTAAAGATAAACTTTTTACGATAAACAATTGATTCGAAACATATTGGAAAAAATCATTTTACCAACCATAGTCACAGTCAGAACTCTAACCTGAACCTTTCCACTTTCGCGGCGGAATGAGCTTACATTTACTGACTGTGACTATGGTTGGTAAAATGATTTTTTTCAATATATTTCGAATCAATTATATAATTGGCTGCTTTCCAACGAAAAATTTTCAATTGCAATTCAGCCGTATAAATCTATTAATTTATCAGATTTTTTATTCAAAATGATCTTCCCAACAACCTCCTGTATTTTTTCACTAATCCGGTATTTCCGGTAATCTGGCGGTGTCTCGAAAAAGGGGGCGCCGGGTTGGTGATATTTTACTGTATATTGTTATTACTTTGTTTTTAGCAAATCTCCAATACCTTTTTACAATTTTTGATTACATTAAGGAAGCCAAAGCCTTGCACTGAATCAATCGATAAAACGATGGTCATTAGCACCTGTTCACATGCAAATGTTTAGTTTTTTGCTGGTTTCAGAAACATATTATATGACATTTTTATTGCAGACGATCTTCAAACTCGTTTTCTAAATTTTAGTAATCAATTTTTGCAAATACGAAGTGCGTTCAAAATCATTATACCAATGGAAAATAGTAGATTGTATATCTTATAGATACGTAATGGGGCACATTACGGCGAGTGATGACAGTATGTAAATACGAGCGATAGCGAGTTTTTACAGTCATACGAGCCGTAATACCATTACGTACGAGACATATTACACGGTATTTTTTGCCATACCCACTACAAAATACCTACTTTTCACGTCATTTTCAAAAAATTCTGACAGTTAATTTGCGTCACCATCTTTCCTTCCACAGTGTGCCGCGAAGTTCATGCAAGTAAGTAATGACAGGCGCACGCAAGCGTATAGAACGAATAAACAGAAGTTATTATGGCAACCGTTATTTTCTGAGCTAGTGCAGAAAGTAAACCATTTTCCGCACACCTGTCTGTTAAATGGGTCATTAATGGCCGCTATACATACATCGAAAGTAGCTATTTTGTAGTGGGTATGGCAAAAAGGAATATTAAACTTTTACTTGTTCATCACAGTGCGAGCGAAGGAATTACGCAAAAATGTTTAAAAGATAGGAAAATTTGCGAAAAGAGGCGTTAA
The DNA here is from genome assembly GCA_039654895.1 of Mongoloraphidia duomilia. Taxonomy (NCBI): domain Eukaryota; kingdom Metazoa; phylum Arthropoda; class Insecta; order Raphidioptera; family Raphidiidae; genus Mongoloraphidia; species Mongoloraphidia duomilia. The sequence continues at coordinate 533,583 of CM077517.1, forward strand.
AGGTAGTTCATTCGATACAATCAACGTTAAAAGTAATGTCCATCGTCCGTTTATGCTAATAGCGTTTTTCAGTGGTAAGCACTCAGTACGCCCTGAAACTCGCTGAGTGCGGTTTATTTACGCCGACTTCTAATTTAATGTATGGTAGGAAATGGGATTGTAAAATGAAGAAAAAATTTTTTTGCCTTTTTTTAGAGGCCTTCTTTTTAATTATTATATTATATTATTTATTCATTTAATTCCAAATATTGCGTCTGGGTTCCTTATATTCCAATCCTAAACAATATTGAAAAAATCATCCCAAACAGTTCAGTAGTTCCTGAGAAAATCGCGGTCATAACTTTACTCTGGCTGACGCTCGCATATTTTTTAACTTTACTCTGGCTGACGCTCACAGATTTTTAAACGCCCTCGTATAAAAAGAGAAGTCAATTATCAAATTTATTAATTATTTATGGTGTTTCAACTTCCTGTGTCTTATAGGATAAACAAGTCGATGACCGACTTTTATTATGGGAACCATTTATGAAAGAAATTAGAATTTATCGCGAATAACTAAAACACGCTATTTAAAACAACTTAAAACAACTTCACACAATGCGCGAATTCACATCTTTTCTTTCTGTTCTTCATGTCTCAATAAGCCTCTTTTCATCCTTTCTTTTAGTGATAAAATATAACAGTTTAAAAAAAAGGGTGTGGGTCTCGGGACCCCCGGCAGATGTGAAACATCAAAGAAAACGTTATTGAACTCGGTGGTATTCTCTATGTAGTAGTATATATTTTTTCAAAGGCAGCAACTAACTGTTATGCTGACGTAATCCTATATACTGCACTGTAACACCGCGTGTGTTACATGCAAGGGAGTTAATACCGACATTTTGTTTTGCAAATTGAAATATATGCTTAAATCAGTCGCCGTAACAACATATTAAAATTTGAACCCTGAACTAATAATATAAACACCAAAATACACGGTATTTCTAATACTTCATAATATTCATATAGTGACTTGGAGACCTAACACTCCAAAAATGTATCATATAAATTTCGTCGAGTACATGACACGTATAGGGTAATCTGCCACCCCTTTAATACTGACCAATCGATCTGCAAATATTATAATGGCATTATTGGGCCATCGATAAGCTATACAAACAATTTCAGCCTTGAAGCAATAATAATTTTGAGCATTTTTTTGTGACATGTAGGGGATAATCTGCATCCCTCCCATACCGCTATCTAGCAAAATCCCTTACTCAGGGCACTTTATTATGCCTCCCTCAACATCTTCTCAAAAATAAGACCTTGAATAAATAACACCAAAATATTGTCAGTAGCTCTCGGTCTATAACGCATTTCCAATGCATTTCACGAAATTACTTCCAGCAAATTTTATACATCAAACCAAATGTCACATAGCGACAGCTAAGATCAAAAAACAAAAAGAAGATGAATAAGCAAATAAATAAGTTCTAACCTTTGAGCTGCGTGTTTTCGATCGCAAACATGTTGAGCGCCAATAGCTGTAAGAAGCGATTGCAATTGAGCGGGATTGGAGAATGTTGCAGCAACGCCCGAAATTCTTTGAGCATCTGTAGAGCAGCTTCTTGAAATGTTTCCATTCTATGAAATTTCAAAGAATACAGTTCTCAGAATGCAATCATAAATATCGTAATTACCCGGTTTAGGCAAAAACTCCCAACTGTGATTTTAATATGTCACAATTAATCCAGCAGTCAGGTACTTTTTACCTGTAAAGTGTTCCGAAGTCAATGATATTTTGGTATGTTGTTTGTGGGTACTCTGTGGAGTAGAATCTGAGTTTTCGACCTCGAGGACCCTGTGCTAACGTGGGGGGAGCCGAAAAACCACGAAATCTTACCACCTTTTTTGCTTTTTTTTCGAAATCTCTCAGAAACGGTCGACTTAAGCAATTCTTTCATTATGTAATGTTTTAAAGAGGATTACATTTCCTACAATTTTCATTCCTACAACTTTTCTGTGGTACTAATGGTAAGCGCGTTGCAGCTTCTTGAAAATCACCCGCTCCGCTTTTTGTAACCTTGGTAACCAATGGTTAAAATGTAATGTTCTTTTCAATAGTTTTATTTATTTTGTTCTTCATCGAACTTTAATTACACATTGGTAACCAAGGTTACAAAAAGCGGAGCGGGTGATTTTCAAGAAGCTGCAGCGTGCTTACCATTAGTACCACAGAAAAGTTGTGGGAATGAAGATTGTAGGAAATGGATAGCCAATGGTACCAAAGTGAGAGGAAAAACAATAAAACAGCCGACATCTTGTATAGAGCTTTTGCGAGGCATGCGCACTCTAATCACGTGGGTCAAAAAAATAATTCCTTAGCGCCAGGGCCAACTAGGCATGATCTAACCGGTCCGGGAAAAATAAAATCTAGCGGCCCACATGACCACGAATATTTGTATGATTGTACAATAGCAGTATTTTTCATCGGCCCATTTTCGTCAACATAAGTAGCGGCCCAGCGGGAAAATCTCGGTGTCCCGGTGGGCCTATCCACCCCTGCTTAGCGCCGTATAAAAATTATCGCTTATTCAAGGGAATGTAAAAAAAATAGATTTGAGCTTAATTAGACTTAAGTATCTCAATATTTACTTTTTTTTCCTTAACCATTTCTCCGAGGTTATGGTACAATATGGACATTTAGGACGCTTCTAGAACAAATTTTATTCACAAAAACAAACAAAAGAAAAAACAACTTACCCAATTTTCATTATTAGTTTGCCATGTACATGCAAATAGCTAGTTATGAACCTCTTGTTCACCTATAAAAAAGAATACTCTCATTTACAAAAAGCGTTGTTTCTTCACTAATGCAAACCGAACAAAAAACATGAAACTGCGAAAATACACAACAAAAATCAAAAAAAAAAAAATTTTTAATTGTCCATCTGGATTTTAGGAATTTCATATAAAATTCAACTAAAATATCAAATTCACAAATCAATTTGTAATTTAAAAATGTTTGTAAAATGGTAAAACTAGTTCTTGTAGTTAAACGTCGCGTGTTGAACAGATTTCCAAGAAAAATTACTACAATAATTATTTTATCGATATTAAGTTGTTTATCGATTTTGTAAAAAAATACTTACTTCAGCACTTGATAATTTACTCAGATCTTCTTCGTCGGAATCATTATGCAAATCGGGCTGAGCATTTGTGGTCCTATGAACTCTTCTCCCACCTTCTGGATGTATCCAAATTTCTTTTCGTAATGAATTATTTCCCGACATAGATCTTTCTCTCTCTTTCATTCGTAAACGGGCTTTCTCTTCACGTCTCTTACGTCCATTTAGTTCATACTAAGAAATAAAGAATTTCAAGATGTAATTTAAACGTAACAAATATTTTTCTCTGTTACAAAAAAAATACACAACAGTCTGCCAATAGAAATATGAAAGCATTACAGCCCGTATGTCAATAAACCTTACTTCACAATTAAGGGGGCAGACTTATGAGTATTCGATCTACATATATTTAATATAGGATCAGCCCTGGTGCTACTGACGAGAAGAACGAATTATTAACGTCTAAAGTTGAGAACTACTTGTGCACAAAACTTTCTTTCAAGTTATAACAGTAGGCCCCCATATCTGCGGATTCGGTATCCGCGATTCGAAAAAAACGCGCAAAAATGTTGAGCTCCGGTTAAAACATGCATACAACTGTGTGATTAAAAAATTATATATACCTATATTTTAAAATTAGAAAATCTGAAGTTTCCACTTCTGTTGTGTGGTCATCACACACCCATTTTTTTTCTGTTGGCACATATGCTAAAACCTGGGGCTCACAAATGATTCTCTATCCGCGGAAGACGATGGAACCAAACTCCCGTGGATACGGAGGGGCCTACTGTACCTTATCAAGTGCTGTTAGCCTTGAATTTTACATTATTTAATAATCGAACACGTATGTGTACCCCCTTAACACAAATTTAAAAAATGAAAAACAACTAAAAAAACACCTACAATGAGCCATTTTCCTGAGAGTAGTTCTTTCAATTATCCACGAGAGGCAGCACTTGTGGTAGGTATAAACAGTATTTATTCCCCATTAGTGTCGTGTCATTTTAGTGGTATAACTTAATTAATAGATTATTATTATTATTAAATTAATTAAATAATTAAGTTATACCACTAAAATGACACGACACTAATGGGGAATAAATAATGTTTGTACCTACCACAAGTGCTGCCTCTCGTGGATAATTGAAGGAACTACTCTCAGGAAAATGGCTCATTGAAAATAATTAAATAAGTTCATTTTCCGTTTTAATTAAGGGTTTTTTATAAAGCGGGACCAGACTCGTGAAATCAAATTTTCGATAACTTCATAAATAAAAGTTTTTCCCATACTTTGCACACTTTTTGGACCTCACTGTATGTATAATATAAATTCGCGAAAATCGGTCCAGGAGTTGACTGATGTCCGAATAAATGGGCAAATGGACAAAATTAAAATTTTAACACTGATCTGTCAATTATTCTAACTACATTTCCAAAAGTGTTTGTGTTTTTTTTAAAGACCACCAACAGCTAAGGTTATTTGGGCCTAACACCAATTCATATTTTCAATTTATTATTTTTTTTTAATAATAAATTGAAAATCCAATTGACACTTTTACCAGTTCTCGGGCTAGAACCCGGGAACTTGTAATAGAGGAACCATAGCAACGCCATGTAAACAACAGCATTGCTACACTCTCGGCTATTCTCAAGCCCTACATTTCCAAAAGGTAGAGTTCATGGTCATATTTGTATAAATAAAAAATAAGTGATGAAGCTTTAATACAATACAAACAAGATCTACAACGCTTTTAAGCACTATACTACATTTTTCGTATTTTAAGAGAAAATTACATACAGTATTACTTTAAAAAACGAGACATTGATATAAATTCATATAAAAGTTACATACACATGATTGATGTAGATACTGCGGCATTAACAAATATAAAATATATTAATCAGAAAAAAATAGAACAAATAGGCGCAATTAGAAAAGATATGCTTACTTTCTTTCTATTTTCATCAAAAAGCGAATTTAAACTTTCTCGGGCTGAATGGAAAGGATTCGATGACATTAAGCTTCTCATGTAGTAATAAACAGCATCTAATTTTCGTTTCTGAAACAAAGAAATATTATCCGTTGAAATGTCAACAAGCACAGTCAATGTAAAAACGGAACCATTTTCCTGAAAACCCGGAAAAATAAATTTCAAGTAAAATTTTTTAGTCTTCAATGCCGTTGGCCGACAGGCTGGCGTCATTAAAACATAAACACAAACTTAATTTACAAAATTTGTCAAGTCAGTAATGTTCCTATTTAAAATATATCAATAAACTATTTTAAAGGTAATCATTTTCTAAGAACAAAGAGAAACGTATAATGTTAAATATGCGTCATACATTATATCACGTACAAATACTTCTGATATAGATTTTCTCAACTCATTCATTAAGAAACCAGCTCACTAAATACATTGCTTATTTTAATAAATACTTTTATTAAAAAGAACGATTTATTATTTTATTTTTCCCTTAATCCTCCAACGAATGCAAACCCTTTCGAGCCGAACGGTACTCATATGTACCATCGAATGTTTCAAAAAGACTAACATTGTTTATTCACATTGTAGTTGGTTTTAAATTGTACCATTAGTCATTACGTTCACTAACGAATAAACCGTCTTGAAAGGGTTAACACAAATTAGACACAGTGCATATTGATTATCGATTCCTTCATCCTAAATACCACATATTATACGTGTGTCAGAATCGAAATTTTACAAGAGAAGGTAAAAATTTAAGTGCTCTCACAACTTAACACTTCAGAAAATGAATAAATAAATACTTACTGCGTAAATTGCCAGAATTGCCAACTGATTGTACGGTCTTCCATTTTTAGGATTAAGTTGTTGCGCTTTAATGTACCAACTAAAAATAAAAGAAAAAAAGAAGCATTATTATGCGTATAACATACCAAAATTACTCAGTATTCTAATTCAATTTATATTGATTTAGGAGAAGAGATAACATTACATTTCAGCCATACTAGAAGTACTATTTCCCACAGAGATTATTTCAACTAATAAACAAAACAAATTTTGATTATGCTTTCTTATTCGTAGTTATGTTAGCCCAGTGCCATCAGCCATTTTCCTGAGAGTAGTTCCTTCAATTATCCACGAGAGGTACAAACATTATTAATTATTCACCATTAGTGTCGTGTCATTTTAGTGGTATAACTTAATTATTAAATTATTATTATCATTAAATTAATTAAATAATTAAGTTATACCACTAAAATGACACGACACTAATGGGGAATAAATAATGTTTGTACCTACCACAAGTGCTGCCACCCGTGGATAATTGAAGGAACTACTCTCAGGAAAATAGCTCATTAGACAAGAAAAAAGCCCAACTTCGAAAAATTAAGGGAAAGCTGGATTTTGGTATGAACCTTTATATTGTGGTTCTAAAGAAAATGTCAGTCCCCACCGATCCGAGTGCCGCTAAAAATTTTAGGGGGGCGGGGTCAAAGGTCACGAAAAACGGTTTTTTGCGAATTTCTCGGTTCCGTTCCACTTTAAGAGTAAAAGAAATTTTGTAATAAAAATTTACAGGAGTAGAGAGGGCGCGGTGGAGTTCAAAAAACATGGCGGACTTCAGGGAAATTTTCACATAAAGCCGTTTGGGCTGTACGACTGATACAAAAAAAAAACGTTACAGATTTGCAGACGTACAGACAAAGCAAGTGTATATAGGCGCTCCTACCTTTGCTTAGGTCGCGCCTAAAAAAGAAAAGAACAAAAAACAACCTAGTTCGCTATTACTGCACAAGTCATATTGAATTGATTGTGTAATATGCAGATTGTAGTGTCATCTCCTTCCACTTAATTACTCAAAAAAAAAAAATAATACGTACTGTCTAGATTTCCCGTAGTTTTGAGTTTCATTAATTTGATCTCGGTATCGTGCTAAATCACCAAGAAATAGAAATATTTTCTGGGTTGAAATTAAAGCCAAGCCAACATAGCCTAAACCTTTTGGTGGATTTACAGCTTTCATTTTAAGATAATCATCTATTTTGAACTGATAAACTAATTCCAGTTGTCTTAACAATCCTTCAAAATATTTAGTTCCATCTTCAATAATTGACAGCATTAATTCTTTATACTGTTTTTCAGTGTCCCCACCTGTTCGAATGGCGTTTCGCATAAGTTCAATAGGATTATGAAAAAGTATTTTCCAAAAATGGTGTTCTACATTTTCTGTCTGACAGAATTTTAAATCAGTCGAAAGTAATCTATGTAAACCTTGTTGTAAAAATTGTCTAATTGACGATACTTTATTCCAATCTCGTAAAATGTATCCGGCATCGATAATCCATTGAAGTTGTAAATCGGCTCTTTCGATTTCCATAAGAAGGCGTGGATTATGAGAGTTGTTAGCCAAATCGTACCAAGCCGGCTTCAAATTACCAAACTGATCGGTCAAATATGTTGGAGTAGCATTGACGTCCGGATATTGCACTTGATCTAAACTTTGGTCAGGAACAGACGAACGACTGTTCAATACAGGAACAACTATTGGTTTGTTAGGATTATGGGGATCAAATAATGTCTTCTGTTGAACATTCAACTGCGACTGATTTGAAAATTGTTGGTTCTGCATTGGTCCCACATTTCTAAAATAACTGTTATGACTATCAACTCTAGTGACAGTTCTTGCTATTTCAATTTGATTACTACTATCCTTTGGTAAAACTAAAATTCCAGGAGCTTGACCACTCGATGATTTCATTTCTGGTTCTTTACTCGTTTCACGTTCATAATTATGGCGGCCTTTAATTTCTTCTCTCCAATTTTGACGTTCTTGTTCAGAATTCTTACGCATTCTATCATCGCTCGTATCACGACTATTTTTACGTTTGAAATTATTAGAACGATCGCCGCTATAACTTCGATGGTTACGATCGTAGCGACTAGTGTTATCGACATCCTTGCTACGATCGTTACTTTCATTACGACCCGATCGATATTGGTTGTTTTCAGTGCTTCTCTCTCTTCCCGATCTACTGTTACGACTTGAACTCCTAATTCAAAAATTTAAATTCATCATTCTCATAGAATAACATAATATTGACAAAAAAACAACCCAAAGTGATCACAAACAAAACTACTAAAAAGCGTTATTACTTATTACTCCATACTTATACTGATCTAAATGTCTACAAGCAAAAGCGACTGGCAGTTCTATTAAGCAAAGCATTTGTAACTTATTAACAAGAAAGCCTTTGGTTTATAATAGAAAGGAATTGTAAACTTTTAATTTATCTTTTACCACTTTATATTATTAATTAATCTTAAAACGACATATTTCCCATGTTGCTTATAAAATCCATTAAATTCAGTCGTTGCATAACTTTATAGTTCATTACGTTTAATTACAGTAGTGAGAAATATTCTCTTGCCAAACTAACAATCATTTATGTTACGTTTATGGGTTATGTTCGTGTTATAACTTGAAAAGTGTTCATTACAGTAAAATAAAAGGACGGAAAGGAGATGAATCCAATTTAAACGGAAAACTTTTTAGATTATATTCTATTTCTAAACTGTCAAAATTAATAACACAAAAAAGCACAATAAACAGGACTGTCCTAGTTAAGGAGGAATCTGAGCGATCTCAAAAAAGTGCACGATTATTAAAATTTGGAGACTTTGGCTTTCCTGAATTACACTAGAAAATTTTAAATGGAATCACTGAACTGTTGATGATTTATTACGATTTTTTTTTTACTGATTTAACACGCGTTCTTATAGTATGTTGGGTACATGGCTAAAAAAGCCAAAAATATTGACTTTTTGATTGGAATGTGCCACTTGTTGTGGTCATATTTGATGCCAAAAGGTCAATATCGATAAATCCCTATATTATTAAACGAGCAAATCTTGTATATATGTACCTATATAAATATTTTCTCGAAAACGGCTCTAACGATTTTGATCAAATTTACTGGTTTCGGGGGGCAAAAAATCGATCTAGCTAGGTCTCATCCTTGGAAAAATTCGTTTTCTTATCGATTTTATCATTTTAAAAAACAGTTTTTTTAACGTTATAAAACAGTGTCGTATGGTGAGTAGGCTTTGGAAAAAACAAACTATTTTCATTATTTATGTCAAATTACTCTGACAGTCAATCTTTAACTTATTAAAATAATCAGTAATTATTTGAAAGAACTCATCCGAGCAAAGCTCGGTCATCCAGATATTAATATTTTAATATTTCAAATAACCATAGCTACGTTCTGGAAAACACATACACCGTTGCCATTGTGAGTGCGCCTATCGAAACTAGAGTTTCTATCGGAACTAATAGAATTAATATTTACGTGTGTGCGACAGCATAGCATAAACGGAACTGTACATGTATAAAATTATTCATTGACAGTTTATGTTATAACTTGTAAGTGAAAAAAACATACAAATAAATAAATAAAAACTATTGGAATATGTTCTTATCATATATTAATTGTAAATATATGCTTCAGACAATATTAATATCATTGTAATTTGTAATATCATCATTATTAAATGTTTTTTATTATTTTCTACGAAATACTTTTGTCTCCGATTGTATCTCAAGTTCCTCTTTAATAGAATAAAGTCTCAGTTTTTGAATATGTTTATTCCTATTATAAACCAAGGGGTATGATTATGAATATTTTATTAAATTCTCACCTATTACGACCTTCACTTCGCTTATTTCTACAAACAAAATGACAGCATTAATTAATTAATTAATTAATTACTAATTTAAAATATTGAAAAAAAAAGTGTAATAGTTAGATTCAAGGCAGTAGTGGTTTGTGTTTTTGTAAGTTAAAATTGTTAAATTGTGTTTTAAAGACCACCAACAGCTAAGGTTATTTGGGCCTAGCACCAATTCATATTTTCAATTCATTATTTTTTTTTTAATAATAAATTGAAAATCCAATTGACACTTTTACCAGCTCTCGGGCTAGAACCCGGGAACTGGGGACTTGTAATAGAGGAACCATAGCAGCGCCATGTAAACAACAGCATCGCTACACTCTCGGCTATTCTCAAGCCCGTGTTTGTCTAAGCAATGTACGCAAAAATATTAATAAAGATGAAAGAGAATTGGATAAATTATATTTTTAATACACCTAGCCAAAACAAAAAATTATTACATCGTGTGCTGTTAGCTTGATAAAACAAAAAAATATTGCCTACTCCCAAATACAATAATTTGAAGTTGTCAAATTACACAGAACCAGGTGTATATGTTACGGACAAACACGATAATCCGGCCAATGACGTTATTGGCCGGTCAATGACGATAATGGTCAGCCAAGTTGGACATTATCCATAATGACCGGCCAATAATGTTAATGTTCATGTAATTGGCAAGAATGTTAACATGAAAATAAAATGAAAATATTAATAGCATTGCCCACCCACAACGGGCCTAAGTTGTCGACGCGTCTATAATTTACAATAAATAAATAAAAACACAACGGACCATAACGTCAATGCCCAGTCATTAGCGATATTGGCCAAGAGAAATGGACATTCACGCCTTTGTCCGGCCATTATCGTCAATGTCCAATTATCGTCTTTGTCCGTACCATATACATTTAATATGCAAATAGGTGTCAATATCTGACAGTAAACAAAACATTTCATTTCGTTACACAGTATGACCTCGATTATCCATGCTCCTCGGGACCGAAGCCTTCCCCGATAATTGAAAAACACGATTAATCAAATTTCTTAAAAAAGACCGTATTATATTCTTGAATTTGTAATGTTACACGGATAATCAAAACGGAAACCTAACACGGATAATTTGCCGCCCAGATAACCAGAACCCGGATAATCGAGGTCATACTATACGCATAAAATACTGGTGCACAAATACAGATGAATCAAACAGTACAAGTGTCACTTGCATGTCACTTGACCATGTGTAAAGTCGCAGCTTTGACCGTAAAAAGCTTAATACGCGTATCACAAGAAAAAAAAATTCGACTGATGACCAGTCCTATACTTCCCACCTAGTAAATATTTGCAAAAAATAAACACTCTTTTTTTTTATTCTTTGACTAGGCCCAAATAACCTTAGCTGTTGGTGGTCTTTAAAACACAATTTAATTTTTATTCTTTGAAAAAAGCATGGCCCTCTTTTTTGTTTGGTGATCTACTGATGGCTAACTTAATATAGCAAAAATCATGGTTACCTTGATTTACGTACAATTTTTATTTTTTTTAGTAAAATATTTTTTTTCTCGAAAACTATACATTTTAGAGAAAAAAAATATTTACATTTTTTCCATATTATAACATCTAGAATTCATTTATATTTTTTTTTACCTATGTTAATACGTGACATTGAGGACGTTTTTTTGAATATCTCAGGATCCACTGAACCGATTTGACTCAAAATCTAATCAGATCTAAGTTAAAGGCTGATAAACACAATAGAACAATCGGCATGCCCGTATGTTGTTCCGTTCTTAAGATATCGAAGGCGAAAAATTGACCACATACACACACACACACATACACACACACACACATACAGACATCAGTCAGAAAATGATCTTAAACGATTGCTAGGGTCTCAAAACGTGAAAATCTGTTAAAATCTCGAAATATTGTTTTCGGACTGAATCCATTACTTCCCTACCATAGTAGAGGTGGGAAGTAAAAATATTAAAAAAATGGAAACTGAATGATAGAAAGTTGATATAAAAAAATAATTAAATATATTTACCTTCTTTTTTTACGTTTTTTATCTTTAGGTGGGTGGGTGTGGCATACAGAACTATCAGCTAAACTAGCCATGGAAGAACTTCTAGTCATGGCGTCACTCAATACACCTTCTGGCTCAACAGTTCTCTCAACGTCATCACACCAATCTAAAGTATCAGTTTCCTGAGGCGACTTGGGAAGTGTAGTTTCTAAAGGAGGCGACGCTGATGAAATTTGTTCATACGGAATACTATTTCTTCTAAACTGTTCTGGAGGAGTCGTAATATGAGGAGGAGGTGTTCTTAATCCTTGGTACATTTTACCCATTTTAACTGGTGTCGGAGTCTGACATCTATTGTCAGGTGGAGGTCTATTCAACTGTTCATTGCTCACAGCTCTAAACTGTAACGGTGTTGTTGGTCTTGAATTTCCAGGACTTATCAAACTTACTTTATCCGGCGTCACTGAACGAGGAATCGTACCGACCTGATACACTTCTAAGTCTTCAGCTCTTAATCGTCCACGGCCTCGTGACTTCATATTGGGAAGAGTTTGCGACCACAGTGGAGGCATTGGATGACCTCGGCCTTGCATCATAGGCTGATTGTATTGATGTGGATGGTGCATATGATGCATTTGAGGCGGAGGCATATGGTAGTTTTGGCCTCTAGGCACATTGTGTGGATGCCGATAATTTCCATTGCCTGTGCCTTGGAACGTTACGCTACTGCCATCCCAGCTATCATCTGAATTTGGTGTATAATTACTAGGTCCCATGCCATTTTCAGCTAAATATTTTCGTCGCAAACGAGGCGGTAACGCATCTAAATTTAAAGGCGGTTTTGACGGTTTACAGTTTGAATCAGAACCCATAGAAATTGCGCTATTTCTACGTCCTGACGGTGGTTTATATTGCAACTTTTCAGATTGCCAAGTTCTTGTTCGTTCTCTAGGCATCGCTGGTTCCACGCTTCGAGTATCTCTAATTCGATTTGAATCTTGAGATGGCCCTATTGTTCTTGGTTCTGAATTTTGCCTGAGATCACGTCTATTTTGTCCACTTGGAGAATGAGTCCTCCATCCACCTCTATCGTTATCTTGTTTATAATCGCCATCGTTCGGACATCCATATCTGCGAACATTATGATACCTTTTTCCTCTGTTTCCGTTGTTCGCATTAATGTGATCACTACTACCAAATTGATTATTCAAACCGTTTCGATGGTCACGATTACCTCCATGTCTATGCCTCCCGTCATAATAGTCTCTATCCAATCTACTGGAAACATCGATATAAGGTTCAGACACTGATTCAAATGTTGGAGATTTTTCACTACTTCCCCTCGCGTGGGCAATGGGTTTAGGAACATAAATGGGTTGTTCAGGTTTCTTATTTCGTCTTTTGTCAGTTAAGTTATTTGTTGAAACAGAACGTAGTTTGTGAATTAATACTTAAACCATTAATATCCGATAGTAATCTATTAAATTCATTAGAATTCTCCTGTCTATATTTATTTGATCTTCCTCGATTTTGTCTATTGTTGTCTCTTCTGTCATCTACTAAGGAATTAAGGCTAACATTACTGCCAGAATCATATCTATTACTTTCATTTTCAGATTTTCTTAAAGGACCACTTCCAGGTCGATAAAGTTGTTGCTGTGGTTTTGCTTTTGACATCTTGAACTTTTGCAAAATAAATTTTATTTGTGAATGATTTCAAATGCGCCTGTAACAATTTTAAATATTATTAAAAAATTACGAACTGTATCACAATAATGAACCATTGCACAAAAATAAATTAAAACAAATAGGTTATGTTAAGAATTTTGGAATTTGTTTGCCAATTTCTTGGAATTAAGAACTATAAATTCACTTGTAAATGTCAAATAACTGTCAACTCAAATTGATTGATTTCATAACAAAAAAACAACAAAATATAATTTTTAAAAAATATTTTTACATACAAATATCAGTTGACTTTTTACTTTCTTTGTAGTTGCACGCCATGAAATATGCTGCACATTGCACATTTATCAAGTCAAGTCAACATAAATTTCAAGGATATCCCAAAAAACAAAATCGAACGTAGTAAAAACAAATCAAAAAAAAATACTGCTTTTCAAAATGGAAATTCATTGTAAAAAAATTTCAAAAATGTCCAAAAATTTGTAACAAAAAATTGAAAACTCAAGAAAATTCAATAAAAAATATTTACCCTAATAATTTAAAATAAAAAAAAGAAGTAAATACAAAATAAATATATAATGGGTGATGAAAACGAAATGCTATCTGTAGCGCCCCAAAGAAGATCTTCAGCTGGCCCGATTCGACACTCATCAGCATCACCTTACAGATCACATAGCATAAGCAAAAGCTTTAAGGATACTATCAGTGATGAAATTGAAAACGCTCTACTAGATACTACTAATTTATTACAAATGATTAATGAGTGCGAAGACGTAATTGAAGGAAATATATCTGTCTTAACGAAAATGTAAGTTTTTGATTGAAAATAGGCAAGATTTTAGATAACGATATCCAGGGCGCCAAGTTTAGACCGACGAGGTAAACAAAAAATAAAGAATACAAAATTTCGATATCTCACAACTAATATTGAAAATATCCAGTGGCGTAACTTCAAAATGACATAGATTGCGATTTCATAACAGTTACAAAAAGTAATAGTAATACAGTTAAAGTTAACTGGAGTTAAGTTAGTTAAAGTTTAAAAAACGAGGTTGGTCTGTCGAGATGACTGAGTATAAAGATCGATTCTTGTGGTATTTTAAAATTTTAAAAATCAAGGAGCACTAGCTCCGCCCCGCCCGCGTACCTTTTTTGGGGAATCCCCCCTACAACCGCCTTTTTCACCCCTCAAAAATGCCATCGCACCAACACCCCCGGCATACGTTTTTTGGCAAACTTTCTCTACACCCTCTTTTCACCCCGCAAAAAAACCCATCGCATCAATACCCCCCGCGTAGGTTTTTTGGTAAATCCCCCCTGCACCCTCCCCTCTCATCTTTATTTTCGTCGAGCTCTATAAGAATCAATGGTCAAAACTTGGCGCCCGGATATCGTAATCTCCCCTTAATAGAATACGAATCGGAGCGCATCCATTGGCTGACGTTTCTTATTATTATTATTATTATTTTTTTTATAATATTACATACTTCCCAACTGTCTAGAGTCTAGTGTGTTGTGTGTGGGGTTTAAAATTTAAAGAGAGTTTTGATGGGGAGTAAATCTTCAAATTTATATTTTCTGCAAATATTTAATACTAGCGGCTCCGTCCGGCTTCGCACGGCTGTTAAGAATTTATGATTTGTTATCCCCCCGCGAGAATTCCCCTGCGAAGCAAAGTCATGCGGGTGGTATTTATAATATTAGGAGGATTCCGCCTATACGCTATATAATACATAACGCACTCGCTTCGCTCGTTCGCTCGAATTTTATTAATGCATACTCGGGCGAAGCCAGGCCGGCCAATTATTATTATAGACTATGTCCAGTGAAACAAATTTTGAAATCTATTCAGTAGTTTCTGAGATCAGTTTTCTCACTCGGCCGAAGCAGGACCGGCAAATTTTATGATTCAGAAACCTTCCCCGGGGTGCGCACAACAACTCTCCAAGGTTTCATCGCAATCGGATGAATGGTATAAAAGGTAACAGACAGACAGAGTGACAGATACAAATATTTGCAAGGTTACATTTTTGGAATTTGCTCCAAAAGTAAATCAAACTTTTGAGAAAACTGTAATTCCCGTAATTACCTGCGCAATTCGGCTTATTTTAAATTCATTCTTTAATATTCTTATTTACAGATCAGAGCCCACTGCAGATATACTGTGTTGTAAATACACAGAAAACTATGAATACTTGGCAGCTGGCTTGAGCGATGGTCAGTTAAAATTATATAATGTACACAACGGTTCGACAATTCATTGTCTGGCAGATGACACTGAAGGGAAAAGAGCATCACCAATAACTGCAATAAAGCACCGACCTGTACATAAAAGTCATCCCCATAGTAATTGCGTTATTTGTTCATGTAAGCAAATACAGTAAAGCTCCGATTATCTAACATAAGCAGAATCTAAGGTAGAGTGCCTGCGGTGAGAGATGAAGCCAGGCACGTCAACAATAATATGCTAGTGAACGCCTGCTTGCCCGCAGACAGTGCCGTGTACACAAAACTGCACATTGGGTTTTATGACGTTAGGTACAATTTTGGCAAACTGCTATTCATGAATAAACAGCCAATAGCAAGCTAGAAGGCGGGCGCAATGCATTCACGTTACTATGACGCGGTGGCTTCATCTTTCGCCGCGCGAGGTCTAGAATCTAAAATATCGAATAATGCGGAAAAGACCGATACGGGATGAAAAAAAATTTGTTTCTATATATTGTCCAGTAGTATTTAGATAATTAATTGAGATAATTAAACGATCAATTTATACAGTATGGTTATAAGCTAATGGAAAAGTATGTAGGATAAACTACAGACAGAGTTGGATAATCAGGACTCTACTGTGATAATAATTAACAATGCTCAAACTCGTTCGTAATTAATAATTATAAATATCTGGAGGCCGAGCTTTGCTCGGATGAGTTCAATAAAAACAGTACTTAATATGCTGTGAGATATTATTTTCTCAGAATATTATTCCGAAACGAATTTATTTCTGTAACATAATTTAAAATAATTGTTTCTGATATTTTAACTACCTATGTGTATTTTTAAGCGTAAAAACTAAGTATCAACTTGAATCAAGCATTTTTTCCTGTAAATATTATTTAGGTCGCTATTTTCAAATCTACCGCCGTTATTGTTTTGTTGACTGAAGAACTCGCAAAAACCGATTTTCATAGATTGAATATCTTGTAAAAATGTTCGAATTAGATGAAATTTTGCTCGCCCGTTGCCATTTTAACAATCCAATTTTAAACATTGATACTAAATATCAACTTTATCGAAGTAATTTTTCTCTGTGATGTCATCTTAACAACATCCAGTAAATTTCAAATATTTTTTTTTGTATAGGTACCTACTGAAAAACTCACAAAAATCGATTCTTTTAATAACAAACGTCAGACTATAACCTGCGCAAAACTTTTTTTGCATGTATCTTTACCATAGATTTTAAAAATCGATGTGTTTTGATATACATGCCTGCGGCGCTAGAAGTTCGGCCCTTTGGGCTGCCGTGCCAATTTTTAGATACGCAAAACTTTTTTGTATGTATCTTAACAATAGTTTTTAAAAATCGATGTGTTTTTAAAGACCCGCGGCGCCAGAAGTGCGGCCCTTCGGGCCGCCGTTTTATCATTATTTACATATTGTGCAAGGCACTTCTTATATTAGTGTTCATTTACAATTTTAACACTTGTGATATATTATATAAAATCTATGTAGAAATAGACTTCGAATCAATCTGACTTTAATTGAGCGAGTTATAATAAATAAAAAACACCTTTTTTTAATTGCTCCCCTCTGGAACCAAAATTCCTACCTAGATCGATTTCTCGCCCCGAAAAATCCCCATTCTGTAAATTTCATCAAAATCGTTAGTCGTTTTTGAGAAAAAAAGGTCTAGGTAATATTATACGTCATACTACATTTAACGTACTTACCTATACATATTTTATATAGGTAATATAAAAATAACATACCTATTTATTTAAATATTAGCTAAAACTACTTACATAATTATGTTTAGATTTTATTGTTGTTATTTTTTTACTTTTCAAATAATTACTGATTATTTTAATAAGTTAAAGATTGACTGTCAGAGTAATTTTGACATAAATAATGAAATTAGTTTGTTTTTTCCAAAGCCTACTCACAATACGACACTGTTTTATGACGTTAAAAAAACTGTTTTTTAAAATGATAAAATCGATAAGAAAACGAATTTTTCCAGGGATGAGACCTAGCTAGATCGATTTTTTGCCCCCCGAAACCCCTTTTCGGTAAATTTGATCAATATCGTTAGAGCCGTTTTCGAGAAAATATTTATATAGGTACATAGAAACATATATACAAGATTTACTCGTTTAATAATATAGGGATATTATTATTGCAATTATAATAGATAATAATAATTATAACAAAAAACGTTTGTTTGAAAAATCCAGACTATTTCTCGTTTCTGTTATAGACCGAGAGCTAGTGACAAATTTTTGGTGTTATTAAATTCAAGGCCTTATTTTTGTGAATGCGTTGAGGGATGCATATTAAAGTGTCCTAAGTAAGGGATTTTGCTAGATAGTGGTATGGGAGGGATACAGACCGCCCCCAACATGTACCTAACAAAAAAAATTGTCACAATTATTATTACTTCAAGGCAGTGGCGGCACTAGGATTTTTTGCTAAGGTGGGCCAGACTTGGGCATTTTAACACAGATTACTTGTTATAAAATTTACAAGAAAAATTGTTGAAATTTCGAGGGTTAAAAACGTATTTAAAAGTTAAACTAGAGATTGGGGATTATTCCAGGGTGGGCCAAGACAGTTTAAGGTGGGCCATGGCCCACCCTCTAACGCCGCCACTGCTTCAAGGCTGAAATTGTTTGTATAACTTGTCGGTGACCCAATTATGCCATTATAATATTCGCAGATCGATTGGTCAGTATTAAAGGGGTGATGATCCTAAACGTGTCATATCTGAGAATTTTTTAAAATAATATTTTTTACCTACTTTTTTATTTATGTTCTTAAAGATACGGATGGTTATGTTAAATGCTGGAATTATAACTTTCTTCAATGTATTTACAAAATACACGAAAAAAGACAAACATTAGGTTTAACTTATCATCCTCGTTTACCAAAATTCATAACTTTTGGAGACGATGGAAAACTTTTCTTGTATGATGAAGAAACTAAAATGCAAGAACGTGTTTTTTATCACAGGTACTTTACAACCATAACCTTTTTTTAGAAATTTTTTTCCGGGGGAGGTCCCCGGAACCCTCCTTCCCCGGGGGGTGTAGAACACCCCGGTTTGTAGGCTAGTGCTATTGGGTTACCTTTGTTTCTTCCAATCTGACTGACGGCTTAAACAAACTACAAGGTAAAATGCATTAAAATTTACGTTTTAAGAGACAACAAGTGAAAAGAATTCCCCGGCCCCCCTTCCTCTTTGACCTTCGGCTCCCTTAGTCGGTAATTTGTAGATCTACACACCCCCCACCCCCATCTAAACCCCCTCCGGCCCGGCCCTGAGTAAAAGTTTAATCTCAATCGAATAAGTGGCACATGTGTCTAGCGTAATATCCAATAAACAAACTTTTCTCTTCTTTAATTAATATAATATAAAGTGTAAATTTTATTATAAAAAAGTTATGAACAACTTTGAATGTATCAGGTACGCGAGTAATATTATTATTGTTGTCGCTTGCAGTGATAAACCTGATGTAATGGATGGCCACAGCTCCAGAATTTTTTCAGCAGTTTTTCATCCACTTTCAATGTATGAATTTATATCAGGTGGTTGGGATGACACAGTCCAGTTTTGGGATATTCGTCAACCTACATCACACCGCCATCTTTCTGGTCCTCATATCTGTGGAGACGGCCTGGATATTAGTAAAAACGGAAAACAGGTCCTTCATTTTCATTTTAGAAAAAACAATAATTATATAAATACAACAATGAGTAAAGTTTTTGTGGTTATAATATAATAATTATTAAATAGACAGTAGCCAATCTACAAGCAAATACTTTTCTTAACGTAATCAGTCGGCAACCTGCCATCGTGATGTTAAACGTCAAACAATTAAGATATACAAGGAAAAAATCAGAAGCCACTGTCAGGACTTGAACCCGAAATTCCCAGTTTCCGGCTGGTTGAGTTACCACTGGGATATTTCCTTTCCACTTTCGGGGCACTGTGTGAGTAAGTGGTAACTCAACCAGCCGGAAACTGGGAATTTCGGGTTCAAGTCCTGACAGTGGCTTCTGATTTTTTCCTTGTATATCTGAATTGTTTGACGTTTAACCGATGGCAGGTTGCCGACTGATTACGTTAAGAAAAGTATTTGCTTGTGAAATGGCTACTGTCTATTTAATAATTATATAATTCGATTGGCTTTTAAAATAGATTAAAGCAGATAAAACCAAATTTGTAAGATCAAAAATGATATTATAAATTACAATTTACAATCTCTGTGCTAAATAAAACAGCCTGTCTTTGAAAATTTCATTCTCTATAATCAGATTAGTTGTCTAATCGCAACCACCTATCATTATCCAAGACTTTGTTTGTTTTTTATTTCTTTAAAATAAAAACTGGAATATTTTTTTAGATTTTAACTTGTGGATATCAAAAAACTGAACCCCTTCAAGTTTGGGACTTTCGAACCGGAAATTTAATCGCAACTTTGGAGCCAGATATATACTCTTCAATGGTATCCAGAAAATATAGTACCAATTTTTTCATTACCAGATAAAATTTTGATTTTAATCCAACAGACACAAAAATCTCTCAATGCAGATGTGCCTACAGATTTGTTTTTCAATTAACTTCACTTTATTCATTCACTTATCTGTTAGTGAAGAAAATCGGCATATTTATAGTAAATAAATAATTTGCAATAGGTAGTTATCTGCATGTTTTACAATTTATTTTCAATTTTTACAGCTGTATTCTGGAAAATTTATAACAAGAGATTTTATCGTATGTGGAGGCGCAGATCAAAGTATTTTCAGAATAATCGACAGTCGATCTCATTTGGTAAATTAAAGCGCATTTATTAGTCAATCTTATCAAATTTTAAATTCCAAGGGAAAGATTTGAATATCCATTGACAAATTGTTAACACAAGCTTTAAACTTAAAACTCTTTATCGGATATGCGTTTCACTTTCAACCAGTCTTGAAAAAAAATGGCGACCATTTTGATTTTAGTTTAGTTATATATTATGTTTTCAAAGCTATTTTAACTTATATCAACTTTGACAAAATTATTGTTAAATTCACAAATTTTCACTCAGACTTTGATTAATTAAAGCACACTAAAATCTTTTTTTATTAACAGACAATAGCCAACATTCGGGGTCTTACTGGAGCTGTATATTGTTTAGACGGAGGTCCAATACGCAAACCCAAAAAAGGTGGTAAAGTAATTACTGAGCCATCAACAAATCCGAGAATAGCATTTTGTGCTGGAAGAAAATTGTATCAAATCGAATTTTAAATTTTCATTAAAATAAATTTTAACAATATATTAAACACCGCAATATTTTTCTATAGGATTAATAATATATTATTATGTTGGTTATTTTTAACCCCCGACTCACAAAAAAGGGTGTTATGTACGTTTGAGTCGTATGTTTGTATGAGTGTATATGTCTGTGTGGTCTGTGTGTCTGTATGTATTCTGTAACATCATAACTCCTCAATGGATCGACCGATTTTTAATGCGGTTTTCTTTATACAGCAGAATATTCTGCGAGAAGGTTGTTGGATGCAAAAAAAACTAATGAAACGCAAATGACACCTTCAATATAAATTGATAAAATACTGCTGTTACTTATAGATAACTATACCAAAAAAAACGACACTATTCCTTTAACAAAGAAAAGAGGACAGTGTGGTCCAGGGGTTAGCGTCGCGGCCTCTGGATCAGACGGTCGTGGGTATCGAATCCCGCCTCCGCTCATGGATGTTTTGTGGTGTAATTTAGTTCTAAGTGAGTTGTTATTTAATGTAATCAAGACGCTAATGACCTAAGTCGTCGACGCGTCTATAATTTACAATAAATAGAAATAGTAAGTACGTCTCTGTTCACTGAATAATTTCGACCCACCTCATGTATAGCAGTCATTCCGTGTAGAGGTTAGGAGTGTTCGTGTTCGATTTGACGATCAGAAGATTAATACCTATAGTCATTAGTGACATAGTTTTTAGTGCGAAGTTTGAAAATTTCTGACAACAGTTTGAAAAAAAATACTGGAAACGAAGAAATGGTAGACAATCAACAAAATACTCGCTTTGAAAAATCGTTGGGTCTTTTGACAACACGTTTTGTATCATTACTACAAAAAGCAAAGGATGGAGTTCTGGATTTGAAAGCTGTAAGCTAAAATATTTGTATATTAATTTAACCTCACAATTTTAGATAACTGAACTTTTTTTTTGTTTTTGGTAATTATATAGGCTGCTGATGTTTTGGCTGTACGACAAAAACGGCGAATATATGATATTACCAATGTTTTGGAAGGCATTGGACTTATTGAAAAAAAAAGTAAAAATAGTATTCAATGGCGGTAAGATTAAATAAAATTACAATCAATTTGAAATGTCAACATAACTCTAGCATAGTTTTTATATGTGACATATTTTTTAGAGGTGCTGGTCCAAACTGCAATACTCAAGAACTTGGAGAAAAATTAGCACATTTAAAAAAAGAAATATCAAAACTCGACGAGCATGAACAAATGCTCGATTGTCACAGAAAATGGATACAACAAAGTATTAAAAATGTCACAGAAGATATACAGAATACTAAATTATTGTATGTAACTGATGATGATATTAGAAAAGCATATCCCGATAGTACGGTTTTACTTCTACAAGCACCGCTTGGTACTGAAGTTATTGTTCCCGTACATTCTTCGGTGAGTATTGTTTGTTTTGGTTTTTTTCACTTTTTGGAGAATTTTTCTTTTTGTGTTTATTAAAACTTAAATACCAGAGAAACAATGAGTAGGTAATCGCTATTTTTTCACATCTGGTTCCGTATCCAAAATAATTATAACGGATGCTAAGCGTCGATGCCGTTGATCGTTGCTTGTGGTGAATCTCGCACGCTGCGCATACTTCCTCTTCCATGAATGACTTGTTTTCTGTACACTCACGCACAGCGCAGTCGTGTTTTGTTTTACAGAACAAACGTGATAATTTAATAATCATACCAAAATGGGATCAAGATTTTAAATCCGATTTCGATATAATCCATTAAAAACTCCGATTGTGATATAAGACATCAGTAACATCTCCAGTAAATGCAGGCTTGCCATTTAATGAAGATTAAATCTTTATTGTCGATGCAACAAATGGCAAACCTGGATTTACCAGAGATGTTACGGATGTCATATCAGAATCAGAATTTTTTAATGGATTATATCGGAATCGGATTTAAATTTACGTAAATACCAGTTAACGAATAAATTATATTCATTAACTGGTATTTATGTAAGAATCACACGTTTTTCCATATTTCTTGACTATATTAACTCTTACTTTTTAGAGAAGTGAATATGAATTGAATGTGAAGTCATCAAAAGGCCCCATATACACTTGCATTGTAAACCCGGAGTGGGTTGATTATTATTCGGATAAAAATAATGCAGGCGCAAGCAATTCAGATGTAAGTAGAAAATTATATGTTTTACATTTTGATTTACTATAGGTAGTTTTTTAGAAAAGTATAGAATCTTATGTGTTATTTATTTATTTATATAAATAACCTACAAACAGGCCAAGGCCTAATTATATGTAGGTAAAATATAATAATTATAAATCCAAAATATTCATACTCTAACATAATTAACCATTATATTGTGTATATGGATACACTATGTGAGCTTACATATCAGAATAGTTAGAATATAATGCATCCTAATACATCATAATAAAAATAAAATTATATCTAATAGACAGTATGGATTCAGACAAGGACTTATCAATGACGGATGCCATTTTACAACCGACAAACAAAATAGTTAAGGACATAAACAATAACGAAATTAGTTTGGTAATCACATAATAGATCGAGAGCTAGTGACAATTTTTTTGGTGTTATTTATTCAAGGCCTTATTTTTGTGAAGATGTTGAGGGAGGCATATTAAAGTGCCCTAAGTAAGGGATTTTCCTAGATAGCGGTATGGGAGGGATGCAGACCGCCCCCAATATGTAACAAAAAAAATGGTCACAATTATTATTGCTTCAAGGCTGAAATTGTTTGTATAGCTTGTCGGTGACCCAATAATGCCATTATAATATTTGCAGATCGATTGGTCAGTATTAAAGGGGTGGCAGATCATCCTAAACGTGTCATGTACCCGACGAAATTTATATTATTAGTTCAAGGTTCAAATTTTAATATGTTGTTACGGCGACTGTTTTAAGAATATATTTCAATTTGCAGAACAAAATGTCGGTATTAACCCCCTTGCAGAAAGATATAAACACCTAGGCGAGCAAGTTTCCCTCTAAGAGAGGGGGTTAATACTGACATTTTGTTCTGCAAATTGAAATATATGCTTAAAACAGTCGCCGTAACAACATATTAAAATTTGAACCTTGAACTAATTATATAAATTTCGTCGGGTACATGACACGTTTAGGGTGATCTGCCACTCTTTTAATACTGACCAATCGGTCTGCAAATATTATAATGGCATTTTTGGAATTATGTAATGGAAATCCTTTTCAAATTTAAAATTTTGTTTCTTCTACTATCATGACAGTTTGTTTATCCTTATACAAAATACATTTGGAAAACTCTGATATATTATATAATTATACTGTTACTTAAAATAATAAATAATTTGAATCCAAAAAATTAATAAAATATGAAATAAATGATTCAAGGACAAGGCTTCAGGAGACGAAGAAATTACTGAACAACAAAGGAAACGACCTAGACGTCAAATGAAAACTTTGTCAGAAGAAAATGAGACTGAAGAAAATCAAGATGTAACAACTCCAGAAATGCTGCTTACTCCAGAAGAAATCAATAATGAAGAGAAATTGGAGGAGTATTATACACAGCATGGTTGGTATATTATCTTTTTTTTTTTGTTTATTTGCGCCAATAGTATAACAATAATATTCTTCAGTTCAACTGTTGTTATACAATAGGATACTCTATATTATAAGAAAAAATGTAAATTCGACTGCTAGGATTTAAACCCAAAACTCCGAGATTCGCGCTGGTTAAATAGCTCACGCATGTAGTGAAACGTGTTAATAAGTGCTATATACAGTGTAAACGGTAGTACAGAGCATAATTAGTTAATACTTTAATAAAATATTGAAAATAAATATGAATTTATCTAACTGTCAAATTTAAGCAGTTTTCCTATGTTCCGTACTATCGTTTACACGCTGTATAGAAAGGAAATTAATATCTACTTTAGGGCACTGCAGAATAACTGATAACTCAAACAACGAGTTTTGGGTTCCGGCAGTGACATTTAAATTTTTTATTACATATACAGGGTGTATCTAAAATGCATGGCCAAACTTCACAACGTGAAGTATGGAACAAAACTATGAAAAAAGTTCCTATAGACAGGTGTCCAGAAATGTTTACATAAAAAGTTACACGCGTTGAAAATTGCGATAAATCAGTAACATTTTTTTATTAAAACAGCCAAAATTCATTAAATGTGCGGTTACAGTAAATGCTCGAAATGTCTTCCTTCAGCAGCAATAAAGGCTTCGCATCGTCGAACTCGCTCAAGAATTCCGGGTGTATTCCGGACTACATTTAGTTGCTAAGGAACGAAACGCAATATTTAATTTGAGTACGGCATGTTTGATTAACTCGGATAAACAGTTAAAATAACCGTATTATTTGCGTGTATCAATTTTGAAATTCGCGTGTAACTTGATAAGTAAGCATTTCTGGACACATGTCTGTAGGAACTTTTTTCACAGTTCTGTTTCATACATCACGTTCGTGAAGTTTAGTCAAACATTTTACATACATCCTGTACATATAGAACCTCGTAACGGTAATAGCAACATAATAAGTTGTCTGGAAACTGTTTGCTAATGAAAGTTAATTCGAAATGTGGAAAAGGGTTATAAAGATTATAAACTAACGTTTATGTTACGTATTGTTAAAATATAACCGGTATTTTACAGTTGCTGGAACATTTATGAGACTGAGTCCTCCACCAAGTGAAAAAGATTATTCGTTTAATTTATATGAAACAGAGGGTATTTGTGAGCTGTTCGATATTCCGGTAGCAAGTCGATAACTGCAAAATAAAAACTATATTGAATTGTACAGAAACTATTCTTGTTCATAACACTGTATAATAAACTTTTGTATTTGAGAACTTTAGAATGTAATTAAATATATTAAATAATTTTGTGGTGTAACTAGTTCGAATACATTATTTTAAGCCCAAATTTTTTATTTGTAAATTATACCCACGCATCATCCCCTGCAGGACCAGTACTATAAAGTGACCATCCATCCCGATTTAGGCGGGACAGTCCCGATTTTGAGCCACGAGTCCCGATTCAACAAGCGTCCCGCTTTTGTCCCATTTTCATTAAATCACGTGCATTAACCCCCAAAAACCCGCTAGAAACCCCCAAAAACTCGCTAGAAACCCCCAAAGACTCGCTTGAAACCCCCAAAAATTCGCTAGAAACCCCCAAAAAACGCTAGAAACCCCCAAAAATTCGCTAAAAACCCCCAAAAACTCGCTAGAAATCCCCAAAAACTCGCTAGAAACCCCCAAAAACTCGCTAAAAAACCCCAAAAACTCGCTAGAAACCCCCAAAAAAACGCTAGAAACCCCCAAAAATTCGCTAAAAATCCCCAAAAACTCGCTAGAAACCCCCAAAAACTTGCTAGAAATCCCCAAAAACTAGCTAGAAATCCCCAAAAACTCGCTAGAAATCCCCAAAAACTCGCTAGAAACCCCCAAAAACTCGCTAGTTGTTTTTTTAAAACAAAGTTTGCTCAGTAACTTTGAATATACAGTGTATAAACGGTAGAGCCGAAGATACGGAAAATAACATTCTATTCAATTTTCTGTGGGATGCCTACTGATCTTCCATATTTCTTGCGCTTGCATTTTAGTTTTGCCCGCTGCCGCCCTTGTTACAATAATAACGATAATTAGGTATTGTTACTTCTAATTTTTTGTTCAATAAAGTTTTAGTTGTTTTTTTCGGTGCATAATAAAAATTTTTTTCCTATTGGTAACCCGATCCAGGGACACACTTGACCTCTACAGTCGTTCGTTGAAATTAATCCAAAGGGGGACGACTTCAAAAACAAATATGGCCGCTACAGCTGTCAGAGTCTTGAACTATTGATATAAAAATGGACAGCTGCTTAGGTACCAATGTCAGTCTGGTCGAAGCAGGATGGAGACTTCGTTCTACACTGTGAGTAGCCAAGAAAATCAATTTTTGTCAAATTGTAATTGTGCCGTTCCTGGTGGTTGTGAAATATTTCCAAAGAATGTATTTCCGGAAATTTTACAATACTAGTTCTGTCGAATTGAATTGAATTGTAAATTATAGACGCCCGACAACTGAGGTCATTAGCGTCTAAACTAGTTCTGTCAAAAGTCAAAACGCGGAACCAGAGTGAAGTTAGCTTTGCGCCGTTGCCACTCCGTAGTTGTATCGTCAAAGGTCCGAGCAAGTGGAAAAATCATTGACTTGTTGTAATACGGAGGTCGTCCCGTTTATAACATTGCTCGTGCTGCCACCTAGCGGGACGACCTCCTCATTTTAACAAGTCAATGGATTTCTCTATCTGCTCCTGACCTTTGACGTTAAAACTATGGAGTGGCATTTTGACTTTTGACAGATTAGTGTTGTAGAATTTCCGAAAATATATTCTCTGGAAATATTTCACAACAACCAGGAACTGCACAATTACAATTTGACAAAAATTGATTTCTTGGCAGTGGAAAACGAAGTCTCCATTCTGCTTTGACCAGACTTTGACATGACATTGACATTCGTTTGACATTGCTACTTAACTAACAGTCAATTTCTATATCTGAAGTCTAATGCATGATCGTTCCGCTTAAGATTAATTTCAGCGAACGACTGTAGAAGTCAGCTACTTTAACTACTTGACTTCTTTGTACAGACTACAGAGTACTGATTTTTTTTGTAATTCTCGTTACACAATATTCTGAATACGCTCCTGTATTACCTATGTATTTGAAAAAAAAGCGTTGACTTCGTACATCATTAAATTATGATACTTTTTAAAGAAAAGTGCGTAGCATGTGTGTAAAGTAATTAGTAAATCGTAACTATTGTGATAAATTATTCAATTTAAAATTCTTTAATCCCCAATTTAAGGTTATTTGAATGATTTTCAAAGCCGCCATAATAGAGTCATAGTTCATAGAAGTAAATAAAGGAAAAGTGTAAAAGATAGAACCTCATAGATAGAAATATTTTTTTTCCAGATCATAGCTGTCAATACTTCGTTAATTAAAAAATACGATTTAACTTTCATAAGATGAAAAAGTATAATATATAATTTTAATTTTATAGTATTATAATTTAAATTAAAACAATCATCGTCATTCGTCAAACATTTAAAAAAATAATTTGTAGAGGAATTTCTGTCCGATAGAAAGAAAGTTAGTGTTACAGCTGGCAACCGTGAGTCGCGGAAGTTGTTGCAAATGGCAGCAAAGAACACGTCGAATTGAACTAAAAATTGGGTGTCATAATTTTTATTTATATTGTAATTGTTAAAATATACGAATTATAACAATTTTCTAATCTGTGTTTTCAAAACTGCCACATTTATAATGGCAAAGCTTGTGTCTGTGTATAAACCTTCGGAAGATACTATTAGACGAAGACAACTTCCACTAATCGTTGATGGGCTAACGGTATGTGAAAAATTGTCAAAATTATTTCCTTTTATTGATTAATAATTTAGTTTGCATTTCATTTTAACCACAAAATGATGAATAATAATGGATATTTCAGTTCGAACATTTCATGAAAATAATTCATACTTCAAGCAGTAATTTAACCTCGATATTTCTTTGACCTCAAATTCCAATTTTCCTTCATACATGACAGTATATGCTTCGATTATTGTAATAGTAAGAAATTGCTATTTAATATAATACAATAACAAAATTGAAATTTACATTTTAATTTTTAGCTGGTTATGGATTTAAATTCAATGGACCTTGTTTGTGATAACCGCCCCATACGTGGCAAAGAATTAGCTGAGTTCACGCAGAAAATGAATTTATTGAGTCAGGCAGAGGTTAAAAGCGCCCTTCAAGTATCTTTGCTGGATATACAACAAATACTTGATGCGGCTGTTCCTTGCATCGGATGTCGTCGAAGGTTAGTGTCCAATGTGTCACTTTTTTCCAATTATTATTTTGTTAGTGTAACTAAACAGCTCTGTTTGA
Organism: Mongoloraphidia duomilia; assembly: GCA_039654895.1. Classification (NCBI taxonomy): domain Eukaryota; kingdom Metazoa; phylum Arthropoda; class Insecta; order Raphidioptera; family Raphidiidae; genus Mongoloraphidia; species Mongoloraphidia duomilia. Next base: position 562,580 of record CM077517.1, read on the forward strand.
TAAACACGACTCGCAGTCGCAGCACATGGTAATGTGGTAATTCTGAAAAGGTTTACCTGATCTACTTGCCATTTTCTATCAGCTGTTCTTAGTTATCTACTCTAAAATATACCAGTACACTACTAGTCTAGTCAACGAATGATCCTAGCCGGAAAGTCAATAAGCACACAAACCAACTTCGGAACTTTGTTTGGACTGGTTAATAAAAAAACATTCTTACTAAAAGTCCGTGACCCTCGGGTGGGCGCAAGAGGGGGGCAGCACTTCACGGGTCTCTTTTTTTGGTTTTTCGCGTATATCTCGAAACAGTTGGTTCTATGAAAAATTGCATGCATGAAAATTGTAGCTGACAAAGTTTCCTACATTTTCTATATTTGAGGTTTTTTCTATATCCAACCGTTAACGAGTTACACACTTCTGAAAACTTTGGATCAGGTAAGATAAAATGGTAAACTGATATACCATTTTGAAGTAAATTTAATTCTCTAGAGCTTTTTTTTGTAAAATGAAAAATGTAAAATGTAAAAAAATGTAAAATGAAAAATGTGGTGCGAAAAATGTTTTTTCGAAAAATACCGGTTTTCAGAAGTGTGTAACTCGTTAATGGTTGAAGATAAAAGAAAACCGCAAATATAGAAAATGTAGGAAATTTTGTCAGCTACAATTTTCATGCATAGAATTTTTTCATAGGACCAACTGTTTTCGAGATATACGCGAGAAGTCAAAAAAAGGGACCTTTGAAGTGCTCCCTCCCCCCTCTTGCGTCCACCCAAGGGTCAAGGACTTTTAATATAATTTTTTATTAACCAGTCCAAACAAAGTCCCTAAGTCGGTTTTTGCGCTTATTGACTTTCATAATTTTATTTAATTGTTCATAACTACTGACCGCCAGAAACAAAAAAACGTACCTCGACCACAAGTACTAATGTATTAATCTAATTATTTTTCTTTTTTAATAATTAATATAAAATACAGTGTGTGAACGGTACTTAGTACCGAACATAGAGAAAATACAAGGAAATTTTTTTTTTTATGAATCAATGAGACCTGTGAGGCTAAAAAAGCAAATTTTTCCCAATTCTGTCGGGTTGCCTAATTTTTTTTTAATGGATCAAAGATATCTGTGATCAGTACTACATAATAATAGGTGCGTTTGGTATCAAGGTGTAGTGTAAAAAGTGTAAGCACTTTTGACACTATTACGTTTGTTATACAAAAGTGTAAAATAACTGACCTGTTTGTTATTTCAGTGTGGGACTAAAAGTGTAACAACTTAGTCCTGACTTTTGAGCAGGTGCACGTAGTGTAGTGTAGGTCACGTGATATATGTCTGAATTGACAATCGCTTTGACAGATTTTATACTTTTTTCGTACTCAGTTTTTTACATTTTTTGTCTCTTAAAAATGAATGAGCTTCAAAATATAATGGTACAAGATAAATATGGCAGTGAGTTTAACATTTTTACGACCAAAAAAAAACTGTAAAAACTAGAAATAATGAACTCAGCCAATCTGTCATTAATTTATTTTGTAATGCGCATGTACAATCTACTCAGAATGTACACTAGCCCGTTTGTTACAAGTGTACATTTAGTTTACACTTTTGGTGAACTTTTTACACTGTTCAGTGAAAAATTATCTACACTACACTACACTACACCTTGATACCAAACGCACCTAATTAGTGGCGGGTTGTTATAGCAACGTATTCAGCTCTTTTTTTTAAAGGTATATCCCAGAAGTTCCCAAACTTTTTTTTCTCATAGACCACTTTAAAAATTTTGTTGGTTCCGGTGAACCCCCTGCAGCTACATTTCTACTATATTCCCAAAACTCGACAAAAAATGTGAAGATTAGATCTAACTATGGAAATTTGCGTTGCGGCTGAGTTCCAACCACGAATTAACAGTTTTCGAAAAAAAAGTGAGAATTGATTGGTTAATTAATTAATTGATTGTGCTGTGAGTGGATGTCAAAAAAGTAAAGTTGGCCAATCAAAAAAGTGATTTCATCCAACTTTACTTTTTTGACATCTACTCACAGCACAAGAAACCAATCAATTCTCACTTATTTTATTTATAAAAATAAAAATAGTATATTTTCTTGTGTTGTATTTATTCAAATATGTAATTATTACATTATTAATTATTGTTGTTATCATATTACATTGTAAGGTTTACATTACATTGTAATATGATAACAGTCGTAATATAATTAAAATTAAACATTAATAACGTAACGTAACTTCTACAATGATAATCACAAAATAGTCATAATTTTAATCATTAATGGGAGGGATTTGACAGTAAATTATCAATATCTGGCTTCAGTTTTGTTAGGAATAACCGCAAATCTCTCTGTTCTGTGATATTCAATCTGCTATTGCTAATGGAATATGCAAGTTTTTACAAGTAACAGTCGCTGAGCTTCTTAAAATATTATCTGCCTACATTGATAGGTGAAGTCAAGCCAACATTTTAGTTCTTCACTATCGAAACCAGATAAATTTTCGTGGACCCCCGCTTACGAATTGTGAACCCCCATTTTTTTGTCACGCCAATGTAGACCCACGTCGGGTCTCCCGTGGACCCCTGGGGGTCCACCTGGACCACTTTGGGAACCAATGGTATATCCAATTGTATATGTCCACATACCGTGCGGGTTTTTATTTGGTACACTATTATACAATAATACAATTCAATTTTCTTGAGTTTTTTCTAAGTGCAAATAAAGAATTTTATACAGTGCAAGTTTTTATTTAGTACACAATAGAACAATATTATGCAATGCAATTTTCTTGAGTTTTTTACACATAGGGAATTTTATAAGATTTTGTTTCCATAGTTACATACCTATTTCCTATATTGTGTACTTATCAAAAACTCAAGAAAATTGCATTGCATAAATATTGACCAATGTGTACTAAATAAAAACGCGTACGGTATGTAAAGCAGTAAAGTTACCTTTGATTTGTATGTAACTATATGGTAGCAAAATTGATTGTTATCAATTATTTTTGTTTCTTTAAATAAAAAACAAATCCAATTATCATATAAATTCAATAAATCAATACTATATTATTAGTTAATTTTCTGCAAAAAGCATAAGTAATTTTTTAGGAAAACCATTTTTCTAATTTTTGGTGTCATCTATTATAGCGCATTTATGAACTAAAAATAATTTATTACTAAAATTGTATTTTTAATTAATTCCACCTTGGTTTCAAAAAAATTATAATTATATTCAAAAAAAGAATATAACAAAAATAAAAAAACATAAATAAATACCATGTAGAATTTAGAGAAAAAAAACGCCAAAAATTCTACGCTGCCATCAGGTCTAGAACCCAGGTTCCTATGCATAGAACGCAAAAACGTTACCAAGTATCATGATTAAATCGACTTTGTACCTGGTTCTTGTGATATTTAAATCCTATAATCTATATATTTAAAACACAAGCCGTTTTTTTTTTCGTTAGTCCGCCAGCGGTTCCTACTCAACATTACACTTTTTTTTTAAATTGAAGCTTTTTGTCCACGGATGTGTCATCACTATTTTTCATTTTATTAATATTTTTTTTTTTTATTATTATTAAAACAGTTCTGATCGCTCCTTTTTAACATGCTTGTGTATGAATCCGGTTTCATCGGAATTGCTCAGAAAAGTCCAAAGTGAGCTACAGAAAATGCATGTATGAATCGGGTTCAGAATTGTTTCATTTATACTAACGTTTCGAAACGTTTCGGTTCGAAACGTTAGTATAAATGCAAATTTGAAATAATCAGTATTGCTTTTTATTAATTCTCTGTGCCACGGAAGTGCTCACTTCCAACAATTTCTACAACTGTTTTCAAGGATCATATTGCTCTATTTAACTAGAGTAACTTCGAATTCAATAAACAATAATAATTATTTTTTTTATTTCTAAAATACTTTTCCAAATATCCTCATTCCATTGAATTTCATTGGGGTCAGTGTAGTAAAAATAATGTTTCATGATTTATTTTAGTTTATTTTTTTCAGTGTTGAAAGATTTTTCTTTCAACTTATGACATCTGGGTACCCAACATTACACCCACTGGTAATAAAGCCGAACGGTGTTTTAACAATCGGAGAAGATACTACATTAACGCCACAGTTTCTGTGTACATTGTTTCATGGACATATTACACGCTTAAATAATCTGGTTGATAGTCAGCCCAGATCTAAGAAAAGTCGTCGATGTCTTTTGCATTCCTTGGATTCACAACGTTCTCGACCCATGACAACAGCATGGAAGGACGTGTGGGATTGCATGGATCCAGTCTGTAAAGAGGTAAAATCAAACTAATATTTTTTTTTTTCACTGACGATTTCCTGATATACAGACAATACAGTCAAATGTCAATTTCTCTGAATCCGAAAATACGCTTTCTTAGCGACTAAACGCAGTTTCAGAGAACTTCCCACTTACCTCCAAATTAGGTGGAGTTTTGTTGTTAGTTTATTTAACCCATATACATGTGTTCAATAGGCTTCCTTATGTGCAAAACTGTGGGGCTGTGGTGAAAGCAATTGTTGACTTAATGGTTTCCCGCCGAGCGTGTAGCAGTGCTGTTGTTTACATGGCGTTGCTATGGTTCCTCTATTACAAGTCCCCAGTTTCTGGGTTCTAGCCCGAGAGCTGGTAAAAGTGTCAATTGGATTTTCAATTTATTATTAAAAAGAAAAAAAATAATGAATTGAAAATATGAATTGGTGCTAGGCCCAAATAACCTTAGCTGTTGGTGGTCTTTAAAACACAATTAATGGTTTCCCCCCTGCTTAGATTCCGTTCTCATTCTAAAGCCATCACAATCACAGTCGAATTACGGGCTTGAGAATAGCCGAACGTTTAGCAATGCTGTTGTTTACATGACGTTGCTTGTCGGTTTACTCTGTTTATATATAAGATAGAGATCAGTGATTACAACGCACTTAAATTTCCAAGAAAAGCTGATGATTTACAACGCACTTGAATTTCCAAGAAAAGCTAATTTTCAAAAAATCTAAAGACTTATGTATGTCTATTTTTTAATAGGAGGTGGTCGTTGTTGAAACGGCAACTCTACATGGCACGCTTGAAAACTACTTGCGTAAACACAGATTTTGTGGTGAGTGTCGTACTAAAGTGTTGAGGGCTTATCATATTCTCGTGGACGAGCCACAAGATGTGAAAGATGCCGGCTTTATTTCTGAACTCTACGATGGATTTAACCGATGTCCGGGTGGAACACATATACATGTTGATGTCACAAATGATTGTGTAGCCGACGTTATTTTACGAGCTGAGCCTGAACTAATGGGAAGGTAATCATAATTTTCAATATTATGTAAATTAAATTGTTGACTCATATTTCAATAGCGTGTTCACAATAATACTGTTACAAAACTGTTTTCTGAGTTGGCAGAATAAATATGTACTTACAATAATTAAAAACACAATAATAATGAATGCAACAACGAAAAGTCAATTCTAACAATCAACAATAACTAAACAGTAATTACAAAGCAAAACAAAACAACTATATACAATAACTCGTAATTATTACCACTACACTAGGATTTATTTTATCAGTTTATTTATTTATATCACGGCACTATTTATATCACTGATCCACCGTAGACTTGACTGCGTGACTCACCGTTGACTGATTCCTCACTCACTCGTACTGGCTGTTTATATATGCTGCGTGGCGTAAGCCTAGTGCGTTCTCGCTTTCTCTAGAACTTTCGCGCAGGTACTAGTTGTTACAGTAAGCAGACCCCGTTTCTCAGAACTCTTGCCTGCATCAGTTTAGTAATTTTTTTTTCTAGTAATCCAAATAATTTTTTTATGTATGTTACCTCACATCTCCTGTATTTGTGAACCGATTTTGATGACTCTTTTTCTAATAAATAGGGCATACTTTCAGGATGGTCTCACATAAATTTAACTTAAATCCGTTCAATAGTTTCTTTTTAATATGTTACCTCATATCTTCTGCATTTGTGAACCAATTTTGATGATTCTTTTTCCATTCACTCGTTCTTAGTGATTTCACTCATGTGAGTTTGCTCACGCGATTGTGTATTTTCCACACAAGTGAAAAGTGAACTATTTCACGTTTCACTGACAAATTCGATGGCGAATAAATTCACGTTAAATGGTTCGATTTCACTAGTGCGAAAAATGCATATTCGCGTGAACAATCTCACTTTAGTGATATCACTAGAAATGAGTTACACAATAGGTACCCAGTTGTGTTTTTTTTTTTTTTTTTGTTAGGTTATCAGATATCAGGAAGGAAAGAAATCGGTTAATAATGTGCAATTTACGTATTGCAAAGCCACTAAAAAATAATAGTAGACAGGTATATATAAAGTGTTAGTAATTAAATTGGCGGCGAGCTCAAAATTTTATTATTTTCCTCTTTTTAGTGGCTTTTTTTAAATGAGGTTGTATTTTTTTATACAGTCAAACTTCGAACTCAAACCATGACTTGCCATAAAAAAAAATCGAGTTATCAAGACTTTGAGTTATCAAATAATATTAATTTTCACTCTTGACGCTACTGCCAACCAATTTTGTTTGAGTTATCGAAGTTCTACTGAATAAGTTTTTTTTTTTTATAAATGCTTTCGTTCTTAATGAGTATTGACATGCTTTCACTAATTTTTGACATTTTTTTAATTCTTCATTATGGCGCCACCCTGCTTGGATTGCCTGATCATTTTTTTAATTATGGCGTATTAGATTTTCAATGGGGTTCATTTCAGGGCTTTTTTTGGCCAGGGTAAATTTCGCGCCTGCTGTTGAGGTTATGAAAAGACAAAATAAACTTTGGAATATTAAATAAACTTTAGATTTTAACAAATCTGAAGTTAGTTTTGTAATTTTTTTTTATATAATTATATATAATATACAGGGTGCTGAATCGTTTTGCGGGTAATAGGGATTTAACCCGTAAAATCAAACTTTTGCGATTTCCTGCTCCCCTAATTATTTTAAGAAAAATATCTTCGAATAAAAGTTTTAGAACATAAAACTTTGCATCTAAATCAGCAACAAAATTAATTTTGCATGCTTTGTAACGGCAGAAATTTGATATGAAAATGTCAAAATTACCTCAAAAACAGATAGCGATAGCCATGGAACTTGAACAAAATGTTTAGAAATTGTTCTGACAGCTAAAACGTCATCGTTTTGTTCAAGTTCCATTGCTATCACTATCTGTTTTTGAGGTAATTTTGACATTTTCATATCAAATTTCTGCCGTTTCAAAGCATGCAAAATTAATTTTGTTTAATGATTTAGATGCAAAATTTTATGTTCTAAAACTTTTATTCGAAGATATTTTTCCTAAAATAATTAGGGGAGCAGGTAATCGCAAAAGTTTGATTTTACGGGTTAAATCCCTATTATCCGCAAAACGATTCAGCACCCTGTATAAAAACTAATTGTGAATACAATTAATATGATTCTATGATATTTCAGTCGTCGAGAACGTCATGCTAAAACAATGGAAATAGCACAGGAAGAAGTAATGATTTGTATGGGCATATGTGTGTACGAGAAGTTGCATCGCGTTTATATGCGTTTACGGGAAGATGAATGTACATGTCAGGTATTAGCAGCTGTAGCGGTAAATTCACTTTATAGAAGTTTTGAAACGGCTGTTGAGGTGAAACGCGGCGTATCTCAATTAGAATTGTTATACGAGGAAATAACTAGAGAAGAGCAGTTAAAAATACAAAGAAAGGAACAGAAAAAACTGAAACGTCGTAGAAAGAAGGAACGCAGAGCTGTCGTTGATGAGAAGGAAAATTGTGAAGATTGTTTGGATATAGAAATGGATGATAATTCGAACGAGTCATTAGACGCCACTCTATGCTCATGTATTAACATTGCCAAACCTGTTATTGTTGCATCGTCTATTAAAAAACGAACTGATGAAACTATTAAAGAAAAATCGATCTCGAAAAATAAATACACTGATTGTGAAAAAATATACTGCTCCGTTTCATGTAAAGAAAGCAATGTAATCGACGAAAAAAATCCCGATCGACCAGTGAAATTTGTCAGTAAGAAAAAGTTAATTAATAGGAAACAAGGTTGTTCAGAGACAAACAGAGACAAAAAGTGTAACAACAATATAATTGAGAAGCACTCGTTGTCACTTTCTCCTTGTCAGTCTTGTCTTAGCGAGACGGACACCATAGAACTGAGTAGAAAGAAAACGAAGAATTGCAATAGCGGTACAAAGTTTAACGGAGGCTGGTCTTCTGGCGAACAGTCTCAAGACTGTGGTTATTCCTCAGAGAACAATATTTGTTCAGCGAGCGGTTCGTCAAGTTTAGTTAGTTCTCCGGAAGGATCTGAGGTTGCTTGTTCCGAAGGATTTTGTAATCATGAAGGAGAATGTCATTTATTAGATAGATCACATTCCGATTGTCAAGATTACGAACACTGCAACGGCACAAATGCATATCCTACTGGCGGTTTAAAATTAACTCTACAGCAAATGTTAGATTCGTGTTCTTCAGATAACGACGGCGAGGAGAGTTTTATTCCAGCTGAAGAAGTTATGGAGTTTAAGTCTAAAGTTCATCATATAAATGAGAAGAGACAGGAATTACGTCAAACATTGAAAACAAGATTCGCTCAATTATGCTTCGGCGTTCCACAGTCAGCGAATCAGCGCGGAGCGGAGTCTGTTAATTGTTCTACAGAATAAATTTATGAAATAATGCTTATGTATAATAAAATTTGAAACTTCAGTCAGTGCTCAATGTTAATTTACATATTTTGTAGAAAACAGGAATTATTTAGTTAATAAAATCAATACGTGCTTTCAATAAAAAAAATTGTATCTTTCAAGTAAAATCTAACGATCTTTGATTTTTTCAGCTAAAAAATAAAATCTATTTTGTTAAAACACTTGCTGAAGTTTTTGAATTTGTCTTTATTCAGTTCTGAATCTGATCAAACTGATTATTAATTAAATCTTGGCATATAAAATGGAACTGTTAGTAATTACATACAAATATCTGTACATGTGTACTCTTACGAATATTTTTCTCTTTTTACAATTGTGTTATCCCCTACACAATATAACAAAAATTTATTTGCTGTCTAAATAACGTATTTTATAAAAACACAATTATTTTGCATTCAAAATACCTATCAAAGAAATAAAAGCTTTGATTGATTTAAAATAGTAATAATAATTTGTAGTAACGGTTTTATAGTCATTGATTATTCTTGTTGCATTCCAAGGGGTTATATTGTTAAAAACAATGAAAAATAAAATTTTTGATTTGTATATTTCAGTTCAAAACTTTGTTGCAACAAAGCAGAAAAATAATAATGAAATTTAAAAAATATATATAAATGTACCTTTATTAAACATCCTTTATAAAAAAATATACATTTTATTAATTTATCCCACTTTTTCTCTAAAAGCCGAAAGAATTAACGTTGCATTAGTTCCTCCAAATCCAAAAGAATTTTTCATTGAAATTCTTCGGTGCGAGTACCATTCTTTTCTAAATAAAGGAATGTAATTCATATTTTCGTCATCAGGAACATTAAACGCATTTACTGTTGGAGGTAATATACCAGTTTGAATAGCTTTAATTGTTAAAATTGTTTCTAAACTACCAGCAGCCCCCAATAGGTGTCCGTGAGCACCTTTTGTGGATGAAATAGCCAATTCCCAAGAATGTTCTCCAAATAATGTTTTAATAGCCTTAGCCTCAATAGCATCGCCCAGCTGTGTAGATGATGCATGAGCATTTACATAGCTAACATAGGAATTTTTAATATTCGCATCTTTTATGGCGTTGCTCATTGACAATATCTGACCGCCGCCGTCTTCTCTTGGTGCTGTTAGGTGCGCTGCATCGCCTGAACTTCCATATCCACGAATTTCTGCATAAATAAACGCCTTTCTTTTCATTGCATGTTCAACTTCTTCTAACACTAATATGCCTGCACCTTCTCCCATTACGAATCCATCACGATCTCTGTCGAACGGCCTAGAAGCTAGTTCTGGAGTTTCATTAAAATCCGTACTAACCGCTCTTAATCTACAAAATCCAGCCATTGAAAGTGGATTTATTGGGGCCTCAGTGCTACCACAAATCATTACATCTGCGTAATTATGTCGTATTAACCTAAAAGCATCGCCGATTGCATGCAAACCAGTAGCACAAGCCCCTGAATTCGAATTATTTGGACCCATACAACCGTATTCAATACTTAACTGACCAGCTGCCATATTTGGTAATATTCTTGGTATAAAATACGGACTGACTTTATTATAACTGTTCTTTAATGCCTCCTGTGTATTAAAAATATCATTAAAATCTATCATGCCCATTCCAACTGATACGCCAGTCATATGTTTCGAATGACTGTCTTGTGCAATAAATTTTGAATCTTTAATTGCTTCTTCAGCAGCAATCATTGCGTAAGCAGTTGCTTTACTCATTGTACGTAACTTATTCTCAGGTATACGGACCTTTAGATCGAGTTCTTTTTCATCTATTAATGCCGCTACTTTACAAGGAAGGTGGTCATATTCAGATCCAAGTTTCGTAACATGACTAACGCCTGTGAGTATAGTTTCCCATGCTTTGTTAACATTGCAGCCAATTGGAGATACTACTCCGATTCCAGTCACCACAACTCTTCTCAATTTGCGGGTATCAGGTTCTGGCTCAGTTTTTTTTTTAACTTCCTTACTTTCTTCACCTAGTAAGAAACTCCGAACATGGTTAATACAGGGAGTATATACGTTTTTACAACTGGGTTGTTTGTACGATTTAAATAGCATTTTTCTCGATTTTTATACCTAAAATAAATTTAATTTATATAATACTTAAATATCTAACGGGCCCGGAGTCGAAAATTGGAGCACGCAAATTTCTTTTTTTTTCAGTAACAAAACAGCAAAATCAAACATGAAATAATGTTATTATTTTTTAATACATTTTTCCACGATACACACACGAAATCCCACTTACTCCGTTAACCCTGTCAAACTGGGAAAACAAGTCTACAAGAAATAATACTCATACAGCACTTCTTTTATCCAAGTAAAATTAATGATTACTGATAGGTGTTAAAACGGTAATATTAATATTGCTATCTGTGATTTACAAAAATGCAATGTTAACTCACAAAAACACGAGTATTCAAGTTTCTATTTTCAAAAAATAAAATTTTCTTCATGATTTTTTCCGGACTTCCAAATTTATTTCAGATTTTAATTTACTTGTCAAAGTGATCAAATGGAAAGCTCCTAAGCACTAAGTCACTTTCACTGATCTCGAATTATTGGATAGCGAATGGTGGAAGAACTAATTAGTCCCAAACAATAAAATTATATTCCTAAATCTTCCCAAACGATTCCCTACTAAAAAAAATAGTTTTAATTAAAAATAATTTTATTCGTTATTTTATTTGAAGCAGAATTTAAATTTTGCCCCCATATCAACCATTGACGCGGAGGAGTGAAATTAGCGTTGTCAATTCATTGACTTGTTAACATTAGGAGGTCGTACCGCTTAGAACTATTTATAACATCCTTGAACTTTGCTTATTCAATTGCCAATAGGAAAAGGTTTTAACTAGGTATCCATTTCTATAAGGTCTAAGGTATATACCCTATCGTTGACCTTTACCTATCTCGTTTTACCCCTTTATCATGGTTTCTGTGTTAACTGTTGGCTAATTTCAGAAGAGTTTAATAACTATCACATGGTACTTTGATGGTACACCAAAGTGAAGGCGGAAACCATCCTAAAGAATCTTTAATTGTAATATTTATAGTATGAAACGCAAATGGTTGATATATTTTAGATTATGTTAGTAATTCGTTATTAAACAACTTTTCGATCATTGTAAAATGGCATCAAATTCTGGATTAGTTCTGAGTAGATTATTTGCTCATAGAAGTCAAGTATGTTTATCGCCGTTATGGAAAACATTTTCAAATGGGTAAGGTTATCTTATTTCCAATTAAGGCTTTTAATAATGAAAGTAAATAATAACTATTTTTTCAACAGATCGCAGATTTGCTATAGTTCAGCGGACGATGCGAAAAATAATTCTATAAAACCAATAGTCTATACAGGCGATAATGGTCAGTCTACAACGTTGAGTGGAATAGTGAAATCTAAAGATAATAGAATATTCCATGCAATTGGAGCTACTGAAGAACTAACATGTTACTTAGGGTTTGTAAAAATTAAGTCCACGTTTATCAGAATTCTCTGTATTTATTTATTTGCTTTCGAATTAGATACGCAAAAGAAATTGGGCAAGATTCAGATCATGAATATGTAGATAAACTTAAACGTATACAAACAATATTAATTGATATAACAACTTATATTTCTAAATATGATGGTAAATCTCCCCCACTCAGTATTGGGAAGTCTTATACTAAAGAATTAGAGGAATGGATAAATGAATATTCAACCCAAGTTCCTCCCGCTGAGCAATTTGTCATACCGGTAAGTTAAAACTAAATTAATATATCAAATAAATATATCTCAGTTAAAATAAAGGTAAATCAAATTGATAATGTATTTTTAGGGAGGCGGCAAAGCAAGCGCATGGCTTCATGTTACGAGATCAGTGTGCAGAAAAACTGAACGAATCATTATCCCTTTAGTAAATGATAAAATGCTTGATAATGAAGCTCAAATATACTTAAATAGGTTATCAGATTTTTTGTTTACTGTTGCCAGAATGGCAGCTAAATACGACAAAAGAACAGAATCAGTGTATGTCCCAAAACCAGATGAAAAAGTTCAGCCCCAGTAATTACAATAAAATGTAAGTTTATCCATGTAATATATAATAGTATAAACATTTATAGCAATAGATTAGTGATATGGATAAAAACTGAAGTTAGGTATGTGTAAATTCTATAAAGCGAATATTTGTATTGTTCTATTACATAAATAAGTATTAAATATTAATAACTGTTACATATTATATAAAATTTCATTTCATTTTAACAGATCATACATTCATGTCTGATAAAAATATCAAGCGATTCCTTGATAAAGAAAAATCGATATAACGTCAAATATATATTTTTATTTGGATATATGTACCAATAATTTTCAGTATGGATTAATCCTTGTCCAAACCTACAAGTCCTGAAAGGCTGAAACAAAAGAAAAACGAGAGAAACTTTTTTTGACATCAATCAGTGATATTCAACAGAATGTTGTGTTCACAAAAAAGCTAACTACAAATTTTTGTTCTTAAATAAGCACATTTAAAAGACAGAACAGATCTTTCAGTTTAAAATATGGTATTCCGTGCTAAAGCGCTGCAGATAATTTTAAAATGATTTGTTTCTAATTAATCTCAACGTTTTGTATGCCGCAATCTAAGAATTTCAAACCATTTGTTACTTAATAGTAAATACATATTCTCCTGAAAAAAAGTAAATACCATGAATCCATTACAAATTTTATTATTTATATTATAGTACATAAAAACGAATACTTAAAGCTGCTCATCTCCTTTTACAGACTCCTTTAAATTAATTAACTCCACAAAACCATTTCCCTTGGTGTCAGTTTTTATTATTTCGTCAATTTCCCTGTAGTGGCCAGGATCTATTAAGCACACTATATTTAAATTAGTATCGGTCCATTCTTCACTTTCAATACCACTAGCAAGTTTTTTTATTTTATCTTTTATTTTCCTTCCTTCTTTTTTTGGAAGTGCAATTTTTAATCGCATTTGCGCTCTTTCCAACGGAATTACTTCTTTTAACAAAGGCATCACATCTAACGCTTGCTGTTTTGCATTTCTGTTCGGTTTAATAGAAAAATGAATATCTTTCATTGCTTTTTCAATTATAGAGACCGGATAAGGCCGTTTTGTTTCAGGATTGACACACTTATCTGAAACCATGACAGCAATTTCTTTGAATGTCGAATCTAAATTCGATTGTCTTTCTTTATCAGAAACTTGTAATTCTCCTTTTTCAATTATTTCCTTGCATATTTCGGTTTGATCATCTTTGCCAAATGCTTTTATAAGATCTTCTTTTTTAGCAACTTGTCCTTTTGAAACATTTGTGAAAACTGTATGCGTTTGAAGGACTTCGTCCAGGTCTTTTTCTCTGCAATAAAAATAGAGATTACATTAAAGATATTAACTAATTAAGTACATGATTGTTAAAAGTGAGTTAAAGTAACTTTGATCAAAATACGAATTTCTAAAGTCTAAACTTACACACTGTTTCTCCATGACAAAACTTTATTTTTATAGCACGCAATTTCGAATCGTTTGCCCGCTTTTTTCATTCGAACGACTGCTACATTAGTGAGTCTGATTTGATTTGTTGGAGTAAATATTTTTGACATTTTTTACGAAAAAATACAAGAACGCAATTGTCCAAATACAATGATTAGAAAATCAGGGTTCCCAACGCAAGAACTTAGTAGCAACTGTAGAAAACTAATTATTAGCGACTTGAACTGCCAGTCATCGAGGATTTTTGTACCTCCCTGGATTCACAAGGATATAATTGCATTGTTGTATAGTTATCAAAAATTTGTAGAGATGGCGTCACTAAGGTAATAGATATATCAATGAAACGCTTTAATGAGGCATTTACCTGAGAGTAGTTCCTTCAAAATATCCACGAGACGCAGCACTCGTGGTAGGTACAAATATTATTTATTCCTCACTAGTGTCGTGTCATTTTAGTGGTATAACTTAATTATTTAATTAATTTAATAATAATAATAATTTAATAATTAAGTTATACCACTAAAATGACACGACACTAATAGGGAATAAATAATGTTTGTACCTACCACGAGTGCTGCCTCTCGTGGATAATTGAAGGAACTACCCTCAGGAAAATGGCTCATATTGTATAAGCAGCTGTTGTATACGGTATTGTAGATTTTACCTCAGTGGATATTTAGCATAAAGTATCAGCTTGTATCCATAGATCTTAAATCCTCTAAGTTTGTATCTAGATTGTATAAATAAATATTACAGTGAGCTTTTATATTTAATTTCTCGATAATATTAATTTTTCTATGTCTGTTTCAATATTTTTACAATCTTATTTTTTAATAAATTGATAGTCATATTATTTTTCTTAATGTTGAGAAGTCAATAGATAAAGATAAAATAAGTTTATGAAAGAGCGAGATAGATATTGGTAAAGACAAGGTTGAACAATGTTATGCCTCGGGCAATGCTAATTCCTGATTGGCCATTGTATGCAAGATTGGAACATGGCTGTCAATATCTTCCTGTGACATTTATGTAAATGTATTGTTTTTGTGTCAAAATTGTTAAACTTGATATGAAAATCACAATTGTGTTTTATTTGTGCTGTAAAAAAGTGTTCAAGATTTGAAAAAATACAATGGCTTTAGTTACAGTGCAAAGATCGCCTAGCTGTGCCAGTTCACCACAAAGTTCCGTGAGTACCAAGTACATATTTTATAATATTGAACTTAATATTACCTATGTAGTATTTTTTATTCATTTAAGTAACATTTTTATGCATATAATATATTGGAAATAATATGTTTTTTTTATAACATGTGCTTTCATATATTTATAAAACAATTATCACTACTAAAATCAGTTCTCTAAAGTCTAAAACTGAAATATTTTTTGTCATATTTTATGTAGAAGTTTCCCTATGAGAAAAAGCAATGATTGTAAATATTCAAATATATTTTGATTATTGTTTGTTTTTAGCCGAGGTTGTTAGCCTTGTAGAGACCCGTTGTTTTGGCTGTAAATTGGCGCTTTGTATAGGTGACTGGTGAAGGTACATACCTACCTATATAATAGGGCTCCAAGACTTGTCTTTATTCAACAACACTTGCGCACCACGTTGCAATGGAGAGGGGAATATTTCTATCTCTCATTTTACAAGAGTTGCTTGACATAAATATAATTATGTTCCATCAAAGAAGGTGCACTTAATAATATATTTTAGTTTGTGATTTGACGTTGGGTGGGTGGGATGCGCTACGGATTTATCGAAGTCGCGTTATTTTTTGTTCGTTCTAGTGTTTTGTGATAAGTTTTTATAGTGCAAACACGGATATAATGACGGCGTTTAAATGTGAAGTGATTTACATGTTAAAGTGTTAATCTTTTTTCACAATGTTATATATTTTGCCACCCCCCAGTGCTCCAAATCCACCATCGCCTTGGAATAGTATTGTATGTGCTAATAATAATAATAATAATACTAGTTCTAATAATAACCAGTCGCCTCCTAGTGTAAATTTTATTACATCTGGAAATAATTCCACAAATACAGTTAACACCAGTTCTGCGACGGGTAATACTCGTACTTCTTGGAAAATTGAACGATTTGTTACAAGACCCCCATTTCGAACTAGGTTCTCGTCAAGCTTGAATGGAAAACTTCGTAGTGCCGTTAATGTAAGTTAAGATACTAGCTATAGTTCCTTAAACAAAAAATTCAGCCGTTTGATAAGGTTCAATTTTTTTATTGGTAAAAATTTTCTCATCAAATAAAATTAAGAGGTCGCCTTTTTATTTGTAAATTTAAAATGCTTTAATTTTTGATCTGCAATCGTCATAGACATTTTAGGTTATGAAGTTTTGCTTACAGTATGAAATTTTTTCAAATCAAATTATGGAGAATTGGCTTGTTCTTGAGTGGCCGAGATCGTTGAAATGCCGTTTTTTTCCATGCCTTTGTTCAAGTCCCCAGGTTCTAATTTAACAATGAAGTAGTAAAACAAAGATTATATGATAGTATTAAATGTATTAAATAACCCACCAAAAACATACATGTGAAAAAAGGGCCAAGTTCGGTAAGAAGAACAGGTTGATTTGTCGGCTTCACCGAAAAAAGAATTGAAGTTTAAGTGGATGCCAAGTTTCCACTTTTCAGGTTTTCATGTTTTATATTATAAATAAATGATTCATGTGTAAAAACTTGTCAAGTGAAAACACAAACTTAGATCGCAATTCATTTTTCGGCCAACAAACCCACTGTACAGAACTTAGCCCCTTTTCTCACATTTATGTTTTTGGTAATTGGTTAAATTGTGTTTTAAAGACCACCAACAGCTAAGGTTATTTGGGCCTAGCACCAGTTCATATTTTCAATTCATTATTTATTTTTTATTAATAAATTGAAAATCCAATTGACACTTTTACTAGCTCTCGGGCTAGAACCCGGGAACTGGGGACTTGTAATAGAGGATAGGTAATTGGTGGGCTAAAACTTAAAAGTAGCTCGAAATGGTTCGTGTAAATATCAGTCAGTGTTGCCACTTGCCGAATTTGGCTGACACACTGCAGAGTGCAGTGTGTGAGCAGGCCTGGAGTTAGAGGCCAAGGGCCCCTAGGCACTTGATAGTTGGGGGGCCCTAAGCCAAAAAAAAAAATGAAAAGAATGAAAAGAATGAAAAAAATTAACTAGAACATTTTTGGTCGAACGTCTATAATCTATACAATATATTATATCTAACTTGTGCAATTCGATATTTGACCATTCTTCTGTCATTTGTTTATATTTTGTGTATTATTTTAGGATTTCTTTGTGAAAAACTTTTTTTTTCGAATTTTGCCGCCTTCAAAAAATTGGGCAGTGGCCCGATTAGCCAATTTATAAATATGGATAAACGAAAGCAGTAATTTAAATATTAATGAATTTCTTTCGACATTAATTTTGTAATTTTTTTGTATCGAACAGCGCAGTGTGTTGTATCTGAATTATATCTCACGAATTTTGCCTTAGTAGTTAGTGTTGTCACTCGTCACACAACAGATAATCATGAAATGTGTCACGCTTCATCGATTATTTAAATAGAAAATGTCGTGTTTACAAAAATTTCACTTAAAGTTAGGCATTGCGGTACTTACCTATGACATAATACAGAGTATCGATTATGATACTAGCTTTTGCCTTTTATTTCGTTCGCAAATGACGGTTTTGAGAGAAACCTTATCTTAACCTGATCGTTGTCAAATAATAAAAAAGTTAAAGCCTTGATGTCTGGTATATTCAAGGATGTCATAAATATACGCTGGATAGCTAACTTGTGCATACAATGCATTGAGGACAGTGAGGCAAATCATAGGCAACCTGCACAGCGTCCGCCATTCCATTGTATAAATGCACTTTTGGGAATTTTTAACCGACTTCTAAAAAAGGAGGTGGTTCTCAATTCGGTTGTATTTTTTTTATGTTTGTTACCTCAGAACTTCGTCATTTATAAACCGATTTGGAAATTTTTTTTTTATTTGAAAGGATATACTTTCAGATTGGTCCTATAGAAATTTCATCAAAATCGGTTCAGTAGTTCGGCTGATTTTAATAAAAGTTAGTAACGGTGTGTGATTCCTTAAGGTAAATGTCACTTTTTGACACTAAAAAGTAAAAAAAAAAATACAACCGAATTGAGAACCACCTCCTTTTTTTGAAGTCGGTTAAAAAATAATAAACTTTTTAACAAAAAAAAAACCTCCTCCAAAAAGCCACTAAAAAGAGGAAAATAATGAAATTTTGAGGTCTGCGCCAATTTAATATTAATATGAAGTTGGTTAAAAAGAAGATATTAATCACTACTTATACTTACTATAAGTACTTTTTAATCGTCTTCATATTTTATTAAATTGGCGCAGACCAAAACATTTCATTATTTTCCTCTTTTTAGTGGCTTTTTGAAAGAGGTTTTTTTTTTTGTTAAAGAGTTTTTTATTTTATTATAGAAAAAGCTTTCGAAAAAGCCTCAAAAACGTTTCATAATCTATTAATTGTAATGTAGACTCCTACAAAAAAAAATATGTGGGACGATCCCATTCGCGATAGTTGTTTGTACTATTGTACGTGTCAATTAAGAGATTTTGTATTACGGGGAAATCACAACCAGATATTACGAAGATCAATGTAAACCGAAGCACTAATAAAAAGAAAGTAGAACAACCGAACTATACATTTATGGAGCATGATATTTTCTCCTAAAAAAAAAATGGAATCAAGGCGAAATCGGCTAGAAAGAAAATCAATAAAACCAACACGAAACAAGACGGATCCGAAAATAATTATATAACATAAATAAGCGTAATATGCTGAAGTGGGTGATTTTAAGCATCCCCCCGAACAGTGTTCGTAGAATGCCAACATTTATAAAAATTTACTTTTTTTGTTTTATATATTTAAATATCCTTCTTTAAAATATTCGAAAAAAACCGTAATTAGCTTTTAATACTTTGTTTCAAAAATGAGTAACATTTTAATATCAGTTGACAGTTACATAGTAAGACATTTTCAAATATTTTTTCTCGATGATTCCGTGTGAATGTTATAGAGTGCCCGCGGTGAGAGATGAAGCCAGGCACGTCATCAATAATATGCTAGTGAACGCCTGCTTGCCCGCAGACAGTGCCGTGTACACAAAACGGCACATTGGGTTTTATGACGTTAGGTACAATTTTGGCAAACTGCTATTGGATCTCCAAAACAGCCAATAGCAAGCTAGAAGGCGGGCGCTATGCATTCACGTTACTATGACGCGGTGGCTTCATCTTTCGCCGCGCGAGGTCTACCTATTCTTGTAGGATAATGTTTTGTGTTAAGATATTTTATCAGAAATTAGTTTAGGTACCTATGTACACATTTTTTTTATATTCACCACTCAATGGTCAAAATGTAAAATTATTATAATTAATGGGGGGCTGAGTTGATTTTTACCCGGTGCACCAAATTGATTAAATAAAAATTGCCAATTAATATAATATAATACAGTGTTGTAATACGCACTAATATTATTATATGCTGTTACTTAATTTCTCAGACGCAGTCAATTCGTACATAATAATGTGATACGTGTATATAGTTCCATAATGAAACATAATATTGTTGTTATTTATTAGTATATTTTTATTATATTAATGAATAAAATAGAGATCAGATGTAACTAGTTAATACTTTACAATTTACATATGCTTAGTGCAGGCATAATATATCCAATATCTGGATGAACGAGCTTTGCTCGGATGAGTTAAAAAAAATAGTACTTAAAGTTCCCATTTCATCAAAATCGTTAGTCGTTTTTAAGAAAAAAAATTACATACCTATAAGTAGATATTATTATACGTCATACTACATAACGTATGTACCTACATATTTTCAAATAATTACTGATTATTTTAATAAGTTAAAGATTGACTGTCAGAGTAATTTGACATAAATAATGAAAATAGTTTGTTTTTTCCAAAGCCTACTCACCATACGACACTGTTTTATAACGTTAAAAAACTGTTTTTTAAAATGATAAAATCGATAAGAAAACGAATTTTTCCAGGGATGAGACCTAGTTAGATCGATTTTTTGCCCCCCAAAACCCATTTTCAGTAAATTTCATCCAAATCGTTAGGGCCGTTTTCGAGAAAATATTTATATAGGTACATATATTATACAAGATTTGCTCTTTTAATAATATAGGGATAGGGATGTTTGCGTGATTGGCTTGGTCCTCATAAAGTCATAACAAAGAAGGAAACTGATTTTCGCCATAGAAAGACTACTATTAATCGTAGATTCTCGATCACATTCGGGTTGGTACGTAAAGTGACGTTTCAGTTTCATGGCTTCTATAGATCATTTAACGTGAAGTAACTTAGGGCTAGCTGTGAAATCCGCAGAAGTATTTCCATCGCAAAATTTACATTATTTAACACAAATTTTACATCGATTAAACTCCTGTTCTCAAATCATCTTCAATTCAGTAACCCATCTTTTAGTCTATTACTGATTTCAATACATAATTGTTATTGAAATTTGTTTATTGATCATTAAATAATGTTAAATTATTACTTCATGGTTTTGTTCTTGTTGTGACTGCGCTTCTGTTTGTTAAATTGTTTTTAATTGATTGAATATTGACTGTCAACTTACAGTTGAGTCTGATTATCCCAAGTTCAACGGAATATCTCTATTATTTCAACCAGCAAAACACCCGTTCTTCGGGTTCTTTTGTATCCCACTTCTGACTTCACGCTATTTGGATTAAGTATTTAGGATTTTTTTCATTTTTTCCGTTGGTTTAGGGGCATTACCTATAAATATGCCAAATTTCAAATCGCTGAGGGATAACAAATTAGGGGGTGGAGATTCTCGCGAGGGGATAACAAATTAACAATATACTAAATATACGTGAGCGGAGCAGTGGGTGACCGCTATCAAATCATAATCTCATACCACCCGGGCGAAACCGGGACGGACCGCTAGTTTACAATATTTTAATTTTGAAGTGTATTTAAATACCTGGCGTTATACAAAATTATTAATTTATCTTTCTGTATTTGACATTTGTGGTAACTATATTTTTTCGTGTCTTTTCGATTACATAATTCCAACCTTTTTTTATACACAATGTATAAACGCGTATACAGTGTTCATGTAATAATTGGTTTAATTGTTTATTACATTTCGTAATAAATCAGCATATGAAGTAAAAGTAAAGCAATTTCAAAATTTTTAAACGCGTTTTACTACACATAGTAATCAGTAAATTTAATTTGATATTACATACATGTACGTCCGTACTTGCACATAAAACCAAAATGTATTATCACTTGAAATTTGTTTTTTTATAGTTGTAATTTTTTACTTTTCCGTATAGACATTCACAATAATTATTACTTACACTTCAAGGAAGTACATAAAATTATCATCGAACTGTATAATTTACGTCAATCTGAGGCTTTGGATGCTGAAATAAAAGGGTTCCAATTACGTAGGAAAGTACTGATAATGTAGATACCAAAAAAGAGGACAGAGTGGTGCAACGGTTAGCGTAGCGGCCTTTGGATCACACTGTCGTGGGTTCGAATCTCGCCTCCGCTCATGGATGTTTTGTGATGTCATTTTAGTTTTAAGTGAGTTGTTATATTTGATGTAAACAAGACGCTAATGACCTAAGTTGTCGACGCGTCTATAATTTACAATAAATAAATAAATAAAATAAATAGATACCAAAAATCCAAAGTTTCAGTTCGTGACACTATTTATAGAAAGCTGGATATGAGTGGGCCAAAGAACGCGTAAGTTTTGGCCACTTAACATCAGTTTTGAGAAAAAAGCTCGCACACGTCAATTTTAGAATCAAGGGGGACATCTAAATCGATTAGTATTATTTACGTAACTTCAACCCTGAGAGCAGGGTGAATTGCACCCCAAAAATTTTAAACAGAAAGGGGTGTCAAACGATTCGCAGTTCGAGAGGCCTCTCAATTCTTTTTACAACAATCTTTTTGTTTTTCAAATCCGATCATTAATAATGCGGAGAAAATGACATTTTAATTTGTATCAAGTAGTCTTGAACAATTGAACATAGCAAACAAGAGCACTTCATCTGTCAAATTGTTTGTCATAAGTAAATTACTTTGGCTGTGTCGAAGTGTTTGATTTTGCGTTAAAATGGTTTATTCTCTTCAAGAAAGTTTGGAAATAATTGAGATTTATTTTAAAATGGAAGCTGGAGGTGGTCATTTTGAGCACTTAATAAAATGATCCTTGAGTTCTTGTCTGTATTTTTACTTGACAGATGACGTGCTTTTGTTTGCTGTGTTCAATTGTTTAAGACTACTTGATACAAATTAAAATGTAATTTTCTCCGTAATTAATGATCGGATTTGAAAAACAAAAAGACTGTTGTAAAAAGAATTGAGAGGCCTTTCGAATTGCGAATCGTTTGATAGCCCTTTCTATTTAAAATTTTTGGGGTGCAATTCACCCTGCGCTCAGGGTTGAAGTTACGTTAATAATACTAATCGATTTAGATATCCCCCTTGATTCTAAAATTGAACGTGTGCGAGATTTTTTCGCAAAACTGCAGATGTTAAGTGGCCAAAACTTGCGCGGACTGTTTTCATTGGCCCACTTGGTATAGGTTTGGAGACAAAAGTGAATTATATTAATAATAAATTTATTCGTTGCAATAATCAAGAGCAATAGTCAATACATATTTTACTTTACTATATCTCTTATAAAACGAGAATACACCAAGTTAGCTCAGAATTTCAGAAATCGGGCACGGAATCCCAGACTTGCTTTAATTTTAACGCAGTCATATACACCCGTTTTTTGTCAACTCAATAATTAAGGAACTTTATCTAGTAACTCTAGTAACGTTATAAAGATTTCACCTGAATAAAACTATAACTGCAGGCTATTCATATCCATTGTAACCATATATGGTAATGTTTTATACATGCTATACACATTTTACGTAAATTGTACCATTCGAACGAAAAAGCTACTTTATGACACTGCAATGCGTGTTAAAAGTAAATCTCTCACTGACTTACACGTGAAAACAAAGTGAGAAGGAAAACCAGTGAAGATACCAGATCGGTCGTATTGCTAATGATAGGCATTATATAGCCTTTATCTTTGGATTCGCTCGCTTTGTCGGTTTATCTTTTATTCGATCGTTATAAAAAGTCGCTGTCGACCTCAACTGTTGAGCGTCTATAATCTGTAATATGTCTGTCTAAAGGCATGTAGCAAGAAATCGTGTTTTTTTTTGCAAAACCGACAGATAATTCGTTTTTTTGCAAAATTATCGAAAGTATTTTAGCTAAAAACACTGAACTAAAATTACCAAAATTGCGTCTTTAAAGTGAAAAATACTGTGAAAAAACGTTTTTCCAGGTATCACTCTGAACTAGGTATGTCGAACTATTGTTAATGTTGATTTGAGCATTAACTGTAGAATGAACCCCTCCCCTGTGATTGGATAAAATATATAATAATTAATCAGTTTTGTTTTATTGTTTACAAAAACTAACAGCTAAATATTTTTTACAGGATTCTGGCAATGGCATACCTGCAGATGATGAGGATACGGCTAGAGGCGGCAGAAGGTAAATTTATACTAGTTAACTTTCAATAATAATTTTTTCTCGTTCGAGACTAAATGAGAAAAAAATACTTTTTAAAATTATATGTGGTTGGAATAAAAACAAAAATAAAGATAGTTACTTCTTACCACAACAGTTTTATTGATGGATGTACATTTCGAAAGCTATGCTTTCATCTCCAGCAAACACTATACCTACATAATATCATGTCTAGTGTTTGCTGAAGATGAAAGCATAGCTTTCGAAATGTACATCCATCAATGTGGTAAGAAGTAACTATCTTTATTTTTGTTTTTAAAAAAATACTTATTTTGTGAGATTGTTTACTGCGAAAGGTTTTTGCATTTTAGAGTCTTTGTAAATCATTAATGATTTTGCTGAACGGAAAAATAGACTAGAGATTTTTTTTCTCGCAAATCATAAATTAATTACGAAATGAAAAAATAAAGAACATTGTCCAATTTACTATATTTATGTTGCCTATATAAGTACATGAGTCATTTTTCTGAGAGTAGTTTCTTCAATTATCCACGAGAGGCAGTACCTGTGGTAGATACAAACATTATTTATTCCCCATAAGTGTCGTGTCATTTTAGTGGTATAACTTAATTATTTAATTAATTTAATGATAATAATAATTTAATAATTATGTTTAGCACTAAAATGACACGACACTATGGGGAATAAATAATGTTTGTACCTACCACAAGGGCTGCCTCTCGTGGATAATTGAAAGAACTACTCTCAGGAAAATGGATCATTGATGTAATTAGTAAATGCTTGAACCATATTACTAGTCTTGAACAAAGTTAAACCAAGTAAATTTGAAAAAATGTGTTTTTTAAAGGCTACCAACAGCTAAGGTTATTTGGGTCTAGCACCAATTCATATTTTCAATTCATTATTATTTTTTAATAATAAATTGAAAATCCAATTGATACTTTTACCAGCTCTCGGGCTAGAACCCGGGAACTGGGGACTTGTAATAGAGGAAACATAGCGACGCCATGTAAACAACAGCATTGCTTCACGCTCGGCTATTCTCAAACCCTAAATAAATAAATTTGAGTTTTGTAAAAGAATTGCAGTTACAAAGTTTCGCGATAGCCTCACGATTTGTATTTACAAATTGCACAATAATTAAACTGAAAAGATTAATTTATCAGAGTTCACAGACATCGTATACATTGTTCATATAACGCATTTTTAACATCTTCCGGGATACAGTTTATTTCTTGTTATTGCACTACATTTTTTCAATTAGATTTCATTCTTGAATAATTTTTGTGTGAGCAAATCAAAATAACAATGAATTAATTAGTTTAAGTATCATCCATAAGTAATTCCGTGGGAAACTGGTGTTACAAGATTTTTGCAATATCTATCTTTATTAGACAACGGTAGAATAGTCTTTTGTTTTACCGTTTTGTAATAATTGTATTTATTACACGCATATCTTATTAAAACGAGAACTTCGGCGACTCCGTAGATTATAGACGCTCGACAACAGAGGTCATTAGCGTCGGCGACTCCGGAGTTCTGATATTAAGCCATGCCATTTTAGGAATTCTATCACTTGTTCTAGGGATATTTTGGATAGAAAGGTATTTAGGGTTTTTTTTTGTTCTCGTTTAAATATTACCTATAGTTCAAATTCCCATTTTTGACAAAAAAAAAACTGTATGTACAAATCGCTCGTTACATGTTCGAAGGGCACTAAGTACGTCAGGTATACTAAATGCGGTATGGTGATCTTTTTGTTTAGCCATTTTATCGATTTGAAGTAACTTAAAAGTGAAAGTTTCCGCATTACAATATTGTTACACATTTAGACAACGCTTATGATTATGATGCAATTTTAATTAAAAACTTATTATAATTATATAATCCTTATTTCGATCTAAATTGCTGTTTTTGATGAACTGATTATATTTCGTATTTTTAAAATTTTAATAGTGTAATAACATTTGAAGCGTATAAATGCAAACGCAGACATTTGACACAATATAATACCTAGTTTCAGTGGCGGCGTTAGAGGGTGGGCCATGGCCCACCTTTAACTGTCTTGGCCCACCCTGGAATTATCCCCAATCTCTAGTTTATCGTTTAAATACGTTTTTAATCCTCGAAATTTCAACAATTAATCTTGTAAATTCAATAACAAGTAAAGGTACGTTATAGATGGTAGCATGTATGGTAGATGGTGGCTGAAATTATAAGAGCTTATAGGTTTGCACAACGAAGCTTTGATACATTGATACAAGCTTAAGTCGCGTTTGAAATGTCAGATAGCGAAGACGAATATTTATGTTCTTCTGCTACAAAGTGGTATACTTTAAATACAAATTTGGGTAGGAGCTATCATGTTCACCCTATTAGTAGAAAACGATCTAAACATGGCGAATTTCATCATTTATACCAAGAATTAAAATTTTACCCAAACCAGTTTTTTGAATATTTACGAACCTAACACTTTTAAATGCGTCTTAGAAAAAACTCAAAACAAATTAAATAAAAACTGGCAAAATTACACTTATTAAACTAGTCACATCCATTGCGAAACTTGTAACGGCAATTTGACAGTTGTCACACTTTGATTGTAGTAGTCAGCGCGCTGAAAGAATGGTGAGATACATTCTTGTATCTAGCAGCTGTTGTAACAGCGCTTATACCTGCTACACTCACTGCTTCGTTGTGTACGCTCGCATATATAACAATGCATTAATTTAAACAAGCCCTGCTATGATCTACGCTACCATCTAGAATCCCGGCTCCATACTGCACGTACCTTAATCTGGGTTAAAATTTTTCACGAGCACTGAAATTTTGGGAACAAATTTTATTGGCCCACCTTCAGAACACCATATCGAAGTCTGGGCCCATCCTAACAAAAAATCCTAGCGCCGCCAAAACACAAAAAACCTATATCTAAAGTGATGTGATTATGTCATCTATTTTTAATCAATTTATAAATTTGAAAACCTGATTTTAACGAAAACAGTTTAATGCGGAAATGGAACTAGTTTTACAGTAGTTTTATTATTTATTTGTATGTGCCTAACGGAATATTATGTGTTTTATACGTAATCCAAATCGTGCTTGCAGTCGAAGTTGTCAAATTGTGTGTTTTAAAGACCGCCAACAGCTAAGGTTATTTGGGCCTAGCACCAATTCATATTTTCAAATCATTATTTTTTTTTAACAATAAATTGAAAATCCAATTGACACTTTTACCAGCTTGATGAGTAGATTCAACTAAAAGGAAGGAAATAAAAAATTTATTAATAAAACAAAAAACCCGACTGCGTAAAAATCGAACATAAAAGATGGAAACAAGATCAAATGATAACATGCAGTCGAAGGCATAGTAGTAACATCAGGTATTTCTGTTCAGTTTGTTACTACTATGCCTCCGACAGACGCTAATGACCTCTGTTGTCGAGCGTCTATAATTCACAATTCATTCATTCACTATGCCTCCGACTGCATGATATCATTTGATCTTGTTTCCATCTTTTATGTTCGATTTTTACGCAGTCGGGTTTTTTGTTTTTTTAATATTTTTTTTTACTGTTAGTTTCACTATGGACGCGAGGCGAGACAATAAAAAATTATAACAATCATAATCAATATAAAATCATAACATGGTTCTCCATATAGCGATAGTTTGTAGTTGAAAAAATCCATCAATATTTACGACATAAAATTTCGGAATAATTTATATTTTATGTAAGGCTATAAGCGCGACTAATGGAAAGTAATTTTTTTTTTCGACATCACGGATGTGCTAATGACCTTTTATAAACAAAGAACGAAAGGTAACAATAATTGACTC
Source organism: Mongoloraphidia duomilia (assembly GCA_039654895.1). Classification (NCBI taxonomy): domain Eukaryota; kingdom Metazoa; phylum Arthropoda; class Insecta; order Raphidioptera; family Raphidiidae; genus Mongoloraphidia; species Mongoloraphidia duomilia. The sequence goes on from CM077517.1 coordinate 590,338, forward strand.
GATTGACTATAACAATAATTCTGAAATCGTGTTGTTTCTTAAAACCGTTGTGTTGTGAAGGTCACCACTCGCCAAGTGAAGTTACAACATTTTAATATATTTACCGCAATTTAATAGGAATGCGCAGCTTTTTTCTTAATTACATAATAATTTTGATATAATATATCCAGTCCCAGACTACCTATAATTTGTATAAGGTGCGACAGGCCTGATGATTTTTGCTTACCACCTGTTCTATAAGGCAGTGAGAGGGTGGGCCGGGTGGTCCATGGCCCACCTTAAACTGTCTTCCCTAATTATTTTAGGAAAAATATCTTCAAATAAAAGTTTTAGAACATAAAATTCTGCATCTAAATCATTAAACAAAATTAATTTTGCATGCTTTGTAACGGCAGAAATTTGATATGAAAATGTCAAAATTACCTCAAAAACAGATAGCGATAGCCATGGAACTTGAACAGAATGATTATAAATTATTCTGACAGCTAAAACGTCATCATTTTGTGCGAGTTCCATGGCTATCGCTATCTGTTTTTGAAGTAATTTTGACATTTTACCTGAAGTTTTCATTCTAATTTTGTGAACATTAATGCGTCTTGAAGAATATGTATTTGAACACTGTCCACATACAAAACCTATTTTTTAATCGCTATCAACTATCCATATTAGTATACAGAGTTGACTAGTTAGTTGTTACGTTCGTTTAGGTGTGTGTGTGTGCGTGTGCATGTGCATGTCAAACGACATCAAGATGGGGTATCGATCAATCAGAATGGATTGCAGGGCCTAGTCGCTTGTCCGAACAAATAGACAAAATTGCAATTTTATTTACACAGATTAACGGCTTTTCGTTTCGTAAATTTGTTGCAATGTCACTACTGTTTATGCCTTGCTGTAGATGCAGTACAGTTAAGTCGTTTAATTTATTATTCAGTTCACAAACGCGGACATGTCCATTGCATTGCACAATACGCAGACGGAGAGCATTGGAGCAGCTCTGCGCTCTGCTATATCAATATAGTCTAAGAACCGACCGTCGAATATGGGGTGACGTATCGAATACACAGACAAATTTGTCTGTACGAGTTACTATTCGGGCGGACAAATAGGGAGACAAAATTATTGTTAATCAAGAAATTATTAGTCCTATCCGTAAATAAATTCATAATTTAGTGAATAACACAATATATCAGACGACATATTATCGCCATGATATTTAATAGAAGGCTATAATATAAGAAAAATGTAAATGCCACTGTCGGGACTTGAACCCGAAACTCCAGATTACGCGTCAGGCAAGTTTCCATTTACTCCACAGTGCCAACAGTTGACAATTTTAGTTTCTCTTATATATATGCACAGTGTACCGCAGAAAAGCACTTACTGCGAGAGCTATTTTTATTAATGGCTGGACGCCTTTTTAAATCAAAATACAGAATATCTGTTTTTTTACGGTATTATAATTAATCAAGAAATTATTAATTTATTAATTTCTTGATTAATTATAATACCGTAAAAAACCTACAGATATTCTGTATTTTGATTTAAAAAGGCGTCCAGCCATTAATATTTGAATTCAATGAGTTTCCGGCTAGGTGAGTTACCGATTTCTCCACAGTGGAAACCGATCTTTTCTTATATATAAGCAATTTCAAGTTGAAAACACACTTCATGCGAGAGTTTAATGTTAGTTATTGAAATCTATATAACTTAGTTGTTACACCTTGATTTGTATTATTTAACTTATTTTCTTCACAGGATACAAGGCCACAAATCAAAAACTAATTTGAGAAAGGCAACTATTTGTGCCGAAACGTCGACATTACAGAAATTTAGCAAATTAGTTTTTGATTTGTGGCCTTGTATCATGTGAAGAAAGTAAATTGAAATCTATATAAGTAATAGGTACTTTTTTTTATTTACTGTCCCGGATTTGAGTCAAGAAGAGTTGGTCACCTTATGACGTTGCTAAGTGCTTCCCATTTGTCTGCTCCAATGTTAACTCAGGCAGAGAAATTTGTCTCATGTATATTCGATACATAGGAAATATGACGGTGGGCTCTCCGCCTAATACGGTGACTTTTACATCTCTTCACAGGTTATTTTACGAACCCGCAGGTGTGCACATAAAAGTAATACTTATATAGTTGAAGCTGTCCGATTGCACATTAGTCAAGATCGGACGTGTAGTTAAACATTATTTAAACTAACTAAACATAATACAAAATTAGTTTTTGTCCCAGAACATTACAAATGTCCTGTCCCGAATTAGTTAAAAAAAACTTGAATGTTGAAATGTTTACGGGAGAATCAGCACGTCTAGCTAAATATTATTGTTCAATTGTTCAGATTTCATAACAAGAACTTGTATGTACATAATATAATTATAATTTCAACACATTAATAAAAAATTAAAAGCATTTCCGCGCAGGTTCGAAACCGATATTAAAAAAGCGTTACCTATATTAATGTCAACCGTGCAAGATTGCATAAACGTCTTAAGCAACAATACGTATTGTGTTGCATGGCGGATTGACTCACATTGCTCGATTTTTGTAAATTTTAATTACAGATGGTGCGATTAAAGCGCAATCATATTCATAAACTGCATGCAGGTCCGAGACATTTCAAAATTATTCATAAATTGACAGTGCATAACTGAGAACATTTTCAAGATCGTAATATCCGCCTTCTGTCATATTTGTGTGCGAGTATTCGTAAAAATATGGATATCCGGTTATCATAAACGATAGCCCATCGGTTCGATATTTTCTGGATCTAAACAGTTGACCATGTCATTAGCATATAAAAGAAATAGAATAGGGCCCAAAGTTGACCCTTGTGGGACGCCTTTTGCTAGCGTTAAATTAGTTGACTGGACACCGTCTATCATAACTACCTGTGCACGATGTGTCAAAAAAGATTCAATCCAATTTAAACATTTCCCCCTTATCCCATAATTGGTAAGTTTCCTAAGAAGACATGCATAGTCAACACTCAACTATATCTTTTGCCGCTGCAGGAGTAATAAACAATTTAAATTTGAATTCAATGAGTTTTCAGACGCCAAAGTTTAAAAACCCAAAATAAATGAGATTAGTATGAAGTAACTTTTATGAATTATCACAGTTTATTCCATTAGTCCAGATCCCAGGGAGGGGAACAGACTATGATGATTGATGGGACTGCCTTCTTCATTGTTCTTTAGCTCATTTTTATGATATTTTTTATCTGATTTTTTTACATCTGTTAATAGCTCTAAATTGAGTCTAACTTTTTTCAATTTACTTATAAAGGATATACTGAATTCGTTGTAATTTTTCTGGAACACATTGTATTTGTATATCACACAAACATTATTAACATTTGGCAAGCGTTAATTATAACTCTTCTAAAATTATCAGAGCATGAGAGTCACCCAGGTCAAAATAAAGTAAGTACCTACTTATATATTATTACGTTTAATTTGCCTTGATTGATATAATCATATTACAATAAAATGTAAATTTTTATGTGAAATTACGTTGCAGAATGCAGACGGATGTCTGCACTGAAAAATATTTTTTTTTTAAGTCACGAGTTGCTAGAGTTTTTAAAGCCAATACCAATTGATATTTTTAAAATTTTATCGTTTTTTATAGATATTTAACTGAGAAATCAACTGCCATTTTTGCGTAATCGGTATTCTCAAATTAAAGCACTACCACTTGTAATAAACCATAGTTGAGTCGAAAAGTTCTCACATTGCACACAGCCGGAATAGGATGTCATCTTAGCAGGCGCGGATCCAGCCCTCAAAAAAGGTTGTGGTCACGGCCACCCGAAAATCGGCCAAGTGCGAGTCGGACTACGGACTCGCTCACGATCGGTACATTGCATTCCTACAAAGGAGACGTTTACAAAATGTATGACGGCCCGGGCAAAGCCGCTGGGCGAACATATAAGTAACATCAGCGTATCGACCTTAATTCGGGTTGTGGGCATGCCCACAACGGTGGATCCGCGCTTGCATCTTAGAAGTGGCTTGATATTTCCCAGTGGGAAGAAGCATGAAAGTTTGCACAGGAGTTCCTTATATAACGTATAGGTGAGCACTAAAAAATGATTTTTGAAAAATCATCCCCTAAGGGGGTTAAATAGGGGATGAAAGTTTGTATGGAAGTTAGAAACGTAGAAGTTGGTATTTAGGCTTCTGAAGAATTTCGAAAGTTAGTAGGTACCTAATTTACGCGGAACTAAGTCCTCGGCGCGACCAAAGGGTAAAAAAGGGCATGGGCAGAGCAGGTTACCCAAAAACTCTAACATTTGAGAAAAGTCGTATGGTTCCTGAGATGTTGCACACGGCTATAGTTAATAGTAACCTTTGTCTGTAATTTCTGTAACGTTCTGTACAACCGTAAAAACCAAATTGAAATCGGTTCAGCGGATTTCAAGTTAATCACGAACATACAGACGTGAAAAGAGGATTTCAATTTATACGTTAAATCTTTAAAATTTTAATAATTTCTTTTTTGGGTTTTAACATTGGAAATGTTTATGTTCGTATATGGGGGCAGAGTTACGAGTTTTCGTTCAAGGCCAAAAGACAACGGTGTCGCGATCAAGTGAGGAGCAATCATGCAAAATTGAACAAGTGCAATTTTTTCGAAATGTGTTTTATATCATGTCTAGTTAATTGAGAGATATTTGCGACGATTGCGGTGTTATTTTTGAGCAAATGTTAATAAATACTGTAGAAAAATCCATTTAAAAGTTAAGTAATCAAGCAAAAGTGAACGCGTATATAACAGAAGAATAATAGGGTTATTCCTGACAAAACTAAACAGTGCATTGATAAATATTGTGTGTATAATAAACAGTTAATTATGTTTCATATATGCTGTTATCATTTCCAATGTCCTCGATGGTTGCAAGGATTGCGAAATCTGTGAATTTTTATATTTATCGTCATCAAAAAAATCCGTTCAATTACAATTTTAATACATTTCCAATTCGATTTTGGTCGTGCGTGTAAATGCTAGATTACAATTAATAGAAAGTTCATTAAACTTTAACAAATTGATGAACCGAATAAATAAGACAACGCTATTTTGTTAATAAACAATACCAGGAACAATTACTATAGTTTACTACCGGTTGTCCTAATCGATTATTACATTATTGTGCGTTTGTTTACATGCGTTCACAATATTACATCGTGCTATTTTTACTTATTATTTTAGAGAAAGTGAAAACTAAATAATAGAAATACAGAAGTTACATGGCACTTTAAAAAAACACTAGGCATTACGTACATGTCATACATATCAATGTAGCCGTGTTTTTTTGTACACGTATAAATATCAATGTACTACCCGTGTTTTGTACGTAACTATACATAATATACATCAATATTAATATACATTATCCACTAGAGGCAGTACTTGTGGTAGGTACAAACATTATTTATTCCCCATTAGGGAATGCAATCTCGATCTCGCGAGATCTCGAGCCATTTTTCGAGATTTAATCTCGTGGGCAGGCAATCTCGTTTTTGAAATCTCGTTCGAGATCTCGACCATATCGGATCGAGATCTCGAACGAGATTTCAAGAACGAACGCGCTTGAAAAAAAACTTATACGTAATAGTTTTTGACAGTCGCGCTAATTGGTTCTGTTTGTTTCTCTGCATATTATATTGTTTTAATTATTGTTTTCTTGAGTAAAATGGACAGTTATTTAACTTATAACAAGCATTAGATGGCTAACAAATTTCAAAGTTAGGTGAATACTGAATATGTCTAAGAACAATTCAAAGCAAATGTTCGCGAACGTTACTAATAGTAACTTACCCTATGCTTCATAACTCCTAAGAAGTTATTTCCAAAATAATTAATTGACATATAGTGTGCTGTGTGAGTTGGGGTATTGCTGTTATATTTTGAAAATAAAACAAAACTTTAATTGAATCTTGGAACAAAAAAATCAACGTTTATTTAAGGAAAATAATGAATAATTCATCTGCACAGTGCACTACGCAATAAATCACACACGTACATAGTGACACAGTCACACTGTCCCAAGGAAGTAGTTTTCATGAAGTTTGAATATTTTAGATACAAAATAATACGTTCTTTTTAAAAGTAGGCGAAATCTCGATATTGTCGAGATTTATCGAGATCTCGCCAGACAATCTCGCGAGATCTCGAATTGCCAATCTCGGCTCGAGATTGCATTCCCTATTCCCCATAGTGTCGTGTCATTTTAGTGGTATAACCCAATTATTAAGTTATTATTGTTATTAATAAATTAATTTAATAATTAAGTTATACCACTAAAATGACACGATACCAATGGGGAATTAATACTGTTTGTACCTACCACAAGTGCTGCCTCTCGTGGATAATTGAAGGAACTACTCTCAAGAAAATGGATCATTAAACTACTACATTTTGTTACTTCTAAAACTCTTTAAAAGGAGAATAATAACATTCTGTAATATTATTATTTGATGAACGTACGTTATTATTGATAAGCTGGTACCTGGCATGATGTCTATGTTACGGTTAATGGTGTATTAGTAAACAGTAAACACGTCAATTTCGTTAATATACAGAATTTGATTGAGAATTCACTTTTTTTGACCGGTCATTGACGTTAACAGAATTTCCTAATGAAAGCGATTGTTTTCTTTTTACAAGCTTTTATTTAAATTGCTATGTATGTCAGTTAGTTTGTGTGTTTGTTTAAGTCAAAACTTGCAAGGCAACTTTGAACGACTTTCACGTATCCGATCGATTTGAAATTTTGTTCACATATGTATTCCCGATGACAATACATTCATTCATTAAATATAATTGTATAGGCCGATTTTAATATATTTATGATTAAAGTGTGTGATTAAAAAATTATATATATATTTTAAAATTAGAAAATCTGAAGTTTTCACTTCTGTCGTGTGGTCATAAGCACACACTTATTTTTGTATGAGTGAATGTGGCTTTGATATTACTTAAAAGATCCTAGAGGCTTCAAAAATTCAGTAGAAACTCTATATTTACACTATATTATGCATTGCGTAGATGCCAGTATATATAAAAGAAACAAAATGATCCTACAAGGGTTGCGTTTTTTTTTCATTCTGAGGTGGAACCCTAAAATGTGGCCCCCATCAAACTCTTTTAAAAACCTTGGCTCACGGCTTTATAAATGTTGGACAGCACTGAACTAGAGCAAGGCTGGATGTGTTTAATTGATATATATTTTTATGTCTCCCGAGGGATTTGTCTATAAAATTAATGTTCTGTTGACCTTAAGTGTGATATTTTACATATTAAAATGAAAATAGGTTAAATCGTTATTTCTAGTATCAAGTTTATATGTAGTCAACTGCATCCTTGATAATGGGCAGTAAGCAGATTTTCACTATAATAAATAATAGTAAAAAAAAACTTTTTAGAAACAAGCTTTTATTTAAATGCACTAAAAAGGAAAAAATTAAATTGCCCCCAAAATGCACTTATTGTGTTTCGCTTGTCAAGCTCTTTCATTTGATACCCATGTCATAGGGGTTGCTGTGGAAATGATAACTCGCCATTTTGTAACGTCTACCCCCCTTTGACACCCGTAGGAGTTGAATTTCGAAAAATCATTTCTTAGTGGATGCTTACGTCAGAAAAGGAACCAACTGTCCAAATTTTAAGTTTCCAGCTTCAGCGATTTGGCGTGGGCGTTGATTAGTCAAAAAAACCCTACATCCCCGTTTGAACCCCTTAGGGGTTGAATTTATTTCTAAAAACGATTTATTCATGTATTGTCATCGGGAATACATACGTGTACAAAATTTCAGTCCGATAACTTCAGCGAAAGTGGGTGAAATATTGATTACAAAATTCCAGTACAGACATAAATGATAAATATATACATACAAGTGAAGTTAAATAAAAGCTAGAGGGCAGTATAGCCTAGTGGTTAGCATGCTTGGCGCCGCAACCTCTAGACTGGACTGCCGTGGGTTCGAATCCCACCTGCGCTCATGGATGTTTTGTGATGTTATTTAGTTTTAAGTTTGTTGTTATTTAGTGTAGTTGAAAGACGCTAATGACCTTAGATGTCGACGCACCTATATAATCTACAATAAATATAAATTAAATAAAAGCTTGTAATAATAAAATGAGTTAATGAACCATCGATATAAATGTAAATTTCTCTTGAGAAATTCTCAAATGAAAGAAACGTACCAATAAATATTATGTACCTACCGTAAATTTTAACATTAGATGCAGAGGACCAGTAAGGCAATAAGTACAGTGGAACCTTTTAAATTCGATTCCGTAAATCTGAATTTTCGGGTTATTTTAAATTATTTTAACATTGGAAATGTTTATGTTCGTATATGGGGGCAGAGTTACGAGTTTTCGTTCAAGGCCAAAAGACAACGGTGTCGCGATCAAGTGAGGAGCAATCATGCAAAATTGAACAAGTGCAATTTTTTCGAAATGTGTTTTATATCATGTCTAGTTAATTGAGAGGTATTTGCGACGATCTGCGGTGTTATTTTTGAGCAAATGTTAATAAATACTGTAGAAAAATCCATTTAAAAGTTAAGTAATCAAGCAAAAGTGAACGCGTATATAACAGAAGAATAATAGGGTTATTCCTGACAAAACTAAACAGTGCATTGATAAATATTGTGTGTATAATAAACAGTTAATTATGTTTCATATATGCTGTTATCATTTCCAATGTCCTCGATGGTTGCAAGGATTGCGAAATCTGTGAATTTTTTTTATTACTATGAGAAAGGAATACTCCGTAGAATTTTGCATCCGCAAGCACTCAGAACTTTAGAGCAAGTTGAAACCACGAAATGGACGGTTAAACAATTAGTCCAAGAGATGCGTCTAACCTATGGTGATAAGCAAATAACATGAGACCTTTTTTTCTTGACTCGTTTCATCTTTAAAAATTCAAAAAAACTCCTTCTACCGGGTTGTTTTTCCTTCGAATCATAACTGAAAAAAGGCACTTCCGGTGTATTTCTTTCAGCAAATTAAAATTTTAACCAAACGGCTTCAAATTTTACATGAATGCACATTGAGACTTACCTTTTCAGTAAATGTTGGTGTGCCTGCAATCTGCCGCGCGATAGGCACTTTTGCGAGCCCCTTTCTTCCATAGGCTCCATCCTCTTATTTATATACCTATTAAGATGAAATTTGGTATACGGACGTACATTGATGACCCAAAAACAGAAATGATGTGATTTTTAACCGACTTCAAAAAAAGGAGGTGGTTCTCAATTCGGTTGTATTTTTTTTTTATGTTTGTTACCTCAGAACTCCGTCATTTATAAACCGATTTGGAAATTTTTTTTATTTGAAAGGATATACTTTCAGATTGGTACCATAGAAATTTCATCAAAATCGGTTCAGTAGTTCGGCTGACTTTAATTAAAAGTTAGTAACGGCGTGTGATTCCTTATGGTAAATGTCACTTTTTGACACATTAGACATCGTAAGAAAGTCGGTTTAATAAAAGTGAGTTACGGCGTGTGATTCACTTATGGTAAATGTAACTCTTTGATACTAAAAAGTAAAAAATAAAAAACTTTTTAACAAAAAAAACCTCCTTCAAAAAGCCACTAAAAAGAGGAAACTAATGAAATTTTGAGGTCTGCGCCAATTTAATAAAATATGAAGTTGGTTAAAAAGAAGATATTAATCACTATACTATACTTTTTAACCGACTTCATATTTTATTAAATTGGCACAAACCTCAAAATTTCATTATTTTCCTCTTTTTAGTGACTTTTTGAAGGAGGTTTTTTTTGTACAAATATATTTTGAGCCCTTCCCATAGAGTTGAAAGGGTACTCAAAACAAATTTTTTTCAGTTACCCCATTAAGTGGGGTGTCTTTAGATAGATTACCGATTTCTTAGAATTTTCGGTAACGCCGTTTGTTCTGTATAAACAAAGTTTTACTGTTCACTTTTTGTAGGTCAAACTCATAATAATATGAAATCGAATGCTATATACACGCGGTAATTTAATATGCATCTACAGTAGTGGTGTGTTTTATTATACTAAATTATTTTTTATGTAGTTTTTAACTTACTGTTTTTATATTTACATATGGTAATTCAGCTAATTAAAAAAACACAAAGGTCATTTTTTTCATTCCGGTTCAAGTATCTTATTATTTTAGTTTTTAGTATGTTCCGTACCAAAATTGGAAAAACGGAACACTTATGGACTCACTCCGGTGTATGTCTGTCTGTCTGTCTGTCCGTCCGTCTGTCTGTATGTCTGTCTTTTCGCGGGTTCGCTCGCATAAACTTCAATTTTTTATACGGAACCCCCGTCTTAACCCAAGCGTAACCGAATAAAAAATACGCTATACTTTAAATTTCAATAGATACTAATTGATAGTGTATCATCGAGAGGACACAGTGGTGTAACGGTTAGCGTAGCGGCCTTTGGATCACACTGTCGTGGGTTCGAATCCCACCTGCGCTCATGAATGTTTTGTGATGTTTTTTAGTTTTAAGTGAGTTGTTATTTGATGTAAACAAGACGCTAATGACCTAAGTTGTCGACGCGTCTATAATTTACAATAAATAAATAATATAGTGTATCAGTTGTCATCAAAATTGGTCAAACCACATTTTCAAGCAGACCCAAAAATTCCCGAAACGCCTTCTCACGTCTAGGTATCATACGGAATACAAAAACACCACAAAAAAACAATATCACAGACAGAGGTCTCGTTACAATTTTATTTATAAGTTTTATTACTATATGATTAGTTTAAAAAACATGTCAACTATTGATGTTCAATTTATTTTTGAAAAAACATCCGAACTCACGAGGTTTTTAAGTATATCAGTGTTTTCCAATAAAAACGAAAAATTCCGCGAAAATATGTACTCTCGCCAAAACAGCTCCAGATGTTTTCTGCGTATTCCTAAACACTTACGCAATTGCTATTAAAATGTTGTGTTTACAATCTAAACATTTATAACATAAAAATTAAAAATGTATAGTTTTGTCTGTCACTTCCGAGTGCCAAAACGACTGATGCGATTTTAATGATGAAACGCACTGGTTGGCCAAATTGGATATGAAATCCTATATTAAGTATTATTGTTACAGTTTAAGGTGAGCCATGGACCACCCGGTCCACCCTCTATTATTATTGTTGACTATAGACGCGTCGACAACTCAGGTCATTAGCGTCTTCAACACAACAATTAATAATTCATTTGTGTATTAGAATCTGCCAGCCGGCATACACAAACCGACTGGTACGAACTCAGGCTCCTATGGGAACGCCAATTCCCAAAGAACATTGAAATGCAATTGCGAGAACAATAAAGGCCCACCCTTTAACGCCGCCACTCTACGAATTCGCAAATATCATGGATCCCGCGAATATAAAGATACGAGCGTATCTCTATATTATTAAACGAGCAAATCTTGTATATATGTACCTATATAAATATTTTCTCGAAAACGGCCCTAACGATTTGGATGAAATTTACTGAAAAGGGGTTTTGGGGGGCAAAAAATCGATCTAGCTAGGTCTCATCCCTGGAAAAATTCGTTTTCTTATCGATTTTATCATTTTAAAAAACAGTTTTTTAACGTTATAAAACAGTGTCGTATGGTGAGTAGGCTTTGGAAAAAACAAACTATTTTCATTATTTATGTCAAATTACTCTGACAGTCAATCTTTAACTTATTAAAATAATCAGTAATTATTTGAAAATATGTAGGTACACACGTTATGTAGTATGACGTATAATAATATTATCTACTTATAGGTATGTAATTTTTTTTCTTAAAAACGACTAACGATTTTGATGAAATGGGAACTTTAAGTATTATTTTTTTTGAATTTATCCGAGCAAAGCTCGGCCATCCAGATATTAATAATAAATTGAAAATACAACTTGATGCCAGGCCCAACTAACCTTGGCAGTTAAGCGGTCTTCAAAAAATAAAATTGCAGTCAGCGTCCGTTGAAGAGAGATTTAACTGGATATGGAAATACGCGAATGCAAATAACCCAGTCGCCCTGAAGGCGTTGACAATATATCTAGTAGTTCTGCAATATACCGCACGTATCAAGTTAAACGATAAGTCAACAATTCTGTGTAAGATAAGTACATAAGATTGAGAGAAAGTTATGTACAGATGGGTTTACTGGTAATAGATATTTAGATTTACCGTATACTGTATCACGGAGAAAGTGTTAAAAGCTCATAATTTGTTTATGTTGGGATAGAGTTGTTATAATCATATTGTTTTATTTTTGAACTGGTCTTTACACCCGCGGCATCGCTCGTAGTTATGCTGGTTTTGATAAGAACCTCAGGCGTTGTTGTCAAGTGTCTGTATATTTTGATTTTATCTAAATACTTTTCGAAGTGAAAACTTCCTTAGGCGTGTTATCAGCTCTCAGCCTATTTCGACTAGGTTCTAGAAGGCCACACGTAAACATCATACAGACACGTGAAACACATTAGACTCCTTCTTTCTTCACCCTACGCTTCAAAAATTCACAGATTTCGCAATCCTTGCAACCATCGAGGACATTGGAAATGATAACAGCATATATGAAACATAATTACCTGTTTATTATACACACAATATTTATCAATGCACTGTTTAGTTTTGTCAGGAATAACCCTATTATTCTTCTGTTATATACGCGTTCACTTTTGCTTGATTACTTAACTTTTAAATGGATTTTTCTACAGTATTTATTAACATTTGCTCAAAAATAACACCGCAGATCGTCGCAAATACCTCTCAATTAACTAGACATGATATAAAACACATTTCGAAAAAATTGCACTTGTTCAATTTTGCATGATTGCTCCTCACTTGATCGCGACACCGTTGTCTTTTGGCCTTGAACGAAAACTCGTAACTCTGCCCCCATATACGAACATAAACATTTCCAATGTTAAAATTGAATTTTGTATCAAATTAATATGGTCCTTGGAGTTCGCGTGTTTAAAATGGTTTGCAGCCGGCGCGAATGAATAAAGAAAGTTGTGCTGGCACCCTTAGGGCACATTATTTACAACGAAAATGTACTCTATCAAATAAATTCCGCGAGCTATTAATATATTTTTTTTGTTCAACACCCGCAAGTAATAAATCATTTCGTGGCCCTACTGAGCGTGGGCGAAATAATGAGTTCCCTGATTGTTGACGAGCAGAGTGGGCGAAATCCCATTTCGCCCACGCTCATTACGGGGAACGTTTACGCAAGTTCAATACGGTTCATGGGTTCTTGGATTAAAATAAATTGTTATTGATCAATAACTCTTTTATCTATCTTCGTACGACGTTTCGTCTCTTTCGAGACTTTATCAAGTACTGTAACAAAAATATAAACGAATACATCAAGTCAATAGTTGTCTATCTTGGAGAATAACAATTATAATTAGAAATAAAAATTTGTTACCTCAATAACGAGTCATTAGTTGTCAAAAATTGTACTTAAAATATCAAGACATGAAAATAATAAACTATAATTATAGTAACATCGTTCCATCCTTAATCAATAAAATAAATAATTTTAAAAAATACCAATAATGCAGTAAGAAAACAGCTACCCGTTCTTTCTAACTATTCTAACCAAACTGAACTCATTTTACTGCCATGTGCTGTCAAAAATGCAGCAGTTTATGTAATAGTCAATAGTGATGTAAGTCAACTATCAGTCTGGCGCGATATTTTTACATGTTAAGAATTAAATTACGCAAGTGTTGGAGATTTTACGACCCAAAAATCACTTTCACCATAATTGTTCCTGTTCATTACTTGTTCACAATTCGTTTTTACACTGTTTTAATAGCCTGAATTTTATTTTATTCATCACAAAAAAACAGAGATTCTTCCTTTTAAAAATTTAAGTTCACGATATAGGTGGAGGGCCACCCTTGAACCCACGGTCAGGAGCTTACCCCGATCAAGGGCTTTACCTCTGGATCCGTCTCTCTTGGACCTAATCCTTAACCTCTTTCTATAACTAGTATTTCATGACAACTCTGAGGGCGATAGTTTCGTCAATCAATCAGGTCACCCATTATTTCGTCCATGCTCAGCAGAGCTACGAAATGACATATTTCTTGTGGTAGTTAAACAAAATATATTGTGTGCGATTATTGGTCAAAAGAGGAGATTCCACTCGTGTGTTTTACCGCACTCGAGGATTCTCCTCTTTCAAAAAATTGTGTTTTAAAGACCACCAACAGCTAAGGTTATTTGGGCCTAGCACCAATTCATATTTTCAATTCATTATTTTTTTTAATAATAAATTGTAAATCCAAATGACACTTTTACCAGCTCTCGGGCTAGACCCCGGGAACTGGGGACTTGTAATAGAGGAACCATAGCAACGCCATATAAACAACAGCACTGCAACACGCTCGGCTATTCTCAAGCCCTTCTCCTCTTTCTCCTACTAGTCGCACAATATACTATTTTTTCAATTTAACTAAAATTCCGACTTCGCCAGTTCTCAAGTTACAATCCAGTTAATGGTTATATAAATAACGACTCCCCAATGATCGCGCCTATTCTCAAGAATGTATTCAATCTTAATCTAATTTGAGATTTTTTTTCCGAATTAAGTCCTTGTAACAAATAACAATAATTATGTGTTTTAACAACACGCGACCAACGAATTAACACTTACCATCAATGCTAACTTAAATACTGTGTGTTCAATAAATCAGCGCCAATTTAAATAGAAATTGACTACTTCTTGTAATTGGCATTTGACGCTGACATCTGATGGCGGGAAATGAAGGTATATTAAAATGTGATTATTGAATTAGGCCACGCCTCCCAAATCCAATATAGGAAGTTGACATTGCTATGACATAAATTATTATGGTGGCGGAAAATGAAAGTATAGCAAAATAATATGGTTTTTTGCATTAGGCCACGCCTCCAGTCAAATCCCTTATTTTTATTATTGCGAAATACAATCAGTCAAAGAGGCAGCGACGGATTTTCTTAAGTGTAAGGCGAAATAATCTCAACAATCCCTGTATAAGTGTTCCCCATTTGAGAATCTATCTGGCAGCCTTTCTTCCTTGCGTTTTAGGTGGCAGGTAGAAATTAGACAAATTTTTTCCTGTAATAATGTATGATACTATTTTTTTATTAACTTCCCATTGGAAGTTATTGTAATGGGTCCGAATATCGAAATCAAAATGTATAACAAATTTTTATGTTTCAAGGTCACTACATTATTTTTACACTATTTTTAGAAATATGTCTGTGTGTGTACGTATGTGTGTGTACTTATGTGTCCATTTCTTTCTAAGACGAAATCTCGAGAATGAAAAATGATATCGACTACGTTAGGGTGCCAATCGACGCGTATTAACGTAAATATGATCTGAAAAAAAATTTTTCACAATCGAATCAGCCGTTCTTTTTTCTTAACCAAATAGACTCCAAAAAAGTAGATTTTACACAATATCTCGCGAATAAAAAATTATATCGACTTCGTAAGGGAGTCAATCGAGGCGTGTTAACATCATTTTGATCCGACATAAATTTTATAAAAATCGGTTCAGCCGTTTTTTTTTTTTTTTAATTGTTAAAAATAAATAATAATTATGTTTTAATGTTTAAAATGATTACTTTTCTGTGTAATATCTAATTTAATTATTATTATTAAATATTTATCAAACTGGGAAGTTCGTCGTGTGGACCTCAAGGGTCGCATTTTAGTCCAAATAAACGACCCACCTCACGGCTTGTTTTATTATTATATTTTTCCATAGCCTACGGTTTACAATCAATTGTAATACATAATTCGATAATATTATGGAACAATAATTTATTATTACGTAATAGTTGTGAATGTACTATGTAGAGCACTATTAATTTAATTGTAATTTTAACAATTACGCAATATAAAATAAACATTCTGTACATATACTCCCATGTTTGTGCAATTTGTCTGACATTGTTAGCGATTACATCGTGCGATAATTTCTCACCATTCATATCTATGAACAATTCACGGTTTTATTGCAAAACTGTTTAAAGATTCCCTATTTATTTGCAAGGTCGCTTCTCTTAAAAAGATATTTACAATAATCAGTGAACACTTGATCTATGCTTTCATAGTGCAGAGGGCCACAGACCTGACCTTGGATTAGTATCGTGTGTTACTATAGGGCAGAAAGTTTGCGACGAGTTGTCAAGTTTGCCACCGACCGAAGCGAGGATGACATGACTCACAGTCAGGATTCTAACCTGAACCTTTCCACTTTCGCGGCGGAATGAGCTTACATTTACTCAACCGTGACAAGATTACTAATCAAACATGTATTTAATATATCCCATTTAAGGGTGTTTGAAATAATTTTCACTTTCATGATGAGCTCTCGCTAGAACGAAGTTTCACACCTACTACCTAGCTATAATAAATTAACTCTCGCATGTAGTGAAAATCAATTGATTCCGAAGCATATAAGGAAAATGTTTGATTAGTAATCTTGTCACGGTTGAGTAAATATAAGCTCATTGCGCCGCGAAAGTGGAAAGGTTCAGGTTAGAATCCTGACTGTGACTATGGTTAGTAAAATGACTCACTATCTTAAATTATGGAACTTGACTAAGTATAATTATTATCAGACTGTACAGGGTCTCCCAAAATTGCTGGGACACAGAGCTACCACGTGTAGTAGAGGTCAAAATAAGTCGATTGGACCCAATTTATTTATATACCAAAATGTACCGTTTGCCCGTGAGAAGAGTTCAAAGTTTACATAAAAAAACACATTTTTGTACGCTGTTCAGAAATGAGTGAAACAAATTGAATGAAATTTGACAAAAGTGCATTTTAGAGGATTACTCTCCTTTCGGTAATCAAAGAAACCCAAAAGAAATTGTAGAAGGGTTAAAACCACCCTCACCCCCTGACATTTTTTCAGAACTTTCTTAGGGGTCGTAATACGGTTCTCAATTTTTTTTAGCGAGAAGACTGATTAATTATCTTCATTTTGTTACTCTTGTAAAAATTTCGTATTCCTCATAGTTCCGAAGGAAAAAAATGTTTTCTTAAATAATGCTAACAGATATTCCTAGTACAAGTTTAATAAAATTGTAATACAAAATTTTATGTAAACTTTGAACTCTTCTCACGGGCAAACGGTACATTTTGGTATATAAATAAATTGGGTCCAATCGACTTATTTTGACCTCTACTACACGTGGTAGCTCTGTGTCCCAGTAATTTTGGGAGACCCTGTATAGGATAGGTACGCGTTCACATAATATTATGCGGTCAAGTTTGTATCTGATTTTATTTATTGGCATTTTAAAGTAATAAAATTGAAAAGAAAGAATCTGTTTGCCAAAATATTTACTATAAATTAATTTTTCGTATTTATATTTCAAGGTTTCTCACAACAGAAGTAATTTATACGCACTTAGTGAACTTCAGAAGACAGTTTTCAACAAAAAATAAATATTGTGTAGAATTTTTCAAGTGTTTGTTTATTAATTTTTATTCAATCATGTTCTACCAAGTGCCGAGCGATAATTCTATAGAATTTATATTGTGTTTTAAACCACCAACAGCTAAGGTTATTTGGGCGTAGCACCAATTCATATTTTCAATTCATTATTTTTTTAATAATAAATAGAAAATCCAATTGACACTTTTACCAGCTCTCGGGCTGGAACCCGGGAATTGGGGACTTGTAATAGAGGAACCATAGCAACGCCATGTAAACAACAGCTCGGCTATTCTCAAGCGCAGCTTGGACTATTACAGATTATTGAGCTGGATTGGGTAATATTGAATATTGAGTGATCAACCAAATATTGAAACATGAGCGGTTTTGCCTTTGGGCTAACAGATGTAATCTTATAACTGTGAGTCGTGACCGTAATTGAATCGGCATAATGTATATGGAAACTTTCCGGACGGGAGTTTTATATAACAGTGATTGATCGAGAATCGAGTAGCAATAAACAATACACATATAAGTATATCATTTATGTGTTCCACTTCCGCGTATCGGTTTATATCGTGTTGTTTGTCTGTTGTACATATTTGTTGTGATAAATAAATATCGTAAATTGCAACGTCTTCTGTCTGTCACATGTCGTTTAAATTGTAACAAATACATACACCCAATTACATACACATTGTGCATTATGCAAATTTTAACATTTATTATGTAACTATACCGGTGTTTCTTAAACGTTTTTACGCTAACGATATCCCATCAAATCAACGCTGTAAACTTTGCCGGCCACCGCCCACCACGGCAGGGATTTGACATTTGACGCTACGACATCTGGTGGCAGAAAATGAAAGTATAACGCTAGTTTCACACATAACGTTTTTGGACGTAAAAATATTAGTAAAAAACTTTTTAGAGACAAACTTTTATTTAAATGCTCTACAAAGGAAAAAATAATTTTTAATAATTTAGGTTCATAAGTATAAAAGCGTGGGTCGTGAATTCTATGATATAGTTTATTAGTCACGACCCACGCTCTTATAATTATGAACCTAAATTATTAAAAATTATTTTTTCCTTTGTAGTGCATTTAAATAAAAGCTTGTCTCTATAAAGTTTTTTTACTAATACATATTTATTTTGTTCTTTTTAGTCTTTCAAAATTTTACCCCCCTTTGACACCTATTCGTAGGGGTTGAATTTCGAAAAATCCTTATGATATAAATTTTGTTTATTTGTTTGTCCACCTTAATCTCATAAGCTGCTAAATTGATTTATATAGGCTTATATACATGGTGTCCCGTCATGTAACGGCCATATTAAAATCACTTATTTCTGGGGTCATTCTTAACCCTAAGCCTAAAGTAAAATTTTGATACCCCGGTACGTAATGTCAATATGGCCATCAGATGATGGGAGACCCTATTATTATGTCACAACAAAAGGAGGATAAGCATGGTGAGCGAAAATGTAAAACGTGTCAGGGATTCCGCACGCGATACATATACCAAATGTAGCTGACGCCTGATAGATACTCTAATTTTGGTGACAAACCAAAATCTACCCGAGTGGAGTCGAGGCGGAAAGCTAGTCCAAAATAAAGAAAGTAATCTAAAAATTACATACAATACTGTATGTTTTGTGTAATCTAATCGAACGAACTATGTGTAGTTGTACTGCTGTTTACCGGGGGCAATGTACTTTTTTAACCCTTGCGTGGCTACAAGAGCTTCTGGAACGTATATACTTACATACAATACGTACATAATATGTGTGTACATGCACGCGTTTTATATTATGGAAGGGCGATAGCGGACGTGCTATATACAAAACCTACTTTTTTGTAGAATGGGCTGTGGATACTAGCCTACCTATCATGCTGCTTTATTAAGGGTTCATTGTACGTTTTCCTCGTGAATTATATTCAATATTGCATTACAAGGCAAGAAACTTGGCGTTTTCAACCAGTGTGAAGTTTGCTGCCCGAGGTACGAGGGTATGCAACCACACGTGTTGCAAACGCCAAGTTTCATACCGAGTAATTGCATATTATTTTTCACAACAACTCTATTGACAATTCGATTTGAGGTACCTACAATTTGGTCGTGCAAAAGAGTAGCAAAAATAATAAAATTAAGAAAAATCGCGGGATAGTGGACAAAATATTTGATTTATTAAATGTACATTTAATAAATCAAATATTTTGCCCACTATCCTGCGATTTTTCTTAATTTTATATAATCACGATGGACACGATTTCTAATATAAAAGTAGCAAAAATATTTAGATCTGTCAGATTTATGTGGGGTTATGTCTGTCATTTTGCCGTTTATGAATATTGTATGCGGATTCAATATCGCTCTATATCTCCTTCTTAATTTGACGTATTCGAAAATTATATGCGGATCCAATCGTTCTGTCTCCCTCTTAACAACGTTAAAAAACAGAGAGAACCGACCTGAAAATTTTCATCCCTAGGGATAGAAACGCTCAGTTTCAACCCGTTCAAGTCGATTATTTGTCACGTAGGTTATAGCAATAGCAGCAAATTAGAATACATATAATCGCGATTCAAGGTTATATGCGAGTCGTTGATTGTTTACTGTTCACACTGTTCAGTCGGTAGTCGGTACTCTGCGATCTCTTCACTATTGAATTCGTATTACGCGATTACTGCACTATCGACCATCGACTCGACCACAGTTGTTGAGTGATGAACGATTGTATATTATTATGTGGCTCTCGACAGTGTACGCCTCAGTACTATGCGGCTCGGTCTCGATGAACTATAAAAACAACAACAATCGAGTCCAAATGACAACCGTTGAGAGTCATCGAGATGTTTGAACAATCGAGACAACCAACTAAAACATCTCGTAGCGCGCATCACTAAACGATGTTACGACATGAAAATTAAAAAGGCTGTGAATGTACTTATATAATACCTACACCCCTTAAAGTAATATCGTGTAACGTTACCTATGACGGGGCATGGCTTCTTTTGCCTTTGTCATTTTGTTCACCTCAGTTTTCCTGTTGCGGTCCCGCAGTAGGGGTGTGCTTGCGTGTGTTCGCTTCAGTGTTAAAACTTTACTAAACTGTGAGAATTATGAATACATAATTGTGATAGTGATGGTGCTTGCGTAATTTAAAACATTACTTCAGGTATGTTTGTTTAGGTATTTCGCAGTTTTTAACCGACTTAAAAAAAGGAGGTTTCTCAATTCGACCGTATATATTTTTTATGTTTTATGTGAGCGATTTGACGTTATAATCATGCCAACGAAAAATAAATCATATTTTGTAAATATCAATCTATAACGTTTAGATTTTGCGTAAATAAGTTCCACTTCTGTAGTGTGCAGTGTGAACAATATACCACTTTTGCCGGACGGCGTTCATATAGTTCGGCTGCAGTCACCGGCCGAACTGTATAGTTTTGCCCACTTATAAGCTTAAGCGTTCCAAACCACTGACTAGAATCACTGGACGGCGTTTATACAGCTGCTTTTTATTATTTCGGTGTGAAACCAACATCTACTCGGACGAAACTCCGGGCCGGAAAACTAGTTTGATTACAATTTCGTGAACTGTTTTGGACGAATTATAGAGTTCAGTTGAAAGATCAAAAGCCTATATTATAATTAGCAACAAGATGACATGTACCGGAATAACTGTAAACTAAAAATTTATTTGAACGTTAATGCTTAATTATAATTAATGTTAGAGTTGTTGAAACTGATTACACGTTCAGTCAAATTGAAAGCTATTGTTATTTTAATTCCCGGCATTTACATGAATGACGTATTCACTATTGTATTTTGTGTGTGTCGCGTAATTTAAAAATATTTAAACTTATTTTTTAAAGTTCTTTTTTTCTTTTAATATAATATGTAATTTATGTTAAAATATATACAGGGTGTTGAATAGGTATTTAACATTTAACATGTAAAATCATACATAATAATATGCAAATTCCAACTCTCCGGGTTTTTTAATAACAAAAATCCATTGAATGAACCATTTTCCTGACAGTAGTTCTTTCAATTATTCACGAGAGGCAGCACTTGTGGTAGGTACAAACATTATTTATTCCCCATTAGTGTCGTGTAATTTTAGTGGTAGGTATAACTTAATTAGTGTATTTGCCATAATATGGCACATACACTATTGGCGTCGGTCGGATGGCGGGACCTAGGGGTCGGACCAAAATTTCTCGACGTTTCATAGCCTCCTGAACACTTTGGCACCATTTTTGAAAATGTTTATATATATATGTATGTATATATATATATATATATTTATATATTTATATATATATTTATATATATATGTGTGTACACGATAACTCTCGACAGACTTAATCGATTGAAACGAAATTTGGTACAGACATTGGAACCCATCACCGCAAGAAGCCTATTTAAAATGGGCCCGATCGGACCATTTTCAGGGTTGTATTTAGGGGTTCCAAAAAGTTTTTGGGCCCAAAAATACCGAAAAATTTGTCAGAATCGTTTCAAAATTGAAATTTAACTCTTTAGTAAAGATTAAAATGTGCTGCTAAAATTTTAATAAAATCGGCCCGACAGGACCGGACTTTCAAATTTTATGAAAACACTAGTTTGTTGATACGGATTTACTTAGATATGGAAGGGTGTATTTAATTGGGTGTATTGATGAAATCCATGTCTAATATTGAAATTTAGAAAAATTTAATTATTTTAAGGGCTGTATTAAGGGGTTAAATTTTTTATTTTGTCAAAAAACAAACTTAAGTTTACATAATAATGCCACAATGCCTGTATTAGCAAATACACTATATTGTCGGCAGGGTTTTGGCACTGCGACCCGAGTTTTTTATTAAATTATTATTACTATTAAATTAAGTAAATAATTAAGTTATACCACTAAAATGACACGACTCATTGAAAATTATCACGGTTACACGATAGGTCAGCGTACAGTTACGAAAAAATCATATCTTTAACATTATTTTTCATTATCTAATATTAATTTTTCAGAAAAATCTATTTTTGGTAAAGAATTGTGTATGCTAACCTAAAAGAAGCTAATCAGAATCGATATAACTTTTCTGGTATACGAAGGGGAAATGAAAGTTTGATTTGATCCAAGAGTGAAATACCTTTACTTTACTCTTCAGCACCCTGTATATTGTATATGCTACACATACTTTTGAAACTTTATCATCATTATATGTTACGACCTATTCCGATTCTAAATAAACGGAAATTTTTTTTCGATAAGATTTATTTATTTTATAACATTTTTTTGGAGATTTGTTTGTTGTGTGTAGGTACGACGGTATACACAAACGACGTACTGATTTGATCCAAAGTTCAATTTTAACGATTCTATTCTACGTTTCTGTTTATAGTTTATACACCATTGAGTTGTTTGATATACAGGGTGCTGAATCGTTTTGCGGGTAATAGGGATTTTACCCGTAAAATTAAACTTTCGCGAATTCCTGCTTCCCTAATTATTTTAGGAAAAATATCTTCGAATAAAAAAAACAACACGCTTTAATGGTAAACTGAACTAAAAAGTAAAAAATAATTTTTATTGTAAAAAAGCGTTGGGTTCTTCGTACCATATTTTCGTACTTTATAACAACTGATATCGAGCACTCCACGCTTTTTTACAATAAAAATTATTTTTTACTTTTTAGTTCAGTTTACCATTAAAGCGTGTTTATTAGTTTTTTTAAATTATAATTTATTTTTACTTCTCAAATCCGTCTTTTGTTATTGATCGCACGTTTTCAATACACCTGTACAAATGTGATTTTAATGTTATGTTTTTATTATTTTGAGAGAACGTGTCAATAAACGGTAACACCGTAGCACGGTGCAAAAGTCTGAAAATTATTACATTTGTGACCGTAAGGCAGAATGGCGTATGTGGGATTTTTGCTAAAATAAAATCAATTCTCGCTTAATTAAATTTATTTTTAACTAGCAATTATGCACTGGAATTACAATACTGATCCGGTTGTCCACTTTTTATAATCTGGATTTAAAATATTGATTAATATCATCTCCTCGAGTTGTTTACATGGCGTTGCTATGGTTTCTCTATTACAAGTCCCCAGTTCCCGGGTTCTAGCCCGAGAGCTGGTAAAAGTGTCAATTGGATTTTCAATTTATTATTAAATAAAAAAATAATGAATTGAAAATATGAATTAGTGCTAGGCCCAAATAACCTTAGCTGATGGTACATTTTTTTTAGTTTTTCTTTCAAACACCACCCGTGGGTTAGACGGTTCAGAGGTTCTTAAATACCCTATCTTGTTTCGTTTTGACGATATCAAGGGGAAAAAATTTTACCACATTGATGCATACGATTCCTAGGGCAACAAAACGTGAAGATCTATTAAAATCTCGAAAATAATGTTTGAGACTGATCCAATACTTTTCCCTACCATTAATAGAGGTGGGAACTGGAAAGTAAAAATATATCAGACAGTCGACATAAGCTATCCAGTCTTGTGGCCACACATGTAAAATAAGAAAGATACAGCGAAAAGACGAGAATAAATATCCGCCAAATATAACACACACGCACATGTTTAAATTTGGTTTCGGTCACTCATTGTGAAATGTTTCTGCTAAACACATGCAGATTTAGCTTGTATACAAACAGTGAGAATGCTTACAGGTCCGAATTCTGTATTCTATACCAAATAAATACATTTTATTTTTTAATATTCCTCCGAGTTCCGACGCCATGTGGCTTGATGCGACCCAAGCCCCCCAAATATTAACGGGGAGGGGTGGATAATTGTATGCCTTCTTTCTGTGTAATCGACTAATATAAAAGTATACAAAAAACATACAGCACATGGCTATAAACAGGTTAAATTTGATAACGAATTCATATGTAATGGAGTATCTATGTAAATTATGTAAGCTATGTATCTATGGAAAAGAGCACTTATTAATATTGTTACAAAACTGTTTTCTGAGTTGGCGGAATAAATATTTATTTACAATAATTATAAATACAATAATAATGAATGCAATAACGAAAAGTCAGTTCTAACAATCAACACAAGTAATTAACACTTAAATATATACAATTGACTACACTAATATTTATTTTATCAGGTGAATTTATATCATGGAACTATTTATATCACTGTGTTTATATCAGATTTATTTCTAACGTTTATTTATGTCGCTCATTTACTCAGTTACTTCAGTGCTATTTATTTATATCCCACTATTTATATCACTGTACTGACTGATTCGACCGTTGATTGACTAATATTTATATCACTTATCCGCTTGGTTGCACGACTCACCATTGACTGCCTGACTTCCTCGCACTCGCTTGCTTATATAGGCCGCTTGGCTTAGGCACAACGCGTTCTAGCGTTCTCTAGAATGTTCGTGCAGTTACGTTGTTACAGTAAGCAGATCCCGTTTCTCGGAACTCTCGCCTGCCATTTATATACATGGTGATCCGTAACAATATAAAACGTTTGATTTCACATGCTGTTTGATTTCTTTTAAAATGTCTTAATATTTTTAAACTTACACACATAAATGCCACAACTGCAATATCAATATGTCTCCAATAAATATTATTTCTAAAAATTATGCGAGTTTTAGGTGATTTAAGATTTATGCATCTTCGGCATTGCTGTGTGTACAAATACGGTAAAAATTGTTACGTATTGTTTGTATTTTTTTTAATAGCAATCGGTGATTAAAACGTTCGAAGCTATAAAATGGTTGAAAAAAAAAGTTAAACAGACGTAATTACTATTTTTGCACACTCGTGTATGTCGAACGAGCAGGTTGAGCTTTTTGGCAACGCTTTCTTTTATTTAGATGGCGCAATTCAGATCTGCCGAGATTCAGTGTTTTTGCAGACGTGACAACATTTAGACGCACAAAATTTCAGAACAATAAATTCGTTTGTGTAGTTAGAACAATAGATTAAAATTATGAGTGAAAAATCGGTGAAAATAAAAAATAAACTTAGTGAAATATGTCAACTTAGGATATTTTCATGCATCTATAAAGCTCCTATCACAAAACATTGGAAAGAAACTTAAAAATAATAAAATTCATGTGAAAGTGATTTAGGAAAACAGTTACTGACGGAAAATACAGTGGGTTTTTTTTCAAGTGATGGGGTATGTTTTATTTTATTTATATTCGTCGTACAGACGCTAATGACCTTTGTTGTCGAGCGTCTATAATCCACAATTCAATTCATCGTTTTTATTTAAATCACGATAACATAATATAGTCTGTGGTAGACGGGTAAAAGGTCGTATTAAGTCAATTAGAAAAAGATCTTTTGTTATTACATAAATTTATTGCAAGGGAACAATCACGAATTTAATTACTTATGTCGACTAAATATCTGTAGCAGTGTTTCTCAATCTTTTAATAATAATTAAAGATTTATTGTCATGAAGTAAAAAAAAACTCGGGTCGCAGTGCCAAAACCCTGCCGACAATATAGTGTATTTGCTAATACAGGCATTGTGGCATTATTATGTAAACTTAAGTTTGTTTTTTGACAAAATAAAAAATTTAACCCCTTAATACAGCCCTTAAAATAATTAAATTTTTCTAAATTTCAATATTAGACATGGATTTCATCAATACACCCAATTAAATACACCCTTCCATATCTAAGTAAATCCGTATCAACAAACTAGTGTTTTCATAAAATTTGAAAGTCCGGTCCTGTCGGGCCGATTTTATTAAAATTTTAGCAGCACATTTTAATCTTTACTAAAGAGTTAAATTTTAATTTTGAAACGATTCTGACAAATTTTTCGGTATTTTTGGGCCCAAAAACTTTTTGGAACCCCTAAATACAACCCTGAAAATGGTCCGATCGGGCCCATTTTAAATAGGCTTCTTGCGGTGATGGGTTCCAATGTGTGTACCAAATTTCGTTTCAATCGATTAAGTCTGTCGAGAGTTATCGTGTACACACATATATATATAAATATATAAATATATATATATATACATACATATATATATAAACATTTTTAAAAATGGTGCCAAAGTGTTCAGGAGGCTATGAAACGTCGAGAAATTTTGGTCCGACCCCTAGGTCCCACCATCCGACCGACGCCAATAGTGTATGTGCCATATGGCAAATACACTAATAAGTGTACATCTGTTTGATGAAAAAAGTAGTGCTGCTTTATAACAAGGGTTGCTAATTTTTTTGATTTGTTTTAAATAAATCAAAAAAATCCGATAAATTAATAGATTTATACGGCTGATATGCAATTGAAAATTTTTGTTGGAAATCAGCCAATTATATAATTGATTCCAAACATATCGGAAAAAATCATTTTACCAACCATAGTCAAAGTCAGGATTCTAACTGTGACTATGGTTGGTAAAATGATTTTTGGCGATATGTTTGGAATCAATTATATAATTGGCTGATTTCCAACAAAAATTTTCAATTGCATAGCAGTCGTATAAATCTATTAATTTATCGGATTTTTTTGGATCGTAATATAAAGTATCGATACCTTATTCCAGGACATAACGAGCAAAAAAATTTCAGGAATATATTATATCCGTTGTTGACAAGAAATTGATGCATTGTGGATCGTGGAATAATAATTACTAAATAATCTCTTATCATCTGGAAAGTCTTAAAAAACCCAAGGTACAATTTATTACATCATAAAAAATCTGGAAAAGTCGCGAAAATTTGCAGAGAATTATTAGCGAACGTTCAGTAGTAGACCTCGCACGGCGAAAGATGAAGCCACCGCGTCATAGTAACGTGAATACATTGCGCCCGCCTTTAGCTTGCTATTGGCTGTTTTGGAGATCCATGAGCGTCGAGTGTTTTCTAACCTAACGTCATAAAACCCAATGTGCAGTTTTGTGTAGAACGGCACTGTCTGCGGGTAAGCAGGCGTTCACTAGCATATTAATGATGACGTGCCTGGCTTCATCTCTCACCGCGGGCACTCTAATATCTCCGTTTTGTAATGTTAAATGTGTATGAACTACGTATAACGTATGTACGTATATAATTTAACATTTTTAGTACAGTAACAATAGTGAATTCTAACCTAACTCAGACGTTGCCACTGCCAAGTATACGTCAAGTCATCCAAGTAACGTACGTATCAAGCGATTACCATTCGGTACGAAATCTGTTCAAAAGTTTGTCGAAGAAAGTAATTATTTATCTACAAGCTTATTTGTTACCAGTTCTTACATAGCTTAATATATAAATAAACAAGCCGTGAGGTAGGTCGTTTATTAGGACTAAAGTGCGACCTTTGAGGTCCACACGACGAACTTCCCAGTTTGATAAATATTTCATAATAATAATTAAATTAGATATTACACAGAAAAGTAATCATTAAAACATAATTATTATTTATTTTTAACAATAATTAAAAAAAAAAAACGGCTAAACCGATTTTTATAAAATTTATGTCGGATCAAAATGACGTTAACACGCCTCAATTGACACCCTTACGAAGTCGATATAATTTTTTATTCGCGAGATATTGTGTAAAATCTACTTTTTTGGAGTCTATTTGCTTAAGAAAAAAGAACGCCTGAACCGATTTCGAAAAAAAATTCTTTCAGATCATATTTACGTTAATACGCGTCGATTGGCACCCTAACGTAGGTAGTCAATATCATTTTTCATTCTCGAGATTTCGTCTTAGAAAAAAATGAACACATACGTATAACACACACACAGAGACATCTTTCTAAAAATAGTGTAGTGACCTTGAAACATAAAAATTTGTTATACATTTTGATTTTCGGACCCATTACAATAACTTCCAATGGGAAGTTAATAATCTATAGAAAATAGACATCCTAAGCTCGTCGTTCCAAATTTTATACAACAGTTATCTCAGAAAATTGATGCGACAAAAAAACCAAACGGATATGGGTAACGTCATGCGCAGCAAATCCAGTGCGCACGTCAGCTAATCCACTGAACTGTACGGTGTACACACACAGAAGATGTTTACACATTCACACATTTTTTTTATTTTGCACGATCCTCGTATGTTTTGTGATGTGTGATGTGCATATATTTATGTACACACATGTTTTCTTCAGTAGGTAATAGTTTCTGCAATGAGTAGCCACTCGGCCAGTTGCTAGTCAGTGGTCAAATCTTGTCCGATGTGTTGCTTAGCTTTGTTCGTCTCACTTGTAAAATCTACATAATCATGTGTATATTATGTACTGAAACATGACGTGCATCTTTTATTTGTAACCAGTGTATTGTAATAATAATAGTACATAAATATTGTTGAATTACAACACAGCTTTAAAATTGACCGATAAGAGTGTGATATCGGATAAGTGATTGACGAAATTACTGTTGTGTTTACGTAGAAGTTTTTAAGGTTAGGTATATAAAAAGTGAATGAGTGAAAAGTATAGTTCCTTTGTTTTGTGCTCGTGGTTATTTAATTACGGCTGTCATCATTTTGGATACCTATTACGTGTTTTTTGATTACGCTGTTTTTGTCGATAATGTCGGCAGGTCAGTTAAAAATCTATTATTACTTAAAGTTGCCATACATGTGAATTTTTCTGTACATGTCCGGGATTCTAACACTTTGTCAGGAATACGAGTGGAATTGCAGTGACGTGTCCGGAATTTTCGTAAATGTGCTGTAAAAATAAATTCAAATTTGTAAACGGAAAACCGATAAAAGATTTTAATTACTTGAAAGTCAATAAGTACATTATTGTAACCGTTTATTTAATAAAAGAAAATGGGTGTGTGCTTATGACCACACGACAAAAGTAAAAACTTCAGATTTTCTAATTTTTGCTGTCATCTATTATAGCGCATTTATGAACTAAAATACTAAAATTGTATTTTTCATTAATTCCACCTTGGTTTCAAAAAAAATATAATTATTGTCCAAGAAAGAATATAACAAAAATAAAAAAATATATAAATAAATATCATGTAGAATTTAGAAAAAAAAATGCCAAAAATTTTACGCTGCCATCAGGTCTCGAACCCAGGTTCCTAATTTTTTATTCGCGAGATATTGTGTAAAATTACTTTTTTGGAGTCTATTTGGTTAAAAGAAAAGAACGGCTGAACCGATTTTGAAAAAGAAATGGACACACACACACAGACATCTTTCTAAAAAATAGTGTAGTGACCTTGAATAATAAAATTTTGTTGTACATTTTGATTTCGATTTTCGGACCCATTACAATAACTTCCAATGGGAAGTTAATAAACATAAATTTTCAACTGTTTTTAATCGTTCCGTTTGTTTTGTTTCAGTCTCAGCGAGTGCTATTTCGCTGGTAAAGGGGCGGCGCTGGTATTGCCGCCCCACGAACGACTTCGCCCCAGCCGGAGAGTGAGCGTAGCCGGCTCAGATATCCAGCAGCATCTGCAGTCTATGTTCTATTTGTTACGGCCCGAAGAAACACTTAAAATGGTGAGTAAAAATGACAGATTTTCTAATTTTGGATTCTCAGGAATAGATATAGGCAAAGTATGGAATCTCTCACAAGGTGGGGAACTGATTTTTGTGAAAGAAACTACAAAAATATGTTCCTCTGAATAAGATGCCCTCAGCACTCAAGCGACCCTCAGCGAAGGGACCCTTATCACTTACCTTAAGGGTTAACTATGAATATGGGCATTATTGTTCGAGAAATAAAGCCTGACAAACATCTTAGGCTCAGTAATAGGGTTCCGTTCGAAGGTACGGAACCCTAAAAATGGTCAGCCCTCTGGTTTACGAATCTAATGAACATTTTGTTTTGTATTCACTGTTAGACGCTGAAATTACACGGAACTTGGCGTATGAGCCATACACAGCAGAGCCACAGAGATAAATGACATGTTCGTTGATGTTTGCACAAAAATAATATGTCTATTGTGTGTGTGTGTGTGTGCTGTGTATATTTACTAAGTCCCACTCATGAATTAAAAATGACTTCGTCCTTCGCGTCACTTGTTTTCTGTTTGTGAAAGCCTTTTCATTCGGGTAAAATGTTAAAGTATCTACAGAATTCTTTGCAGCATATATATTATTATGGAACGTGCATACATACCTGAAATGTCCGTATCTTCTTTTTACCCGACTGCCGAAGAAGGATAATGTTTTTCGGGTGTATGTATGTTTGTATCTATCCTTTGCATTTTGGTTGGTGCCTTCTGTAGCCTAAACGGCTTGACGGATTTTGAAAAATGAGGTGTCTATAGATTTGTCATAGTCTGACGAGTGCTACTGGCTATATGACGTCATGGAAAATTTAATATGGCGTACGCTAGACGCCATTTTGTCAGAATGCAAAAGTAATTTTCCTTCTAAACACATCGATATGGGTAACAAAAGAAAGTTTCGTTGATTCAAATAAGGTATAAATGACGTCACGGAAAATTCAATTTTTCTAACCAAATTCTTTTACGAATAGTCTTTATAATTATTGATGTTATGTAGAAATATCGTATTTTCGAAAAAAAAATTGTCTCTCTGTTTGACTGCTGTGGGTTTGTATGTTTGATTGCTTATAAGTAGAGAACTACTGCGATAATTTCGATAAAATTATTATGATTCGTTAGCTTAAAGTTCAACTTAAAATTAAAGGTACAATTCATTGTTAGACCATCAGGAAGCTGCATAATCCCGTTACGTAAAATCGAGGGGAGGAAGTCGCGGGTACTTAAATATGTAAAATTATGAATCATAGATAAAAAATGTTTATATAAAAGTTGTAGAGAATTTTATTCTCCACAAGATTGATAATAACCATTTTTTACTGTAAATGGAACGGAACCGAGAAAATCTCAAAAAACCGTTTTTCGTGAACTTTGACCTTGAATAATTTTTAACACATATTCTGCTTTATGCTATGTATAAATCTGAAAATATGTTTCTGTTACGGATTAAATTTAACATTCATGTTTCGGTTACTCATCGGTATATTATGTCGCAAACAATAATATTTCTGCTACTCACCAATAGATGCCGCCACGAGTATTTCATAACAACGTTATAGTTCACCCATGAAACACTTTTCTTAGAGATTTGATCAAATTTGAACATCTTATAGAAAACAGTAGGTAATTATCTTAACAGGTAACAGCTGTTAAAACTTCAGAGTGATTACACGTGCCATCAAATTCCAAAATACCGCGCGAATGAAGTCACAGGTGTTGCTATATACAAAAATTCGACTGATGACCAGTCCTATACTTCCCACCTAGTAAATATTTGCAAAAAATAAACATTCTTTTTTTTATTCTTTGAAAAAAAGCATGGCCCTCTTTTTTGTTTAGTGATCTACTGATGGCTAGCTTCATATAGCAAAAATCATGGTTACCTTGATTTACGTACAATTTTTATTTTTTTTAGTAAAATATTTTTTTCATATTATAACATCTAGAATTCATTTATATTTTTTTTACCTATGTTAATACGTGAGATTGACAAAAATTTTTTTAATATCTCAGGATCCACTGAACCGATTTGACTCAAAATCTAATCAGATCTAAGTTAAAGGCTGATAAACACAATCGGCATGGCCGTATGTTGTTCCGTTTTTACGATATCGAAGGCGAAAAATTGACCACATACACACACACACACATACAGAAAATGATCTTAAACGATTGCTAGGGTCTCAAAACGTGTAAAATCTCGAAATATTTTTTTCGAACTAAATCCATTACTTCCCTACCGTAGTAGAGGTGGGAAGTAATAATTTAAATATTTTCTATAATTAGTTTTTTATTGCCTAGTTTTTTTTCTCAAATGTTCTGGTTTATGACTTTTGTAGAATTGCGTCCTGGGTTTCGAAAATTAGACATGACAACCTTAACTGTATAGGCAGTGAAATGGGCACATAGGGCGGCAAATTGGTCAGCGCCGGCCCTGTTTGCAGACATCGGCAAATTGAAACGACACGAGTCAAAAATAGATCCGATTGTCAACTATGTGCGTTTTTTGAAAACAATAAAAATAGTGTATATGCATACGACGTTTGCGATTTCCACGTTTGTCTGTCTATGAAACATAAATTCAGTTTTCGGCATGTATGTAAACAATGGCGTATATAAACACGTAGCTTATTGTTATTGTCATATTAAGTAGGTTACTCAACTATGCAGCTATTACAATACTTATGACTCATTTAATTTTGTCTTTTATGGAACCGACCATTAAAGGTATATTATAAAGAAAGTGACTCCATACTTGAATTTGTTTGTAGACGCTAATGACCTCAGCTGTCAAGCGTCTATAATTTATCTATCTATTTTAAAATTGTTTGTACAGTACAACCTCGATATTACAAAACTGAAGGGAATTAAAAAATATTCGTTATACCAAGTAATTTGTTACAATGAGGTTTGTTATATAGAGGTTAGGTTGAACTACGATTCGTTTTAACAAGGTTAAGGAACATCTTTTTCGTTTCTCAGCCATTGCAGCTTTAAAACTAACAACAGTGGCAAACAGCAGTGTTTACATTACTTAGCATCAAACAACAATGTTGTCTTACGAAAAATTTAACGTGTCTGAACCTGTCGAGACATGATTTATTGTTGAATTGAGTGTGAATAATTGATAGGATACGTTATGTAAATATATAGAGGTAAATAATACTTTCTATTTATATTTTGCAATGATTGAAAATTCGTTATAAAGAGGTTTTTGACAAATGTATTCGTAATGTAAAGGTATATTTTGCATTAGCTCTTACGGGCAGTTCAAAAAATTTGTTAAATCGAGGAAATCGTTATATCGAGGCTCGTTATATTAAGGTTACACTGTATTTATATTTTTCTTAACCGGTAGCCAATTCCAAGTAGGTATGTCGTGACTAATTTTTTTAAAGATCAAAGAAATCTTTTTTGTCTGAAATTTATTCTCAGAAGTTTTAAGACATTCCTACGGAAAAACAATGGCAGGGAAAAGTTCACGCGACATTTGTTTCTTCTACTGTTTGAGGTTAGATGTTAGGAAGTTTTAAAGACGTTGATTCCAAGAATTGTGTTTCTGCTCAACGAATTTACCATACATCTGTGTTTTATACGGTATTCGAACTGCGTGGGTTTTAAAGAATTTTTATTTTCATCAAATCAAATGGATTGAAACAAAAGAATTGAACTGTGACGAATAACACATTGTAAATAAGTATAGATCACAACTTGCTTTAAAACGCAAGTATTGTCCAATAGAGAAAAGACTAGTGATGCGCGAATACGAGATGTTTTAGTCGATTGTCTCGATTGTTCAAACATCTCGATGACTCTCGATGGTTGTCACTTGGACTCGATTGTTGTTGTTTCATACTTCACCGAGACCGAGTCGCATAGTACTGAATCGTACACTGTCGAGAGCCACATAATATACAATTATCGTTCATCACTCAATAACTGTGGTCGAGTCGATGGGTGATTGTGCAGTAATCGCGTAATTCGAATTCAATAGTGAAGAGATCTACACAGTAGTGAGTACCGATTGAACAGTGTGAACAGTGAACAATCTACGAGTCGCGTGAACGTCAGTCGACTAGCATATAACCTTGAATCGCGACTATATATTATATTGTCATTCGTTGCTATTGTTATAACCTATGTGGCAAATAATCGATTTGAACAATCGAACATTTCGATTGTAAAATCAAACAAACAAATTTAATATTAATATTAAGGTGAGACAAAACCATTGCAGAACAGCTTATAAGAGTATCACAAATCCTATTTCACAAATACTAACACACGACAAAATGTTTTATATACACCATCCCTAAAGTAAGTACGCCCTTGTGTTTTTTTGCCAGTATTGTTAGTCAGTGGTGATGTCAGATGTCAGACTGCTGCATGCAATCGCAAGCTATCTGGCAAAACATTCTATCTGTGAATTTACAAATTACAGATTTAGTTTATTAATTCAGGTAAGGTTGATAGCGTCGTCTACTTAAAAAATTTTCAAAAACATTTTGTGTTCAAAAAATACAGTTTAGATTAAGTTTAACTAACAATTAACATTTTGTTGCAAATACGGAAGTTGTTAGTATGCATAAAAATTAACTAGAATCACAGAATGCATATTAATTATCCTTAATTTTTGCTTGAATCTAAATAGTGCTAGGTATAGTGTGTTTCCGTTCCAACTATCTTGGAGGACAGTGTGGTGTAACGGTTAGCGTAACGGCCTTTGGATCACACTGTCGTGGGTTCGAATCCCACCTCCGCTCATGGATGTTTTGTGATGTCATTTAGATTTAAGTGATTTGTTATTTAATGTAATTAAAACGCTATAATGACTTAAGTTGTCGACGTGTCTATAATCCACAATAAATAAATCCAACTATCTTGTGTCTATTTTTCCATATTATATAAGTCTGCTAGCGGCCCGATCCAGCTTCGCCCGGATGCTATGAATATATGGTTTATTATGTCCCCCCCCCTACCCGAGAGAAATCTTTCTCCTGCGAAGCAAAGTCGGGCTGGTGATGTTTATAATATTAGTAGGATTCCGCCAATACGCTAAAATGGAAAGAAAATGCAGTTACGTTTTGAATTACAATCCCACAGGAATTATCCCCCCCCCCGCGCGAGAAAGTCTCCCTCTGCGAAGCGAAGCCAGGCTGGTGGGAATTACCCCCCCCCCCAGCGAGAAAATCTCCCCCTGCGAAGCGAGGCCAGGCTGCTGGGAATTATTCCACCCCCCAACGAGAAAATCCCCCCCCTGCGAAGCGAAGCCTGGCTGGTGGTGTCCGTTGCGTGGTTTAGGAGGAGTTTGCGATTATACAGACAGACAGTCGCGGAAAGCGACTTCATTTTATACTATGTAGAGATGGCAAACTTTATAGAGATACGAGATATTGCCAAATATCCGTGATTTGTAAATAATATAGGTACTGATGTGTATACTGTATACATATGTAAATAAAATTATCGAATACATTGTGCTAAAAGTAAACTGTGAATCAATGCAAATAGAACTCTGCAAATAGCACATGGAATTGATTGTGTACCGTTTATTATTGAAAAATCATTATCCAAAGTAATATATGCGAAAGTATGTTTGTCCCTTCATGGCTTTAACCATTGAACGGGTTTCGACGAAAATTGCCAAAGAGATTCCTTGAAGCCCGACATTAAGGGAAAACTGTTCCCGAGGCCCGAGTGACAGTATTCAAGCCATGCATTCACACTACATTATTTATTCCTCATTAGTGTCGTGTCATTTTAGTGGCATAACTTAATTTTTAAAATATTATTATTAAATTTATTTAAGTTATACCACTAAAATGACACGACACTAATTAGGAATAAATAATGTTTGTACCTACCACAAGTGCTGCCTCTCGTGGATAATTGAAAGAACTACTCTCAGGAAAATGGTTCATTATTTGAGATTTTTTGGTTGATATTTGACTATACACGTGTGGATACATGCAGCAAAAAAGTATAAAACAAACACATAATTCGAATCATTTAGTCAAGAATATTTTTTTATAAAAAAAACATCTCGATGTAACTAATAAATCGCAACGTTGTCAAAGTTCGATTCTACACCGCATTTTTCATTTCTCGCGTTTGGAAACATGAATATTCCGCGTATAAATCACAGTAACTTAGGTATTTTATTTAAATCCAAGGTTTTGTCAATATTTTGTCGTGTTTGCAAATGATTCGTGTTTACCTAAATCAGTGGTTTTCAACCGGTGTCAACTGTGCTGACGTTCTGAAAAAAAAGCTATAATATTAGCATAAATCAAGAACCTGCCAATACAAGAATTTAGTTCATGAAAATAGATGTTTCAGCTTGGCTGCAACTGAAACCGGTAAACTTATGAAAAGATTATATTTTGAAATTTTTTGATTAGTTTCAACGAAAAAATACCAGCGATTTCTGCTCACTGATGTTTTGACCGAGGAACCAACGGAAACGGAATTTTTTTGAGTATTTTTTCTACTCGGCTCGACGATTCAGTACTTCTATTACTCGACTAGTATTCGATTTTTCGAGTACTCGCGCATCCCTACTATGTTCTTGACTATTCCTATGAGAAGATATTTCTGCAAATGATAATGTACCTAATCTAATAAATAATAGTTTTATACGGCTGAAATGCAATTGAAAAAATTTTTTTCGTTGGAAAGCAGCCAATTATATAATTGTTTCGAAACATATTGGAAAAAATCATTTTACCAGCCAGTGGTCACAGTCAGGATTCTAACTTGAACCTTTCCACTTTTGCGGCGGAAGGAACTTACAATACTCAGCCGTGACATGATTGCTAATTTAATATTCTCCTTATATGCTTCAGAATCAATAGATTTTCACTACATGCGAGTGTCAAATCATATATGCTAATTCATATATCATAGCTATTGAATTAGCATATTATATGAATTGACACTCGCATGTAGTGAAAATCTATTGATTCTGAAGCATATAAGGAGAATATTAAATTGGCAATCATGTCACGGTTGAGTATTGTAAGCTCATTCCGCCGCGAAAGTGGAAAGGTTCAGGTTAGAATCCTGACTGTGACCTTGGTTGGTAAAATGATTTTTTCCAATATGTTTCGAAACAATTACTTATATAATTGGCTGGTTTCCAACGAAAAAAATATGTAATATAATTTTTGTGCAGAAATGTTAGTATTAAATTCTAATCATATAAATTGACGCTTTATTCAAAAGTATTAGTAATTCAAAACATAAATAATAATGTTAGTGTAATGTGCATGTATGATGTAGATTATTAATAATAAACGATTTTGTATTTTGCCTGCATATACAATATAACTGTGTTGTTGAATAATGAGAATGCAATATTAGTAAACCAGAGATATAACATCCTGCTAACATTTACGTAATATCCATAATCAATATAGTGTAATTCTAACAATGTTTTCAACAATTGATTCTTTTATTTAAATTTACTTAAATAAATCATTTAAGATTTGAAACAAAAGACCAACACGGTTATCAGCTGTGGTAGTACCAATTTGCATTTTCAGTGGGGACAGGATGGCGTAATGGTTAACCTGCTGGTTTTTGAAATCAGACTGTCGTGGGCTGGAAATTGGAATCCCACCTCCACTCATGGATGGTTTGTGGTGTCGTTTTAATTTGATTTAATTTGTTATTTAAAACGCTAATGACCTTTGTTATCGAGCGTCTGTATAGTTAGTATTTTCAGTTTTTGTTATTCTTTGTAATAATTGAAAATCCAATTGATACTTGATCTCAGATCAAAACCTTATAGGAAGTGGGTGGTTTGTAAATTTTAGTAGACGACCATTGATACAAGCTTAAGTCGCGCTTGAAATATCAGATAGCGAAGACGAATATTTGTGTTCATCTGCTACAAAGTGGTATATTTTAAATACAAATTTGGGTAGGAGCTATGTCCACCCTATTAATAGAAAACGATCTAAACATGGCGAATTTCATCATTTATACCAAGAATTAAAATTTTACCCAAACCGATTTTTTGAATATTTGAATACTTACGTATAGAAAAAACTCAAAACAAATTAAATAAAAACTGGCAAAATTTCATTTATTAAACTAGTCACATCCATTCCGAAACTTGTAACGGCCATTTGACAGTTGTCACACGTTGATTGTAGTAGTCAGCGCGCTGAAAGAATGGTGAGATACATTCTTGTATCTACCCAGCTCTTGTAACAGCGCTTATACCTGCTACACTCACTGCTTCGTTGTGTACGCTCGCATATATAACAATGAATTAATTTAAGCAAGTCCTGCTATGAACTACGCTACCATCTAGAATCCCAGCTCCATACTGCACGTACCTTTACACCTCGTGGCTACGGCTATGACATACTTCAGCTTATATTGTAAAATTGCAGGAATTGTTTGTTTTTATTTTCAAATTTAAATATCCGTATTTAATGTTTATCTAAAAATATGTTTTAATATTGTAATTTCATATTATAAATTTAGTTTCGCTTGATACACTACTTTGTTATGTTTTTATAATTTTATAAGCGTGTTCATTAATTAAATAATTAATTGCACGCATATCTGCATCCGTTTAATGAGAAACAACAGTTCTTTATCTATGGACTGTGAATAAGTATATAATAATAATTTAATAGCAGTATTTAATTTTTATTATAAAAGTTCACGAGACTTTTTTTAAGACAAATTTCGTTGAAATTCACAGTCGACTAGCTATTACTAAGAATGATGAGCAGCCAATTGGTTCATCGGAATCGTGTTTGCGTTTCGCACTGGTTCAGTATTTAAGTACAGTTATATTAGACCGAGAGCTAGTGACAATTTTTTGGTGTTATTTATTCAAGGCCTTATTTTTGTGAAGATGTTGAAGGAGGCATATTAAAGTGTCCTGAGTAAGGGATTTTGCTAGATAGCGGTATGGGAGGGATGCAGACCGCCCCCAACATGTAACAAAATGAATGGTCAAAATTATTATTGCTCCAAGGCTGAAATTGTTTGTATAGCTTGTCGGTGATCCAATAATGCCATTATAATATTTGCAGATCGATTGGTCAGTATTAAAGGGGTGGCAGATCACCCTAAACGTGTCATGTACCCGACGAAATTTATATTATTAGTTCAAGGTTCAAATTTTAATATGTTGTTACGGAGACTGTTTTAAGCATATATTTCAATTTGCAGAACAAAATGTCGGTGTGTTGTGTGTGTACGTATGTATCCATATGTGTCCATTTCTTTATAAGACGAAATCTCGAGAATGAAAAATGATATCGACTGCGTTAGGGTGCCAATCGACGCGTATTAACGTAACTATGATCTGAAAGAATTTTTTTCAAAATCGGTTCAGCCGTTCTTTTTTCTTAACCAAATAGAATCCAAAAAAGTAGATTTTACACAATATCTCGCGAATAAAAAATTATATCGACTTCGTAAGAGTGTCAATCGAGGCGCGTTAACGTCATTTTGATCCGGCATAAATTTTATAAAAATCGGTTCAGCCGTTTTTTTTTTTTTTTGTTAATTGTTAAAAATAAATAATAATTATGTTTTAATGATTAAAATGATTACTTTTCTGTGTAATATCTAATTTAATTATTATTATTAAATATTTATCAAACTGGGAAGTTCGTCGTGTGGACCTCAAAGGTTGCACTTTAGTCCTAATAAACGACCCACCTCACGGCTTGTTATTTAATGTAATCAAGACGCTAACGACCTAAGTTGTCGACGCGTCTATAATTTACAATAAATAAATGTATCCGCGATTGGACAATGTCCGGCTAAATACAATCCTGTTGCTAAATATCTTGCTGCGATATAGTTTCACACAATGACTACCATTCCACAGTCCATGTATTAGAGTTCAGTGGTTTGTGCTAGCAAACACTTGGAAGTTGGAATAGTCATCTGGTAAAACTATTCCGTCGCGGATTGCAGTGCAACTGCAGCTGATGTTTGGATGATAAAGCCGCCCAAGAAACACCTTGAAACAGTACAATATCCTCTAATTAAACTTAGATTAGGTATACGATTAACGTTTTACGATTCGATATGGTGAAACAAAAGCATTCACGATGATTAGGTGACTGGTCAACTAATCACCGGCCGTTATATGAATAGGTTTTTACTTTCTTTAAAACATTCAATTGTGTTCCAATATTGAAGTGTAAACATTGATTACAACGTGTGCACACAAACTGCACGCATAAAATAATTGTTAATTTATTAACTTACGACCCACAATAGAGAAAGTAACAACATAATAATATTATTGTTGTTTATTTGTTAAAAACGGATGTTACTGTTCAATGCTTAGTCATATTATCGTTTAGTTTCTCTTTAAATACGTGATTTTTTCTGAAATCTCGACAATAATAATATTAAGGTACAATATCTGATGTTGCAAAAACCTAAATTAAAAGTATATATTGTCAAAAATTGAATTATACAGGGTGAGTTCGACCACCCGTATCAGTCGTTTTTTCTCGAAAACGGTTAGTCGTAGAGAGTTGTGTTAAACATTTGTATTATAAAAGCTCTAATAAAGAATCGAATGGTAATAATTTTTTTCCCGGGAAGGTCGGCTTTCCTCTTAGTTTGCGCCAGAATGTCCAGAACTCCGGAATTATAAATAGCACGATAGGTCGAAAGTGGTATTTTTGAAAAGATCTTTAAAAAATAAGCAAGTTTTGTAAGAAAAATTTTTTTTTACTGCCACCCCTGTAAATTTCTATAAGTATAAATATAAATTATTATATGTTCAGAACTCCGGAATTTTAGAAAGCACGATAGGTTGAAATTGGTGCTGTTGAAAAGCTCTTTAAAAATAGGCAAGTTTTGTAGGAAAAATTATTTAATTACTGCTACCCCTGTTAAGTAACATTCGTTTGAAATTATTAAATTAAAATTTCATAATAACGAACGAAGTCGGCATTCAAAATCTAGCAACCTTAGCCAATGTCACAAATGTTCAAACTGGCTTCCATTTACTCTTTAATACATACTACTGAGCTCTTCTGGTTATACTGTGAGCGTACTTTTTCAATGTTTAATTATTTAAAAAGATTAAGAAAAACTTAGAATTAAGCAAAGAATACCTCTAATATTATGAGTATTGTTTCAGGCCGTGAAGCTGGAGAGCGCACACGCTGGTCGTACGCGCTACCTCGTGGTGGTGTCGTGTCTCGGCCGGCAGGATGCCGAGGAGAGCTGTTTACTCGGCATCGACTGTAACGAACGCACCACCGTCGGTCTTGTGCTCCGCGTGCTCGCCGACACCGCCATCACGCTCGACGGGGACGGGTGAGTGTCATATTTTGTTTCCTTATATCGCTATGGTTATACCGAAACTATATGGCCGCTCTGCGCGGGATGGCTATGCGCGTGGCAAGGCGTTTTTCATCCACTTCCATTGCCGATTTATCCATTAGACCCACGAGGATATCGGAACCCACAGCATTTTTTAAATGATCAACAAGAAAAAAGTCAAGAGGTGTCATGAGACAAAAGCTATGCTTTTTACGCATTGTATATAAAACCGAATTTATCAAAGCTATAGACAATACAATTGAGAAGTTATTATTTGACCGCCATTTTGAAGTCTGATGCAATTTTATTTTTTTGTGTCCTATAAAACTCTTAAATATCAATTTTCAAAAAGATCGGATAATTTTTACAAAAGTACATTTGGCCGCCATTTTGAAATCTGACGCCATTTTGTTTTTTGTGTCCTATAAACTCTTAAATATCAATTTTCAAAAAGGTCGGGTAATTTTTACAAAAGTACATAGAATAGAATAGAATAGAATTTTTATTCTGTAAGTTGTACAACAACATAGAACAAGTCAAAAAAAATAATACAAAAAATATACATAAAAATGAAAAATAGTGTACATGTTATGATTTAAGAGTAGATGTAAATAAGTATTCACTCATATTATAAAAATTTTGAGAATTTAAAAATGTCACAAGCTTTTTTTTTAAAATTTTTAGCGGAAGGTTTTTTATATCATATGGTAGTTTGTTAAATATTTTTATAATGGAGTTCAGTGGGCTCTTGAGGACACTGGATATGTGTGTTAATGATAATACAAGGTTTTCTTTTCTTCTGGTGTCATAAGTATGTCTAATTGTATTATCAGCGAAAAGTTGCGGGTATTTCACCGCGAATAAAGCACAATCCAGTATGTATAAGTCATAGACAGTGAGTACTTTTAGATTATGAAATAATGGACGACAATGCACTCGAGGACCTTTATCACAGATTGCACGAATACATCTTTTCTGGGTTTTAAATAGGGTATCCATAGATACAGAATTACCCCAAATGACAATGCCATATCGCAGTTTAGACTGCACATACGAATAATATATATTTATCAAAATGTTACGAGGAACAATTTTGTTTAGTGAACGTAGAAGGTAAGCATATTTGTTTATAGTTTTACATAGATATTCTATATGTTGTTTCCAAGTTAAACGTTTGTCGATATAAATCCCCAAAAATTTCACAACATCCAACAGATTGATTGCTCCAAGATCTGGCAGTAATAAATTTTGGTCAGAGAAACTATACTCTCCAAATTTTATATATTGAGATTTTAACAGGATTAATTTTAAGCTGTTTTCTTGAAACCAGAACGAGATGCTGTTTATAGAGGATTGCATTGAAGTTATTAAAGCATTTTTATCCGTATTCTCAAAAACAACGGCTGTGTCATCAGCAAATAGTACCATTTCGTCATCTACTGTCTTGGAAATGTCATTTAGATATAAAATGAACAAAAGAGGACCAAGAATTGATCCCTGAGGAACTCCTCTAGTAATTAAAAGCTCATCTGATAACACAGTTTTGATTTCACCGCTGCCATTCGTGACCCATTGTACTTTTTGTGTTCTTCCTGATAAGTAAGACCTGATAAGATCTAAGGAAACACCTCTTATGCCATATTCATACAATTTGCTACAAAGCAAATCCACATGAACGCAGTCGAACGCCTTTGATAAATCGAATAACGCAAGAATACAGGGTTTTTTTACATTCCAATTTGTGTTTATGGCATTAATAACTTTGAAAATCGCCAATTCAGTCGAGTAGCCAGCTCTGAAGCCATGTTGACTGTCATCAATGATATTCCATTTGCTTATGTAATTTATTATTCTTGACCGTAAAACGCGTTCAAAAATTTTTGAAATCGTACACAGAAGTGCAATTGGCCGATAATTGTCAATTACTTTTTCATTACCTTTTTTGTACAGTGGTTTGATAATGGCAAGTTTGAGCACAGTTGGATAAATGCCCTGAACAAAACATAAGTTAATGATGTAACATAAAGGTTTTATTAATCTTTGCGCGAACAATTTCAAAATGAAAGTGGGAATCTCGTCCCAGCCGACTGATTTTTTGTTATTTAGAGAATAGATTACATTTGTAACCTCACTATCATCACATGGGTAGAGAAATAAACTTGATCCATTATTTGACAAATGGAAGGTTGCATTCCTATTAGGATCCTTCAGATTTAAGGTTTCAGTAATATTTGCAAAGTAGTCGTTAAAGTTATTGGCTATTTGAAGACCGTCAAAGATTTCCTTACCGTCTAAATCGATACAATTTGGATTTGAGGGAGAGTTTGATTTATGAACACCATTTGTTAGGTTGTTTATGATTTTCCAAGCCATTGCAGATTTATTATCGGCATTTTTTATTAATCCGCTGTAATGATCACGCTTTGCGCAGCTTATTTGCGTGGTTAAATCTTTACAGACTTTTTTATATTGCCTGGTCAAGTTTTGTGTATCTACGTTTAATTTTTTTAATTCTCTTAATAACAAATAAAGGTTATGTTTCATTTTAGACAGATTTTTTATTTCAGGAGTTATCCACTGTTTTGTTTTGTTTTTCTTACTTTTATTTATGTCTATGCGTTTTTTAGGAAATGATACCTCAAAGTAATAAGTTAAAGCGTTTATGAAATTACCATAACAAAAGTCTACATCTCTATTTGAATACACCGTTTCC
Organism: Mongoloraphidia duomilia; assembly: GCA_039654895.1. NCBI lineage: Eukaryota > Metazoa > Arthropoda > Insecta > Raphidioptera > Raphidiidae > Mongoloraphidia > Mongoloraphidia duomilia. The sequence continues at coordinate 634,349 of CM077517.1, forward strand.
CAAGTCTCATGAGATAGTAAGCACTCAAAAATAAGTAGTTGATCATCATATGGCCGCCATTTTGAAATCTGACGCCATTTTATTTTTTTGTGTCCTATAAAACTCTTAAATATCAATTTTCAAAAAGATCGGATAATTTTTACTAAAGTACATATGGCAGCCATTTTGAAATCTGACGCCATTTTATTTTTTTGTGTCCTATAAAACTCTTAAATATCAATTTTCAAAAAGATCGGATAATTTTTACAAAAGTACATATGGCAGCCATTTTGAAATCTGATGCAATTTTATTTTTTTGTGTCCTATAAAACTCTTAAATATCAATTTTCAAAAAGATCGGATAATTTTTACAAAAGTACATATGGCAGCCATTTTGAAATCTGACGCCATTTTATTTTTTTGTGTCCTATAAAACTCTTAAATATCAATTTTCAAAAAGATCAGATAATTTTTACTAAAGTACATATGTCCGCCATTTTGAAATCTGACGCCATTTTATTTTTTTGTGTTCTATAAAACTCAGATATTAATTTTACATAGGCCACTGCGCGTGCGCCAGTATATTACTTTCACCACTGGCCATAGCTATAGATATACTTTTAATAGCATGAGCGTGAACGATTACACCGTGACGCGAACCTAGAAGTTTTTCCCCTGCCAGAAATCGTCTAATTAACGGGCCTATAGAAGCGTAGCTTCAAAATACATAAGGGTCGTCCATATATTACGTCAAACAAATTTAGTGGTTTTTAACCCATCCCTGCCCCCGTTATTATACTTTGTCACTTTTTGAATGCCCCCCCCCCCATGTGACGTCACAGATTCTTTCATAATATGTAAGACCAATTATTGTAGGGAACACGATTTGTAAGAAAATCCGACTGGTGCACTATTTCTCGCTAATATATCATTTTTTATTAACTAAAAAGTTTATTGAAACAGAGAAAACGAAGCGAGATTTAATGAAATACGTACATTTTTCTTAAGTAATAAAAAGAATCGAGTGAAGTATGGAGATCCTGTTAATACTTTTTAATTTTAAAAAGATATTTTGCATTATTTTTTTCCAACGATGTGGTGTCACAGTAGCCCTAACGCCCCTAACTCCCCCTTTCCCCATGTTCACATTTTGTCAGTTGTGTGAGTACCCCTCCTTCCGTTTTATTAATTTACATCAAGTAAGCACACACTCTATAATATATTTCAATTCCTTACCTCTCTTAACTAGATACTTTGGGGTTTCGCTATCGGTCAAATACCCTGTATATAACAAAGCTCACTGCAGTCAAGAATTGGGGCTCATTGCCAAGTCCACGTGCTAAGCCAAAGGTCAAAAGACTGAAAGTTGCACACTGCGGGCACACTTTTTATTTATATACGTCAACAGAATTGTTCCGTCATGCTTTTAAATGGGACAAATCAAGAAAAGGTCAGTAAACAATGAAAGTTTAGTTCCTTCGGTCGACTATTATGTAATTGAAAGATAGAATACGAAATATCTCTAATGCATTCCGCATGTGAAACCGAATTCATCTTCAAAAATTCTAAAGGTTATTTTTGAATTGCCATAAGGTGAATTTGATATTAATTTATCCAACCGTTTAGAGATGTTAATGTGGGCAGACCGATATAAAATAAGAACTGTCTCTTGAAAGATTAGTGTTTAGATTCCAAAACTGTATCTTAATTTCTCCTTAGATTCAGTATTTTCAGACCGTCAGTATTTTTAAATTCACATACTCCAATCAAGATTTACTGTTTGAACAAGTTTCATAAATTCGGGTTGTTAAAAACTTACTAATTTTTACGGTTCCGTATAAAAATGGTACAAAAAATAAAACACTCATGATGATACTCCGTTGTCTGTTCGTCCGCCTGTCTGGCTAGTCTTTGTGCAAATGAAGGGGGTTACCTGGAAAGTATTCCGAAGTTAATGATATTTTAGTGTGTTGTTTGCGGGTACTCTGTGGAGTAGAATCTGAGTTTTCGACCTCGAGGACCCTGTGCTAACGTAGGGGGAGCCGAAAAACCACGAAATTTTACCACCTTTTATGCTTTTTTCGAAACGGTCGACTTAAGCAATTCTTTCATTATGTAATGTTGGGCAGGAAATCCTCTTTTTGTAAAACATTTGTTTATTTTGTATATTTTTTTTACTGAGGAAATAAATAATTTGAATTTGAATTTGAAAAAAAGAGGATTACTTTTCCTACAATTTTCATTCCCACAACTTTTCTGTAGTACTAATGTTAAGAGCGCTGCAGCTTCTTGAAAATCACCCGCTCCGCTTTTTGTAAATGACCTAAGTTGTCGACGCGTCTATAAATAAGTTAGAGTATATTATGACTATAATATTATAATACAACAATTTGGGTTTAAACTGGAAATTACGGCGTTCCCAAACATAAACTATCCACTGCTACACAGTGGATGGGCTTCACAAGATCCTGTTAGGCTTTTAACTTTGAACTGATTAAGAACTTAATATGTGACTGATATTACCCATAACTCTGTGCAGCGTAATTATGCAGGTATTTCTTGCGAGGTCACATTTTCAAATAGACATACTGTCTAGCGGTGCTATTGAACAAAACAATCAAGTACAGTGGAACAACGATTATTCGAGGCTCTCGAGACCGCAGGCGTCATAATATATTATATCTAATCGATATTTTCAAGTATTTTTGATTTTTTTTTTATTTCTAATCGCATTTATTTTTTGTATGAGTTTAATTCACATTCGTATAAAAATCAAAACACACATCGCACAGCGAATTCTTTTTTTTTTAAGGCCAACAACTAGGGCAGGGATGGCGAACCTTTTCACAGTTACGTGCCAATTTAAAAAAGCTGTCGCAAGATTTGAAACAAACAAATATACGGGGTCAAGCTAAATAAAAACGTTTAAAAATACTCCCGATCTTGTTTTTAATAACACATTTTAATTTTAATAATTTAGTAATATCGTAATGCCAAGGAAAAAAATATTTTTCCAGATTAAAAAGTAGTTGTCGTGCTATGGGCATAGTGTCAGAAAATTCTAAATTTTCGTATACTCATTAAGGATACTATAATACAAATACCATTAAAATTTGAAGTTGATTAACCATCTCTAACTCGAGATAAACTTAATTAAAGTTCGGATAATAAACACGGAGAGCATAGGAAATGTTGTGTTTTGACAAGTTTTTTAATTTAAAAAAAAAAAAGTAACAGTCAGAAATTTTCAAAAAACTAACTGTTCATTGATGTTTTTGTTCTGAGTTTAAAAAAGAAAATCCAAAAATTTTGACCTTTTTATTGTTGAGGTATAATAACGCATAGTTCAACAATTTATGAGAAAAGATTGACATTTTTATATAATCCAAGCGAACAGACTAAGTGAAATATGTGTTACTATGTGAACAACAGTTTAGGTACAATCTCTAACAAAATTTTTTTACATTTAACACTATACTTATTTATTGTTTTACAGCGTATTATGAACGAAACTTTTGGATGTTATTGTAGCACGACACTACCTAGTAGTACGAACTTGTGATTAATCGAGATTCCACTGTACATAATGTTGTTAACGTGTGGGCTGTCACCATATATGCAATCAAGCAAACAGTTAGTAGTTGTTCGTGCCGTTAGGCGATTTATTTTAGTCGATTTTGTGTAAAAATATAAACATATCGTGAGGTTAACCGTTTCGCGTAATGTGAATTTCAGAAATGTCGGCCAAGTTAATGGGTGCCAATGTGTTATTACTTTTTTTCTCTTACCTAGGCCGAAAGTTCGTACTTTCGTCCCTGCCAAACGGGAACAAAATCGCCCTTTATTCCCGTGGTACGAACAAGTGCGCGTGCGCAATAGTACTTATGCCGGCTCTCACGCACCTACTTGTGTCTCCTACATATTAAAATTATTTTTTAATAATTTTAATAATAAAATATATATAATAATTTTAATAATTTTTTTTTCAATTTTGTGAACTTTCGGCCTGGCAGGAGAAAAAATAGTATGCGCAATACGGGAGGAAATTAGTACATCTCCTCTCGCGTATTTGCCACCCTCGCCGTCGGCTCGGGTGGCAATTTTATACGCGGGAGGAAATGTAGCACTTTCTTCCCTTGTGGCACAATGTACTATAGTGTACAAAGAAATTATTCAAACGTAGATAAAAAAAATTATAATTATTTCGATTGTTTACCAATCAATGCCGTGCCAACAATATTCTGTTGCGTGCCATAGGTTTGCCATCCCTGGTTTATATATAAATATTATTATGTATATAGCATTTTTACAGACTGTAATGTGGAATTAATAATAGGTAATGTCTGATAACACTTTTCTTTCTGTTTGCAGAGGCTTCAGCGTGAACGTTTGTGGGCGACAACACATTTTTAAACCAGTCTCCGTTCAAGCTATGTGGTAAGTGTCGAATTTCTGTTATTTTTGTTACATTTACTGATCAGAATCAATAAGTATATCATCTGATTCGACATTTTACATTAGAGTACCTACAAGGTATTTAACTTTTTTGACCTAAAAACAAACTATATAAAGCTGAAAATTGGTAAGAATGTACTTTTGGGTATACTGAATAAAAATCAGTAGTGTTGCAGCAGATGCAGGGTGATGGGTAGCCGCCATATTGGAAATAATTTTTTTTTTATTAAACCCCCCTCCCCTTTGGCTTTAAGGATTTAATCCCATGTGTCAGCCACAAAATGATAAGGATTAAACAAACAAGGATTAAAGGAACCAACACCTTTTCTCGCCACAGGCCCTCGCAGCATTAGGAACCCAAGACAAACACAGGACTCAGACCTTGGAAATAATTGATTTTTCAAAAGTACTATTTGATAAAATTGCCTCTGTATAGGCTGGCCTCTTTGGAATTTCCTAATTTTTTGACGCAGTTAGATAGCCCAATCAACAGGTCTATAACCCCAATGCTGGAATTTAATATTTCTTTAGCACTCTTCATACTAAAGCATTTCAAGAAGTGTTAAGTGATTTTAACAGTGGAACAGAATATGCTTCAATTATTTCGACCAAATATTAATTTTTTGACCACAAATTCATAACTAGCGACCTTAAAATCCCTAAAGCACTCGAATTATAGAAATTATTACAATAATTTTAACATACATTTTTTTTAAATATTTGCTCTATTTTCAAAAAAAAAATAACATTTTCGAAAAGCAACCATTTTTAAAGGGTAAACTTTTTTTATACTCACTAAAAATAGTCTTTTTTCGAAACTGATTGAGTTAGAAACACGAAAGTTGACTAAAGTATTCTTTGTTAATAAGAAATTGTACAGGGGTGTCAAAATAGTTTTTTATTTTTTTTTTTTTTGCCGTGTGGTCTAGTGGTTAGCGTATCGGCCTCTAGATCAGACGGTCGATGGTTCTAATCCCACCTGCGCTCATGGATGTTTTGTAATGTCAGTTGTTATTTGATGTAGTTGAAACTTGAAAGACGCTAATGACCTGAGATGTCGACGCGTCTATAATTTACAATAAACAAAAACAAAATAGGTTTTTGTAGAATGTAAATGAGTAATAATTTGTAGTACAGAATGAAACTAAGTACTGTCAGGGCCATTGCCATAAAAATAGTTTAGCTGCATTTATTGACTACAGCCATATAAGGAGATCTGTCAAAGTACCGAAAAAATAACAAGTAGTGAGTGAATTGTGGAATGTATATGTTATATGGACCCCCGCATAATATTATAATAAGTACATACTGTATATGTATGTGGAGAATGTTCAAAAACATATTCTTCAAGACAGGCATTAATGTTCACAAAATTAAAATGAAAACTTCAGATAAGGCTTAATCTAATTCTTTCTATAAAAGTCGATCAATTTTTTGATATTTCAAAATAAAATCTAATTTATTTGATATATTAGGATGTCCAAAACTTATACAGTAACAGTGTTCTTGAGAAATTGGGATAGAAAAAATAAATTTTAATTAAGTTTTATTTTGAAATGTCAAAAAATTGATCGACTTTTATAGAAAGAATTAGATTACAAGCCTTAACTGAAGTTTTCATTCTAATTTTGTGAACATTAATGCCTGTCTTGAAGAATATGTATTTGTGCATGGTCCACATACAAAACCCATTTTTAATCGCTATCAACTATCCATATTAGTATACAAAGTTAACTAGTTAGTTGTTACGTTCGTTTAGATGTGTGTGTGTGTGATGAGGTATTCGACGAATCAGAATGGACCCTGACTGCAGGGCCTAGTCGCTTGTTGTTTATTCGCCCTGATTCGCCCCCTATTACCAACTGACAGCTATACTCTCGGCCTACTATAGAAGTGAAATTGGCGACGCAAAATCTGTCAAAAACATTTCAAAATACTGAAAATGAAATGAAAGGCAGTTATTTTATAGTGGGTATGGCAAAAAATACCATATATTGTATCTCGTGCGTAATGATACCTATTATGACTCGTGTGTCACAACTCGTCAGTAATATACATCATTACTCCACTAGATATACTCTTTACAAATCATACTGTATAGTAATATACTTGCCTAACTAGGTCTCCATTGTATAGCATTATGCGCAGGTTTGGTATCCGAGAACGGACATTGATCAATAATCAATCATTTTGGAAATAGAAAACGGTTTCTTATAACGTTAATAACAGTACATGCCCAACTGTCGATCTCTTTAAAATTTACCGATGCAATTACTAATAAGTATAATTAGTATATATTATACAAGGACTTTGTTTTATGTGGAAATCACAATATTCGAAATCTTTAGGATATTTTTTTTTCAAGTTGACCTCGCTTATAGAAAAAAAGGGTGTGGGTCTCGGGACCCCCGACAGATGTGAAACATCAAAGAAAACGTTATTGAACTCGGTGGTATGCTCTATGTAGTAGTATAAATTTTTTCAAAAGCAGCAATTAACTGTTATGCTGACGTAATCCTATATACTGCACTGTAACACCGCATGTGTTACAGTGCACGCCTGAGCCAGAAACGCAACTAAATACACAGCGAAGTATTTATATTACAAACCTAAACGTGTATACATATACTTTTTCTTTACAGTACGTTCGTATGTATACTCTCTCTCTTCCCGTGCCCGAGCGCGCGGAAGCCGAGAGAGAGAGAGAGTGCCGCAGTGGTGGGGAGAGCAGCAGCGAAGGAGCGGACCATAAATTTCGTTGCATATTTCCCCTCACGCGACCGTTCACTGCCCGACATAAGATGTTTCACATCAAAAAGTTCACTTCGCTCGCGTAATCACAGATTTTATAATCAACATTTGATCCAATCTTAATTCAAGCGAAACCGGATAAAAAATAGTTAGATACTTTAAATTTGGATATCAGTTGGCAATCTGGCGTAACCAAGTTTCATCAAAATCAGTCCAACCGTATTAGAGTGATGCCGATTCAGACAGACAGACGTATAGGAATCACGTTCTTCCGTCTATCATACAGAATACTCGAAAAACCCTCCAGAAAACGAAATTACAGATAGGGGTCCCGTTACAATCCTTACTAATATTATAAATGCGAAAGTAACTCTGTCTGTCACTCGAACCGTTTCACTTGCGACCAGTTAACTTCTGCTCCATTGACGTTGTCAGTCTATAATGTACTTAGTATATGGTTTTATCAATGTACATAAAAAGACGTTTCGCAACTCAGATTGTAGACATCGGATAATTCCTACATCATAATAACATATGCATTTAAGCAGCATTTTACAGTTATCTAATTTTCGGTTCAATTAATAATTGAATGACTCAATGAATGGCAGAGGTCGTGTACTTATTAACAACACCATTTATGAGAAATGATGCAATGATAACTTAACGGCTTTCCAAATTTGTCTGAAGAAATCATTTACGATCTTTTTCTGTACAGATGTTGTAAATTATTGATGAAATGTTGATGATAATATATCAATATCGTATGTGTTAATCAAATTAATCTACAATCCATCTAACAATGAAACGTTCTCTGGCTGAACATTTTTTTCAGAGTACGTTCTAAATTGAATCGACGAGTTTCGTAAAAATCGAATCAGCCATTAACTGAACAAACGGCAGAAATATAATTTTATTTGCCTACCACCGATAACAGGGAAAAGTGGATAAATGGGTTTAACATTAAAAAAATGGCAAACAACGTAGAGCTGGCAAGTAGCAACTCTACAGAGCTTACGATTGATTTAATAAAAATTATAATTAGAAATTGAGTTTATTTTTTCCATTTGGAGTTGAAAAAGTGTTCTGAAGTTGTCTGAGCTACGCTAGATCAAAAGAGGGCAAGCTAAAAGGATAAAAAAAAATGTTTTCCTCAATTAGGTATTGAATATCACGGTATTATTTTAACTTTTTCTTCAGTCGGAAATTTAAACTTTTTGCAATCATAATTTTCATTATAACTGCAGTCAAGTACAAGACACCATCCCATCACAAATTGCTTTAATTATTAACGACGACGTGTTTAAAAAAACGAGGTTATGTCAGTAGAATGAATGAAATTTGACAGTTGTGTCGTGTCAATGGGTGAACGTACGTTTAACGCAAATTCTAGTTAGAAGGAGACTCCGCCACGCCTTCCTTTCCTAATCTATTAGGGTCAAATCTTGTAATCCAATTTTGACCCTAACTAACAACTAACTAACCATTTAAAAGTTGTAGTTATTAAAAAAACTTGTGAAAACTTATGTATCGTGTTGTTAGAAAGGTTGAGAACCCCTGGGTTATTTGCATATTGGTGCGGCTGACCGTGAGATACCTATCGGCTCACATCCTAACTGATGTCTGTATGGCAAATAGCCGATGAACACTTTTATACGCGATCCAGGAGTGACCAAATTGTCAAATTAATTTTCAGTTTTGAATATTCACCACAAAAATATTAAACAAATCCTTTTAAATTTTTAATAGTGACAACGAAAACGGTTTCAATAAGTAGGTACGAGAAATTTATTTTCTTCAATTTTTTAACTTCCCATTGGAAGTTATTGTAATGGGTCCGAAAATCGAAATTAAAATGTATAACAAATTTTTATGTTTCAAGGTCAATACACTGTTTTTAGAAAGATGTCTGTGTGTGTGTACGTATGTGTCCATTTCTTTCTAAGACGAAATCTCGAGAATGAAAAATGATATCGACTACGTTAGGGTGCCAATCGACGCGTATTAACGTAAATGTGATCTGAAAGAAATTTTTTCAAAATCGGTTCAGCGGTTCTTTTTTCATAACCAAATAGACTCCAAAAAAGTAGATTTTACATAATATCTCGCGAATAAAAAATTATATCGACTTCGTAAGGGTGTCAATCGAGGCGTGTTAACGTCATATTGATCCGACATAAATTTTATAAAAATCGGTTCAGCCGTTTTTTTTTTCAATTGTTAAAAATAAATAATAATTATGTTTTAACGATTAAAATGATTACTTTTCTGTGTAATATCTAATTTAATTATTATTATTAAATATTTATCAAAGTGGGAAGTTCGTCGTGTGGACCTCAAGGGTCGCACTTTAGTCCTAATAAACGACCCACCTCACGGCTTGTTTTTATAGGTTCCTAAATAATGTTTTGTCGAAGCGATGAAAAAGTGAATTTTTTAATTTTTAGCATTCAAATTTAGTTGTTCCCCAATAATTAGTATATTTGCCAAAATACTATGTAAATATGCCTTGTTAAAGTACATAACATGTTTATTTGTAGTAGAAATAAACGCCATACCGTGTACTTGACATAACATGTGTGCTATTTGGCAAACACAAATTTTTTTTTTTTTATATGAGAGGTTGTTTTTCCTAAATTATTTATTTAATTCTACCATTTCCCCCGTCCTACCATATCGTTCAAAATAAATATTAGTAAAAAAAACTTTTTAGAGACAAGCTTTTATTTAAATGCACTAAAAAGGAAAAAATAATTTTTAATAATTTAGGTTCATAATTATAAAAGCGTGAGTCGTGAACTCTATGATAGTTTATTAGTCACGACCCACGCTTTTATAATTATGAACCTAAATTATTAAAAATTATTTTTTCCTTTTTAGTGCATTTAAATAAAAGCTTGTCTCTAAAAAGTTTTTTTTACAAATATTTGTTTTGTTCTTTTTAGTCTCAAAATTTTGCCCCCCTTTGACACCCGTTCGTAGGGGTTGAATTTCAAAAAATCCTTTCTTAGTAGATGCTTACGTCAGAAAAGGAACCAATTGTCCAAATTTCAAGTTTCTAGCTTCAGCGATTTGGACTGGGCGTTGATTAGTCAAAAAAACTCTACATCCCCGTTTGAACCCTTTAGAGGTTGAATTTATATCTAAAAACGATTTTTTCATGTATTGTCATCGGTAATACATATGTGTACAAAATTTCAAATCGATCGGAAACGTGGAAGTCGTTCAAAATTGACTTGCAAGATTTAAACAAACACACAAACAAACCAACATACATTGAAAGTTAAATAAAAACTCGTAAAAACAGTATAGAGATATAAATAAGTGCATAAATCGAGAACGTGTCCGTTCAGAAAACCTGTCCATTTAAGGAAAGTGTCCGTTTCGTAAGGTTTCACTGTAGTTCGGTGCGGACATCCCTGAGCGTTGTACCGCGGTGCCATGGCCGCGATAGCCGCACGTCCGACTACACAACAGGAACGATGTGATGTGATGAGAGTTGCCTTACAAGGCGTCGATGATCGTGTTTTGCGCGACGCCCCGACGTCCCTCTCTTTCTATTTATATTATATTCGTTGCAGTCGCACCGCCGGGATTTTCTATTACTTGTGTGTTGTACATTATCTTACTCAATAATACATACAATGTGTACGCATCAATCAGTCTTAACAACAAACCGTTTTTGGAACTGTTAATTTATTTTTAAAATTGCTTTCTGTATTTTTGGGCCTTCCTGATGAGTGTCAAAGTTTGTGACGTAATAATGAGTGAATTAATTTGATGTATGCGAGTTCAGATTTGAAACATGCTTTATAGTTTCAATGATCGAGTTGTCCATTTTTCGCTACAGTGGAAAGAGACTGGCACTTCTAAATTAATGACAAATCAACCATTGACATAGACGAGTGCATAACAAATATGATACGAGTGTATAACAAATTATCAAATCATTTGAAAAATATAAAAAATTGCAAAAAATTTAACTACGACCTAAAAAAATATTTGCTTTCAAAAAACTTATATAGCCTAAATGAATATTAATTTTAATCTTTTGTATGACTAATGTAATAGACTTCGGTCTCTCCTACAGCTAAATATATTATTATTATTATTATTATTATAATAGAGAATAGACTGCGCAAAAGGCAAAAAGAACATAAAAGGAGATACAAAATAGTTGCTTCTTCTTAATGAGAGATTATTTAATGTAGGTATCCTCTAAGACATTGTTTCCTAATCTGTGGTCCGCGGACCCATATACTTAGAGCATTAACAAAAATAAATAAATTACCTACGCCAAACATCTCGTAATTATTAGTTGCAAAAAAGCAGCACCAACCTTCTCATTAATGTTTTTCTACGAAAAAGTTTGTTTTTTGTTTTTTAATTTAATGAAGGAATACTAAAATATATTATTGTCCGAAAAATGCACCTTTTTTCACTTAGGGGTCCTTGGCATTATGTTTGATTTCCTTGGGGGTCCGCGGCTGAAAAAGGTTAGGAACCGCTGCTCTAAGACATTGATTCCCAAAGTGGTCCAGGTGGACCCCCAGGGGTCCACGGGAGACTCGACGGGGGTCTACGTTGGCGTGACAAAAAAATGGGGGTTCACAATTCGTAAGCGGGGGTACACAAAAATTTATCTGGTTTCGATAGTGAAGAACTAAAATGTTGGCTTGATTTCACCTATCAATGTAGGCAGATAATATTTTAAGAAGCTCAGCGACTGTTACTTGTAAAAACTTGCATATTCCATATTCAGTACAACGTGTCGAGACTTCCATAGTTAGATCCAATCTTCACATTTTTTGTCGAGTTTTGGGAATATGGTAGAAATGTAGCTGCAGAGGGTCCATCGGAACCAGCAAAAGTGGTCTATGAGAAAAAAATTGTTTGGGAACCTCTGCTCTAAGAGTTTACATGATGAGAGAATGAGAGGTTAAAATCTTGGCGCTCAGTAGAAGGAGATAGATATAGTGATGACTGCAAAAAAAATTTGGAAACTGGTTGATCCTGCGGGACAACTCGAAAACTTCCGCTGTTTTCGAGCTAAAAGAGCTCGAAAACGTTATTATTTATAAATATTTTTGAACTCTTCGAGCTTGGTTATGAATCTGATTTTTTTTAATTATTGAATAAATAAAAAAAAATTTTTTTTGAGTTCTTTGAGCTCAAAACTAATATTTTGTTTATTAATTATGAGAAATTTGTTTTAATTAATTTTTTTTGAAAAAAATAAATACTTAATAATAATAATTTTTGTCGTACGATATGTCGTGAACCAATTTTGATGAATCTTGTGGCAATTACAAAAGCTATTCTCGACTTAGATCTGATTAAATTTTGTGCCCATTCGCACGGGTAGTTTTGAAGTTATTCAAAATATCCAGCCCTCAAAAAAGGTTGTGGTCACGGCCACCCGAAAATCGGCAAAGTGCGAGTCGGACTACGAACTCGCTCACGATTGATACATTGCATTCCTACAAAGGAGACGTTTACAAAATGTATGACAGTCCGACCAAGATCTTGTAATAGGTCCACGCGAGCAAAGCCGCTGGGTGAACATATAAGTAACATCAGCCTATCGACCTCAATTAGGGTTGTGGGCATGCCCACCGTGCCCACAACGGTGGATCCGCGCTTGGTATCCCGTGTGATAAAATCAACACTAAATATGGATAATAATCCAGGGTTATATTAATCCTCGACATATCCAATCTACGGAGATGTGACTGTATATTATAGCTGCAATGTTGTGAAGCCTTGCATTCTATAATAATGTATATTGCATTGCAACTCAGACAGACCATATTGGGAAAGGTAACTACTTCTCCAGTTTTAACTACAGATAGCGTTCATAAGAAAACAGCTATGCTTTTCTCACGGTGTTCGTATTTTTTAATAGCAGGGCTATGAAAATAATATAAAGACCGGAAGAATATCCGATTAAAACAGTGTTTCCAAAGTGGGCGGTACCGCCCCCTTGGGGGCGCTGGAGCAATCTAAAGAGGCATCCTCAGAAGCAATTGGGGGACGTTGAATAAAAATAAGGGGGCGATGGAAGCATACAGAAAGAAGAAAGTTTCGAAAAACAGTTCGTACGTGTTTCATCTCTTGTGAAAAATACAGTTAAATTATCCAGGTGTGCAAGCTTTCACGGCCGACATTGTTCTAAGTCATCATGGTTTCCGGGATTGTAGGCCGTGGTCCGGTGGTATTTTTACCTGACGTTTCGTCTACAACTGCGGTAGACATTCTCAAAGGCGATGTGGCAGCGGTCGAAGTGTCCTCCTTGGCGGCTCACAGGTCGCCAAGGTGAACACTTCGACCGCTGCCACATCGCCTTTGAGAATGTCTACCACAGTTGTAGACGAAACGTCAGGTAGAAATACCACCGGACCACAGCCTACAAGCCCAGAAACCATGAAGACTTGAGATACAGTTAAATTTGTAGTGATTAAAAATATTTTCCCAATTTTCCAAATTTAAAGATATTCTTCACAGTCACACCCGGTATGGAGCGGCCCTTGCTGATATTGTTTTCTGACGGTAATCAGGATCAAGATTTTTCTGATATTGCGTTCTGCAACTTGGTACTATGTCTTTCAGGATCACTCAAACCCTGAGAGAGATTTCAATGACCCGTCGACTTTGGAAGCTATAAATCCAAGAGGGAAGAAATTCTCGGCAAGGATTTAAACGTTTATAATCTGTGCTATGTGGAATGGCGATGCGATTCTTGTTCTTACCAACTATGGCACCGCGACATCGCCACATATAAAGCTCCGTGAGAATGTTACAAGCGTTTCTACACAAACTGTAAATGGTTATTCCAGCTAAAGCACTTATAGACCGAGAGCTAGTGAACATTTTTTGGTGTTATTTATTCAAGGCCTTATTTTTGTGAAGATGTTGAGGGAGGCATATTTAAGTGTCCTGAGTAGGGGATTTTGCTAGATAGCAGTATGGGAGGGATGCAGACCGCCCCCAACATGTAACAAAAAATATTACTGCTTCAAGGCTGAAATTGTTTGTATAGCTTGTCGGTGACCCAATAATGTCATTATAATATTTGCAGATCGATTGGTCAGTATTAAAGGGGTGGCAGATCACCCTAAACGTGTCACGTACCCAACGAAATTTATATTATTAGTTCAAGGTTCAAATTTTAATATGTTGTTACGGCGACTGTTTTAAGCATATATTTCAATTTGCAGAACAAAATGTCGATATTACACATAGGTTACCAAAGTTACAAAAAGCGGAGCGGGTGATTTTCAAGAAGCTGCAGCGCGCTTACCATTAGTACCACAGAAAAGTTGTGAGAATGATAATTGTAGGAAATGTAATCCTCTTTAAAACATTACATAGTGGAAGAATTGCTTAAGTCGACCGTTTCTGAAAGATTTCGAAAAAAGGTGGTAAAGTTTCGTGGTTTTTCGGCTCCCCCCACGTTAGCACAGGGTTCTCGAGGTCGAAAACTCAGATTCTACTCCACAGAGTACCCACAAACAACATACCAAAATATCATCAGCTTCGGAATACTTTGCAGGTAAAAAGTACCTGACTGCTGGACTATATTGTTTCAAAAAAAAAATAAATGAGGGACTTCCCCGAATTTGGTGAACGCCGAATCTAGCATTAGATTATATACAAGACGTAATTTGTAAAATGTCTAAATATGCGAGGTGATAAGGAACCTTAACCTCAAAATTCACAATATTATTTATCTACATATTTGGACATTGTCTTGTATTGCGACAAGTAAAATAATAGCGTTGCATCACACACAATGGTCACCCAAAGTGGTCAGTAAATGTGTATCTGTTTTATTCATTCAATATGGACATGAATGGAAGTTGTGTTTCTTTAACCGGTCATCTTTTTATGTCTGCACGCTAAAAAATCCCCTTGTTTGTGCTTAATGTATGTGCATTAGTTAATACAGACACGCATGCGCATCCAGTTACTTAACCGTTATATGGTTACATTGTTTTAAGTTACAGTATAAATTTATTGTAGTTAACGACTAACGTTTGTGTGCGTGTAGAAATAAAAAGCTCAACTTGTATCCGCTATAAGTACGCTTCATTCTCAGATCAATATCACACACACACACACAAAAAACCACCAACCAGTTTGACATTGTTCTTTCAGTGGCCTTCAGTTGTCCTTCGCATTTAAAGATGGATGTAAGTTGTCGTCGATCCAAAGAAGCTATATACAGGGGCGTACGTTTTTTGATGTGAAACATCTTATGTCGGGCTGTGAACAGCCGCGTGAGGGGATATATGCAACGAAATGTTTGGTCCGCTCCTTCGCTGCTGTTCTCCCCACCACTGCGGCACTCTCTCTCTCTTGGCTCAGGCGTGCACTGTAACACACGGTGGTTGAAGTACCACGGCCGGAAAACTGGTGGAAGTAAACGAAAATTGGTTGAAAGACCAGAATCCTACCTGTCATAAATTGTTTATCGTAAAAAGTTTATCTTTAAAAGTACTCAAATATTTTTCTAGGGTGTTGTACCACTTCTATAAATAATATATCTTATTTAAATACTATTTGCTTTTTTCAAAATCAATCACTTGCCATCTATCAATATGACAAGTCTTTGAAAAAAATGGCGGCATTGGGCACATGCGCAGAAAAAAATGTTCGTCGATGAAAAGGTCGGGCTTGAGAATAGCCGAGCGTGTAGCAGTGCTGTTGTTTACATGGCGTTGGTATGGTTCCTCTATTACAAGTCCCCAGTTCCCGGGTTCTAGCCCGAGAGCTGGTAAAAGTGTCAATTGAATTTTCAATTTATTATTAAAAAAAAATTATGAATTGAAAATATGAATTGGTGTTAGGCCCAAATAACCTTAGCTGTTGGTGGTCTTTAAAACAATTGATAAAAAGGTCTATTAAAAAAGGCAAAGTCAACTGCGGAGTGTGTTCATCAAATTTCTGGTACGTTTTTGCTAAAGTGTTGCAACTAAACGAAACGTTCTCTGGTGTAGTCAAAGCTGTCGAACTGCACTGGTTGTTTTTCGAGAGCGAAATCCAAATGTGTACGTAGCCTTAATTGCATATAAGTCCGAGTGTCCTGTTCATTGGAAGACAATCAATTTATTTATCGGCTACATCGACGATCTGTGACGGAGACAGAGAAAGATGCTGCTCAACTCGTTTACCGTACGGCAATGAAAGGCGAATGCACATCTACAAGTTGCGTGCTGAAATGAACTAAATATAATATGATAAAAATGCGTGTGTTTTCGCTGTATTTAAATTCGCAGCTAATAAAACAGAACACGTCTTGTCATTCTTCCCATCCCGACATTTTTTGGGGAAGAGTACCAAAAAATTCCGACACTGGTTCACTTTCAGTGTGCTCTTGCGAGTCACATAAGAGAACTTACAGAAGACGTATGCCTAGGCAGTGGCGGACTAAGCCCTTCGGAGGCCCGGGGCGGCAGAACTAAATGAGGCCCCCGTTCTGCTTAGAAATTGATGTATTCGTAAATTTCGTAAAAAATGAATAATACAGATGTAATGGCTGACAAAAAAATCAAATATTTATAATAAACGTAGGTAGGTAGGTAACCAAACTACGTTTATATTTTGTATACGTACGAGGCCTCCAACTCCAAACTGCCTCTTCCTTACTAAACATATTTTGGCCTTGTTTGGGATTTGATTAAAAAGCACTTGAGATTTAGAGGTCCCCCCAAGATCAGAGGCCCGGGGCCGTCCTGCAGGACATGCTCGGCAAACGCAGACTTTTCCACTTGCCCAAGACGGCAAGCTCTGTTATCAATCAGAGCCTACTTGACCCAGCCCCGACCAATCAGATGCCGCATACCTATCAGCCACCTCTTGTAAGTACAGACACCGCAAACAGTGCCTCAGTTACCAGTCGACCGGCAAGAAGATCGAATCGTATTGCCAATCGCCGCTGAAGATGCCCAACGGAGCTTTGGACGAAACGTTCGGTGTAAAATCCTTTAGACCACGGCTTACGGCTACCTAGTGTACGCATGATGCAAACAGAACCGACTTTGTCATTAAGCCCAATGCGTAGGTCCCACGAGACTGCTAGAACCCACAAAAAAGTAAATACTTACATATAGGTACGGTGTATCGTCTAAACTCTGAACTACAAAACTAGAGGTAAATAAACTTTCAAACAAAATGAAATAAAAAGATTTGCAAGATTTTTTTGTTCCATTTCTCAACATCAGTTTCAATATAACATTGGTATAAGCAAATTGTGGAAATCCAATTAAGGGGAGCCTCTGATATTGATAATTGGTATGTCCTTTGCTTACGGAGATGAACTACCCTCTGCTTACTAACTCCTCGTACAATATGCGCTCAAGTCTGCACTCTCCTTAAATGTGCGGATTCAATACGTTGCGTTGACGCACTTCCTTATTTGGTTTATTTTATTTATTGTTGAAGATGCAGTGCTGCTAGCTGTATAATTCTCTGTCTGACTATGCCATACTTATACATAACTTTTGTATGTGTAGATATTTAATATTTTACAAAGGTATTTATGTATAGGGCAAGTTACCGTATAAATCCATTGCACACACAATGTCATAGCCAGTCCATTTGGGGGACTATCGGCGGAGACGTTATAATAAGAAGGCTGCTTGAATGCGCTTCTTCTTCATGTCTCATTCATCAGAAATCGCGTCCAGTTTGCACAATGCGATGACTTTTCATTTAAGCCGGACACGACTTCTGCGCATTCTTCGCTGCCATGATTCATAGGCGCGAATTTAAATGTTTCAAGCAAATTATTTTTATACAGTAAGCCGTATCAGTACCATTTGTAAAGACAAATTTGACTACGTTTCTGGCGCAATCCTTGTGTATAGAAGCTCATATTAATATTATGAAGTACTGAAATTATGGCTTGTGTGTCGAAAACAAAAAGCAGATGGTATAAACTTTAAAGAGTTTTTTCATTATATGACTAGAGTTTTGACTATCTATTTGATTCCTTAATTTTCTTTGTTATCCTCGGAACATTCCGCTGGCATGGCAATTTAGTGTCACATCTTGAGAACGAGCCTTAAAGCTATGTGCGCTTTGAAAAGCCATATTAATAGACTACAGAAGTAGGCGGTCCTAATTTGAGCGCGAAATTTAAAGTGGAGTCGATTGGCGTTCAAAAATGTATGGGATTTAACGAAATATTCATTACTATTCTCTTAAAACACATTTATTACCAAAACAATGGCTGTTTCATAAAAAATAATTAATAAATCCCGTCATTATTGGCTACAAAACTTTATTATTTCGTGTGAAATAATTTTTTATTTGAAATTAAAAATTTATGAAAAATGTATGTCCTAACTTGATTCACCAAGTGACGTTTATTCTAACTTAACTTAACCTAGCTGACGTTTGTTGAGGTATAATTTAAGCAATTATAATTAAAAATTGAATTTGTTTTTTCCATTTGGAGTTGGAAAGGTGTTCTGAAGGGAGTGTAAGCTAAAAGGATAAAAAAATGTTTTCATCAATTAGGTATTGGATATCTAGGTATTATTTTAGCTTTTTCTTCATTCGGAAATTTAAACTTCTTGCAGTCATAATTTTCATTATAACTGCAGTCAGGTACAAGACATCATCCCATAACAAATTGTTTAATTATTAACGACGACGTGTTTAAAAAAACGAGGTTATGTCTGTAGAATGAATGAAATTTGACAGATTGTGTTGTGTCAATAGGTGAAGGGGAAGGGAAAGACTGATTCAATTCACGTTTAACGCAGATTCTAGCTAGAAGGAAATAGTTGCGACTCCTCCACGCTTTGCTTTCCTAATCTGTTAATGTTCCAATTTCGATTTTGTCTTGATCTGATTATTATTATTGTTCGAAGATAAGTATTAGACTTATTGTTCACCTTTTTGTCTAATTGGTGGCCCCGAAGAACTGAACAATTTTTTATTTTATTAATGTTTACAACATATAAATTAATATAGCTATTTGGGAGACCAAACATGGAGTTGTAATTATTTAAGATCAGTAGGTTGAAATATTTATATAAAACAGATTGGTGAAGGCAATATCTTTTTAGTGTCTCCGAAAATAAAAGGTCAGAAGTCGTGTTTTGGCATCTTTCCCGAACGAACGTCACTATCCCAACCCACCTATTTCTCATTGTGCATATTATGGGAATACAAACTGTCAATTCTTTGTACAATATAATTAATTTATTTTTATATAATATAAATGTTATTCAGTGTTTCATAGTGCGTTCCATTTTAATTTTGAGGTTGAGAATTTAAGGTTGAAATAAGTTATTCAGTGATTTATAGGTAGTGATTTATATGTATTACCCATTTTATATCTTTAATCTAATCAACAATGAACCTGTAAACATCATTTTTTTATTATGTAATTAGAAAGAGCCCTGTCTAACTTAAAAAATGTCATTGGATTTTTTTATCCAGGACTAAACGGCTTCACAATACCTTTTTGAAGTTGGTTAAATTGGCCACACCTTTATTTTTTCTTTCGAATGACATTGCACCGAAAATCATGGCTTACTCTACAGCACATATATTTAATACAATATGCCCCCATGCATGCCCAATTTGAATAGTTGATTGATAGGAACGCTGCAATGCGACCTGGATGTAGGGCTTGAGAATGGTCGAGCTTGTAGCAATGCTGTTGTTTACATGGCGTTGCTATGGTTCCTCTATTACAAGTCCCCAGTTCCCGGGTTCTAGCCCGAGAGCTGGTAAGTGTCAATTGGATTTTCAATTTATTATTAAAAAATAATAATGAATTGAAAATATGAATTGGTGCTAGACCCAAATAACCTTAGCTGTTGGTGGTCTTTAAAACGCACAATTTAGCGACCTGGTTGTAAAGATTATAAAGCCCACCTCGCAGGTGTTGTGACGTAAGCAGCTATTAAAGAAAAAAAAATTTATCTACGTAAATACTTATTAACGTATTGAAATGAAATAAACGCCATTGTGTTTTGGACACATTAGGAAACAGTCATATATTATTTTTTTTTTTTGGCAGCCCCATTTACTACAACAACATTTTTGACAGAAAGGGTAGGCTTGGGAGTTTGTGATCTATTATAATGATTGGATTTTTTTATTAATTATTCGTGGGGTGCACCCATACAAAAAATGTCATTCGGGTGCTCGGGGAACGAAGTATCCATCTAGTAGGCGCTTATAGTTCACACAACGATATTTTCAATTACCACAGAACAACAATTATCCGAACCCATCAGAATCCTACAATAGATGAGTAAATGACCGATCACCGTTTGGGACTCTATTTCGCTCACGGTATTCAAATCACCACGGTGCAGGTGCCTAGAAATTTTGACCTGGCACGTAGAATTTAATAACTAGTCAATTCAATCTTATGAAAGGACCCATCTTCTCCAGGCTTCTACATTTTTTACTGAACTCCCAGATACTAAACATTTTTAGCATCTCCTGTGAGTGTGGCATAATTTATTTAGTTGACAGGGGGCCACAGACCTGGAAAAGTCATGATATTTTTTAAGATCCAGGAAATCATGGATATGTCAGCGAAAAATATCAAAATAAGTATTTTTCTGTTTTAAACATGGAGTGAGTTTATCCTTACCGCGTGCGGAGTATAGTTTTTTTTCTAATTGTATATCCTTATAACATTCTAATTTCTAAGGTAAGAACAACATTTTTTGAGAATAAGAAAACCTTACTGCTAAAACAGTAAGGTAAATATTGCGTTTTAGTTACTGGAAAACTTAAATTTTTATTTTCAAATATTTGTGGTCACCTTGTGGCTTTGTAAATGATAACACTTTGAAAAGGCATACCGTTTTTTTATATGGCGTCAATTTATGCAGATTTCACTCTATCAAGATGGAGAAAACTTTCGTTTAAAACTATTTATAATTATTATTTCGATATGTCTATTAAAAAATTTAAACGATGTGTTTGTTCTGCTTTTGATACGTATATTAAATACAATATAAAATATAAATAATTTGTAGGTACATTAATTATTTATTATGTACACTGTACAGTGAATATAAATTACACATATATAATATCATATTAATATTATTATCAGTAAAGCAGAAAACACTTGTGAGCTGCGGTCACTATAAAGCAAGGCTGTACAAATTGAACATTAAATTGCAGGAAACCAAAATCAGGCCACACAAACAATAAAGTCACAATAATTTATTATTACATCCTATTTACTTCCATGTGAGTCAAAAAATCGTCTCCGAAATAAGGATCAGATTCTGTTGTACTACACACAAAACGTAAATAAAAGTAATTTTTTGCATGGTAACTATCATGCGTGTGGAATTTCCTTCGTTCAAATTATTATTTGTACAAAAATGTCTCAGGCTCAGGACTCGAGGCTTATTGCTTTTGACACCAATTATATCATTGGATTTGAAAATATACGCAATTTTATGCAGATTTTTTACCTATAACAATATCGCTTTCTAGCAATTTTCACTGAAATTTTTCATTATAAAAATGATTTTGAACATTGAAGTCATGTATTATTCTTCATCAGTCCGATATCTTCTGTACGTATTTTCTCAGCAATCTCAAGCTGCCAGTTCAAGATTATCACAGTAAAGTACAGTTAGAAATGTTCTTTCTTTAAAACTTGGAAAATTCCGGAACGCTTTTGGGAATCGGAATATTTTTGATAATTAGGACATTTTTAAGAACTGTTCAAAATAATACAGAAGTAAATTAAAATAACACCCAGCGACATTCTTGATGCCGTCCGCGCATAGGTAGTGGGCATTAAACAAACCATCGACTTTGGCGAAGCCTTCGGTTAGTTTTTGGCCGAAGCCGTTTTGATTATTCGGTCGGGCTCTAATTTTCGACCATCATTAGTGTCGATGTTTATAAAATTATGTTGGCATATCCCTGATAGAGGTGTACAGAACATGACGCAGTCTGCCATGTCTAAATAAGGTCGTGAATCGATTCAGTTAACTCTTTCCCCCCTCTTATTCTGGCGGTCTTGTTTTATGCATTACCATAACCACAGTATTCTCGGACTTGGAAAACAACTTTTAGTTTTATAATAAATTCACAGACAATTGCGAAATTTGTTCAGTGTTTGACGCTAAGTCCTTCAAAGAGGATCTTTGTAATTATCTATAAGTTTAATGATTAACTTAACAAAATGTATATTTACGAATGTGAAAGTGTAAACATTAATTGCAATAATTATTATTATTACAAATACGTTTTGGGATTTCTGAAATTCAAAACGTAACACGTTAACACTTTCTACGAAATATTTGAGTGATAATTTATGTGTGCCATAATTTGAGTGTAAAAAGCAATCCCCGAATGTATGCTTTTTTTAGAAGGAAGTTTTAATGGAAGATCGTTATCAGAAAAGTTTTCAGGACTTAATTTCATAAACATGTTTCCATAATGGATTCAAATCATAAACCTTATTAACGGCCTGGATTTATTCGTTCTGACAATGTTTGAACACAAATTGATGTCGCTGCAAATCCAGTAAATTTATTTAACGTTTCTGTAACAATATGCAAAGAGTTTTGTGTGTTGGCGTTATGACTGTAGAAAAGGACAGACTATAAATGTTGTCTTAGTGTGGTGTAAAGTTGTCGTTTCCCATCTTAGGAATTCTCAATGATTTCAACTCTAAATACAAATGCTGACAACATACAAGGAGAAGCAATTCGAACAGTTGTAGGAAACTTGTCTTTCCAGTATTTCTCTAAAACGCGCGTTCATCAGATCCTTGCCATTCGACGTCAGGCTTTTGGAACGGTTGGATGAAAGCGTAAAAAAAGGGTTCCTGTTGGATACCTGTTCTACAGTATAACGCTCCATATTTAAAAAATTAATAACAAAACAAGCTCAGTTCACTTTAATACTGTGGTGTTTTGTTTATCCAACGTTAGTGTTTTTTTTTAATCTCGTGCTTTTGTTTGAAATACTCGCTAAGCTTTAACATAATTTATAAATGCATTGAATTAAAAGCGTGTAAATTAAACACGTATTTCTTAACAGTGATTTCTTAAGCAGAGTGTTGGCTTTACAATTAATGGAGTTGATGTATTATTTTTAGCAGTGACGTCAGTAACGATCTTACACGATTCCTGTTCGGTTTAATAGTGTTGTAAATAAAATTTAATGTAAAATAAGTGTGTTGGACGTTAATTGATTTTTTTGTATTTTTTTTTATAAAAATCGATCGATGCTTTTGTAATACAATTTAATCAAGAAAACACCTTGTCACAATGGTCGTAAATCGTTTTATGAAATTTAAAACCTACAAAGATAACTTTGAACGTGTATCTTCAATGTGGCCTATTTGGGTGCCTTTTGAAAGGTTTGTTTAAAAATTTATAATTTATACTTATGTAGCAACTAACGTTTACCCGCGGCTCGCTCGTCCAGTTTTGACAGGAACTTTATCTTAACCAGAGCGTATATCCAAACAATACTTCAAGTTTGGGTACCAGCTGATAGTGTACCAATTGACAAGTTTCATCAAAATCTTAGAGCTGCTCTTGAATAATGCTGATGCGATTAGACGGGGAAAAATCTAAAAATTCGTTCTCCCGTCTAGTGCTGCTAATGACTTCAATTGTCGAGCGTCTATAATCTACAATTTAATCTAATCTTCAAAAAAATGAAATTACAGGGAGAGGACTTGGACTCATGTTGGGCTTATGTACTTTAGTCTGCCGACTCTACAAATAGTACATCTTATCTATGAATAGTACAGTGAATTTTTTAAACAATTTTCCATAACAAGGGCTGACTATTAAGAGTAACTCGGAACCTCCTTAATAAAAAAATCAAAAAATCAAAAAAAAAATTACATTAGGTCTTATGACCCCATAGCTTACTAAAAAATTGTAAATGTTCTCAATGTTATTTTCCCTGTTACATTTTCTAAGCCCCACCCTGTATTTTATGCGATACCTATAGACGGGAAAATATGTCTCCAGAATTTTTGCCTTTCTCTTTACACCGTCTCTTGAAAACGACTGGACCGATTTTGATGAAACTTAGTACCTACAACAATAAAATTTTTTTAACTTCATAAGAGCCTTGATAATATGACTCCACTGTGCTTTCCTTAGCCGACATTTAACGTTCTTTCCAGTTATGTTAACTTCCCACAAGCATCGTCCTACGTCACGTTTCTTACTCCGTTCTTCCAATTTTTCTTATTGGAAATTTCAGTATAATGCTCTTTATTTCTACTTTGTTTTATTATTTCCTTAATGCATAATTTCTTTCTCGATGGAAATTAAGTACAGTACCCTCCACATTGACGAATGTTTCTTATCTGTATTTATATATTCTTTGTGAATTATTAATGTATTTGCCATATTGGTGTCGGTCGGATGGCGGGACCTAGTGGTCGGACCAAAATTTCTCGACGTTAAACATATTAATGAATAAAAATTAATGTGAAAAATTCCAAAAAATAAATCATTATTAAAAAAATCAAAACTTTCTAACGTTAAAATAAGATTAAAAAAATATAATGCGTAAAAAAATTGAGAGGACGAATCGGGTAGGAAAAAATCTGTGATGGTTGACCCGTTGATGGTGGTTTACCTTTTTACAAGCTTTTATTTTAGTAAATTCTTGTATATAGGTACCTACTTACAGACTCGATCTCTTTTAAAATTGAAATACATGATCATCTTCCACCACTCTAACTCAATACTCAATATATTTCTCTACTTTAAATAAAAAGAATCGCCGATAACACCGGGTACTGTGTAGATACGGCTAAATCATGGAAATGAGTAAATTTAGTGTATTATATTACTTTTTATAGTTACTGTGATTACTAATTAGTATACAATTAATTTATTAAACAATGAAGCCTGATATGTACACCGTGTTTATATACTAAAATCTGTAAATAGTGAACAGTAATTATTTTAGTTGCGTTCAAATGAAACCTGCCAACCTTGAAAACATAAAAATTTATTATGCATAATTCTCGGATGCCAGTGTTTGTTCGCTTCTAGCAAAGAAGGGAGAATTTTGAGAAATATTCTTAATATGGTAGCCTGTTTTACAGCGGTAGGTACACTTCGTGGAAATTAAAAAAAAAAATTCTTAGGAATCACTTTATTTTTATTTATTGTAGATTATAGACGCGTCGACAACTTAGGTCATTGGCGTCTTAATTACATTAAATAACAACTTCCTTAAAACTAAATGACATCACAAAACATTCATGAGTGGAGGTGGGATTCGAACCCACGACAGTGTGATCCAAAGGTCGGCTACGCTAACCGTTACACCACACTGTCTTAGGAATCACAATAGACAAATATCTGAACTGGAAATCTCACACAGATTCCATTATTTCTAAACTAATTAAACCACATAGGTATCTAATCTACATATTATATGTTAAAAAACTACGTTGATAAAGATATTTTAAAAATTGTATATTCTGCCCATTTCCAATCAATCTTGCAATTTGGATTAATTTTTTGGGGCAACTCTACCTATTCCAAGAAGGTCTTCATTTTCAAAAGAGGTGTATCCGTATTATGGCGGGTGTACCTCCTCGTCATAGCTGTCGCGAAATATTTAAAAACTTAAATATATTAACAGTCTACGCCCGGGACTTGAGAATAGTCGAGCGTGTAGCAGTGCTGTTGTTTACATGGCGTTGCTATGGTTACTCTATTATAAGTCCCCAGTTCTCGGGTCCTAGCCCGAGAGCTGGTAAAAGTGTCAATTGGATTTTCAATTTATTATTAAAAAAAAAATAATGAATTGAAAATATGAATTGGTGCTGGGCCCAAATAACCTTAGCTGTTGGTGGTCTTTAAAACACACACACACACACACGACCCAACTAGACTGTACTTCGAAAGTAGATGTGTTGAAAGTAGATTTACCAGAAACCGGGCATGATTATAGTCGCTCATTGTAAAATGAGAAAAAAATAGATTTTAAATTCGAGAATAAGAAAAACTAATACAGAAATAATTGCGCTGACTTCCAATTGAATGTAGGTAGGGAGTGTAAAACAAGGGGAAAAGTTATTTTATCCTTTTTTGAAGTCGGATCATTCCAATTTTCTTTTTTTTATTCATTAATTAGTATTGGATAAAGTCATCGGTGTTTGATGTCTACGGTTGCTTATTCAAGTCCTTGTTTTGTTACAGGTCAGCATTGCAGACTCTTCACAAAGTTAGTTCGAAGGCACGTGAACAGAATTATTTTCTTGGTGGTCTGACACACGATTGGGTGAACTACTATGAACAACGCATTGAATCGGACCGCTCGTGTCTCAATGAATGGCATGCTATGGACAGTATAGAATCGCGAAGACCTCCTTCTCCGGATTCATTACGTACCAAGTAAGTAGAAACATTATTGCATATCTGTTTCCGTCCAGATACTGATCCCGAAACTCAGTTTAGACTGTTTAGAGAGAGATGTTTAGGGATCAAACCGTGAGGAGCCCCAAATAGTCCAGCAGTCAGGTACTTTTTACCTGGAAAGTATTCCGAAGTTAATGATATTTTGGTGTGTTGTTTGCGGGTACTCTCTGGAGTAGAATCTGAGTTTTCGACCTCGATGACCCTGTGCTAACGTGGGGGAAGCCGAAAAACCACGAAATTTTACCACCTTTTTTGCTTTTTTCGAAATCTCAGAAACGGTCGACTTAAGCAATTCTTTCATTATGTAATGTTTTAAAGAGGATTATATTTCCTACAATTTTCATTCCCACAACTTTTCTGTGGTACTAATGGTAAGCGCGCTGCAGCTTCTTGAAAATCACCCGCTCGGCTTTTTGTAACCTTGGTAACCAATGGTTAAAATGTAATACACACGTTACACATTGATTACCAAGGTTACAAAAAGCCGAGCGGGTGATTTTCAAGAAGCTGCAGTGCGCTTCCATTAGTACCACAGAAAAGTTTTGAGAATGAGAATTGTAGGAAATGTAATTCTCTTTAAAATATTACATAATGAAAGAAAAAAAATTAAAGAAAAATTGGTTTCATTAGACCTCTAAATTCTCAATCAATTTGTTTAAACCTATATTATAGCAACTATATTTTTTTTAGACCTAGGGAGCGTGATGAAACAGAAAAGGTCATTCGAGCTGCGCTAAAAGAAATAATGATGTCTGTAGATTTGGATGAAGTTACAAGTAAATATATTCGATCGCGTTTAGAAGAACATCTTGACATGGATTTGGGAGAATTTAAATCTTTCATCGATCAAGAGATGTTGACAATTCTCGGGCAAATGGATGCGCCAACTGAAATATTCGAACATGTGTACCTGGGATCGGAATGGAACGCTTCAAATTTGGAAGAACTTCAGAAAAATGGGTAAGTAGAATCTTCTTCTAAATCACTACCCCACTCTTTTTTTACAAAAATACTGCTTCCGTTTAACCGTCTTTGGCCTTTGGTCCTTTTATTCGTTCCATTGTGATTAAAGAGTTCTGCTCAATTGATTATTGCACACTTGTTTACAACATCAAACTCTTTGTACAAACCTAGTAATTCTTTACTCGTCCTTTGGCCACTTTGACCAATATAATATAGACTGTGTGCAGGGGGGCGGAGTTATAATAATATCGACTCGAGCGCTTGTTGTGACATCCGTTGTAAACTCTGAACTGCAATTTTCCGTAACTGTCAGTGAACATTATTGTTCAAAAAGTTAAGTAAGTAAAACCATGATTTTACTTCTAACTTATTTGGAAATTATTACTATAAATCTGATAAATTTGACACTTTTAAACCCGGTCCGCAAAATTACATGCGCCATGGTTTTAGGTTATATTTCCGTCTGTCAATATAAATCATAGACATAGGTGTAGGCACACCTCCGTGTCTGATATAAATTAATCAGTTATTTTTTATTATACGTCAAAATTGAAGAAGAAAAAAACTTTAAATCAATAATTTTTACATACCCTTTTATGCTATGCTATTTATACTATTTACAAACAGCTAGATAAAATGGTAATCGTTTATTAAAAAATTTCCCGATATAAGACAACAATAAAAAATAGTTCAATCGTACACTATTGCCCGCTAGCGGCGCTAGTAGGCTTCGTGCACACAACCTATACGTTTTGAGATTTTTCGCTCTTATGTAACCTCAAAAATATGAGAACTGGATAATCTATTCCGTTTGGACAGCTTACTTTTAGGTTATTTTTTAATTTTTTTGATGATTTATTGTTTTCTTTCAGAGTGCGGCACATTTTAAATGTAACGCGTGAAATTGATAATTTTTTTCCTGGAATGTTCGACTACCTCAACATTCGAGTGTACGATGACGAAAAGACTGATTTATTAAAACATTGGGACAACACATTCAAATACATCACTCGTGCGAAAAAGGAAGGTTCCAAAGTATTAGTCCATTGCAAAATGGGCGTTAGCAGATCGGCATCAGTAGTGATTGCGTATGCAATGAAGGCTTATAACTGGGATTTTAACCAAGCGTTACAACATGTCAAAGAAAAACGTAACTGCATTAAACCAAACACTAGTTTTTTAACTCAATTGGAAACATATCAAGGTATATTAGACGCCATGAAAAACAAAGAAAAACTCCAACGTTCAAAGTCGGAAACGAATTTGAAGTCGCCGGGTTTAGTTGCTAAAAACGATAGGATTTTGGCAGGAAGTGAACCGACGCCGATGGTCCAAGCATTTGCTAGAAGTAATGCTCTACAAACAACTATGTCGGGTCAGGATCTGCGGCAAATTGGTGGTAGACCGAAATCTTGGTCGCCTGATAATCGAGTTGCTTCGAATTTATTACAGTGCCCCGCTGGACCCTCTTCTGTATCATTAGAACAGCTTAGTAAAGAACCAACATCAAAAGTTACATTCACAAATACAGTTACAGAAAAAACATCACAGAACATTGACAATGCAAATTTTAATGCGTCGCCTACGTCAGAAGTTGAAAATCGCAATGTACTTATGCCTTGCGAAAACGGACAGGCGTATAGCGTGTCACAAAATCAGATAGTCCATTTGCCACGAATGAATCAGCAACAAACTGAATTATCTGATACTGTACCTTCTGTGAAACATCGCGTAATTGAGTTGGAGACAGTTGCTAAATCTAATACAAAAAATCACATCGATAAAAAAGGATTAAGTTTGAATTTAAATGCACAATTTGACAATTCATCACCAAAGCACGGAAGTCCAGAAATAGATAATTCGTTAGAAGAAGAAAAGACGCCTCATAATATTATCGACGATCCGAATTCGAAACTTGCTCCGCAAATGTTGACGGCTGTCCTTGTTAAAAAAGAAATTTGGGATCCGGGAGAAAAGGAAGTGACAACTATATCTTATAGTGATAGTGGTATTAACAGTGTGTCCTACAAAACGTGTGATCTGACTGCACCAGCTCCTGTTCAAAATAACGATAGCAGCCTAGTATACACAACATCAACGAGACTTGTTGAAAAAACCAATTTAGTAACAGATGATATAGTTAATTGTACGGACAGTTCGGGTGTTTCTAGTGATATTCAATCAGAAACTGTCAATACTCAAACGAATATAGGTAATAATAATGGCACAAGAACTCTTCCTTTAATAAAAAAAGACGGAGATCCATTTTCGAATCAACTCGACAAAGTATTTGACCGAGAGGAACGCAAACAGCAAAGACAATCCACCATCGCTTCTTCTTCTTCAGTGCCTCCTTTACTACACCAGTGCGTAACAGAATTGTCGAGCGAAGGATCGGTCCGTGAATCTCCGTCTAGACAGAGTTCATGGAGTTCTTACGACAGCGCAGTTGTTTTAAATTATCAAGGCGAATTGAGAGACGTGCCTTCTCGTCACAGTTCGTGGGGTTCCGGAGATACGAGAACGTTGCCATCAAGAAATAGTTCGTGGGGTTCGTACGATATGCGTCCTAGCGGTCCTCCGATCAGCGAACAAAATAATTTGTCGGTGCAAGAAAAGTTCAATGTCGGGTCGGGTGGATTGTTTGCTTATGACAAAGAGGAAATACCTTGGTATCCGGGAACTGTGAAAAGAACTAAACAAAAACTCGAAGAAAATTCAGGTATTGTTAAAAGAGTTTGTTCGGAAAATAAATCTACCGAGGATAGTAAAAATGTTCGTAGATCTTCAGATTTAAATAGTGAATTAAATTTTAATGTAAATAATTCTTGTCCGTATCATTCTTCTGTTTCCGAAACAATCCCTCAGACGCAGTCGGTTACAGAAACTTATAATACGGCTTTATTAAATAATTCGAATTCTTTTTGTAATTGTGGTGTTAAAACAGAGGCTATGAACTTTTCTAATTCATCTGAAACTCTTATTTCAAATTCTAGTGAGCAAATAACAAGTACAAAAGAAATTAATATAAACAATGTAAATTCTTCGACCTCAAACTCGAATCATTTATTTTTCCCGAACGGATCGAGACTATCTGTGAGTGCGCCAGAAACTTCTTCGTTAAATCAAATATTATCCGAAAAATGTGTGAAGAACTCGAATTCTGCTAATAATATTGCTTCATTGTTAAATCAGTCGACTAAACATTTTTGTAATCCGAACTTTAATCCCACAATTCTGACAAATAATTCTGTGAAACAGCACAAAATATATTTAGAAAATCTAAGTAAAACCAATATTTTAGCTAAAAGATGTTCTTCAGTTGACGAGTCGGCTACAATGGAGTATGAAAACAATAAAAATACGTCGGGTATTGTAAAAATTTTAAAAAAGGAATTTGAAGCAAAAACCAGCACAAAAAATGATAAATGTGTAGACATGACAATAAACGAACAATCAAAAACAAAAGTTAGAAGCTTACCTTCATCGCCTGTTAGCACACACGTTGAATTAAAACCTGTATTAGAAATAAATACCGCACCTGACATAATAGATCCTCTCGAAGATTTATCGGTAAAAAAACTAGTCGGAAAATATGAAATCAACAGTATTGATAGTAAAACAGCACCGTCTGATACGCACATAAGTAGTAAAATCGATAGCAAAAGTCAAAGGTTAAGTCAGCATTTCAATTTAAATTCAAACAAAAACACTTTTATCGAAATACCTAAATGTACTCCGCCGATATCTAAATCGTTGGTTTCTAATCTTAAAATTGGTGAAACGGAATTTAAAAGACCTCCAGTCCCGCCGACTGTTGTTAAAAGTACAATGCCTAGTGTTTTAGCCAGTGTAATAACTAATGCAGCTAATAAAAAACAACAACAGCACGGAAGAACTCATCCGTTAACAAGATTGACCATTAATAAACGTCACAACAATCCAGTGTATAATACAATGTAGAGAATGAAAATACTGTTGAACCTTAAATAAGGTTACCAAAACCGGCCGCAATTTATAGATGTCGCTTATTATTTTGCGAAAAAAAAATGTTCATTTTATCAAAACATTCACATCGATATGTGATAAAAATACAGTTTAACATTATTTCCATATTTTCCCAAACGGTCATTTTTTTATTATATGTTTTATTAATTTAATGAAACGATTGGACAGAAATATCAACATTAAATTATGTCTAGCTTTGTTTGAATGAGCCATTTTCCTGAGAGTAGTTCCTTCAGTTATCTACGAGAGGCAGCACTTGTGGTAGGTACAAATATTATTTATTCCCCATTAGTGTCGTGTCATTTTAGTGGTATAACTTAATTATTTAATTAATGTAATGATAATAATAATTTAATAATTAAATTATATCACTAGAATGACACGGCACTATGGGAAATAAATAATGTTTGTACCTACCACAAGTGCTGCCTCTCGTGGATAATTGAAAGAACTAATCTCAGGAAAATGGCTTATTACGCCTACCCGTTTGAAGTTCAGTGTAGTGTAAATTTACACAAACTCAGAAAAGTGTACCTACACTTAACTATTTTAACGCGTATTTTTAAATTGTGGTTTTTAATCTAATTGTGGTTTTTAAGCTCTAAAAAAAATAGGTTATGACGAGTGTACACTTTGATACGCTAGATCGGTGGGAGTTTTAAATTTGCACGAACAGTCTGATATTATTTCATATCCGGTAGTGCAAACTCACAAAGTGTAGACAACTAGAAGAAAACTTTTATATTAGCCTAAATGGACCGAGGGCTTCCAATTTAAAGTAAATTTTATTTATTTTTTTTTTTAGTCGTTTTTGGTAATCTTGTTTGAAATTATTAAAGGAAATGGCTGTGAATTATGTAACTTATGTGTAAAATTGTTTTTGAGGACATACAAATATTATTGCTAATAAAAAAACGCATTTCTTGTATAGCTAATACAGTAGAATCCGGTTAGAACGACTTTCAAGGAACCGGCGACATTATGTCGTATTAACCGGACGACGCACAAAGCGACCGCATAATTTAAACTTGTTTTTATATAATACATATAAGTGTACAATAGATTAATTTCTATGAAAATAAAACAAAATATATTAACACTTACAAATACATATGTATGTATTATGTAACTTTAATGAAAATTAAACATTGCACATATGTGTGTATTACAGATCAGAGGAACAATATGTATTGTAATTTCGTTCTAACCGGACGATTATTATAAAATTAGGTCGCTCAAACCGGAGTCGTACTATACGGATACGCTTTCATAGTACGTCTATATGAAACCTAACTTGAGTTTGCATTTACGTCGCTAAAAACGGTTAGCTGTTATAAAAGAAGTCGTAATAGACGGACTCTACTGTATGTGAAGAAAAGAAAATAGCAATGCTAGTACAATGCAAAAAGTGATAATGATATTTAGAACAAATCGAATGTTTTATTTTAGAAGTGCATGATAGAGTTAAGAGGTAAATAATTGTTATAAAGAAAGATAATATTTGCAAGTCACAAGTTTCTCTAAGACTTTACTATTAAATTACAGGAATTTCTCTTGTTTTTCTTCCATGTAAGTATTACCAAATATTATTCAAGTACAGTAGAATGTCGCATAAGAAATGGTCCGACTTCTCAGAAATTATACTTTTGTTCAATCGCTCTAAATCTCACACTTTTCAGTGCACGCAGATTCAAAGCTGTCACTCAAACGTTCCTTCTTATAGACATGCGCGTCTTAATGAGTAGGAGAACGTTGGAGGAGAAAAATATAACTAGCCAAACAATACACATTAGCTATGTTCCAACCTGCTATAAATGGATCGTTTTGAAACGGTAACGAAACTGTTTTTATCGGTTTTGTGCGCATGCGTCAACCTTGCACAGTCCTGTGTGACGGTACAAACGTAGACATTGGTTGGAACGCTTTTGTGACCGTTTTGTGCATTAAATCATGACCATGCATATGATCAAAATATATAAACTGTCATTTGTCAAATGTAAATTCCTAATTTCAAACAAAACAAATCTCAAATGAAGAATAAAGAGATATTTGAACAGAGACGAGACAAAACAAATTACAAATGAATAAATAACTGTCTCAAGTTGGTATTGAAAAGAGACAAACGTAACAAAGTGCTTAATGCGCATGTCAGTTTAACAGTTTCATTTTGGTTTCATGTCTAGACTATGTACTGAAATGATCGTTCGGAGACAGTTCACAAACTATCACAAGTTTGATTGGAACGCTTTAAGAGTAGTCCACAAACGATCACAAGTTCGGTTGGAACGCGTTCTAACCACTGCGCATGAGCGTGACGGTAATATTACGGTATTCAGAGTGATTGGAACAAAGAGTAACTTTTCAGAGTTCTGTTCAAGACCAGTTTCATATTCCGCTAGGCGGCGACACTCAAATTATTATGTCGCACAGTGTACAATAAATTGAGAAACAGTCTATAGTGATATATCATATTATGTCTATGCGTTATACTTAATTATATTTGGTATAACAATTAAATTGAGCTAAATTACTGCCAAAATCAATGCCACACAAAATGTAGGATTGTAAAGTGTGTTTAGTGCTTTTTAAATGGCCGAGCCAACTATTTAATAGTAATTTTTCACTTCTAGAAACATATCAAAAAGAAAAAATCAAAAACAGCAGATGTATATGTTTTCAATATTGTATTATAATATATTGCAGTTTATAGATTTTTTTTACTACTGCTTACATAAAACTATAAAACACGTCAACCTTACTAGATGATTGCGTTAATTCGGAATGGTTTTTGCTTGATTGAAAATTTTTATCAATTAAGGCAAATCGTGATGCTTTTTTATGTATTTACAACAATCGAAGACATATTTTGTAAGAAATATGTGAAGAATATAAATCTTAAATGTTTCATTTTAACCCTCCAGTGTATGTGCGGATCGCAGTAGTTGTTAATTTTTCGCAACAGTACTGTCTCTTTTCATTGCATAGCACAATACACCGGAGGGTTAAAGTGATTTTATGTAATACTAATTTAATCAAAAACTGTACTGAATTAACGATCATTGTTCAGAGTAAACTTTTTGCTAAATTTGATTTGTTTTGAAAACGCTAAATAATATAATTTTACAAAAATGTCAAAATTTAATAAGTTGATATAAAATAATTGAAAATAAATATCTTAAAATGGCTGTCAAGCATTCTAGTCCTGTATGCATGTGTGAATAGCAGTTTAGTGGAAATTCGCAGCTGCACATATTTTAAAATGATTCCTCAAGCAAATTAAACATTTTTCGAATATAGTTTTTCACTTGTAATTATTTTAAACTATAAACTATATTATAAAAGAAATGTTATTCGTTGGGTATAAATAGATTTACCAAATATTTGCTTTTTGCAATTCTGTTAATTCTTTAAAATTGAAATAAACGTTCCATCTTTGACAATGTATTTTATAAAAGATGGGAAAGGTGTTCATTTGTAAATCGACCCATATAGGAAAATTACACTATTTTCAAAAATAAAACTAGCTTTTTATGTATGTACAAGTCGTGTTTTTGTCTTCTTTTTATGTAAAATTTTTGTACCATAGTTTATATATGAAAATTATAAAACATGTATTGTTTATTACATATTTCACAATATAATTTTATGAGCATAGACATTTTACAAAAAAAAATGAGTATTAGAAAAATTAAATTGTGTATATAAATTTTATTGGCTATTGATGTTTATTTAGGCACCTTTTCAATAAATTATCCAAAATCCGAAATTATTATAAACTAATATACCGAATTCCAAGTTCCTAACATCGTAGCTTCAACAGTATCGCGCCCAGTAAAAGTTTTTGGGAGGGGATTTCAACAAAAAGAATCCAAATTTTAATTTTATTAAACTGTTTCTTTTTTTACCCGACTGCCCCAAAAGGAGGGCAATATTAAATTAAAAAATACGAGTCGCAGTGCCAAATTCTGCGGACAAAAATTTGATCTCTCAATTTTAATACATCCAATAAAATATTCTAATTTTTCCTGATTTTAATATTCGGCATGCATTTTATCATAAACAAAAATTGGTATTTTTAAAAATTACGTTACAATTTCCAAATATAAAATTTTTAACTTCCCGCTAAGAAAATTGAAAATTTTCAAAAATAGGGAAGTTACTGATTTCACCCCGTTTTTCGAAAATCGAGTTTTCATCAGATCTCGACGTTTTGTAATCCTAGGAAGCTATTCTGACCATTTTTACGATGATGTCAATGTGTCTGTGTGTGTATGTAAACCTCTCATAACTTTTGAATGGCTTGACCGATCGAATCGCGATTTGCGGCATTCGAAAGGGTTCCACTGAACTTAGATTTCCTGAAAATTTGAACCGATTCGGCCCAATAGATTTTGAGAAATTCCAAAAAAACCGAAAAAAAAAGTTGTAAAAACGATGTTTTTCAAAATAACTTCTAGAATATTGTACCAATTGATTTCATAATCTAATCAGCTCTTCTCCTCAGAAAACTGCGTCGAATGCCGCTAAGCGGATCAAAATCGGTTAATCCATTCGAGAGATATCGTAGTCAACAGATTTCGAAAAAAGTGTTTTTTCAAAATAACTTCGAGATTTCTCAACCAATCGATTTTGTACCTCTTACAATATTTTTAGAACTTAAAAAACTGCGTCGAATGCCGTTTTAAAGATCAAAATCGAACAACGCGTTCAAAAGTTATAGCTTATCAAAAATTAAAATAGTGTTATCAGCAATTTTCAGCTCAAAAATCTACGTTTGGGTATATTATCAAGCGCTTTGAACTCAAAGCGCTTGAAAATAGCGGGAAGTTCCAGGGATGGCCTGCAGGGTCAACCGATTTTTACTTCCCACCTCTACTATGGTAGAGAAGTAATGGATTTAGTCCGAAAAAAAGGTCCAAAATTTTGAAGTTTTTTGGATTTTTGACAAATCACAAACGATGATGACTGCTATCCCTAGTTGCTTGTACTTGCACGTATATCAATATTATGCGTTTATACCATGGTATGATTCATTCCAGATGCTGTTTGCAGTCGCGAACGTGGTTACGTGCATTGTGAAAAAAACATGGTTTTGTTTTTTTTCATATAAAAAACCGTTTCTTTTCCGTGTTTTTTTTTCAGGTCTGAAAAAAACGGTTCTTTTACATCACTAATTCTGATGTTTTCATTCAGGTTTTTGTTTGGATTTCTAAAAGAGCCCCCAAACTTTGTGTGCCCAAGGGTCCCTGCTTGGCCTTAGACGACCCTGGATATAAACAGCATCTGAGATGTTTGAGTTTTCTTAAAATGCCAAAAGTAAGAAAACCCACCTCTTTGTACAAATTTGCGAAATTTTTGAAAAATAAATTCTACCCGATTCGTTTGAGTCTATTTATAGAAAAAAATAGCACTGAATCGACTCCAACAGACCGCACTTTTAGTTTCAAAGATATAAACAGCATCTGAGAGATTTTTGAGTTTTCTTAAAAATGCCAAAAGTAAGAAGACTCCCCTCTTTGTACAATTTGCGAAATTTTTTAAAAATAAATTCGACCCGATTCGTCTGATATTAAGTCTATTTATAGAAAAAATAGCGCTGAATCGACTTCAACAACCCGCACTTTTAGTTTCAAAGATATAAACAGCATCTGAGAAATTTTTGAGTTTTCTTAAAAATGCCAAAAGTAAGAAGACCCCCATCTTTGTACAATTTGCGAAATTTTTTAAAAATAAATTCGACCCGATTCGTCTGATATTAAGTCTATTTATAGAAAAAATAGCGCTGAATCGACTCGCAACAACCCGCACTTTTAGTTTCAAAGCAAAAAAAGCCGACTGCGTCAAGATTTTAAGTTTTCCAATTTGTTTTCTTCCTTTTAGTTAATGTAATTTTTGTGCTGTCGTGCTTTTTTTTAAGGATTAATTTTTATTTTCTTTGTTATTAAAACAATTTTTTATTTGCATTCTAGCAATTAGGCGTCTAGGGTCCACCATAAAGAATTTCCCGTGACGTCATATACTCAGTATCACTCATGAGACTATGACGAATCAATCGACACCTCATTTATAAAAATCCATCAAGCAATTACTAACTTGATTTTTTGCTTCTGACAATATGGCATCTAGCGTCCGCCATTCTGAATATTCCGCGACGTCATATACCCAGTGTCACTCATGAGATTATGATAAAGTGACCATCCGTCTCGATTTAGGCGGGACAGTCCCGATTTCAAGCCACGAGTCCCGATTCAACAAGCGTCCCTCTTTTGTCCCGTTTTCATTAAATCACGTGCATTAAGAATATTTATTTTTTGTCATTAGATATTTTAGAGGTTTCTAGCGAGTTTTTGGGGGTTTCTAGCGAGTTTTTGGGGGTTTTTAGTGAGTTTTTGGGGGTTTTTAGCAAGTTTTTGTGGGTTATTAGCGATTATTTGGGGGTTTCTAGCGAGTTTTTGGGGGTTTTTAGCCAGTTTTTGGGGGTTTCTAGAAAGTTTTGGGGATTTCTTGCGGGACGAAATTCCGGTGTTTCGGGACGAAATTCCGGTTTTTCGGGACGAAATTCCGGTTTTTTCGGGACGAAATTCCGGCTTTTTGGGACGAAATTCCGGTTTTTCGGGACGAAATTCCGGTTTTTCGGGACGAAATTCCGGTTTTTTGGGGACGAAATTCCGGTTTTTCGGGACGAAATTCCGGTTTTTCGGGACGAAATTCCGGTTTTTCCGGACGAAATTCCGGTTTTTCCGGACGAAATTCCGGTTTTTCGGGACGAAATTCCGGTTTTCGGGACGAAATGCCGGTTTTTCGGGACGAAATTGCGGTTTTTCGGGACGAAATGCCGGTTTTTCGGGATGAAATTCCGGTTTTTCGGGACGAAATGCCGGTTTTTCGGGACGAAATTCCGGTTTTTCGGGACGAAATTCCGGTTTTTCGGGACGAAATTCCGGTTTTTCGGGACGAAATTCCAGTTTTTTGGGACGAAATTCCGGTTTTTTGGGACGAAATTCCGGTTTTTCGGGACGAAATTCCGGTTTTTCGGGACGAAATTCCGGTTTTTCGGGACGAAATTCCGGTTTTTCGGGACGAAATTCACGGTTTTTTAGGACGAAATTCCGGTTTTTTGGGACGAAATTCCGGTTTTTCGGGACGAAATTCCGGTTTTTCGGGACGAAACTCCGGTTTTTCGGGACGAAACTCCGGTTTTTCGGGACGAAACTCCGGTTTTTCAGGACGAAATTCCGGTTTTTCGGGACGAAATTCCGGTTTTTCGGGACGAAATTCCGGTTTTGCGGGACGAAACTCCGGTTTTTCGGGACAAAACTCCGGTTTTTCGGGACGAAACTCCGGTTTTTCGGGACGAAACTCTGGTTTTTCGGGAAGAAATTCCGGTTTTTTGGGACGAAATTCCGGTTTTTCGGGACGAAATGCCGGTTTTTCGAGACGAAATTCCAGTTTTTCGGGACGAAATTCCGGTTTTTCGGGACGAAATTCCGGTTTTTTGGGACGAAATTCCGGTTTTTCGGGACGAAATTCCGGTTTTTCGGGACAAAATTCCGGTTTTTCGGGACGAAATTCCGGGTTTTCGGGACGAAATTCCGGTTTTTCGGGACGAAATTCGGTTTTTCGGGACGAAATTCCGGTTTTTCGGGACGAAAGTCCGGTTTTTCGGGACGAAATTCCGTTTTTTTGGGACGAAATTCCGGTTTTTCGGGACGAAATTCCGGTTTTTCGGGATGAAACTCCGGTTTTTTGGGACGAAATTCCGGTTTTTCGGGACGAAATTCCAGTTTTTCGGGACGAAATTCCGGTTTTGCGGGACGAAATTCCGGTTTTTCGGGACGAAATTCTGGTTTTTCGGGACGAAATTCCGGTTTTTCGGGACGAAATTCTGGTTTTTCGGGACGAAATTCCGGTTTTTCGAGACGAAATTCCGGTTTTTCGGGACAAAATTCCGGTTTTTTGGGACGAAATTCCGGTTTTTCGAGACGAAACTCCGGTTTTTCGTGACGAAATTCCGGTTTTTCGGGACGAAACTCCGGTTTTTCGGGACGAAATTCCGGTTTTTTGGGACGAAATTCCGGTTTTTCCGGACGAAATTCCGGTTTTTCCGGACGAAATTCCGGTTTTTCCGGACGAAATTCCGGTTTTTCCGGACGAAATTCCGGTTTTTCCGGACGAAATTCTGGTTTTTCGGGACGAAATTCCGGTTTTTCGGGACGAAATGCCGGTTTTTCGGGACGAAATTGCGGTTTTTTAGGACGAAATGCCGGTTTTTCGGGATGAAATTCCGGTTTTTCGGGACGAAATGCCGGTTTTTCGGGACGAAATGCCGGTTTTTCGGGACGAAATTCCGGTTTTTCTGGACGAAATTCCGGTTTTTCGGGACGAAATTCCAGTTTTTTGGGACGAAATTCCGGTTTTTTGGGACGAAATTCCGGTTTTTCGGGACGAAATTCCGGTTTTTCGGGACGAAACTCCGGTTTTTCGGGACGAAATTCTGGTTTTCGGGACGAAATTCCGGTTTTTCGGGACGAAATTCCAGTTTTTTGGGCCGAAATTCCGGTTTTTTTGGACGAAATTCCGGTTTCTTGGGACGAAAGTCCGGTTTTTCGGGACGAAACTCCGGTTTTTCGGGACGAAACTCCGGTTTTTCGGGACGAAACTCCGGTTTTTCGGGACGAAATTCCGGTTTTTCGGGACGAAATTCCGGTTTTTCGGGACGAAATTCCGGTTTTTCGGGACGAGATTCCGGTTTTTCGGGACGAAATTCCGGTTTTTCGGGACGAAATTCCGGTTTTTCGGGACGAAATTCCGGTTTTTCGGGACGAAATTCCGGTTTTTCGGGACGAAATTCCGGTTTTTCGGGACGAAATTCCGGTTTTTCGGGACGAAACTTCGGTTTTTCGGGACGAAACTCGGGTTTTTCGGGACGAAATTCCGGTTTTTCGGGACGAAATTCCGGTTTTTCGGGACGAAATTCCGGTTTTTCGTGACGAAATTCCGGTTTTTCGGGACGAAATTCCGGTTTTTCGGGACGAAATTCCGGTTTTTCGGGACGAAATTCCGGTTTTTTCGGGACGAAATTCCGGTTTTTCGGGACGAAATTCCGGTTTTTCGGGACGAAATTCCGGTTTTTCGGGACGAAATTCCGGTTTTTCGGGACGAAATTCCGGTTTTTCGGGACGAAATTCCGGTTTTTCGGGACGAAATTCCGGTTTTTCGGGACGAAATTCCGGTTTTTCGGGACGAAATTCCGGTTTTTCGGGACGAAACTCCGGTTTTTTGGGACGAAATTCCGGTTTTTCGGGACGAAATTCCGGTTTTTCGGGACGAAATTCCGGTTTTTCGGGACGAAATTCCGGTTTTTCGGGACGAAATTCCGGTTTTTCGGGACGAAATTCCGGTTTTTCGGACGAAACACCGGTTTTTCGGGACGAAACTTCGGTTTTTCGGGACGAAATCCCGGTTTTTCGGGACGAAATTCCGGTTTTTCGGGACGAAATTCCGGTTTTTCGGGACGAAATTCCGTTTTTTCGGGACGAAATTCCGTTTTTCGGGACGAAATTCCGGTTTTTCGGGACGAAATTCCGGTTTTTCGGGACGAAATTCCGGTTTTTCGGGACGAAATTCCGGTTTTTCGGGACGAAACTCCGGTTTTTCGGGACGAAACTCCGTTTTTCGGGACAAAATTCCGGTTTTTCGGGACGAAATTCCGGTTTTTCGGGACGAAATTCCGGTTTTTCGGGACGAAATTCCGGTTTTTCGGGACGAAAATCCGGTTTTTCGGGACGAAATTCCGGTTTTTCGGGACGAAATTCCGGTTTTTCAAGACGAAATTCCGGTTTTTCGGGACGAAACTCCGGTTTTTCGGGACGAAACTCCGGTTTTTCGGGACGAAATTCCGGTTTTTCGGGACGAAATTCCGGTTTTTCGGGACGAAATTCCGGTTTTTCGGGACGAAATTCCGGTTTTTCGGGACGAAATTCCGGTTTTTCGGGACGAAATTCCGGTTTTTCGGGACGAAATTCCGGTTTTTCGGGACGAAATTCCGGTTTTTCGGGACGAAATTCCGGTTTTTCGGGACGAAATTCCGGTTTTTCGGGACGAAATTCCGGTTTTTCGGGACGAAACTTCCGGTTTTTCGGGACGAAATTCCGGTTTTTCGGGACGAAACTTCCGGTTTTTCGGGACGAAATTCCGGTTTTTCGGGACGAAACTCCGGTTTTTCGGGACGAAATTCCGGTTTTTCGGGACGAAATTCCGGTTTTTCGGGACGAAATTCCGGTTTTTCGGGACGAAATTCCGGTTTTTTGGGACGAAATTCCGGTTTTTCGGGACGAAATTCCGGTTTTTCGGGACGAAATTCCGGTTTTTCGGGACGAAATTCCGGTTTTTCGGGACGAAATTCCGGTTTTTCGGGACGAAATTCCGGTTTTTCGGGACGAAACTCCGGTTTTTCGGGACGAAATTCCGGTTTTTCAGGACAAAACTCCGGTTTTTTGGGACGAAACTCCGGTTTTTCGGGACGAAATTCCGGTTTTTCGGAACGAAACTCCGGTTTTTCGGGACGAAATTCCGGTTTTTCGGGACGAAATTCCGGTTTTTCGGGACGAAATTCCGGTTTTTTGGGACGAAACTCCGGTTTTTCGGGACGAAATTCCGGTTTTTCGGGACGAAATTCCGGTTTTTCGGGACGAAATTCCCGTTTTTCGGGAAGAAATTCCGGTTTTTCGGGACGAAACTCCGGTTTTTCGGGACGAAATTCCGGTTTTTCGGGACGAAATTCCGGTTTTTCGGGACGAAATTCCGGTTTTTCGGGACGAAATTCCGGTTTTTCGGGACGAAATTCCGGTCTTGGGAGTTTCTAGCAAGTTTTTGGGATTTCTAGCGAGTTTTTGAGGATTTCTAGCAAGTTTTTGGGGGTTTCTAGCAAGTTTTTGAGGGTTTCTAGCGAGTTTTTGGGGGTTTTTAGCAAGTTTTTGGGGGTTTTTAGCAAGTTTTTGGGGGTTTCTAGCGATTTAGGTGGGACAGTCCCGATTTCGAGCCACGAGTCCCGATTCAACAAGCGTCCCGCTTTTGTCCCGTTTTCATTAAATCACGTGCATTAAGAATATTTATTTTTTGTCATTAGATATTTTTACCCACTCAAGGTATTTTATTTATCAATAATTATATAATTGATACCTACCTTAAAAAGTGAATAATATT
The DNA here is from genome assembly GCA_039654895.1 of Mongoloraphidia duomilia. Classification (NCBI taxonomy): domain Eukaryota; kingdom Metazoa; phylum Arthropoda; class Insecta; order Raphidioptera; family Raphidiidae; genus Mongoloraphidia; species Mongoloraphidia duomilia. The sequence goes on from CM077517.1 coordinate 677,122, forward strand.
TAAAATAAAAACTCGCTAAAACCCCCAAAAACTCGCACAAAATCCTTAAAAACTCGCTAGAAACCCCCAAAAACTCGCTAGAAATCCCCAAAAACTCGCCAGAAACTCCCAAAAACTCGCTAGAAACCCCCAAAAAAACGCTAGAAACCCCCAAAAACTCGCTAAAACCCCTTAAAAACTCGCTAGAAACTCCCAAAAATTCGCTAAAAACCCTCAAAAACTCGCTAGAAACTCCCAAAAATTCGCTAAAAACCCTCAAAAACTCGCTAGAAACTCCCAAAAATTCGCTAAAAACCCTCAAAAACTCGCTAGAAACTCCCAAAAATTCGCTAAAAACCCTCAAAAACTCGCTAGAAACTCCCAAAAATTCGCTAAAAACCCTCAAAAACTCGCTAGAAACTCCCAAAAATTCGCTAAAAACCCTCAAAAACTCGCTAGAAACTCCCAAAAATTCGCTAAAAACGCTCAAAAACTCGCTAGAAACTCCCAAAAACTCGCTAAAAACCCTCAAAAACTCGCTAGAAACTCCCAAAAATTCGTTAAAAACCCTCAAAAACTCGCTAGAAACTCCCAAAAATTCGCTAAAAACCCTTAAAAACTCGCTAGAAACTCCCAAAAATTCGCTAAAAACCCTCAAAAACTCGCTAGAAACCCCCAAAAACTTGCTAGAAATCCCCAAAAACTCGCAAGAAATCCCCCAAAACTCACTAGAAACACCCAAAAACTCGCTAGAAACCCCCAAAAACTCGCTAGAAACCCCCATAAAATCGCTAGAAACCCCCAAAAACTTGCTAAAAACTCGCTAAAAACCCCCAAAAACTCGCTAGAAACCCTTAAAAACTTGCTAGAAATCCCCAAAAACTCGCAAGAAAACCCCCAAAACTCACTAGAAACCCCAAAAACTCGCTAAAAACCCCCAAAAACTCGCTAGAAACCCCCAAAAATTCGCTAAAAACCCCCAAAAACTTGTAGAAATCCCCAAAAACTCGCAAGAAATCCCCAAAAACTCGCAAGAAATCCCCCAAAACTTTCTAGAAACCCCCAAAAACTCGCTAAAAACCCCCAAAAACTCGCTAGAAACCCCCAAAAAATCGCTAATAACCCCCAAAAACTTGCTAAAAACCCCCAAAAACTCGCTAAAAACCCCCAAAAACTCGCTAGAAACCCTCAAAAACTCGCTAGAAAACTAGCTAGTTTTTGGGGATTTCTAGCGAGTTTTTGGGGGTTTTTAGCGAGTTTTTGGGGGTTTCTGGCGAGTTTTTGGGGGTTTCTGGCGAGTTTTTGGGGGTTTATAGCGCGTTTAAGGCTTTTTTGGGCATGGAACCCAACGGTTGCCTGCGCTGGGTTTTTATAGACCTTGTCCCGCTTTTTGATATTCAGGATTTGGTCACTTTAGATTATGACGAATCGACACCTTATTTATCAAGCCATTGTTGACTTTTGATTTTTGGGTTCTGACAAAATGGCGTCTAGCGTCCGCCATACTGAATTTTCCGTGACGTCATATACCCAGTGTCACTCGTGAGATTAAGACGATAGCTTCCATGTTATGACGAATCTATCGACACCTCATTTTTCAAAATTCATCAAACTGTTTGGAGTACCTGGAAATACAGAATCTCAGCCACATACACACGTTTGAAATAACATATAACCTGTACTTTGCTTTCGCCCAGTAGGGCAAAAAGAACCATATCCATCAATTTAAAGTATTTTATATTTTACACTGTAACAATATTTCGATTTAAATATCAATATCTTATTTTTTTATAAACAAAATTATGCATAAACTCGTATAATTATCGACAACACCATAAATAAGCATACTAAGATAGTCCAAGCGGCAGGTAATAAATGAAGGGGGTTACCTGAAAAGTATTCCGAAGTTAATGATATTTTGGTATGTTGTTTGTGGGTACTCTGTGGAGTAGAATCTGAGTTTTCGACCTCGAGGACCCTGTGCTAACGTGGGGGGAGCCGAAAAATCACGGAATTTTACCACCTGTTTTGCTTTTTTCGAAATCTCTCAGAAACGGTCGACTTAAGCAATTCTTTCATTATGTAATGTTTTAAAGAGGATTACATTTCCTACAATTTTCATTCCCACAACTTTTCTGTGGTACTAATGGTAAGCATGCTGCAGCTTCTTGAAAATCACCCGCTCGGCTTTTTGTAACCTTGGTAACCAATGTGTAACATGTGTATTTTCAATTTGAAATTCGATGAAGAACAAAATAAATAAAACTATTGAAAACAACATTACATTTTAACCATTGGTTACCAAGATTACAAAAAGCCGAGCGGGTGATTTTCAAGAAGCTGCAGCGCGCTTACCATTAGTACCACAGAAAAGTTGTGGGAATGAAAATTGTAGGAAATGTAATCCTCTTTAAAACATTACATAATGAAATGAAAGAATTGCTTGAGTCGACAGTTTCTGAGAGAATTCGAAAAAAGCAAAAAAGGTGGTAAAATTTCGTGATTTTTCGGCTCCCCCCACGTTAGCATAGAGTACCCACAAACATACCAAAATATCATTTCCTTCGGAATACTTTCCAGGTAAAAAGTACCTGGCTGCTGAACTATTTACAGTATCGATTAATGTGAAACTAACAAAGATTTTAAAATCTTGCACAAAAAATTATACACTGAAATACTCAATTAATGGGAATTAAAATAAAAATAAGTCATTACATGAAGATAATTAATTAGTTAATGACATTTATTTCTAAAATATTTACAAATCAGTACAATTCAACATTTCACCTTTTGGCAAAATTCACTTATATTTTCTTTCAACACATTAATATAAATTTTCATGTAGTACGTTACACTCTCGATAGAGGACCAGTTGCAATGCCTCCAATAGATATTTCATTGGTCAATATACAATTGATGACTTAAAATTTAAGTAAGAACGATGCGGCCTATTAACAAACTGTGCCGTAATAGAGTGCCCGCGGTGAGAGATGAAGCCAGGCACGTCATCAATAATATGCTAGTGAACGCCTGCTTGCCCGCAGACAGTGCCGTGTACACAAAACTGCACATTGGGTTTTTTAATTCCACCTCTAGAAAACACTCGACGCTCATGGATCTACAAAACAGCCAATAGCAAGCTAGAAGGCGGGCGCAATGCATTCACGTTACTATGACGCGGTGGCTTCATCTTTCGCCGCGCGAGGTCTATTGTGGAAGTACAGTAGATTCTGATTAATTGATGCAATCGGTTAATCGGAGCAGTCGTTTATTTGGAGCTAAAAACTAGAAGTTGTTTTTCTAATTTGGGACAATTTAATCAGAACTGCTAGATGACGTAATAAGTTGTTCATTCAAGTAACGAACGTGTGTGTAATTAGTTGAAGGTAACACCATATCACAGTATGTCCAGTAAACCTTCTGATAGGTCTGGCCAAGTGCTATCAAAATAACAAAACATGACCCCTTACAGTTTAATCTTTATTATTAAAAAAAAAAAAATAATGAATTGAAAATATGAATTGGTGCTAGGCCCAAATAACCTTTAGCTGTTGGTGGTCTTTAAAATACAATTAATTACAGTTTAATCGTTCTGAACGCATGTGGTGCCCACAGTCTCAAAAACTTGTTTATAACATCCAGATTTAGCTGATTAAGCTGTGACCGTATGGGTGATTCATGATTTATTTAAAGTCACCAACAGCTGGTGTTAATTGGGCCTAGCACCAATTCATATTTTTAAAATTGTGTTTTAAAGACCACCAACAGCTAAGGTTATTTGGGCCTAGCACCATTTCATATTTTCAATTCATTATTTTTTTTTAATAATAAATTGAAAATCCAATTGACACTTTTACCAGCTCTCGGGCTAGAACGCGGGAACTGGGGACTTGTAAGAGGAACCAAAGCAACGCTATGTAAACAACAGCATTGCTACACGCTCGGCCATTCTCAAGCCCTCCCCTACTCTATGATATCTCTATATTGTGTGAAGTTATCCAAGCTTCTAATGAATTCTACTTTAAACCTACGAAATAAAGTAGGTTACAGGTTCAGACAATTTGTTTCTGCATAATTAGGGCAGCCCCTTAATGGCTTTAAATCTTGATGTGTTCCAAGAAACATGAATCTACTGTAATTCAACTTCTATTCAAAAACATTCTCAGCAATTCATTTTTGTAATGATTAGTTTTAAAAATGTTCCACTAACAAAATAGACATTTGGCGACCAATCAGTGATATAAAATACTAATGATAGCTAATAAAACAAAAAAAATGTAACAGCATTTGTACACCGTGGACAAAAAAAAATGAAATACTGTTTTTCAATTAACATATATCAATTTTTTAGCTTTCTAAACAAGTTGTAAAATCTGCCGCTTTCAAAATAATAAATGCTTGAAGTATCAATTATAACCAAAATTTTAAATTTATACCTTAAAAATACTAGGATAAATAATCAATAAACGTTAATCATTATAAAAATAGAAACACGATGTTAATTTTTATCACAGGAAAGGGAATTTTTTTATGAGAAGCCACCTCGTTGTTTTGTGTTCTCAAACTTCCAAAATGTTAAAATAGATTGTTTTTGTTTTTAAAATTTTTTTTTGTAAAAGCAGTATTTCTTTTGGAATTTTAACCATTAAGTAATTTTTTGATGTGTAAACATCTTAGCTTTCGTGTCACGGTACGGGCTAAATGGGAATTTGTCATTATTTTGATCATCAGATGTAGTTAACCCTTAGCTAGACGCGTGAGGTGTCCACGATACCAGGCAATATACAGGATAAATACATCTTAAACAATGCAGTGAAATATCTCGTAAACGGTACAAACCATAAGAAATGTTTTATACAAAAGTTATAGAGTGTCAAGGAGGACAGAACACTGAGATATTAACGGTAAGTTCGGTTTTACGCTCGATTGATCGAGCCGAGCGAACAGATTTTTGGTCACGTGACAAGCGAGCAAATCGAGCCATCTAAACAATTCCGAACGTAATCTAGCAGATTTTTCCAAACGTCAGAATAAATGGCCCCAGCAAGTTAAATTCTTATTACTAAAGCCGAAATACATTCTTTATTGCTCCTCATTTTAATTTAATTCAACATTGTTATAATAATAAATCATGATTCACAATTTTTTTCGTTTTTATTCCTTAATTTTAAAATTAATACTACTACCGGTTGTTGATTTTTTCGACCCATAGATATAATAAATATTTTATTTAATCATTCTGTGCGATATAGACTTATTGGTTATTACTATTCTTTGAATAAATATTATTCGTGTATTTTTACCTATTGAAAAATTATCTCATATAAATAAACTTCGAAATTTATCCATTCTCACAACAAGGGTTTCCGCTCATTTTTAAAATGAATGCTCTGAAGTTGGTTAAATCTGCTTGCTCGCTCGCTTTCCTCGGAGCAAATCGAGCGCGCTCGATCTGCTCCAGATCTTAAAACCGAACGCAGGATAGAGATCTTTCAGAGCATATAAATGTTAAATTCGAACGTATTAGAGCACTCCGATCAATCTGAGCGTAAAACCGAACTTACCCCAAATTTAACATAGGTAGGGCTGTGAAGGTCAGGCGAAGGTCAGCTTCGATTTTTAAATTGTAACATTGCATTTTTATTCCAGAATACGATACAGTATTTAATAGTGAAGGTACATATGAGCTAAAGTTAATAAATATTGAGATATTTAGAAATTAAATAACAGCCAAAAAATGAACGACAATTATAGGTAAATTATGGCATAGCAGATAGCCATGATACCGACCTTCTTGGCTTGAATTCAATTCATAAAAGAACCGAATTAACAAATTAAATTTGCTATTTAATTTGTAAATATCTCAATATTCATTAGCTTTAGCTCATATGTACCTTAATAATTTACTGTTCACTATTAAATACTGTATCGTATTCTGGAATAAAAATGCACTGTTACGATTAAAAAATCGAAGCTGACCTTCGCCTGACCTTCACAGCACTACCTATGTTAAATACGATATCACAGTCTTCTGTCCCCCTTGACACTATAACTTTTGTATAAAACATTTTTTATGGTTTGTACCGTTTACGAGATATCTCACTGCATTGTTTAAGATGTGCTACCCTGTATATATTTTGTAACCGCGCATTACTAAGGGTTAAGTCATGTGAGGTATGTTTATCTGGCAATTGTGGAAACTAAAAAATAAATTTTTATTAAAACCAGTACACGTTCATAATTTTTTCGAACGAAACCAATATGAGCTCACATGTTTACACATCAACTCTTGTGAGTACCGCGTCACTCAAATCTTTTGTTTTCAGGTCAGAGGCTGGAAATAATTGGCATCCATTCAGCGTCGTAACTAGGGCCTGGCAACCGGAGCCCGCGCCTGACCCCTGACGCAATCAACGATGCGCCGATGATCCTAGTTACGACGCTGGGCATCCTTAAGGTCTTACTAAAATACGAATAAAATTTTTTATATATTTAATGTTAATAATATATAGCGTAGAAAAATATAAGTCTAATAAAAGAATAATAAACGTTTTTATTCAAACTTATGCTCGATTTCTGATACGGCTTTCAGCTTTAAATCTAAATTTAGGAATGTCATTTGTTTTCAACAACTAAACGGAGATCTCCACCAGGCGCGGATCCAGCCCTCAAAAAAGGTTGTGATCACGGCCACCCGAAAATCGGCCAAGTGCGAGTCATACTACAGACTCGCTCACGAAACGTCAAACAGTACAAACTACTAGACTAGTAGCCAAAATAAAAAAGTCACTCGCATTCTTACCCGCACGGTTCGTTTTTTTTTTAATTTGATTAAGGAATTACAGATATAACATCAGCCTATCGACCTCAAGTAGGGTTGAGGGCATGCCCACCGTGCCCACAACGGTGGATCCGCGCTTGATCTCCATTTAGTTGAAAACAAACATTCTTAGATTTAGATTTAAAGCTAAGCCGTATTAGAAACCCAGCATTAAATTTTGCTTGCTCATAATACCAAGTGTTCTTAAATGCCTGAAGTTATCTAATTAAAAACATAATTTGTCCTTTTCTCCCTAGTCCAAAGGATAGATTTTTTTTAATCACATGTCATAATTTGTGATTTTGTATTACGAGTTATATAAAAAAAATTATTTACAATTGTTTTTTCCACGTTTCAAAAAATTTAATGATTAAATTAATGGTGTGCACAAACGTGAGGGTAAATATGGCAAAAATATAGATGAAAGAAGTTATAAATAAGTTTATTTTACTATTCGAATCAATTTTTAAAATTAATAAGTTTCGAGGTTCTCATAAATAAAAAAATATTCAGTCTTAAAATAACATTTATTTCTGATTCGTATTGTTGGTGCAAAATTTATATTTAATTTTATAGCAGACAGATTTTTTAAACAATCGAATATTTTACAGAAAAACTAAAAATCCAGCCTTTAGCCTGTTCTCTATCACTTTAATGTCCGATCTTCTTACTTTACGAATTCAAAAGTTAACTTCGATTTCTACAGAAATTACTATAAGCCAGGTTTTATCATCAATCTGACTGCTTTCAAAAAGTTGACACTCATTGATTTAATTAAACAATAATATAAAATGTTAATAAATATACAACTTTCCTATTAAACATACTACAGAGCAGTGTTTCCCAATTTTGGTACCTGACGGCAGATCCGGATTTCTGCCTAAGCCAACAAGGCACCGGCCAAGGGACCCAGCCGCCGAGGGGGCCCTGGCCAGGGCGGAGATGGAAATTAAAGAAAAAGAAGCCCAAACATTTTGTAAGATAACCCAATTGGCGACTTTTTTTTGCTAAATTGCCATTCATTTTCATTTCCCCCCTTTTTTTGGGCTTGGGGGGCCCAGCTGTCGAGTGCCTAGGGGCCCTGGGTCTTTAAGTCCGGGCCTGCCTGACGGATTTTAGGTGATACAACACGGTAGAAAAAGGTTTTCAAAATAAAGATCTTCCTAGTTTGTGAATTATCCGCAAAATTTTAGCGGTATAACTTAATCATTTAATTAATTTAATAATAATAATTTAATAATTAAGTTATACCACTAAAATGACACGACACTAATGGGGAATAAATAATGTTTGTACCTACCACAAGTGCTGTCTCCTGTGGATAATTGAAAGAACTACTCTCAGGAAAATGGCTCATTATACACTTACTGAGTTTAGACATGAAAGTGGTACGCAAAAGGTCGAAGTTTGGGAAACACTGCAATAGAGGGTATAGAAAAACAGAATAATACCCTGCAAATAATGCCGTCATGATAAGCTACAACAAATTCATACTGTTCCATTCACACTATTATTAACTAAATCAGCTTCATTTTTATGCTTTAACCATACACTATGGACTGCTCAAGCCGTATTCCGTCTAATAGAAACACACACTACAAGTGTGTCCAACAGACGATAATGCGCAAGCGCCAAACTTACACTATGTATTAATATTGCAAATAATTAATGACAATCGAAAGAACCTTACTCTGTCCTTCAAAAGTAACTATGTAGTTACAAGTTAATTAAATTAAGACTTAAAAGTCAACTTGCAACCCACCTTATATAATTTGTCATCTTATCAGGATGGAACCAGTGTGTATTGATATGTTGGTTACGCGGTACAGCTGGGCTTGAGCAGTTTATTAGTGTACGGTCGGAGTTTTTACGCCATTTGACTTGGGCAACACAAATCATACCCAAAGTTCTGATCGGCATGAAGGTTCAAATACAATTACAAAATAAAATTTAATAGTTCATTTTTATACAAAATCTTGATGCAATACAATTTCAATTTTATTTTCAATATTTTGCTCAAAACTGAAAAATCAAATTTTATAAATAATTTACGTTTTTTGCGATCAGTAGGTATGATTTTTTTCATAATTCATCTGATTTATAATTCGATTTAAAAAAATCTTTCCCAAATATTTAAATAAATACTTATAATACATTAGTTTTAAAAATGGCAAAATTAAATGTCGTATCAACTTGGCACAAGTCTAAAATGATTTTAATTTTTGATGTGTAAAAATCTGTACTGGCCCCTCCCCTCTAATTCTAACTAGAGTGACTCGAAAAGAAAGCCTTCAATGCCAGTTATATTCTAACCTTGGTCAGCTGTCAAACTTCTTTTTTGAGGTTATAATATGTAGTTGTCACAATTTTTTTTTTTAAAGAAACAATCATTTTCCCAGATTTTTCCAACCTCGACATTTGTACCTACATGTTTTTAATAATAAAGTTGAGTCCTGATTATCCAACACCTCCACGAGACTGATCGAGCCAGCAATTATGAACCTACTTCTCTAATAAAATGTATTATAGTACAAATAATCATAAAACAGTTACTGGACCATAAATTTTATAAACAAGATTTCAAACTTTCACTGAATTTTCATTAAATTTCAATTTTTTTCTTCTTTCGCATCTACCATTTCCGTATTATTCTACCTAGTAACTCTAATCAGCGTCGTAGCTACGGCCTGGCGCCAGGGGCGCTAACACCGAGAGGGCGCAATCAGCTATGCGAAAATGATTATTTTCAAGCAAAGAGCGCGAACTCAAAATCTTGCCAGGGGCGCCTATTTATGTCGGATAATCGGGTCTCTACTGCAAAAAATAATAAAATTCATGTTGTGAAATGGAAATATACATCGCTATTATTTTAAAAAGATTCGAGTTACAAAAAAAAATAAAACACATCGACTGTTATCTTAATATTAAAATATTCTTATCAGGTACTGGTTTTACAGTACACCATTATAATTTATATTTAAATAATGTACGACAGACGGCTCGTGTTCTAATTACAAGTTATTTGTATATTCAATTACCACGTGTTTTCTCTATTAAATATTTTATCTTTTTTTTTCAGAAATACTGTTTTCAATGTAAATCAACAAAACTTATTAACGAAATACGAAAAATCGCAAAAAAGAAAATCACAGTTATTACTTTTTTGTATACAAATCCAAACAATCAAACTGTCCATAATGATACACACAAAACTGGGCCGTACGGGGACGAAATGAACTAGCTCCCAAATAGAAACTTATTACCTCAGTTACAGACGCTAATGACCTCTGATGTTGAGCGTCTATAATTCACAATTCATTAATTCTATTACCTCAGTTGTTAAGTGTCCATTATTTGCATTTTCTAACTCACAAAACGATAACGGGTATACTAATTTAACATTAGGGTGGGTTTCAGCAACAGTTAATCAGTCGATCTTCAGGCTAGTTTCATTAAATTAAGACGATCTCAAACATAAAAAGGTTGTGCACCCTTGCCGTAAAATCTGTCGCGACACTAAAAAAATTAACAAGCACTAGTCTATCATAAAATTAAAATGAAAAATATGTTTTTTTTTAAAATGATACGACAAGCGCGGATCCACCGTTGTGGGCACGGTGGGCATGCCCACAACCCTAATTGAGGTCGATAGGCTGATGTTATAAAAATCTAAAATCTGATATGCTTTCAAACTGTAAAAATTTCATCAAAATCGGTTCAGTAGTTTAGAGTCTAGATGTGATATTGTGATGTGCAAATAAACACACATTTACTTTTGTAATTTTCGTGAGCAAACAGACTAACATTTTACAGGTTTATTAATTTACTAGTGTTCGCCCCGCGGTTTTGCCCGCGTGGACCTATACACTGTACAATGTCTTGGCCGGGGCGTCATACATTAACGTCTCCTTTGTAGGAAAGCAATGTATAGATCATGAGCGAGTCAGTAGTCCGACTCGCACTTGGCCGATTTTCGGAAAGCCGTGACCACAACCTTTTTTGAGGGCTGGATCCGCGCCTGTCAGATACGAGTCGTTGCAAAACGAAATATATCTGCAATTTTATGTCTACCATCACGGACAGCCATGTGCTTCTGGACACAGTATTAATATTCTATTTCTATTGTACAGAAGAAACAAAATCAGTTTTATTCCTATATGCTTCATTTGTGACATTTATATTTTAATCCTGTTTTAGACGGAAACAATTTAGTTATCAAATTTGCAACGGAAATTTTGGTCACTGCTTGCATTTGCATTACTGCAAATCTAGATATAATTACTCGAGTCATATAAAATGAAAAAAAGTGGTAAACCTCGGAATGAAAGATAATAAAAACTTGTAAAAATCTATATATTTAAATTTTAAGTTCAAAAGTCTCATAGAATCTCGTGTACGTGAGTCAAGATATTCAAGATCAAAGAAAATTAAAGTTGACGCTTCCTCATCTGTCAAAATACAACCAAAACATGTCATTTTGTCAAGAATTACGAATTTAACAATGAACACGAAGAAAATTTGTACTTGTGGCTTAAAAAATTGTGAATACTTGCGGACAATTGCAATTTCAATAATGCAATTTATTGAAAAATTGTTTAAACTGGAAATAACTAATAACGGCGTGTATAAACAACACTAAGTACTTACCGAAAAGTTCCGAAATCTGCCACGCTGGCGCCTATTGTCATTCTGCTCGTAGTCTATAGCTTATTATCTTTCATTCCGAGGTTAAACCCCTATTTGATTGGAGTAAATTAGGATATACACTTTCATAGAAAATCAACAGCTAATAAATAAATATTTAATTTTAAAAAACCAACTCAAAAACGCATATGAAACAAATAATTAAATCACGGCACAACTATATGCGATATTTTTGTAGATCTCCGAATACTTCTTATTCTTTTAATAATCACTTGGTGATGTCCTTGGTAGGACGAAACCAGTTGCGATTTAATTATTCGTTTTGTATTTGTTTTCGAATCTTTTTCCAACTTATGCAACGAACAATAAAAAAATGGTTAATTGTATTCAAGGTTTCGAAGAGTAAATTTAGTCGAAGAGTTGACTGTTAATAAAAAATAATTAATCTGAACTTTGTTCAAGAAATCTGTAAACTTAATATTTACATTAAAAAAAAATTATGGTGAAATCTGACAACAAAACGTTTCTGTCTGAAACGGGCATCGGTATTTAAAAATAGAGCTGACATAGTTAATTTGAACAATCCATATACAAATACAATTTACAACCACATATTTTATTCATCTGTCTCTATAAGACCTACTAACACGGCGCAGCTTTCGTGATCGTTTTTGTTGCTGCGTACTTTTCTTTTGTCTTTTAGATTTCGGTTGAATACTCGGTGAAGACGAACTTCTCAACCGTCTGTTATTATTATTGTTCATGATAGCGTTTTCGTCTATTTTTTGAACGCGCACAATCGGCTGAAACTCGAAACTAGCACGTCTTCTATCACCCAAAATACTTTGTCTGTCATCGTCGACTGTTTCCGCGATTCTTGCACTCAACACTTTTTCCGCGTTCTCCCATTTCTCTAAATCAACGTTTACTGAATTACTACTGTGCGTATCATCACCAAATTCATCGTCAAGCACTGCCTCACTATCACTTTTCGTCCTACTATTTGATCGACACGCTCTGTCCACTGTTTTCACAACGTCGTCAGCAAGGTTAGACACATTCAAATCCTCGCTCTGATTATCGTCTAGCCTTTTAACACCACTGCGTTGAATCTGCTTCTTTTTAGGCCACCCCGTTTTGTTTTTCTTTCGTTTCTTCCTTCTAAACAAGCCACTTCCGGGTCTTGGCGTTTCAGTAATACTGACGGGGTTATTAACTGGCGTCACAGTTTCCATCGTCTGGCACTCGGAGTAACTCATTATAACGTCGGCTACGTCTTGGTATTTAGTTTCCAAGCCGATGGCATCCGGCGAAATGATAGAAGGATCGAAATCGATATCGCTCTCCTCCTGCACGATTTTATTAAAATCCTCCATTATTCTAGTAGCATCTTCGACAGGGTTCGGTTTGATCGGTTCTTCCTTGTTTGATTCTTCGGGAATGGGCGTCAAAGTCGGTGTTATGGCACTGTCGGGCACTTTACGTTGATCTCTTCGTTTGCGCTGATGTAGCAAACCGGAAAGGATCGCCAAAGTGGAAGCGTGTTGCCGCGGAGATTTTCGTGGATGTTTTTCGGATGACGCGTTGACAAGTCGCGTTCCTCGTTTACGGCGTCTGCTGTATGTCGTGAAGACGGTCGTATCTGACTTGGACGTACTTGGCAAATCCACATAATCTTGCTGATCTTGTTCAGATTGAGCGTTTTCGCTACTGTCGATGGCTTCATCGTTTCGCTCCAATTGTTCTAATTTCTGTTTCCAATAATCTATGCAAATTTGTGGATCTAGAGGCTGGATTTTTTCCCTTCTCTCATAAGGTAAAGGATAGGGTCTTACAAAACCTGTAAAATTAAAAATATTGAAGACCAGTGTAAAAAAAATAATTGTGTTTTAAAGACCACCAACAGCTAAAGTTATTTGGGCCTAGCACCAATTCATATTTTCAATTCATTATTTTTTTAGTGTATTTGCCATATGGCACATACACTATTGGCGTCGGTCGGATGGCGGGACCTAAGGGTCGGACCAAAATTTCTCGACATTTCATAGCCTCCTGAACAATTTGGCACCATTTTTGGAAATGTTTATATATATATATGTGTGTGTGTGTGTGTGTGTGTTCGCGGCATAACTCTCGAAAGACTTAATTGATTTGAACAAAATTTGGTACACACGTTGGAATCCATCACCGCATGGAATCTATTTAAAATGGACCCAATCGGACTATTTTAAGGGTTGTTTTTAGGGGTTGAAAAAAGTTTTTGGGCCCGAAAATACCGAAAACATTTTCAGAGTTGTTTCAAATTTGAAATTTAACCTTTTAGTAAAGATCAAAATGTGCTGCTAAAATTTTAATAAAATCGGCCCGACAGGACCGGACTTACAAATTTTATGAAAACACTAGTTTGCCAATAGTGATTTACTTACTGAAGGGTGGTATTTAATTTGGTACAGAGGTTGTATTGATAATAATATTGAAATTAAGAAAAAAAATATTATTTTAAGGGATGTATTAAGGGGTTAAATTTTTTATTTTGTCCAAAAACAAACCTAAGTTCACGTATTAAAGCCACAAGGTCTGTATTAGCAAATACACTATATTCTCGGCAGGGTTTGGCACTGCGACCCAAGTTTTTTTTTTTTATAATAAATTGAAAATCCAATTGACACTTTTACCAGCTCTCAGGCTAGAACCCGGGAACTGGGGACTTGTAATAGAGGAACCATAGCAACGCCATGTAAACAACAGCGCCGCTACACGCTCGGCTATTCTCAAGCCCGAAAAAGACCAGTGTAAAAAAAACAAAACAAATCAAATTTTTTGTACTCACCAGATTCGCTTCGGTAACATTCGAACACTTCCTTGTTACAGCGAGAACCGAGATCGCGGTATGGCTCACTTTTAGATCTAACTTCAAACGAATAAATTTTTTCCGTAAGCGGCGGCAAAAGAATCCTTTCTTTTATGTCGGTTTTTTCTTCATCGTCTTCTTTTTCATCTTTCGTTGCAGTCGATGATGCAGGAAGATGTGGCATAAAACTGCCCTGAAATCGTAAACGAGAACCGGGCGTTTCAAACTTGTAATACTTCTGGTTATCCATAATGAATACTTCTGCGTGCGTCCGTCTTTTTTTCCGTTTCTGTCTTCCGTCTCCGTCTACCGAATCTCCACCGTAGCTACCATCTTGCGAAACGTCACAGTCTTGCAGTTCATGTTCTAAATCTATGGGTTCCTGAAAATTTAACAAACATAAGTTTTCATTTGCAATTTAAAAAACAACCAAAAAAACACCAACCAACTTAAAAGCTTTACTAACCTGTTTAACATTAATATTATTTGTTGCACTGTTGTTGCCTTCGTCGTCTTCTTCAGATTCTTCAGAAGATTCATCTCGACGTGGGAACATAAAATTTTCAGCTTCGTCGCTCAGCACAGACAATTCAGACCTGCGCACCCGTTTAAATTTGACTACTAGCCGTTTTTCAGGTTTACTTCCATTACACGGAGCGGTGATCGCTGAAGAAGTTTCTGTTTTTTTACCCATATCGTCTTCCACGTCTTTGTGACCGCCTATGAAAAGAAAACAGGTACAGTGGATGTTTTTTTTTGCATTTTAAAACATATATCGCCATGGACTATTACTTGACTCTGCACAAAAAATAAGCATACTTAAAATAAATTAAACGTACCACCACTACTACCGCTAGATCTTAATTTTGAACACATTTCAACTTTATAATATCCGGTATTCTCCGTAAGCCGTTTATCGGCCGAAGTCCGTTTACCAGCTTTGACAGTTTTCCGACATTTGTTGTTCTGAATTTCCTTTTTAGAAGTTGGCGTTTGACAAGAATCTTCATTATTTATTTTTGTGTTGGCGTTGCTGGAATTTCGTAACCGACTGTTGATTAATTTGAGAGGAATTTCATCTTCGCTATCGTCGTCATCTTCAATGGTTGCATGTTTCGTCGATTCACTATTTGAACGCGAATCCCTGGTGCAAATAAATATCATTAAACTCAGAAAAAAAAACTGCAACACAGTGAGAATACAAACTATAAGAATTTTGCAAAAAAATTCGTTTTTCATATTATGAAAAACTAATTTTATTGTACAATTCTTAAGTTTACATTTTCACTGTGTTGATAATTTTTTGAAGTTATACTTCTTTTGGCGCGTTATGGAAAAATAATGAGTGAATTTTTATGATGCGCGCGCATCGCGTCACGAAAATTTAACACCATGAAGTTAGTCATTAGTAACACGGAAGTTCATGATTATAATAGCTTATTATATAGCACTGCTAAGTAAGATGTCGTAGCGCAATGGATAGCACCGCCGTGTCATACGCAATAGGTCCTGGGTTCGAATCTCAACACAAACATGCTTTTTTTTTTAATAAACAATTAGATATAAATATAATAAACGTCCCAAACAAAATCCCAATTTCTGTTTGCGCATCATATAAAAACGCCTGGAAACACTAACTCGCAAAAAAAAAATGAAAAATAAAAAAAAAAAAAAAATAAAAAATAAAATTAAAAAATAAAAAAAAATTAAAACAAAAAAAAATAAAGATTAAAAACAAAAATTTAAAAAAAAAATTAAAAAAAAAATAAAATAAATAAGCACCTAATATACCTGGGAGGTGATGGTTTGACAGGGTTTCCCTCGTCTTCAGCAGTTGTTCCCAAAAGATTGGTCGGTAGCCACAGCTGACCTCGCGATCGGAGATGATGATGCGGTCCGCTTCCAGCTTGTTCTGCGGGAGCTGGTGTTGAAATTGCAGACAGTCTGTCGACGCTAGATCTTGTCCTTCTTCCACAGTCACCGTTATATTTAACGTCAACATCCATTTTCTCATCAGACTCTATCAACAAATTTATCCGTTTAAAACAACAACAAAAAAATAACCAGCTCTCAGATTTATCTGGCGTAGCACGTTGAGCTGTGGAAATGTCATAAATAATGGCATCCTCATAAACACTGTTATTATCAAGCCAGGCAAAAGATTTTAGAATTTTAGACTTATGTTTCATTATAAACTATAATAAAAAATGTGTGAGTTCAGTTAGTACTCTCATAGTATGTGTAAAAATCTCTTGTGTGTGTGTGTGTGTTTGTTTGCCGCGTGCGCGCACACAATTCAGTGTAATTATAGCTGAAGTGCGTACTGACTTTGCGGCGCATGATTTTTATCAGTTCGGTTTCCCATCACATTAATTTTTTGAGATTACTGTCGTATAAAATGTTCTTGTGGGCGCGATCTTGAATTTTTATACATCAAAAAACCACCACCTTTGTGCTAAATAAAAGTCCAACTAAAACAGTACCTTTGATTGAATTATGTTGACGGAGAGCATACCTCGGTGACCGTTTACCGTTAACACTAATAAATGAATCGATACTGTTGGATGAGATCAGTTTATCAAGGCTGGTGTAATTCGCATCATTCTGGACGTAAGCTAAATGGGTGTCCGAGCGCACGTGTTTATTGAGATCCATGTATTCCGTGCGACAGATTTCACAATAACCGGATTTCTCGGTTTCAGTACTTCCTTTACAACCTACAAAAATAGGAAAAAGTCAGTGCATCTTACGCAAGTATTCGATTCAATTGTATCGATACTAACCTCCCCGTAAAGATAATCGCGACGCTCTTGTTTTTTGCATTGTGTTACTTGACGCCACAGTGATTTCAACAGCTTTATTTGCACAAATAAAAACACTTTCTCCAGCTTTTGGATTAAAATTTATTCTAGGCCACTCGAATAATCGTTGACATACAGGTCTGCTATTTCTGTAAAAGCCAATATTTGTTTTTATTCGTTACATTTATTTGTTTGTATAATATACTGTCTAGCTGTTTGTGCAATCGAGTTGCTTACCTAGAATATGGTTCAAACTTGATATAAGGTGGTTTTATCTCATGAATTTTAACATTGTCCTTATTGTCAATGCTTTGCGTTGAAGTTAATGTCGCTGCTATTTTATCTAACCATTTAAAAATCTGTTGGAAAAATAAACCGTTACAAAAGCTTTGTTAACAATAGGTCTTTTCATGATCGTCTCGCGCATGCCCCGCCGCCATGTTGTTCCCGCAAAATATGAAATTTGGTGAAAATGGCTGTGCCGACTGAGTTTTTTCGCATTTATCTAAATGAAAATATTATAGATGGTGCCAAATTGGTGCAGGAAGGTCGGAAAGTCGGTAAAAGCAAAAAATAAACTGATTGTGAGGTTAGCATAATCTGTCATCTGTCAAAGCAAATGCTTTGCTTTTTATGATATTATAAAGTTGCTAGTTCAATAAAATTTGATTGTTGAATAACGTGAAACCTATTTTCATTATGTGCGATGACAAATAATTGAAATGTTTTGAATTTGTATTACTTATGTCACTATTGCATACACCAAAACGACAGCGTTTATAGGTCCCCTTCCCCATGGTGACTTGTTAAAAACAAACATTTTCAACTTTGAATGAAAAACCAACGAATTTTCGCAAATTTGAGCCTCGTACATTGATATTTATTAGATTATGGTAACATTTATGTGAAACCTATTGCTATTATATGAAATGTGATCGAAACAATATGGCGTCAGTCGATATTACAAGGAGTGGGTACGATTTGAGTAGCATCAAGCCAAATTTAACACGAAGTCTTATTGTAAACAACTGACGTATTTGACATTACCTTTTCTATTGGCCAGATAGGAATCCCCCACCGACGAGCATTATTTAATGGATCATGGCTATCTTGCATAGGCTGCAAACGAACTCTTTGCAGCATGGCATCAGCACGACTTTTCTGTAATTATAATTTTCAAATCAATAACTCAAAAGTCTCGATTAAGAACTACGGCTGAACCCCTTACTTAAGTATTTTCAAGGAAAAAACAATTTGAAATTGTACGGACAGATAAATTATAAAATCTCCAACCATTTAACCAACACATAACCGAGTATTGAAAGTTGATTTTAAATTTCTTAAATATTTATAGATATAAAAGAGTTCATGGATAAAAAAAAATGCTTACAGGACGCTTTTGCGTAGTCGCAAAAAGATCGGGCAACCCGTCAGGTGTGGATGCATTGAACGGAGTGTTTGACGTCTGTGGAGTAGAGTTACTGCCCGCGCTGTCTCTGCCCCCGGGTGGCGTTGGGTTGTGACTATCGGTCACGACATGCGTTACGTCCCGCGTTAGAAATAACTCGACAATCTGAAAAGAAATTTTCCTTGTTGATTTTTTAATAGCTCACGTATTGATAGTGATGCAAAATTACCGGTAATTTATATATTTTGGAAATATTGCTGGGCACAATGGTAACATTGGAAAGATTTCCAGATTTGATTTACAGAGAGCGAATTTTACAGTAGTCGCCAATGATGTGTAACATCTATGCTGGATTTATCGTACAATTTTTGCAGATTGTTTTTTAAATCACGCTGTTAAATTTTGATTACTACATGTTCATTGGTTGCTGTGTTTTCATTTTTGTTGATCGTTGTCATATCAACCATCATTTAACGGCGTGATTAATAAATAAGATTGTACGATAAACCCAGCATTAACCTCGTACTTTAATATAACACTTATAAAATAACAAACGGTTCAAAGCTGTCTTCCTTCTTTCTCTTTTTCTCTCTCTCTTCAAACGCTGTGAAAATGTGTGCGCTCGCTGAGACGCGGCAGCACAAGCGCCAACTGTAGGCCGCACCGCGGAATCATATATTAAATTGAATAGCGCGCGTTTCTCACTACTTTCTGTTACGCATTTCCGTTGCATCAAAATATGTCGAAACCAAGAGCTAAGATGTTACACACAGTGTTGCCAACTTTCAAATATAAAATTAAAGGACAAGCCAGCGCTGCAGCTTGCTGCGCAGGCCACATTGGGCCTTCACCAATTTCTTATAAATTATAATTAAATAAACGGGTTGGAGAAAAACACAACACAGGTGAATCTCGGATTCACCAGCTGTATTTTTTAAACCATTGCCGACATTTGGATTTGCCAACTGTGAACTGTTTAGTAACGTAGAAATAAATAATACATTTAAATGTTAAATGGAATATGTTTTTATTTTGTCGAATATCAGTTTTTTTATGGTACTGATAAATTGTTTGGTTTTAAAGGATATTTGCCGTCCTCTTGACACCTTAAAGGACAATGGACTTTTATTTTGTAATAAAGGATGGTTTGCAACCCTAGTTAAACATAAAAAACAATTTCCTACAACGTACTGCCATCTCTTGGCATTTGGCAACCGGGTCTTTAAATCTGGTTTTAAAAGGAAATGTTATAATTTTGTTAAAAAATAAATTTCAATGTGGAAATATAAAAATAATTATTAAATATAACTGCAGCGTAGTTTCACGCTATGCACCATGCTTTAATAAATAACTTAAACATACATAATTGCAATTGTACCACACAACATAACCCAAATGACAGCTGATTTGAAGTAGCGTAATGTTTTTGTACCTGGTTGTATTCTCCGTGAGACTGGGGTGGGTATACAATAGATATATTTCGCACAGTTCACTGTAAAAACTAGTAAGGGAAACTCAATGGGATTGCTTAACTTTCGGATTTACATTTTAAAAATACTCAATAAAGGTAAAAAATAACTAAAAATGGATGAAAAATAAAGAATACAGAGTTTAATAAACTACAGAACTGTCACACAAAATGGCTAGTGATTCTTAATGCTGTAAACAGCTGGCGTTGGTAACAACGATGTTGCGGCGTTGCCGGATCCAGTATCTGATAAAACGTTTACACTCGGACTTGTTAGCGATTTATGTCTTAATTTATTTAAATAACTCGGTTCATTGCTACGTTTTTATTTTTATTGTTTGATATGATAGTTTAGGTACTAATAAATTTTACACTAAATAATCGAACGATACAAGCTGCAAGTAAACGATGAAAATAAATATTTTATAAACAGATTCAAAACAATATTAAAACAACTAGTTTCGCCGTGCATAAATTCTTATCTCGAGAACTGCTGCACCGATTCTAAAAATTTTTTCACTAATTATCTTAGCAGAGAAGAATTTTTAGCGGGGGTGGGAGGTAATAAATCAAATTCTTATCTCTGGAACTGCTGAACCGATTCTAAAAATTCTTTCACTAATTATCTTCGCAGGAGAAAAATTTCTCGCGGGGGGGGGTAATAAATCATAAATTCTTATCTCTGGAACTACTGAACCGATTATAAAAATTCTTTCACTAATAGAAAGCTACACTGTCCCTAAGTGATATATGCTAGCTATATTTTATTTTGGTAAATTGTCGCGGGGGGGGGGGGGAGGTCTAGCTATGAAAATGTTTCACATCTGCCAGGCGTCCCACGACGGCTCACATTTTTTTTCTATCACAAATACGTTACCAAGGTTACAGGTGTAAATTAATAATACCTACTATACATTTTTAAATTCACAAATGCGTCAGAAGACAAGGTAAAGAGAACTGTCACTTACAGTTGTGCATGACTCCTCTACTCTATCTATGAGTATGATATCTCTATGCTTGTAACAGCATTCTTTTGAAGTTTGGATTAATAATAAAAAAAATATTGATACAATGTAAACATATTAAGCGTATTACTATTGTTTTCGTAATAGGCAACGATGTTAAGCCGCGGGATGTACTAGAGGCGGCAAAATGAAAATATATTTTCAGCTCGTAAACAATTTATAATATTTATGCAAAATTACGTAATTTTCGTTTCAATATCGCATATTGAACACTTCACATGACAGTGTTGAATCACCTGTTATTAAATATCATAAAGATTAAAAAAATGTTTTCACTTACCCCGCCAAGTTCTTTGATTTTTGATTCAATTTTAGAATTCACAACATGATTCTTGACATTTAAATAAAATCTATGTTTTATAAGAGGTTTCTGTCCTCTTACTAAACGACAATGCTCTAAAATAGCGAAACAAAAAAGTTAGGTTATAAATTTCGAATATCAATTAAATCCAAATAGACCACAGAGAAAATTAATTACTTTGAGCGTTTTCTTTTTGCACTGGCTTTTCTTCATTATTTTTCTTCGAACAATGCGATAACATCACTCTTGCATATTAAATACATAAAGACAGTCATCGAATTGAACCACATAAAGGTTCCGTCTTGAGAAGTTACTATATTTAATTTAAATCGTAATGTCGGTACGTTTATATTATGTTGTATGATTGTATCACTAGTACAAAACACTCATCAGACAGCTTACGGCTTTGGCCTGTGCTACTGTCTCCGCTGCGGTATAACGCAGTACGCGAGCACTGGTGACCTACGAAAAACCGCTGACATCGGCCATTACATGCAAGGGACTTGCTTATGTTTAGGATAATGGATATAATACACGTATTTAAGACTCGTTCTGAATTTCCTACGGCACTGATAAGTCACAAAATATATTAAAAAGACAAACAAATCACTAAAATGCAACACATCTCTCACTATAAACAAAGCAAAAGCCTTTAACTATAGAAAAAATATTTATAACAATTTACACAACTACACTGAAGCCACGCTTCTCTTCTGTTCTCACTCACAGTCGACAAATGCTTCTCCAATGAACTGCACGAACTAGTGTGGATGTTTTCGTAAATTTGTTCGTCTCTGTATCTCTCTCTGTCTAGGACATTAGATTAGGCATAGTATTGGTAGAACGATCATGTTCGTTTCATTAAAAAGTATACTGGTTATAGCTCTATCTGTGGGTTCAAATTGTTAAACAGTTGACGCACGTCGGTCGCCCGATTTAGCGCGGGATTTATTGACTAAAATTCCGATAGGCATTGCATTGCTCGGGGTTTTCTCATGTCGAGTGTTTACAAATCGACCCGTTGGCCGTTATGGTTAGCTCAGCCTAAAATCGGTAACTGGCATGTTTTGTGTGTGTGTGTGGCGTGAACAAAACAACCGTACAAAAGAGACTACGCAATACTTTTTACTTCATGAGATTTCAAGAAATACAATACTTGCAATTAATTTTTTTCAAGGAAACATTTATACAGGCGGATATAAACTTTTTAAAAAAGATTTGTTACAAAATAATTTATTGAAATATAAAATATACTAAGTAATTATACTTTTTCTGTAATCTTTAGTTATTACTATTAGGTAGGTATTTGATATTACGGTTTGCGAAATGAAAATTGATGTTTCACTGTACTATATTATTGCCTACATGGCTAGTAAATACTCTTCAATACAAAAAGCAATCAATAAGCGGATATCGGGTAAACATATTTAAAAGTCTTATGTCAGAATATATTCCTCAGGTTTTTTTAGTAGGTACTAACACATACACTACATATTTTAATACATTTTACTGGCATCTGTTAATTATTACCTATACTTAATTGATATTTTAAGGAATTGGAAATGAATGATGATAATAACATAATATTTTTATTTATTATTATTACTATGAACCTAACTAAAATATGTGAATGATGGAGCAATGTTTTATTAACGCTATATTGGTACGTTTTTCCAATAGGTACATCGATATTTTAAGTCAAGACCCTAGGCTCTTTTAATCAACGCCAATAATGTAGTTTTTAGCATAGAGGCACCGTATTATCCTGTACAAAAATAAAAAGTTATCCAACATGAATCAGGGTGTTGTCCCATGTACACGGAAAAATCACGGAATACGGAAAGGTTGAATGACCCCCACCATTCCGTATTCCGTGGTTTTTCCGTGTAGGTACATAAGACAGGACCCTGGTTTATGTTGGATAACTTTTACTTAGCATTGTTCCTGATTCCGGAATATTAAACGCTTGTCATCTGTCAAGGTTTAAAAAAATGCACATATAGTAATAATTCTAAAAACTAAATTTATTATATTAAAATTTCACATCAC
This sequence comes from Mongoloraphidia duomilia, assembly GCA_039654895.1. Taxonomy (NCBI): domain Eukaryota; kingdom Metazoa; phylum Arthropoda; class Insecta; order Raphidioptera; family Raphidiidae; genus Mongoloraphidia; species Mongoloraphidia duomilia. The sequence continues at coordinate 700,468 of CM077517.1, forward strand.
TGATGAAAATCTGTCAATACACATTGTTGAGTAAACCTCGATAATTATAATAAAATGACGTAAAATAAAAAAATATTACATTAAACATATTAATTTGTATAGATAATATATAAATTTCTTATTTAAGTATTAATAAAAAATAAAAAGGTAAACGTTAAAATAATCTGCAACCATACAGCGAGTTTTCAGTATCACTTAAAATAGACACCAATTAAGTTACGAATTTCGACACAGCTGTAATTGAATTTGGCTCGTTTAAACAAGAGACCTAGCAATTTGTAAGCTATGTTCACATTGCCATCATGACGACGAATTTCCTAGGCTCAACTGTGCCAGAGGTTTTAAAAATCTTTCATCCAGTGTTCCCGGTACCTACAAAAAGAGGTCAAAATTAATTATTTAAAATTAAATTAAAGGAAACGAACTTTTACTAAACTAATCAAAAACAAATGCAAGTAACAGAATCAGCCACCTTTTAGTTTCTCCATATTTTGCGCTCGCTGTAAATTCAATTTCGAAAATGTAACTAAAATAATAATAATAATAAAGGCAATAGTAAAAGTTGTATTGTTGACTTCATAGTTAGCCATTAATTCATAAACTTAATACCCATTCAATTAGGATGTCAAATGCAATCATTTATAATTAGTATTGAGCTGATGGCGAACTCATTGATCGAACTGCCATTAAACAAAAGATTGCTTAATGTGCGTTCAATTGTTGAAACAACTGGTTTCAAATCTACACAAAATGGATAACAAACGCGTTAGAAATGTTATCATAGTAATATAATTTATGCGTCTTCTGAAAGGACAGGCACTTATGTAATTTCTGCTGTTACCATAGTTTTATAAATAGTAGACAAGTGTATTTTTTGCATATGGAATCCAAACAAAATAAATTTTTTCATTAAATTTTTTCCAAAGCATGCATGTAAAAATGTTTTTCAAACGTTGAAATTCGAAGAAAAATCAAAAGAGATAATTTCTACTAGAACACTACTAAAAATGCAATATTAGATGCAAATCTCATATTTCAATTTTCACTACATAAACAATAATGTTAAGTAGTATTTGTATTTTTTTTTCTTTTGTTTGTATTTGAACTAAGAGCATTAAACAAAAGAATCAACAAACGAACGAATCTTACATTTGAGCTGAATGGTTTCAATCATTTTTATCTAAATCAATATTGTTAAACTGTAGATAATATAACAGCTCATTTGTAAAAAAAAAAGATTTTTTTCTTTAGTGTTTATTTTATAATTTGTTCCATCGTGTTTTTTAATTTTACTAAATTATTAAGTACTCTACAATAAATTAAAAAAAGTAAAGTATAATATTTTTAACTTATATTGTTAAATATGCCGTGAGAATCGAACTCATGTCTATTATTATATATATAAAAAAAGCCCTATAATTTTTTTTAATGAATTTTCAGACATGTATATTAATGAAAATGAAATATGAAAAGTAGGCAAATAATACAAATTCAGGAAAGGAATGTTATACAGGCAACATGAACAATAATTAACAACAAAAACATTTAACAATTGAATCAAAGGTCATATTTATTTAAACATACAAAAATTATTTAGTACACCCTATCAAAACAATATTGGTTAGTAAAATTTTTAACCCTTAGGCTACGGAAACTATCCAGCATTTAAATATTCAAAAAGAATGTTCAAAGGACATACAATTTAGAAATAATATTTACGGTTACGCTTATTACGCAAAAAGTCGGTAAATATTATTTAAAATAGAAATTCTCCCTTAACAAAAAAAAAAAACTTTGGCCAAGGAGTTCACAACATATCGCTTAAAATTTAGATATATAATAAAAATTAAAAAGCTATTTTTAGTGAAAAAACAAAAATAAAGATAGTTACTTCTTACCACAACAGTTTTATTGATGGATGTACATTTCGAAAGCATAGCACTAAAAATAGTAAAAATATATGAGCACTGTGGTTGGAATAAAAACAAAAATAAAGATAGTTACTTCTTACCACAACAGTTTTATTGATGGATGTACATTTCGAAAGCTATGCTTTCATCTTCAGCAAACACCATACATGTATAGTGTTTGCTGAAGATGAAAGCATAGCTTTCGAAATGTACATCCATCAATAAAACTGTTGTGGTAAGAAATAACTATCTTTATTTTTGTTTTTATTCCAACCACAGTGCTCATATATTTTTACTATTTTTAGTGAATTGAATCATGACAACTTTCCAAACTGCAGGCAGTGGCGCGTTTTAAAATACTATAGGCAAAAGACATATCTGCCTAGGGTCCAGATCACAGCCCAGAGGGAGCCCCAACATCACTATTTCAAAAATTCATTGCTGCTTTTTACTAATATTTCTTAAGTATTTTTTTATAGTAAACTGAACTTTTTACCTGCCAAGGTCAATGAACTTTACATGAAAATTAATTTAAAAGCAAAAAGCATGAAAAATCAAAATTAAGTAGTGTAAAAATATTTATTAATTTTCATATTATGTAACTTAATTTGTTTTGTTGTCAGGTACTTGATTAGAATTTTGCTTTGTTGTCAGGTACTTTAATGGCATTTTTTTATTCAAATTGACGAAAATGTATTTTCGATCTGCATAATAAAAATGCGATTACCCATGCAAACATCCTATTCTCTTTATTAGTTTTTTTTTCTTTAGATGGGACCCTCAAATTCGCTTCTATCTTGGGCCTCATGAAGGTAAAACGCGCTACTGGTTTCGAGCAATTATGCAATCAAACATTCTATAAGAAATTTAGTTAAAACTCGTTCTTTTTTTATTATATATTGTTTTTGGCATGTCTGTTTTCTCTTTGGCCAGTAGCCGATTGTATAAGTTTTGTATTTTTTTGTTGGTTGTACGTTATAAATTGACACAACGCTCTTTTAGATTGCTTTGAAGGTATTGAGTTCTTATTTGGCTAGGATATAAGATATTATATTAATAACATCATCCCAGTTAGCATAACAGATTCGTTTTTTAAAGCATTAGATGTAAACTTTGGAAATTGGTACCAGCATGGTACAATATGGACGTACAATATATGGACTCCAAACCTCCATTCAAGGCAACGGAAAGATTTTGAAATTCTGACCGTAACAAGTCAGTTTTCCATATTTTATCCTACAACTTCAGACCATTTAAAAACAGAACATGGCCCCGTTATTCTCTGTCTCACAATTTTGTTGCTTACCTTTCCCCTAGGGCCTAGTCGTTCTGAGTCCATATAATAATATGTCTACGATTACAACTGTTGACATTTTAAATCCATTCCTGCCATTGAAACAATGTCAATGATGTATTTTCCCAGATAAAGTAGACAAAAATTTAGTCGTATCCTAAGGGTTAATGCAACACACACTGACAAATAACAAGTCATCAAAAAATACCATTTATATCAAACACCCATTAAAAACTTAAAAAAAGTAAAATTGAAAAATAACAACCCTTCATAAATTATCTTTAAAACTTTAAAAACACATTAATAATGATATATCAGTCACATTGCCTCTTTTAAAATGCGATAAAAATAAGTTTCAAACGTCTTTTAAAAATGATATGAATGATAAAAAAAATATTAGTAAGCAAATAGCAGATGTTAAAATTTAATTGTCTTTTTTTTCAAATTAATAAAAATAAATTACACTAAATATTTCATTATTTTCAATAAGCAATGTAAACAAACATGAATTTTGAAAACTATTTAATCAATTTGGAATTTTTTCGGTTTTTTACATGTTGCTAATATTAACTATTGGAATATTTGTAATCAGTTGGTATATAGACGATGCAATACGTTAACTATTTTCAAACGGATCGTTTTTTATATTTATTATGCCAAAGTTTATCAATTACTTTTATTCAAAACAAGAAAATCAAATATTCAAAACTATTTTAAATACATATTATATAAAATATGTTTTTGCCCAAAAATTTGATGAAGCTCTATGTATTTATATTTTAAAAAATCATTATTTAAAAACTATGTACCAAATCTGATGAGAACACTAATGTCTTAAAATTTAAATTAAAAAAATTTATATCAAAAATAATAAATAAATCGATGACGCGAAAAACCCTGTCAATTATTAAAATTATTTTAAGTTTTAATTTAGCATGTTTTGTTTTTATTTTCAACATAAATCTATAAGGCTTTTTCAGTGACACTGTCACCTGTTACAGCATCCTGAAACAGATTAAAAGGATGTGTTATTTTAATAGAAAAAATAACAAAAAGTGGCAATTGAAAAATTAATTATTTAACTGATTCGAATGAAGACAAAACAGTGAAATTAAAATTTTAAATTGGACAGCACTACCACAAAAAGCCGTAACACTGATAACATATCTCATCAAAAAGTTTTTTCACGTTAATAAACAGGAAGAATGCATGTATCGATTCAGTGGCGTGATGCACACCCCCGCAGACCCCGCGTGGCGACGAGGCCCAGCCATCATAAAGGCCCAACCTGGTCGATATATATTTAAGTACTTTTACAAACTTAGTAAGTAGACCTCGCGCGGCGAAAGATGAAGCCACCACGTCATAGTAACGTGAATGCATTGCGCCCGCCTTCTAGCTTGCTATTGGTTGTTTTGGAGATCCATGAGCGTTGAGTGTTTCCTAGAGGTGGAATTATAAAACCCAATGTGCAGTTTTGTGTAGACGGCACTGTCTGCGGGCAAGCAGGCGTTCACTAGCATATTATTGATGACGTGCTTGGCTTTATCTCTCACCGCGGGCACTCTACTATAAAACTGCAAAATGTATCATGGTAAGGGGTCCAAACTTAATTTTGCGGGGAGGCCTTAAGAGTTTGAGTTACGCCACTGGATTATCAACACGCTCTAGCGGTATTTCTTGATAAAAACACTGTGTTTTAATGAAGCTATAGACACCATTATTATCCACAAATCGTCATGCAGTATCAATATGCTGAAATTTTGTTTCCGACACTTATGCACAAACATAGCGCGAACAAATATTCCAGTGAACTGCATGCTTACGATTTTAAAGCCCCTCTGATTGGCTAACTCAAACGAGCACATGATTATACACCAATGATGTCATAGATCACGACATTTGTTTTGTTATCAAAGTGACATTCAGCTGTTTTGCAATATCACCGACAAAATACCACTAGAGAGTCCATTGACAACTGAATCATGCATGCTCAACTACAGCAACTTTTCTATGCAAATATTGCAATAAAAAGAATTCGGAAGTGAAATTCTTGCAAAAAAACTTGTTTCCGTTTCATTTTTAGTTTTGTCAGGATGAAAATCCATACATTTACAAACACGATTACAACACATGCTTCACAAAATCAACACAAAAGTAATGATAATTGACATACCTCTGGTTTTGGTCGATGCGTGTTGACAGCTTCGATCGGCAATTTAATGTGTTCTACTCGACAACCGTAAGCCACAGGTGTCAACTTAATGATTGTATGTAGTGGTACTTCGAGATAAGGCAATTCGTCTATAATCAAAAGGCATTGTTATCAACTTCAAATGTAAAAAGTGTAATACGTAACATCAATATTGCCACAAAAAAAATGTTTTCTCATATACAGTCGAATTTCGATTACTCGAACTGCGATAACTCGAATTTTTGATAACTCGAACAAAATTGGCTGGCAGTAGCGTCAAGAGTGAAAATTAACCTTTTCACTGCGCATTTATTTTACAAGAGTTCATGCTGTGTGCGCAATTTTTTCGGCCGTTCCGTATAGATACGTCTGGAGCAGTCCACTGTTGTTATCAATGGGGTAAAATAATGAAGCTAAATCCCGTCAAATGGTTTTTTTTGCCTTTTTTGTTTAAAACATATATTTTTATCAAAAACAGAACAGTGAGTGTATGTATACACGTGTAAAACACGTGTACATACACATTGACTTTAAAAGAAAAAAACCACAACAAAGTTCAGAATTGGTGTTCTAATAGGCGTTGTACGTATATATACGGCGGTAGCAGTTTATCGCTGTAAAAAAAATAAAACTTCCGGATTGGCCAGTATGATCTGGTAGGCGTTGCTCATATATATACGACGGTAGCAGTTTATCGCTGTAAGTATTTTTTCCAGCCCGAACGTAAATATACGGCTGGAGCAGTAACCCAGGTAATCGTATATATACGTCTGGAGCAGTCAAAGGGTTAATATTATTTGATAACTCAAATTTTTGATAACTCGATTTTTTTTGTGGCAAGTCATGGTTTGAGTTATCGAAGTTCGACTGTAGGTATACGATTTATAGAGGCAATTATTGTCCTTTAATTAGTAAAAAAAATCGACAAAATGACATATTCTTATTATAATACAATGGAGTATGTCGATAAAAACTATTATTTATATGACTTTTCATCTAATAAAAGATAATATGTAAAGCTAGACCATTGAATTATACTTATAATTCCTAATCTCATATCTTATAAAAAGAAATATGTGCTTAAGAACACAGTAGAAGTGAAACTTCTTGACTACTTTGCGTACCCAACCATAGATGGCAATATAATATTGCTTGTTGATTTCTTTCTTAATCTATCTTTTTCTATTGTCTCCTTTTCGTTTTATCGCCTCATGAAACTTACCCTTACTATAGAAGTTTCACTTCAATAATTGGAATGTTAATCGATATTAATATAACAACTAGAAAAAAGGGGTTTTCAAATGTTTCAAAAAATTGCAAAGCCATGCAAAACTCACCGCATCGACATGGATAGACCGAATTGTGGTATGATATTTTAGGTGAGACAAAATTAACGTTTTCCGACACTGTTTCATAACAAAAAAATTGGCTTGGTCACTTAGTTCTACATCGATTTTTATAAAATATGCAATTATATGTATGTGCAGTACACTCGTCAATGCGTTACTAATTAATTTGTGAATTATAGTGCACAGGTGTACAAACAATGGATTTTTTCTACTCAATCGATACTCTATTTGAGTTCTTGCATACCCCTAGTAAATAATGCAAATATCTAAAAATGTATCATGTAGATATCGTAAACAATTTACAGACCTGCCGATTTATCTAGGAAGTAAGCGAACAGACATCGTAGTACGGCTTGATGCGACACAACGAGTACGTTTCCTTGTCTTTCCAACTCCATAATGACAGGTTCCAGCCTGGCTACTAGATCTTCATAGCTTTCGCCTCGAGGATAACGATACGCAAACTTATTCTGATCGCGCGCTTTAAATTCTTCCGGAAAGCGTTCCGCAATTTGAGAATATGTCAACTCTTCACATATACCCTGCAATAAAAGAAAATCAGTCAAGTGCGAGAACTTGCATGATCAGAGTTCTGTTCTATTACGATTTTTAAAATTTTTTTTATCACATTCTATCTTATGTAATGCATTATGCAATACTGATAATTTTCGTTCAATGTAGACTCATTACCAATAGACCTTTTCATTATTAATTTTTTTTTTCTGCGCATGTACCCAATTCCGCCATGTTTTTCAGAGACTTGTCATCTTGACAGATGGCAAATTATTGATTTTGAAAAAAGTAAATAGTAATTAAATAAAAAATATTATTTAAAGAAGTGGTACAACACCCTAGAAAAATATTTGAGTATTTTTGAAGATAAACTTTTTACGATGAACATTTATGACAGGTAAAATTCTAACCTTTCGACCAATTTTCGTTTACTTCCACCAGTTTTCCGGCCGTGGCGCTTCAACCACCGTCCCAATTTAGCACAAGTATATTCATCCACTGTTTGGTGCACTAATTTAGCATCGTCAGTAACATTTTCATCTAAATTAACATTGAACAACATTTCTGACCTAGTCATTGCGTCAAAAAGAGTACGAAACTTCTGAAAGTCGCCATCGTAACTATGGCGACGGCGCTTGCGCGTAACTACTCGTGAAAAGGTCTATAGTAGTCTATACTGTAGATTTTTTCAGATTTTTCTGATGTTTTTCGAAACAGGGTGGGGGACAGCAATTTTTAAGATTTTTTGGAAAAATTTTTAAAAAGTTTACACTGAGAAACAAACCAGGTATATATTTTTGAACTCACGCTTTTACAAGCTTTCGTTTGATACCCAACACGATAACCCCTAAAAAAATATTTTTGCCTCTCCTTCTACTCCCCAAAATTGACCACTAAAATCAAAATTTAGCAATGCTGATAATTTTCGTTTAATGTAGACTTCATTACCAATATTCATGATTTTTTTTGAGATTTTTCTGAGAACTATGACAAATTTCAACTTTCTATGCCAAATGATCAATGTCTGTGACTGACAGACACTCAAGTGATTTCATTATTCTTCTAACTTTGGTACGGAACACTAAAAACGAATTTTTCTCCTACATCATCAAAACAGGTTGCCGTATTTTTACTTTCCACCTCTACTATGGTAGGGAAGTAATGGATTTAGTCCGAAAAAAATATTTCGATATTTTAACAGTTTTTCACGTTTTGAGATCCTAGCAATCGTTTAAGATCATTTTCTGACTGATGTCTGTGTGTGTGTGTGTGTATGTGGTCAATTTTTCGCCTTCGATATCTTAAAAACGGAACAACATACGGCCATGCCGATTGTTCTATTGTGTTTATCAGCCTTTAACTTAGATCTGATTAGATTTTGAGTCAAATCGGTTCAGTGGATCCTGAGATATTAAAAAAAACGTTCTCAATGTTACGGATTAACATAGGTAAAAAAAAATATAAATGAATTCTAGATGTTATAATATGAAAAAAATGTAAATATTTTTTTTCTCTAAAATGTAGTTTTCGAGAAAAAAATATTTTACTAAAAAAAATAAAAATCGTACGTAAATCAAGGTAACCATGATTTTTGCTATATTAAGCTAGCCATCAGTAGATCACTAAACAAAAAGGAGGGCCATGCTTTTTTTCAAAGAATAAAAAAAGAGTGTTTATTTTTTGCAAATATTTACTAGGTGGGAAGTATAGGACTGGTCATCAGTCGAATTTTTTTTTTAGAATTGTAGAGCTGTAATTGTTCGATATAAAAGATTTGATCCAACTTAAACTGTTCAAATTATGTGTCAGTTTTTTGAGGTTTGATTCTCTTATAAAAATAAAACTTTCACTGAATCGAACTATTTATCAAACGGATACACAATATTAATAAAGAAATTCAATCATAAGAACAAAATTTTCACCAACCGCATCGATTTCGTTCAACGCCTTCCAGCGCTCTTGAGGAGCCGGTACATTAGATACGGTTTGTATGGTTCGCTTGAGCCATGAAGTCCAAACACGGAGCCCTTCGATTTGCTGTTCGTGGATATAACGTGCCAGCGCATCCGCGTACAGCCTTCCTCTCTGACTCAGTGCAGAGTCGCCACCTATTCTACCTTCTAAGTTCATTTCACTTTCTCCGTGCTACAAAAACAAACATTATCAATTGATTTATTTATACACCTAAAGGCTGGTACAGACTTGAGAGCATAATATAACGAGTTTTAACTTAAGTCGGGTTGCATTCAGCGCCTATGCAATAACTTATTGAGTGTAAATTTTTTTCGCACTATTTTGATAAAATCAGTGATAAATTATTGCAGCCTCAGTATAGACCTTTTCACTATCAAATTTTTATCTGCGCATGTGCCCAATTCCGCCATGTTTTTCAGAGACTTGTCATATTGACAGATGGCAAGTGATTGATTTTGAAAAAAGTAAATTGTAATTAAATATTAACAAGAAATATTATTTAAAGAAGTGGTAAAACACCCTAGAAAAATATTTGAGTACTTTTGAAGATAAACTTTTTCCGACCCCAATCTTTCGACCAATTTCGTTCACTTCCATCACTTTTCCGGCCATGGCACTTCAACCACCGTCTCGATTTAGCACAAGTATGTTCTTCCAATGTTTTGTGCACTAATTTAGCACCATCAGTAACATTTTCATCTAAATTAACATTGAAAACGCGTAACAACTCGTGAAAAGGTCTATCGCAGACTTCAAAAAAAAAGAAAACTATTATTATTAACAAATCCTCGCCTCTGATTCGAATGTACCTTTTGCGCGTGCGCTAACAAAATTTCCAAGGAATGATAAGGTACTGATTTATTCACTGAAATTGAATGGCGCGCAGCGAGGAGACACGCATGCGCGGAATAAAAATTTCGTCGCAAATGTCTTCAAAAAAAAGAAAAAAAAAGGGTGTGGGTCTAGGGACCCCCGACAGATGTGAAACATCAAAGAAAATGTTATTGAACTCGGTGGTATTCTCTATGTAGTAGTATATTTTTTTTTTACCATAAAATTTTAATTTAATCATTATCATCGCATGCAACAATTGAAACTAGAATTTTCTGTTTCATTTTCTAGCATAGAAACAATTGGCACCCACTGTAAGATTAAGACAGAGCCTCGTCTCGTGTCATATTTATACGCACTCTCAAAAGCAGCAACTAATTGTTATGCTGACGTAATCCTATATACTGCACTGTAACACCGCGTGTGCTACAGTGCATGCCTGAGCCAGTGCCGCAATGTTGAGGAGAACAGCAGCGAAGGATCGGACCAAACATTTCGTTGCATATTTCCCCTCACGCGGCTGTTCACAGCCCGACATAAGATGTTTCACATCAAAAAGTTGATTTAAGTACGCATTTAAAAGCTCAAGTCTGTTTAAAAGATTGAAGGATACTACGAAACACTTACTCTGGTCAAATAAATGGTTCTAGGAGTAATATGTATATTCATGAGGTAGTATACAATGCGAGACTGAATATGTCCTTCATGTTTATGCACTACAACCTTTTCTCCTGTGTTGTAAATTTTCATGAACGACAAATTGGTCTCGGCACTTTCATTTAACGGATGGTAGCGATCCTTATAATGCTCGATGCGCAATAGGAAGTCTTGTAATGCGGCATCCGTGTTCATATTTACGTAATCAGGACTGCTTACTTTTACTTCCTTTATATTTTGCTCAATAATTTGTGGATCATCGCATACCGATTCGACGAAAAATAACTTGAAACCCATTTTTTCTACAACGATATTGTGAATCATTTTTCTTCTATCCATCGTCGAATTGGTGGCATCAAACACCTTTAAAAGATTTTAGATGTGGTTCAAAAGTGACTAAATTGCTGTTTTTTCTAAAATTTCTTGAGACAAGTCGGAAAATGATGTTCCTGTTATCACTAAATCAGTGCCTTAGGTTCATATTGAACATTTCTAAATAAGTAAACCAGAGTTACTGTAGTAACTTAACTAAAAAGTAAAGGGTCCGGCACTATTATATTAAAATAATAGTAATTTAGAGTTAAAAACAAAACTCTTTACGGGAAATCATTTTATAAGAACAATAATGACTGGATTAACATCGAAATCTGCTTTTCAAAAGTGGACAAGGCGATCCTAGAATAGATTTTTTAGAGTGTCTGAGATATTTGTTGAAGACGATGTCTTTAGTTGCTGATGGATCCAAATGAAACATTACTGTAAACTGTTTTAAAATTTACATTTATTATAAATATTATGAAGTATTGGAAATAGTGACTTGGAGACCCAACACTCTAAAAATGTATTACATTTATTGCTGAAGACACCGTCTTCAACAAATATCTAATAATGGTTGGATATTTACAGCTACTTCTCCTCCATTTTCTAACCACTGGCAGACATCTTGTAGTGCTTCAACAGCGCATTTAGCTCTCAAAGCCATTGCTTCGACGTTATCCTGTCGGAAGAACTCATGACTCTTGTAAGCTGTAGTAGCATGCCGCCTGTATTCGCCCAAGTTGAACACTCTCGTATTTATCCCAATCCAATTGAGGTAGCGTGACAGTTTCTTGGAAATGTATGTCTTGCCTCGAGCAGGCAGACCTACCATTGCAATCACATGAGGACTATTTACGTAATTCGCTCGTTCGCCTGTAAAAAAACAATCACGGATCAGTGTTGTGAAATAAAAAAAGAGAAAACTTAAACGACCTTCAACAGTTAAATTGAAAAATGAATATCACCTACGAACTAAACAGTAAAAAGCAATTAAGGTAATAATCTTTCGGGCTTATGAGCCATGGTCTACTGGAATGGCTTCTTCTTCTTCCAGACGTTTCGCTTGCAACTGCGGCAAGCATCTTCAGTGGTGTGTTCGACGTGGTCGTAGTGTTCTTCTCGGTGTCCTACTGTCGAGTGTGAAGAAGAAGCCGTTCCAGTAGACCACGGCTCATAAGCCAGAAAAATTCTTATCTTAATTCTATTAACGCTGGCCGTGAAAGCCTACATTCTTTTAGTAAAAAGCAATATTCTTACGTAGCCATAAAATGGCTAAGATAGTTGAAACATTGCTGATGGTTGATGTCCTCAAAAAATAATAATAATATTAATAATAATAAATTCTCGGGAACTTGGATAAAAATACGTTGATGCTAAATAATAATAATATGGACTTTTCCGTTGCCCCAGATTGTTATAAAAAAATTTAACAGGCATGAATCAAAGATCTTAATGCATTTGATAAAATTAGATATAATGCGTGCAAAATTATATGTATTTTACTTGGCATAATTTAATATCAGCAACCAATCAAAATGACTTGCCTCCAGTGGCGGATTAAGAATTTGAGTTACTAAACGACCTTCAACAGTTAAATTGAAAAATAAATATCACCTACGAACTAAGATGGCTAAGATAGTTGAAACATTGCTGATGGTTGATGTCCTCAAAAAATAATAATAATATGGATTTTTCCGTTGCCCCAGATTGTTATAAAAAAATTTAACAGGCATGAATCAAAGATCTTAATGCATTTGATAAAATTAGATATAATGCGTGCAAAATTATCTGTATTTTGATTGGCATAGTTTAATATCAGCAACCAATCAAAATGACTTGCCTCCAGTGGTGGATTAAGAATTTAAGTTACTAAACGCAATGTGATTTCGAGGCATCTCTCTCAAAAGTCAAAATTTATAATGAAGTTCTCAATAGAACCCGCTTTTATCAATAGTATAAAGTATTATTTAAAAAAGATTTAATAAACAAAATAAAATCCAATTTTCATTTTGGCTTTTTTTGAAGACCTCGCATTCCTTCGCGAACTTGCGCTTATTGCGCATGCGTAGGATGATTCGCCACTGTTTGGCTCTGTTAATACACTCCTTTGTCAAAATTAACTCACCACTCGACATTTCCGTTATATTTTTAGTGTTGAAGGAATAATTGGACTGGAAGTATGTTTTGTTTTCTGTTGAAAATAGGGAAAGCTTGAAACCATCAGATGATCGTGAACGAGTATGGTGAAGGCCCGCAATATCTCTGCAACTTTGTGTCGGCGTCGAAACAAATTCCATTCCAAAATGGTTTCCTTTCAGAGATATTGCAGATAGCAAATGTATCTCCAGGTCTTCTCGTTCACGACTCACAAGCATCTGATTGATTTCAAAGATTAACCTGGTTACATCAGAAAACAAAATGTGCTTCGAGTCAAACAATTCCTTCAATCTTCATTTCATACATTTTCAGATCCTGGTATATTCGATATATATATATACATTCTCAGAGGGAAATAGGATCAGATGAATCAGCTAACACCTTCGTTTCGCAATATTTTATTGCGAAACGTTGCGTAAAATAATAAAAAAGGTTAACAGATTCATCTGATTCTATTTCCCTCTGAGAATCTATATATATAAATTCCTTCAATATTAAAAATGTAATCTCTAATCATATTTACCGATTCGAATTGACACTTTTCGTTGAAAAGATGTGCGACGCCGATACGACATCTCATCAATTTTTTAAAAAAATGTTTTGATATTTAAATAAACTATAACACTGCCCACTCGATCGTTTACTACTATCATTTATCATTGGTTCTGGAAGCACACGCCTGTTATAAATTATCAAATTTCAAAACAGGTTCATAGACAACTTTTAACAAGTGCTTACTTAATTTATTATCTACATTGTTTTAGTGCTATAGTAGTCATGTCAAAATCCAATAGAGAAAATAACACCCCTTTTTTTGTCGGGGGTTAAAAAGATTCGACTTGCCATCCGACAGCCAACTTACTTATATGAGTTAGGTAATTGTGGACAACAATATAATAATTATTAATTAATTCAACAATGAATTTAATCCACTAGGTAGTGAATAGTATTTCTTAACATATATCAGTCAGCATATTATGCCATCATGATCGTTAAACGTCAAACGATTGTTTGCCGAGCCGAGTTTTTGGTAATTTCACACGATTCATAATACACAACACTTCAAATTATTATTCCATGCGAATCTGTTTGTTTTTCCGTTTAAACCACAGATGACATATGTTTAAACAAAACACTGTTCACTCATTATCTCATAAAAATTAAACAGTATGTATTTTGTTATTTCAACTCATTATAGTTTTTTGTGTATCCGACTTGCTATACATATAGGAAAATTTAAACAGCTCGATGTATACGAAAGTGTGAACTTGTGCAGCTAAAAATATAATTAATTGGAGAAGAATACTGAATACTGTTACGAAGTTAAGACTGGGTTACATTTAGCGATTACGAAGAGCCAACCACACATATATTTTCGAGCACTCATATTATAAAATTACTGAAAGTACCGAAATTAAAAAAACTTTTTAACCAAAAAAAAAAACCTCCTTCAAAAAGGCACTAAAAAGAGGAAAATAATGAAATTTTGAGGTCTATGCCAATTAAAATATGAAATTGGTTAAAAAGAAGATATTAAATCACTATACTATACTTTTTAACCGACTTCATATTTTAATTGGCCCAGACCTCAAAATTTCATTATTTTCCTCTTTTTAGTGCCTTTTTGAAAGAGGTTTTTTTTTTTGTTAAAAAGTTTTTTATTTTTTACTTTTCAAAAAGTAACATTTACCTTAAAGAATCACACGCCGTTACTTACTTTTTTATTAAAATCAGCCGAACTACTGAACCGATTTTGATGACATTTCTATGGGACCAATCTGAAAGTATATCCTTTCAAATAAAAAAAAAATTTTCAAAATCGGTTCATAAACGACGAAGTTATGCGCGAACATACATAACCACATAAAAAATATATATGGTCGAATTAAGAAACCTCCTTTTTTTGAAGTCGGTTAAAAAGTGTGGAGGCCCGGAAGCTACGAAGAAGTAGAGGCCCCTAATTATTTTTAAACTCAAATCAAACAAAAATCAAATAGAAGTCGTTAAGCGTTTAAAAAAGTTGCCAAATAACAACATAATTATAAGAAATAAATTGATAAAATTATCTATACTAATATTATAAAGCTGAAGAGTTTGTTTGTTTGGTTGAACGCGCTAACCTCAGGAACTATTGGTTCGAATTGAAAAATTATTTTTGTGTTGGATAGTCCATTTATCGAGGAAGGCTATAGGCTATATAATATCACGCTAAGGCCAATTATTAGGAGCGAAGCATCAATGAAAAATGTTGCAAAAACGGGAAAAATTATTCCTTTTGAGAGCTTCCGTTGCGTGCGCTGCGTAAACTGTTAAAGTTACGCAAAAATCATGTATGACGTCGGCTGACATACTTATCATAAAAAGTGCACGCTGCACAGTTGCACCGATAGCTAAGTAAACAGCGTCTTTGTGTTGTATGCATAGGAACCTCGGTTCAAAACCTGATGGCACCGTAGAATTTTTGACGTATTTTTTTTCTGCGCTAATAGATGACACCAAAAATTAGAACATCTGAAGTTTTCATTTCTGTCGTGTGGTCATAAACACACACCCATTTTTTTTAATTATCGAACTGTATGAACGCCCGCACCGTCCGGCAAACAGTGATAGTGTAAAATCAATAATTTAACGCCGATTCTCTTGTCACCACAAACCGGAAACTTTTTTTTCTATGAATGCTAATTAGAAAATGCGCGCGCACGTTTCACATTCTTGAAATGTGTCCGAACCTTTATTTGTCAAAATATTGACTTATCGACTCAAATCAAGGTCTGTGTTAAATGCTAATAAGTAAACACTTAAACTATGTACGTAAATAATTTTCAAAACGTTTTTCTTTCTAATTTTACATCAGTTCGCCGAGTGACTGACAAATGATACGGCAGTGATATTTTATTATTTTACGATAGCAGCTCGTATAAAAAAGCTCTGCTTAGCATACGCCGCATACCATAAATTACTGGTTAGTGACACCGCTATCACGTTTTTATAAGATAGGTTTATCCAATTAAATATTTCATTTACTATTAGCATGTTAAATTCGAAAATAAAATAAAAGGCGCTCCAAATTCGTTATAAATTATACACGATTGTCTTTCTCACCAACAGATATAGTTATCACGTGAACAGCACAATATGCTTGGCTATAGGATAAACAAAGTACTTGATTGGTTATTCTGCTGTGTTGAGTTAAAAGCGAGTAGCGACCAATCAGATGCTGTTCACGCAGTTTTTTTGTTATATCAGTTCATGTGATAGAATAGGGAATTTTATTCAAAACTGAAAGACGTCGGACCACTGCAATTTTTCAAAAAACTTCTCAGGTCTTATTCCACTTATAGTGCAAGTGAGACTGGTCCCGTATTCGGAAGGTACTGAGTTTGGTTCACGGCATGGGCAGATGTGGCACAGGACTTCTTTCTAACGCCTGCAGATGCCTCTTTCAGAGAAATCGTAAATCCTGTTCCGGCCATCTTCTTGAGATTATAATAAGGAACCACCTCGATATTTATCTGGATTTCAATGTCACCGCTGATTACAGCTGCTCACAAAGTTTATCCTAATTTCGAATAGTTTATTCCTCGCACTTCATTATATTAAGCATAGTAACTATTTAGTTTTAAAATGTAGGAAATAATGGGAAAGTGACATGGTCCGTACGCAGGGGGGGAGGGGGCAGCCCTGCGGATCTGGAATAAAAGTTTATTTATTTATTGTAGATTATAGACGCGTCGACAACTTGTCATTAGCGTCTTAAATTACATTAAATAACAACTAACTTAAAACTAAATAACATCACAAAACATCCATGAGCGCAGGTGGGATTCGAACCCACGGCAGTCCAGTCTAGAGGTTGCGGCACCAAGCATGCTAACCACTAGGCTATATACTGCCCTCCACTGTCTTTATTTATTTATTATAGATTATAGACGCGTCGACTACTTAAGTCATTAGCGTCTTAAATTACATTAAATAACAATTAACTAAAAACTAAATAACATCACAAAACATCCATGAGCGCAGGTGGGATTCGAACCCACGACAGTCTAGTCTATAGAGGCTGGTACCAAGTACACTATCCACTAGACTACACTGCCCTCTGTAGCTACTGTCTTTCAGTCCTGACTTCGCCCGAATTTTCGTTCATTGATCACTTTTATTGTATAGCATTAGCCTATGTCACTTGGAAAAAAGTAGACTTTTAAACAGTGCAGGAATTTTTCATGTCCACTAGTTTCTGAGATTAACGTGGATCAAAAAATGTTAGCTCTTTATATTATATTAGTATATTAGATAACATGCGATTCCTTTTATAAACGAAGCCGATTTTCATACTACTGTAATTCGCTGGGTGCGCGACGATAACGACATCTGATGACCGCACTAAATCACACTCTATATCCGTTGAAGGAATGACAAATTTTTATAAATAAAAAATTTCAGATCGCTAAAAAATATAAGTGCAATACCACATCTAATATTACGTATTGTGTTGAAAAAAAGTAAGTATAAATTTTTTTATAAATATAAAATACATTTTATTTCGAATGTGTTATGTATCTATGTCCACTGACCACTAGATGGCAGTGGGAACTTAATATGAATAGACTGTGAGAACGTAATACCGTCAGATAATATTCGAAGTTGTAAATTATTGTTCTTAGTTTATAGTTATTTTCTTAATAAATATTTTACAGATCAAATCAATAAATGTGTTTATTACATGTGGTATTGTACTTATGTTTTTAGCAATCAAAAATTTTTTATTTATAAACATAAAATAAAACAGAATGGAGTAAGTTTAGCTGTCAAAAGTAATAATAATATTAGTTATAATAGCATTAGAGCTAAAATAATCATAATTTAAAATTTGCAACTACTATTTCTGCCTATATTTCTACAATTAACTACACCACAACTATTATGTAACATTTTTAAGTAACTTCATTTATTTAGTCACAACGTGAGTATGATTTAATGCTAATTTTGTCCGTAGCGTACGCTGCAGTGCAGTCGATTCGGTTGTCCCCTCCATTCTGCACCCAGCAAATAAGTGGAAATTTACGAAAAACATACCAGTTCCAAATGTTTCTTTATTAAGAAACTTCCAGCCAAGGGATTGCAAATCCATAATTTCAAAATCACTTGTTATTCACATAAATTCAATGGCGTTAATGAACAAATAAAAGTATTAAAAAAAATAGATATATCTCGCGACTTTGCGGCAACCAACGAAGATTTTCTTATCACTTTGTAAGCCGTCCGATAGACGTTAGTCCAGGTCAAAGTGCTCTTTTTTTTTGTTTATGTTCCGACAGAAAAATTTCACATATTATAACTACTTGACAATTAATGTACACAACTATTATCAAAACAATTTGCTTAACCAACCAGTTGTTTTGTTTTTATAATGCTTGTCTCTTATTCCATAAACAAATATATGCTATATATATAAGTCGGAATATTTATCAGCGAAAATGTTTTCATGAAAAAAAAACGATACCTTACAAAGTTATTTATATTACTATTGACTAGTCACCTAGAGCAGTGGTCTTCAAACATTAAAATCAATCATATTGTTCTTGACACTTCCAACAATCAGTAAAGCCATGTTTGCACGTACTAATTTTATTACGAATCTTTAATAACATTGCAAGTTGCAACAAACGTAAAAAACGAATATTTCATAAAATACCAACTCAAATACTCATACGTATAACAAAATTAAATATTTGGTTATATTTAAGCCAGTTTTTACTTCCCACCTCTACTATGGTAGGGAAGTATCTAATAGATTCAGTCCGAAAAAAATATTTCGAGATTTTAACAGATTTTCACGTTTTGAGACCCTAGCAATCGTTTAAGATCATTTTCTGACTGATGTCTGTATGTGTGTGTGTGTGTGTGTATGTGGTCAATTTTTCGCCTTCGATATCTTAAGAACGGAACAACATACGGGCATGCCGATTGTTCTATTGTGTTTATCAGCCTTTAACTTAGATCTGATTAGATTTTGAGTCAAATCGGTTCAGTGGATCCTGAGATATTCAAAAAAACGTCCTCAATGTCACGTATTAACATAGGTAAAAAAAAATATAAATGAATTCTAGATGTTATAATATGAAAAAAATGTAAATATTTTTTTTCTCTAAAATGTATAGTTTTCGTGAAAAAAAATATTTTACTAAAAAAAATAAAAATTGTACGTAAATCAAGGTAACCATGATTTTTGCTATATTAAGTTAGCCATCAGTAGATCACCAAACAAAAAAGAGGGCCATGCTTTTTTCAAAGAATAAAAATTAAATTGTGTTTTAAAGACCACCAACAGCTAAGGTTATTTGGGCCTAGTCAAAGAATAAAAAAAAAGAGTGTTTATTTTTTGCAAATATTTACTAGGTGGGAAGTATAGGACTGGTCATCAGTCGAATTTTTATGTATTTGTTTTAACACTTATTGTCATGGAAGATAAACTTACAAAAATATGACTTTGAAAAGAGTAGGAAAGTATGAATTCAGCAATCCGTTTTGAAATCGTGTTTTATATTTGCTTCAAATTGTACTTTTGAAGCAGTTGTTGCAAAAAATATTCTATGTAACGCGTGGATAAAGTGGCGAATTAGACACACGCGATTTTACAATACTCTCCTAAGGTTATGTTGCATTTATACCAGAACTCGTGTGAATACCGCGCTCGCTTATGGCTCACAAGGTAAACTCACACTCATTCCAGTATATGTAAATGCAACATAACCTTGGACTCGTATCGCAACATCGCGTCTATAATAAAACTAGCCGTTACCCGTGGCTTCGCCCACGTATTTTTTAATTTATGATTTATTATCCCCCCCGCGAGAAGTTCTCTTCCTGCGAAGCGAAGCCGGGCTGGTGGTGTTTATTCGCCGAATTTTATAATACATAACTCACTCGCTTCGCTCGTTCGCTCGGATTTTATTAATACATTACTCACTCGCTTCGCTCGTTCGCTCGAATATTAATTATACATTAGGTACTCACTCGCTTCGCTCGTTCGTTTGAATATTAATAATACAATACTCACTCGCTTCGCTCGAATTTTATTAAAACATTACTCACTCGTTTCGCTCGTTCACTCGAATATTAGTAATACATTACTCACTCGCTTCGCTCGTCCGATCGAATTTTGTTAATACATTATTGCTCACCTACGTTATATAAGGAGCTTCTGTGCAAAATTTTATGCTTCTAACTTCAAAAATGATGAACTTCCATACAAATTTTCATCCCCTATTTAACCCCTTTAAGGGATGAATTTTCAAAAATCCTTTCTTATTACTCATCTACGTTATATAAGGAATTCCTGTGCAAAATTTCATGCTTCCAACTTAAAAAATTACGAACTTCCATACAAACTTTCATCCCCTATTTAACCCCCTTAGGGGATGAATTTTTAAAAATCCTTTCTTACTGCTCACCTACGGAATATAAGGAACTCTTGTGCAAAATGTCATGCTTCTAACTTCAAAAATGACGAACTTCCATGCAAACTTTCATCCCCTTTTAGTCCCCTTAGGGGTTGAATTTTCAAAAAAAAATTTCTTAGTACTCACCTACGTTATATAAGAAACTTTTGTGCAAAATTTCATGCTTCTAACTTCAAAAATGACGAATTTCCATACAAACTTTCATCCTCTATTTAACCCCCTTAGGGGTCGAATTTCGAAAAATCCTTTCTTAGTGGGTGCCTACGTCACAAAAGGAACCTACTGTCCAAATTTCAAGTTTATATCTTCAGCGGTTTGACCTGGGCGTTGTCTGTCAGTCAATCAGTCAGTCAGTCAGTCAGTAACGGAACTGTTTTATATATATAGATTGGTCACCGAAGCCATTTGTTGTATAAATATCTATCAATTCGTATCTTATTAAACATGCATCTGTTAAACAATACTTATATTTTTAAATTTTTTAGATATTTTAAGATCTTTATAAAAATGGACCTCGTAAACGTACAGAATGTCAATATTTTTGAATTTTGAAGTGCAAACTCGAAATCTTTTATTAAAGCGCCTGATCTCTTTTCTATCTGAAATCATTTTAGATTAGCGTCCAATTTACGTAAATTTTGTAGATTATTTTCCCGTAAATATTATTGAACTCGTGGCATAAAATACATAACGCAAAAGCTTAATCATCAGTTTCGCATATGAACTGGTGATTTTTATTTTGCAAAATTTTGTATAACCTGTGTAAACCTAGCACGTTAAACAAGTGTGACGCAATACGACCTTCCAAGGTAGCAAACACATGTTATTATTTAACCAATCCGTATCCGCGCATTTTCTTTATTTATTGAAAAAGTAGACCTCGCGCGGCGAAAGATGAAGCCACCGCGTCATAGTAACGTGAATGCATTGCGCCCGCCTTCTAGCTTGCTATTGGCATATTTATTGTCATGAATAGCAGTTTGCCAAAATTGTACCTAACATCATAAAATCCAATGTGCAGTTTTGTGTACACGGCACTGTCTGCGGGCAAGCAGGCGTTCACTAGCATATTATTGATGACGTGCCTGGCTTCATCTCTCACCGCGGGCACCCTACCTATTCCATTTAAATACACATGCTTTCGAAATTATTCACAATCAATAATAAATAAACAGAGATGAGAGATAATCTTTATAGGAAAGGAATAAATTCTTTACATTGATTTTTATCAAGTAATAATTCATTTATAGAAAATAACTCTTATCTTAGTGTATCTCGAATCGGGTTAAATTTTATTTATTAAAGATTATAGAAGCGTCGACAACAGGTCAATAGCGTCAAACATATCGTTTAAAACTAAATGACATCACAAAGCATCCATGAGCGAGGTGGGATTCGAACCCACGACAGCTTGCTCCGAAGGCCAGCACGCTGACCATTACACCAAGTTGTCCTCGAATTGGATCAAAGTTCAAAGACATCATTCAATACATTATAGAAATTTCAACTTATATTATTTGACTTGTAAACTTGGTCCGAAATTAAAATTGGGGAGCGTAATTTTTCTCTGCCTCTAGCCTTTAGGTAGAGTGCCCACGGTGAGAGATGAAGCCAGGCACGTCATCAATAATATGCTAGTGAACGCCTGCTTGCCCGCAGACAGTGCCGTGTACACAAAACTGCACATTGGGTTTTATGACGTTAGGTACAATTTTGGCAAACTGCTATTCATGACAATAAACAGCCAATAGCAAGCTAGAAGGCGGGCGCAATGCATTCACGTTACTATAACGCGGTGGCTTCATCTTTCGCCGCGCGAGGTCTACTGTCGTGACCGAAGCTGCATCTCGGCGCTGAGCGGATATGGACACCGACACGTAAACGCTTAAAAAAATCCCTTAAAAATCGCCTAACGCCAAACGTAGTTTTCAGATTAAAGGTCAATTCTCACATAGCGACACGCCGTGCACGACACAATGTTGCTTTAAAGTTTAAAAAAATAAGTGTGTGCTTATGACCACACGACAGAAGTGAAAACTTCAGTTTTTCTAATTTTTGGTGTCATCTATTATAGCGCATTTATGAACTAAAAATAATTTATTATTAAAATACTAAAATTGTATTTTTAATTAATTCCACGTTGGTTTCAAAAAAATTATAATTATTGTCAAAGAAAAAATATAACAAAAATAAAACAAGCCGTGAGGTGGGTCGTTTGTTAGGACTAAAGTGCGACCCTTGAGGTCCACACGACGAACTTCCCAGTTTGATAAATATTTAATAATAATAATTAAATTAGATATTACACCGAAAAGTAATCATTTTAATCATTAAAACATAATTATTATTTATTTTTAACAATAATTAAAAAAAAAAAAAAAACGGCTGAACCGATTTTTATAAAATTTATGTCGGATCAAAATGACGTTAACACGCCTCGATTGACACCCTTACGAAGTCGATATAATTTTTTATTCGCGAGATATTGTATAAAATCTACTTTTTTGGAGGTTATTTGGTTAAGAAAAAAGAACGGCTGAACCGATTTTGAAAAAATTTCTTTCAGATCATATTTACGTTAATACGCGTCGATTGGCACCTCAACGTAGTCGATATCATTTTTCATTTTCGAGATTTCGTCTTTGAAAGAAATGGACACATACGTACGTACGTACGTACACACACACACACACACACACACACACACACAGACATCTTTCTAAAAGTAGTGTAAAAATAGTGTAGTGACCTTGAAATATAAAAATTTTTTTTCCTTTTTGATTTCGATTTTCGGACCCATTACAATAACTTCCAATGGGAAGTTAAAAATATATAAATAAATATCATGTAGAGTTTAGAAAAAAAAAACGCCAAAAATTCTACGCTGCCATCAGGTCTCGACCCAGGTTCCTATACATAGAACGCAAAGACTAAACGATCTGCGCTATGGCGCAAAGACTAAACCATCTGCGCTATGGGTGGAAGTTTTTATGATATAAGTATGCAGTTGCGAATTCTTACGGAAGTAGTTGCGAACGCTTCACATTTTTTCAGTACCCAGGCAAAGATCCTACGCGCCTAAGGAAGTTTTCGCTAATAATCTCTGTTGTCGAGTGTCTATAATTCACAATTCCTAAGGAAGTTTTCACTTCAAAAATTTACGTGTATTCAAATGCAGCGTGTTTCACTCTTGAGCGACGCGATTCGGCAGCAGCTCGCCGCGACAAAAATCAACGCTTCGGAGAGTGTTTTATCATATTGATAATTGTATGCCGCTTCTAACGCACTGTCGCCTCGAATCGCTATGTGAAACTGGCCACTGATTCCCCGAAATGAAATAGGTAGTTATATCTGCTATACGCACGCCCGGTTTATCCATTGGGCACAATAGGGTCTACGAAGCTGGTAGGACTGATGATTTTTTTAAATAAACCCAAACTGTATTATGATAAAAAATTATAATTTAAAAAAACTAAAAAACACGCTTTAATGAACTAAAAAGTAAAAAATAATTAATTTTATTGTAAAAAAGCGTGGGGTGCTTTGTATCATATTTTCATACTACCCCACGCTTTTTTACAATAAAATTAATTATTTTTTACTTTTTAGTTCATTAAAGCGTGTTTTTTAGTTTTTTTAAATTATAATTTATTTTTGCTTTTTAGTCCTGGAGATCCTGGTCAGGATAATGGGACAAACTTATGGAATTATTGTATTGTAATCGGTCCTTGATAAGTGTGCAAAGTTTCAGTTCAATCTGAAGTTTTTTGCTTTTTTTTTTAGTCCTGGAGATCCTGGTCAGGATAATTGACAAACTTATGGAATTATTGTATTGTAATCGGTCCTTGATAAGTGTGCAAAGTTTCAGTTCAATCTGAAGTTTTTTGCTTTTTTTTTTAGTCCTGGAGATCCTGGTCAGGATAATTGACAAACTTATGGAATTATTGTATTGTAATCGGTCCTTGATAAGTGTGCAAAGTTTCAGTTCAATCTGAAGTTCTTTGCTTTTTTTTTTTAGTCCTGGAGATCCTGGTCAGGATAATGGAACAAACTTATGGAATTATTGTATTGTAATCGGTCCTTGATAAGTGTGCAAAGTTTCAGTTCAATCTGAAGTTTTTTGCTTTTTTTTTTAGTCCTGGAGATCCTGGTCAGGATAATGGAACAAACTTATGGAATTATTGTATTGTCGTCGGTCCTTGATAAGTGTGCAAAGTTTAAACTAAATCTGACCGTTCAAAGTTGGTCAAAATCAAGTTCAAAGAAGTCGGTTACAAACTGACAAACAAGCAAGCCCGCAAACATACAGGTGAAGCTAATATAAGCGTGTTAAAAAGGAGGAAAAAATTAAATTCAAAACAATTACTTATGTGGTTTTTTGGTACACGTTTAATGAATAATTTAGTAAAGTGTAAATGTTATTAGTGTATTTGCCATATGGCACATACACTATTGGCGTCGGTCGGATGGCGGGACCTAGGGGTCGGACCAAAATTTCTCGACGTTTCATAGCCTCCTGAACACTTTGGCACCATTTTTGGCAATGTCTGTTTATATATGTATATATATATATATTTATATATTTATATATATATATATATATATATGTGTACGGGCTATAACTTTCGAAAGAGTTAATTGATTTTGACGAAATTGGGTAGGCACGTTGCAATCTATCACCGCACGAAGCCTATTTAAAATGGGCCCAATCGGACTATTTTAAGGGTAGTTTTTAGGGGTTGAAAAATGTTTTTGGGCCCAAAAATACCGAAAAAATTCTCAGAATTGTTTCAAAATTGAAAATTAACCCTTTAATGTAATCGGTCCTTGATAAGTGTGCAAAGTTTCAGTTCAATCTGAAGTTCTTTGCTTTTTTTTTTTAGTCCTGGAGATCCTGGTCAGGATAATGGAACAAACTTATGGAATTATTGTATTGTAATCGGTCCTTGATAAGTGTGCAAAGTTTCAGTTCAATCTGAAGTTTTTTGCTTTTTTTTTTAGTCCTGGAGATCCTGGTCAGGATAATGGAACAAACTTATGGAATTATTGTATTGTCGTCGGTCCTTGATAAGTGTGCAAAGTTTAAACTAAATCTGACCGTTCAAAGTTGGTCAAAATCAAGTTCAAAGAAGTCGGTTACAAACTGACAAACAAGCAAGCCCGCAAACATACAGGTGAAGCTAATATAAGCGTGTTAAAAAGGAGGAAAAAATTAAATTCAAAACAATTACTTATGTGGTTTTTTGGTACACGTTTAATGAATAATTTAGTAAAGTGTAAATGTTATTTATTTATTTATTGTAGATTACTTATAGAAGCGTCGACAAAAGGTCAGTAGCATCTTAACTACATCAAACATAACACTTAAAACTAAATGACATCACAAAACATCCATGAGCGAGGTGGGATTCGAACCCACGACAGCTTGATCCAAAGGCCAGCACGCTGACCATTACACCAAGCTGTCCTCAAGTGGTAAATGTTAATCTTCGACATTTTTAATGATGATGAAATTTTTATGGGACCAATCTAAAAGTATATCCTTTCAAATAAAAAAACATTTTTCAAATTGGTTTATAAATGACGGAATTCTGAGGTACCTAACAAACATAAAAAAAAGAAAAAAAATCGATTTGAGAACCACCTCTTTTTTTTGAAGTCGGTTAAAAAGCAAAGGCACTTTTACTTCGACTATTTTTAGAAAATAATAATAATAATAATAAATCTTTATTTGATTTACCACGAAGTATAAATAGCGTCATAATCATTACATTACAGAATTTCTTTTACAGAATAGCTACAAAGTTCCAACAGGAATGTTTTTAAGTCATTTAAGTCAAATAAAACGCATTTGATTTTTGTTAAAACGGCCACGGCTATACGCTACCAAACAGGCCTATGAATTTGCACATCCCTAGTTCTCGAAAACAACGCGACGACACATCAGCATGAACTCACAACAGAAATCATTACAAGCGGACTTCGTCGAGCGGTTGTATCGCTCCCAGTACGAACGCGCTGGCTCGTGCAACGAACCGCAGACCGCGGTTACTGAGACGCGACGCGGGAGGGTCTCGACCAATAGGAACGGTCGCTTATCGACAAACAGCTGAACACGACGACAACACATAACTGAAAACACGCACGCATCGCGGTGCCACCATGTTGAGTTTGTCTATAATTATTATGTGTCAAACGCGTTCAGAAAACGTCTAACAACATATTGTGTTTTTAATATTATTATTGTTGACAGATTAATATAATAATGAGCGATACGGCGGATTTCATTAATACATGTAAAAACTACAAGTGTTTATACGATATGAACGATCCTGATTATAGAGACGGCAATAAGAAAGCACAAGTATGGGAGGAAATCGCTGCGCAGTTTGGACTCGCTACTGGCGGTAGGTACTCAGCTTTAAAATGCAGGTCGCGAATTTTATTTTTACAAATAATTCGGTTGACCTTTTTTTAAAATAAATTATAAAATTGTAGTTTTTAATTATTTTCAAAAAAAAAACAAAATATTACTGTCGCGTGACTTGCCTGTTCAACTATAGGTACCTACATATAAATAAAATTGTAATTCAATCGTTTATTTTGATATCACGCAAGATTGAACCGACTTTCACGAAACTTGCAAGATATTTTAAAATCGATCGAAAAATATCTTCGAATAAAAGTTTTAGAACATAAAATTTTGCATCTAAATCATTAAACAAAATTAATTTTGCATGCTTTGTAACGGCAGAAATTTGATATGAAAATGTCAAAATTACCTCAAAAACAGATAGCGATAGCCATGGAACTTGAACAAAATGATTAGAAATTATTCTGACAGCTAAAACGTCATCATTTTGTTCAAGTTCCATGGCTATCGCTATCTGTTTTTGAGGTAATTTTGAAATTTTCATATCAAATTTCTGCCGTTACAAAGCATGAAAAATTAATTTTGTTTAATGATTTAGATGCAGAATTTTATGTTCTAAAACTTTTATTCGAAGATATTTTTCCTAAAATAATTAGGGGAGTAGGAAATATCAAAAGTTCGATTTTACGAGTTAAATCCCTATTACCCGCAAAACGATTCAGCACCCTGTGGATTAAAGTTTTGACGAAAATTTAGATTTGAAATACGACCGTCAATATCGGAAGATGGGGATTTTGACAATATCACTGAGCGTGTATAGGGCGCCTATAAGGAAAGCGCGACAGAAAATTTTTGCTCGCCACTCTTCTTTTTTTTCTTTGTGTTTTAAAGACCACCAACAGCTAAGGTTATTTGGGCCTAGCACCAATTCATATTTTCAATTCATTATTTTTTTTTAATAATAAATTGAAAATCCAATTGACACTTTTACCAGCTTTCGGGCTAGAACCCGGGACTTGTAATAGAAGAACCATAGCAACGCCATGTAAACAACAGCATTGCTACACGCTCGGCCATTCTAAAGCCCGCTCGCCACTCTTCTACATAGGTGTAGTGTGTACCATATTAGAATTTTGAAAATTTTGAAGTTTGCGTACAAAAAAGGGTATTTCAGCTAGACTGTTAGTTTTGTTACGGTCTACACTATATACAGTTAGTATTTTCATACACCGCTTAGATTTTTTTCCCCGAAAAATATAGTTTCTACCTAAAACTTTCACAAATAGTCAAAAACTGAAAGAACGCCAACAGCATTCCATCTCGTTAACTTTTAAATTAACAATATATTTTTTTTAGATTTAGCCAGGCAAAAGTGGAAAAACCTTCGCGATTGCTACGTAAAATACAAAAGGGCACTCAAAGGTAATACGACAGTACCTAGAAGTTACAGAAACTGGCCACACAAAAATCGAATGAGCTTCTTGCAACCTTATATGATATCAACAAAAGGGTAAGACATTTTTTAAAGTCTCATTTTGCGATGTTCGATGCAAAAATGAAAACTGAACAAGGAAAATCCAAAAAGAATTTCTTTTTACAAGCTTTTATTTAACTTGCAATGTATGCTAGTTTGTGGGTTTGTTTGTTTGTGTGTTTGTTTAGGTCAAATCTTGCAAGTCAATTTTGAACGACTTCCACGTATCCGATCGATTTAAAATTTTTTGCACATATGTATTCCCGATGACAATACATGAATAAATCGTTTTTAGAAATAAATTCAACCCCTAAGGGGTTCAAACGGGGATGTAGGGTTTTTTTGATTAATCAACGCCCAGGCCAAATCGCTGAAGCTAGAAACTTGAAATTTGGACAGTTGGTTCCTTTTCTGACGTAAGCATGCACTAAGAACGGATTTTTCGAAATTCAACCCCTACGGGTGTCAAAGGGGGTAAAATTTTGAAAGACTAAAACGAACAAAATAAATATCAGAGATTAGTAAAAAAACTTTTTAGAGACAAGCTTTTATTTAAATGCACTAAAAAGGAAAAAATAATTTTTAATAATTTAGGTTCATAATTATAAAAGCGTGGGTCGTGAACTCTATGATAGTTTATTAGTCACGACCCACGCTTGTATAATTATGAACCTAAATTATTTGCATTTAAATAAAAGCTTGTCTCTAAAAAGTTTTTTTACTAATATTTATTTTATGAAAAAGATTGTCCAACTGTGAGTATAGCTTAAACGTTTATTCGTTAATTTAATATCCTATAATGCGTCGACGAAATCTATCCTTTATAAACTGAAAAACTTTTAAACTAAAAAATCAACTTTTGAAAACACGCCTAACTTTTTGACACTTTCACCTGTTACGTCATCTACAGTGAATCTAAAGTAGATACATCACTTGCCGGGCATAGGTAGACATCGAGGGTTGTTAGTTCCGCCCCTATAAATCGTACTACTTGTTTTGAAATAAAACGTGGTATCCCGTTTTACCAGACCATCCTGTTTTATCCAACTCTCCCCTACTTAGTTCTAGAATAAGGGAACCAAACATATCCAAAAACTATTTATGAATATCGTTCTAAGCCTTATGAATTATTCAATTTTCAGTTTAGCAAACTGTACGAATTTCAACGATTACATAAAAGTAGTAAAACAAGAAGAAGATCCGTTGAGCGCAGGCGTGAAACGAGAAACATTTGATGGTGAGTTTGAAGACGAAGAAGAAGATGAAGAATACGGTGAAGTCGATGAACTTCCTGCACCCACAGTTCACTTAGTTGAAGAGGACAACATTTCTACAAGTTCTTCGACTGCCAAAAGAAAAAAGAACCGGGATACCAGTCAAACGAAAAAGAAAACTGAGAAAACCCTAAAATTGTACGAAGAAAATTTCGATTCGACAGATTTGTTTTTCCTTAGTTTATCGAAAATGGTTAAAACAATGCAAAAGAAAAAGCAAGCGGAAGTAAAATTGAAATGTTCACAATTTGTTATGGAAGCCGAGATGGAAATTGATGATGATTCCTCGTAATAAGAGTTTTAAATCCGATATAAAACCTCAATGGTTATTATTTTGACATATAGTTATTATTTTGCATATCTATATTTATTATAAAATATCATATGCGAAGATTGCATCTTTTGTTACCAAAAATAATTTTATTAAAATTACGTTATTTTTTTAAGATCTGTATTTTTTATTGACAAATGACACCTTTATTGCTTAAAAAAACAGTCAATTGCGAGTGTAACTCGCGCGCCGAGGATTCCGTATAACTAACAAACAAATAAATATAGCTAATATGTTAAATGAATTTACATTTCATTAAATTAATTAGTAGTAACTTCGTCAACCGCATTAAGTTTGTTGCTAAAAGGTGTTAATAGTGTTAAGGATTTTCGCTGTGTTTTTCCTGTAATCTTTTCAAATTTTTTCGTCTACAAAGATAGGATACAAGTTTCAAGCGAACATTTTCGCTAATATGTCAAAAACTACGCGACCTAAAATAAAAATAATAAACGTTAAATTATGTTTTAAAGACCACCAACAGCTAAGGTTATTTGGGCCTAGCACCAATTCATATTTTCGATTCATTATTTTTTTTTTAAATTCAACGATGCCATCAGTTTCCGAACCCGGGTCCCTGTGCATAGAGTGCTGCGACGTTACCTCTACGTTAAACGTTATGGAATCTGTAATAAGCGACTGGACCGATTTTCACGCAAGTTACATTTAACAGTTAACTTACAGCCTAGACTGCATGTGATATTATAATTCCAGTTCAATTTTTCTACAAGAATAATTACTAGCCGTCCTGTTGCTCTAAATCGAGCTTTAATTACTTAATCAGCTTTTTTTTATATACATAAAGTTATTTAAAACTATCCACTGAAATTAATACATATTTCCTTCTTTTTCCTTTGTATTCAAATTATTTATTTTGATAATCTAAACTCTAAGGCAACAGTCCCATAACTGTGTACACGGAAAACGCACGGAAGACGGAATTCGGAAATGCAAATGGGAAGTTGACCAATCAGATTCTTTCCGTAAAGTTTGAATATTACGGAAAGAATCTGATTGGTCAACCTCCGCCATTTGCGTTTCCGAGTTCCGTCTTCCGTGTGTTTTCCGTGTACATGGGACTGCTGCTTAAGTATTTAACTGTCACTTGACATAAATACTGCAGTGCGCCCTTTCAAAATACCTCGATCGTCAAAATCGATCCAGCAGTTTAGGAGGAGATAGGCGTACAAAAATACGCCTGGTCTATTAATATATAGATTACAAAAATAATACACTTACGCCTTTTTATTATTTTTGACGCCCCCGTAAGGCATCGGCTCACCGGGCATTTACCCAATTACCTGCCGCTCCATTTGGTCGTGTTATTTGCATGAACAAAAAAATATATATAATTCATTTACCTACGTCTGAATTTCTGACATTTTTTATATCCTACACGTTGCAGATGCATGCGTCTAGCAAAAATATTTATTCTAGCATTAAAATTGCTAGCGTAAAACCTTGATATCAATGCAGCAGGAAACAGAAAAAAAACAAGTGGTAAAGATAACTTGATACTTGAGTTACCCAGCGATGTAGCTTAGTGGTACAGCTCTAGACTAGACTCGCATTGGGAAGGTACTGGGTTCGAATCCCGGCGGGGGCAGATGTGACTAGGACTTTTTCCTACTGCCTCACGTCGAGAAACGGCAATTCCTGTACCGGCCATCTTGTTTGAGGTTTTCCATGGTTTCCCTCAATTATTCCAGATGAACATCAAGATGGTTCCTTATTTAAGGCCATGGCCGATTACCTGTCAAACTCCTATAATGTTCCTAAAATTTCCTATAATTCCTCCATTCGCACATTGCTATTAATAAAAAAAAATTAAAGTTTAAAAATGTAGAAAACAACGGGAAGTGGTAAAATGGAAAATAGTAAATGGTGCGAATGGCGTCTGTTATGACATAATGTCGAGAAACTGACGTTAAACGCATTATTATTATTATTAATACTCCAGTTGAACGCTGATGATAAACACATGGTGACACGATTTATTGTATTAGAATAAACATTTCATTGAAAATATATACCTATTGAGAACGCTGCAGTCAATTGGGTTGCCTAAAACGCAATAAAATGAATAAATTAACGTAGTTGCGGAAAATTATTCAACGTCTCTCAAATCACTAAATCGTCTGACTTTTCATATCTTCCAGAAGGCTTCCGTTGACTTAGGAAGCTAAAACTTTGTCCCCTTATAGTATAAGGCAATGAACGAGTTCTCAATTTTCTCCACTGTCCCGGCTTGAGAATAGCCGAGCGTGTAGCAGTGATGTTGTTTACATGGCGTCGCTATGGTTCCTCTATTACAAGTCCCTAGTTCCCGGGTTTTGCGTACTACTGAACAAGTTTCACCGTCTGTCTGTTTAGCAGCACTGTACTAGTCATACATAAACAAACCACAGCAGAGCTCGGCCGATCCCGACACGAACCGACACCGACACATCTCTTGCCTGTCTTGCGCGATCGGCGATCGCTAACGCTTGACCGACAGTGTCTGGTTTTGTTCTGCCTTGTCTGCAGCTGTGAAATGCGAATTGCGGTACCCGTCGTCCGTCAGTTAAACAGAAGTCCTATGTGTGTGAAGTTGTGAACTGCGCGCAACCGTTAAAAGACGAACGACCATATTGGTTTGTTGTTATTGCGAATTTAATTTTAACCAATTTATGTAAGTAATTAAAGAATTAATGCAAAATGAGTCGCAGTGTTTTCAAAAAAAACTGAGTGATATCAAATTTTTTATCATAAACACTGCAGTGGAAACTGATGCATCCTATTCTTGCATAATATATTATAAAATGCAACGTTTGTCTGTCTGTCTGAACGCGATAACTCGGAAACTATTCAACCGATTTTCATGCGGTTTTCACCAATAGGTAGATAAAGTTTCAGGCTAT
Source organism: Mongoloraphidia duomilia (assembly GCA_039654895.1). Classification (NCBI taxonomy): domain Eukaryota; kingdom Metazoa; phylum Arthropoda; class Insecta; order Raphidioptera; family Raphidiidae; genus Mongoloraphidia; species Mongoloraphidia duomilia. Next base: position 733,477 of record CM077517.1, read on the forward strand.
GTCTGATTATGCTGTCATGATAGGGAGCGAGCAACGAGCGAAATAGTAAAAGGGACAACGTTGGGTAAATATGGCTATATTAGGGGTCCTCCATAAACCACGTGGCCGGGAGGGGGATACGAAAATCTGAGCAAGGTAGTTTTACATTCTACATGCGAACCCAGATACATTTAAATTACATTTACGCGCTGTAGCTACCGACAGGTGTTCAAATTATTTTATTATTTTACGTGTTTTATACACATTTACACAATTAAATATACACGGCAAACTAGAAAATCTTTGATTTTTGCAGTAATTATGGATATCACAGACGAACGGAGACTAATAAAGCTTGTGGAAAGGTGCAGAGAATTGTATGATACAGCGAACGATTATTATGGTGACAGCGAAAGGCGTCTTAAAAAGTGGGAAGAAATTGCCAACGCTTTAAATCAACCAGGTAAACCATACGTGTAGTAAGGAATTTGATTGAAGGTGGCCACTAATTCTCTTGGAAGATAAGCTCTCATTGAAACTCGGCTTCAGTATGTTTTGATTTTATGTCCATTTTGATGCATGCTGACTTCTTTCCTGAACGATTTCGTGTATCATAATAATATAAAAAAATTTCGAAAAAAGATGATTCTTTTGGACTATGAAGATTTGCTCATTCTTCAATTCTTATTTATCTAAGCTGACAGGCGATTAACAATGATGGGGCTTGTGTGTACACCTACGTTTTTTCTCTTAAATTAAAATTAGATTTACAACGTGCAATAAAATTGGAAATAATAACTAAGAATTACCTGTTCTTTCCAATTAATTAATGGTTTATTTCTAGCCGACAGATGTCGAAGTCGGTGGCAAAACCTCCGAAACAGTTATAGAAGAAACATGAGAAAATTTAACACTGTACCTGCAAAACGAATGAGATATTGGAAATTTCAAAAGGAAATGGCTTTTATAATTCCATATATGGAAGGATATGACGATAGAGGACTAGACGAAAAATACGAGTAAGAACTTTTCATCTAATTATAATTAGTAGACTCCAGATATTGAAAACCCAAATCCATTATTTATGGTGAGTGGGGGGATGCAACTCAACTCTTCTAGTATTGGCTGCTATTAGCGAGTAGTCTTCTTCTCGGTGTCCTGCTGTCGACAGCGAGAAGAACACTACGACCACGTCGAACACACCATTGAAGATGCTTGTCGCAGTTGCAAGCGAAACGTCTGGAAGAAGAAGAAGATGCCATTCCAGTAGACCACGGCTCATAAGCCCGAAAGATTCTTATCTTAATTCTATTAACGCCGGCCGTGAAAGCCTACATTCTTTTATAAAATAATGAAGTTTTTCTACAAAAATATGTATATTTTTAGCGAATCACAATTCATTTCTGTAATCAAAGAAGAAAACCAGTCAGAAAGTGAAGAAGAGCAAATAATCACTAGCGATCTAGACTTCGAATTATCCGAGATAATTGAACCAGAACAAAGACAATCTGCAACATCCGAACTGGAGTTCCAAGACATACCAGTAAAGATTGCCCAAGCTTTTACACAACCCGAAACTTCGAACGTGTCGGCGCCAACTAAAAAACGCGAATCGTCTCCGTCGAATAATAATCCACCAATTAAGAAAAAGAAGAAATTGTCTCCGACTGCAACAGACGCAATTCTAGATTATTTAAAAGAAAAAGACGCTAATAAGACAAACCGACCGTCGCCAATTTACAGTTTCTTTATGAGCATGGCCGACACTGTTAACACATTTCCGTCCAATTATCAAGCGATAGCTAAGAAAAAAGTTTTTGAATGCATATCAGAAATAGAATTGCAGTTGACAAGCACTGAACAAGTATAACAACGCAACAAATTCATTATAATAATGATTATGTAATAAATAAAGCTGCGGCTTGAGAGCAAATATAAACTGATCCGCAGTGTTCCGCTAACATAGTTCAAAAATCTCAACACATCTCCCAGACCACAGCCTACGGCGGGCCCCCACGGTAATAAAAGTCGAGTACCTATACTCTATAGTCTTTAAAAATTCTGCAGCTGAGCGGTGAGCGCCACGCTACAACCCTTGGCCATGCTCATTGCTCATCCTACATTTCAATTTAAAGGTTTATTTGTTTTAAAGAAACATAATTCTAGCTATATTCATTTCAATTTGTAAAAAACAAACAATAAAGCCAAATAATATTTTGTATATAAGATTCAAACAACATAATGTAAATATAATATTGTTAAAACATTAGAAAATAATAAAGCAGTGTAATATATTTTTTTCTAAAATCTGCATTTTGTCAACAGTGTCGTAATAGCCTTTATTAATCCTCAATTCTGATATTTCGAAGACTTTCCCTTGCTCAATTAATTGTGGGTAAGTTCTTTCAGATAATCCAAATATTTTATTCATTATATTGTAGATTATAGACGATCAATAACTGAGGTCATTAGCGTATGCATATTCATTATAATGTTACAAAACTGTTTTCTGAGTTGGCGGAATAAATATTTATTTACAATAATTAAAAACACAATGATAATGAACGCAACAACGAAAAGTCAATTCTAACAATCAACACAATTAAACAATAACTAAACAGTAATTACAAAGCAAAACACAACTATATACAATAATTTGTAATTATTAACTATATACCAGGACTATTTATTTCTAGTTATTTACGTTTCAAATATTTATATTCACTGTATTTATATCAGACGCACTATTTGTCGCTCAGTATTCTCCATTGACTGACTGATTCACTCACTCGCGCTGGCTGTTTATATATGCTGCGTGGCCTAAGCCTAGTGTGTTCTCGCTTTCTCTAGAACTTTCGCGCAGGTACTAGTTGTTACAGTAAGCAGACCCCGTTTCTCAGAACTCTTGCCTGCCGTTTATATACACGGTGATCCGTAACAATAATAAATAATACATATATCTCTGTCTACGGCTTATGCCCACGGTTTTGCTCGAGTGAACGTCGATTTTGCCCGTATATATTCGCTGATATCTCGCGTTTAATATCGGTTAGCTGATATTGCTATTGGCGTAATTAGGATTTGAAGCTGCGGTGGGCCGGATTCCAGTATGTTTTACGTTTGTCTGTCTGATTAATTTTTGTTTAGAATACATTAAAAAAACGCATTATTTATTAATCCTTATTTTTAGGCTGAGCCACCCAGGCTCATAGCCCCCATCTAGTTCAGATGACAGGAACCCGAGTATAGCCGGAAAAAATGTACCAACTAATAATGCAGCAAGTTTCATTAATTGGCTCAACCTTTTTCGAGTGATGCAGACGGAAAAAAAAACTCTGGAATAATTTTCTCCCATCATACAAAAAACCCGAAAAATCCGCAAGAAAACTAAACATTGTGTGTTTTTAAAGACCACCAACATCTAAAGTTATTTGGGCCTAGCACCAATTCATTATTTTTTTTTAGAAAACTAAACAGGTTACCTACAATTTTATATCTTTGTATGAAAATGGAAATTCTGTCTATTCAAGCAAAAAGCTGGAACGATTTTACGAATTATCTTAAGACGCATCTGTGGGAGGACACTTGTCATGCGTCTATAATCTACAGTATCTATCTATCTACATCGGTGATGGATTAAGCATTTATTTATTTATTTTGTGTAGATGAAGCCACGTCCCGATTTCTTCCAATTTTGTTATGCCAATGCATGTAATTGGGCAATGGTCTCTTCCCACAGTAGTGAAAAACGGACATCTGAATAATACCACGCGTCCGCTGAAGGGTTAACGGAACACAATATTATAGCGTAAATAATAAGGTCCCAATAGGCGACGTCGGTTGGCGTCAACAGGCGTCAATTCATTAGTGAATGAGTCGCGCGTGCGGCGCATATTTTGACGACGCAACGACCTTAACCTGAGCGTTACACGACGATTCTCAAGGTCGTAAAAACACTTGGCAGATTGCGAACGATTAGCGAATGTCGATTGCGTTACGCAATTTTTTAAATGCTTGAAATCAACGCCGCTGCGTGGCTCTCATGAAATACCATTAGTGACGCGACGAAATAACATTAATAATATAGGGCTTGAGAATAGCCGAGAGTGTAGCAATGCTGTTGTTTACATGGCGTTGCTATGGTTCCTCTATTACAAGTCCCCAGTTCCCGGGTTCTAGCCCGAGAGCTGGTAAAAGTGTCAATTGGATTTTCAATTTATTATTAAAAAAAAAAATAATTAATTGAAAATATGAATTGGTGCTAGGCCTAAATAACCTTAGCTGTTGGTGGTCTTTAAAACACACACAATACCATGAATTTCATATGATTTGCGGCTGTATAGTAGCATTTTAAATCAACTTATGAATGAGTTATAAATTTATTATTAATAAGTTTACATAATAAATTTTCGATTGTTTACAAACTGTGAAATATGCTAATTATTTGGACGATATAATATTAATGTACTGTCTATATTTTTGTTTAGGAAAAAAACTGTAGAAAGATAGAAGTTTTTATGGCAGGAATCCGATGTAATTGTAATATAATATACGTTTGTAAAAACAGCTGAACAAGAAAAAACATTTGAATGTAGGTACATATTATCAGGCGTCGTGCACGTGTTTTTCACGTCTGAGGATTATGACACAAGTGGCTAGCCACGCTAGTTTAAATATAAATGCATACTACATAGGCCCAAGTGATAATTAAAGGAAGTACACAGTAAACACTGAAGGCGATGCCGTGCGAAGTGTTTTAAATTTTTGAAGTGGAAATTTCCTTCGGCGCGTTAGGCACTCTTTGCCTGGGTACTGAAATTAAAGTGAACCGTTCGCAAGTTCGCGTACGCGAACGCAACCCGACGGTAAGAATTCGCTGAATCGGGGTTACTCGGTTCAAACACGAACACACGTATTAGCAGGGAATCTGTGCCCGGCTGACATACTTATATCATAAAAACGGCAATCAATAGCTCAGTTAGCAGCGTCTTTGCGTTGTATGCATAGGAACCTCGGTTCGAAACCTGATGGCATCGTAGAATTTTTGACGTATTTTTTTCTAAATTCTACATGATATTTATTTATATGTTTTTTAATTTTTGTTAGGTATATTCTTTCTTTGACAATAATTATAATTTTTTTAAAACCAAGGTGGAATTAATTAAAAATACAATTTTAGTATTTTAGTAATAAATTATTTTTAGTTCATAAATGCTCTATAATAGATGATATAATAGAAAATCTGTCGTGTCATTTGAGTGGTATAACTTAATTATTTAATTAATTTAATAATAATAATAATTTATTAATTAAGTTATACCACTAAAATGACACGACACTAATGAGGAATAAATAATGTTTATACTTTCCACAAGTGCTGCCTCTCGTGGATAATTGAAAGAACTACTCTCAGGAAAATGGGTCGGAACGGGGTTTTCAAATGTTTTTCATTATAGGATCGAAAAGCGTTTCATAATGAATCATGACGGCCATTTAAAATCCGCTTTACAGACACTAAAAACGTGCATGTGTTGAACAGAAACGTTTTTTATCGACAGTTTGATAAACCCTATTGTGACTTTATAAGGTTAATGTATTTATGCAATCTCCTTTCATTCATTGGATCGGCCCGAACTTATCTAACATCATAATAGTAATACATCATAACATGTCGAATTAACAAATTATAGAGTAGCTGAGACCTGACCCCATGGTAAGTTCAAAGGAAAGATGCTCTGTTAGTGAGTCCAATTAATTAAATTTATAAAGAGATCCCGCATAATATATGTAACTTATAGCGTTGATTGACGGTCAAAGCCATAAATTTAAACTTATAAAAATAGCAACTGACAGCTTCGTCATTTTGCATTGACACATCATAATTCCATTTGAATTAATAAAATGTTGGGATAGTCCCTGGTTTTTACGGCCTTCGTTTTTTATATAATTTGCATTTAGATTCACGTTTTTTGAAACATCATTAAAAGTGAAAAAATGATTTCATATTCAGTACTGATGATGATGCTAATTTTGTAATTGAAACGTGTTTTTTTATCAGTTATCATTTGGGTGGGTGTAGTTCGTGGTTTTAATCACGTTGTCATAGTGGTTTCGCGAAAAATTCTAACATTTTCAGAATCCAGTCAGCAAGCAGTAAGTTGCTGAATCAGTACGTGATAACTGATAGATAATTACAGAAACAAATGATGCATATAAATTATTAATTAATAAGCAATGTTTGTTATCTAACACAACGAAAACGACATCGAATAATCTGATATCGCAATAATATAGACCTTGCACCTTTAACCCTTCCGTTACAAGAATTATGTAAACCAGAGAGTAAATACTTTACAAGTATCAGGCAGTGAATTTTACATATTATTATTTCGTGGTTTTTCGGCTCCCCCCACGTTAGCACAGAGTCCTCGAGGTCGAAAACTCAGATTCTACTCCACAGAGTACCCGCAAACAACACACCAAAATATCACTAACTTCGGAATACTTTCCAGGTAACTCCCTTCATTTACTACCTGCCGCTTGGACTTGTAGTCAAATTAACCTTTAAACACCAAACTTCAAAAATCAACCTTGAACACCAATCACCATACCTATACTGGAAGTACCTACTACAGATCTCTGGATAATTTCAGCTTCGCCCGAGCGCAAATCGCTATTTTCGATTCGTTCACTGATCATCCTCCTTTTGTCGTTTTTTGTATATTAAGATAAGATCCTTTATTTATTCGAAAAGCCTTGCAGCATAGAACATGTCAATGTATAGCCTATGTTACCCGTCAAGAAGTATTCTAATAAACAGTAAAAGAATCGGTTCACTGGCTCTAAACTAGAGTTTTGAAGTAATATCCAAACTTCTTATAGATGTAAGCCATTTGAATTAAAAACCGTGCAAATTCCATAATATATCGACAATCTTAGAATCTAAACATTTCAACAATTGGAACGGCTTTAGTGCGTGTCTTTCCGGACACAAAAAAAAAACAATAACACTATGTAAACGATTACAGCTGTTTCATAGCACTGAAAACTAAACAGAAGAAGGGGAGACAAAACACATTCAGCGCAACATTATAATGAGAACATCTCTACGACGTTGTTATTTTTAGAGACAATGTCCATTTAACAATAATTGTCCGCGCCAATATTGGGGACCTTGACTGTATGTATTATAGCGTATATTATTGTATACTATAAACAAGTTGTTTTATTTCTAATCAGAGTGTAGACCCAAACAGCAGGACACGTTTGCTTCTAAACAGAGGCATAGATTTTACCAGTTAAAGATACGATCTATTTGATAATATTACGCCAGGTAAAAAATAATGCACCTCGAGAATTCGATAGCATATTTCTTGAGGAAAGTTTAGGTTTATTTAGACCCGACTTCGTCCGAGTGCAAATCGGATTGATTTTAAGAGAGCGAACGAGCGAAGCGAGTGAGAAACGTATGAATTCCAAATCTTTAAAGTTTAGGCTTGTAGGCCCGATGGTATTTCCACCTAACGTTTCGTCTATAACTGCTGTAGACATTTTCAAAGGCGATGTGGCAATGGTCGAAGTGTGCTCCTTGGCGGCTCACAGTTAAGTGTGTCAACTGTCAACGACTGGTGTCCTCCCTTCTTTTATGCTAAGTGCCAATATGTTCTCTGTTCGGTCGTAGCCCGCCCTTTTGTGACTGGTCAAGTGTGTTCTGTGTAGTAGTGTGCGTGAGTTCTCTGCCAGTGGGTCTCTTGTGTCAAGGACACAATATAACATAAATTCTTATCTCTGGAACTACTGAACCTATTCTAAAAATTCTTTAACTAATAGAAAGATATACTATCCTTGAGTAATATAGGCTATATTTTATTTTGATAAATATCTCGCGGGGGGGGGGGGGGGTAAATCCTCTGTATAGTAACAAAACGTAACTCTGAATTTATTTTGCATTTTAGCGTATAGGCGAAATCCTACTAATATTATAAGCACCACCAGCCCGATTTCGCCTCGCAGGGGGAGAATTTCTCGCGGAGGGAGGAAGTATGATGAATAACTATATGTGTCTAGATAATATTTAAGTAGAATGTAACTTTTCAAAAAGTATTGATATCCCACCAAAAACATAAATGTGGAAAAGAGGCCAAGTTCGGTACAAAGAACAGCTTCGCCGAAAAAAGAATTTACACCTAAGTGGGTGCCAAATTTTCACACACGATTCATTTATTTATAATATAAAACATGAAAACTTGGCATCTACTTAGATCTCAATTCTTTTTTCGGCGAAGCTGTTCTTTGTACCGAACTTGGCCCCTTTTTCACATTTTTGTTTTTGACGGGACACAATATACAATATGCTTCTAGAGACTATAGAGAGAGGGGCAATATTATGACCACCTTCATGAATCCTCATTTCTCCAGGATCAATTTTTAAGACACTGCTCCAGTCTTGTTAAAAGAAGGGAGGATATCAGCCGTGGACAATGTTGATACACTTACCTGTGAGTAAGGGGCAAGGAGAACACTTCGACCGTGGTTACAGTGTTAGTGTTAAACGTTTAACGCAAACGTTAAGCGGCCAGAACTTGCATAAGTTACACTTCAAAAACTTAAAATACACTCGACTCTATATGAACTTAGATCTAAGGTCGAAGATCACCTGTATAATTTAAAACGTGAACTCTAAACTATGATTTGAGGAAAATACGGAACACAAATCTCTCTAATTTACGTGTGTGAAATAAAAAAATACAAAGTCCATAACAATATCGCGAAAACAACTTGATTGATAATATTTTAATCCATTCTTCTGATTACAATTCAAGATACTGGAGCCAAATCGGTCATTTGCGTAATTGAAGGACTCTGATAACCTGAAAAAAGTTCATCTAACTGGAAGAGCATTTGGACCTTACGACCTTACCATTTAAGAATTTGGCACATCTGGTAAATTTCTTGAAGTTAATTGGTAAAACGAATAATTTATAGCTTTTTTAATTGCGACAAAATTAAATAAAATATTTGTGATTTTTTTTTCAAATTCAAATTATTTATTCCTCAGTAAAAAAAAATATACAAAATATACTAAATAACAATAACAATAACAACTGAATACTGCATTAATTTCGATAAAATTATTAATCGTTAGCTTAAAGTTCAACTTATATTCCCAAAAAAACCGTTTTTCGTGACCTTTGACCCCCCCTAAAATTTTTAGCGTTACTCCGATAGATGGGAACTTTAGACATTTTCTTTAGAACCACAATATAAAGGTTCATACCAAAATTCAGCTTTCCCCTACTTTTTCCGAAGTTAGGCTTTCTTTCGTCTAATTTCCCTGGGCAATTTCAGAATCAGTTTCACCATTTTCCCAAAAAAATAATAATGTGACACACAAGTAAACAGAGAGGATAGTCGATTGAAAAGATTAGGTAGCAAGAGCTACGTACTTAATAAATACATATTATTATAATATTTATATCACAACAGATTAAAAAAGTATTAGAAATAAATTAATAATATTTATTCAAATATCTCGTTAATTTTAAAATAAAAAATCATATAAAAAATAATTAAACCTCTGTCAGTATCTATCCTATGCTGGGTTTCTGATACAACTTTCAGCTTTAAATCTAGGTTTAAGAATGTCATTTGTTTTCAACTAAAGTCTAAGTGGTGATCTTCATTTATTTGAAAACAAATGAGTAATAACATCCTTAATTCTAGATTTAAAGAGACAATTTGTAGACTAGAATATTTGGCGGTACGAGTTTTGTACAGGGAAACAACTAACAACAAAAAAACATTAAAACCACGGAATATCTATTCAAAAATAATAGTCGCGATTTTTCAAAATTTATAAAAGACCTTATCTGAAATAGCACTTTTTAGTATGCCTGCAAATCCTATTTAGTATGTCTACAAATCCTTTTTAGTACAAAATATTCAAATCTTTTAAAGTGTATAAAACTGAAAAACACTTCAAATACCTTTTATGAGAAATGTTATCTGAATTATTACAGTAGCAGTCTACTAAATTTATTAATGAATTTGTATAGTCTTTTGTACAATAATTTACGAGTTCAAGTACCTTTTAAACTGGTGTAAATATGAGGTTATATTTTCCCAAAAACGTTACTATTTAAAAAACGATTTAAATCATTACCAAATTTATGAACAAATTTCGCTGATTAATTCAAAATTAAAATATATATTTGAGAATTTGACGTGCTATTGCAAAGTCGTTTCAGTAACGGAAATATTGATTTTAAAAAAACCGACATGAAACAAATGAGAACTGTTCACATTCTATTATATTTTTTTGCAAATATCAATAACACTTACCTCTGATTGGAAATGGTTTTGTCTGTACAGTCTCTGTATTTGGCGGAATACATCTCTTCGTTTCTGGTGACATAACACTTGGACATAACCACACTTCACTAGTTTTTAAACTGACGTAAGAATTATCATTTCCACAAATTGTTGCTGTAGATGCACAAATTACATGAGAACTGCGCACTCGCAAAGAACCGGTTAGCACATCCATAACAGTAACACAACACAAAGTATAACCTCTCTACCCACTTGATCTCAGTGAACTGACAAATTCAAAAATCGCCAAGATAATAAATATAATGCGATGAACGATTCATTTGATTCATTCAATAAGACATATTCTTTTTTGAACGAAACTCTTGAACCAACGATTCATTTCAAGAAGTTTTTTAACATTCTTTTTTCCTGAATCCTGTGTACAAAGTTACAAACTGCAAAATACGGACAGTGCCGGCCCAAGGGTAGAGCGAGCGCTCGACCAATCTAGGCGCCGGGTCAGGAAAGGTGCCAAAATCCGATGGCGAAAAAAAGTTTCGACTCGCCATCAAACTATTATCATTAATGTTGATTGAAGTTATTACGACTTGAAAAACCTATAATTATTGTTAATTTTTTGGATTCTTCCGTTCCACGAACGACGCCAAATAGGAACCTCGCTCTACCCTGAAAACTTACTAAGGCCGCCACTGAGTACGGAATACAAAAAAGCATAATTTTTTAAATATAAATCTGTTGAATTTTCAATTTCCGGTTCATTTTACAAACTTTTTATGAAAAATACTATTTAAGTAGGTATGTAATAATAAAAATACAATAATCATATGTCCTCAAAATCCGGAAATATAAACTCTATCGGAATAAACTCTTTGCAATAGTAACGAATAAATTTCAAAACAATTGAATTAATTTCAAAAATAAATGTTTTATGTTTACTTTATTAATTATACAAAAATACCGCGAGATCCATAAAAATGGTACCTACTAAAAATTCAAGTGAGATTTATGACTAATTTTGATTATTTTTTTACTAAGTGATTTTACAATAACAATTATATTTTTATTTAACTATTAATTGATCAATTGACGTCTGCGAGATGATATTTATTTACAATTATTATTATCTGCTGATCTCTGTTTTTGTAAATAATACAATTTATAAAATACAGTTAATGAATCAAAAGATTCATTGTGCAAAACATTTGAAAAGAGTCAGAACCACTGCGCACGTCTTTATCGTCTATCTTGCGCATTTACTAAAATTAAATACAGAGACGTGAGAGGATGTTAGAAAAATCTGTCCACTTTATTTTGACCAATCAAATGCTTAGAATATAGTAGTAATTTTTTGTTGAATATTTCATATTCATAATATACAACAAAAATTGTTAAAATATTTTTTAGACTATGATTTTTTGGAGGAAGAAGAAGACGATGAAGTTATTATTTGTCAAAAAAAAAAAACAAAAAACACGTGAAATGTTCCAAAAAAGATAAGAAGGGAATGTTCTACAATTATTATTTATTTTTATAATTAGTATGTGACGCATCAATAGAACCGAATTGCTTTATACTAGTTCTATGAGCATCTAGTCATTTTTTTAGTAAAAACTATTGTTTATACAACCACACGTCGCGAGTCTATACGTCGCTATGCTCCAAAATGATAGCGACCGACGCGTTCAGAGGCTGATTTTCGCCAGTCGAGACAAACGTCGAACGCGTTGGTCGGCGACCAGCAACAGATGTTCAGAGAGACATCAGCGCCTAAACAATGAATTTGGTTCTTAATTGGGGTATTCTGATCAATCGCGACAAGTCGCGAATTTCAACATAATTGTTATTTCGTAAAATTGAATTAAGCTGTCACAATTAGCATTCTACACGTCTGTCGCCCCTTTCTGTCCAACTTCGTTCTGCCAATTATACAGTATGCTGAGATTCGCCATAAAAAATCAGATGGAACACTGGCTTGTCAATGTTGATTATTTAAAATCTTCGGGGGTTTACTACCCCTCTATGTCTTGGCTCTAATGCTCGCAATCAACTACGCAGAAGTAGAACTGACGCTAATGACCCTTGTTGTCGAGCGTCTATAATTCACAATTCATTCATTCAGAAGTAGAACTCCACTTCAGAAATACAAAATTCACCAGCTCAACAGTTATGTACGTTTTTTAAAGTAGTAAAAACTCGGGAATGAAAAATAAAAATGAATGAAAAAATAACTTTAAAATAAATTATATTACTGTTCTCATCAGATCCTTATAGTTTACAAAATAAGTACTACAGTATATGCCATAATGGCAAATGACCAGTTAAAAACGAAAAAGTATTTAATTTAGATTTGTCGAAATAATGAAATGACAGGGCGATTTTTTAAGTAAATGAAATACTTATTCTTAATTCACCTTTTTCCATTTAGAAAAGTATTTTCCACAAAAATATAAACATTTTGAAGTCAATGTTTTTTTTTTAATTACAGTAAAACCTCTGTTAGCGACCGCCTTTATCAAGAGACCACCTCTGTTAAACGACCAATTATGAATTCCCCGTATTTAAAAATGGAAATATCATTATTTTTTACTCCTCTTTACCGACCCTTCTGTTAAACGACCGCGGGCAGTCATCATCGGAATTTTTGGTACACATTAATGCCAAAAACACCCTCAATTAAGGGCAATAAAACCTTCGGTAAAACCTGACCAACAAATTCTACCTACCTAGGGTACCTAGTTAATATGTACAAATATAGATACTTACACTAATTACTTTATTGTGGGCAAATCCGATGAATTTGCTTTCTATATAAGCTAATAAAATGGGTTGTTAGCATTAGTTTTGTTTTGAACTTTGTGTGTTTTGGGACTAACGTGAATATTTGAAGAAGATGATTGGGCAAAAGGAAATGTCTTTCTTTAAGAGATAAAATTGAAATTATCGAGGAAAGTGAAAAAACTGGTTTAAGCACCAGGTAATTGGCTGTATGTACTTTGCCTGATATATAGGTACATATATTAATAAATAAACAATGTAAAATGTAGACCAGTTGTTTTAATTTTTCTCTATTAAGCGACCACTCCTATTAACCGACCAACATTTGATTCCCCGAGGGTGGTCGCTTATAAGAGGTTTTACTGTATTACCTACTTTAGTTGAAAATTCAAACTAACTTAGAAAAAAAACCACCATTAAACATTCATTTGCTTAATTACAAATTCATTGCTATTTTTTACAAATAATTTTCCATTTTTCCGTTCGAAAATCAGTGACCACAAATATTTTAAAAAATCCCTGCTTTTTCCAGTATTTAGACCTCAATTTTTCCTTTAAATTTCCCAAATTCAAAGCTCACTTATAATAATCTGTGCGAAAAACTATACATCGCACAGAATTCAACCGTTCCGCGCGGTAAATCCGCTTCATGAATTTGCAAATATTTTTCTCGAAATTTAAATAATTTAACCACACCTGAAGATAGCAACTCGTTGCTGAAACGCGTCGTGTTAAAACACAGGAAGTCACAAGACGGCCATCAAAAAATACAAGGTATTTCTAATACTTCATAATATTCATATAGTGACTTGGAGACCCAACAATAATCAATAATTCCGATATTTTCGTGATATCCCTGACCTACAAAAAATCCCCTGACTTTGTGGCCACCTTGAAAATAAACCATAATTTCTTATTTTTAAATGGTCAAAATAAATAATTTTATTAATTCATAAGCTGAAACAGAGGGAACAAATGTTTTCAGGCCAAATTATGAGGAAAACCACACAAACAAAAAAAAAATATCACTGGTAATGTGTCCTACAAAAGGCAATTTATTCAATTTGCATTCAAACAAATAAATTAACACAATTACCTCTATCATTTACACATGTAATAAATATGATTCATTAAAAAGAATACTAATTAAAAAATAACTTCTGCATAATGAGAATTTCTATTATTTACTGTTGTTTCTAAATCACAAAAAAAATACTCCAAAAATTGTTGCAAAATTTCATCACTTTTATAATTGAGAATTTTGTTTATTTAAAATTTTCAATTTCTTTACACATAGCTATATTTCTAATTAGTACTGTTATAATTCGTGTGTACTTGTAAAATTATCCTGTAAGACCACAAAGGAAAAGTTTCCACAAGTTCAAATTTCGAACTGATTATACAAAAGGCAGATACAGACCTAAGCGCATAATATACCATGAAATTATATTATGGTGTATTACACAATAAATTATATGGTATAATCATATACAGTGGAATCCGGATAGAACGACTTTGAAATCAGAATGAAGTGATTTAGGTGTCATTTTGTTCAGAATTTACTGCTCTATTAATATAACACAAAAAAAAATTTTAGTCAAATACCCTATTGACCCAAATATGAGTCTGTGCGGATTCAAAAAAAATTTAAAAAAAAAACATTTTTTTCCGAAATTTAAACTCAGACAATTTGACATATGTGCAAAGCCAAGGTGATTCCATTATTTTATGACTTATTGGTTCTTGGTCACCATTTACCAATTTGAAGATCACTTACCGTATTAGGATTGTATAAAAAAATGATTGCTGTCGAAACTAATAACGACAAAGCAACTACGTATACTCTAAATGCTATACGACTCTTGTAATTTAGTCGCGTAATTTAAAATTTAATATTTACTTATCCGGAGATAGTTTTATTGAATTTATTCTATAAAATTGAAACATATTTGCACATAATATTAAATGATATACAATTATTCTTTCAAGTCATCACTCACACAGCAATTTAAAATTATACGTTTTTTATCAGCAAAAAAAAATGTCAACACAGGATCATAAAACTAGTCTTACAGAATAATAACAAAAAAAAAACTTTTACATGTATATTTCCAGTAAGGAATGATTTTCTTAGCTGTACAAAATATAATTATCTAAATAATAAAAATAATTTATAAATGATTAAAAATCACCAGAGCGAACTAAAAAATACGAACCATAACAATCGTATAAAAAAACACTAAACAGAAATCGTTTAGTCCAGAATTTTATTACAGTAAACGGTTCATTTTGTAAAGATGAAGAGAAAACATGTGAGCGATGATAAAAATCAGAGTGCGTCTTGTTGTCCCTTAACCGTCTTATCGTGTCTTCACTAAATTACCCTAGTTGTATCGTAAAAACTTTTTCGTTTTACTGCAAAAGAAAAATAATTATCAATTCAAAATAATATTAGTATCTCGTCAGGATTTCAGTAACTACATTTTGAATTATTAGAATTCCTAATTAATTCATCAATGAATTTTTAATCCACAAAGCATCCACTAGGTAGTGAATAGTATTTCGTAACATATCAGTCAGAATATTATGCCATCATGATTGTTGTATCTTATAACAATCGTTTGACGTTTAACAATCATGATGGCA
Source organism: Mongoloraphidia duomilia (assembly GCA_039654895.1). Classification (NCBI taxonomy): domain Eukaryota; kingdom Metazoa; phylum Arthropoda; class Insecta; order Raphidioptera; family Raphidiidae; genus Mongoloraphidia; species Mongoloraphidia duomilia. The sequence continues at coordinate 749,209 of CM077517.1, forward strand.
TAATATGCTGACTGATATGTTAAGAAATACTATTCACTACCTAGTGGATGCCTTGTGGATTAAAAATTCATTGTTGAATTAATTAATAATTATTATATTGTTGTCCACAATTACCTAACTCATATATTGTTATTTATTAGTATTCCACCGGTACAATAAAAAAAAACTACTAAGGATCAGTGGCGGCGTTAAACTGTCTTGGCCCACCCTGGAATAACCCCCAATCTCTAGTTTATCTTTTAAATACGTTTTTAACCCTCAAAATTTCAACAATTTTTCTTATAAATTCTATAGTAAGTAATCTGGGTTTAAATTTTGACAAGCACTGAAATTTTGGGAATAAATGTTATTGGTCCCACCTTTAGAACACCATGCTCAAGTCTGGCCCACCCTAACAAAAAATCCTAGCGCCGCCATTGCTAAGGATCCATTTTTTCATCTGATTAAAACTTAAAAGTACTAGAAAATATATAAATTTCGAGATTAGGATTCTTTATATTACTTCAGTATAATACCACTATCACAATAATAAATAAAAAATCCCGTTTTTCATTTTAAATTAAACGACCTTCATGAACAAACCTTTTTATCTCCTGGAAAATTTCCACTAGCAGGTTGACCAGGTACTGAATACTGAGGTCTAAAGTTGGCGAAGTTGGCAGCAGCTGCCGCGAAGCTCGGCAAATTGCCTGCATTGAAACCGGGAGGAAACTGGCTCATAACTTGAGCTGCAAACGACAAGTAAATTTGTTAACATAAATTAATATATTTATATGGCTGAATTCCAATTGAAAAATGTTTGTTGGAAAGCAGCCAATTATATAACTGATTCCAAACATATTGGAGAAAATCATTTTACCAACCATAGTCACAGTCAAGATTCTAACCCGAACATTTCCACTTTCGCGGCGGAATGAGCTTACAATTACTCAACCGTGACATAGATTAGTAATAATGTCACGGTTGAGATTGTAAGCTCATTCCGCCGCGAAAGTGGAAAGGTTTAGGTTAAAATCCTGACTTTGGCTATGGTTGGTAAAATGATTTTTTCCAATGTTTGGAATCAATTATATAATTGGCTGCTTTCCAACAAAAAAATTTCAATAAATTTTACATTGCTATTCACATAGCATTTGTGCAATTGGTTGCATACATGCGCCAACAACTAACTAAACTACAGTGAAAATTTTGTGAGAAAATAAAATCACTGGGCAAAATTTCTCGGCAATTTTACTCACAGAGATCTCTCTGCGCAGCACCAGCTGACCCACCTCCACTTGAAGACCCGGCACTGCTCGATCCAGCGGTAGCAGCTAGCCGAGACAAAATGCTGCGTTCGGACATTTGAAGTCTTTGGGCGACTGGCGGAATGCGTGCCAACGTTGCAGGCAGGCGAGACACATCCGACTTCATGTCAGAAAGAAGTTCCTCCAACTGATTCAATACCTGGAAGTTTTCATTTGTTTATATCACAAGTCACATGATCAGATTTCTATTGTTCATATAAATCTTAATATCTGGATGACCGAGCTTTGCTCGGATGAGTTCAAAAAAAAATAGTACTTAAAGTTCCCATTTCATCAAAATCGTTAGTCGTTTTTAAGAAAAAAAATTACATACCCATAAGTAGATAAAGATTGACTGTCAGAGTAATTTGACATAAATAATGAAAATGGTTTGTTTTTTCCAAAGCCTACTCACCATATGACACTGTTTTATAACGTTAAAAAAACTGTTTTTTAAAATGATAAAATCGATAAGAAAACGAATTTTTCCAGGGATGAGACCTAGCTAGATCGATTTTTTGCCCCCCAAAACCCCTTTCCAATAAATTTCATCCAAATCGTTTGGGCCGTTTTCGAGAAAATATTTATATAGGTACATATATACAAGATTTGCTCGTTTAATAATATAGGGATTTACAGAGTTCAGGGAAATGAAAATTTTATCATGTCAATACATTATTAATTGGAATACCTATTTTTAAGCTTTGGGAATAAGTCTTTTTCTTGAGGTTAATACCTGTTAGCCGTTAAAGGCAGCACTCTATTTGTACCTACCACAAGTGCTGCCTCTCACAGCCAGACATGTCATCTTTGTATAAATGTCAGTTAAGACTAAACTATTTTATCAATATTACTGGCCTAAGGATTTCGAAAATCATAAACATAAGTTTTAAGGCTCGTTAACATATGCTATCAGGGAAGCAAGCCGTTTTAAATCCACAATATTGTATTTAATACCTGCATATTTCAATTTTGTTCTTGGAATGTCTTCAGCTAATTTAATATTTTTTCACTGCCATACGACAGCTATTCAGAAACGAAAAATTATTTATGTGGCGCCAGTGACACGGTAGGTACAAATGTACCGCTAGCGCCGCAGACGGACAATTTTTCGTTCTTAAGGAAGGCTCCTTAAGTAACCAGGTACCTGACCTCATTTAGACCTGATCTACACGGATATCTAAATGTATTCTCCTTTACACTAATAATGCAAATTTCGAAAAAATAAATTAAACAGACATTTGAACAAAAATATTTACCTTATGCAGAACAGCATTTGCCGGTTTATTTCCAGCCAATGATTCCTTTGACAAATGCTGATGCGATTCAGCCAAACATTCGACTTCAGCGAAACGGGCGTTCAAAGACATGGCGGGATGATTTGGATCCTGTGTCAAATTCAAATATGCGGCGCGTCTCAATTGTTCTTCGATGACAAGCGCTTGTTCTAACAATTTGAATCTACGCGCAAGGAACTTGTTTTTGATTTCCAAAAAGTTTCCTTTGCCGACATCCATTTTGAACGGTTCGTTAATGATTGCAAAACGAATATCGTTTTGAATATCTTGCCAACGACCGTAGCCGTGCGTGACAATACCGGCAAGCAGCCAATAGTCATGACGACGGTGCCAAATTTCATATTCACCTAGAAAACATCAATCATAAGGCTTTTAGTTGTTGGTTTTCTCTGTTTTTTAACGTTGTTAAGAGAGAGATAGGGCGATAGTCGCGCCAACTTCAATTCGCATATATACTCGAAAACGCCAAAAAGACAAACATAACCCCACATAAATTTCACATGGATCTAACATTTTTGCGGCTTTTTTGCGCGCCCAAATTGCAGGTACCTCAAATAGAATTGTTGTGAAAAATAATATGCATTTACTCAGAATGAAACACAGCGAATGCAACACGTTCACTAGTTGCAAAAGCTGTTTCGTCCCTTGTAATGCAATACACTATTACTTACGTCCCGGAACAGCAGCTTTTTCTTCATTTAACCAAAGTGTGTGAAGTTCTGTGAATCCTCCGTCAGCAATGTTAAACATGAATTTCCGTTTTGGAACGTCTACTTTTTCTTCATCACCTTCTTTGTCTTCTTTCTTAATATCTTTATCCTAAGGGGATAAAAAAATAGTATTAGCTCAGTCAATGAATGTCTAAAGAGGGGTCTAGCCGGAAAGTCAATAAGCGCAAAAAGCGGTTTCGGGAATTTGTTTGAACTGTTATTACTGTTTTCGAGTTATACGCGAAAAATCAAAAAGGGACCTTCGAAGTGCTCCCCCTCTCTTGCACTCACCCGAGGGTCAAGGACTTTTAATATGTTTTTTTATTAACCAGCCCAAACAAAGTCTTGAAGTCGGTTTTTGCACTTACTGACTTTCCGGCTAGGACCATTCATTGACTAGTCTATATATAGTACACGGAAATAACGATTTTCAGATAAAAAAAAAAAAACACTTACTTCTTTTTTGTCAGCACTGTCCTCATCATCTTTAACAATAACAACATCATCGTCTTCATCTTTAGATTCTTTCTCTTTCTTCGTATCTTTCTTATCTTTATCGACTTCTTTCGAATCAGACTCAGATTTCACAGATTTTACTTCAGCATCAGAGGTAGAAGCTGATGGTTCTTCCTTCATTTCTTCATCTTTCGGGCTTTCTTCTTTCGGTTCTTCTTCCTTTTCCTCTTCTTTTCCGATGATAGGTTCATCTTTAGTTGGAGATTCTGATTTTTCTTCTTGCAAATCTTCTTCTTTTTCGTCAGATTTCTCTTCATCGCCTTCGGTGGAAGTAGCTGTACTTTCCTCTTTATCCTTTTTAATTTCCTCTTCCTTTCCTTCATCCATCGGCTCAGGTTTAGGTTCTTCCTTAACCTAAAAACACAAGCGATTTTATTTCTTCTCGCACATTCAGACTATTATTAAATCCATCAGAAGTTCGCCATCATTTCCTAAGTAAACTCTATTATTTTATAAAAAAAGGGTGTGGGTCTCGGGATCCCCGACAGATGTGAAATATCAAAGAAAACGTTATTGAACTCGATGATATTCTCTATGTAGTAGTATATATTTTTTCAAAAGCAGCAACTAACTGTTATGCTGACGTAATCCTATATACTGCACTGTAACACACGCGGTTGCGGCGTTTGAGCACGCCTGGGCCAGAAACGCAACTAAATACACAGCGAAGTATCTATATTACATACCTACACGTGTATACATATACTTTTGCTTTACAGTACGTTCGTATGTATACTCTCTCTCTTCCCGTGCCCGAGCGCGCGGAAGCCGAGAGAGAGAGTGCCACAGTGGTGGGGAGAACAGCAGCGAAGGAGCGGACCATAAATTTCGTTGCATATTTCCCCTCACGCGGCTGTTCACTGCCCGACATAAGATGTTTCACATCAAAAAATTTTGTTTCACAGATTTGCTGTCTGATCTGGCTAAGTTCATTGTAACTTCATGATGTCTAAACAAAAACTAACCTCTTTAGTATCTTTTTCAGTCAATTCTTTCTCCGTTGAAGCGCTTCCTCCAGGTACAGGACTCGCAGCGGCACTGGTTCCAGGCGTAGCACTAGTACTTGTCGTTTCACTCTTCGGCGTTTCAGTACTGCCTTCTGTTGTGGGAGTCGCTCCAGGAACAACTGGTGCAGGACCAGCAACACCCGTCGGACCAGCAGGAGTTCCCGGTATCGTGGGCTTAACAGTACTGCACGGCTTACGGATTAATTCCGGCATGCTGTAATAACCGTTGATATGTTCGAATTCCTGTACCTATTTCAACAAATTAAACACATGTATTAAACTTGTCTTCACGTATATTTCTTGCAAATAAGAGGGTCTCCCCATATCTTCTATTTATTTTTTTTTTGTTGGAATCTACATCACAAATAGATTTTGAAGTTTTTTCTATAATAAAAAAAATTCCCAAAAGAGTGTGTGTGTTTTAAAGACCACCAACAGCTAAGGTTATTTGGGCCTAGCACCAATTCATATTTTCAATTCATTATTATTATTGAAAATCCAATTGACACTTTTACCAGCTCTCGGGCTAGAACCCGGGAACTGGGGACTTGCAATAGAGGAACCATAGCAACGCCATGTAAACAACAGCATTGCTACACTCTCGGCTATTCTCAAGCCCCCCAAAAGAGTGTATTTTCAATGGAATACATTCAGCCTGTGGTTAGCTGATTAGATCTACTGTGTCACGCCCACAGATTTGTCAAATTGAAAGCAAACCACGAGAAAAATAATTTATATACATCTCTTTCTATAGATAAAGAAGTGTGACTGTTTTCAATGTCATCATATAGCGGTTTATGTTCAGCGTTTAAAAAATATATATTTCTTTAATTCTCGTTTGTAATTAAGAAGAAGGATATAAGAACGAAAAAGTTGCTTTACATTATTTGTTATTTAATTAATTAAATGAATGCGTAATGACTGCAAACAGTATATGAACACCTATTGTAAGAACAATGACGTAACACAATGCTGTAATCAGGAAAAATTCATTAATTCAAACTTGTCACCGTAGGGATTCTTACCCTAAACTTTCCACTATCGCGGCGGACTGAGTTGACAATTACTCACACAGTGACACATTTTGTCAACTCAGTCCGCCGCGATAGTGGAAAGTTTAGGGTTAGAATCCCTACGGTGACACAGGTGTGAATTAATGAATCTTTCCTGATTACAGCATTGTGTTACGTCATTGTTCTTTACAACAGGTGTTTTCATATACTGTTTGCAGTCATTATGCATTCATTTAATTGTGATGTCCCACAATGTCCGTGTTAAAATTTGTATTTATTATTTGTTATGTATGAGGAATAATATAAATACATTGTTAAAAATTATCAAATTTTGATGCGTGAGACAATCCTATTGTCCAAACAAATGTCTACCCCTTTACTGACTGAACACAGAAAAGGGACTATCAATTCTTTAATTCAATCTTCGACAAAGTGGAAGAAAATAATGCATTTAAAAGTATTATTTCATGCCTATGTCGACTAAGAAATTATTCATATTTTAAATAAATTATAGCTTGTCGTTCGAGTGTTAAAAGAAAATGTAAATATGCACTATGGGAAAACAACACGATACGATAAACTTTGTAAATTAATATTAAATTTATAATCGGGCCGCTAAACAGATGGAGTGATCACGTGAAAAGCACATGAATAGCTTGCGCCGCAGGCGTGACCTTCACATATAGTTTCGCTCTCGAACGTTCAAGCAACCAATCTGGTACTTTGCACGCGGTGATCATGTGTTTTCATTGGTCCATCTGTTAAGCGGTCCGACTATAGTTAATATTCTCGGCAACTGAGACAAGCAAATCGCCTTACCTATTCAAACCACTAAAATGAAATTAATCAAATTTATTTGTGGAATTATTTTCATTTTAATCTTAATATCTTGATGAACGAGCTTTGCTCGGATGAGTTCAAAAAAAATAGTACTTAAAGTTCCCATTTCATCAAAATCGTTAGCCCTTTTTAAGAAACAAAATTACATACTTATAAGTAGATAATATTATTATACGTCATACTACATAACGTATGTACCTACATATTTTATATAGGTAATATAAAAGTAATATACCTATTTATTTAAATATTAGTTAAAAATATAACAACAATAAAATCTAAACATAATTATGTAAGTATAATTATGTTTAGATTTTATTGTTGTTATTTTTTTTTACTTTTCAAATAATTACTGATTATTTTAATAAGTTAAAGATTGACTGTCAGAGTAATTTGACATAAATAATGAAAATAGTTTGTTTTTTCCAACGCCTACTCACCATACGACACTGTTTTATAACGTTAAAAAAACTGTTTTTTAAAATGATAAAATCGATAAGAAAACGAATTTTTCCAGGGATGAGACCTAGCTAGATCGATTTTTTGCCCCTCGAAACCCCTTTTCGGTAAATTTGATCAAAATCGTTAGAGCCGTTTTCGAGAAAATATTTATATAGGTACATATATACAAGATTTGCTCGTTTAATAATATAGGGATGCACATGTGATAAGTACTAGATAAGTAAAGCGAATCACGCATTTGGTGATAAGAATACTAACTACATTTATGCCAAAGACGGTAGTACATAACATTTGAAAAAATAGAATAGTACATCTTTTAAATGTCATATTTACAAAATCTGACAACATTCGATCGCCAAGCTGCACCCAGCTATTCAAAATGTTACCGTAATAACCTTTTTTCTAATCAACGACATAACACCGATTCGTGTCAGAACATGTTGTCTACTAAGTCCTTCTCGCGGTACCCCATCAGCAAAAGTGTCAGCATTATCGGCTCCCGGTTCGCATAAATGACGCATGAACAGCGACACGTACGCCTTGAAGTTCTTTTCGCTCTTCCCTCGTAAATCTCTTACTAGCCATTGCGAGTTAAACGCGTCCTGAGGCGGCATGCCGTAACGCATAATCGCGTTGAGGAAGGCCTTACGTTGTCGCGCGTTGAAACCGAGCACCTCAATGTTGCCTCCTACACGAGCCAAAAGCGGAGGTAATGGACGGTCACGTTCGTCTTTGCGTTCCATACGACGACGACTACGACGACTCATGTCACCTGTACGTTAAAGTTTCAGTGTTAATTTTTAGATTAATTAGAGTAATATTTTATTCAATTATCTATTATTTGTTTGAACGAAGTTCTACCCTTTTTCGGATAAAGTACAAAAAAGGAACTATCAATCGTCAGCTTTAATCTTCGACACCGTGGAAAAAATAATATATCATAAAATATTATTTTTTGCCAGTGTCGTATTTAATGAATAGGAAATAATCAAAAATTGTGTTTTAAAGACCACCAACAGCTAAGGTTATTTGGGTCTAGCACCAATTCATATTTTCAATTCATTATTTTTTTTTAATAATAAATTGAAAATCCAATTGACACTTTTACCAGCTCTCGGGCTAGAACCCGGGAACAGGAGACTTGTAATAGAGGAATAGGAAAATATATTTAATATTAAACAATAAATTGTCGACATACCGTCATTCTTTTCATCGAAATCATCATCTTCCTTATCATCATCGGAGCCGGCCGAGAAATCTGAATTATAATCGGAAAGATTCTCTTGCCATGTGCTATCCTCCCTCGTATCCGTAGTCATGCCTCCGTCATTGTAATTCACTTGTTTACGGACGCGCTTTCCCTTACCCAATGTTCTGAGGAAATAGAAATTACACACAAAAATGATTATATTCGATTGATTAAAACAAAACGTAAATTTAAAGATCACAAAATCTTCTGTCAAAAATAAAATAATGTAAAAAACCAGACAACCTTTACCAAAAAAAATTGTGTTTTAAAGACCACCAACAGCTAAGGTTATTTGAGCCTGGCAACGCCATGTAAACAACAGCATTGCTACACGCTCAGTTATTCTCAAGCCCGACAGCCTTTACCAATAGTACCATTAAAATAAAAAAAAAAAAAAAAAAAACTAACCGAGCAATGTCTTCCTGTTGCTGTTCATAATGGTGTCGGAGCAATTTAATCCAGTAAGCTGGATCTGTGTTTTCAGCCTCTTGTTTGATGATTTCCGTATCGACTTCCTCCTCATTATCGCCTTCTTTAGTTACGTAGCTCGCCACTTTAAACGAACTCAAATACTCATTGGCCCAATTTTCTTTCTGTTCGATACCCTCTTTGCTTCGATCTAACAATTCCTGTACTGCGGCATCATCGTAATGAATTGCTTCATCTTCTTTACCCTATAAAAATCAAACAGACAATATAAATAAACATTCGGCTTGTTTAGCCTTTTTTATTTCAAAGCCACTAGCTGCCACTGTTCTCTGAGCTTAGTACTTTAAAAAAAACTTACTTCATCTTCCTTAAACAGTTCTTCGGTACCGAACCGCAAAATATCATCCAATTCCTGTTTGGTGAAGTTAGCACCTTTTCCGCCCATTCCAGGCCTTACAACTAAATGCGTAAGCATCATTTTACGTTTAGCTACTTGTGTAACTCGTTCTTCAACACTGTTACGAGTTACAAATCGATAGATCATGACTTTGTTTGCTTGACCGATACGATGAGCTCGCGAGAAAGCTTGTATATCATTGTGCGGGTTCCAATCACTGTCGAAAATTATAACAGTATCGGCCGTGGCTAAATTAATACCCAAACCGCCAGCTCTTGTAGACAACAAGAACACAAACTGTTGTGCTCCAGGTGCATTAAATCTATCTATAGCTTCTTGTCGAAGCGATCCCGTAATTGCACCGTCAATACGTTCGTATTTGTAGCCTTCACCTTCAAGGAAGTCTTCTAAAATATCCAACATTTTTGTCATCTGTGAGAAAATCAGTACGCGATGACCTTCGTTGTGTAACTTTCGTAACATCTTTGCCATCAAAACCAATTTTCCAGACGCTTTAATCAAAGCTTGAGTTTCATAATTTCCATGTGGACCCAAAGGAGCCTCTTCCGATGCCGCAGGAAACAGATAAGGATGATTGCAACATTTCTTCAAATCCATCATAATGTTAAGAAGCGACACGCTTTGACCGCCCCCTTTCGGGTTAAGAGCTTCAAAGTTACGCGTCAGAATATATTTATAATATTTCTTTTGCATCGGAGACAATTCAACACGAACGATGAACTCGGATTTTGAAGGCATGTTTTTGAGCACATCTGCTTTCAAACGTCGCAACATGTGCGGTCCTAACATTTCGTGTAATTTTTTCACTTGGTCTTCTTTCGAAATGTCCGCAAATTCATTTTGGAAAGCGGACAGATCGTTGAATTTCTGACTGCTCAAGAAGTTCAATAAATGGAAAAGTTCTTCTAAGTTATTTTGCAGAGGCGTACCGGTCAACAGCAATTTGTAAGCAATATTGTAACTCGCCAGAAGTCGGAAAAACTGAAAATAAACATTTAAGATTATTTTACCGTAAGTATTAACTCTGTTACAGTCATAAAAATTCGACTGATGACCAGTCCTATACTTCCCACCTAGTAAATATTTGCAAAAAATAAACACTCTTTTTTTATTCTTTGAAAAAAAGCATGGTCCTCTTTTTTGTTTGGTGATCTACTGATGGCTAGCTTAATATAGCAAAAATCATGGTTACCTTGATTTACGTACAATTTTCTTTTTTTAGTAAAATATTTTTTTTCTTGAAAACTATACATTTTAGAGAAAAAAATATTTACATTTTTTTCATATTATAACAAGAATTCATTTATATTTTTTTTTACCTATGTTAATACGTGACATTGAGAACGTTTTTTTTTAATATCTCAGGATCCACTGAACCGATTTGACTCAAAATCTAATCAGATCTAAGTTAAAGGCTGATAAACACAATAGAACAATCGGCATGGCCGTATGTCGTTCCGTTTTTACGATATCGAAGGCGAAAAATTGACCACACACACACACACATGCAGACATCAGTCAGAAAATGATCTTAAATGATTGCTAGGGTCTCAAAACGTGAAGATCTGTTAAAATCTCGAAATATTTTTTTCGGACTAAATCCATTACTTCCCTGCCATAGCAGAGGTGGGAAGTAAAAATGTACGTACCTTGGACTGATTACTCTTAAGTCTGTGGGCTTCGTCTACTACCAATACGGCCCAATCGATCGATCCTAAACAAGCGGCATCGATAGAGACCAACTCGTAACTTGTCAACAACACGTTAAATTTAATCGAATTGGTCTTAATTCTGGATACTCGACTGCCACGAGTAGCTCCTTCTTCGAAAGACAGTTCATTTTCTCGGATAACAGCTCTGGAATCTTTATCACCAACGTAAGTAATGCAGTAAAAGTCCGGCGCCCACAATTCGAATTCTCTTTCCCAATTAATAATGGTCGAAAGTGGAACACTGACCAAAAATGGACCTTTGCAGTGACCTTCTTTATACAACGAATACAGGAAAGTGATTGTTTGAATTGTTTTTCCCAGACCCATCTCGTCGGCCAAAATAGTATCAATGCCTTGTCCCCACGAATAACGCAACCAGTTCAAACCTTCCAGTTGGTAAGGATGCAGCTGCATACCGGTATCGGAGAGGTAGTCTGGCTGTTTGTCATATTTCTTTTTGAGATCTGTTAACGGTTTGTCAGGTGGAGGTGTATATCTTCGACTAAAAATAATAAATAAAATTAAAAACACTCGAAACTGTCAGTTACTAATCAAGGTTAACAAAAACGCATAGCAAAACTTAAAAACACAAAAAAATATTATACATTTGTTTGATTTGTAAGTACTTACGGTCCTTTATCATCATCGTCCATGAGTTCTCTTGTTTTGGTCCTTCTTCCTTTTCCTTTTTTATTTTTCTTAGAGCCAGATCCGTCTGAACTGCACGCTGCTCGTAAATCCTAAAAATGTTTTTTAATTATAAAAATAATCAATAAAAAATGGTGGAACCTTTGGTGTAAAGATACGAAATGTTATAATTACCACAAAATACCAAACCAAGTTGGCATCATCAGGAGATGATTATGATCATCTCCTGATGATGCCAACTTGGTTGGCAAAACGTACGTCGAGAGTGTTTGTTATGGTTTGGTGTTTTGTGGTAATTATAACATTTCGTATAAAAATAATCGCACTAAATTATTCTATATTTATGATAAATAAAATACAAGCTTATTAAGTCAAATTACGAAGTTCAATTATTATTGTTCGAGTGTATTTCTACCCATTTGCTGACCAAAAACAAAAAAAGGGAGCATTACTATACTCATACCATGATTTCTGACATAATATTGGAAGAAAATAACATATAAATAAAAAGTATTTTTAGTTATGTCAGTTTCTGACATGGTGTAAAAAATGGGTGTGTGCTTATGACCACACGACAGAAGTGAAAACTTCGGATTTTCTAATTTTAAAATATATATATAATTTTTTAATCACACAGTTTAATCATAAATGTATTAAAATCGGCCTATACAATTAAATTTAATGAATGTAATACCTTAACGATAATATAAGGTTTTAGTGTCATCTGTTGGCGCACTTGTGAACTACAAAATATACGTTTTAGTGCCATCTGTTAGCGCACTTGTCAACTACAAATGACTTTTACGCGTATTAAGTTTATAGTGTCGTCTATTAGCACACTTATGAACTATACACTACTGCCAGCATATTGCAAATGTGTGTTCGTGTTTGAGCCGAGTAGCCCCGATTGTCACTGTCGGGTGCGTTTCACATCACTGTTGTTAACAGTCCAGCCAAAGCGCGCCTAAAGGTACGTGCAGTATGGAGCTGGGATTCTAGATGGTAGCGTAGATCATAGCAGGGCTTGCTTAAATTAATGCATTGTTATATATGCGAGCGTACACAACGAAGCAGTGAGTGTAGCAGGTATAAGCGCTGTTACAAGAGCTGGTAGATTCAAGAATGTATCTCACCATTCTTTCAGCGCGCTGACTACTACAATCAACGTGTGACAACTGTCAAATGGCCGTTACAAGTTTCGCAATGGATGTGACTAGTTTAATAAATGAAATTTTGCCAGTTTTTATTTAATTTGTTTTGAGTTTTTTCTAAGACGTATTTAAAAAGTGTTAGGTTCCATATGTAAATATTTAAAAAACCGGTTTGGGTAAAATTTTAATTCTTGATATAAATGATGACATTCGCCATGTTTAGATCGTTTTCTATTAATAGGGTGGACATGATAGCTCCTACCCAAATTTGTATTTAAAATACACCACTTTGTAGCAGAAGAACGCAAATATTCGTCTTCGCTATTTGACATTTCAAACGCGATTTAAGCTTGTACCAATGCTAGTATCAAAGCTTCGTTGTGCAAACCTATAAGCGCTTATAATTTCAGCCACCATCTACCATACATGCCACCATCTAGAATCCCAGTTGCGTACTGCACGTACCTTAAGGAAGTTTTCACTTCAAAAATAAATAGTCACTTACCATGTAGTATTCGATAGCTTGTTTGAGCCCTGGTATGTTTTCTGATTCCTCTTCCCAGGTGGCCAGGTCATACTGCAATTCGCGCCACTTGACAAGGTACAAAGTGCGACCGTCTCTCATTGTTCGATGATTAATAATACGATGTACAACTAACCATTCCGGTTTGACGCCAAATCTGTACAATTAATTTACGGTTAGATGAGATTCAACGTAGTGAAGCTTAAAGCTGGCCTTTCACAACGAGAAAAACAGTAAAAAATTGGCAGTCATGGGGACTGCCGACAGAAGTGAAAACTTTGAACTTTTAAATAACTACAATGAATAGGCACTTCTAATCACTTGTGTGTTGAAATATTAATGTGGTAGATAATTGAATCCTCACAAGATGTTATTAAAATATAATTTATTTACTGCAACATGTTTCGACAATATAATTTGTCATTATCAGGCATAAACCTTTACCTCCGGTCATTTAGAACAAATAAAAATCTTTAAAATTATTAATCTGGCCCATTTGTAGCGAATTTATTTAACCTTTTCACTGCGCATTTATTTTACGAGAGTGCATGCTGTGTGCGCAATTTTTTCGGCCGTTCCGTATAGATACATCTGGAGCAGTCCACTGTTGTTATCAGTGGGGCAAAATAATGAAGCTAAATCCCGTCAAATTGTTTTTTTTGCCTTTTTGTTTAAAACATATATTTTTATCAAAAACAGAACAGTCAGTGCATGTATACACGTGTAAAACACGTGTACATACGCATTGACTTAAAAAAAAAAAAAAACCACAACAAAGTTCAGAATTGGTGTTCTAATAGGCGTTTATTTGTTTGAACGAAGTTCTATCCCTTTTCGGATAAAATACAAAAAAGGAACTATCAATCGTCAGTTTAATCTTCGACACCGTGGAAAAAATAATATATCATAAAATATTACTTTATGCCAGTGTCGTATTTAGCCAAAATTGAAGCTAAGAAAATCTGTAGTTTTAGTCGTAGTAAAAATGAAAGAATATAAAATGAAACATGTTACAGTAAATAAATTATATTTTAATAACATCTTGTGAGGATTCAATTACCTACCACATTAATATTTTAAATAACTGTTTTTTTTTCAATTTTCAAATAAATTATAGTATCAAAAATGAAAGTTATTTTTATCTGGTTTATTTATTAGTCAACATATGCGATGGGCTACGCAAGTTCAGTACAAAATATAAATACAATTTAATTGAAATAAGAATTAACATACTTATATTATGTATTTAAAAACACAATTTAAACAATACACATCGAGATTTTCACGTAATCAATTCAACTTTACTTGTATAGATACACACAGTAAAAATGTTGAGCAACACGTTACCTTTGTGTTGGTGCATATACGTGTACATAGGCCACTGCGCGTGCGCCAGTATAATACTTTCACCGCTGGCCAAGCGCAATACGTCACACTCATAGCTATAGATATACTTTTAACATGAGCATGTCGTGTCATCGACATGCATGTCGGTGAGGTGACATGCATGTTGGTGACGCGAACCCATAAGTTTTTCTCCTTCCAGAAATCGTCTAACGCGCCTACAGAAGTTTTCTCTTCAAAAAAAACTGGAGAACCATACTTGACTTCCGTGTTCCAAAATCATTTTTCAAAATAATTTTTTATATTAAATCAACATACCTGTAATATTTTTCTTCAAGCAAACGATCTTCTTCTGATCCTTTATTTCTCTTCCATCTGCCAACATCAGGTTCTTCGCTGTCATCCATTTTAGGCGGTTCCTCCATATCATACTTCCGGAAATAGCCACGGTACATAAGCGGGTGATGGACATCCAACTGTAGTTCCGTAATCCAGTCGCAATGCCAATATGATTTCTCATGCCACTTGACAAAGAATTCACGATGTCTAACTTTCGGTTTTAGAGATTTTTTACCATTGGCGGAATCTTCGGTTTTTATATTATCTTTATCTTCTTTGACCGTAACCCAACGCCATGTTAAGATTTTGTGTACTTTGCCAGGTAGCGGAGGACAGCTACATCGGGGACATTTCCAATCACCTAAATGATCGAAAGTAAAGCAAGTTTTAATACACTGTTATGCATAAAATACAGAAATATAATTAAAAACACTTTTTTTTTCATGACTTTAGTCAAGATGTAAATTAGCAAATCGAAACTATTTCTGACAACTAATTTCAAATCTGACAATAGGTAGCTGAGTAAAACTATCGAATAGTAAATTATCCACTATCAGGTTATCGGTTAATGTGTAAAATTAACAAGTTACGGTGTATTCCTACTTTCACATTAAAATCAATTCAAACAAGCCGTGAGGTGGATCGTTTATTAGGACTAAAGTGCGACCCTTGAGGTTCACACGACGAACTTCCCAGTTTGATAAATATTTAATAATAATAATTAAATTAGATATTACACAGAAAAGTAAAATCATTTTAATAATTAAAACATAATCATTATTTATTTTTAACAATACTTAAAAAAAAAACGGCTGAACCGATTTTTATAAAATTTATGTCGGATCAAAATGACGTCAACACGCCTCGATTGACACCCTTACGAAGTCGATATAATTTTTTATTCGCGAGATATTATATAAAATCTACTTTTTTGGAGGTTATTTGGTTAAGAAAAAAGAACGGCTGAGCCGATTTTGAAAAAATTTCTTTCAGATCATATTTACGTTATTACGCGTCGATTGGCACCCTAATGTAGTCGATATCATTTTTCATTCTCGAGATTTTGTCTTAGAAAGAAATGGACACATACGTACGTACGTACTCACACACACACACATCTTTCTAAAAATAGTGCGGTGACCACCTTGAAACATAAAAATTTGTTATACATTTAGCTTTCGATTTTCGGACCCATTGCAATAACTTCCAATGGGAAGTTAAAAAATACAATGTTGTTACTAGTAAGTAAGCTAGTTTGTTAGCTAGTTGGTAAGCTATGTTTGTAACCAACCTATGTACAGGTAGTTTTGTCTACCTCTATAGGTTACATTTTATGTAATGGTTACTAAATAAATATTATCATTATAATCAAAATAAGATGAATCTACATGAGCTTACCATCAGGAATATCGGTGAGTGGTGGATTTAAGCAGAACGTATGATAGGCAGACGGACATGAATCGCAACAAAGCAGTTCACCTCCATCTTTGCACATCCTGCAGAATTCCTGATGTTCATCATCATCCTGTTCAGCCGCGGGACCTTCAGCCTCACAATGCGGACACGACCATCGACCTTCAGGTGTTTCATCCAGCTCCGGTTCCAAGCACACAAGATGGTATGCTCGTGGACACGTATCGCATAGAATGATTTCACCTCCTTGTTGACAGACTTCACAGTAGTCTTGATGTTCTTGTTGCTGCACAAAAGTGGTACTTTTTTACCAAATTGATTGAAAACAAGCCGTGAGGTGGATCGTTTATTAGGACTAAAGTGCGACCCTTGAGATCCACACGACAAACTTCCCAGTTTGATAGATATTTAATAATAATAATTAAATTAGATATAACACAGAAAAGTAATCATTTTAATCATTAAAACATAATTATTATTTATTTTTAACAATAATTTAAAAAAAAACGGCTGAACCGATTTTTATAAAATTTATTTTGGATCAAAATGACGTTAGCACGCCTCGATTGACACCTTTACGAAGTCGATATAACTTTTTACTCGCGAGATGTTGTGTAAAATCTAATTTTTTGAATTTATGATTTATTATCCCGACGAGAAATTCTCCCCCTGCGAAGCGAAGTCTGGCTGGTGGTGTTTATTATAATATTAGTAGGAACATTATTTTCACAAAACTTTATCGATTTACGCAGCGTACGCCATTGAAGCGTTCAAGGAGGCATGATTCTTTCTGATGTAATCGACAAATATCATCATAACATTAGCTAATTTCCACAAAATATTCATGTTATATACCTAAACCTTCCTCGTGAATCAGTCTGTCTATTGGTGAAAACCGAATGAAAATCCCCACAATAGTTTCTGAGATTAGGGGCCATTCAAGTATTACGTAACACAGTTTGGGGGGAGGGGGGTCTTGTAAAACGTTACGGTGCGTTACAATGGGGAGAGGGGGATCAAGCAGCGCGTTACATAACGGTATTTTAGTGATTTTTCGGTATTTTGCGCGACATAATTGACATTTTTAGGTAAAAATTCACACTTGGGTGTTACATAACGTTTGTAGAGGGGGTAAAGCGAAACGTTATAGGGGAGGGGGATGGGTCAAAAATCTTCAAAAACTGCGTTACGTAATACTTGAACGGTCCCTTAGCGCAAACAGACGCGGCGGGAGATTTTAATTTATAATATTTTATTGCATAAGATTTGCGATTATGGTAATTCGATTAAAAAAAACAATTACCTCCTCGCCGTCTGGAAATTTGCTAGTTGTTTTAACCTTGCGTTTGCGTTTCGTTTTATTTCCAATCTTGGTTTTTGCTTTACGTCTGACAGGCGGTTCAGCAGGGTCAGCTGCAGCGCTGGCTTCGCCCGCATCTTTCACCTGATCTTTAGTCTCGGTTGCGTCCTCAGCGTCGGCCAGCATTTGTTCAAATTCCATATCAGAATCTCGATCGCTGCCTGCAGCACTGCCTTCGGCTTCTTCCTCCTATATTAAAAAATTCAATTAATCGTCCGTGTTTGCATATTTTTAAAAAATATGCTATTACTTTGCTAATTTAGATTTGGCTACTAAATGCAAAAACAACAAGCTGTGAGGTGGGTCGTTTATTAGGACTAAAGTGCGACCCTTGACGTCCACACGACGAACTTCCCAGTTTGATAAATAGAATAGAATAGATATATATTTCTCTTGTAAAACAAGCCATAGGCTGGAGAGGTCGTCCAAGAAATAATAAATATATATACATATATACAATATTATTTAAAATATAAAACAAAATACTTAAAATATAAAACAAAATGCTAAAAAGTATTCGCCTTCAAGTGAAGGTATCTTCAAAATTTGAGGACATAAATTCATTTGTAGAATAAAATGGATTTTCTTCTAATTTTGATTTCAATTTTTTTTTAGTTTAGAAATGTTGTTTTCATTCCTCAAATTTAAAGGCAACTTATTATAGAAGCGAATGCAGTTGCAATACATATTTTTACTGTACAGAGACAATCTGTGAGGTGGTATTCTCAACTTCGCTTTTGCTCTAGTGTTACAGTTATGAACATCACTGTTCATTGTGAAGAGTTCTTTATGCTGTGCCACGAATATTATGCATTCATAAATGAACAAATTTGACAAAGTTAAAATTTTTAGTTGTTTGAACAGAGGTCTACATGATGCTCTTATATCAGATTTGGTTATTATTCTAATAGCTCTCTTCTGAATAATAAATGCTCTTTGAAAAGATGACGAATCACCCCAAAAAATAATGCCATATGCGCATACGGATTGAAAGTACGCATAATATATATTCATTAAAATGTCAATATTTAAGACAGATCGGCATTTTTTGAGTAAGTAGCAAATACTGTTTAATTTTGAGCATAGCATATTAACATGAACATCCCAGCTCATGGTGTCTGAAATATTTAATCCTAAGAGCTTTGTATCCGAAACTGTTTTAATTGATTTGCCATTTAAAGGTATATAAAAGGAACATTCAGGTGCATTCTGGATCGTATGAAAATTTAATAGCACCATTTTTTTTGTATTCAATACAAGTCCATTTTGCTTACACCACTTTTCAATTTCCTTAACGCCGGTATTAATCAAATTTGAAATATCATATGAATGTACTGATTTAAAAAGTTGACTTGTATCGTCAGCATACAGCGTAATATCGGAATTTGAAACATTGAGTGGTAAATCATTAATAAAGATTAAGAATAACAACGGACCCAAAATCGAACCTTGTGGAACACCACAATCACTACTTTGTAAAGAAGATCGCCGCGCGAGGTCTATACAAAACTTACAGTTTTTTTTTTCTTAATGGTTTGTAAAATATTGCCATTGTTCAAGCAAATGTCTACCCTTTTTCGAGTAAAAAATCGAGAAAAAGACTTTCAAATACTTGTATTTATTCTTCGATATAGTGGAAGAAAATGACATATTAAAAAATTATCACCCCATGCCTATATCGATTAAAATATGTCTGGCTAATTGTTTGAATGTTAAAGGTGGGAAGTCCCACAAAATCTATTTAATAAATTATTCACTGTAAATTTAATAACTCAATTTTTTTTAATCCATCAAATTTCAAAAGTAATATAATTCTGACATGTAAAGTTTCATAATGAGATAATCAGACTTGACAGAATATGTGCGTGTTTTAAAGACAACCAACAGCTAAGGTTATTTGGGCCTAGCACCAATTCATATTTTCACTTCATTATTATTTTTTTTAATAATAAATTGAAAATCCAATTGACACTTTTACCAGCTCTCGGGCTAGATCCCGAGAACTGGGAACTTGATAGAATATGTATTTGTAACTTACTGAACTGCCTCTTTTTCTTTTTCCAAGTTTAATTTTGAGCGTAGGAACTTTACTGGCTTTCCTACTGCTTCCACTACTCTTTTTACTTGATCTGCGTTTTTTCTTGCTCTTTTCTCTTTCGTCTTCCTCATCTTCTTCGTCATCGTCATCAAATGCTTCGGAATCAGCGGCCTAACAAAAAAAAAAAAAAATACACATCATAAACAGGAATTTGTTTTCGCTTATAATGAATGAATTGTGAATTATAGACGCTCGACATCAGAGGTCATTAGCGTCTGTGCTTTCGCTTATAGCCAATAGATTAACGGCAATACCTTAGGTGTATCTTTTGAGCTTCGGCTACGACTTGAAGATTTTGAAGTAAACTCAGAAGCAGATTCCGATTGTTCTTCGCTCTGGGTGTGTGGATTAATTTCTGAGAAATCGCGCCATTTAGCTGCTACTAACATCATGAGCTTTGACATTGGTACCTAAAAAAACATAATAAAAAATGCTTACAACTAAAATTAAAAAGATACTACTGAATTTAGATCACTAATTTTTTGACAACATAGAAATTTTAAGCAATTTGTTTATACGGCTGAATTTTTGCATTAAAGATATTGTTTGGATAAGCAGCCAAAGTGTTTTGATTGTCCAATCACAAACATTTTTTCTTTAATAAAATTAAAGTATAAATTTTTATTATTAAAAATTGGATATCGTCATAAATATAAGAAACATTTTTTTTTCTCCTACCTAGGCCGAAAGTTCGTACTTTCGTCCCTGCCAAGCGGGAACAAAGTCGCTCTTTATTCCCGTGATACAGACAAGTGCGCGTGCGCAATAGTACTTATGCTGGCTCTGACGCACCTACTTCTGTCTCCTACACATTAAAATTATTTCCTTTAAAATTATTTTTTAATAATTTTAATAATAAAATAAAAATAATTATTTTAATAATTTTTTTTTTTCAATTTTGCGAACTTTCGGCCTGGCAGGAGAAAAAATAGTATGCGCAACACGGGAGGAAATTACTACATCTCCTCCCGCGTATAAAATTGTCACCTGAGCCGAAGGCGAGGGTGGCAATTTTATACGCGGGAGGAAATGCAGCACTTTCCTCCCTTGTGGCACAATGTACTATTCTTATATTTATGACTATATCCAATTTTTAATAATAAAAATTTATACCTTAATCTTTTTAAAGAAAAAATGTTTGTGATTGGACAATCAAAACACTTTGGCTGCTTATCCAAACAATATCTTTAATAGAAATTTTATATAAACAAATAAGTCTAATACAGCTGATGTAAGCATAAAGGGAAACACATTTTACCTTTGGATTTTCTTTCGCTAGTAATGGTCTAACATGTTGTTGGAATAGTTTGTAAGTGGTCAAATTTTGAAAATCCGTTTCACTATACTGCAAATCAACATCCTTTAGCCCGAATGTGCTGCACACCTCATCGATGGTCGGCATTCCAGCTTGGAAGAAAATAAAGTTTAAAATCACAAGACGTCAAAAACCAAAGCAAATTTTAAAATCGAAAGCTAATTTTGAAAACAAAGGCGAGTTTTAGAAGCAAGAGTTTCTCAAATCAAAAACACGTTTTGGAAACAAAGTTTTCTAAAAACAGAAACAAAGTCTAAAAAATACAGTTTTAAAAACAAAAGAAAATTCTAGAAACAAAAGCAAGTTCTAGAAACAAAAGCAAGTTCTAGAAACAAAAGCAAGTTCTAGAAACAAAAACAAGTTCTAGAAACAAAAGCAAGTTCTAGAAACAAAAATTAATTCTAAAAAAAAATACAGCGAGTTCTAAAACAAAACAAAAAAGTTCTAGAAACAGAAATTAATTCTAAAAAAAAAATACAGCGAGTTCTAAAACAAACAAGTTCTAGAAACAGAAATTAATTCTAAAAAAAAATACAGCGAGTTATAAAACAAAACAAAAAAGTTGTAGAAACAAAAATTAATTCTAAAAAAAAAGTACAGCGAGTTCTAAAACAAAACAAAAAAGTTCTAGAAACAGAAATTAATTCTAAAAAAAAAAAAATACAGCGAGTTCTAAAACAAAACAAAAAGTTCTAGAAAGAGAAATTAACTCCGATTTCTCAGTCATACCTGTATTGGAATTGCTTTCCTGCACTGGCGTAGATGCAGATGAATGTTTTGTACTTCCGCGAGATTTACGCCCTTTCTTAGTGTTCGCGTAATCGGAATCCCCTCCAGCACCTTCCTCGTCCAATGCATAATCACTTTCCTATTAGGATTTCAAATAAACGATTAATTTTTTTAGGCATTAAAACAAAAATATAGTATTCTTGCTAAAAATGTTAAACTGCTTACATCACCACTGTCATTCTTCTTTTTCTTCTTCTTCTTACGGCCCTTTTTGTCTTCCCCTCGAGCTTTTCTTTTTTTACCCTTCTTTTTCTTACGTGTATCATCTGGTTCATAGTCATCATCTTCCTCCTTAGTGCAATTTTCGTTGTATTAGTCATTTGAAGTTAATTTTACAACCAAGGTATTATACCGCATATAAATATATCAAAATTTTGTCGCCCCTGTGTCATTGACTAATTCTAAGAAACCCATGCTCTATAATATATAATATCCATTTGCAATAATTTTGTGTTTATTATTTATTTTTTGGTAAATTAAGCCATTTTTTATTATTCATAAAATTATTGTAAATTACGGTATTTTAAAACCCTGGTAAGTATAATCCATCCTAATTTTAAAAGTTTAAAAATAGCCGGTTATTGGAATAACCTGTTTTTTAGGCCCGGTTAAACCGAGGCGGCTATAACCTGATTTAAAAAAACCGGTTAACCGATAACCGGTTATTTTCTAAAAATTGACATCCCTACCAATTAAACATAATTTCCATATGACCATACGTAAAATATTTTGTTATTATAAAACATACCCCTCCTTTCAATAGAGCATCTTCTGAATCCGCAGAATTGTCTCCAGCAACTGGATCTGTTACCGTGTCATCAGCATCATCTTCTCCTATATAAAATATTTACAATTAATTTCTTATTTTGTTTTTATGTGCAACACATGTAACAAAGTTAGTACTAAACTGTTTTAAAAATAAAAAAAAACATTAGTGGAGGACCTACATTACCAGTGGCGTAGCTAGCCCTGAGTGATCCCATTATCAAAATTTCTTGGGGGGGGGGCTCCTTCGTAAAATAAACAAAAACACTCACATAAACAAAATATTATATTGTAGTTAAATAGGTACTTTTCTTGCCTTTTCATTCGGCAAAAGTACTTATTATTATATCATCCATAACTAAAGAAGTTTCTCAAGCTCTTCTTTTTCTATGGACAGTATTGATAAGTCCGATAGTTCTTGTCTCATAGAAAAGATTACAACTCAATGTGAATTTCGGGGGTAGGTACCTTCCCGAGACGGAATAATATAGAGATATGACGGAGTGTTTTATTATCCATTCATTAGGGCTGGCCTTTTATCAATATGACTTAAAAGTAAGAACAATTATTTATTTATTTCAGTATTGATAAAGTAAACTTATGAATTTTTAAATCAAGTACCTATCTATCAAGTATCAACTGAATTTTGTTACCTATCTATCAAGTATCAACTGAATTTTGTTCTTTAATTTTAGTAATATGTCGATAACATTTTACAATTTTTTGCTTATGCTTGAGGCCACTCTAGCTCGGGGGCCCTATATCATTGTTACAACTGCTTCAGCGGTAGCTACGCCCCTGAACATTACTATACTCATACATACTACACGGAGGGTTTATTTGATGAAAATACACTTTCTAGCTGAAAATCAAAATATATGAGTACCAAATAAGTATGTATAAAATTAAACCTCGTTTTGAAAAACTTTTGTTTAGTTCAATGAGTAAATATAAAAACATTAGTATTACCGCCAAATACATAAGTATGAAAATTGAATTTAGGATAATTCATATAAGAAAAGGGTAAAAATTAATTGATACAGCGCGGTCAGAGTGGTCACTATGGTCGAAGTGTGATATTCTAGTGAGAAATTACAATTTTCCTAAAAAATGAGGTTAATGATTTTGAAAAATATTTTCAATAATTTTTTGCCATAAAACTGATGCCAATTTCTTTGTTTGATGGCCTCCATTTTGTTAGGGGTCAGGAATATGTTGCACGCTGTCACAAAAATAATGAAAACCTATTTCCCCCTTCCCCTCCATTTACATTATTTTACAAATTAAGTACAAATTTTGAAGATTCTCTAAAATGCAACGTTACAATGATGAGGACTTTGTGCGTTTTTGTACGCTAGATTAATTAATGTTACGATTAAATACAAAAAATAATTAGGATCAAAAAGCGATTAGATAAATAACGTGAACTCATAGGCGCGTTAAGTACCGCTTCATCTCCTAATACAATATTACAAGAAATGAAACCACAATTTACCGGCAAAAGAGTCGTCAACTTCGTCGTCTGAAGCCATTTACTACACTTTAAAGAAAAATACTTGCACTATGTATATGTTTATCACTATTTTGCCACAAAATTTAAAAGTTTGAAAACACTTTTATATAAATATAAAAGCATCCGACTGGTTATGCTTACTTCTTTAATGCATCTCCTTTTTCAACTCTCTTCGCTACGCTCCCTCCATCTGACCCCAAAGAATGCTCACTAATTCCAATCAGGGTTTCCACCAAATAAATAAAAAAAATGAAATATCGAAATTTTTATTTAAAATTTAAATATTATACCATTATACGCGCCAAACTATTATTCATGGAATCAAAAAAAAATTAAATTTAAATACATATATATTTAATTTTAAGCCATTTTTTAATGTGATGTACAAAAAGTAAAAACAACACATTTTATGAAAAAAATATTTATAACATTTATTTTGGCAACACTGTAGATTGTGGAAAGTGGAAACAATACTAATGTCTATTGACTTGTTTGGGTTTTTGATAGATTTGGAAATAGATTTAAAAATGGATAAAATGAGATTGTGAGCGATAGGAGACTCTCACTCGACCGTTCCTCTACAGTCTTCTGAAAAATACCTATTTGTGTGGTTGTCTACGGGAATTATTTTTCCCATGGTTTTGCCTTATTGTCAATAATACAGGTAATACGATGGTTAGAATGATAAGTGGCACCTTTTTATTTTTCGAATTTTTCACTAAGCTAAACTAAAATACAGAATAATCAATATTGTATTTAACACTTGTTTAAAGTTTGTATGATAAGGACAATAAATTCTTATAATCTCTTTTTTCTTTTAGGACTGTGATCTGTTCAACTGTACCTATCCTTTGTACACTCGTTTGTGTCAGATGCGCATATTAAATATTTGTGTAACTTCTCCTTGTATAATACTGTACTGTCACATCTCTGCATACCCTCTAAAATAGATGGTGCCATCCGAGAGTCCATTTAGTGTGATAATTTTAAATACACTAACATAACTCCGTTTAACATATTTTACCAAGCTCACAAGTTCAGATACTGGTTGAAGCCAGGGTAAAAAAAAATATGACTTGTTCGGACTGATGCCAAAATTAGAAAATTAAATTGAAAAAATGTCGTTTGAAACGCATATCAACGAACTTCCCGTTAAAATGTCGTCTGAAACGCATTTCAACGAACTTCCCATAGAATTAGTGGAATCGATTATTAGTATCGAAAATCTTGGGATTACAGACATCATTAATTTTAGTATGACATGTAAATATTTTTCGGATATTGTAAATAATAGCAATAATATTTGGCGTTCGAAGTTTATGTTAAGGTACATTTAAAAAAATCTATCGTTAATTATGTACTATACAATTTCCTAACTAATTGATTTTAAATGAAAATAATGGTATTGATTTCTAGATGGCCCCGTTTAAAGTATTTATGTGAACAAAACGAATCAGACAATTGGTTGGAGCACATACAAGCATGCTATATGTACCGCAAAAAAGCAATGAGCCGACTATTAGAAATGTCGCCTAAGTTTTACAGGCGTCAAGAACTATCAGAACTAGATCTTTTAGAATGGCGAGAAGAACTTGACGAACACCCATTCGCTTGCGATTTTATTTTAAATTTATTGATGGAAATCGTACATGCTCCTTGTCAAATACTTACGTCTGATGTGGTACCTCTAGAGTGAGTAACAACTTATACGATTTGCATTGCATCGATTGTGTTTTTTAACGATTTATATCCTACTAGAGCAGAGGTCGGCAAACTATTGCTCGTAAGCCAGATGCGTCTCTTTAAACATAATACTACAGCTTATTAACGTTTGGTCCACACATACGACAAGCGTATAAAATATTGACATTTGGATCCCTATCATTGTTTGGGTCGATGTATTTCTGTGAGAAAATATTTCAGAACATAATTAAAAATAATTCGAGAAACCCTCTAAACAATGTAGCATGTTTAAAGATTCTCTGATGCTGAAACTCTTCGTGTCCAACTGGATGCGTTTATTCAGTATTAAACAATACATTTTTTAGTAAACCACTTTAAATTTATGGAAAATGGCAAAACAGGAACCCATCGACCAAGAAATAAAAACAAAAAAATAAAAATTGATAGGACACATGCTCAGAAAAAAGAGAGGCATAAAAAGGGAGGCGCTTGAATGGTCACCGAAAGGCTGGAGAAGAAGGAAACGTCCATCAAGTACGTGGCGCCGCGTAATAGTTAAAGAATACAAGCGAAAGGTTACATGGCGTTGCTATGGTTCCTCTATTACAAGTCCCGGGTTCAAGCCCGAGAGGTGGTAAAAGTGTCGATTGGATTTTCAATTTATTATTGAGACACTATATGAAGACCTTTGCTCCACGGAGAGTTAAAGGGAACATATACTTTCCCACTCGTATTCCATTTCTTGACAACTCACCTCCTTCCTTATTACAGCCTGAGACAGCTCTTCGGATTCTTTTTTTTTTATTACATCAAAGATGACTACTCAAAAAATATTGCTGACCCCTGTACTAGAGGATATTATGTTTTACCAATTTGAGAGATGTATAATTCTTATTTATAGAATGCCTGGAAATTTAACATTAAAATTCTATGGTACGAAAGCGCTTCGTTTTGTTCGCCAAGAACATTTAATGAAACAATGGAATGCATATTTACAACGACCTCCAGGAAAACAAGTGCTAGAGCATGGTGCTGTTATTGTAGCGCAGTGGTGCCAACCAGATAGAGAAGTCACAAATAAAAGCGTATCAGACCATTTAGATACAATAACACAGCGTGTATTGACCAACATAGTGGGCAGATATCCCAATCATCCTGTTTTGAAGGCATCTGATAAAGACAGGGAATACTGGAAAGAAAATGTGTCGAATAATAATATTTGGAACCCTGTGGAATGCAAACAAATCATTGAAGTTATCGGTTATGTCATGTTTACGGAAATGGGTTTTATGGTACAAAATGATATGTACATGAATGACGGCAATTTAGTCATTAATGAGGTAAATCTGGCATGTGATAAAATTTCAGACTTATTAATAATACAGGAAAAAAATAGAATAGCCTGTGTTAGCTGATTTACCAACCATGAGAGTTGAGAGATTTAGGTTTGAATCCTAGCCGTGATATACAATTTGTTCTTATGATTAAAACCCTTTTAAAAATCTGGAAACCGGTTGATCCTGCGGGCCAACACGAAAACTTCCTACTGTTTTCGAGCTAAAAGAGCTCTTTGAACCTAATAAATATTCGTTACATCACGAATACGCGCGCACACACACGGACGGACGTCCATCCCAAAATGGTCAGAATAGTTTCCTAGGACCTCAAAACGTCGAAATCTGTTGAAAACTCGATTTTCGAAAATCGGACTGAAACCAATAACTTCCCGAATTTTTGAAAATCTTCAATTTTCAGTAGCGGGAAGTTAAAAAGTTAGGCCATTTACAAATAAAAAATATACTGATATTTTCTCGCAATTAACGAGTTTTTGTTCTGATTAAGGTACTCCATTATAAAGTTGGATATCCGATGGTAATAGGAATTATCTATGAATCGGTTGCGCGAAGATTAGGAGTGAAATGCGAGTGTATTCCAGCACATTTTCTTGTTCGTTGGATTGAGGACTACAGAATACCTAACGAGCCATTTTATGTAGACCTGCACAACAACGGAACACTTTATCGTAGAGGAACATGTCCTTACAGTAATCCCAATAAAAAAAATTGTGAAACTATTCCAGCAAAACAGGTTAGAAAAGTCAATGATATAAGTATTAAAAAAGGTTACAGAAAAGTATAGCAAATGTTATCGGGAAAGTGGACAGGTACACAAATCAAAACATCTTATTACGCTGTGTATAACGTTTCGCCGGTGATTCTAACTTCTTCAGATACTAAAAAATTACATATCAATTAACAAACATGTATAAATAAAAAAAAAAAATTTATATAAAAAATTTTTTTTATTTATACATGTATAAATAAAAAAAAATTTTATATAAAAAATTTTTTTTATTTATACATGTATAAATAAAAAAAAATTTTTATATAAACAAATTTTTTTATTTATACATAGTATAAATAAAAAAAAAATTTTTATGTAAAATTTTTTTTTTATTTATACATGTTTGTTAATTGATATGTAATTTTTTAGTATCTGAAGAAGCTGCAATCACTGGCGAAACGTTATACACAGTGTAATAAGGTGTTTGATTTGCGTACCTGTCCACTTTCCCGATAACATTTACTATATTATATCAATAATGGACGTGAAACCAGAAAGTTACAGAAAAGGTTTTGTATTGCAGGTTATAGAATGTTTGGTGCAAGGTTTGGTGTCAGTAGAAAGAGAACAACCACATCCAGATAGACACGTAGCTCGATTACGATCAATTTGGGAACTGAATCGATTCATGAATCCATACAATATGTCATGCGCACTGAATTTAGCAAAACTGTATATGCTTTATAACATGGAATGTAGACTGCTTATAGATGCTCTACAAGTCGCACAAACCAATCAGGTATAACTGATTTTGTCAGGTGTTGATACATCAATAGTTATCAATCTAATAATAAAACTGTAAAAGGAGATCGTGTGTCTGTTTAAACTCTTATCTTATTTCAATTAAATTCGTCAACTCAAAGGATAGGCTACTTTATACCCATCTTCGAGCGTCTATAATTCACAATTCAATTCAATTTATACCCAGCTTCTGCTTTTCAGTAAAATTAAGTAAACGTATTATGGGGCTTTCATACTCAAAGAGCAGAATTTCATACACACTGATCTAATCCATAAACACTCCCAGTGGATTTCCAATGGAACGTTGTAATAGTAGATTGTATGTCTAGATACGTAATGGGGCATATTACGGCGAGTGATGACAGTATGTAAAAACGAGTGATAGCGAGTTTTTATAGTCACACGAGACGTATGGTATTTTTTGCCATATGCAGTACAAAATACCTACTTTTTACGTCGTTTTCAAAAAATTCTGATAGTTCATTTGCGTCGCCATCTTTCCTTCCAGTGTGCTGCAAAGTTCGTGCAAGTAATGCCAGGCGTACGCAGGTATATAGAGCGAATAAACAGAAGTTGCTATGGCAACCGTTATTTTCTGCGCTAGTGCAGAAAGTAAACCATTTTCCGCACACCTGCCTGTTAAATGGGTCATTAATGGCCGCTATACATACATCGAAAGTAGCTATTTTGTAGTGGGTATGGCAAAAAATGTATAAAAAGTACAGTCTAATTATTAGGTACATCTGTTTAATTAAGCTAGGCTTCCCGTCAAAATGGACGTTTACGGGAGTGAAGCCATTGGTAAAAGTAGTTCAAAATATATAATTTATAATCTTTATGTTTTAGTGTTTAGATGAACATGTGAAGCTACAGGCATTTTATATAACTCACTTACTTCAAGATCATGAAGCTCATAATAAAAATTACAGAGAACCGGTCTTTCCAAAGGTTAGTCTATCTATTTATATTTCGTTGTATTTTTTCGCTAAAGAATAACAATTTTTTGGAATATGTCTAAGAATGTGAGGTTTAACAAATTTTTTTCTAATTTTTTTTTTCATATTGTTTCATTAAATTTTTTTTATTGAGTTTCACCATTGATTAACATATTATATGGGAAGATAGTGATTCCATGTACTGAAAAATATACTATAGCTGCCCGCTTACGTTTCATTCCCCTGGCCGACAAACTCAATGTTGACTTGTGCTTCCACCTATATTATTGTTGAACTAACAGCTCAGATATTGTCAATGCTACCTCTAACTGATCCTAAATAATGATACATATAAGATATTTACATCACTGCCGCAGCTGATATTATTTTAATGTTTTGAAATTTGTTGAGACTGTATAAAACTTATATAAAGTGAACTTAGTTTAGTTACATAATTTATCTGTAAACGCTATCTGATTTTATATTTCTTTGTCTCTGAATAAAAATTGTTCAAACACTCGTAAAATATATTTTGATGTATTCATAGGCTAAGAGCTGATAACACTTTTTTCATGTGTTTTTATAAGACTTGGAACTTTTTTAAAAGATGAATTTTATATATCTCTACAAGGGGTATATAGTCTGTCATTCCAAACGCGGGGCAAAACCACCCCATATTTTTTTGTTCACTCTTGCGAAAAAAGACTTATGTGTGTTTATCATTAGTAAAGTCTAGAAAAAGTTTTGCCCCGCGTTTGGAATGACAGACTATTTACCCCTTGTAGAGATATTTAAAAGTTATCTTTTAAAAAAAGTTCCAAGTCTTCTAAAAACACATAAAAAAGTGTTATCCGCTCTTAGTCTATCATAGCAACTTATACTAATTAGTTAACAAAAGCAAGCAGTTTAAGAGAATTAGATAATCAAATTCATTAAGATTGTAAAATTTGTTGTTAAATAAAAGAATTTAAAATAAA
Organism: Mongoloraphidia duomilia; assembly: GCA_039654895.1. NCBI lineage: Eukaryota > Metazoa > Arthropoda > Insecta > Raphidioptera > Raphidiidae > Mongoloraphidia > Mongoloraphidia duomilia. The sequence continues at coordinate 779,867 of CM077517.1, forward strand.
TCTTTCACAATTTTTCCAATCGTTAGGGGCCTACACACGATCAGTTTAACTTCGCAGTTTATCTGTGCAGTCAAACTGCACAGTTGTGTGAACTGTACGGTGTGTGGGCTATTTCAGTTTGCTCCTCAATTGTTCTCAGTTTGAAGAGCTGACGTGCGTGGCTAGACACGACTAGAAAGGGAAGTTCGGTTTTGCGCTCAGATTGATCTGAGCGCAAAACCGAACTTACCCAAAGACTACACATGACTGTGCCAACTGTTCAATTAACTGAGCTGACTTCGCAGTTTATCGGTGCAAAGTAGAGTCAAATGCGCAGGCCAAAAGCCTGCGTTAAAATTTGTCGGAACTATGCAGTTATCTCAGTTTATCGCTCAGACATGACGCCACAAGGGTTAAACTGCGCAGTTAAACTGATCGTGTGTAGGCCCTTTAATGAATTTGATTATCTAATTTTCTTATGTATGAATATTTTTAGTTTGACATAATAATGATTAACATTATTAAGTTTAAAATTAAATAAAATATCAGAATGGTCCAAAAGTCTTGCCCTAATGTTAAATCCAATTAAATTCAATATAATGTCTATAGAAAGCCGGAATCAGTTGGCTAAAGTGCCGTAACGCTGTCTGGTCATCAAACTAATTCTGTAGACTACTGCAAAAATTTAGGATTATACATAGACAAATACTTAGTGGAATCGCTCATTTTATCATCTTTTAATTATTGTGATATTGTGTACGGACCATGTATAAACCAGTCAACATCGCAGCTTATCCAAAAATTTTAAAATATATGCTTCAGATATATTGTATACAACATAAATTTACATATCGCATACTTCGTAGACAACTTGATCACAACCGGGCAGCCAGATTATCTAAATTGCAATTTAAAATATTTATCAGATTATCATAATAATAATAAAAATACGATGTCACAGGATACAACATTGTCAATAAACTTGCATGAAACAAATTTTTATAAAAATCTTTTACTTATGGTTCTGCCTCTATATACTTATAATAATATTCCTCGTGAATATAAACATCTCAAAAAAGAGGCGTTTCGAAAGAACGTTAGGGGTTGTCTATTAATAATCACCGCGAAATATTATGCAATATGAACCAATGACGCAAGATTGTCTTAAATAAAATTAAGATGCTAGTCACCAGATGGCCTAACGATTGTCAACACAACTCACTTCTGTAAACTCTACAATTATTCTGTACTCAAAGATTAAATAATAAAACTTAGGATGCTAGTCAACAGATGGCCAATAGTGCGACGTCTAGCTGCCTCTATTAAAAGTGGCCTCATTTACGCTCATAAGGATCAAAATCTTCTAGTAATATGTTAAACAATGGTTTCACTCAGTACTGCACTATTTTTCCGGCAGAGTGGCGTCACTGACGATACGCAGTAGGCGTATAGGGTTGTGTTAAAAAATTGTGTTTTAAAGACCACCAACAGCTAAGGTTATTTGGGCCTAGCACCAATTCATATTTTCAATTCGTTATTTTTTTTTTTAAATAATAAATTGAAAATCCAATTGACACTTTTACGAGCTCTCGGGCTAGAACCCGGGAACTGGGGACTTGTAATAGAGGAACCATAGCAACGCCATGTAAACAACAGCACTGCTACACGCTCGGCCATTCTCAAGTTCGTGTATAAAGTTGTAATTGAGTATTGTCATTTACAGATAAAAGCAAAAAATCGAACAGGAAACGTCAAGTATGCAGTAGGAATGATTATGGTTCACATAAAATATAATTATCGATGCGTTATTTATGGTTGGGATCCTGTATGTAAAGCATCCCCAGAATGGCAGTTTCAAATGGATGTTCAAAGTTTGGCAAATGAAGGTCGGCAGCCATTTTATAACGTATTGACAGATGATGGATCGCATAGATATGCTGCACAAGGTTAGTTTTTACATAGATATTGTGTCAAAAAATCCCCAGGTAATGTTTTATTACATTACTAGCGGCACCCGTGGATCTGCTCATGTATATTTAGTATATTGTTGATTTATTTACCCCCCTCCCCCGCGAATCGAAGTCGGGCTTAAAATCACTTGGAAATAGTTTGGATTAACGGTGTCACATAAATAAACAGTTTATATGTTTAACCCTGCGTTTTGACATTTGCATTAACGGTGTCACAACGCGCGCGAGACGCATTTTAAATTTGGCATACAGTCGAAAATGTATAGATAACCTTTGTCTAGTGTATAAAATATCGGCTTTTGCCTGCGGATTCTCTCGCGTCAACGTCTATGTAGCCTGCATATTTGTTCATGTTATTCTTCAAACACCAATGACATAAATACCTAGTCCAAAATAAGAGTCAGTGGGCAATCTAACTTGATGTACTTTTTTAGTGTTGTCGAGCGTCTATAATTCACAATTAATTTAAAGTTTGAGGTTAAGTTTTTGCTGATCTTTACACAACTCATAAGAAATTAACTGGATCAAAAGTGTAATTACACTGTTAGTTCAAAAAACAATTATCTTTTTATACTGACAGTTCTGAGACAAGTATACTAAACAGAGCCAGGGCCGTAGCTAGGGGGAGGGGCATTAAGGGGCAATGCCCTACCTTAAAACATCCAGTGCCATACTTTAAGGAATTATAAACAAGCCGCAGACTGTCACGAGAATGACAGACTTGATCTATCTGGCATTTGAAAAAAAAGATTAAATTCGTTGGACTAAATGAAGTTCTTCGGAAATTTGATAACATGGCAAGTTCTGTATTTTATTTTTTTTTATTAAATTGTCATTTACCGTTTTCTTGCTTTTGTAATTTGATATCACCAGATGAGGTGGGCAATCCAATTAAAAAATTGTAGTCTTTTGCTTCAGCCCTACTTTAAACTTTCAGTGCCCTATCTTGAATTCAGCTCTAGCTACGGCCCTGAACAGAGCTAATTATGACGCAGTGATTTAAAAGTAAGAAATGAATTTTTTGTTGATTTCATTTTATGTTAAACAGAAAACCTCATCCCAGACACAAGAGTAGCCAATGATTTAGCACATCTTTCGGATATAGGATCACATTTTTCACACTACTATCACAAGCAGTATGTGCCCAACACAGAGACAAAAGCTGAATATCCCACAGACTGTGAAGTTCGTAAAGGTTTTCTTCGTTTTTTCGAAGACAATAGTAACAATTAATTCTAGTAGTATAAGCGTTAGCAGTTATTAAAATGTTAATATTGTTTTATCAATAATAAGTAATATATTGTTAGTGCAATGTGATTGGTGACGTGGAAATAAATTTAAGTTGGGACTACCCATGTTTAATCACTATTTTATTGTTGTATAATAGTACTTACTTTTAAATTATAATTATATTGTGTACAATACCATATGCAGTTTTATAATATTACTAAAAAATAAAACATACACTAATGTCAATATTTTATAGTTAGAGTGCCCGCGGTGAGAGATGAAGCCAGGCACGTCATCAATAATATGCTAGTGAACGCCTGCTTGCCCGCAGACAGTGCCGTCTACACAAAACTGCACATTGGGTTTTAAAATTCCACCTCTAGAAAACACTCGACGCTCATGGATCTCCAAAACAGCCAATAGCAAGCTAGAAAGCGGGCGCAATGCATTCACGTTACTATGACGCGGTGGCTTCATCTTTCGCCGCGCGAGGTCTATAACTAGCTCAAATACTTAATCTTTGTACAAAATGGATCCCTAACTGAAAATCTAATATGACATGTAGTCAGAACTGGACAGTATTCAAAATATTCTGAATACTTTTACAGTATTCAAATACTTTTTTTGGTACTACACCCAGATCTACATGTAGTTACAAGTTTTGTGAAAATCAGTTCTAGCCATTTTTACGTGATGCCCAAGCCTGATACACAGATTTTATTTATGGACGAGATTTTATAAACAAACCTTTTGAAGATACGACGCAAACGCCTCTAGTAGTGGCAGCTCTATAATAATTTTAATGAGCCATTTTCCTGAGAGTAGTTCCTTCAATTATCCACGAGAGGCAGCACTTGTAAGTACAAACATTATTTATTCCTCATTAGTGTCCTGTCATTTTAGTGGTATAACTTAATTATTTAATAATAATTTAATAATTAAGTTATACCACTAAAATGACACGACCCTAATGGGGAATAAATAAAGTCTGTACCTACCACAAGTGTTGCCTCTCGTGGATAATTGAAGGAACTACTCTCAGGAAAATGGCTCAGTCAAACTATCAAAAGGCTGACACATCTATGAAGTAAGATTTACTTCACCAAGATTGAAAATCTCCAAACTTATAAGTGTTATCTCGAACTTTTTTCTTGGGTGGAATTTCTGTATTCGTTTCAGTCTGTTTTCTGTAACAATGTTTTTTTTTTAACCAGATTAAATTACAAACTATCTTTAATATTTTGAAAGGGGTTCGTAAAATTATTATGTATTATTTTATTTGACTTTTACGGAAAATTCTTTATTATTAACACTTACTTGTCATCAAACCTTGCTTTTAAATTTATATACTTTCCAACCCCTTGATGGTATGCTTTTAGTGGTCCTTTTGCAGCTTCTTTTTTCTTTTTCAATTCAGCTTGTTCATATGCAATTCTTTTAGTTTCTTCTTCCCTTTCTTTTGCTAACTAAAAATATATTGACACAAATTATTGGAGATGACTATTTTAAATGAAGTGAAGGCAAATTAGCATGAATCTTTTCTTTCTATAAATATTTTAAAAACTACTATTTCATCTTGGTAGCAAGTGTTTCCGGGCTAGGTAGCCGTGGTCTAATGGATTTTACTCCATACGTTTCGCCCAAAGCTCCGTTGGGCATCTTCAACGGCGATTGACAATACGATTCGATCTTCTTGCCGGTCGACTGGTGACTGAGGCACTGTTTGCGGTGTCTGTATTTATAAGGGGTGGCTGGTAGGTATGCGGCATCTGATTGGTCGGGGCTGGGTCAGGTAGGCTCTGATTGGCTTGGGTCGGAACAGGTACAGACACCGCAAACAGTGCCTCAGTTACCAGTCGACCGGCAAGAAGATCAAATCGTATTGCCAATCGCCGCTGAAGATGCCCAACGGAGCTTTGGGCGAAACGTACGGAGTAAAATCCATTAGACCACGGCTACTTAGCCCGGAAACACTTGCTATCAAGATGTCTACCGGTCGTGAAAGCATGAAACTCCAATTTAGTACTATTTCAGTTACCATTTCATCAGCTTCTTCATATGGATCAACGAATATTTGTGCGCCTTGAATAATAATATCTTCAATTGGTCTGTCTTTATTATCAACTTCTATTTTTTCAATTGCATTTATTGTATCCATTCCTCCAACCACCTGACCAAACACGGTATGTTTACCGTCTAAATGTCTACATGAACGATATGTTAAGAAACTGTAATATAATATAAAAAAGCCATAACTTTTAAAAAAATTATTTTAAGGTTACAATTCACCAGCTGTTCAGTATCTTACGAGCATATGAATGTGTGTGTGTGTGTGTATACAAAATGCTGAAAAACAGTTTCGAAAATATCTCATTTCTGTGAAAAATCTTATTCCATCTTTGATGGTAATGCTTTCAAAATATCAAAATAAACTAGAAGTACGTATCATTCTTTCCATATGACTTTGAGTCAAATTTTTATATATTATTTAATCTAAATAAATGATTTAAAATCAGGTAAAAATGACAAAAACAGCATAAGTTTAAAATTTATGTGCAGAAAAAAATTGTTGAACAAGCTTCATTCCTCGATATTTTTAACATATATTTGTAAAGAGAAAACTTTAAAATGTCAATTTGACTTCCCGTAATTTGAAATCTTATGTCGTGCTGTAAAGAAATATTGACAAATATCACGTTTTTTGATGCAATTTTTAAGACAAAAAAAAATATTTTTTTTAAGCAACAAGCGCCATTTTATGAAGCTTAATGCTAAATTGTAGCTAATAAAAACAGTAGTAAAATGCCTTTTGCGACCACAGTTCGAAACACACACATGATAAGAATATAAATCACTAGTTCAGATTCAAAAGTACTACATCGAATAATCGAAAAGTTCTTTTCTTTATGTATCTTGTCGCGTGTGCAGTGTATTAGTCAGTTTTTTTGATGTGAAGCATCTTATGTCAAGGCAGTGAACAGCCGCGTGAGGGGAAATATGCAACGAAATGTTTGGTCTGCTCCTTCGCTGCTGTTCTCCCCACCACTGCGGCACTCTCTCTCTCGGTTTCCGCGCGCTCGGGCAACCGCGTGTGTTACAGTGCAGTATATAGGATTACGTCAGCATAACAGTTAGTTGCTGCTTTTGAAAAAATTCGACTGATGACCAGTCCTATACTTCCCACCTAGTAAATATTTGCAAAAAATAAACACTTTTTTTTTTTTATTCTTTGACTAGGCCCAAATAACCTTAGCTGTTGGTGGTCTTTAAAACACAATTTAATTTTTATTCTTTGAAAAAAGCATGGCCCTCTTTTTTGTTTGGTGATCTACTGATGGCTAGCTTAATATAGCAAAAATCATGGTTACCTTGATTTACGTACAATTTTTATTTTTTTTAGTAAAATATTTTTTTTCTCGAAAACTATACATTTTAGAGAAAAAAAATATTTACATTTTTTTCATATTATAACATCTAGAATTCATTTATATTTTTTTTTACCTATGTTAATACGTGACATTGAGGACGTTTTTTTGAATATCTCAGGATCCACTGAACCGATTTGACTCAAAATCTAATCAGATCTAAGTTAAAGGCTGATAAACACAATAGAACAATCGGCATGCCCGTAAGTTGTTCCGTTCTTAAGATATCGAAGGCGAAAAATTGACCACACACACACATACACACACACACATACAGACATCAGTCAGAAAATGATCTTAAACGATTGCTAGGGTCTCAAAACGTGAAAATCTGTTAAAATCTCGAAATATTTTTTTCGGACTAAATCCATTACTTCCCTACCATAGTAGAGGTGGGAAGTAAAAATATATACTACTACATAGAGAATACCACCGAGTTCAATAACGTTTTCTTTGATGTTTCATATCTGTCGGGGGCCCCGAGACCCACACCCTTTTTTTAAATATAAATATTTTTAGAAAGCAACTTACAATTGAGAGCCATTTGTATTAGTTCCCGAATTGGCCATAGACAAGACACCCCGACCAGTATGGTTTAAATTTGGTTTTATTTCATCTTCAAATTTCCCGCCCCAAATAGATTCACCACCGAGACCTTTACCTGTCGGATCTCCACCTTGAACCTAAAAAAACGTATTTTTAGTATGTCTCCACGGGGAATACTTCCATATTAAAAAAGAAAAAAATACCATAAAATTTCGAATTGACCGATGAAACTTCGTGCCATTATAGTAACCATTTTGACAATGCTTCAAGAAATTTTCACATGTTTTAGGTACTTTATCACAATGTAATTCCAGATTTAATGGACCAAAATTGGTTAACAACCTTACATAACCTAAAAATATATACAATAATGAAAGATTTTTCAGAAGTTTATCATTCACTATTTTGCGATTTTTCAGCTAAGTTAAATAATTATTAAATGAATTTATATTCTAATAAAATATTCATAGTTAGCGATATTTAATTCTTGAATAGGCGAGTTATTTAATTTTATCTTATGTATTATAAAGTAGAAACTACAATAAAATAAAATTCGACTGATGACCAGTACTATACTTCCCACCTAGTAAATATTTGCAAAAAATAAACTCTTCTTTTATTCTTTGAAAAAAGCATGGCCCTCTTTTTTGTTTAGTGATCAACTGATGGCTAGCTTAATATCATAGATAATAGATAGTTTTATAGATAGACCACTCGACCTTCAAGGTCAAATTTACGTTTTAGTTCTTACACGACTCACCAATGCTTATGGCATTTTAGTAAAATATTTTTTTTCTCGAAAACTACATTTTAGAGAAAAAAAATATTTACATTTTTTTCATATTATAACATCTAGAATTCATTTATATTTTTTTTTACCTATGATAATACATGACATTGAGAACGTTTTTTTTAATATCTCAGGATCCACTGAACCGATTTGACTCAAAATCTAATCAGATCTAAGTTAAAGGCTGATAAACACAATAGAACAATCGGCATCAGTCAGAAAATGATCTTAAACGATTGCTAGAGTCTCAAAACGTGAAGATCTGTTAAAATCTCGAAATATTTTTTTCAGACTAAATCCATTACTTTCCTACTATAAGTAGAGGTGGGAAGTAATAAAAATCTATATAAAGCAGTCTCAAAAAATCGAAAAAAAAAAATGGTCACCTTTCTTTTTTACTCTCTCATAGCGCACGATATCTTCATGCACTACTGCCGCTTCAAGTTCCGTTTTTGGTTGCATTGCTGTCGACGTAAAACTTGCAGCTACAGCCCCTGTACTATAATGTGCCGCATTAAATTTATCAGGTTTTATCTCTGCCATTTGTTTTTCCTCTTTTGGTTTCGCATAATCACGGCTAAATTCAAATAATATTTCTTTTGTTTCATGTGAAACAGTTTTAAGCCGGGCATTTGGATCTGATCGAGAAGCTATTTCTTCTGCAAAAATTAAACAAAGGAGCTGATTTAAAAACATTGTTACTCACTCATTGTAATAAATAGCTGATTTTTAAAACTATTTAAATTACAGAAATATTCGCAATTTAAGGTTACCTTCAGTTTCCATTGTTAAATTATTTTTTATGTGATGAAAACTCGACAAATTAAATTTTGCTAAATGATTCGGATCTTGTATAGTAATTAAATCTTTCCTTTCGAAAGGTTCATCGTTTATTAGATCTTTCCAGTTTTTTGTTTTGATGTTCAACTGTTCTACAGCCTCGTATGAGAAAACATTTCCAGTTTTTGATACAGCGACTATGTGGGAATTATTGCCGAATGTTTTAAAAAGCACCGGACAATGATACGACCCTTCTGCATTTTTGTGAAAGTTGAGTTTTATCAAATGCTTTACATCCATGGGCTTAAAGAAAATAATTGATATTGAAAACATACTTCGAAAGATTAAGAATAATCGCAGGATAGTGGACAAAATAATTTGGTTTATTTAATTGAATGTACGACGTTTCGTAATTAAATAAACCAAATTATTTTGTCCACTATCCTGCGATTATTCTTAATTTTATTATAATCACGATGGACACGATTTCTAATATAAATACTTCCAAAGCACTATCTTATCAAAATATAATAGTATTGAGAAATACCTCTCCGGTAACGGGATTCTTTTTGTATCTTTTTATAAATCCTATTATAGCCTGTAACTCAAAGACATTGCCGTTTTTATCACAACATGGATATTCAAATGGCTGTAACGATACACAGCAATGATCGAATGGTAAACGTTTAAATGCTGCATTTTCTGGATCACTTTGACCACTCTTCGATTTTTTACCACCATATAAAGTGGTCCATTCTGTGTACGTTATGTACCTAAAAAGATAAAATACATTTTTTTTAATTATATTATATGAATATAACCTTAAAGTATGAATTTCGTATGAACTTACATTTTATCTTTTTGATGCTGTCTTTTACCCATTTTGGCAGATTTACAGTAACTTCCTACTTAATAATATTAACCTGTTCACTTTCTAAGATTAATGCACAATCAGGAAAAAATTAAATTATAATATATACATAGCAATTTGACGACCTAAGAAACTGTCAAACTTGAACCAGTTTTGAGTTTTGACAATTGAGTTTTTCCTTCAGTTTGTGACTTCAAAACATTTTAAAAATCTGAGTGGTTTTTACGTTTCTTTAGGTGTTTTGTGGTAGAAAATATTGAAATCTCAGTTTTGATTCTAATTATTATAACCTTTAAAATTACAGTTCGCTGCAATTTTTTTACCTGAATTTCCGTGAATAAAAAAAGATGTTAAAAAAGAAATCAGCTAGACGACCGTGAATATATCAACAAATTATTAATCGTGACAACTGCATTATTTTTCCTTTTTTGTTATCACATTCTTCAATTAAACAAAGTAGAAAATGATTCGTGGACGGGCGTTGCATTTTGTGTTCAAAGTTGCTGATCGAAAACAAACAATACGTTTTTATAAAGATGTGCTTGGAATGAAAGTAAGTTTAAATGATTTACATGTAATTTTTAAATATCTTACACATTTTTTAAACTATTTATAGATTTTACGTCATGAGGAGTTTACTGAAGGGTGCGAAGCGGCATGTAACGGGTAAGCATAAAAATGCGCACCAGAAGTTACAACGAACAGTTACCTTTATATAAAATTTTAGACCGTATGACAATCGTTGGAGCAAAACAATGGTTGGTTATGGACCAGAAGATAATCATTTTGTTGTCGAACTTACATACAACTACCCAGTAAAGTCGTATAAATTGGGAAACGATTTTATCGGAATGACTATCCGTTCAAGCGAAGCTCTTCAGAGAGCAAAAGCATCCGGATGGGAAATACAAAACGGAAACGTCTTGGAAGCTCCGGGTGGCTATAAATTTTATATAATAGATGCTCCCCAACCGACAAATGAAGGTATTACTTCGTAATTTCATTATGAATAAATAACTATATAACTAAACTGATATTTTATTTATGCATCTTTAAAAAAAGAATTTGATTTAAAAGGTAATTAGTAACAGATTGAAAAGCTTCATAATAAGTTTGATATTATTAATACACATTATTTTATATAGATCCGGTTGAAAAAGTGACTTTAGCAAGTACTAATCTCCAACGTTCAGTCGATTATTGGAACGGCTTATTGGGACTGACTATTTTCAATAAAACCGACAATTCTGCTGTTCTTGGTTTTAAAAAAAGTGAATCAAAACTTGAACTAAAAGAAATTGGTAAGATAGTTTTTAGCTGTTTTTTGGTCGTGTCAATAAATTTAAATATAAAAAACGTCTTGTGTTTTAAATATATTCATGGCTCATGTTTTTTCAGATGGTTCCATTGATCGTGCTGAGGCATATGGTCGCATTGCTTTTTCATGTCCCGATGAGGATCAACCACTAATTGATGAAAAAATCAAAAAAGCTAACCAAAAAATACTTACTCCATTAACTTCTCTCGATACTCCGGGTAAAGCTACTGTACGAGTAATTATTCTGGCTGATCCAGATGGTCATGAAATATGCTTCGTCAATGATGGAGCGTTTAGAGAATTATCAAAAGTTGATCCTGAAGCAAGTGCTGCTTTAGATAAATATATTGCAAAAGACAAATCGTAACTCGTGATTTCTTCCTTTATTATCTTTCGAAAATTTAAAGAAATATATTTTTTATAGCCCAAAGGCAATTTATTTTTAAAGATATTTAATCAGTATTTAAATTTATTATAAAAGTCTTCTTCCGTAAATAAAGTTTGAAGCGGCAAATATTTTCTTCCAGTCAATGATTTGTTAGTTTTTCTTTGTTTCATAAATTTTAGTTTTTATTGGCTTCCAATATGAATTTAATAATTGAAATAATCAAAAATATTTTTTAAGATGTAAGTAGTAAAATATACAAATAAAAGAATTAATATTTGTTAATTTTTATAAATACTCGTTCAATGATATTATTGCAATAAAGTTTAGATAGGCGTTAGATTTCTATTATTTTTAATTTCTATATATTTTCTTAATAAAGCAACATTTTTATTATGTATTTTTCAATGAGAAGTTAAAAATAAATTTTTGTCTTTTTTATTAAAATATTTCTGAAAATAGTAAAAAAATATAACAAGTACTCATATAACATAACATTTTATATTATTTTAATATATAACATACGGTAGAACCCTAATTAACATTTATTTTGCTTAATATTGGAATGTTTGCGTTAGAGAGTAATTATTCACGTTAAAACCGTAAGTAATCACTAGATAATCAGTTTTGAAAAACATTGATCATCTACAATAATATATTATGCCTCTTTTCATTTAACTGATCAAATAGCTCCAAGTTTAAAAAAAGGCTCTGTTAATTGAGGTTCTTTTAAAGGCCTTAATACATTTGTTCGAGAATCAATACAAAGTTATCACAATCTTTATTATAATACATAATATACACGTAATATCCTGCTTTCATACAATTTGTGATAATTTTTACTGATGCTCAAACAAATTTAATACCTTTAATTATTATAGATAAAATTATTATAATATAGATAGGCAAATCTACTGGCAGATCTAGATATTTTCGGAGGGGCACATGTTATGACTTTGAACTTGGCTCTAGCAGTTTCAGGTCTAGATTTAGTATTTTCGGGACTGATTACACCCCTCTATAAGTACCTAAATGTGTCAAAACACAAACGTAACCTTTTTCAGCACAGTGTGCACATTCGGGGTTTGAAATTTTTTCAGCAGATGGCATCACAGTCGTCTTAAACGCTACTTGCACAATCCCTATTAACCCGTTTGTTGTGAATTAGAATTCTAAGAATAACTAAGAATTCTGATAATTGGTTCTAATAGACTTATCCAGATTGTCCAAAGAATTCTTGAACCATTCTAGAACTTGACCAGTAAACCCATTATTTCTATAATCAAAGTTTTCTTATTATATTAAAAATATCTATTATTAACCCCTACTAACTTTTTGTTTTCTTTGATTTTGCACCTATTTTTCCCTTTAATACCTATTTTATTAAAAATTACCATTTCACAGTTTTGATTTATTATCAATTACATACGATTCCCAGTTAATTACATCTGTCCACCATTCTGGTCTATTAAACGTCTCCGGATTTGAAAACAATGCCGCCTGCATATTTTTGTACACCTACGATTTTGAACATATATGTTTTATTTTATTTATAATTATTTTCAAATTCACTATAATAATAGATATAACAGTGAAAATCGGTTCTTTTTACATTAATGTGTTGATTCATAAGCTGTATGATGTCTGTTGGCAAGTTCTAAACTGCTAAAGTGTGTGTTGGTCAAATTCTCGAGCTCTTCAGACTGTTTGGCTTAGTTCTGGTAGTTTTAGGCTCCTAGAACTGCTAGAACCAAATTCAAAAAGTCCGAAAATTTGCCCGAAGAGTTCTGTATTGCCGACAAACGCTTCATCAGTTCAGAAATCAGAACTTGTAACAAACACACCTATTAAAGATTGACATTCGTTTTTTTCAACACAGATACAGCGGGGCAATATGAAAAATATACCTTTTTTTTAAGTAGTGTGATAGTTTTAGATAACTTACCTGTCCATCGGACATTCCGAGTACAGAATTCAGAATGAAATCAGGCGGTGCAATAACATCGGTTAAACTGATTGCGTCGGGTTTAAGTTCGCTGCAGAGTTTCAGAATTCCTTCCCTGAGTAGAGACACAACTTTAGGTCCCGTAGCATACCCGCCTTGATACAATGTTCCTGCATGTTTCTCTAATGACCAAGCTGCATATAGCGAACATAACTTTAACAAAACTGCTTTTTCAACATGATTTCCAGCTGATAATGCTTTTTCGTAAAACTTCCTTATAACAAAATGCTGTAATAAAAAATGTACGCCAATGCTGAATAATTTTTGATACAGACATAGAGCTGACATCTATGAAACAAAACATACTTCACCATAAACAATTGAGAGTGGACGCGCATAATAAACTTGCGAATCATTTTTCGCTGTAAACGGATCTTTACCCAACTTGGACTGAGCTTGACACTTATTGTGAGTTTCTTGCAATAAATAACAAATAAGCCACTGGTACGCATTTATCACAGCTAAAAATAAAATGCAAAATATAGAACTGTTAAAAATATGCAAAAATCAAATGTAAAATTCATACTTTCTGGATTGATAGCTTCATCTACAGAATTCGCTTGATATTTTGAGCTTAATATTTTATTAACTTGATTTAGGAAGTCGACAGATTTCAAAGGAGTGTCTACATTTTTCAAGTGTAATGTTTCAGGCCATATTTTAAGCAACCAGTTACTCGTTTGCTGAATTAAAACACTGTTTTCACCTTCGTAAGTGCAGTTAGCATCATTTGAATTTCTTAGTTCACCCAAACCAGACACTGAAAAATTGATTGAGTTTAATTAAGATAACATATATTGTGATAACTGTAGTGATATTGAATTAAAATCAGTAACAAACTTTTAAGATAACCATGTCCACCGCAAGCTTCTCTACATTCCTGAATAGCTGCATTTGTTATCCATCCAGACAAAGGCTTTCCAATCGATGACAAAGCATGAATTTCAATTCCTAAATCTGGTAATGATTCCCTATTTTCTCCAGTTATACTATCAACCTAAAATAACACATTCTTTTAGTCACACTATAAAATACAGACTCCAAATACTGGAGTATCTAACACATTATTTATGCAAAGCCGCAGATATAATGTAAAATTTTTAGGCAGCTATTTTAATCTCACCCACCGCATATTAAAAAAGAAGATTTGGGACACCTTACTATTTTAAATTTAATAAAGCAATATTTAATTAATGTATACAAAGATAAAGCGGAGCAACGGGATAAACTGCATGAAATATATAAAATTAATACTTAAATATTAGGTAACCTGAAATTGGCTCATAATTTCCGAAAAATAGTCAGCAAATATTTTCAACGCATATGCAGCTGATAAATATGGCAGCAACCTCCACTGCTGTGTTTGATATTCAAGAACAGGTAGTTCTTCGCCATTCTCCGGTCCAAATTGTTTTCGAGCACCTGAATATCGGATGGCAATAGTTGTAGCTTTAATAATGTATGCAACACAGATCTGTATTATGTTGACACGTCCAGATGATAAACTACCAACTGCTGCACCAAACCGTTTTCTTGGATCTTTGTAAGGACTTTCATACTTTCCATCTGGTGTCACATCACCAGTACGATTTAAAAGATATTCGCGTGGTATGCGATAATTATCAAACATTATAAACCTATCGATCAACAAGCATAATTATTAGAATATTGCTTAAATCCTTCTGTAGACGTAGTAATTAATTTTTCGCCGCAAATTAAAAGCACAGCACTGATTTTCATTTTTGAGGGGGGATGGGCTATAGGCCCACAATTACTTATGAAAACTTACATTGTAAAGAAAACATAATAGTTTAAAATTTTGGAGGGCTACTAGACGCTTAGCCCACCCCACCCAATGCCGGGTTTAGAGGTCTGGAGGCCCCGGGGCAACAAAGGAGTGGAGGCCCCCTGGCCCCAAATTATTTTCCAAATACTCATCGAAATGCCAAAACCACGTAATTATTGTGCAGTGGAAGTCAAAAAACATTTCCTCATGATTACTTATTAAAATTATTAACGCGATTTAGCATATTTTCAACGACAAAATTTAATAACCGAGAATTCAGAGAATTTTTTTTCGACGTCTCTATTGTGGGGCCCCCGGGGTTGTAGCACCGGTTGCCCTCCCCTAGATCCGGCCCTGAGTCCCCACCAGTGCCGGTTCATTCCACTGAAGCGAGAAAAGGATAACGGGATCACTATAATGAACCACTCACCCGTTGTCAACTCCATTTAATCCAATTTTTTCTCCTAAATCACCAACGGTAATTCCTGGAAATGGCATTAAAGAGGTCGTATCTCTAATCGGAACAATAAATATATGTAGCCCATGATCAACGCCATCTGGTGTAATAAGTTTGGCATAAACTACTGCATGAGAGGAAGTTTTTCCTGAAATAATATTCCCATTTATATTAGATCAAAAATATATTTCTGTTCATTAAAAATGTATTTCAATTTGATGGAGTTACCTAAACCGCCAACCCAGCATTTAGCTGCCTCGAAATCTGGCGAATGTAAAACAAATTCTTGCGTACTAGGATCATAGACAGCTCTTGTACGCATGCATTTAGCATTTGTTCCATGAGCAATTTCGGTTAGAGCAAAACATCCTGTTATCTAATATCAAAATATTATATTTTATAACTATAGTTTAAATATTGCACACGAAAAAAATTCGAACAAATAATTTATTCCAATGAATGAATTGTAAATTATAGATGCTCGACAACTGAGGTCATTAGCGTCAATTTGTTCCAAAAGAATATTCTGTATACCTACTGTAAGATTTAATTAAAAAATAGAAATAAACATGTTTATTCGTAATAGATTTTGTGTTTGTCGTTGGTTTCACTATTATAGTATTCAGTTTTTTTAAATCCAAATCTTAAAATTTACGTACTTTCATATTCATAGCATCCTCGACAAACTGAGCGTGCCTCTCGGTTCCTACAAAATGTAGCGTTGAAGTAAATAAGCCGAATGTCAGGCTAACTTTGATAGCTGCTGATGGATCGTAATGAAATAAGGCCGATGTTGCTGCTCCACCTTTGCGTACATCTGATAATATATCTTCCGGAGAAAATATATTTGCATATTTCATAACAAACATACGTCTTGTTGCAATTCGGCGTTCTTCATCTAGACTAGGTGTTATCGGCGAATGGTGGAACAAATGATTTTTTTCAAGAAAGTTCCATATATTGTACTAAAAATTAAAGAAAACTAAAAATACATAATAAAAATCTCTTTTAAATCAGTTCTGCTCAAAAAATAATTGGCCAACCGAAATATTTTCTATAAATTATGTAGGTATACATGCAATATTTAGTATCATTTTCTTCAGGTAAGTACCTAACAATTGTCACTACAAAATAAATGTTGGATCATTTCAAGAATATCTAACAGTAAATTGAGATTTTTTTAATTTATTGATCTACCATTTGTTTTTCTGTGAATGGTCAATAAACAATCATTTTTTTTTGTGTGAATCCAGTTGATTTATTTTTGTTGTGACTGTAAGTATAATTTGCGGAATGCGCAGTTTAACAGTTTTTTGGTTCAAAAAAATATTATAACTTACGGTTATAATCTTAGGTCATTGCTGACAAAACTTTGCAAAACCCAACAATAAATTAATATGTTTTAAAACTAAGCAAGTACCTACCTTGTATTGGATTACGTCCTCTCCTTCTAAAAATATTTTTAGTTTTTTCCAATCAAAGGATGCATATTTTCGGTATCTGTCCAATGGACCTGGTCTAAAATCTTTTAATATTTCTGCAGTCATCCTGTTCACTTTGAACGTAAAAAAATTCTTTATTTTAATAATTGTTCAATGGTGACTTCGCATAAAAACTACCAGTTTTGTTTCCTACTTACTTGTTTGTGCAGTAATTAGTCACTGAAAAATGATAAATTAAAAACCAGTAATGTAAATAAAATAATACTTAATTATTATTATTATACTTAATTATTACATGCGAAATTTTCTTGTCAACAACTAAAATACAATGACCTTAAATTTTCAACAATCCAGCAGTCTCCACAGACATGTATAATAATTGAATTATGCTAATGCATGTTAATGTTCCACATTAAAATTTTAAATAAAATTTAATAGACGGTTCATTATCCTAAACTACCGGCTGTAATCACTTCATAGCAATATTTTAAATTTTTAAATATTATTAGGAAATAGGAATATATTAAGAATAAGAGCCTGTACTAGTCTAGTGCATTATTAATCAAAGGTTCTCTCTGCTAAAAAATAAGTTCAGTATCTATTTATAGAATTTACTATTTATCATATTTATTCAAATGGCACTGTTGTTAGATAGATATTGTACATTATAGACGCTCGACAAGAGTTGCTGTTTTGTTTACATGTTATAAACAAAAAACAACCAATTCTTTAGTTTTATTTATGTATTCTTTAATTAATATTATAGTGACAACGTCAGTACTTACAACTGATGGCAGCACTACGCAATGCAAATTGCCATTAGTTCAGAGTGGTTTTTTCAAAATATTAAATTTATGCTAGTGCAATTGTATAACTAAAACTTAAATTCTGAATTTATTAGTTTATATATTATCATGCACTGTGTACTTATTTTTCATAAAAATTGATTAGGGATTATGTATGCTAAATTTTTGATTACTATAAGTAATAATGGTACATAATTACAAATTGTTTTTTCTATTCATCATTGAAACTGTTATCAAACATGATAAGCACATAATCTAATAAATGTAAACACTTATTAAACTATAAGAATAGATCAATAAAAAAAATGATTAAGCTAATATTATATTTTGAACTTTTACCTATACATTAGATAGGTATAAGATATAAGTATTGCTATTTGCTAATAATTTTACTTTCTATAAATTTGTTAGGGGTAATATCTGAGAAAAAATGTAATTATCTACTAATTAATGAACATAAAAAGATCAGGGGTCGTGTCGTGGGACAACCAACAGAAGCTATGCTTCTTACGCATCTCTACATAGTATAAATTGAAGTCGTTTTTCGCGTCTGTCTGTCTGTCTGTTTAACCGCTAACTCCTCCTAAATCACGCAACGGATTGTGATGCGGTTTTTACCATGAAATTACTTTTGCATTCTGACAAAATGGCGTCTAGCATCCGCCATATTGAATTTTCCGTGACATCATATACCCTATATCACTCTGGGGATTCAGACGAATCTAATGACACCTCATTCTTCAAAATCCGTCAAGCCGTTTAGGCTACAGAGCGTGATAAAGAAATATACATACATACATACACTCGAAAAACAATACCCTCCTTTTGGCGCAGTCGGGTAAAAATAAGCTAAAATACCTAAGCAATTTTTTCGGTAAGGTTTTGTACGATCGGGGTTTTGTAATATAATAGGAAACAACTATTTTCTAAGTACAAATGCTTTTATTCAACTTCTTATTAAAAACAACTTCTCATGATTTAAAATGATAACAATGGCAATGAATATATTCATGTTTTGTTGAAAGTAGGTACTATTTTTTCATGTAACAAATAGTTGGACATAATGTACATATTTATGCGTAATGCAACAAGAAAACTAAAAATAATACTTCAATCGTTTCAAGATTTCTTGTTAGTTTTTATTATAGGGTCAACAGTAATAACGAAATGAATTCCATGTATTGTATTCGCTGGGTGCAGAGTATATGGTGGAGACAACCGAATCGACTGCAGCGTACGCTATGGACAAAATAAGTGTTAAATCATACTCACGTTGTGAATAAATAAATGAAGTTATTTAAAAAATGTTGCATAGTAGTTGTTGTGTAGTTACTTGTAGAAATATAGGCAGAAATAGTAGTTGCAAATTTTAAATTATGATTATTTTAGCTCTAATGCTATTATAACTAATATTATTATTACTTTTGACAGCTAAACTTACTCCATTCTGTTTTATTTTATGTTTATAAATAAAAAATAAAAAAAATTTTGATTGCTAAAGACATAAGTGCAATATCACATGTAATAAACACATTTATTGATTTGATCTATAAAATATTTATTAAGAAAATAACTATAAACTAAGAACAATAATTTACAATATCGAATATTATCTGACGGCATTACGTTCTCACAGTCTGTTCATATTAAGTTCCCACTGTCATCTAGTGGACAGTGGACATAGACACATAACACATTCGAAATAAAATGTATTTTATATTCATTAAAATTTTTTATACTTACTTTTTTTCAACACAATACGTAATATTTATTAGCCCCTTTCAAATGTGGTATTGCACTTACATTTTTTAGAGATCTGAAATTTTTTATTTATAAAAATTTGTCATTCCTTCAACGGATATAGAGTGTGATTTAGTGCGGTCATCAGACATCGTTATCGACGCGCACCCAGCGAATACATCATGATATACATGTTAAAATCTGGGAGGCAGCGTTGCGGTGTGACTTAAAAACATGTATAGCATATTACTTTATTCGATATTTAAATTAATTAATAATCGTTAATCATTGCAAAGATAAAAAAAATTAATAGAAATTATCCAATTTAATATGATTTATCACTATGATTAAAAAAAAAAATAAGGAAGAAAGAGATAATATGCGACCAAAGTGACGTTTTAGTGTAAACAAACGCCCGAAATTCGTTGCTGTAGCAAGAGCGAAATTTTGGTCTCTGTTACTGCTGCGATTATTTCGCATTGGTCTGTGGGAACCTTTGAAATGATTATTAGGTGTGTTTGTTGGACAGTTCTGAACTGCGAAAGCGCGTGCTGACAAGTGACAATACAGAGCTCTTCGGATACAACTGGGAAACACGCAAGTCTGTCCGAAGAGTTTTGTATTGCCAACATGCGCTTTAGAAGTTCAGAACGAGTTCAAAACTTGCCAACAAATACATCTATTATATCGTCGGTCTATAATTGTCAGATATAATATTATACAACAATAATAGCCCGGGAGTTTGCGTTGCATTTTAGGTAGTGTTTTTACGCTGATCGATTGTTATCTTTTTCGATAAATCTGGTATGACTAATAAGTAAACCAAGCGGTAAAAATAATTTTTTTTAAGTAATAGTACGCCGGCTGAAACTTGTTTTTATAAATAGTTGACATCATTGTGAGTTGAAAAATAATCGTCAGCTGCATCGTGGAAGGGGGATTGTGCGTCAGCTGGTCGCATGAACTTGTAAAAAAATACGTAAAATATTGCGCATTTCACTTTTTTGCACTGACAGCAGTTAAGACAATTTCGTTACCGAGGATTATGATCATATCGCTATCATAATCCTAGGTAACGAAATTGTCTCAGCTGCTGTCAGTGCAAAAAAGTGAAATGCGCAATATTTTACGTGTTTTTTTACAAGTTCATGCGACCAGCTGACGCACAGTCCCCCTTCCACGATGCAGCTGACGATTATTTTTCAACTCACAATGATGTCAACTATTTATAAAAACAAGTTTCAGCCGGCGTACTGTTACTTAAAAATTTTTTTTACCACTTTCGCAGCCTCTCACACCCAAACCCACCGCTACTTGAGCAGATGACGGTCGGTTTACTGATTAGTTGTACGAGATCAAATATCGATATCAAAATCAGCCGGCTTACTATGACTTTTTCATTTGCAACGCAAACTCCCGGCCGAATTTGGTAATTAAACTTAACAGCAAAAAAAAATGAATTGTGAAAATGCACTTTTTTAATTTCTTTTTATTGTTTTTTGATTGAGATGCGTTTATATAAAATTTCTACTATTATACCTATAATTCTCGATTAGACAATATAATACATTACTGCAGTTGATAAATTTGTTATATTCTGCCATATTACATATCTAGAGCTGGGCACAAAACTATTAAAAAATTTTTGAAAAAGACTAGCACGTAGATGTGAAAAGGTTTGCCATCCTAAATTAATTGTTAATTATTGAAATTTTATATAAATTATAAAAGGACTTGTGCCTGTTGATTTTTGAAATAAAATAAATATAAAATCCCTGCACTAGTGTATCTCGATCTCTTCCGTAAGTATATTCCTTTCATTATGCTTTGTGTGTTTTTAAAAACCACCAACAGCTAAGGTTATTTGGACCTAGCACCAATTCATGTTTTCAATTCATTATTTTTTTTTTAATAATAAATTGAAAATCCAATTGACACTTTTACCAGCTCTCGGGCTAGAACCCGAGAACTTGTAATACAGGAACCATAGCAACGCCATGTAAACAACAGCATTGCTACACGCTCGGCTATTCTCAAGCCCTTTCATTATGCTAATAAACAAGCAAGGCAGATTCATAATATAACTTGACTGCAAGAAAAAAAAATATATACAGTAATAAATACTAATTAGTACCATCAAACTTAAAATAATAGCAAGAAATATTTTGAACAAATTTAAATACTGCATATTTTTCGTTATTTCACACGCCTTAAATGAAGTTATTTATTACAAACATACTTTTTGCAAACAAGTTGATGACCACGATAGAATCGATTTATAGCGTTTGTCAATTAAACCCAAATTATTATACTACGGAAGGTAGTGTTGCAAAATGAGTCAATTATTTCATACCGGCTGATAATTAGACCAATGTTAATTCTCATCCACCTGTTGAGATATCCGACCGTAAGCTGCGCCAGTAGCGGTGGGGGTAGTAGTAAGAGGGTGTCAAAGTCGCTAAAAAAATAGAATTTAAAGTTATTTCATACCGCATCAAACTTGGTATGGTGATTCTTTATATAATAAACAGAAAAAAACCGTCAGTTAATTTTAAACACACAAATAAGCAAGGCAGGCAGTTTTGGAAATGTAAACATAGAATTAAAATATCCCAAAATTGAAATATCTCACTGACAGCAAAAAATACTTACTTCGTTACCATAGCAACTATATTTTATTCCATACGAGAAATACAAAAATATAGTTGCTATGGTAACGAGGTAAATATTTTTAGCTGTCAGTGAGATTTCAGTGAGATATTTTTTAACGATTTTGATACCCTCTTACTACTACCCCCACCGTGGGTGCGACGATTGACGTTCTCTTTGGTTACTGTTGATACTTAAGCAATTACTAGAAATAAGAATTGGTCGGTATGAAATCACTACCTAAAATGCAACGCTACCTCCCGTACTATTAGCGCTCTTAATTACAATAGAACCCAGATTAACCGAGCTCGTTTTTTCCGAGTTCGTGATTTACCGAGATTACATCTAATTTTTACTCCCCGTATTAACAGAGCCTTCGGGTCATCTGATTTCTGAACAATGCGAAATTTTTTGTATGCTTGACATAAATATTTTAATAAGTTTAATGTTAATATTGTCATATAAACATGTAGTTTTTTTAAATTCTTAAAAAGTCCGTTTTATCCTAGTTTTTCGATTATTCGAGGTAGGTTTGGTCCACAATAGCTCGTATAATCGAGGTTCTACTGTACTTATAAAATAATAATAATAATAATAATAGAATTTATTACAAGCGCTATTACTTTAA
This sequence comes from Mongoloraphidia duomilia, assembly GCA_039654895.1. Taxonomy (NCBI): domain Eukaryota; kingdom Metazoa; phylum Arthropoda; class Insecta; order Raphidioptera; family Raphidiidae; genus Mongoloraphidia; species Mongoloraphidia duomilia. Next base: position 802,674 of record CM077517.1, read on the forward strand.
TCAGTGATCACATCATACTTCAAAAAAACAAGTGCTATCACATATATGACGACCATTAAAAAAGGGCTACCATTTTAATAGCAATCACTGATTGGTTTGAATAGCCACCAATCAGTTGTTTTAATACAACAGTAAGTCGTAAGGCGGTTTTTAAACTGTAAGGTGTTGTATAGCTTATATTCAACAATCAACGTCTTATTTATAAAAAAAAACAGTTATTTTTGAACACAAAACAGTCTGATAAAATGATGGATATGAAAGTTTGTCATGATTAGGCTTTTTGTTATAAAAAATGAACCTACAATCTATATAATGTGGACTCTACACCACATTAAATATTCTATAAGGTGGATTTAGGCAGCTTGTCTACATCTAGAATTTTGCCATCCGCCGACCCGACACGTTTTTTGCCATCCGCCGACCCGACATGTTTTTTGCCATCCGCCGACCCGACACGTTTGCACGAGCCGACAAAGTCGCCGTCAGTCAACAATTTTTACATGAACAAATAACTCGAATTCATTCAGTAAATATTTCATAGCGTAGTGTTCCTTACAATTTTTTTTGTGTAAAAATGAGCGCAGAATTGAATATTGATTCTGAATTACTAATAACTAAATTTATATGTTTCTTATAGCAATAGATAAAAGTTGCAGTTTAAAATATGTAGAAAACAACGGGAAGTGTAAAAATGGAAAATAGTAATGGTGCAAATGGCGTCTGTTATGACATAATGTCGAAACTCGAGAAACGGACGTGTAACGCATTATTATTATTATAGTAATAGATGCACCCTAGGGTCTTGTGAGCATTAATATTCGGAAATGATCATTTTAAGGACCACCTTAATGTACCCAATATCTTTTACGTCGCTTTTTTAACTTACCGCTATTGAAAACTGATAATTTTCAAAAATTCGGCAAGATATTGGTTTCAGTCCGATTTTCGAAAATCGAATTTTCAACAGATTTCGACGTTTTGAAGTTCTAGGAAGCTATTATGACCATTTTGGGATGGACTTCCGTGTGTGTGTGTGTTTATGTAAACATAAGATATCTTTGGAATGAAACGATCGATTTGAACGTTCAATACGGCGATCAAAAGGGTTTATCAAAACTTAGATCTGATTTTGAGCCCAATCGCACGAGTGGTTTAAGAGTTATACGTCAAAAACGTAAAAAAATAATTTTTTTTATTTTTAAATTTTAAATAACTTGAAAATTACTCGTGTGATTGTGCTCAAAATTTAATTTAATAGTCGTGTATAGCTCTTTCAATTGGTTTATGAGATGTAGCACAACAAAAATTATCATTATTTTTTTTAATTAAATTTTGTTTTCTCATAAGTAATTAATAAAGAAAATATTATTATGTTTTCACTTTTTTTTATTTATTTAATAATAAAAAAAAATAGATTTATAACTAATATTTTTGAGCTCGAAGAGCTTAAAAATATATAAATAATGATGATTATATAAATAATAATGTTTTCGAGCTCTTTTAGATCGAAAACAGCGGGAAGTTTTCGGGTTGGCCCGCAGGATCAACCGGTTTATAAAAATAATATAATGCAATAATAATACAAATAAAAATAATATAATATTACAAACATTATCTGTATCGATTTCAAAAAGTGTATTAACTCACAGCCTTAACTAGATTGCCATTCCTGTGGACAAAGCCACACTTTTATCTAGCGGCTGGCAGATTTACCGTTTTGGCGAAAATTCTTGTCGTGGACAAGCGGCCTTATGGTTAAATATATTAAAACGCTGTCTTATTTTCGAGTTTAATCAAAATTTATTTATTGAATGACTTCACTGAAAGTTATGTAATTTATACTTTATTTCGAGTTTTACACAAAAACGAAAAGAGTTTTTTTGATAATAATTAGTATACATCGAAATAAGATTTTTCTACTTTATTTCGCGGCTTTTTTACTTAAAAAATATAAATATTATTGATTCCGAGTTATTTTCTTCACACTTTTCGGTGTCTTGCAGCAAACAGAAATCAAATTATTTAAATTTATTTTAAATAAATACGAAAATAAACGCGATGTTTTGGAATATGTGTTTATAACCCCATCTTAACTGACAATACTGATTGTGAAGTATCTTTCATTACGTTATAGAGTAAATTTTATACTTATATATACAGATTATAATATGTATGATGTTGATCATCTATTTTTACAAAATTTTGTACTAACATTTTGTAAAATAATAAATTATGTAAAAATGCCGTTCAAATTTGTGCAGTTAGTTGTTTGTTTTTGTTTTTAAATATACTGTCATCGATTATTAATTGTATATCATGTGGCAGTGGCAATAATTAATAGGTAGTTTTTTTTAACCATGTTGCACTGCAAATATTTAAAAAGCATTTTTACAATTTTTAACAAATATTCTTGCCATAAGTATTACCTATGGAAATAAATTCATAGTTATTATCAGGCTGTTTTACTATACAATGAGCCATTTTCCTGAGAGTACTTCTTTCAATTATCCACGAGAGGCAGTACTTGTGGTAGATACAAACATTATTAACAAAATAAAATATAGTTACTTCTTACCACAACAGTTTTATTGATGGATGTACATTTCGAAAGCTAAGCTTTCATCTTCAGCGAACACTACATGAATGGAATAATACATAACGTTATGTATTATTCCATTCATGTAGTGTTCGCTGAAGATGAAAGCTTAGCTTTTGAAATGTACATCCATCAATACTGTTGTGGTAAGAAGTACCTATATTTTATTTTGTTTTTATTCCAACCACAGTGCTCATATATTTTTATTTACAAACATTATTAATTATTCCCCATTAGTGTCGTGTCATTTTAATGGTTCAACTTAATTATTAAATTATTATTATCATTAAACTAATTAAATAATTAAGTTATACCATTAAAATGACACGACACTAATGGAGAATAAATAATGTTTGCACCTACCACAAGTGCTGCCTCACGTGGATAATTGAAAGAAGTATTCTCAGGGAAATGGCTCATTAATGATAATAATTGTCATTAACCCACTGTATTTATAACAAAACAACTGAAGTCCATTGCTATTGTTGCCCAAAGCTTTAAAAAAAACTGACTGACTCTTCTTTTTTCATTTAGATGAAAATATGTCACCAACGTTAAGATTTGTGCTCCTGAACAATTAAATTTACTATCATGAAACAAATGCAGCACACAACTAAGCAATATTTTTATGCAGGTACCTATTTATTTTTTATAAATCTGAACCGATTTTATATTATTTTCTACAATAAATCAAATATATTTTTTTCGTTATAAAGAATAAAAAAATAAAGAAATAAAACTATATTTTTCAATAACAATAATTCATATTTATCCTTACGCATACCTAGCTCACGTTTACTATAATTTTTTACAATTAATGTAATGTTTTTTCGAAATATTTTCGAGACTACAATAAATTAATTGTACGTAATCAATTTAGTAAATAAGCATAAATTTATTTAAGTAATACGTTAAACTACCGGATACAAATTACATTTATTAATTATAAAGTAAAAAAGTGTCGTATTTTTATTCCGCTATTGTATATAATAACTTATAACTAATTATTTTATACATTAACGGGTAGGATAGATAGATTATAGATGCTCGACAACAGAGTATACAAAATATGCTTTCATTACATTATTGCACATAAAAACACTATAAGAAATAATAAGAATCACAAATTAAATCACAATAAAACTGAATCTAGCTGTGAAATTCTTAAACATAGCGAGATCGAAAATCGTTTAGTGAATGTTAACTTACACAAAGTGATAAAGAACATAAGTAATATATTATGTATATAGATTTCATCAAGACAGTAAAATAAGTTATCAAGCTTAACTCTTTTTTTTAAATTATAATGTTAGATTTCATCAAAATTCATTTTTAAAAAACAATAAGTTAATAAATATTTTCAAATAAACGTTATAACTAAAAAAAAAATATACAGCGTTAATTACAATTTTTTAAATTGAATTAATTACTTTACTGATTACAAGGTAATCAATCAATTATGTTTATAAATAATTAAAATATTTTAATACAAAACTAATAACATCCCATAACTGTACGCAATAACCAGCAAATGTTTCAAAAAGCTTACATTTTTTCTTAAGTTGTGTGCCCCATTTTATTTGTTCAGATTTAAATAATTATTTACGAGGTATTATCAAATCAGACTGCTAAATTTCATCTGATCATTCATTGAGTTGCCTATTAGGCATTTTTAAGTCCTGAAGTTTGTCAACAGATTAACAGTTTGCTTAAAAAATTAATCAAAGTTTGCAAAGACAGAACAATAACGGTATGAATGCTCCGATCGCAACAAAAACAGGTAACATAATAGAAGAGTCGTCGACGGAATAGGGATCGGGATGTTTTGGGCCACTCGGACGACGATTCTTTGGAACACGTTCTTCAATTTCTTCTCGAATTTCTTCGCTTTCCGGTTCACTAGGTAAGGGTGGCAGTCTTGGAACCTGTTCTAATTTCCCTTTCATTACATACAAGGCATTAATTTTCGGATTATCTCTATAACCTTTGATAAATTCTACTCTTATTTTTCCTCCTCGTATGTCCGATTCTTCTTCGTTATAATATAAACGTCCTTTGCTAACACTAAATGGAATATATTCGTCGTGGGCAACGCCTCGTCCTACTCTATCGTATATGTCTAAATCTGGAACAATTGTGTGGTCTCCATTCAAAACAACATCGAACACTTTCATGTTCGGGGCATTAAAATACACTTCACTGAATTTTAACACCATCACGTAGTCACCGTCACTCATTATAGGAATATCGTATCCGAACGTATTATGGTGATAACGTTCCGTTTGATACAATATCTGATCGCTCGGAGGCACTCTTCCTATCATCAACCGTTTACCATAATCCGATGCGGTGCCCACTTTTCCCATCAAGGGATCTCTTTCATAATGAATATTTAAGCTATTATCGGCATGCGTTTCTCCGCCAGCATTAACTGCGTATATCACTTGACCTATGCCGTTAACGTTGGAAAAGACACATAATAGTACCACGTATAATAATATAAATTTTACCAGAGCTTTCCTAGTATCATTCCTGATTATCATGGTTATGTTTATATACTAATGTTACGTGGCATATGTGTAAAAGATTTGTGATGTTTATGTTAATATGAAAACTTATAAACTAACTTTAATTTTTGCTATTCTATTAGCAATTCACTAAATTATTATCACTTTTATCGCCACACCGGAAAAATCAACACATTTCCCTTGTTACATGTCAAATTCTTCAGTAATCTGTCAAATTGTCAATAGTGATTTCTTTTGATAAAAGGTTTTAATCTTAACTTAATTTTTTATTTTACAAAACATTCAGTAGATAGCATTGCCATTTGCCATTTTTGACAATTGACTTGTAATTTGACATTTCGTTTGTCTAATTACTTTTTAAAATAATGAAGTATTTTTCTATTTTAAACACTATATCAGTAAACTTTTAAATAAAAAAATGTTTTTTTCTGGTAATTTTAATACAAACATTTGCGAGAACCTGCTACTTTAAGAATTAAAAAAATTTCTTTATTTTTAGATTTTATGATCTGCTTCTTTTTATCTATTTCAGTTTTAAAATCGTCTGTATTTAGTGAAGGTAAAGATTCATATTCATTTAAAATTCACAAGAGTATCGAGTCTCGTGACAGAATTGATTGCATTGTATTTTAGATACGGATAATATAATAATAACAGTTTTAAGCCAACCTGTAGAATACCATTTAAAATTAGCAGTACAATTAAAAAATGATGTTATCCTTCAATCTAAGAACCTGGATCAGGTGAGACTGGAATATCTTAGAGAATTGTATATTTTCTTTCTAATTATCGCATTATATTTTAGCCGCCACCTAAAATTCACTTTTCTCACGAATCATTCCCTTCCATGGGTGATTGGACAATTTTCCCTTTACTAAAATCATTAACTTCGTTGCATAAAAAAGCTAAGTGGTTTTTCTTTTGTGAAGATACTACTCATTTGCAATTATCAGCTCTGATAAACTTTCTCGATAAAAAAAATCCAAACGAGAACGTTTGGTTTGGACACGCTCTGTATGATCGAGAAGCGACAATTATTCACCATTTCGCTTTTCACGATGTGCCTAACATTTTTAAATATCCAAATTTTGCATCTGGATTTATTGTTAGTCAAAGACTTTTAAAAAGGTATTTGTGTATGTAAAATTTAAAAGAAGATTAATTTTAAAACTCATACCCTATGAATTATTGTTAACGCAGTTTAGCTGATCAATTAGAAAACAACAGGAATGTCAAAAATGATTTTTCAATCGATGCTGCACACGAATTATCATTATATATTTGGAATAAAGATAAAGGTTTCAACATTACCCACGAACCGAAATTCTGTATTTCGAACGAAACGGATAAGTGTATAACTTCTGCTGATCATTATCCAGAATGCGTTAGTAAAACATTCTATATCTTTAAATGACAATATACTACGAAATATATTTTTTTGTCCTACCTCCTATAAAATAGCTGCTTTTAATACACTGGTCGTAAAATGTTTCAGGCCTGTGACGATAACCGGGCGGTAAAGTAGCTTTATCTCCCGGCGGACGCTAAAGTAAAATTAAATCATAATTTAATTTTTTTAATTTATTATTTTGAATAATAAATAAAGGAAAATTCAATAATTTTAATATTTTATATTACTCCAGCTGGAGGCGAACCTGTGATATTGTGAACAGTACACAATAGATAACATGGCACGCCGCTACCCACACGACCACGACGTATGCGTATGAAAGCTTAGAAAGGCTTCTTGCATACAGTTAAGTTTGTTACACAAGTGAAATATCAACAAGCCGTGAGGTGGGTCGTTTATTAGGACTAAAGTGCGACCTTTGAGGTCCACACGACGAACTTCCCAGTTTGATAAATATTTAATAATAATAATTAAATTAGATATTACACAGAAAAGTAATCATTAAAACATAATTATTATTTATTTTTAACAATTAAAAAAAAAAAAACGGCTGAACCGATTTTTATAAAATTTATGTCGGATCAAAATGACGTTAACACGCCTCGATTGACACCCTTACGAAGTCGATATAATTTTTTATTCGCGAGATATTGTGTAAAATCTACTTTTTTGGAGTCTATTTGGTTAAGAAAAAAGAACGGCTGAACCGATTTTGAAAAAATTTCTTTCAGATCATATTTACGTTAATACGCGTCGATTGGCACCCTAACGTAGTCAATATCATTTTTCATTCTCGAGATTTCGTCTTAGAAAGAAATGGACACATACGTACATACACACACACAGCATCTTTCTAAAAATAGTGTAGTGACCTTGAAACATAAAAATTTGTTATACATTTTGATTTCGATTTTCGGACCCATTACAATAACTTCCAATGGGAAGTTAATAAAAATGAAAATGAAGGCAAAAACAGCTATTTTATAGGGTGTAGACTGTAGAACAAAAAATATAGTGTGTATCTAGGGCACAATGCAATTTTGACTTGTGTCTGTTGAACTCGCTGACGGTTGTTTAACATAATGTCACAACTCGTCGAAAATATATGTCATTACCCTCTAGATACCACAGTTGATATTGATATTGCTTGAATATTACAGACAACACAACTAGATTTAAGCTCAATTTACATGGCTGTAAAATCTTGTAAAAAATTTCACAGTACACGAATACCTGTTGTTCAGAAAACATGGGGAAAATACGCTCAACACATTGCATATTACAGTGAAGAAGAAGGTGATTCTATTTTTTTAATAAGTCATGTACCTTATTTTAAAATCAAAATTAAATTCATAAAATTTATTTATCCGTTGTTACTGATTATTTATAGACAATTCAATTCCAACTACAAAACTGGATGTTAAAAATGTTGAACAAGGCCATTGCGAAAAATTTGTGGCAATTATTAAACATTCAGCTAAAGTACTCAAAATACTTCCGAATATTAAATGGGTTGTAATTGCAGATGATGACACAATATTAAGGTACAAATTAAAAAGTATGTCTAGTGTATGTCGCGATTACAGCACATCCTAGCGGAATTTGTCGATAGTAATAGGGTATGACCTTGACGCTTCAGTATATTATCCATCTTATCTCTTAAAATTATTCGCAAGACCTGTAAGAATAAGCTGAGTGTAACTCAATTTCATTATTCTGTGAGATATGTCCTCACTCCTCACCCAAAATAAATGAAGATCAGATCATAACTTAAATGGGATGTAGATATGGTTATATTATAGTTTGACAAAAAAATGTTATTCTTACATATAGCGTTTTGACTATTATGGTTTTAAAAATTAACAAAACACTGGTTTTAAGACCGAAAAATAATCCATCTAATAAAATAAAACAATAGTTTAGACACTTCTTACCACAATAATTTTATTCGTGAATTTCAAGAACTAAGCTCTCATCTTCAGCACATACAGTTTAGTATGTGCTGAAGATGAGAGCTTAGCTCTTAAAATGTACATTCACGAATAAAATTATTGTGGTAAGAAGTATCTAAACTATTGTTTTATTTTGTTTAAAACCACAGTGCTCTTAATATTCCTAATAATCCATATAATATTTAAATATTTACAGTGTAAAAAATCTGCTTAAGTTATTGTCGTGTTACAATGCGACAGAACTAATAGCTATCGGTCAACGGTATGGCTATGGCGTAGCATCTGACGATGATTCTGGGTATAATTATTTAACTGGCGGTGCCGGAATGGCACTCAGTCATACTTTAATACAAACGCTAGCCGAACACCCAGAATTTCAATGTATGACTCCAAATACGCCCGATGATATGTTCCTAGGTGTTTTTCTCGCTCATCACCTCGAAAAGGCGCATCTAATTCACAGGCCAGAATTTCATCAGGTAAATACCTCAATGCAATCTGTACAAGATTATGTAATGAAATTATTATAATACGGAATGAGGGCTACTGTATTTTTTTTCATCAGATAGCGCTAGTGAGAAGTGAGGCATGCGTCAAATGCTTACGTTTTTTATTCGTTAGATGGCGCTAGTAGCAAGCAAGGTATGCCTAAGGTTTAGAGATTAACGGTTTGTGTTTAGTCATTCTTCATTTGTCCATTATTAATAATAAAAAAAATACAAAATTGCGATTTAGCGATTAAATAATGAATGACTAATAATTTACTTGCTTGTGGCGCCATCAGGTAGTGGAAAATATAAACAGTACTGACATTTAAATGACATAAGTGACGTATATCTTAATAAAATTACGAAATTAACTTTATACCTCACTAGCCAGTGGCGCTATCAGGTGACAGAAAAAAGCCTGGTAGCCTTCTTTAGGATCCATAAGAGGTGGCGCTGTGCCAAATATTGGCCACTACTATTCTGAAATACGTATTTTGTTTCTTTTTTTAAGGCACGACCTTGTGACTATACACCAGAATATTTACAATCATATTCCGTTGTTTCTTTTCACAAACATTGGATGATAGATCCGATTGCAGTTTACAAGCAGTGGTTTTTACCCGAAGATAAAACACTGACTGCTGGTTCAATGACGTATTCAAATGGTGATAAACATACAGATCTGTGATAAGCGTGTATGAAAAATATTGGATTCCTTCCTCTCTATTTGAAATAAATTCGAATATACATTATTTATTTTCCATACAACGATTTAGAAATTGTAATAATTTCAGAAAAAAACGCAACCCTGTTACGAAACACTGTCTATCTTTTGTACGAGATAAAGTATTTTTTTGCACTTGTATAAGAACTGGCTTAAATCAGCTCAACTACTTTTTTTTTTGATATAATTATCTGAGCAAACTGTTGGCTATCTGAGCCTGGTTTCAATTTATTATTTTATGATAAATTGAAAATCCAACTGGTTCTTTCGCCAATTCTCATTAATTAGATTCTGGGAACCAGGGGCTTGTAATAGCACTAGCCATGGATTTATTTATTTATTGTAGACGTGTCGACATCTCAGGTCATTAGCGTCTTTCAACTACACTAAAAAACAACTTTCTTAAAACTAAATAACATCACAAAACATCCATAAGCGCAGATGGGATTCAAAACGACAGTCTAGTCTAGAGGCTGCGGTACCAAGTACGCTATCCACTAGGCTATACTGCCCTCACTAGCCATGGAAACGCAATTTGCATCTTTATGAGATCGGCTACTATCGGTATAAAAAACTATCCAGTTGTTTCAGCATTTAAAAGTACAAAAAAAATTGACGAGATAAATTTGATTAAGCTGTAATATCTGTTATCCGATTAAAGTGGGTTAAGTTCAAATTATAAAAAGAATACAATTACTTAATTGACCAACGTTTCGTTCTTTATTAGACTTCTTCAGGGTCTCTAAGTTGAAATCACACGTGTCAAGATTATTAAATAATCTTGAAGAAGTTCTAATAAAGAACGAAACGTTGGTCAATTAAGTACCTAATTGTTGGCAGCATCATTTGTTCTCTTTCCTGTAATTTCTTAATCTAATACTGCGAATATTTTTTGAAAATTCCATTCGAAAATAATTTGCACTCTAGGGAACGTAAAATTGGTTTATTGCTTAAAACTGTGCCATAACTAAGAAGTCTTTTTGCTCATAACCAAATGTTAGAGGTACCTACCTATATTTTTTATGCACATTAGTAGTACAAATTTATATTATGTAGGTATAGTTTTAACTATGAATGTTAAATAAAAAGAAATGCGTTTTATTTTCTAATTTTACATAATGTAAAATTACGAAGCAATAATATGTTTGAGTGAAAATATAATTATTAAAGAAATGAGTTTTTTTTGTGTGTGTTAAATTTGAAGTTAACCTTTTCAAACTACCTACTTCATTGTTTTTTAGTATGTAAATTGGATTTTAATTATTCAGGTTTATGTACTTCGAATTTGTTATCCATTTACCTTTTACAGTGTTGTTCTCAACAATAGTTTATGCAATGGAGTAGTAAAATATAATCATATAAATATTTTGAAATTTAAAGTTGAAAAAACAACCACAATGTTGTTGACAAAATATTGTGTATTAGTGCTGTTATTAGAATTTTTTTCAGCTGAAGCTAAAAAATCCAAAAAGCATAATCGCACAAAAACGGGGTATGCAATCATTTCAGTATTCATAAAAATTAGTTAGTTTTTTTGAAGCTATGTTTCTATAGGCGCGTTAGACGATTTCTGGCAGGGGAAAAACTTATTGGTACGCGTCACGGTGTAAGCCGTCACGCTCGTGTTATTAAAAGTATATCTATAGCTATGGTCAGCTGTGAAAGTAATATACTGGCGCACGCGCAGAGGCCTATGTAAAATTAATATCTGAGTTTTATAGGACACAAAAAAATAAAATGTCGTCAGATTTCAAAATGGCGGCCATATGTACTTTTGTAAAAATTATCCGATCTTTTTGAAAATTGATATTTAAGAATTTTATAGGACACAAAAAAATAAAATTGCATCAGATTTCAAAATGGCGGTCAAATAATAACTTTTCAATTGTATTGTCTATAGCTTTGATAAATTCGGTTTCATATACAATGCGTAAAAAGCATAGCTTCTGTCGGGTGTCCCATGACACCTCTTGACTTTTTTTTTAATATGAATTTTTTTGTACTTGCAGAATTGAAAATATAAATAAACGACTTGTAGAATACAATCAATTTATTGACTTAGAAGAGTTACTTAAAGCAACATTTTCTGAAACATTTCACAAAAAAAAGAAAAATAAATGTATAGCTGTGATATCAGATACATATTATCTGGATACTTTTCAACAAATATTTTTACAAAACATGGCGGCTACAGTTTCATATTTTATGGTATTGTACTTTAAACACATTTGATGTAATGCTACTTGTCACTCGTAGAAGGAAGGGTTTGTTTTGATCTTTTCTCGTCTTGAGAGAAAAATTTTGAAATACAATTATTAAATTGAAAATGTGATTACTTGACCATTTTACTTTGTAAACGTAATTATTACGTGACACTCACTGTAGAAAGGTTTTTGATCACTTCTCATCCCGTGAGGGAAAATCGCGTTAAAATAGTAATATTCTTTCAGATATACGTTAAAGAAGCGGAAGACCTTTTGTCGCCTAACTATAAAACGTTAAAAGTATTACAGCAAATTAGAAAAGAAGGCTGCGGAGGATATTGTATTCTTATAGCTAATGGAGTTCAAGCAGCCCGTCTTTTTCAGTTTGGTGATCGGTTAGTATCATTACCAGAGCGTGTTCTCATTAAACAAACATTCGGCTTAGGCGAAACCTTAAGTTTGTTTTTGGCCGAAGCCAAAGCAGATTATTCGGTCGGATTCTAATCAGTGGCGGACTAAGCCCGTCGGAGGCCCGGGGCGGCAGAACTAAATGAGGCCCCCAGTCTTCTTAGAAATTGATGTAATTATACAGTGTAAATTTCGTAAAAAATGAATAATATAGATGTAATGGCTGACAAATAAATCAAATATTTAGAATAAATGAACTACCTATGTTTATATTTTGTATACGTACGGGGCCTCCAAAATAGTGTTTTAAAGACCACCAACAGCTAAGGTTATTTGGGCCTAGCATCAATTCGTATTTTCAATTCATTATTTTTTTTTAATAATAAATTGAAAATTCAATTGACATTTTTACCAGCTCTCGGACTAGAACCCGGGAACTGGGGACTTGTAATAGAGGAACCATAGCAACGCCATGTAAACAACAGCATTGCTACACTCTCGGGTATTCTCAAGCCCTACGGGGCCTCCAACTCCAAACTGCCTACTTACTAAAAATATTTTGGCCTTGTTTGGGATTTGATTAAGAAGGACTTCTCGAGATTTGGAGGCTCCCCAGGATCAGAGGCCCGGTGCGATCCGCCCCCTCCGCCCTCCCTCCTAGTCCGCCACTGATTCTAATATTACATAGTACCAAATTTGATAATGTCTAAACTTATAGCTTTAACTATATTTATTTCTACGATATAGGTACAGAGTACTTGACACGAGGGCAAAATATATTTTATTCCACAATTACCGATTATTCAGTTCAAATTTACATTATTTGTGGAGAAGGATAATAAATGTCGTATTTATTCGTCGTTTTTCGGACAATAAACATCAAAACAGTACATATATTAAACACAATAGTACAATAAAACGAACGGGGTCTTACGAATTGAGTACTGTACCATTTCCAGCACCGATTAGAGGAATATTTGTTCCAAAACGGATCAACATTTGGAGACTTGGAAAATTTCATATGAATAAAAAATTGTACGACGACAAAACAGCAGATATGAAAGGTCAAATATTACGCGTTGCTACTTTCCAACACGTACCCGCTACAGTACTTCGATATTTTAATGTTTCTTTAGACTCGTCTAGTGATGGTTTAGAAACCGAACAAGATTCTAATGAAAAAAGCAACATGCAAATGTACAGCGGTATTGAAGTTGAGGTATTAAGTTTTAAAATTGGAAAAAGCCAAAGTATGGCATCTGCACAAAAAAATGTAATATATACGATAAAAACAAATATCGATTGAAATTTAACGACTTTGGGTTCATGGTTATACTTAGAGATGTTGCGATACCATTACCATGAACGTAAAAGATATCCATGTTTATAAAAAAAAATTGTGTTTTAAAGATCACCAACAGCTAAGGTTATTTGGGCCTAGCACCAATTCATATTTTCAATTTATTATTTATTTTTTTTTTAATAATAAATTGAAAATCCAATTGACACTTTTACCAGCTCTCGGGCTAGAACCCGGGAACTTGTAATAGAGGAACCATAGCAACGCCATGTAAACAACAGCACTGCTACACGCTCGGCTATTCTCAAGCTCCATGTTTATAGATGACGGCTTGTCTTGATTACAAATTAGAATAAGGTTAACGGGAATGAATGTTAGTATTTGTTTAAAGTCAACGTGTTTGAGCTACTTTTATTTTGTGGAGACGAACTCAAATTCTGGCTTCTTCTAATTTTTATACTGTCATAGACTCATTACTCTTTATAAATGCAAGTCTCAATTATTGACACGCTCTACCGGATTTCTTGATAATAAGGTGCTCTACATTGCACTAATTTTTGATGTGAAACATCTTATGTCGGGCAGTGAACAGCCGCGTGAGGGGAAATATGCAACGAAATTTGTGGTTCGCTCCTTCGCTGCTGTTCTCCCCACCACTGCGGCACTCTCTCTCTCTCGGCTTCCGCGCGCTCGGCAACCGCGTGTGTTACAGTGCAGTATATAGGATTACGTCAGCATAACAGTTAGTTGCTGCTTTTGAGAGTGCGTATAAATATGACACGAAGCGAGGCTCTGTCTTAATCTTACAGTCACATGTAATTTATACTACTACATAGAGAATACCACCGAGTTCAATAACGTTTTGTTTGATGTTTCACATCTGTCGGGGGTCCCGAGACCCACACCCTTTTTTTTGTGTGTGTTGGCCTGACTTAATATGTCATTGGCTAGTAGCCGTATTTATGAGCCACTAATTAATTATTTATCTATTATAGTATGATATATTAATATAATTCAATAGTAGAATATGACAATACCCACGTTTAACATTTAACTAATTCAAATACAAGATTTGAGTAGCTGTGGATAACTTAATGAAATTATATTATTTGTAATAATCAAATAATTAAAATAGACAACTAGGTTGCCGTGATTGTTACAAGGCTATATTTAAGAAAAAATTAATATGCCACTGCCGGGACTCGAACCCAAAACTCCCAGCAATAAGTACGTTTGCGGAGTTAAGAGGTTTTATTTTTATTTTGTTATAAACAAATATCTGAATGACCGAGCTTTGCTCGGATGAGTTAAAAAAAAAATAGTACATACCTATAAGTACTTAGATAATATTATTATTATACGTCAGTATACGTCATACTACATAACGTATGTACCTACATATTTTATATAGGTATAAAAGTAATATACCTATTTATTTAAATAATAAATCAGTAATTATTTGAAAAGTAAAAAAATAACAACAATAAAATCTAAACATAATTATACTTACATAATTATGTTTAGATTTTATTGTTGTTATTTTTTTACTTTTCAAATAATTACTGATTATTTTAATAAGTTAAAGATTGACTGTCAGAGTAATTTGACATAAATAATGAAAATAGTTTGTTTTTTCCAAAGCCTACTCACCATATGACACTGTTTTATAACGTTAAAAAAAAAAGATAAAATCGATAAGAAAACGAATTTTTCCAGGGATGAGACCTAGCTAGATCGATTTTTTGCCCCCCGAAACCCCTTTTCGGTAAATTTGATCAAAATCGTTAGAGCCGTTTTCGAGAAAATATTTATATAGGTACACATATACAAAATTTGTTCGTTTAATAATTTTGGGATTTTACTAACTGATGAAACTTCAAATAAATTCCGCAAGAGCGTGCTGACAATCAAGAAGTACACTCAAATGTTATTCGCAGTGCACCTTTTTAGATGCTATTATCGCTTTCAAAAGTAATGAATTTTAAGCCGATAATATATGAACCTGACAATGCAAAAGAAGAACAGTGGGGCTGGAAACAGATTGACGGTTCATTTAATGGACTTCTCGGTGAAATAATGAGCGCAAGAGCAGATGTCGCTTTAGGAGATCTTTATTATATCCCGTATTATCTAGAACTCATGGATCTTACAGTTCCGTATAATACTGAATGCTTAACGTTTCTCACACCAGAAGCTCTTACCGATAATTCATGGATGACACTCGTTTTGCCATTTAAGTAAGTTACAGATTTTGTTTAGTACAAATTTTTAACTTTACTTTTCATAATACATAGTTTTTTTTTTTCTAAATCAGTTATATCCGTGCAGTTAAAATATAATATTTAATGTTCAATATCTGGGTGACCGAGCTTTGCTCGGATGAGTTCAACAAAAATAGTACTTAATATGCTGTGAAATATTAATATTGTATTATTTTCTCATTCTGTAAATTTCATCAAAATCGTTATTCGTTTTTGAGAAAAAAAGGTCTAGGTAAGATTATACGTCATACTACCTACATTTAACGTAAGGCCTTACTAACAGTGAGGCGCTGACCAGGTGCGCCGCCAGAAAATATTATGAATGTTCTTATTTCTGTTTTACTATACACCGACGTCAATGAGAAGTGTCTATAATGGTCCAATTATACACTCACAATTATGCTTCGCAATTGCATTCCAATGTTCTTTGGGAATTGGCGATCCCAGGAGCCCGAGTTCGTACCAGTTGGTTTGTGTATGCCGGCTGGCAAATTCTAGTACACAAATGGATTATTAATTGTTGTGTTGAAGACGCTAATGACCTGAGTTTTGGACGCGCCTATAATCTACAATAATAATAATAACAATCATGCTGCCATCTGTGATAATTTGTATGAACTATAAATGACCTTTGACAAAATCAAACCAAGATCAGAATCAGCTTTTACACATAAACACCCGAGAGTGCTTCGCACTCACCATGATTTTTTTTATTTACTGAATGATTTTTATAACAAAAAAAAGATACACATGTATAATTTTAGGGGCTACATGTGGATGGGCGTAATAATAGGTCTGTTTATTGGCGGTTTCATATTTCACATCCTTGCACGGTTTCACAGTTATGTGGAATCAAAACGTAACAGTGAGGAGAACAAATCCAAAACAGAAATTGTACCGTGGGTGCCTCCGCAAAGAAGAAGACTGACTCGTCAAACAGAAATACGTCGAATTTCATTACGTAAATCTAGTAATGTACCTTCAGTATACTATCCAAGACCCGTAAATTCTAACACTGTGAAGGAACCAGAAGGTTTATATTTATTTACAGATTTATTTAATAGTTTCTTATACACATACAGTATGCTTTTAGTTGTATCACTACCTAAGTTACCGACGGGTTGGTCACTTAGAATGCTTACAGGATGGTATTGGCTATATTGCATTTTAATAGTTGTGGCCTACAGAGCTAGCTTAACAGCGATATTGGCTAATCCAGCCCCGAGGTAAGATTTTTAATAACCACTTGTACCAATGTTTAATTAATACAATGAATTGTTAGAGTGCCCGCGGTGAGAGATGAACCCAGGCACGTCATCAATAATATGCTAGTGAACGCCTGCTTGCCCGCAGACAGTGCCGTGTACACAAAACTGCACATTGGGTTTTATGACGTTAGGTACAATTTTGGCAAACTGCTATTGGATCTCCAAAACAGCCAATAGCAAGCTAGAAGGCGGGCGCAATGCATTCACGTTACTATGACGCGGTGGCTTCATCTTTCGCCGCGCGAGGTCTACCATTAAAAAAAATTGAAGATTTAAATTTTAAAAATTTTAAATACGTACTAAAGTGGGTTTTAGACAACGATTCAAAATTGATTTTCATGCTTATAAAAAAGCATTATCTCAAATTAAGTACAGTATTCTGTCGTTAATTTGTCACCACAAAAACACTAAAATCAAGCTAATTTTGGATTAGCGGATTACAGTGTATACATGATAAAGGGGATACAGCAATACAGATGGCAACATAGATAAGAGAGTTGATGGCAAAGTGTACCTACTTTTGGCGTGAACTACAGAACATGACATACATAGAACCGTCGGATTAAAAAAATTTTGCTTTACGCCTTAAAAAACGGCGGATTACAATTTCATTGCATAATCAAATAGCGGAGAAAGAGTACTGTAATTAAATTGGTTATGTATCAAATTTATTTATTTATTACGACATAAACGGGTAAAAACCCTTTATAAAAGTAGATTGGTTTGGGCGTGTTAATAAATTTCTATAAAATACATAGTAAATTACAATTATATAATATATAACAACAAATTAGGCAGTTGGTGCAAGTGATAATAAATGTTTTTGAAAACGAAAAATGAATAAAAATTTTTTTATTTTTTTTTTGGCTCTAGGGTAACAATCGACACATTACAAGAACTAGCAGATTCTGATATAGGTTGTGGTGGATGGGGAGACCAAATACGAGAATCTTTCCAAACATCATTGGATGCCGCTGGACAAATAATTGGAAGTCGTTTTGAAAAAATCAATAATGTTGATGAAGCTGTCGAAAAAGTCGCAAAAGGAATTTTTGCTTATTACGAAAATATATACTTTTTGAAACAAGCTAGTGTTAGGCGACAAATCAACTTACAAGCTGTAGTTAACGATGAAATTACAGAAAATGACACTGATTCAAATATTTCAAAAGTTAAAAATGAGCGTAACCTGCACATAATGAGTAACTGTGTTATAAATATGCCGATATCGTTAGGACTGCAAAAAAATTCTCCGCTCAAACCGAGAGCTGATAAATTTTTACGGCGAGTGATTGAAGCTGGACTCGTTCAGAAGTGGTTAAATGATGTTATGACACCAATACTGAATTCCGAAATAACTCAAGACGATGCGAGTGAAAACAAAGCTTTGATGAGTTTAAAAAAGCTTTACGGAGCTTTTGTAGCATTAGGAATCGGATATTTAATTAGTGTTGTAATGCTTATTTTAGAATTGGTTCATTGGAACTTTATTGTCACAAAGAAACCTAATTTTGATAAATACTTTTTGCGTGGATATTATGCAAAAAGTATAAAAAATTAAATATGAAATAGTTATGTTTTGAATCACGTCCAGGAAAATTAAATATAATAAAAGAAAATCACAGGTAGTCAGGACATTTAATAAAACACTGCTTTGATTTTAGTTGAGCGTTTCGTCAACGAAATGTTCAACTAAAATCAAAGCAGAGTTCTGTTTTATTAAATGTCTTGACTACCTGTGATTTACTTTTATTAAATATGAAATTTTATTGGTAAATAAAGAAGTTTAGGAATTACAGTCGGGTTAGCCATCATTTATGAAATAAATAGAGACTAGAGCTTAGCTTACTCTAGTGAGGGGAAGTATCTGGATGTATTTTTTTCTCTTATGTAATGTACCTATATCTAAATTATTAGAACTAAATTATGCATTTCAAGGTTATAACAATTGTTAATAGCTCTCAAAAAGCGTTTATCGGCAATACAAAACTGCGTGTTTCTTGGTGAAATTCTCGTATTCTTTGGACTATTTTAATTAGATTTCAGCAGTTCTAGACTACTAGAACTGCTAGAAGCTTAGAATTGCTAGAACCAGGTCCGAAAATTTGACTAGCAAACACGCAGTTGTATCCGAAGAGTTCTGTATAGGCCTTTTCATCGACGAACATTTTTTTCTGCGCATGTGCCCAATTCCGCCATGTTTTTCAAAGACTTCTCATATTGACAGATGGCAAGAGATTGATTTTGAAAACAGTAAATAGTAATTAAATAAGATATATTATTTAAAGAAGTGGTACAACACCCAAGAAAAATATTTGAGTACTTTTAAAGATAAACTTTTTACGATAAACAATTTATGACAGGTAGGATTCTAACCTTTCAACCAATTTTCGTTTACTTCCACCAGTTTTCCGGCCGTGGCACTTCAACCACCGTCCCAAGTATGTTCTTCCACTGTTTTGTGCACTAATTTAGCACAGTCAGTAACATTTTCATTTAAATTAACATTGAAAAACGGTTCTGACCTAGTCATTGCGTCAAAAAGAGTATGAAACTTTTCAAAGGCGCCATCATAATCATGGCGACGGCGCTTGCGCGTAACTACTGGTGAAAAGGTCTATGCCGACAGATGATTTGGGTGTTCAGAACTCGCTAACAAACACACATGTAAATAAGAATAAAAACTCACCTGGCACAATAATCACATTTTTTGAATTCTAAGGAGCAGGCTTGCATGGAAAGTGAAGTCTTGATAGCTGACCCAATTTGATTAGTTCCAATTTTAGCTGCGCAATAGAATAGCTATGAAAGCCACTTGCCAATAACTAGAGAAGTTTTTTTTTTGGCCGTGGTTTTAGTCTTGTATTTGAACTTGTGAGCTTGGTAAATAACTTGTAGATGGAATTAGGTTGTTAGTACAGTCAGGGAATTTATCTGGTGGGATAATATTCAATTTTATGTAAAATTTCGTTCAAATTAAAATTTGCCAGTATGATTACGATTGTGTTGTGCCCTGAAAATGTCTTGCGATTACGTAATTAGATTTTATTATATTACATTGTTCTGAAGAAGTTTGACTTTGATCAAAGGCAACTTGCATAACTTCATCAGTGTTTTTTTATTTTCTTTTTGGTAGTCAATATATCAGCATTTGGAACAGCTTCTAATTTTCCGGTCAATTTTTGACAGTAGTCCTGTTTTAAAATTCTATTTTTATTCACACCACTTTTTACTTTTCAAACTGCTAGTACAGGGGTCGGTAACCTGCGGCTCGCGAGCCTCATGCGGCTCTTATGATGTCAAGATGCGGCTCTCCAGTTCCATGCTCAAATATTAATAATTATATTATTTTATTTCAAAACTCATAAAAAATATTATACTGAAAAAAAAACTTGAAACAGGATAAAAACACTCAACAGAGAACAGTGAGAGTAGGTGGAGTAGAGAGTATACGGACAGCTGACATTTTTTAAATGTGGCAACACTGTTCTGTTTGTTTAGTTATAATCTTAATCAAATACCATAATATTGAAATAAAATTGTTAGTGGCTCTTTAAAAATTGGGAAATTTTGTAAATTGCACTTTTGGCTCTTCCGTCTCAAAAGGTTACCGACCCCTGTGCTAGTAGATTACGATATAAATTCATAGTCTTCGTTATTTTGTTCATTAAACATGTTGTCATCTCGCACGTGCTACTCAATTATTCAACCGAGAAAACGTAGCACATTCAATGGCATATGCCATAATATACAATCACGGATCAGTGATGTCAACCGTCTTAATCGATAACAAAAAATCAATCATATTTGAAATTCATCTCACAAAAATAAATTGTCAGTCATTGTCACTCAATACATGGTATGATGGTCACTGGTCAGTCTTACTGTCAGTCACGAAAATTGTCATTCGTGGCTTGTTGTGTACGGCCCCACTATACAGCCGCCAATATTATTTATTTCTAAATCGAACGCCAATCTTTAAATTTTCCAGGTCTAAAATCTAGTATAAACACAAAGTGTGCAGCAAACAAACACAATTATTTAATTTACTAATTTTTCATTTTATAGGAATTATATCTTAGAATCTACTGACTTTTAGTTTCTAACAAACAGGACAGAAACTTTAAGTTCTTTATTAACTGTAAATTTCAACAAAAAATAATATTGTTTCGCACGTACATTTATAATTTTTTTTATACATAATGAGCAGTATAAAATCTATGATGAAGTAGCTGTGTCGGCATCTTTAGATCCAGTTTGTGAAAGATGTTTTACAATATCCACCCAATCCCAACCTCGAGGTCTCTCTCCTTTACCATCTGTGCGTTCCCATTGGCGACGTTTCTGGGCTTTACTAAGTTGTTCTTTTTTTGGCACAGTTTTCTTTGATTCCTGAAAACGATATTTATTTAAATTGTGTTTTAAAGACCACCAACAGCTAAGGTTATTTGGGCCTAGCACCAATTCATATTTTCAATTCATTATTTTTTTTTAATAATAAATTGAAAATCCAATTAGGAAGTTTCCCTTTTTTATTTTTTTGGTCTAAATCATAGTTCTAAAAATTATAAAATTAATGGCGGAAGAATTTTTGAAATATCTTTAAAAACAACAAAGTTATGCTATTTCAAAGTTTGAATTGACAATTCTCCAAGAAATTCTGTTTTCAGTCCGGGTGACGTCACGCGGCACGATATTTATAAAAGTTATTTTCAGTTTGTATGTGTGGTAATTTAGCATGGTAACTTCCGATAAATCTCTTTCTATAAACTCGTAAATAGTTATGGAAACACTAAAAACAAACCAGTTGATGACGGAAAATATTGACATATTTAAATTTTTGACAGTTAATTTTAATTTAATATAAATAGAAAAGTCTGTATTACAACAAAATAGTTACTAAGTAACTTAGGTTCTAATTACTCACAAAGCTAAAAAACAGCAAACTTGTACCGCGTGACGTCATATTCAAAAATCAGTTTCGTTTGCGACCCCACGTACAAGAAATTGAATATCTCCGTTGAAATTAAAGATATCAAAATAATTCTTTCAGAATTTTTAAAGTTATCCTTATTATAATGATGTGACAGTATCATAATTAGTATTTTCGTCCAATGGAAACTTCCTAATTGACACTTTTACCAGCTCTCGGGCTAGAAACCGGGAACCATAGCAACGCCATGTAAACAACAGCATTGCTACACGCTCGGCCATTCTCAAGCCCCTAGGTTGTATACATGTGCTTGGTTAAGTCTGATGTGGAAGTACCAAAACAGTAGTTATGAATAAACACATGCAAGGATGACCATTCCCCGAAGCTGTTTAAAATATATACGTTTTTATAAGAATGAATAAGTTGGTCTACATGATTTGTTTACAAATGAGAAATAATGTGAACTGTTCAAAATTAAACAAATCCTGACAAGTGGGACGACCCCATTGTTTTTCAGAAATGCATTTTTACTGAAACAGATTGTTAAAACGGAAATTTCATATTTGGATAGAAAAGATGATTTTTATGACACTTAGTACAGAAAAAAACATTTTCTGAAAAAAAAAAATGTTACTTAGGCCAGTCTGACTCCATGTTACTAATGTCTGAATTAGTGTTTATTTTGATATAAAATATTTTACCTGAGATTCTGTTAATACAACTTTGTCTATAGAATTTGAAATATCAGCTACATAACTATCTGGCTGCCCTTCTAACAATTCGCCTTCTTTTTCTTTAATACTTTCGAATAATGAATAAGTCATTGCGGCACCTAAATAGTTTTCTGCTTCCGATAACAAATATTCTTTTATTTTATCTTTTACAGATTGAATTCTAAAAACATTGTTTGATTTAAAATTATTAATTTCTATAACTGTTACGTCATTTAAAGCAGATTCTTACATGTGTTTATTGTAAAACGTATCCATATTAATGATAGGTTTTTCAGTTGGATATTTCTCTCCCCATTTTACTTCTATTAGGAATGATTTGATATCATTGTTTTCACCGTACTATAAATAAAAATATGATTAATTTGTTTGAACTGGAAAGAAACTAAAGAACCAACTAGGACCTAGGTATCAAAGTCATTTATGAAGCTCTGAACTAACTAACCTTATATTGAAAAGTATCTGGCGAAAGTTGTTTGAAGGCTTCATCACCATCATAAATTGATAACAGAACTTCACGTTCTTCCTCTTGCAATTCTGCGTCTGTCATTTTTTTTGATTTCCAATTTTCTATTATATAACCTCAAAATTGCCGCTATTATATATAATCATTTTCCATTATTCACTACTACAAATTGATTTATTAAAATTATTTTAATGTAATAAAATAATTGCACTTATATAATGTGTATTTATTTTTAGGAAAAATACATTTTCGTATTTTCCTATAAGTTCTTCGCAATTGACATTTTGAAAACGATTTACGATCGGTAATGTAGGTCGTAGAAAATCAGGATTTAGGAATAAGGAAAAACACGTTAAAGGTCGATTCATAACTACCAGTACGTAACGTGGCAGACACGGAACAGACAAAACTTTTCACATCATTATACGGCAACTCACTCTCAAGAGTCAAGACGTCGACAGACCAGCCAACAGAAAATGTAGGTGATGATTAGTGATTACTTTGTCAGTTGTCTGCCACTTTACGTGTGGACAGTGGACACGCTACGTGCTAGTAGATATGCATATAGATATGAATCGATCTCTATATTTGAAATCGACTTTAAAGTGGCGATATCTGTGAGAAAAATTTTAAACTAACTTGCCACTTGTCATTTGAATTTGAATAATCAACGAACGAAACTCCAAAACAAAGTAATCAAAAAGTTAATGAAAATAAATTATTACGACTAGAAAAATGCAAAACTCACCCAAGACTCCACAAAGGCGACGTGAGTGCCTTAAGAAAATAACTGGGACGCCTGTAACTATCCCTGCATCGCCTTTAATGCAGCGGTTAGGTTATGGAACAGGTATTTATTTATAACAAGAATCTATTATTATTATGAATAAAGATATCGTCATTCGAAAGATGAACTATTTTTTTTCTAAAGGTGCGGTGGTTTTCCGTTTAGCAAGATCTCCTAAATTTGGGAACTGCCGATCTCCATGGGCCGTAAAGAAAGTTACAAACAAAACCGAAAATCCTATTTACTCACAGCGTTTGAAAATGGAAGCAGAAATCCTTAGAAAACTAAGTCATCCTAATATAGTTGGATTTAGAGCATTCACGGAGTCTTCGTTAGTGATGGAAGATTGTGAAAAATCCCTCGGACAGTTGCTTGAAGATCGTGATGAAAATGATCTCGGTCCACTCGAATGTGCAAAAATATTGAAAGTTTGCCTCGACTCTGCCAAAGGATTAGATTATTTACATCGTGACGCTAAGTTGCTACATGGTGATTTGAAATCATATAATATTTTAATTAAAGGTAAGTAATCTTTAAAAAATATAATTCATAAAAACAAAATTTGTTACAAACTCATTGACAGAATAAAAAAAACTCGGGTCGCAGTGCCAAACCCTGCCGATAATATAGTGTATTTGCTAATACAGGCCTTGTGGCTTTAATATGTGAACCTAAGTTTGTTTTTGGACAAAATAAAAAATGTAACCCCTTAATACATTCCTTAAAATAATATTTTTTTGTTTTTTGTTCTTATGAAGATTCAATGTTATAATTTAATACGTATATCGTATGTATACCTCGCCGTGAGGCACTTATACATAATATATAAATAGACATTTCCAAAAATGGTGCCAAATTGTTCAGGAGGCTACGAAACGTTGAGAAATTTTGGTTCGGCCCCTAGGACCCGCCATCCAACCGACGTCAATAGTGTATGTGCCATATGGCAAATACACTAATAAAGGATATTCTAGAAACAGTCTCAATGTTTGCAATTTTTTTTAATGAAACATGATGTTTTGTTGTCGACTAGTGGCCATACATTTAATCATTATTACTTTTCCATAGGTGATTTTACAATTTGTAAACTTTGCGATTTTGGAGTATCTTTACCTCTGGATGAAAATGGCAAATTGATCAAAAAAAATGTAACTGATCTAGCATCCAGATATTTGGGAACGACTATCTGGTCAGCGCCAGAAACTTTTGGCATAGAACAAATTGTAACTGACAGAGCTGATATATACTCCTATGGGCTTGTTATTTGGGAAATGTTCGCTTTGAGCCCACCAATTCCACCAAATGAGTTTCTTGAAGATGACGAAAAAGAAAATTCCGTTCAAAATGATACTTCATTGAATTCTACTTTAGATCAGACAGGTAATGATACTATGGCAAATTTTCCGTAAAAAGTTAAAAACATGGTCACTGGGAATTTTCTCTTAGTAGGGGAAATACTGTAATTTCCACTACACAGATTCTTTACTTCATTCTTTCCTTTAGGATATCATGTACTTATGCCCTTTCTAAGTGGAGAGTTTTTAACCGACTTCAAAAAAAGAAGGTGGTTCTCAATTCGGTTGTATTTTTTTTTATGTTTGTTACCTCAGAACTCCGTCATTTATAAACCGTTTTGGAAAATTCTTTTTTTTATTTGAAAGGATATACTTTCAGATTGGTCCCATAATCTATAAGAAAAATAGTAAAACCGGTCCCATGCTGTCGTTCTTAGTGACAGTTAGCTGTGTTATTGAAAATATTCACGGAATATTTAGAATTTCTTATTTATTTTTGTTTGTTTATTAGACACGTCGATAATTGAAATAAGCTCTGAAAGTGAAGATTCTTTAAACGTTTCGGAAGTTGAAGCAGCAGGTAAATAAAAGAAGTTTTTTTGTTTTTATTCACTTTTTAAAAACTAAACAGATTTGTTTTCAGTGGAACGTCCAGCATTACCGGCAGATTTGTCTCTGGAAGAATATAACAAGCCCATTGCCTTATTTTATGCATGTACTGAACGTGCCCTTGAGAAGAGGCCATCGGCATGCTACATTGTGAAACTTTTAGAAAATTAGTGAAAATAAGAAAGGAAATTATAAAATACACTGCAATTATTATATTTGACAAAAAGGATTTACAGTGAACTCTCCATAATTCGGTCCTGAGCTTATCACGCCCACTCTAATCCGGGGTAGCAGGCAGCTTTTTAAGAGCGCATTTTCTTACTTTGTATGTTATTTTGTAATTAAAACAGTACAATACACAAGTTTATATTGTAATTTCCTAGTAATCTGGTCATTCCGGTGATCTGACATCCTTTGATCTGATATGTGTCGGATTAGTGACTAGTATTTTTGTTGATAATCATAACATAAGTAAACATAGTTGTTTACAGGCAATATTATTATAAAAAATCGTAAGTACTTGAAAATTCAAAATTTTTTCTAATATAAGATTTAAAATGTATAAAAAGTATAAAATATTAAAAATAATACATAAGTACCAGTAAAACAATAACTACTATTGTTATAACAGCAATTAGGATGTATTTTTTCTGAAATAAAAAATAATCGAATCAATAAAAAATAAGTATATTAATTAGTGATTATTAGAGATCAGATAAGGTGCGTTCCACTTGGTGACCATTGCGCCCACGCCTTATGACCGCGCTTATTACGTTTGGTCGTTGTAGGCGTTACGGTCGCCAAGTGGAACGAAACCTATAGTGATGCCACAAATTCCATATTGATGGTAAGCTATGTATGTATTGCACCAAAAAAACATTCTTATGGAATTATCGCCTTGAAAGAACATATTTTAAAGTATTCCGAAATGACTAATCCCATTGCCTCAAACAAGTGAAGTGAGGTCTATGTAAATATCTTGTGCGCTTGCGATCGATGTAAACAAAACACAGTATGAGTGTACTGTACTGTGAAAAAAAAAAACTGAATATGAAACTATGTTTAGTAATTTTTCCACTTGTAGGAGTTTTCCCTACAAAATCGTCTACACACCAGTGCAAAGATCAGCAATGTCATAATGCATTTGGTATAAGCACTGACCTCTATAATACTACTAACTAGATTGACGATTTTGTGAGACGTCATTGTGAGTTAAAAGTTCATCCAGCGTCACGAGTGTGTGTTTTAAAGACCACCAACAGCTAACTAAGGTTATTTGGGTCTAACACCAATTCATATTTTCAATTCATTATTTTTTTTTTAATAATAAATTGAAAATCCAATTGACACTTTTACCAGCTCTCGGGCTAGAACCCGAGAACTTGTAATAGAGGAACTCCAGCGTCACGAAATTGTGTAAAAGGTAGCTACTAAATACAATGTTAATGCGCCTGCACTACCAATCACCATTATGGCAGCGCAAGATCATTAACATGGTATTTTTACACCTTTTCGAAACGCCGGATGAGCCATCAATTCAGATTCCAAATTTAATAACTTTAACTTGTCAATTCAGTTGGATAATAAGCAGCTAAAACTATCAACATGTGTAAAAAGTCTGGGTGTTTATCTAGATGAAGACCTCTACTTCACACAGCATGTGAACTTTAAGCTTAAAGCAGCCTATTTTCGTTTAAGATCAATTTATCATCTGAAGACAGCTTTAACAACAGAGATAAAATTGCGCTTAACGAATGCTTTAGTGCTCTCTATTGTAAATTATTGTGACTGTGTATATGTACCGACTTTAAGATGTGTAGACAAGGACAGACTGAAAGTGCTTCAAAATTCATGTATTCGTTACTCGTACGGAATTAGGAAGTATGATCATATCTCTAAGTATCGTGAGCAGTGCAACATGTTAAGTGTTAGGAATTACATGGAGATTCATTATCTGTGTCTTTTGCATAAAATTATATTAACTGGGAAACCAAGTTACTTGTTTAATAAAATTGTTAGACGGTGCGATACAATAACAGCTGATGTCAATTTGCGCTCTGTGAACTATTTGGTCATTCCTGAGCATAAAACGTCCAAATTTGAATGTAGTTTTTCTTATTTAGCACCATCCTTATATAACAATTTACCTGATGTAATAAAAAACTCAAGTATACCCTTATTTAATGAAAAAGTTAAAAATCTTTATAAACAGTAGAACCGGTATATTGAATTTATATGTTGAATCTTTTTGTTTTGGTTTTTTCTCTAAATTGTGTCTGTACTTATAATTTATTTAGAAGTATTATTGTATATTTGTATCATTCTTTTTCTCTCACATATATGATTGTATCTTTCTTTGTTGATGGTTTGGAATGAAAACCAGCTTTAAGCTGATTTCCACACCATTTGATAAAATGTTTATTTTATCAATAAAGGCATTATTATTATTATTATTATTACCTTCCCCAGGTTCAGCTAGTATAAAGATCAATAGCTAGAGTGCCCGCGGTGAGAGATGAAGCCAGGCACGTCATCAATAATATGCTAGTGAACGCCTGCTTGCCCGCAGACAGTGCTGTGTACACAAAACTGCACATTGGGTTTTATGACGTTAGGTACAATTTTGGCAAACTGCTATTTATGACAATAAACAGCCAATAGCAAGCTAGAAGGCGGGCGCAATGCATTCACGTTACTATGACGCGGTGGCTTCATCTTTCGCCGCGCGAGGTCTACTATTGCAACACATGCAATGGGTTAGATCTACCTGTACTGTGGTGATTATATTAAATACATACTTTTTTGGCTTTCTTCATGATAATATAACCTTCATGTAACTCATTTGTTCCTTTATCAATATTCTCACGTGTCTCTACAGCGTAAGATTCAATTCTGTCGACTGTTTCTTGCTGAAATATTCCAAATCTGTTATTTTAAATATTTCGATGTGCATTGTTCAATGTATATTGTTAAAACACTGTTTACCTGAAGCGATATTAATTCTCCCATTTTAACAAACATATCTTTTAGTTCTCTAATATTGTTTTCGATTTTTAACAATTCTTTATGTCTTGTCTCAATATCTGCTAAATTTTGTTTTGCTACTTGCGTTGAAGCTAAAATCTGAAATTACAAAATAGGTGTTTTAGATTACATTTTTTTTTGTATTATTATTATTTTTAAAATACAAACGTTATCTGTAAACAGCGCTACATTGCCTTCTTCCAACATTTCATCTATTTCTGTATTTGTAAGATTACCATTAGCTAAAAAAAAGTTAAAATATAAGTATCATTCAAGTATTATAATATTATGAAAAAAGGACTATAAATTATTTTTATAAATAGTTCATTTATTTTTATAAATTTAAATTTACAGAAAAACAATTTGCTTTTAAATTTTCATCGTTTTAGTAATAACGATTGTGTGTATGTAAAACATGATATCGGGAACTGCTTTTAGGTTCGTGTTTTAAAAAATTATAAGAAAATATAAATTACTCATACTTAATTTTGCCTGTTGTTTCAATATGGACTTATGTTTTTCTTTATAAACTTCAAGAAACTGACTGTTATCAATTGTCACATCTTTAAATAATTTAATCAGTCCATTATATTGAATAAATCTGATTCTTTGTTCTGTTTTATTGTTGACATCTATGCTTTTTTCGATATCTTTAAGCATTTGGGTCGCTGATTTAGTTTTGTTCAGTGAAGATGTTAACAAAGAATCCATTTCATCTTGCATTGCTGAAATATAATTTGTTTATATGTTTTAACATTTTGTTTTTTAATTAACAATTTCATATAGACACTCTGATAATTAAATTTAGGCATGATTTCAATATATTGATATCATTGATAAAGGAATAAAGGAACTATAATTTTATTGATTTGCCTGTGTTCACTATTCAGAAGTAATTCCTGTAATTATAATAGTTTTTATGTAGTTTACACATTTCGTTGTATGTGTATTGTGTATACCTTTCGAAGCATAAAATGTCGACTTGTTAAAAAGTATTTTCATCCTTTCGGTATCGCTTCTAATATTCTCGATAGTTTCCCTGGCATCTGCCACCTAGTATGTAATAAAATATTTTTAAGTATTGATAGTTAGTTTGTATAGTATTTTACATTGGGTGCATTCCACTTGGCGACCATTTCGCCCACTACGCTCGCGCCTTATGGCCGCATTCATTACGTTTGGTCGTTGTAAGCGTTGCGATCGCCAAGTGGAATGCACCCATTGTATACCTACTTTTTGTAAAAATTGGTTCACATTTTCGTTCATAGGAATTGCAGTATACTGACTGTCATTTGTTTCACCCGTTGACACCTGTTGAATCAAATAGAATATTAACAAGTGAATCACACTATTCTCTCGTGCTAAAGAGGAACACGAGAAGAAATATTCGTCCTTGGATATTATGATATATTTAAAATGTTAGTAGGTACTAATATTATGGTTAAAATAAAATTAATTATAGGTACTTACTGACAGTAGTTCTTGCAATCTATCTTTAACACCAACCATTTTAAACTTTAAAGTATTATGTAAATATTGTATTGTCTATGATCTAAATTAAAACACAATTTTCTTTTATCTTCAACGAAAAACGATAAGCATTAATTATGTGTAAATAATTAATATTAGGAACAACTTTCTATTAACATAAGGATATATGTACGTATTTAAGTACTACAAAAATACTGAAACATTTTCTTTTAACATTTAGAGAATAATAATATGCTACTATTATAAATAAGAATTACATAACAAATGATATTATCATAATTTTAGACAATTTTGGCATTTGAACATTTCACAGGTAAGCGAAATTCTCATGCTGCCCTGACACGGTGACACTGACAGTCCAGACATCTACCACACTGACAACTTCATAAAGAATGAAATTGATTATTGAATGATTATCCCATCACTTCATTAAAGCATTGGATGTAAGCACTAGCACCAGGGAGTCCCTAACGTCATCAAATGATCAAATGTAATGCTAATATTATTAATCATTGACACCACAAATTAGCAAAAATACTATGCTTGGTCTGTGATTGACACACTTTGATTATTCACATGTTGGCAAAAGGTAAGCGCAATGTTGGCCTTGGGTTTTTAAAATCCGGACATCAAATTGTCATCTGTTCTCTGAAATAAAAAATTTAACCCCTTAAAAAAATTTTCTTTATGATTCCAGAAGTGCTATAGGCTACGATTTTTCAACTTTTAAATAAATTTTTGAGTTAATTAATTAGATTTTTATTGGTTCTCTACTACATCGCAATTTGTGCCACACCGTCCTATAACATCTACAAATTATGTATTTTTTAATATTACTTCAGTTGCATGTTGAATATATTACCTACTTTATTAATTATTAATACTCCTAGAGTAAGGCATCCAAAGGTGTTAATATCAATGAGTCATGTTCAGCGCTGAAGCCAGGGGTGGGCTTAGTAAAAATGTAAAAATATGTAATTAATTCCAGTTACGACCTAACAGAATAACAACGTAGAACACTTAAAAAATGACCTTATATTACTCGTTTTAAAAGTTAATGTTTCGATGCATTAATTGTAATTTGTAAAACAAAAATTATTATTAATGTTGTTGAATATAATATAATATTATGATAGCTTTTGAGGTTCACTCAAAATTATTTTTTGAAAAAACGCATTTGCGATCTATAGTGCAAATATACTAAATCATAAACTTCGATTAAAATGTCCTCTATCGTCAGCACAATAGAAAATTAAGTAATTGGTTTTTTGTAACTGTTGGTATTAAGTATATAAAAAAAAATACCAGCGTATATTAACCATACGTTAACCTTCAATTTTTTTTGAAAAAAGTTTCAGCTCTCTTTTTAAATTCGGCACGCTAATAGAAAAGCACGCTCGCGCTTTTGTATCTCTCTCGGTTAAGAAACTTCGGACCTCTAATTTTTTTTTACGTTTCCAGCTGCTAGTTAAGCGTGTCAAGACAAAAAATGAATTTCATGGGTATATCTAATATACAAAAATAAAGTTTAATGTAAAATATAAAACTTTTTTAATATATATTTTCTTGTGAACAATATACATATTTACAATAAACTGACAATAGGTATAATAATAATTATATAATACAGTAAACGTTTCAATATTAACAATAAATAATAATAATATATTTACAGTCAGTCTCATTTATAAAAATATTATAACAAGTTTCACTCTACACCAGGGGTTGCTTAAAATGAATTTTATAAACTTAAAAACAATGGGTTATAACAGACGGCTCGTTTTCTGCCGAATCGGAACGCCATTCTATTTTGGGCAGTAACAAAGATGTGCCCATGCCAACTGAGTTTGCGGGGTCCGACTTGATAGAAAACATGTCATCTATTATTGCCTTAATAATATTAATATAATTACATTTTTGTGCAAAAGATAAATTATGAAACTTTGTTACGTAATATTATGTACAGATTAACTGTTTTATTGCATGCATCGCATAAAATTGAAAATAGATTAATATTAGTTATTAAATCGACAAAAAAAATTAAAAAAAAAACTCAGAATGCAATATAGTCTAGTCAACGAATGATCCTAGCCGGAAAGTCGAAAAGCGCAAAAACCGACTTCGGGACTTTGGACTGGTTAGTAAAAAAACATTAAAAGTCCTTGACCCTCGGGTGGGCGCAAGAGGGGAGGGAGGCACTTCAAAGGTTCCTTTTTTTTGGTTTTTTGCGAATATTTCGAAAACAGTTGGTCCTACGAAAAAATTCATTGCATAAAAATGTGGCTGACAAAATTTCCTACATTTTCCATATTTGAGGTTTTTCTATCTCCAACCGTTAACGAGTTACACGCTTCTAAAAACCGCTATTTTTCGAAAAAATATTTTTCGCATCACATTTTTTTGTTGAACTTTTCTCTCTAGCGCCTCAACCTGTCATTTTACAAAAAAAAGTTGTAGAGAATTAAATTTCCTTCAAACAGTTTACCATTTTATCTTAACATGAGCCAAAGTTTTCAGAAGCGTATAATTCGTAAACGATTGGAGATAGAAAAAACTTCAAATATAGAAAATGTAGAAAATTTAGTCAGCTAGAATTTTCATGCAATAGATTTTTTCGTAGGACCAACTGTTTTCGAGATATACGCGAAAAACCAAAAAAAGGGACCTTTGAAGTGCCTCCCCCATCTCTTGCGCCCACCCGAGGGTCAAGGACTTTTAATATGTTTTTTTACTAACCAGTTCAAACAAAGTTCTGAAGTCGGTTTTTGCGCTTTTTGACATTCCGGCTAGACCCCTCTTTAGAGCACTCATTGACTGAGCTAATAGTATAGGTAATGTCTATGTAAAAATAACAAATTTTAATATATATTTTATCAGCACCATTTTGTTTTTGTTAATTAAGTACAATTTCAATTTACAAGCGGCATACACGCCTCAATTGTCAACTTGCTCTTGCGGTATTTCTGGGTATTAAGTAATAGGATGTTTCATTAAATTAATGAATAATATTAATTATATCTGTTATAAATGTAAGAATTGATTTTTAAATTAATGTAGCGTCAAGCACGTTATTATTAACAATGTGTGAACAATCAAGACGTGTATTTTTTAAGTCACTTTTCTATCGGGACGGGACTTCGACACTACAGTGACGATATTCAAATAAAATTAACTTTTTAGCAATTAGACATATTTTAGTCTCGGAATTTTTCTGGTGGGGGTCTAATTGAAGCAATTGCATTATTGGTTTTATTTGTTAATTTATAAAACATGACACATTCTAAAATACTGAGGCTAATATTTTTAAAGTTTGGAACGTTAATATGTTTTTTTTTTAATGTATGCATTCTATAACTGAATGAAAATCTTCTACAAATGGAAGGATTTAAACTTTTTGAATTACTTATTTATGATACAGAAAATGTAGGCCGACTCAAGGTGCCCGCAACCAAATATGTAGTAAGATACAAGTAAAAACGCACAACTTTTGACAATTAGTTACGCAAGAAAATTGAAAAAATTAATCTGTTGATTTCTTACATTATAATATTCTTTCTATAGATATGCCAAAACTTTTTTTGTACACCAAGCCGCGCGCAGCGCTAGTGTTGCAATGCAAGAGGACGATTTTTCAAGTGTAATTGAGTAAATCTTATATATGTTTCAAACATGTTATAGCTTAATTTTCCCGACGCGTCAACAACCCCAGCGCCGGCCCTGCTGAACACTACTATTGTCTTATTTTGACTAAAGTCCAAAATTATTTTTTTTTTAACTATTTATTTATCTAACTAATCTTTCGGCTGAACAAATATTAACATAGGTACTTACATTTGTAATTTCTTACAAAGAAAAATAATAAAAACATTTTTTTTAATAGAGCAAAAAATAAAGCAGAAAATAAAAAATTAATATTTCAAATTTCTAAATGTTTAAAAAATTTTAAAAAGCATTCGAGACCAATATTCTAGAATCTAGAATATAGGTATTTGTTGGTTAATCATAAATTTTGCTATTAATAAATTAATAATAGTTTGCTGGGGTCTCGAATGCTTTTTAAAATTTTTTAAACATTTAAAAATTTGAAATATTGATTTTTTATTTTCTGCTCTTTAGGACCCTTCAATAAAAAAAACTTCTATTAAAAATATCATCGAACCTTTGGATTAGAAGTTGAACGCGCTATCCTCTGCGCCAAAGGGACTTGTGAGAGGTGCCTTAACAGCGGTAGATTAACCTCACCACGTCTAGATATACATATTATATACATAATACAGTATAAGCGTGACACAAGGACAGAAGGACAAACACGATTTCAATAAGACTCAGTCCAACTTTTGTGGAATCAACTAAAATTGATCAACAAAAGTTGAAATATAGGTTCATTTTCCTTCAATATTAGTTGATCAACTAAAATCGCCCTGTGAGAACCGGCCTTAACGTTCTACACAATAAAATGTTCGACTGTTGCTATGCATAAACTATCTAAACAATTGAAAGGTTTTTGTCAACCCCGATTATCTGACAATGCGCGTTGTGCAACTCGGCATATAAATATTATTTCAATTCGAATCTCACTTGTCAACAGCATAAAATCTTAACGACAAAAGTAATTTTTTTAATATATATCTTACGTCTCTTCAGGTGTGAAATATTAACAATATAAATACGATGTTATCGACTGTAACTATTAACAAAATGGAGCAGTTTCTATCAATATCACTTGTAATTATTTGCTTGTCTGCTCGTTCTTGCCGCGATAACGTTCCTTAAATAATCTCTCACTTGAGTTTGTTTATTGTCAGCTGCTACTTTCAACGCTGAGTGGCCATCTTGGTTACACAGCATCGGATTAGCTCCAGCGCATATTAACTGCTTGCATACGCTAAGTTGTCCTAGAAGAGCCGCTGCATGCAAAGCTGTTTCTCCATTCTAAACAAAAGAACAATACGGCGTAGGTATTTATTTAATTTATTTTTTTGATTGTTAAGTTTTTTATGACTTACAGGTAAAAGACCAGTGTTAGGTCTGTATTTTAGAAGTTCTGCTACAACAGCGCTGTATCCTTTATGAGAAGCTTTAAATAAAGCCGTGGCACCATCCTAAAACAATTGACAACCCTTAAAACAAATTACTAACGACAGTAATAATTTAAAAGTAGGTATTTATTAAACTATTAGATATGATTCACAAATCAAAGATTTTGAATTTGTTAGTAAATCCACAGATGACATATACTTTGACAGGTAGTATGTTTAGTACGGCCTCACATGGTGTAATTTAAAAAAAAAGATTTTATTAGGAGAGACGAGACGTCGGGGCGATTTTGAAAAATATGGAAAAACCCTCATTAGAAATTTGTTTTCTGTTTTTGCTAAATTTTTATATTCAAATAAAAAAAAAAGATTTTTCACACTAATGTTAATTTGTACTTAATAAAAATTTCTTGTATTACCCCATATATATAGGCAATTATTTTAGCTGATTCATAAAAATATTGCAGTAATATAATATATTGATACGTTATTTATCTAGTTAAAAAACAATGTCGTCATACGCCAAAAATATCCATTTAAAATTTACATTTTCACTTAACACGTTTAGTTATTTTTGACACATGAAGGCCATTTATATAATATCTATAGGCAATAATAAAATTAAATAGTATGGACGTGCTTTGCTAATTTTGCGCTTTGCCACAGTCGATTCTACGCCACCCCCACCCTTTGAATTTTCCTTTTTATCGAGCAGCTCGAGGTTTACCATTTTTATTTATTGTAGATTATAGACGCGTCGACAACTTAGGTCATTAGCGTCTTTCGAGGTTTACCAAATCACACGCTGTGGGACCCCGCTTTATGGTTTCATACAAAATACACAACAGCCCCGCAAGAAAACGGAACTGCAGACAGAATCAGAGGTTCCGTTAGAATTTTATATATTATTAATACAGATACGTTATTATAAAAAAGTAAAAGTTAAAATGCACAATTAATTAAAAAATCAGCGAATAATGTAAATGAGGAACATGCTTCTCCATTTATATTTGTAGTTGCTCTGAATTATATACACTGTAAGAAATGAGAAGATTATCGATGGTCCATTTGTAGCCAGCAATTAATCTGGTAATAGTCACACAAAGAGACAATGCCGTCGCAAACAGGTATCGCCTGCACATCGCGTAGATTCCATAAAAACACAATGCGCATGCGTGGTTACTAATATTACATTAATTTGTTTTGTATTCATCCATTTTATATACCGGGTGGTGAACTGCTCAGGTGTATATAGGGATTTAACACGTAAAATCATAAATATGCAGTTTCCTGCTCTCCTGATTTTTTTAGAACAAAAATTCATTAAACAAAAAATGATCACTGTTAAATTATCTAAATGGTAGGTCACTTAGTTATAACGAAAATAATTTTTATACAGCGTGGTTACAAAAAATGCATATTTTTGACCTTTTGACTATTATTAATTTGTCAGAAAAAATTATTCTTGATAAAAATTTATTTATGCCCTAAAACCTAACAGGAGATAATTAGAATCGATATAACTCTTCTCGTGTACAGGGAGGATCTGAAAGTTTGATTTGGTCCAAGAATAGTAAGGCCTAGTTGACACACCTTTAAACGGATCGAAACCAAATTTAAAACTTAAGGTTTTTAGGGGATTCCTCAAGTAGATTTTTCTCATTTCCTCCCTACTCCCTTAAACAGGGGTAGTTTATTGATGTACAAAAATAGAAAATTGCAATATTCTCCCATTCTGAATTTTTACAAAACAAATGAATGAAGGCATCTTGTACAGTTATTAATGACGTAACGATTTATGAAATATGATGGAAATCGTTTAAGCCGTTTTCGAGAATATTGCAATTTTCTATTTTTGTTCATCAATAAACTACCCTTATTTAGGGAAGTAGAAAAGAAATAAGAAAAATCTACTTGAGGAATCCCCTAAAAACCTTAAGTTTAAAATTTGGTTTCAATCCGTTTAAAGGTGTGTCAACTAGGTCTTTCTATTCTTAGACCAAATCAAACTTTCAGATCCTCCCTGTACACGAGAAGAGCTATATCGATTCTAATTATCTCCTTTTAGGTTTTAGAGCATAAACAAACTTTTATCAAGAATAATTTTTTCTGACAAACTAACAATAGTCAAAAGGTCAGAAATATGCATTTTTTGTAACCACACTGTATAAAAATTATTTTTGTTGTAACTAAGTGACATATCATGTAGATAATTTAACAGTGATCATTTTAGTTTAATGAATTTTTGCTCTAAAAAAATCAGGAGAGCAGGAAACTGCATATTTATGATTTTACGTGTTAAATCCCTATATACACCTGAGCAGTTCACCACCCGGTATGTAACTATACATTTTATTTTGTAATTTTTACACACTTTATTGGAATATTACACAAATTATGTAATTTTAATTTACTTTATGTAAAAATCACAAATTTTTTTAACTTTACAGTTAAAGTCCAAGTTTTTAAAAAAGTTTTCTGTGAAAAAATAAATAATAATGTAAAATCACTTAGAAAATCGAGCGAATTCTACCTCAACTTTCAAAGTACCTATTTTTACATCCATTTTTTACAGTGTATAGTTCTTTTTTTATATTTGCCATTTCTGCGCCCCTCGAAAAAATGTTGCCGATGTTGAAGCCATAAGGAGATTTAGTTTTATCTATCTATGTAAATTAAAAAAAAATTGCAATCATTTATTTGTTGTTTTGACTAACCATTCTGGTAGCATCGACATTCGCGCCAGCTTTTAACAGTTGTTTGACAATGTGGTCGTGTCCCATTTGCGCCGCAATCCATAAGGGCGTCGCGCCGTCGTTCCTTCTTGCGTCGGGTTCCGCGCCGTGCGCTAATAGAAATAACAATATCTTGAAATGTCCATTCTGTGACGCTATGAATACTGGTGTCGCCCTATCCTGTGAACAAATTTATTATATTTTTAATATCAATAATAACAATCTAATAATTATTAATTAATTCAACAATGAATTTTTAATCCACAAGGCATCCACTAGGTAGTGAATAGTATTTCTTAACATATCAGTCAGCATATATGCCATCATGATTGTTAAACGTCAAACGATTGTTATAAGATATATAAGGAAAAAATCAGAAGCCACTGTCGGGACTTGAACCCGAAATTCCCAGTTTCCGGCTGGTTGAGTTGCCACTTACTCACACAGTGCCCCGAAAGTGAAATCTGTTTCTTCCCCATATATACCATATATACCTATTATATTGTTGTCCACAATTACCTAACTCATATATTGTTATTTAATAACAATGTGTTCAAAGTGGGTTTTTCGGCACTATCAAAGTTTAAAAATTAAAATAACAGGGAAAATGTGAATTTTTTTACTTTTTAAACTTTAACTTTGAAATAATCACAGTACGATAATTGGCGGCGGAAGAGGGATGTACAGTTCGAAAGCTATGCTTTCATCTTCAGCAAACACTATACATGTATAGTGTTCGCTTAAGATGAAAGCATAGCTTTCGAAATGTACATCCATCAATAAAACTGTTGTGGTAAGAAGTAACTGTCTTTATTTTTGTTTTTATTCCAACCACAGTGCTCATATATTTTTATAATAGATATCTTAATTTACCTATCTATTTAGATTATAAAAAATATACCAATAAATGCCAAGGTTGTACTGTAAAAATCTAAAGCCTCTATTAGACTGTCGAGTGTTTTTATCGTAATCTCGATTGTTTCAGTGAAAATAACTTCTTTCAGGTTGGGCAAACGCTGATACTGTTTAGCAAAAACGCTTTTGTTTAACTGAGTCTTGCTATTTATAACACTGTCCACCAGCTTTAAACTGAAATCACGCAGATGAAAACAAACTACCGAGGATTGGTGCAGACGATCAACAAGTGACTTGCGTTCAGAGAACAGCTTGCGTTACCGTTGCGTCACTTCGTCGAACGTCCCGGTGGACTTTTGTAGCCGTGTACACGAGCGTGCGGTGACGCAGCGTCGTCAAAGTGAAGCTGCGTTGCCGCAAGTTTCCGCGTCGCCCTACCAGAACGTACTTCGAGCGCGCACTGTTGAGGCTACTGCACGGCGCGTTGCAGCAGTACATTGAAACGTACTGTCGGGTAGACCTCGCGCGGCGAAAGATGAAGCCACCGCGTCATAGTAACGTAAATGCATTGCGCCCGCCTTCTATGCTATTGGCTGTTTATTGTCATGAATAGCAGTTTGCCAAAATTGTACCTAGCGTCATAAAACCCAATGTGCAGTTTTGTGTACACGGCACTGTCTGCGGGCAGGCAGGCGTTCACTAGCATATTATTGATGACGTGCCTGGCTTCATCTCTCACCGCGGGCACTCTAGGTACACATGTGCGACGCGGTATCTTAAACATTAGCATGGCCAAAAAATCCATACTACACTATCAATTGAAGAAATTAGAAAATATCTTGAAAGAGATTTCTCTGATGAAGAGTAAGTATCTTGATAATAATAAATATTAGTAAAAAAAACTTTTTAGTGACAAGCTTTTATTTAAATGCACTAAAAAGGAAAAAATAATTTTTATTAAATTAGGTTCATAATTATAAAAGCGTGGGTCGTGAACTCTATGATAGTTTATTAGTCACGACCCACGCTTTTATAATTATGAACCTAATTTATTAAAAATTATTTTTTTCCTTTTTAGTGCATTTAAATAAAAGCTTGTCTCTAAAAAGGTTTTTTTTACTAATATTTATTTTGTTCATTTTAGTCTTTCAAAATTTCACCCCCCTTTGACACCCGTAGGAGTTGAATTTTGAAAAATCCTTTCTTAGTGAATGCTTATGTCAGAAAAGGAACCAACTGTCCAAATTTCAAATTAATTGGTCAAAAAAACCTACATCCCTGTTTGAACCCCTTAGGGGTTGAATTTATTTCTAAAAAACGATTTATTCATGTATTGTCATCGGGAATACATATGTGTACAAAATTTCAAATCGATCAGATGCGTGGAAGTCATTCATAATTGACTTGCAAGATTTGACCTAAACAAACATACAACCCAAAACACAAACTAACATACATTAGGCACTGTGCGGTGTGCCTCTGCCTTGGTCCTACGAACTTATAAAAGGGCCTACAAAAGTTTGAAAATAACATTTTAAAAAGAAATTATTGACCTGAACACCACAAAAAAAAATTAAATTACAAAATCAATTTATATTTGGCACCTGTTACCAACCCAATAGGGTTTAACACGACATTCGTCTAAATATGTATATTAATTTTAAATAAAGGAATAAAAAAATTCACAGATTTCGCAATCCTTGCAACCATCGAGGACATTGGAAATGATAACAGCATATATGAAACATAATTAACTGTTTATTATACACACAATATTTATCAATGCACTGTTTAGTTTTGTCAGGAATAACCCTATTATTCTTCTGTTATATACGCGTTCACTTTTGCTTGATTACTTAACTTTTAAATGGATTTTTCTACAGTATTTATTAACATTTGCTCAAAAATAACACCGCAGATCGTCGCAAATACCTCTCAATTAACTAGACATGATATAAAACACATTTCGAAAAAATTGCACTTGTTCAATTTTGCATGATTGCTCCTCACTTGATCGCGACACCGTTGTCTTTTGGCCTTGAACGAAAACTCGTAACTCTGCCCCTATATACGAACATAAACATTTCCAATGTTAAAAGTTTGTTCATAAATAATGGGGCCTACGAATGCAATATTAGGCAAAAGTGCCTTGGGCCTACGAGGATTCTAAGACGGCTCTGACTCAAGGTTTTTGTATTTTATCGAACAATGCGCCAAAATTGCTTTCTGAAAGTTCTTCGTGACTTGAATTGTGTTAAATTGAATGACGTAAACATAATATTAATATAACTAATAACATACTATACGTTATTAGAGTTGAATACGTCATACTGACCTTCATTCTGATGTTTACATTGGCGTTACGTTTGACAAGTTCTTTTACGACATCCAGGTGACCGCATTGGCACGCCACAAATAGTGGACTACCGCCGTCCTAGAAAAAACATCACATCCATTAAATATAATTAACAACTTGTGATAAATTAGTGTTTTTTGTGCTTTTTCGCATAATTTCAAATCTGAACGTTTGTGTTTATAATTTTTTTACCAATTAGACCAGTGTATTGCAAACTTTTTTAGAGTTACTTAAATATTCGTGTCCCTCCGTCCTCCGAAAAATCATATAAAAAAAAACTTCAACATTTGAAGTAAAAATAAAATATTAATGCTGGGTTTCTGGTACGACTTTCAGCCTTGATTCTAAATTTAGGAATGTCATTTGTTTTCAAAATGGAGATCTTCATTTAGTTGAAAATAAAACAGATTTAAGGCTGGAAGTCGTACCACTGTTTTGCTGTAGTGTGGTTATTTTTAACCGACTTCAAAAAAAAGAAGGCGGTTATCAATTCGGTTGTATTTTTTTTATGTTTGTTACCTCAGAACTCCGCCATTTATAAACCGATTTGGAAAATTCTTTTTTATTGGATAGGGTATACCTCGAAGTTGGTCTCATATAAATTTTACTTAAATCGGTTCAGTAGTTCGGCTGATTTTTAATAAAAGTGAGTAACAGCGTGTGATTCCTTTAAGGTAAATGTCACTTTTTGACACATGCATCACACAGCGAAAGAAGTCAGTTAAGTAAGTGAATCTATTGGCAAGCGACTAAAACTA
Organism: Mongoloraphidia duomilia; assembly: GCA_039654895.1. Classification (NCBI taxonomy): domain Eukaryota; kingdom Metazoa; phylum Arthropoda; class Insecta; order Raphidioptera; family Raphidiidae; genus Mongoloraphidia; species Mongoloraphidia duomilia. Next base: position 844,890 of record CM077517.1, read on the forward strand.
CGTATTGTAAAGCCACTAAAAAGTAAAAAAAAAACTTTTTAACAAAAAAAATCTCCTCTAAAAAGCCACCAAAAAGAGGAAAATAATGAAATTTTGAGGTCTGTGCCAATTTAATAAAATATGAAATCGGTTAGAAAGTATTGTAGGTATATAATGATTACTGATTAATATTAACCGACTTCATATTTTATTATATTGGCACAGACCTCAAAATTTCATTATTTTCCTCTTTTTGGTGGCTTTTTGAAAATTTTTTTTGTGTTAAAAAGTTTTTTTTAATTTGAACGTCTTCACACCAAAGGATTCATCCCTCGTCAATAGAATCTTTGATGTAAATTAAGGTTCAATTAAATTTGGTTCAGGGAACAGTGAACACGATTCTAAAATCGAGCACAGAAATAGTCTAATGAATAATTAATAATAATGTATATAGAAAGTCAAAATTACACACGGCGCTTGTGGAATCAACTGGAGCTCCGGAATCCAGAAGAATTTCCGCGATGTCCAAATATCCGCATTGAGCAGCGAAAAACAATGCACTTGTGCCAGTCTGCAACAAAAAAAACGACAAAATAAGTACACGAATTTATTTGAAACCGCTGAGAATGAATTGCTGAAACGTGTTCTGCTTTTATATAGCTCTTCTGACATACAGCGTACTGAATACATTAAAACTAATGGGTATTTGTACACTACTTGTAAATACGTATATACTTACAAAATGTAGCTCCTTTAAATTACATTTTGGTTAAAAATGAACGCTTATTGTGAAAATTAAACTAACTGACCAAAATAAATCTGAAAAACGCAATCTGTTTTCTAAGCTGCTTTTTCGTAAAGAATTAAAGTGAATTGTAAGAAGTATTAGAAATATCTTGTATTTTGGTATCCGTCTTGTGACTTCATGTGTTGTTAACACGACGCGTTTCAGCAACGAGTTGCCATTTTCAGGTGTGGTTAATTTTTTATATTATAAAACACACATTGAGTATTCGTAACACGTTATAATATTATAACGTGTTACGAATACTCAATGTGTGTTTTATAATAATATAAAAAATTAACCACACCTGAAGATGGCAACTCGGTGCTAAAACGCGTCGTGTTAACAACACATGAAGTCACAAGACGGACACAAAAATACAAGGTATTTCTAATACTTCATAATATTAAGTAGTTGTTTGCCTCTAAAAAGGATAAAATAATTTTACCCTCCTTTCCTACAATATTTGTAGGAAGGGATGGTAATTATAAAACTAAGGGTCAAATAATTATTTTGTTCTTTTTAGATGCATTCTGCTTCATTTTTAGAAGTAGTGTACTTTTTTCAAATAAGTATGTTTTTGAATCAGGTATCCGTTTATAAGTTACAATCATAACATAGTTTTAGTTTTAACCGAATCGCCCGGACAAAGCCGGATAATATGACTATAGTCTAAATTCATTCATACAATCCTAAATAGGTATTATGCAAAAATTAAAAATTATCTTCCAAGTTGGTCCAGTAGTTCCTGAAATATTTCCATCTATACATATTACATACAAACATACACGACGAATTGAAAACCTCTTCTGTCGGTTAAAAAAAAACTACTTAGTGATATACCGCCCACTAGAGGGTTATATTTAATCAACTTAATGGTTATAATGCAGGCTCTACCTTTCTAATAGTACCTACGTTAAATTACTTGGTTCATTCATTAATAATCAATATTAATTAATATTTCGACAATATGCTCTATGCTAAAGGAAAGGTCGCGTTGATTATATTATTATGCAGAAGTTTGTCAACATTTCGTTACCGTAGGTAATTAATAATTATACAAAGTGCGACATTATACTATGTTGTTGCTCACTATTGAACCTTCAGTAAATTGAAATTTTCAATGAATATTGTGGCAAACCCCAAGATGTTACGCCACTGCCTTCAATAGAAACCACGAGAAAGAAAGGTCACAGTAGTAAAGCGTGGAATGGTACCAAGATTCTAGACAACGCTAGATTCAATTTACAGTCTGTTATGTAACCTCAAGACTTATAGAAGGCACTGTACCATGCAAAATCTATTATAGCGTATGTAATTATGCAAAGAAAGTAACATCATAAGCATTAAAAAGAGTCAAACGTTCGCGCCGTAAAGTAATTTGCATAAAACAGACGTAACTGTTAACTATTATATTAAAACAAAAAGCCCCATGCGCCGCCATATCTTTTGACAACAGTTGAAGTTCGCTTATGTATAAACTTTATATATAGATATACATAATATCTACAGAGTCACACGAGACAGAATCCGGGAGCGATAAAGTCAGGAAAACATGAACTATATAAGTGCTATCTAACATTAGCATATTTAACTATCGTCACCCCTTATGCCTACACATTTTCGTTCTCGTTGCCATGTCAGTCATAATCCAGCCGAATGATATCTTTGTCGTCAAAGATTTGATCATCTACCTATAATTTTCTCATGTGTATCTGTCCGTCTTTTCACACTCTCCAGAAGATTCCCGTTCGTCTAAGAAGCTGAAACTTTGCACTCTTATAGTATAAGGCACGAGACAGAATATAACGGAGCCAGATTTTCGTTTTTCTCCACGTTCTCGTTGCCATGTCAGTCATCCTGCCAGCCGAATGATGTCTTTGTCGTCAAAGATTTGATCATCTACCACTTATAATTTTCTCATGTGTATCTGATGTAATGTATGTCACTAAGATACCAAGCCTACTATGTTTTGGTAAATTTGGATCATAGCATTAATAAAATAATAAATAAAATTTAAAAAAATGAGATTCGGTTCAAAATCGGTTGAACATCACGGATTTGTAGACTAAAATTCCATTCGAAGAAGCCTTTGCTCAATGGATCTGTGAAGGAAAATAATAACAATAATTTGTTAAGAAGTATTTATTTTGTTCTGAACTATTGAAATAATTGTTTATAATAGCTTATAATATTTTGTGAGGTTATGTTATTTTATTACTAATTTATACATAACAATGCGGCACCGTAAAAACAGAAAAGCAATGTTGCAAAGCTTTGTTTTGTACGATGAGAGTTTGTTTTTCAAGCACTTCTTCGACGAAAATGTATATAGCATGGAATATAAAAGCTTTTGTTAAGTACACGAGCCAAGGGACGCTACAAGGGCAAAAGCTTTGCATACAAAAATTATTAAACCAAAGAAAACTAGACACAAAAATGGTAATATATTCTCTAACTGTAATTGAATTTAATGGAAACTTTTCCTACTATGGTTATCTATACCTATTCTCAAAGATATAATAATATGTTCGAATGTATTTAAACTAATAAATTGATATAAATTCTATAGAATTATCGCTAGGCACTTGGTAGGACATGATTGAATAAAAATTAATAAACAAACACTCGAAAAATTCTACACATTTATTCATCTCAACGATCGTTTCGGGCTTCTAACCCATCATCAGGAGTTTACTTTAAAGTTTTAAAGTAAACTCCTGATGATGGGTTAGAAGCCCGCAACGATCGTAGAGATGAATAAATGTGTAGAATTTTTCAAGTGTTTGTTTATTAATTTTTATTTAATATTGCTTGATACTTATTTTAACACGCTTTAAATATTAGCTTCACTTGTAGGTTGTATGTATGCATGTATGTATGTATGACTATGTTGTTGTATGGTATGTAAAAAAATCTTGTAACTCGATTTTTCCCCTCTTCCAAATGTCCAAATGACGTCAAACTTTGCAGTTGTATGTAGTTTTGATGAAAATACAACATTATGATATTTTTGCTACAATAATATTTATATACCAAGATAAAAATGAAAATAAAAATATTGTGGTGGAAGTGAAGGTGTTGAAGGTGGGCAAGATACCTTGTAATAGTGACGCATTAGCAGATATGGAGAGCATGCGCGCACATATATTAATGAATCACGAAAAAAAGTTATAATTAAATTACCATCGCCTAAACTCTAAAGTATTTTAAATATCTATTTTTAAAATTTTCAGTTCAACATTCTTTATCTTTGTTTAATATTGTTACGGATCAAAACATCAGGCAGGAAGCGGTGTCTGCTTGCTGAATACACTGGTGCCTACACGAACATTCTGGACAACGCTAGAGAAATCGAGAACACCACTGAGTTTACGCCACGCAGGTATATAAACAGCGGCGTGGGTCAATCAGGCAATCAGTGCCGTGTTGAATACGAAGTCAAGTACTGAGCGACGAATAGTGCGTCTGATATAAATAAATCTGACATAAATAATTACAAATAAATAATCCTTGTATATATAGTTATTTGTTAAGTGTTATTTAAGTGGCTCGTTTAGTTCAATAATGACCGTTTAAGTTTTTGTATTGTTAGAATTATTGTATATAGTTAATTAATAGTTAATAGTTACGAATTATTGTAAATAAATATTTATTCCGCCAACTCAGAAAACAGTTTTGTAACAATATTATAATCTGATGAAAACAACGATTTTATAATTCCATTGTTATTTAAGCATTTCAACAAAATTAAAAGGAAAACAAACAAGTTGTACTATAATTAAAAATAACTTTCACGGTAAACTCAAAAAGAATGATGTCTTATATAATATAACTTGACTTGTAGAGAAAACAAAAGAAAATTGTGTTGCCACTTCTTTTGTTTGACACAATTTGTACATTTAAAACCAAAAATATGTTTAGCTATATTTATAACAACTTGACCTGTATTTATTGACATTATCAACACCTGTTATTCATATTATCGATAATTTAATAATTATTAATAAGATAGTAGATTAACAGTAATTACCAGAAAAAAAAATTCGACTGATGACCAGTCCTATACTTCCCACCTAGTAAATATTTGCAAAAAATAAACACTCTTTTTTTTATTCTTTGACTAGGCCCAAATAACCTTAGCTGTTGGTGGTCTTTAAAACACAATTTAATTTTTATTCTTTGAAAAAAGCATGGCCCTCTTTTTTGTTTGGTGATCTACTGATGGCTAGCTTAATATAGCAAAAATCATGGTTACCTTGATTTACGTACAATTTTTATTTTTTTTAGTAAAATATTTTTTTTCTCGAAAACTATACATTTTAGAGAAAAAAAATATTTACATTTTTTTCATATTATAACATCTAGAATTCATTTATATTTTTTTTTACCTATGTTAATACGTGACATTGAGGACGTTTTTTTGAATATCTCAGGATCCACTGAACCGATTTGACTCAAAATCTAATCAGATCTAAGTTAAAGGCTGATAAACACAATAGAACAATCGGCATGCCCGTATGTTGTTCCGTTCTTAAGATATCGAAGGCGAAAAATTGACCACATACACACACACACACATACACACACACATACAGACATCAGTCAGAAAATGATCTTAAACGATTGCTAGGGTCTCAAAACGTGAAAATCTGTTAAAATCTCGAAATATTGTTTTCGGACTGAATCCATTACTTCCCTACCATAGTAGAGGTGGGAAGTAACAATATTCAACATTTTTATCATTCAAGTATACTCATATTTGCAATGATTATTGACATACACATAAAACTAAATAGTAAACTTCATAAATAACAATATATGAGTTAGGTAATTGTGGTCAACAATATAATAATTATTAATTAATTCAACAATGAATTTAATCCACAAGGCATCTACTAGGTAGTGAAATAGGTATATATGGGGAAGGAACAGATTTCACTTTCGGGGCACTGTGTGAGTAAGTGGCAACTCAACCAGCCGGAAACTGGAAATTTCGGGTTCAAGTCCCGACAGTGGCTTGTGATTTTTTCCTTATATATCTTATAACAATCGTTTGACGTTTAACAATCATGATGGCATAATATGCTGACTGATATGTTAAGATACTATTCACTACCTAGTGGATGCCTTGTGGATTAAATTCATTGTTGAATTAATTAATAATTAGTAAATTTCATGTCGATAAATATTACAGTCATACGTCTGGTTTTAATACTGTCTTTTGTTTGAAGTTAACATCACTTGTCTTTTGCAGCATTTGAAACAATCGAAACAAAATCACATCGATAACATCAAAATGGCAGTCTCTATTTCACGAACGGAACAAAAGTTAATATAAGTAGACAGTTGGTCAGAGAAAAAACAGACGACAGAAGAAAACACTCCGAATAACTTCCAAACAAATATCAACTTAAACGAGATAAAAGGGACGCACTGTTAGCTGCTTACGGACTTTTGTCATCGATGCGGATCGCTAACTTTTGAAACAATACGAGCTTTCGTTTTCCGTACTGTGCGGTCTTTTAATATAGCATAAGAACGCTGAAATCTCTGAAGATATAAAACTCAATTTAACACTTCCATTTTAAATCCTAACAGAAAAATTTTAAATCTCTAGATGTCACGTGATGCGCGACTCGCATCATTTTTGTACATAATGACACAGTTTCTCGTTTTGATACATAAAATTCATTTTGTTCTAAAAGTTTACATTATATAGACGTTCCATTTTAAGAAACACAAAGAAAGATATAAAAAATATAAAGTTTTGACGTGAAATTTAGAAAGTTCGCAACACATTTTTATATGACAACAGGTTTTATTTAAAAGTCGCGAATTTATGGTCCGTTTACTTGGTACGAGGACCGATTGTCAGAAGAACTAACTGCTTACTCACGAAAGCTGTAAAAATAAATGAGCATCGTGACGACTGGCGACGATGTTCAGCTGTTTCTTTCCTTACACATGCGTGTGTCGATCCCTATAATCGTTAAATTAGATGTTGAGGAAACAATAAATGGATGCATTAACAGAGTCTAGTCAGCAGTCAGCACTGTCAGCTGTTTAAACAGTAGACGATTGATAATGGCGTAATTAAAGGTATTATGAGAGGCAATTTATCTTTGGTCAAAAAGCAAAACTGCTTGAGCGGATTTTTAAGTGAAACATTTTAGCATCATTTTTTCCCGTTCGGTTACGTATGTCGAAGTCGCGTCACGTCCAATCGAAGCGATTGACCAGCCACCTGGCCAATACTCATCGAAAAGTAGCGACGTTTATGTTCATAATGTTACAAAACTGTTTTCTGAGTTGGCGGAATAAATATTTATTCACAATAATTAAAAACACAATAATAATGAACGCAACAACGAAAAGTCAATTCTAACAATCAACACAAGTAAACAATAACTAAACAGTAATTACAAAGCAAAACAAACAACTATGTACAACGTACATGTACCAACACAAAGATAACGTATTGTATTATTATTTGTACAACATTAGTATCTATACAAGTAATTTTAAATAATATAAGTATCTTAATTCTTATTTCAATTAAATTGTGTTTACATTTTGTGCTGGACGTGCGTAGACCATCGCATGTGTTGACTAATAAATAAACCAGATAAAAATAACTTTAATTTTCGATACTACAATTTACTTGAAAATTGAAAAAAAACAGTTATTTAAAAGTTTTAAGTTTTCAACTTCTGCCGACAGTCCCCATGACTGCCAATTTTTTTTTCTTGTTTTATTATTATCCAGCATCTAATCCACAACAAATTCTCGAGCAGTCGCTCGTCTATATATTTTCTTTTACTGTACAGTACATTATACGAAGAATATATTTTGCCTATTTGCGCAAGATCATAAACAGACAATAGAAGATGACGATTAATCGAGTGAGAGTTAATCAAGGTTCGACTGTACATAATAATATAATATAGCCTAATAGAAAGGTTATAAAAATGAATACTGTAACAACTTTGGTTCGTTTTTAAAATAATTGAAAACACGCCTTCAGCATCATTCAATTTTATTGTACAATCCGAACACTCCGATAAAAATATGTGTTTTTGTATGTATAACAACATGATCGATGTTATTATTGTACTACATATATATTATGTTTGTACTCAAGTATTGTATCGAATAATAAATCTGTTCTGTATTGAGCCAAATAATAAATGTATGTATTCTTGCGTCATGTATAAAATGAATAAAGTGAAATATACAGGGTGTCCCAAAAAGAATGGGTCATAAAGTAACAGCTGATTCCTTACAATAAAATATTGCGATAGACTCGAACTTGTCTATTCCGAAAGTTGATATTAAAAGAGATAGGTACAGGGAGTCAAAGTTTAATTTTTATTTTTGATTTTCTTAAATAACTTTTAAAATAATTTAAGCATTTTAATGAAATTTGGTATATGGGGATTTTTTAAAATGAGAAATTCAAATCTGACCTTGGTATGGCTCTTACTTGTAGGGGGCGCCACTTACACACTTTTTCACTGATTCAAATTGTCATAACTTTTTTATACGCACGCGTACTATTTTTTTTAATTAAAAAATTGATTTTTCCGTCATTTTTACGTAAAAAAGGTATACTTTGTAAAAGTGGCTAGGAGTAACCTTTTTCAAGATATTTGCACTTAAAGCAATCGATGCAATGTGGTTTTAAATGGCAAATTTTGAAAATGAACATAGATGGATTTGAAAACGCCGGTGCGGCGTTATCATGGTAATTTTGACAGTTTTATTTAAAAATTCAATGTTTCTTATTAATATGCCGCTTCATAATGATAAAAATAAAAATTAAACTTTGACACCCTGTATCTCTTTTAATATCAACTTTCGGAATAGACATGTTGGGGTCTATCGCAATATTTTTTTGTAAGGAATCAGCTGTTACTTTATGTCCCATTCTTTTTGGGACACCCCGTATATGTACCTACTGCAGAGAAGCTCTCTCTTCTTTGGGCGGTGGGGCTCGGTTGCTGCACACAGAAAAATATAGTGTGTCTAACATATGCGGGTGAGTCGTCTAAAGACGGGTCCAAATCAGTGACGTAACTGCAGGGTTGCAGGACTGGCAAAAAGCCAGGGGGCCCCACGACAGCAACAATAAATGGATGTGCACTGTGCAGTTGTGCACCGCTTGACAACAGTTCGAGGATAACATTATATTAGTTACGAAGTTTAAATTTTTAACATGCATTACCTATATTTAAGAGTACTTTTGACAGATGTCATTTCAACTTTCAAATTTATCAACTTATGAATTTCAGAACCTTTAAAGGTGTCACTATTTAAGGCCGAACACTTTAATTTAAAGTGTTTCTCCTTCTTAGGGCGTGTTTTTGACTTCAGTCATACCCCTCCAGACTTTTAAATTACCAAATTTTAATTACGTTTGAGATAAACTATTTTTGATGTGTAAGCATCTTAGCTCTCGCGCTCCTCGGTACGGAACGTAAGTCATATATAGATGTGACTGCGTTAGTGTGTGTGTGTTAAAGATAGAAAGATAGAAGTTACTAATCTTAGAATAAATTTATTCCTTGGAAGAAAATTAACTTTCAAATCATCAACCAATTCATTCAATAGAATTCAGGTACAAATTTATTTTATACCATACACCTTGTACATTTTGTCAAATAATTTGATTCTAAAGCACGTTTACCAAAGATCCGACTGATGGCGCATCGATCAAAAATGTAAATTTATTTTATTTTACTACAAAAGCCTTTACCTGAAAGATATGGAATTAATATTTACCTGGAAAGGTCGCCAGGTCATAAGGTAATTTATGCATTTCGTGGCCATCCTATTTTACTAGGCGATTAAATATTTACACCCTTGAAATTGGACAGACTAGTTATTCTTACGATTTATACCTCAAGTAAACTTAACTACGTTTGGTGAATTGAATTATTGCTATTTATTCCGAGTAATAGTTACCAGGGGAATAAATCAACGGAATAAATAACTAACTAGGCTCGGTGAATACGGGCCAGCCGAATAAAATTATATATATATACACACACACACACATACACACACACACACACACACACACACACACACACACACACACACACACACATATATACATTTGCAAGTGTTGTGAAACCAATATGAGCTCACATGTTTACACATCAAGTCTCGTGAGTACCGTGTCGCTCACACCTTTTTTTCAAGTAATTCTGCCATTGTGTATGAAATACCCTATAGATAGATACATATACATACAAATCGATGCAATGAGATTGAGGTTGGACCAGCTGTACGACAACTTCATTTTCCAGCCCCTTGTTGTGCTCATTTGCTATTGCTATTTGCTATAATTTATATTTAAATTTCCCACAAAACCTCTCCGAATGTGACTGTTTATATGTAAATGTTTTTAACATGTGACCAGCCAAAAGTGCGAGTCTTCTGACTATGTCGTTTTTATGTAAATGGCGTGTGATCAAAAAAGAAATTCGGTTTAAGTAGTAGGCTTTGAACAAACATTTGCATTTCGTTTTATTTCAACTGTCAATTGTTTTGTATGTGTTAGAATTTTCACAAGTTCAATTTTTTTTCAATCACGTTTAGTATAACAAGCCGTGAGGTGGGTGGTTTATTATGACTAAAGTGCGACCCTTTTGAGGTCCACACGACGAACTTCCCTGCAGTTTGATAAATATTTAATAATAATAATTAAATTAGATATTACACAGAAAAGTAATCATTTTAATCATTAAAACATAATTATTATTTATTTTTAACAATATTTAAAAAAAAACACGGCTGAACCGATTTTTATAAAATTTATGTCGGATCAAAATGACGTTAACACGCCTCGATTGACACCCTTACGAAGTCGATATAATTTTTTATTCGCGAGATATTTTGTAAAATCTACTTTTTTGGAGTCTATTTGGTTAAGAAAAAAGAACGGCTGAACCGATTTTGAAAAAATTTCTTTCAGATCATATTTACGTTAATACGCGTCGATTGGCACCCTAACGTAGTCGATATCATTTTTCATTCTCGAGATTTCGTCTTAGAAAGAAATGGACACATACGTATACGTACATACGTACACACACACACAGACATCTTTCTAAAAATAGTGTGGTGACCTTGAAACATAAAAATTTGTTATACATTTAGATTTCGATTTTCGGACCCATTACAGTAACTTCAAATGGGAAGTTAAAAATATGACGAACAAAATAAATTCGCAACAATTGTGCTAATTAAAAAAAGTTTTTCTTTTAAGAAGATAAACACAACTGAAACAAGCCGTGAGGTGGGTCGTTTATTAGGACTAAAGTACGACCCTTGAGGTCCACACAACGAACTTCCCAGTTTGATAAATATTTAATAATAATGATTAAATTAGATATTACACAGAAAAGTAATCATTTTAATCATTAAAACATAATATTATTTATTTTTAACAATAATTAAAAAAAAAAAAAAAAACGGCTGAACCGATTTTTATAAAATTTATGTCGGTTCAAAATGACGTTAACACGCCTTGATTGACACCCTTACGAAGTCGATATAATTTTTTATTCGCGAGATATTGTATAAAATCTACTTTTTTGGAGGTTATTTGGTTAAGAAAAAAGAACGGCTGAACCGATTTTGAAAAAATTTCTTTCAGATCATATTTACGTTAATACGCGTCGATTGGCACCCCAACGTAGTCGATATCATTTTTCATTCTCGAGATTTCGTCTTAGAAAGAAATGGACACATACATACGCACGTACGTACATACGTACACACACACACACACATACACACACACAGACATCTTTCTAAAAGTAGTGTAAAAATAGTGTAGTGACCTTGAAACATAAAATTTTTTTTTCCTTTTTGATTTCGATTTTCGGACCCATTACAATAACTTCCAATGGGAAGTTAATAATAAACAAATGTTAGATATATAATTAGTTTAGAAGTGTGTACAGGGCCGGATTTACCCTAAGTGTCGCCCTGGGGCACCGTGAAAAATGCCGCCCCACATTGAAGTTTTTTTCACAATTTTGTTCTTAATTTTACACACATTCCTAATAATGAGAAAAAGTATTTTATTTATTTTAATTTATTAATGTTTTCACGTCCCAAATTTTGCCGCTCCCGAAAATTTGCCGTCCTGGGCACTAGCACCTAGTGCCCCTAATGTAAATCCAGTGCTGAGTGTGTATAATATTGTTACAAAACTGTTTTCTGAGTTGGCGGAATAAATATTTATTTACAATAATTAAAAATATATTACAATGAACGCAACAACTATATACAATAATTCGTAGCAATTAACTATATACAAGGACTATTTACATCACTGTATTTATATCAGATTTATTTCTAATGTTTATTTATGTCGGTTATTTACTCAGTTACTTCAGTACTATTTATTTATATCCACTCCACTATTTATATCACTGTACTGACTGTTTCGACCGAATGACTGACTAATATTTATTTCACCGTACTGCCGATTGCGTGACACCGTCGACTGATTTCCGGTGACTGACCCCCTGACTCACTCGTACTTCGCTTATATAGGTCACGCAGCCCGGCCCAGCACGCTCTCGCGCTCTCCAGAACATTCCGGCAGGTACTCGTATCTTCGATACCATTCCACGCCTCACCACTGTGACCTTTCCTTCTCGTCGTTTCTATTGGAGGCAGTGGTGTAACATCTTGGGGTTTGCTACAATATTATGATGACGACCAAGTATCTTGAAATAACGTTTCTTTTATAAAAGAATTCACCCAGTCGTGGACATTCTTTTGTATCAATGTACTAGATTTCTGATCCGGCTTCGCTGCGGGTAGATTTTGGTTTGGAAACGAAATAATCAAGAACAGCCAATTTCTCATATATTACTGTACTGTATAGTTTAGCCTGCGTACACCGATTTAGCTCAGAAATTGCGTGCGTTTTTTTTATAAAAGTATTTTTTTGTTTCTGCATTTATATATTTTGTATAATCCAATAACTTTCTCAGAGTTGAAGATTCTAGTACGAATTTCTATTTTGCATGACACAGTTTTTTCTCGGTTTTAAGTTTCCTCGGGGAAATTAAACTGAGTACCTAAACAAGAGTGATATTGACAAGTTCTTTGCTTGTATTCTCAAGTACTTTCAGCAAATAAATTGTATTTAATATTTCAAGTAATTTGCACTTCCTTTTAAGCTAACAAAGTAAATTGGTTTTATTTTTTAAAAATAATTGTTGGATGGCACTAGTGTTTAATATAAATATAAATATATATATATATATATATATATATATATATATATATATATATATATATATATATATATATAAATATATATAATATAATATAATATAATGAATAGGTTTTTAAAGTGTTTTTTTTCCTAATTAAATAATAAAGTTGCTATGCATAACACCCGTTATTGTCAAAAAAAAAAGAGAAGAGCGCGGGTTAAAGCTAAAACTGGAACCGCCATGTCAAAAATATTATGTATTGTATTATGTGTTTTATTTGATGACAATAAATCTTTTATATATATATATATAATATAAAAGAAAAATGTAATTAGCAATGTTGACATTCAAACCCGAATATTCCAGTTTCGAGCTAGATGCGTTATTGTAAATAAATATTATAGACGCTCGACAGCTTGGGTCATCAGCATTTAATACATGCATTATTTAAGACTAGCATAGTGACGCACAACCCGAGGCCGCATGCGGCTCATATAAACATTTTTACAGTTTGTCTCAGCTTATAAAAATATCAAAAAATTATCATAAAAATTTAGTTTAACTATTAAACTTATTCAAACCATAATAAAATAAATAGTTGTTGTTTTGAAGAAAAAATCTTAAGCATCACTGCTCTAGCACGTAGGTTTTCCATAATAATTATCCTTAATAATTTCAGACAAATGTCAGAATGCTGCATTATACCATAAACCCTATAGACCGAGAGCTAGTGACAATTTTTTGGTGTTATTTATTCAAGGCCTTATTTTTGTGAAGATGTTGAGGGAAGCATATTAAAGTGCCCTGAGTAAGGGATTTTGCTAGATAGCGGCATGGGAGGGATGCAGACCACCCCCAACATGTAACAAAAAAAATTGTCACAATTATTATTGCTTCAAGACTGATATTGTTTGTATAGCTTGCCGGTGACCCAATAATGCCATTATAATATTTGCAAATCGTTTGGTCAGTATTAAAGGGGTGGCAGATCACCCTAAACGTGTCATGTACCAGACATTTTGTTTTGCAAATTGAAATATATGCTTAAAACAGTCGCCGTAACAATATATTAAAATTTGAACTTTGAACTAATAATATAAATTTCGTCGGGTACATGACACGTTTAGGGTGATCTGCCACCCCTTTAATACTGACCAAACGATTTGCAAATATTATAATGGCATTATTGGGTCACCGAAAAGCTATACAAACAATATCAGCCTTGAAGCAATAATAAATTATTGTGACCGTTTTTTTTGTTACATGTTGAGGGCAGTCTGCATCCCTCCCATACCACTGCCTAGCAAAATCCCTTACACAGGGCATTTAAATATGCCTCCCTCAACATCTTCACAAAAATAAGGCCTTGAATAAATAACACCAAAAAATTACCACTAGCTCTCGGTCTAATAGCTGATGTTTAATGATTCGAGTTCTAGTTTTCTGTGATTCTACAGCTCACGATTTCTACCATAAAATATTTACGAAGAGTAAACTTCTACTAGGTTAATATTTGATCCAGACTGTACGCATGTTGAATGTACTTTGCTAATGTGATCCTCGGTGAAGTTGGCTTTGTGAAGTTGAGATTTACCGTTTTATATCCGCACTTTGTAGTTTGTATAACGCCATCTAATGATATAGGTCACCTTACAAAGGCCGTCGTGCTGGGATTTACATGCACGCCATAAGAGTAGTACACAATGCTGCAGTACTCTACTATTAACGTGGATGGGAAATAAGTTAATAGCAACAGATGTATTATATAGTCCATTTAAAAGATAAATGGAATGACTAAAGCAATAACAATTACAACTGTGGCCACAACGTAAACCGATTTTTGTCGAATCTTCAGACACATTTTTTAAGGACTTCGGAATAGCGAAATAGCCGATAGATGTGTAAACATTTAGATTCGAATACGATGGCAGCTTTATATAACCTCAAAATATTTTGACAGTTGATCAAGGAGAAATTATAGAATACGCTGTAGATACGATAGCGCCTGTTCGAACTAACCGTCACAAGCGTCAGTCTCGTGCGACATTTCACCGAGAAATGAAAGGGGGAATCAATAAGGATGTTTACACATAAAAAACTCTTTAACAAAAAAAAAACCTCCTTCAAAAAACCACTAAAAAGAGGAAAATAATGAAATTTTGAGGTCTGTGCCAATTAAATAAAATATGAAGTCGGTTAAAAAGTATAGTATAGTGATTTATATCTTCTTTTTAACCAACTTCAATATTTTATTAAATTGGCACAGACCTCAAAATTTCATTATTTTCCTCTTTTTAGTGGTTTTTTGAAGGAGGTTTTTTTTTGTTAAAAAGTTTTTTATTTTTTACTTTTTAGTGTCAAAAAGTGACATTTACCTTAAAAGAATCACACGCCGTTACTCACTTTTATTAAACCGACTTTCTTACGCTGTCTGATATGTCAAAAAGTGACATTTACCTTAAAAAATCACACGCCGTTACTCACTTTTATTAAAATCAGCCGAACTACTGAACCGATTTTGATGAAATTTCTATGGGACCAATCTGAAAGTATATCCTTTCAAATAAAAAAATTTCAAAATCGGTTAATAAATGACTGAGTTATGAGGTAACAAACATAAAAAAAAAAAAAATACAACCGAATTGAGAACCACCTCCTTTTTTTGAAGTCGGTTAAAAAGGAAAACCAGTTCAATTTTTACCCCAGGTAAAGGTTATTTACAAAAATGTCTATATAATAAGTTAACGGCCGCGAAAAAAGAGTTTTCGCCAAAAAATCGGGAACTGCTTCCTGTGAATTTTGAAGGGCACTAAATGTCGCTCAAAAATATTATAAACAATTTTACCAACCATTTTCAAATAAAAGCACGGTAAACGAGCTTCCAAGGTTTTTTTTATTTTCCCCCTACTTCCTCAAATAAGAATAAAATTATTGATGAATGAAAAGCCAACATCGCTATTTTCTCGAAAACGGCTCCCACGATTTTATTAATATTTCACAAATCGATAAATTAATTCATTTGTCTTCTGTGAAATTTTGAATATAACATTCCCATCCCTGACGGCTGTCCTATATATTACATTAAAAAGTGAGAGTTCTGAAAGTAGCTATAATGTATAACATTACATCCTGCGGGATGTGCTTTGTTCCCTGAACTCTGTATCCTGTGCACTTTTTACTACTAAAATTAAATAGGCAAAATTTGGTTTTCATTATATTTTACATTTTCAGATTAATAATTTACGGTGATCTTTTTGTATTTAAACTAAATACTGGAAAATTTTTTATAGGGAAATTTTATTTGTTTTTACCCTCTTCAAAAGATTTGCTAATTTTGTTAATGAGACGCGTGTCAAGCTTTTTTTTAACCGACTTCAAAAAAAAGAGGTGGTGGTGATTTTTTTTTATGTTTGTTACCTCATAACTCAGTCATATTTTATTAACCGATTTTGAAAAAAAATTTTTTATTTGAAAGGTTATACTTTCAGATTGGTCCCATAGAAATTTCATCAAAATCGGTTCAGTAGTTCGGCTGATTTTAATAAAAGTGAGTAACGGCGTGTGATTTTTTAAGGTAAATGTCAATTTTTGACATATCAGACAGCGTAAGAAGTCGGTTTAATAAAAGTGAGTAACGGCGTGTGATTCTTTTAAGGTAAATGTCACTTTTTGACACTAAAAAGAGGAAAATAATGAAATTTTGAGGTCTGTGCCAATTTAATAAAATATGAAGTTGATTAAAAAGAAGATATTAATCACTATACTATACTTTTTAACCGACTTCATATTTTATTAAATTGGCACAGACCTCAAAATTTCATTATTTTCCTCCTTTTAGTGTTTTTTTGAAGGAGGTTTTTTTTTGTTTAAAAGTTTTTTATTATTTTATTATGTTGGTACGTTGAGGCAAAAATAATGTTTCAACAATAATACTTAAATTTTATTTCGAGTGGACAATGATTTTTCCAAAATAGGTGCACATCTTATTTATTTATTGTAAATTATAGACGCGTCGACACCTTAGGACCTAGTCTAATGATAGTCTTGGTCTTGGTCTTGCTTTTTCGCAAGACCAAGATCAAGACCAATTTTGTTCATCACTAGCTACGATTTCGGCAGAATTTTTACGTAGGTAGATTAAGATGGTGAAAACAAAAAAAGACAATTTAACATCAGATTTTTGAGTTACCTATACGCAAAAATAACTTTTTTTTTCTAAAACGCCGTGTATATTTTTGCATTTTTTGAAAAGGAAAAAAAAATCTGAACATATAAAGATTTTTCAAACGATCGCTTTGGAAATGTATTCCATCCAACGAACATCTTTAGTATTTTTGAACAATCCAAACACATATCAAACGTTTTACGTGTCCTCTGTTCTTTTGTTTCTGTGATTCGGTCTCTTTATGTGTCTTGTCTTACGCGTGTTTAGTTATTATGGTCAGGGGAATACCCAGATATCGCGTTACATGAAAATATCACTCCTGTATCCATTGACAATGCTTAAAATACGCATTGAAATATTCCGATCGAACATTTTGCTTGCATTTACTTAAAAAAGGAAAACCAAATATGTATTATTCGTTCGCATACAAATCTAAGCACTTATCGGAAACTATTATGTTGCTGGGTTACAAACAAAAAGCATTAAACAAATTTATAGACGCTCGACAACTAAAGTCATTTGCGTCTAAAAAAGCATTAAAACATAATAAATATAATAATTATTCAAATAGACAGTAGCCATTCCACAAACAAATACTTTTCTTAACGTAATCAGTCGGCGACCATGCCATCGTGATGTTAAACGTCAAACAATTAAGATATACAAGGAAAAAATCAGAAGCCACAGTCAGGACTTGAACCCGAAATTCCCAGTTTCCGGCTGGTTGAGTTACCACTTACTCACACAGTGCCCCGAAAGTTGTCAGTTGACCAAGGAGAGTAGAATATAGCTGACAGTGATACTGAAACGATGCACGTTGAAACAGAACAAATTAATGGCGGATGTACGTGTCTTGACGGTGGAAGTACGGTTAAGTATGGTGTAGGTGATGGTAAAGATGGTGGAGGCGCAATAGCGATAAGCTAATTTTTACTTTGGAGCGATTACATGTCTCATTGTATTCGGAATTACAATTAATTTATTATCTGAATGTGATGTTTTAAGATTTTTCTCTAATTCCAAATACTTTTCATTTTTTCATTTCAATATCACTTGATGACGTCCTTGTCAAGACGAAATAATAGTAACTACAATTCGTTTTTAGAATCTGTTTTTACTAAACATACTATACAGGGTGTCCTCAAAGACACTTAACACACGCCTACCACATGTTCCTGAGACCAAAATAAGCCGATTTAAGCAAACTTACCTGCTTACAAAATTGCTTAGTTTGGACGCTAGACGGCCCTGAAGTTACAATTTTGAAATCGTTTTTTTGTAATAAATTTAAAACAGCTTGTGCGATTTTGCTAAAATTTGGCACGTTGACATATTTTTATGGAACAAAAAAACCCATATCAAAATTATGATTAATATTAATCCATAGGCGTAGAACTCGGGTTTTTTAATATTTGAACTTTCAAATTTCTACGCCAAAGGGGTTTAAGTATAAAATTTAGATTCAGTAACTTATTTGCTACAAAAAAGCTACTCTTAATAAGACTCAATTACTCTCATGGTTTTTGAGAAATTTGTATTTTAATAATAAGTTAATAATAATACGTTGATAATAATAAGTTGATCAATAAATAAATAAGATGACCATGCTTTTTTCTAAGAATAAAATTGGAGATAATGAAGAAGTTATGCAAAGAGTAAATTAATTTTCTTCGTCGGATAAATCTTTGTATGCGTAAAAATGATGGACACGTTGATCACTTTTTATGACATATTTATTTATTTCTGTTCATGTTTTAGTAACTTTACATCATTTTGTAAAAATTACTGCGAATTATTAAAGTACAAATTTCTCAAAAACCATGAGAGTAATCGTGTCTTATAAAGAGTACCTTTTTGGTAGCAAATAAGTTACTAAATCTAAATTTTATACTTTTCTTCCATTGACGTATAAATTTGAAACGTTCAAATATTAAAAAACCCGAGTTCTACGCCTATGGATTAACATTAATCATAATTTTGAAATGGGTTTTTTTGTTCCATAAAACTATGTCAACGTGCCAAATTTTAGCAAAATCGCACAAGCCATTTTAAATTTATAACAAAAAAACGATTTCAAAATTGTAACTTCAGGGCCGTATAACGCCCAAACTAAGAAATTTTGTAAGAAGGTAAGTTTGCTTAAATCGACTTATTTTGGTCTCAGGAACATGTGGTAGGCGTGTGTTAAGTGTCTTTGAGGACACCCTGTATAACTGACAAAAAAGATATAAAATATCTAGCTTACAATGATACAGTGAATCTGTAGTAAAAGGTAATATGGAAATAGATATTCTATAAAACAGTTTTTATGGTGATCCTACAAATTATTTAGATTCAGACAGACACATAAGTTTTTGCTTCAAAAAGTAAGCACAAAAATACAATTGTCCAGCTGATAAATATATTCACGGGGGAGAACTGAAATGAAAAACGACCAGATCCCCTTTTTCATACTATATGTTTTATGTGCACAAAAGTTATATAACTTCCAGTTGAACTGTGCCACAGGCCAGCTAGGGCTGAAATTATTTATTGATTAGGTATATTCAATTTTTATCGCTATTATATAATAGAGTACTTCTTAGTAACTTGTGGTTGTAATTTAGGAAAATTTGATATCCACACAAGATAATAAAATTTATTTGTTAAATTTTAAGCAGCGACATGTTTCGATATATAATTATCATTTTCAAGCCTCTAAATCAGAGGTTTCCAAACTTTTTTTTCTCATAGACCACTTTAAAAATTTTACTGGTTCCGGTGGACCCCCTGCAGCTACATGTCTACCATATTCCCAAAACTCGACAAAAAATGTGAAGATTAGATCTAACTATGGAAATTTGCGTTGCGGCTGAGTTTTAACCACGAATTAACAGTTTTCGAAAAAAAGTGAGAATTGATTGGTTAATTAATTAATTGATTGTGCTGTGAGTGGATGTCAAAAAAGTAAAGTTGGCCAATCAAAAAAGTGATTCCATTTAACTTTACTTTTTTGACATCTACTCAGCACAAGAAACCAATCAATTCTCACTTATTTTATTTAGAAAACTCCCCATTCGGAGTGGTAAAAATAAAAATAGTATATTTTCTTATGTTGTATATTCAAATATGTAATTAGGTATTACACTATTACAAGTAACAGTCGCTGAGCTTCTTAAAATATTATCTGCCTAAATTGATAGGTGAAGTCAAGCCAACATTTTAGTTCTTCACTATCGAAACCAGATAAATTTTCGTAGACCCCCGCTTACGAATTGTGAACCCCCATTTTTTTGTCACGCCAACGTAGACCCCCGTCGAGTCTCCCGTGGACCCCTGGGGGTCCACCTGGACCACTTTGGGAATCAATGCTCTAATTAGCCATACCAAATAATAAATCTAGAAAGATATAAACATAATACATGTGAATTATAATACCAAGTACGCTATCCAATAGGCTACACTGCCCTTGCCATATTTGATTTTGAAAGTGTCCCGCTTAGGATTAATTCCGCTACCGACTGTAAATGTCAGCTATTTTAAATTTAATCGCGAATTTCATGGAGGGGCGAATATATTGTTTTCAATATCGCTAACCCCTAGTTGGAAGGGAAATTTGGTTTTTTTCTATGTTCAAAGGTACTTTATAAAATAAAGTTGTCTCATAACTTTAGAAACTGTCTTGTTTTTCATTTTTAAAAGAATATATATTGATATTGTCTGGATGTCTGTATTTATACGAAGTTACCACAAGATATCCTGCTACAAATTCATTTTGATAAAAGTATTGAATAAAAAAAATAACAGAAGCGTTGCATTGTATACACTAACGTTAGACATTTAAAAAGTCACAAATTATTTATCAGAACCATTAAAGAACAGTTTCTTGTAAATAGACGGTGCATCGGGCCAGATATAGTAGATATTAATTATTTCTCACTTTTTCAAGGTTTATACTTTTTTGCGTCGGGGGTTTTTTAAATTTTTAATTTAATTTTATATACGATGAAATAAAATTGAAACTGTACGCAGTGATTACATTTTATACTTCAGTTCTCTGATAAATGAACTACTGGCTGTCAGGGAAAAAAGCTTCTCTGAAACTGTGTTAGCGGTGGAATTGATTTATAGACAGTTAAGACGTTGATAGATGATGAAATAAAACAACAGAACGCTTATATTAAACCTTCAAAACAGTGAAATAACAAATTGTTTCAAAGTCTGTATCCTCGTTATTGTTTTTATGGTACGTTCTCGATATGACCCTACTTTAGTGTCACATTTTAAATTTAAATTTGAAACAAGCCGTGAGGTGGGTCGTTTATCAGGACTAAAGTGCGACCCTTGAGGTCCACACGACGAACTTCCCAGTTTGAAAAATATTTAATAATAATAATTAAATTAGATATTACACAGAAAAGTAATCATTTTAATCATTAAAACATAATAATTATTATTTATTTTTAACAATAATTTAAAAAAAACGGCTGAACCGATTTTTATAAAATTTATGTCGGATCAAAATGACGTTAACACGCCTCGATTGACACCCTTACGAAGTCGATATAATTTTTTATTCGCGAGATATTGTGTAAAATCTACTTTTTTGGAGTCTATTTTGTTAAGAAAAAAGAACGACTGAACCGATTTTGAAAAAATTTCTTTCAGATCATATTTACGTTAATACGCGTCGATTGGCACCCTAACGTAGTCGACATCATTTTTCATTTTCGAGATTTCGTCTTAGAAAGAAAAAGACACATACGTACACACACACACAAAGACATCTTTCTAAAAATAGTGTAGTGACCTTGAAACATAAAAATTTGTTATACATTTTGATTTCGATTTTCGGATCCATTACAATAACTTCCAATGGGAAGTTAATAAAGAAACTACTGTGTTCACTGTGTTTAAATTCATTTAATGATTTTAAATAGTAATTAATATACATATAAAGTATTACAAGATAATATCTCTGAAAGTACTGGTTGTAGCAAACAAGTTTTGAATAAAAACTGTTTGGTATGTTGGTAAAATAGATTTTCTTCTCGATTGATATGCTGAGGTCGGGTCGAGGCCACATTTTTATCAGACCATGTGGATTTTTCTACGAAATCTTGTAGCCGCTATTGAGACGAATCTAATGACCTGCCATGAGGTTATTCAAGATCACTTCAAGGTCATAAATAAAGAAGTTGTGTAATATGAAAATCAAATAAAACGTAACTATCAAGCAGCTATCAAGTTACTATAAAATAAATGTAAAAATGCTAAATGTAAACAATCGAATCAATTGCGAAACAAGGCTACATTTTAATTAATAATTAATTATTTTCATATAACCTAATTTGCTATTTAATTTGTAAATATCTCAATATTTATTAACTTTAGGTCATATGCACTTTAAAAATTTTCTGTTCACTATTAAATACTGTATCGTATTCTGGAATAAAAATGCACTGTTGCAATTAAAAAATCGAAGCTGACCTTCGCCTGACCTTCACAGCACCACCCATGTTACATCTGATATCACAGTCTTCTGTCCCCCTTGACACTCTATAACTTTTGTATAAAACATTTTTTATGGTTTGTACCGTTTACGAGATATTTCACTACATTGTTTAAGATGTGCCACCCTGTATAAGAACCAGAATTTTGAAAACTATGTAACAAACTGTAATTTTTTTTAATATTTGGTGACAATAAATCTTATCTTATGTAAATATCATGTATGCAGGTTACAATTATCTAAGATTATTATCAAACTAAATTTTCTGACAAAATGTTCTAGGTATGTATATTGTATAATGTATACACAGTGTGAAGTACAAACAATAAGTTGGCAAACAGTTTCACGTAATTATCTGCAGAATTCGGAAACAAATGGCAACGCAAAACAATTACTCCTCCCGTTCACATTCCTTGTGGCTTCTGTGTGTAAACTCTAGAGCTAACGTGCGGTAATAATGCCGCAGCTGAAAGTTTTGTCGCGATGTTGTAAGTGCCGCAGGCTCTAACGCCAAAACATCACTACTAATATCTTGAGATACAGTATTTTCATGAAATATTATGTTGGTATATTTAATGACTTTTCATTTGTTCAAATAAATTGAAGACTCGAGTGGATGACGGAAATATATGTCATAAAATCGCAATGTTAAAAAAAAACACTACCTATAAAAGTATTTTTGCAACACTTGCATCAAAAGTACAATTTTAGATGGTTGTGTACCCTTTGAAAAGCGATTCTTTATGGAAGTTTCTGATGCGTTCGAACGGTAGTGTTTAAAGTAAATTTTAACGCACTCCGTTCTATAAAGTAATACTGTTTTGTTTTACTTTATAACACACGTGCGTAATAAAGTACTTTATTGATTACTTTGCTGTCCTGAGTAAGGAATTTTGCTGGATAGCGGTATGGGAGGGATGCAGACTGCTCTCAACATGTAACAAAAAAAAAAACGGTTACAATTATTATTGCTTCAAGGCTGAAATTGTTTGTATAGCTTGTCGGTGACCCAATAATGCCATTATAATATTTGCAGATCGATTGGTGGTCAGTATCAAAGGGGTGGCAGATCACCCTAAACGTGTCATGTACCCGACGAAATTTATTTTATTAGTTCAAGGTTCAAATTTTAATATGTTGTTACGGTGACTGTTTTAAGCATATATTTCAATTTGCAGAACAAAATGTCGGTATTAACCACTATTTAGGTATTTTTGAAAAAGAGTCGGTTTTTTTAAACTTGAATTAGATTCGATTTGAACAACTCGGACAGCACTGCTATATGAAATACAAGTAAAAGATGAAATTTCTCATAAAGAGAATCGAAATATTGTCATAGCGAAGAAATAAAAAGATTGCAGTGATTTGAGTAGACGAAACCTATATTGCGGTTATAATAATATAAATATTCCTGTAGAACGTAGGTATTTATTATGCCTGCAAAGCTGCTTCATACATTTTTATTATTATGCCAAATGAATAATAAATATTTCAAGCGAAGGATATTACGGTCTGTTTTTCTTTTTTTATTATATTTCATTATTAATTTACTGCTTTAAAATACATATTTGTATGATTATTTTTTTACGTAATAGTAAAATGTAATGTACATTTTTTGACCGAAATATTTTTAAATTATTAATACATGTGATAAATAAATTAGAGATGTTACAGTTATTTAAAAATATACATATATATATATACAGGGTGCTGAATTGCTTTGCGGATAATAGGGATTTAACCCGTAAAATCAAACTTTTGCGATTTCCTGCTTCCCTAATTATTTTAGGAAAAATAAATTGTTTAATGATTTAGATGCAGAATTTTATGTTCTAAAATTTTTATTCGAAGATATTTTTCCTAAAATAATTAGGGAAGCAGGAAATCGCAACTTTGATTTTACGGGTTAAATCCCTATTACCCGCAAAGCAATTCAGCACCCTGTATATATAGTAGGTCAATCGAAAATTTAAAAAAATATATAATATACCTAGTATATGCACACACACACACACAATATTTTATATAATATGCTTTATAACGAATCCTACCGTATAGTTCTGGCCTTGCCAAGTTTCGTAGGTTAATTCCATAGACTTATTTGTATTTTGTTGTAAAATTGTGTATTGTGTGTTATTGGAATAAATTCTTTACTCATTTATTATTTAAGTACATTAACATTTGAAAAATTTTATTTATAAGATTTATAAGAAAAAAATATTTCTCATTGCCCAGAAAAAATATTTTAGGGTTCTAACATAAAAAAATAATATAAGAGCAATAATGATTTAATAAAACATTTGAAAAAATAAATAAAAATGTAATCGCCCGAGCAGGGACTTGAACCCTGGACCCTTGGATTAAAAGTCCAATGCTCTACCGACTGAGCTACCCGGGCTGTACTGAGCGTACCATTAGCCATGGAGGCGTAATTTTCTTAAGTGGTGCTAGTAATACCACGATATAGGTACTAGGTAGTACTTATACAGGGTGTATCACGGGAAACCGAACATAGGGAAAAGTACACAGTACAAATTAGTTAAGATCAGAGATTGCTTTGCCCTCTATATTCATGTAAAACCATGATAATTAATTTAGTTAAGTTAGCCATGTGTATTCTATCTTTGTCACGCTACTCATTTTGCTTATGTTTTCCTTGTTGCACTCATTACTTTTCTATGTATTCAATCCTGTGATACACCCTGTATAATACCTAACGTAACTTTAATAAGTTTATGTATTATGTAACTTAAATTTTATTTACTTACAATTATTATTTCTTTCAATTTGAAGTAAGTTTTAATTGTATTTTCAGTTTATTATTAAAAATAAGAATTAATTTGAAATAGGAACTGGTACATGCCCCAAATAACTCTGGCAGTTGGTGACCTTAAAAAATAGATTCAATGATTGAAAAAATTTTTTGCATGTGGTATAACAAAATACACGTGACATTTATTGTGGTATTATTATATACATTATACAGTTTTTTAAATAGTTTGTTTATTTATTTCTACAAAATATGTCGAAATGTGGGATAATAAGGAACCTTAATAGAATAGTTGACGACTCGAGTTAAACGCTAATGATCTCTGTTGTCGAGCGTCTATAATCTACAATTCATTCATTCATTGAAGACTCGACTGGATAAAGGGGATAAGTCGTATTTTTTCAATTTTCGATTTTTTTACATAAATGAAATTTTTATATTTATGAATAACGTTTAAAATTCATTTTTTAATAATTAAGTGGATTTTGCCATGTGGATTTATATGGCATGTGCATTAGTTTATCCAACTAAAATAGTAATTTATGCAACTAGTGGCTTAAGTGACGGATTATATGACAGTCGCGATTTTGCGGTAAGCATAATATATTTTATAGATATTATAAAAAAAAATGCAAGACATTTTTTTTTTACAAGAATTTGAAATTTTTTTATGACGTCCATTTTATGATGCTGGGTACATTTTTTACATAATAACTACAATGTTTAGTGATAAAACTAGTTGCGCGTCTTCTGTACTTTTTTATAACACTTTTTTATGTCGCGATAAAGATGGGTTTATAGCTTGCAGATTTGTAGTAGAATAAGTAGAGCGGCATGTTTTATTCAAAGTATATACATGAACAATACTTACTGACTAGAATGTTTTTCCTTGTTTACGTCTAACTTTAGGAAAATACTGAAAAACATGTTATGCAATTTATTGATCAGTAGTGGCGTACAGTATTGTCACAGCTACTCCAACTCTCTTAAGGGAGAATACTTGAATTGACACGTAAAAATTT
Source organism: Mongoloraphidia duomilia (assembly GCA_039654895.1). Classification (NCBI taxonomy): domain Eukaryota; kingdom Metazoa; phylum Arthropoda; class Insecta; order Raphidioptera; family Raphidiidae; genus Mongoloraphidia; species Mongoloraphidia duomilia. Next base: position 871,349 of record CM077517.1, read on the forward strand.
CGCTTGTTTTTAGGAGCTTGGGGACAGAAAAAGCTAAAGTTTATAATATTAACATAGCTGGCCGGTTCGGCTTCGTCCGAGTATAAATCGAAATGAACAGCCTATGATAATCCTAACGAACCAACGAATACGTTGGTGAAAGTTTCATTTAAATCGGTCCAGTAGTTTTGGAAATTAGAATCTATATACAAACAAACCAAATTACCTCTTTATAATATAAAAGTATACTTAGATATTATTTAATGGCAAAAGTTGTTTCTTATCAATATTATGAAAATGACTCCTTCAAAGTTAGTGACACGCTTAGTAACAGCCCGGGTAGCTCAGTCGGTAGAGCATTGGACTTTTAATCCAAGGGTCCAGGGTTCAAGTCCCTGCTCGGGCGATTACATTTTTATTTTTTTTTAGATTGTTTTTTTTATCATGTATAGTGTTTGCTGAAGATGAAATCATAGCTTTCGAAATGTAGATCCATCAATAAAACTGTTGTGGTAAGAAGTAACTATTTTTATTTTTGTTTTTAATGAATAACTTTGTTGAACGAATAACAAAATGGTCCATGTTTACTCCTTGACCAAACCTGCCAGCTATCGTATTTACATAACGTAATGTTGAACGTGTAGGGTAATTCATTTCACGTGTAGTGGCGACACTGCTGATGAATTACTGTTAATAACACTGCAGCGAGCGCTGTTTTCCCGCATACTTTTCCCCCATAACTATAGCATATAAATATAACGACAAGGCATTAGGTACTTTTGTAATTACAGAGTCGGAACGACTTGACATATCTAATAATAAAACTTTATTGTAATTTATATTACAATGCGTCATGAAATGTTTGGTCATTCTTCGAGAAAATGCTCTTCGGCTGTTTTGTTTAAAAGGCAAGACCCGGCTCTTCCACCATGCGGTGGAAGAAAAAGGTCATAGCATGGACCGTGTAGAGGTGAAATGATTTAACCTGTCATTTCAAGATGTCACAGAATTGAACCTAAATTAATAAAAATTATTTTTTCCTTTTTAGTGCATTTAAATAAAAGCTTGTCTCTAAAAAGTTTTTTTTACTAATATTTTATTTAATTGTAACTAAGTATGCATATTTTTATAATTGTATTTTTGACTTGTTTCATGTTCTTTGGAGCTTTTCTTAAATAAACTTTATATTTATAAATTCAGCAATATTATAAACACGACTTGGCTACATTATGCACAGCTTTTCGTTTGTTTCGTAATTTTCTTCGATCGATCCCACCCTGTCATTTACATAACATACTATGTATGACGTTACGATATGCTCATTGTAACATGTTGCGTAGCGCCAGTTCCTTTGTACGGCTCTCAACCAACGTAACAGGCTGTCATATATGTTTGTATGTTAACATCTAGATATGACAACGGAAGCAATCCTCTCCGGCTAAATTGAATTATGGTTTACACTTTACAGCATGTCATGTACCGAAATGATCGTTTGGAAACCGTTCACAAACGATCACAAGTTCGGTTGGAACGCTTTAAGAATCGTTAACAAACGATCACAAGTTCGATTGGAACGCATTCTATCTACTGCGAATGAGCGTGACGGTAATATTACGGTATTCAGAGAGGTTGGAACAAAGCTTATGTACCGAAATGATCGTTTGGAAACTGTCCACAAACGATCACAAGTTCGGTTGGAACGCTTTAAGAATCGTTCACAAACGATAACAAGTTCGGTTGGAACGCATTCTATCTACTGCGCATGAGCGTGACGGTAATATTACGGTATTCAGAGTGGTTGGAACAAAGCTTATGTCTTACTCTCAGACAAGCGACTAGGCCCTGCAGTCAGGGTCCATTCTGATTGGTCGAATACTCCATCTTGATGTCGTTCGACACACGCACACACATCTAAACGAACGTAACAACTAACTAGTGAACTCTGTATACTAATATGGATAGTCGATAGCGATTAAAAAATGGTTTTTGTATGTGGAGAATGTTCAAACACATATTCTTCAAGACAGGCATTAATGTTCACAAAATTAAATGAAAACTTCAGATAAGGCTTGTAATCTAATTCTTTCTATAAAAATAGACCAATTTTCTGATATTTAAAAATAAAACTTAATTAAAAAATTTTCCATTCCAAATTCTCAAGAACACACTGTTACTGTATACATTTTGGACATCCTATAATATCTCAAATAATAATATTAAAAAAACTCGGGTCGCAGTGCCAAAACCCTGCCGACAATATAGTGTATTTGCTAATACAGCCATTGTGGTATTATTAATGAACTTAATTTTGTTTTTTGACAAATAATAAAATTTAACCCCTTAATACATCCCTTACAATAATTACATTTTTCTAAATTTCAATATTAGATATGGATTTTATCAGTACAACATCTGCACCAAATTAAATACACCCTTCCATAAGTAAATCCGTATCAACAAATTAGTGTTTTCATAAAATTTGAAAGTCCGGTCCTGTTGGGCCGATTTTATTAAAATTTTAGCAGTACATTTTAAGCTCTACTAAAGAGTTAAATTTCAATTTTGAAACAATTCTGACAATTTTTTCGGTATTTTTGGGCCCAAAAACTTTTTGAAACCCCTAAATAAAACCCTTAAAATGGTCCGATCGGGCCCATTTTAAATAGGCTTCGTGCGGTGATGGATTCCAACGTGCCTACCAAATTTCGTTAAAATCAATTAACTCTTTCGAAAGTTATTGCCCGCACACACATATATATATATATATAAATATGTATATATCATACATATATATATAAACATTTTCAAAAATGGTGGCAAAATGTTCAGGAGGGTATGAAACGTTCAGAAATTTTGGTCCGACCCCTAGGTCCCGCCATCCGACCGACGCCAATAGTGTATGTGCCATATGGCAAATACACTAATTAGGTTATATTTTGAAAAGTCAAAAAATTGATCGACTTTTATAGAAAGAATTAGATTACAAGCCTGAAGTTTTCATTCTAATTTTGTGAACATTAATGCCTGTCTTGAAGAATATGTATTTGAACATCGTCCACATACAAAACCCATTTTTTAATCGCTATCAACTATCCATATTTATACAGAGTTAGTTGTTACGTTCGTTTAGGTGTGTGTACGTGTGTCAAACGACATCAAGCTGGTGCGACCAATCAGAATGGACCCTGACTGCAGGGTCTAGTCGCTTGTCTCACTCTCAGCCACACCGTTACCCTACTGTAGCTATTCGAATATCATACAATAAACAATTTGTAGCAAAAATGTAATAGTAGTGTTACGGATCACCCTGTATATAAACGGCAGGCAAGAGTTCTGAGAAACGGGGTCTGCTTACTGAACAACTGGTACCTGCGCGAAAGTTCTAGAGAAAGCGAGAACACACTAGGCTTACGCCACGCAGCATATATAAACAGCCAGTACGAGTGAGTGAGGAATCAGTCAACGGTGAGTCACGCTTTCAAGTCTACGGTGGAGCAGTAATATAAATAGTGCCGTGATATAAATAACCAAATTAATAAAATAAATATAGTGTAGTGGTAATAATTACGAATTATTGTATACAGTTGTTTTGTTTTGCTTTGTAATTACTGTTTAGTTATTGTTTACTTGTGTTGATTGTTAGAATTGACTTTTCGTTGTTGCGTTCATTATTATTGTGTTTTTAATTATTGTAACGAAATATTTATTCCGCCAACTCAGAAAACAGTTTTGTAACAGTAGATTGTATATCTAGTTGCGTATGGGGTATATTACTAACGAGTAGATACAGTATGTTAACAGTCACGCGAGTCATAATATCATTGCGAACGAGATATTATATATGGTGTTTCTTGTCATACACTCATTCCCCAATAAAATAACTGCTTTTCACTTCATTTTCAGTATTTTCAAAAATCTTGACAGTTCACTTGTGTAGCAAATTTCACATCTAATAAAAGGCTGTCGCGCGCACAATAAACCGAAATTACTTTTGTTTTACTATCCCGCAAAACGCCCTCCTTTACATGCATGTAAAGCTTCAGTTATTTCATAGGGAATATTTTAGTCGGCATTTTCGCATCATAGCATTAAAGTGTCATATTATCTTCAACATGAAGTAAGTACTCTGTATGGGTAGTACTCGTATCTCTGAAGTGATGGCAACACTGTTTGTTACACTCATTAAAACAAAACACGCACGTAACCGCTTACATCATCCAAGTGTAACTATATTCATTTTCGTTCAGATCGTCGGCTGTTTTTAATTAACTCATTAAATTCTGTGATTTTATGATATAAATATTAACGACTATATACATTGGAGATTAAGAAAAAAAATTCACCGAAACATGTTCTTCCACAAAAAAGCTTGCAAAATACAAGAAAAATTATCCCTATTATAGGGATAATTGATCAACTATTTAAAATTAATTATTTTTATCTCGCGCAGAAATAAAAATAAAATGAGAACTTTGAATATAAAAGATATTTTTTTCTTCAGTCCTTTTTGGCTGGTGATAGGTTTTTGTCATGTTATAAATCTGTATAAAATACAGTAATTTATTTTCAACTGCGGATTTGAGATAGCGCGTTTATAGTGCTCTGTATGCAAAAAAATAAATTGTGTTTATTTTTTGCGTCAACAAAACAATTTTTTTTAAGATTTACTTTTCATCGGCGTTGCGCCAGATTTCCTCTGAAAATTCTCCAATCGAGAATTTATACAGAGGAGTGTTCTAGGAACTTCTTTTTTACCATCGGCAAAGGATTGCTGAATAATAAATGAATTTATATTATAGCACACCTCAAGATGCTACGCCGCTGACTACAATAGAAGCGTCGAAAATAGGTCACAGTGGTGAGGCGTGGAATGACGTCGAAGATACGAGTAACCATCGGAATATTCTGGAAAGCGCGCGAGCGTGCTGGGCCAAGCTGCTCGAACTATATAAGCGAGGTACAAGGGAGTCAGGCAGTCAGTCGTGAATCAGTGTCGAGTTGAATTGCGAACATAAATACAGTATATAAATAGTTATTGTTCAGTGTTATTGAAGTGCTTCACTTTGTTTAAGAATTACTGTTCGTTATTATTATTGTATATAGTTGTTATTGTTGCATTTTATTAATTCTTGTAAATAAATAATTTATTCCGCCAACACGGAAAACAGTTTTGTTACAATATTATTGGACGAGTTAATGTTGATGATTTTAAAAATAAATGAAGAACAGTCTAAAACTCAACCAAACCCAACGTCTATATTTCAATTAATTTAGTACAAGAACGTAGACATTGCAAGTTATAATACCAGCTGTTATTCAAGAATGCGGTTGAAAAGATGTGAATTAATGTAGTAAATAAAGAAAAGGCTCTCATAAATGAACATTCCAATACTCAAACAAAGACAGCGCGAAATTGACGGAAAATGTTGGTAAAAATACAAATACAATATAATCCATTGTACCCATTCATTGGTTTCATTAAAAAACACCAACGTTTCATCGTACCAGAGTTCAGATTTGGGAATACTCTGCAAATATGTTTTTTAAAGAACTAGCTGCCAAGGTTATCTGGGTCTAGTACAATCACTGATGTTTTCAGTATATTATTTTTTGAAGCTATGCTTCTATAGGCGCGTTAGACGATTTCTGGCAGGGGTTAAATTTTTAGATTCGCGTCACGTCACGCTCATGTTATTAAAAGTATATCTATAGCTATGGTCAGCGATGAAAGTAATATACTAGCGCACGCGAAGTGGCCTATGTAAAATTAATGTCTGAGTTTTATAGGACACAAAAAATAAAATGGCGTCAGATTTCAAAATGGCGGCCATATGTACTTTTGTAAAAATTATCCGATTTTTTGAAAATTGATATTTAAGAGTTTTATAGGACACTAAAAAATAAAATGACCTCAGATTTCAAAATGGCGGCTATATGTACTTTCGTAAAAATTATCCGATCTTTTTGAAAATTGATATTTAAGAATTTTATAGGACACAAAAAAATAAAATGGCGTCAGATTTCAAAATGGCGGCCATAATATGTACTTTTGTAAAAATTATCCGATCTTTTTGAAAATTGATATTTAAGAGTTTTATAGGACACAAAAAAATAAAATGGCGTCAGATTTCAAAATGGCGGCTATATGTACTTTTGTAAAAATTATCCAATCTTTTTGAAAATTGATATTTAAGAATTTTATAGGACACAAAAAATAAAATTGCATCAGATTTCAAAATGACGGTCAAATAATAACTTTTCAATTATTGTATTGTCTATAGCTTTGATAAATTCGGTTTTATATACAATGCGTAAAAAGCATAGCTTCTGTTGGGTGTCCCATGACACTTCTTGACTTTTTTTTAATTTATGGTCGTGACTTTCAACTTTTGTTTCGCGAAATCCGAAGGTTCCACAAAGCAATTTCAAGGGTCACACAAATTTTTAGATTTAAAATCAGAGCTGGGCAGTGCTGTGAACATTGTTCTTCCAATAATGCTTAAAGCATTTTGTAAAACAGATGCTCGACGCTTTGAGCAATTGCACAAAAACTTGCTGCTTATTAAGCAAATAAACGAAAGTGCTTGATGCTCGGTGCTTCAAGCGTTTAGGTTCGGTGCTTTGCCCAGCGCTGTTTAAAATCAATAACATTTTAATTGTTTATTGTGATAATGAGGTTCATATTATTTTATGTCTTTTTATATTTAATTATATGTTTATTATTACTTGTTTTGGTATAAAACACAATTTTTAATTCTTGAGAGTTCCAGAAAAGGTTATTTTATTTTGTCAAGCTCCAGAGCTTTATAAAAACTGAAAAAAACCACCGAATTTATGTTTTTATATTAGGTATGCATATTGCATTCTACCTGTTTTTAATTTTAAACTACCTACTTACAAAATGAAAGCACAAATTTAAATTAAATGTATTTCAACATCTTGGAATATTCTTTCAGTATATACGTACATAGTGGAGTTTTTTTGTTCCTTATCGACTGTCAATGTAAGGATTTTCCGTTTTATTAAAAAGAAAGATATTGTAGATTTACTGCTTTTCAACATCGGCTAAGGTCGTTGAAGTTAAGGCGAAAGGGAATCAGTTTCTACTGTTGGGAATTCAAATATATTAAAGTTTTACCCTCGCCAACAGAATTTCTTATCATGAAATCTTTGAATCTGTATTATTAAAAAAATATAATATTATACTTTTACTACCTTACGCAATTAATGTTATTATTATCGATTACTAAAATATTTCATACTAGCGGCCCGCTATGAATTTAAAATTTATTAATACATTTCCACTCGCTTCGCTCGTTCGCTCGAATTTATGATTATTTAAAACATTACTCTCTCGCTTCGCTCGTTCACTATGAATTTATAATTTATTAATACATTACTCACTCGCCTCGCTCGTTCGCTCGAATTTATGATTATTTAAAACAATACTCTCTCGCTTCGCTCGTTCACTATGAATTTATAATTTATTAATACATTACTCACTCGCTTCGTTCGTTCGCTCGAATTTATGATTATTTAAAACATTACTCTCTCGCTTCGCTCATTCGCCCGAATTTATGATTATTTAAAAGATTACTCTCTCGTTTCGCTCGTTCGCTCGAATTTATGATTATTTAAAACATTACTCTCTCGCTTCGTTCGTTCGCTCGAATTTATAATTTATTAATACATTACTCACTAGCTTCGCTCGTTCGCTTGAATTTATGATTATTTAAAACATTACTCTCTCGCTTCGCTCGTTAGCCCGAATTTATGATTATTTAAAACATTTCTCTCTCGCTTCGCTCGTTCGCTCGAATTGAGGTGGGAAGTAAAAATGAGCATTCGTTAGTGTACTTACATTTGTTTTACTTCTATGCTTATTTTATTTTGGGGGAGGGGGACTATTTATGGGGTCCCACTGTTGAATAACAATTGAGTACTGAACAACATTTCAAGTTTCAAACTTAACTTTCGCTTTCTCTTTCCTTTTGGGATTACAACTTGCACTTGTAAAACAAACTGTTTCTATAATTCTATCCAGTTGTTAGCTACTTTCTTTTCTGCGAATAAATCTATTATGTATATCTGAAGGCATATTTCATGACCATAAACTGACCGTCATTAAAATGTTACGACTCGACATTAAATAATTACATGTACCTACTATTTTATGGTTGTACAATAGATAAATGATTTTGGAAGTAAAACTTCGTCGAGGACAGTATAGCCTAGTGGTTAGCGTGCTTAGTGCCGCAACCACTGAACTGGACTGCCGTGGGTTCGAATTCCACCTGCGCTCATGGATGTTTTGTGGTGTTATTTAGTTTTAAGATAGTTGTTATTTAGTGTAGTTGAAAGACGCTAATGACCTGAGATGTCGACGCGTCTATAATCTACAATAAATAAAATTTCGTCGGTCGTGTTTTGCACTTTTACGGTAGAGTAAGAGCGATGACAACAGCGATTTGTGCCGACTCGACAGCCGAGGCGATTGCCGACTCGACGATAACACACACAGCGGTGTCAACTCGGCAGCCAGGCGTTTCTTGTGGAGAACGACGTGTCGAGGCGGCTGAGAGTCGGCTTTCAGTCGGCAGGCAATTCTCGCCGCGGTGTGTGTTTTGCATCATTGAAAAACATTAACAAAAAATTGTTAAATTGTGTTTTAAAGACCACCAACAGCTAAGGTTATTTGGGCCTAGCACCAATTCATATTTTCAATTCATTATTTTTTTTTATAATAAATTGAAAATCCAGTTGACACTTTTACCAGCTCTCGGGCTAAAACCCGGGAAGACTTGTAATAGAGGAACCATAGCAACGCCATGTAAACAATAGCACTGCTACACGCTCGGCAAAACATTAACATACTAGCATTTAAAAAAAAACTATTTTTCGATTAAAACGAATTTAAGATACAGGCTGAAACCTTTAATAATAATTGGGTTCAAGATAATCGGGCTCTACTATACTATTAAACAAACTGATGTAGGTACATAATGTAGAAATGAAGATCATATGAAGCACGTTATGTACAGCACACATATACACAAAGGAGTGCGTTCTGAAGACGAAGGAGATCAGTAGTACATCGGGGGTGGTAGCCCTGCCCCCGGGATGGGATGGCGGATAATGGCAACATTCAGAATACGTCGATGTATATATGTGGCTAGGAAGCAAAATCGTTTATGTCCAATTTTTGGCAAAATAAGATTAATAACGATTTATAATGAAAGAAAAAAAAGGGTGTGGGTCTCGGGACCCCCGACAGATGTGAAACATCAAAGAAAACGTTATTGAACTCGGTGGTATTCTCTATGTAGTATAGTATATATTTTTACTTCCCACCTCTACTATGGTAGGGAAGTAATGGATTCAGTCCGAAAACAATATTTCGAGATTTTAACAGATTTTCACGTTTTGAGACCCTAGCAATCGTTTAAGATCATTTTCTGACTGATGTCTGTATGTGTGTGTGTATGTGTGTATGTGTGTGTGTGTGTATGTGGTCAATTTTTCGCCTTCGATATCTTAAGAACGGAACAACATACGGGCATGCCGATTGTTCTATTGTGTTTATCAGCCTTTAACTTAGATCTGATTAGATTTTGAGTCAAATCGGTTCAGTGGATCCTGAGATATTCAAAAAAACGTCCTCAATGTCACGTATTAACATAGGTAAAAAAAAATATAAATGAATTCTAGATGTTATAATATGAAAAAAATGTAAATATTTTTTTTCTCTAAAATGTATAGTTTTCGAGAAAAAAAATATTTTACTAAAAAAAATAAAAATTGTACGTAAATCAAGGTAACCATGATTTTTGCTATATTAAGCTAGCCATCAATAGATCACCAAACAAAAAAGAGGGCCATGCTTTTTTCAAAGAATAAAAATTAAATTGTGTTTTAAAGACCACCAACAGCTAAGGTTATTTGGGCCTAGTCAAAGAATAAAAAAAAGAGTGTTTATTTTTTGCAAATATTTACTAGGTGGGAAGTATAGGACTGGTCATCAGTCGAATTTTTTCAAAAGCAGCAACTAACTGTTATGCTGACGTAATCCTATATACACGCCTGAGCCAAGAGAGAGAGAGAGAGCCGCAGTGGTGGGGAGAACAGCAGCGAAGGAGCGGACCAAACATTTCGTTTTATCCAAGTGTGCAAGCTTTCACGGCCGGCAGTTGTAGACGAAACGTCAGGTAGAAATACCACCGGACCACGGCCTACAAGCCCGGAAACCATGAAGACTTGAAACATTTCGTTGCATATTTCCCCTCAAGCGGCTGTTCACAGCCCGACATAAGATGTTTCACATCAAAAATCAGCTATTCTAATAATTTGTTCATAGATTATAAAAATTCTGCGAGTAATAATCTATTATAGAATATGATCAACGCGGAACTTCATTAATTCCATAGCACAATTAGAATAAGATGGACAATTTTGTGAGCACAAGAGGAGGACTTTGTCATGTGTATGGAAATATTGCGGGAAATATTGAAAAACATTAATAAACATTGACAAATTGGTTGAGGCTTTCGCGGCCAGTTGATGAGCTGGTGTTGTCCTGATTCGGGTCTATAGGCCGTCGTTGGTTGGAATTGCTTCCTAACGTTTCGCTAGCACGAGTGGTGAGCTTCTTCAGAGGTCCTTCCATCTCCGATGCTGGATGTAAAAACGTTAGGAAGCAATTCCAACCAACGACGGCCTATAAATAGACCCGAATCAGGACAATACCAGCTCATCAACTGGCCGCGAAAGCCTCAACCAATCTGTAAGACTGATGTAGAATTCAGCATCGGAGATGGAAGGACCTTTGAAGAAGCTCACCACTCGTGCTAGCGAAACGTTAGGAAGCAATTCCAACCAACGACGGCCTATAGACCCGAATCAGGACAACACCAGCTCATGAATAAACATTTTTGATATGAGAGGTTTTGGCTTGAAATACCAGATATAAAGCATGCATATTACAGCCATTACACGGCCAATATATTATATATTTTCCAGGTCGTTTGTACTCGATGGAGTATAATGTCGATATATTTCTACCAGCGTAACAAAGTATTGTATAGATCGTTCAATTTATTGTCGAGTAGGCTTTGTAAATCAATATTATATGGCTGATGTCAGTTGTTTTCAAACCATTGATGCATGCAGGGCTGTTCGCGAAAAAGTACACAAGATAAAATGTCATCGAAAGGATTTACGGTTTTCACTTCAGTGGCAGAAAGTAATTCCAAAAGATTATATTTTTTAACTGCAATACAGTTTTTTCCCATCATCAGGAATTACGCGGGGATTGCATTTCGAAGAATGTGTGTTTTAAAATCCCGCCTCTTCGCAGAAGACATTTTTTTGATAGTGTAGCAAACCCCAAGATGTTACGCCACTGTCTACAATAGAAGCGACGAGAAGGAAAGGTCACAGTGGTGAGGCATGGAATGGTATCGAAGATAAGAGTACCTGTCAGAATGTTCTGGAAAGCGCTAGAACGCGCTGTGTTTAAGCCACGCAGCTCTATATAAGCAGGGAGACGTCGGGAGTGAGTCAGTCAGTCGTGAATCAGTGTCGTGTTAAACAGCGAAAATAAGTAGAGTATATAAATATAGTTATTTGTTCAGTGTTATTTAAGTGTTTCACTTTGTTTAAGAATTACTGTTTCGTTATTATTATTGTGCTGATTGTTAGAATTGATATATAGTTGTTGCGTTTATTGTTATTGAATTGTTAATTATATTAAATAAATATTTATTCCGTCTTGTGAATTCCTGTGTTTTAACACGACGCGTTTCAGCAACGAGTTGCTATCTTCAGGTGTGGTTAAATAGATAGCAGCTCGTTGCTGAAACGCGTCGTGTTAAAACACAGGAAGTCACAAGACGGTCATCAAAAAATACAAGGTATTTCTAATACTTCATAATATTCATATAGTGACTTGGAGACCCAACACTCTAAAAATGTATCTTATTTGTAGTCATCTGTGTTCAAGGCCATTGCCGATTACCTGTAAAACTCCTATGCTCACAAAATTGCCTACTTTATGCTAATTTTCAATTATTCTTCCATTCGCACATTGCTATAATTCATGTCATATTTCCTGGAATTTTAACGCCAATCAAGGTTTTTCATGTACAAATACGTACATTTTATTGCAGCAAGATAAATATTTTCATGGATATAAAACGCAAACCATTTTATAGCACGGACAAAAAGTATACTGTTATTGAGAGGATAAATGTAAACAGCATGAACAAATACAAAAGGAAGAAAATATGATTGCGCTGTGTAAACCAATCTGTTTCTTTTGATTACTTCTGTCCATGAATACTTTATAATGTCCAGTTTATTTATGTCACACATACAAAGTAAACAAAATATGTCGTGCTTAATATAATTAAATTATTACTTTCTAAAGAACAGCCGCCCCTATACAGCTGAAGTGAATACACAGGATGCTTCAGGAGGAATGGTAAATATTTTGGTATGTTGTTTTTATCCAGGTGTGCAAGCTTTGTTTTTGATGTGAAACATCTTATGTCGGGCTGTGAACAGCCGCGTGAGGGGAAATATGCAACGAAATTTATGGTCCGCTCCTTCGCTGCTGTTCTCCCCACCACTGCGGCACTTCTCTCTCGGCTTCCGCGCGCTCGGGCACGGGAAGAGAGAGAGAGAGTATACATACGAACGTACTGTATAGCAAAAGTATATGTATACACGTTTAGGTATGTAATATAGATACTTCGCTGTGTATTTAGTTGCGTTTCTGGCTCAGACGTGTCATCAATAATTCTGAGTAGAAAAGTTTATATAAACATGCGTCCAATTATGCCGTTTGAATCTGATGCTTAAACCGGTAATAAAGAGCAAATGTCTTTCAAGTAGACTGCGATACACACTCGCCAAGGCTCGTGTGTGCTCGCCTACTACTTGTGCTGAAAATATCGCGCCTGACGTATAAAGATGTATTTAGCACACGAGTTACACAATACACTATTAAAAAACAAATGACGCTTTAAAACTATAACAATCCTGATAACCTATCTTAAAAAATTCGACTGATGACCAGTCCTATACTTCCCACCTAGTAAATATTTGCAAAAAATAAACACTCTTTTTTTTATTCTTTGACTAGGCCCAAATAACCTTAGCTGTTGGTGGTCTTTAAAACACAATTTAATTTTTATTCTTTGAAAAAAGCATGGCCCTCTTTTTTGTTTGGTGATCTATTGATGGCTAGCTTAATATAGCAAAAATCATGGTTACATTGATTTACGTACAATTTTTATTTTTTTTAGTAAAATATTTTTTTTCTCGAAAACTATACATTTTAGAGAAAAAAAATATTTACATTTTTTTCATATTATAACATCTAGAATTCATTTATATTTTTTTTTACCTATGTTAATACGTGACATTGAGGACGTTTTTTTGAATATCTCAGGATCCACTGAACCGATTTGACTCAAAATCTAATCAGATCTAAGTTAAAGGCTGATAAACACAATAGAACAATCGGCATGCCCGTATGTTGTTCCGTTCTTAAGATATCGAAGGCGAAAAATTGACCACATACACACACACACACATACACACATACAGACATCAGTCAGAAAATGATCTTAAACGATTGCTAGGGTCTCAAAACGTGAAAATCTGTTAAAATCTCGAAATATTGTTTTCGGACTGAATCCATTACTTCCCTACCATAGTAGAGGTGGGAAGTAAAAATGATATTTCTACGAAAATAAAAATCACGAATATGGTATATACCATATTTGGATATTATAAAAAATAAGACGTTAGTATGTAATTAAATAAAAAGAAATGAATGGTATGCGAATAAAATATAAACGTTATGGATCACGAAATAACTATTACAATGATCAAATCAAATAAAATCACAAATAACAATTTAATAGAATGTTGCAATATCACGAATGGAGCATATAAGCGGAGATTGGAAAATTATATACCTACCTATTACAGTAAAATTCTCATTTTAGCACGAATAATGTTAAGGTCAGCGATTTTTGAATTAATATCAATAGCATCTTACTAAATATCTTCTACGATAGCTCTTTTAATAGTGAGGTCGCTTAGAGCTGTATTTCAAGATTACCGATATCTGGCGGATAAAAGCACCAAATTTGGTATGATGGTACCTTAGGGTATACTAATAAATGTTAGCCTAGGAGCCATCTGAAATTTCTAAAAGACAACTTTTGGCGGCCGAAAAACCACGAAATTTTACCACCTTTATTACTTTTTTCGAAATATCTCAGAAACGATCGACTTAAGCAATTCTTTCACTATGTAATGTTGTAAAGAGGATTATATTTCCTACAATTTTCATTCCCACAACTTTTCTGTGGTACTAATGGTAAGCGCGCTACAGCTTCTTGAAAATTACGCACTTTTTGTAACCTTGGTAACCAATTGTTATAATGTTAAGTCCTTTTCAATAGCTTTATTTATTGTGTTCTTCATCGAATTTTAAATTGAAAATAATTATGTTCATAAAGCAAGGAACGCCCTAAACCGTGCTTTTTGTCCCATTTCGATATCTTTAAAAATTGAGAAGCTATAGACAGTCAAAGTTGAAATCATCACACAGTTTTACGTGTTCTTTTTTACACGCGTTTCGAGTCCTTCTGCTGGGAAAAGTTATCTCCACTGGATTATTACGTACCTATCTGAGAGAAATACAATAACTGAAATATGTACATTTCGCGTACGAAATACGAGTATATAGTTCTTCTGAAACATGATTATTATCCACGAAAAACTTAAATCACTTTTGTGACGACACAAGTTTTGATTTTCTTATTCACGACACGTTCGCGTCGATCGCACTAAGTCAGTTAATGTTTTATTAACTTCCCATTGGAAGTTATTGTAATGGGTCCGAAAATCGAAATCAAAATGTATAACAAATTTTTATGTTTCAAGGTCACTACACTATTTTTAGAAAGATGTCTGTGGGTGTGTATGTGTCCATTTGTTTCTAAGACGAAATTTTGAGAATGAAAAATGATATCGACTACGTTAGGGTGCCAATCGACGCGTGTTAACGTAAATATGATCTGAAATTTTTTTTTCAAAATCGGTTCAGCCGTTCTTTTTTCTTAACCAAATATACTCCAAAAAAGTAGATTTTACACAATATCTCGCGAATAAAAAATTAAATCGACTTCGTAAGCATGTCAATCGAGGCGTGTTAACGTCATTTTGATCCGACATAAATTTTATAAAAATCGGTTCAGCCGTTTTTTTTTTTTAATTATTGTTAAAAATAAATAATAATTATGTTTTAATGATTAAAATGATTATTTTTCTGTGTAATATCTAATTTAATTATTATTATTAAATATTTATCAAACTGGGAAGTTCGTCGTGTGGACCTCAAGGGTCGCACTTTAGTTCTAATAAACGACCCACCTCACGGCTTGCTTTTTTAAGAATGTTTCAAGTCTGTTTTCTGTAATTTATTTCAAAGAAAGTTTCGTTGTAAGCACATCTTTTTTTCCGCTGGCTGCAACGATGACATCGACATAACACCAGACAACTAATTGGATGTCTGACTGGAATGCAGACTTACAAAGTGGCCGATGCCCTTTTTGTTGCATTTCACAGTGGCGCATTAAACTAGAAAACGCGGTCAAAACTCAAAAGTGGGTAATTTTCAGGTCCCAGAAATGCAGCAAATATAACTCGTATTCCCCCTCCCTCCCGCCTAAAACTTTATTACACGCTCCCGGTCGTATTTTTGTTCCGAGTACAGATTTTTTGCGTTACAGGCCAAACTTTAAGTTTAGGCCACACGCATACCCATCAGAATATTAGATGGTGTTACGTCAGTTCTACTGAAAAAGTTTTTCAATATTTTAAAAAAGTGACGCATGTTTTAATTTAATTTTTAGTTTACGAGATATGGACGTATATTTTGCGGCCCACTGTGTATTAGTTGCATTTTGTTTTATTATTTTATTATGGCGGCGCGACGCTACGCGAAAGCTTTAAGTATAGGTTAGGTAGTATGCAGAAAATTGCATGTCACTGTCAAACGTGCCATGCGCTGAAAATATGTTTCTTTCACGTGATAAGTATATTAGTTTCTGACTGTCAAATTAACCTGTAACTGCCTTGTTTTTTTAAAACAATGATTATTATAGATAATTACAAGTATAGATAATTACAAGTATAGATAATTATATTCTTAATTAACGCCACACCTAACAATTTAAAATAAAACTTGATAAATTATTTTATCTTAAATAAATATTATACTTGGTACTTTCTAGGAAAAAATTCTTTTCCAGTTACAGGTATTATTTTTCCTGTTCTTTAAAAAGAACCTGTTCTAAGTAACTGTTATGAAATAAGTTATTGTAATGGGTCCGAAAATCGAAATCAAAATGTATAACAAATTTGTATGTTCAAGGTCACTACACTGTGTGTGTGTGTGTGTGTGCGTGCACGTATGTGTCCATTTCTTTCTAAGACGAAATCTCGAGAATGAAAAATGATATCGACTACGTTAGGGGGCCAATCGACGCGTATTAACATAAATAGGATTTGAAAGACATTTTTTCAAAATCGGTTCAGCCGTTCTTTTTTCTTAACCAAATAGACTCCAAAAAAGTATAGATTTTACACAATATCTCGCGAATAAAAATTATATCGACTTCGTAAGGGTGTCAATCGAGGCGTGTTAACGTCATTTTGATCCGATATAATTTTTTTAAAAATCGGTTCAGTCGTTTTTTTTTTTTAATTATTGTTAAAAATAAATAATAATTATGTTTTAATGATTAAAATGATTACTTTTCTGTGTAATATCTAATTTAATTATTATTATTAAATATTTATCAAACTGAGAAGTTCGTCGTGTGGACCTCAAGGGTCGCACTTTAGTCCTAATAAACGACCCACCTCACGTCTTGTTTTCTAGAATGCTTTTCTAAATAAAATTTTAGTTTGTTCTCAAAACATTAGCAGCGTCATTTTATAGCTGGATAACGTAATGTACCGCACATGAAAAATAATAAACTATTGCTAGACGACAAGGACGCGTCGACTTTATTATTCATATATAGTATTTCGACGTGTTTTCCTGTTATACAAACAAATGTTCCTGTATACCAGTGGTTTCAAATCGGTGGTAAAAAAATCAAGTTATAATTAAAATGTTGATAAAACTTGGTTAGATATAGACCGCGCCGTATCTAGTGGTTGGCGGGGATGGTCCGCATTAGAGCGCCCGAAGCAAAGGGGCGCCCCATCCACCGAGTGACAGTAAAATCTATGTTATTGCAAAATACAAATTTCAAACATCACAAGCCGTTTGTAAAAATTACGCTGCTTTGTCTGTTTACAAGCTTTTATTTAACTTGCAATGTATGTTAGTTTGTTTGTTTGTGTGTTTGTTTAGGTCAAATCTTGCAAGTCAATTTTGAACGACTTCCACGTATCCGATCGATTTGAAATTTTGTACACATATGTATTCCCGATGACAATACATGAATAAATCGTTTTTAGAAATAAATTAAACCCCTAAGGGGTTCAACGGGGATGTAGGGGTTTTTTTTACTAATCAACACCCAGTCCAAATCGCTGAAGCTAGAAACTTGAAATTTAGACAGTCGGTTCCTTTTCTGACGTAAGCATCCACTAAGAAAGGATTTTTCGAAATTCAACCACTACGGGTGTCAAAGGGGGGTAAAATTTTGAAAGACTAAAATGAATAAAATAAACTATTTGTAAAAAAACTTTTTAGAGACAAGCTTTTATTGAAATGCACTAAAAAGGAAAAAATAATTTTTAATAATTTAGGTTTATAATAATTTTTAACTATTAAATATTATTTTTTCCTTTTTAGTACATTTCAATAAAAGCTTGTCTCTAAAAAGTTTTTTTTACTAATATTTCATTTTTTAATTTCAATAATTAACAATAATAATAATACCGAAAATAGAAATTGGTACTAGGTCTAAACAACCTCGGCAGTGCATGGTCTTTAAAAATAAATAACGAGTTAAACCATAAGTTTGAGGCCGCAGTAAAAACTCACGCGCTGTGTCATTTCCCTCTAACAACTATACAAACGATATTTCCACATCCTGCATATAGCTCTATTTCAGAAGCTATACAGCTCTAGTAATGTGGAGTCACGTGTAGCCAGAGCTATACATAAGGCGTTGAATTTTTTTTGTTATCCCAAGCCAAAGAAAAAATCGTATATTGAAAAAAAGCTTAACAGAATTAGAAGTCGCATCTAAAACACTCTAGTATTTTCATTTTATTTATTGTGTATTTTTTTGAAAAAAGAATAAAACCGAGTACCTAATGTGCTTGTGTATAAAACATCCATTAATATTTTATAGCACAAAAGAGTTTTAAAAATAAATGGCTAGTCTAGAGATATTGCAACGTAAGTATATATTATGCTGATCGTTAAAAAATATAAAAGAACTGAATTGAATTTTTCTAAAGCAAACAGAAAGATCAATGATAAAGAGTATAAGGTACTAGGAAAGGGATACCTATCTTGATTATTCCAAATTTATGTGCGTAATAGAATAGTTAAGTGATACCTATTACCTACTCAGGTTCCAGAATATGAAAAACAAAACATTTTTACGGGCGTCCCTCCTCTTCGTGCCTGTGGCCAAATTAATGATGTAGTGTTTGTGGCGGTAATTTAATTATTATAGACATAGAGTCTATGGTAAATACTAACTTTAAATTTGAGAGAGCCATTTTCTGACACCTTGATTCGGAATTTGTATGATTCTTCAGGTATTGGGAACTGACGAACTGAGACATGACATCTGGTGGCAAAAACTTAAACTATCATAATATTGTAACTGTCTAGTTAGTGTAATTAATGGTGTTAACATTGACATTTAAATTTAATTAATTATTAAATAAAAAAGTTAAAATGGAAGTTGAACGTTTTCTGGAACGTACAAAATCCTTACATTAATGTGTTATGTAATGTTTGATTAATTTCAGTGATAATCATTATATCCATGATTATTGATTAACTACTTATACCTGTTATTATTAGACATAAATCACTTCATTAAATGCTTTTGATCATGCGATAAAAACATGTCATTATTTTTATTCCGTTAGAATTAAAAAAAGATTTTATTACGATTCTAAAAATAATAAATGTTATTTTTGTACAGACAAATTAATGATGTTAATTTTATTATTCCCGTTTCGTTATTTAAATAACATTTCTTTTTTGTCCTTCCGTTTTCGTGTTCTCATAAAGAGTAAAAAAAATGAAATGTTCTTTCATGAACATAATTTAAATTTCTTTTAAAACTAAATGTGTTTAAATGAAATATTCTAACAATATATCGTATATACATGTTATTATACCATAAAATTTTATTTTTATAACAAAGAGATTTCACGACAAAGGTCTTCTCTCCTCCATTTCAGAAATAAAGCTGGTATTCATGCATACGTATAGTGTAGTTTAAATAAGTTTAATAATTGTAGCGCAAGTGTTTAGCAACTGGGAGTACCAGGCTTTACAATATAACATCTAAACTAATATTATAAAATTGGTAAATTCTGCACTTTGTACAATAGAAGCACTACTGGGTATCGATCGATATGTTCGTATATATAGTAACGCGCCTACAAAGTCCACATCATGAGAGAGTCATGTTTTTAATGATTTATACAGAAGTTAATAACTTTAATAAAAATAAACTAAATCGTAACTTAGTCTGTAATTGTAAAGTTCTAACGATTAGAAGAGCGAATTTTTCGTTTTCATAATTTTTTTTCTGTTTTTCAAATTTCAATCTATCTATATCTAATTGTTTGGTTGAACGCGCTAATCTCAGGAACTACCAGTCCGATTTGAAAAATTTTTTTTGTTAGATAGCCCATTTATCGAGGAAGGCTATAGGCTATACAGTGTGTCCACAGACTCATCCTCAACATGGGGATCTCCGTTGTTATGGGAGATAGAGATTTGGTTAAATGAGACAAAATGTGCAGAATCTCCAGTACTACTACCCTGCGTAGTCAAACTTTCCATATTTTGCTTGGTTCGCGACCGACAGTTGAAAAACGAGATTTACCCATTTTCGTTTTTTGTTTATAACTCGCTTATTAAGTAAGTTATAA
Source organism: Mongoloraphidia duomilia (assembly GCA_039654895.1). Lineage (NCBI taxonomy): Eukaryota > Metazoa > Arthropoda > Insecta > Raphidioptera > Raphidiidae > Mongoloraphidia > Mongoloraphidia duomilia. The sequence continues at coordinate 891,491 of CM077517.1, forward strand.
AAAAAATATTTTCACTTTCTTAAGGCCGTTTTTTATGAAGATTTCAAATCTCTTTTCATATATTTATTTACTTTTATAGTTTTAGAGATACTTGTATTAACTTTGTTTTTTTAAATACACGTCAAAGATGGCCATGACACCATTTGAAAGAGATTTTTTTTCTCTTTAATTTGATATGAGGGTTGATGGATTTATTTTCAAAAATAACAGAGTTATACGTAAAACACTGATTTTTAATAGTAGGCTATGCTAAATTAATTGATAAAACAACAGAAGGCTTAGCAAACAGTTGAAATTCACGTTGGTTTAGTAAACAGCTGTTTTGTTTTAGCTGTCAAAGTGTAGTTTGTTGCTAATTTGTCAGTTTACTAAGTGATTTATTAAATTTACTTTTGTTATCATGGAACCATTTTGTAACAATGAAAAATAAGCGATTTTCAACAATTGATCGTAAAACAGTAGTTTTGTCTTCTTGACTTATTCGCGTTGACTTGGTAAACGGCTTTTTAAATGATCCATAGTTTATTAAATTTACTCGTAAGTTTCTGTAAATAGACGAATGAGGTTGTCTTCATTCTGGATACTGATCGAAGTACATTTCTGCAACTCTGGTCGAATTTTTGTGACATAGAATGTAACAATGTAACATGTAACATTGTTACAAAATGGTTCCATGATAACAAAAGTAAATTTAATAAATCACTTAGTAAACTGACAAATTAGCAACAAACTACACTTTGACAGCTAAAACAAAACAGCTGTTTACTAAACCAACGCGAATTTCAACTGTTTGCTAAGCCTTCTGTTGTTTTATCAATTAATTTAGCATAGCCTACTACTAAAAATCAGTGTTTTACGTGTAACTCTGTTATTTTTGAAAATAAATCCATCAACCCTCATATCAAATTAAAGAGAAAAAAAATCTCTTTCGAATGGTGTCATGGCCATCTTTGACGTGTATTTAAAAAAACAAAGTTAATACAAGTATCTCTAAAACTATAAAAGTAAATAAAAATATGAAAAGAGATTTGAAATCTTCATAAAAAACGGCCTTAAGAAAGTGAAAATATTTTTTTTATAACTTACTTAATAAGCGAGTTATAAACAAAAAACGAAAATGGGTAAATCTCGTTTTTCAACTGTCGGTCGCGAACCAAGCAAAATATGGAAAGTTTGACTACGCAGGGTAGTAGTACTGGAGATTCTGCACATTTTGTCTCATTTAACCAAATCTCTATCTCCCATAACAACGGAGATCCCCATGTTGAGGATGAGTCTGTGGACACACTGTATAATATCACACTACGACCAATAGGTGCAGAGCATCAATGAAAAATGTTGCAAAAACGGGAAAAATTATTCCTTTTGAGAGCTTCCGTTGCGTGCGCTGCGTAAACGGTTAAAGTTACGCAAAAATCATGTATGACGGAATTGTTCCCGGAAGGTTTATATATATAGCGAACGAGCGTAGCGAGTGAGTAATGTAATTCCTAAACCACGCAACGGACTTGATGCGGTTTTCACCATCAGTTAGATAATTTTTCACGGAAGGTTTATATATATAGCGAACGAGCGAAGCGAGTGAGTAATGTAATTATAAGATTCAAGCGAACGAGCGAAGCGGGCTTTCTTAGCACCCGGTCGAAGCCGGGCGGGGCCGCTAGTGGCTGATAAAGTAGCTTTATGGTGTTTGTGATGATTAGTGTTGCCGTCTAGACAAGACAAGACTTTCAAAGTCTTGTCTTGAAATATCAAGACTTCAGAGTCTAAGTCTAGATTAAAAAACTCTTGTCTTGTCTAATATTAAGACTCTAGATTATTTTCAAGAGTCTAGATTAACCGAGTGGTTACTTTACCTACTACTACTTAGTTTATCTAGATTCTTGAAAATTATCTAGAGTTTTTTCAAGAGTCTTGATCTAGATAAAGCAAGTCTTGTCTTGTCTTGAAAATTTTAGACAAGACTTTTGCAAGTCTTGTCTTGAAAATCTAGACAAGACAAGAGTCTAGATCTAGATGGCAACACTAGACTGATGACGTAATTTCTATTAAAATTTATTTATATATTTTTATAAAAAATTGCATACCAACTCAAAGTTTCTTAGATTTGAAAGTTTTGTTCAAATCGACGTACATTTTTGTTCTGTATAATAAAAATGCGATAAAAAAATTCCATGCGAGTACCCCATTGAGTCTTCTTATTATACTTTTATTGGAAATCAGTGGTCGCAGACTGTAGATATGTTGCAAAAGCAATTTCTGTAGCACAGCCACCATTTTTATCTTGTGTCGATTCACCCCAACAGCCCTTACCACGTTGCACGAATCCCTAATCCCTGGCGAGCTTTACATTACGAAAGACAAATTATCTGAACAGATCTTCGCGGACTGAAACAATGAATGGGAACCTTTGCTGAATAGGAAAGATTTAGCGAAAAAGGTTCGTTCTCGCTTTTCTATAGCTGGCAGATTAACTTAATTAAAAGGTAAACTAACTGTTTAGGGCAGGGGTCGGCAACCTGCGGCTCGCGAGCCGCATGCGACTCTTATGATGTCAAGTTGCGGCTCTCCAGTTCCATGCGCAAATATTAATAATTATATTATTTTATTTTCAAAACTCATAAAAAATATTATACTGCAAAAAAAACTTTAAACAGGATAAAAACACTCAACAGAGAACAGTGAGAATAGGTGGAGTAGAGAGTATACGGACAGCTGACATTTTTTAAATGTGGCAACACTGTTCTGTTTGTTTAGTTATTGGTGTACTGTGTCGTCAGTGATCGCAGTCAGAACTTTTTTTTATATACCTAATCCTAATCAAATACCATGATATTGAAATAAAAATGTTAGTGGCTCTTTAAAAACTAGGAAATTTTGTAAATTGTAACTTTTGGCTCTTCTGTCTCAAAAGGTTGCCGACCCTGGTTTAGGGTAAAACGTGTTTAACCCTTCAATGTACACAGGGGTCACCTAGTTATTAAACAAAAAAAAGTTACAATATATTTGCAAATAAAATATGATAACCTCATGTCGTATCATTTTCAGGATAATTAACTCAACTAGCATATTTTTGGCAGCAATGATAACATGCGTTGACAGTTGATCTTGTGATCGTGAATTGAACAAAATTCATTCATAGTTTAAAAGCCTCCATATAGACTATCAAACATGCTAGAAAAGCATGATGTTTGCGCAAGCATTTTGAGTGGCTGTGATTGACAGCTTGTGCAAATGCTTGACGGAATATTAAACTTGTTTGAAAATTGTATTATATAATTGATACCAGACATATCGAAAAAAAATCATTTTACCAACCACAGTCACAGCCAGGAATCTAACCTGAACTTTTCCACTTTCGCGGCGGAATAAGCTTACAGTACTCAACCGTGACGTGATTACTACACTAAAATTCTCTTTATATGCTTTGGAATCAATTAATTACAATAGAATCAATATAATTAAATAACACTCGCATGTAGTGGAAATCAATTGATTCCAAAGCATATTAGTTTAGTAATCATATCACGGTTGAGTACTGTAAGCTCATTCCGCCGCGAAAGTCGAAACGTTCAGGTTAGATTCCTGACTGTGACTATGGTTGGTGAAATAGACATTTTTGTAACATCGCGTCTATTATACTTTTATAACTGAAAGGCGACATACATACAATATTCTTCTCATAGCTTAAAGATATGCGGGGGGAGGGATAATAAATTCTGTAACCTAGTTTTATTTATTATTGGCGCCGCCTGGCTTCGTGATTTATTTAGAGGCATGAAAACCAGATGCATTCAAAGGGCGCTTGTAGGGAATTGAACACGCAACGCTACACTGAAAGGACCTACGTGACAGTTTCTCCATCCTTTTTCAAGAAACGATAAACGCACATTTTTCAATTCATAAACCGGGGATTTAAATATTATGGATTTTCCGATTGTATAAAACAGGACTGTGAAATGAATGACCTTAATATGTCAGTTCAAGTTTTCAGCTACAACAAATGGATACTTGCACCAACGCAACGTCGATTTACAAGTTTAGTACATTCATCTAAGCTTTTTCAAGTTTCCCAAACATTTCAAACTTACCACCCTTCTTGCTGCAGGATCAGCTCCTTGTTCTAGTAGCTCTTTCACACAGTCCACTCTGCCGTTTGCGGCGGCCAGAATAAGTGGTGTCGTACCGTCCTGAAATATAAAGATTTAGGTGTTACATAATATTCTTTTAAATAATTTTAATATGAAAAAAATTAGTGGAATGAGCCATTTTCCTGAGAGTGGTTCTTTCAATTATCCACGAGAGGCAGCTCATGTGCTAGGGACTAACATTATTTATTCTCCATTAGTGTCGTGTCATCTTAGTGGTATGATTTATTTATTTAATTAATTTAATAATAATAATAATATTTAATAATTACGTTATACCACTAAAATGACACGACACTAATGGTGATTAAATAATGTTTGTATCTACCACAAGTGCTGCCTCTCGTGGATAATTAAAAGCTCAGGAAAATGGCTCTATTGCCACAAGCTTATAAGATACTTAGATGATTATGCTGTTATTACAAAATATAAAGTAATAAACGTAAAGTGTAAAGTGCGACCCTTGAGGTTCACACGACGAACTTCCCAGTTTGATAAATATTTAATAATAATAATTAAATTAGATATTACACAGAAAAGCAATCATTTTAATCATTTAAACATAATTATTATTTATTTTTAACAATAATAAAAAAAAAAAAAAAACGGCTGGACCGATTTTTATAAAATTTATGTTGGATTAAAATGACGTTAACACGCCTCGATTGACACCTTTACGAAGTCGATATAATTTTTTATTAGCGAGATATTGTGTAAAATCTACTTTTTTGGAGGTTATTTGGTTAAGAAAAAAGAACGGCTGAACCGACTTTGAAAAAATTTCTTTCAGCTCATATTTACGTTAATACGCGTCGATTGGCACCCTAACGTAATCAATATCATTTTTCATTCTCGAGATTTCGTCTTAGAAAGAAATGGACACATACGTACGTACACACACACAGACATCTTTTCAAAAATAGTGTAGTGACCTTGAAACACAAAAATTTGTTAAAAATTTTGATTTCGATTTTCGGACCCATTACAATAACTTCCAGTGGGAAGTTAAAAATATGTAGTGAAATTAGATAGATAAAGGCATACTACGTAACTACTCTATTTATTATTTAAATCATAATTATACTTCACGCGATAATATAATTACATAGTAAACTTATTTGTTTTTTAATATTATTAAAAGTAAAACAATAAAATTTTGTTAATGGGAAGTTTTCGAGCGTGAAAATAATTAACGTCTAAAACTTTACGTGAATATAGAAAACTACAGATAATAAACGAGAAAATTCAATTGAAGTATAGATATATTTCTAATGTGTATAGTTGAAAAAGAAAAGTCAATTAGCTATGTAGGTACGGTAGGTACCTACTATACGTATTGGTTTTCTTTTCCATTCAACACAAGAAAGTTTATTTAATTTATAAACTTTACAACAGCAACAAATATTACTTATAGTAGGAGAGCCGACAGTGTGAAACTTCCCGGTATAAAGTAGCCGAGAGTGTAGCAATGCTGTTGTTTACATGGTGTTGCTATGGTTCCTCTATTACAAGTCCCCAGTTCCCGGGTTCTAGCCCGAGAGCTGGTAAAAGTGTCAATTGGATTTTCAATTTATTATAAAAAAAAAAAATAATGAATTGAAAATATGAATTGGTTCTAGGCCCAAATAACGTTAGCTATTGGTGGTCTTTAAAACACAATTTAATTTAAGAATAAGATGAGTGACTTATCAGATGAAAGAGCTTTAAAATCCTTACAGAGAAAATATAATTTGCCAGCCGCCATCCTGGCGGGGGACGCTGGCCGCCCTTTTGGAATAAGAAATTTTTGACAAAAGCCACCCGGTATAAAGTAATAAGATGAATGTCATATCAGATGAAACACAAAAAATATAATTATTACTTTATACCGGGTGGCTTTTGTCAAAAATTTCTTATTCCAAAAGGGCGGCCAGCGTCCCTCGCCAGGATGGCGGGTTGCAAAATATATTTTTTGTGTAAGGATTTTAACGCTCTTTCATCTGATATGACACTCATTTTGAAACATAAAAATTTGTTATACATTTTGATTTCGATTTTCGGACCCATTACAATAACTTCCAATGGGAAGTTAATTACTTAGGATATTCGATAGTTTCGATTACGGTTACTGAACTCATCCCTGGTTAATATTATTACTTATATATAATTCTATCAATATAATCCTAATAACTATTTTAAATCAACGTTAGTACTGTTCAATAAAATCGATTAAAACTTTTGTTCAGTAATGTATTTGACCGCATAGTACGGTTAACATGTAATTTAATTATGCAGACAGTGTGGTGACGAATGTTCACCGGAAAATGAGAAAACCGCTAATCGATGCACATTTCCTCTCACCAACTAACAGAACTATATTAAAGGGATTCACACTAACAACACGTACAGTTAGGTACTCGTTACTCGTTTACAGATCAAATGTATTTTAAAAATTGCTACTTTTCTGTAAAGCGAAATAAACATATTTCATTAAGTTTATTTGTTTTTTAAACGGTTTTATTTAGCTTGACCCCGTATATTTTTTTTTTGTAGGCTCGTTACTATATATACCTACGAACACATCGATCGATACCCAGTAGTTCTTCTATTGTACAAAGTGCAGAATTTACCAATTTTATAATATTAAAGTTTAGATGAGTTACTTAATTTGAGATAAGCTTTTTCACTTTCATGAAATCCATTTTGAATCGGTGTTTAAACAACCAAATTGATTGATTTATGTGCATTTGAGTTTTACTTCATACCCCGTCACTTCAAAAGTCTTACGTAATTTATTAACGATCATTGAGTCCACTGGTAGATTTAGGAGAGGAGCACGAGAATAGGTACATATCTCCCTCTAGATTCCCGATCTGAATTACAAACTCCATCATCTCTACATAGTATAAATTGAAGTCGTTTTTCGCGTCTGTCTGTCTGTTTAACCGCTAACTCCTCCTAAACCACGCAACGGATTTTGATGCGGTTTTCACCTACAGTTAGATAATTTTTCACGGAAGATTTATATATATAGCATAATTAATAAATAATAATAATTAATTAATTAAATTTGTAACCCGACCGTAAGAATTCGCAACATACTTATATCATAAAAACGACCGTACATAACTGTTCCACTCGTAGCGTAGAGGTAACGTCGCAGCACTCTATGCACAGGGACCCCGGGTTCAGAAACTGATGGCATCGTAGAATTTTTGGCTTTTTTTCTAAATTCTACATGATATTTATTTATATATTTTTTTATTTTTGTTATATTCTTTCTTTGACAATAATTATAATTTTTTGGAAACTAAAAATTACATATAAAAGCGAACGAGCGAAGCGAGGGAGTAGTGTATTGCACCCGGGCCTTCTTAGCACCCGGGCGAAGCCGGACGGGGCCGCTAGTAATATAATAATATGTTAACATAATATATACCTGTTATCACAATTTATAGTTTTAATTATACCTTAAGCCGCCCCTGACATTAAACATTTATAAAACAATAATATTTTAATGGTCACGCAACAAAAGAGTAACGAACAAAAATAACTGTAGATCGTTCTGATTTGTATTGGTCGTTTGTTGGTTACGCATTGTTGTCGCTAGCTAGTCGATCACGGCAAGTCTGTATTATGACTGGTATTATTGCTCTCGATTTTACCGACTGATATAATCTTGCGATCGCGTTCAAACCCATTAATCGTTACACTTTAATGTGCAGGGCTGTCCAGTCAATCATTCGAATACACTACAACCGTTCTGTATTTCAAATTTAGATACTTTGATTTTTCAGAAAATAGAAAATATATAGATTAACTAATTTATCGTGTCAGTTTCATCCCTATTTTTTGATATAGTTACACAATGTTACAATACCGTACAGTGTTTTTTTATCTATTTATTTAAGGCTACCTTAAAAAACTGTGTTTTTAAAGACCACCAACAGCTAAGGTTATTTGGGCCTAGCACGAATTCATATTTTCAATTCATTTTTTTTTTTTAATAATAAATTGAAAATCCAATTTATCAGCTCTCGGGCTAGAACCCGGGGACTGGGGATTTGTAATAGAAGAACCATAGCACCGCCATGTAAACAACAGCATTGCTACACTCTCGGCTAATCTCAAGCCCTGCGGTTATTCGTCCTCCATCATGTTAAAATTTTACGTGTTTGAACTTCTAGCTGCTCATGTTGCAGACCTGGTCTCTCCCAGTTTTGATCCTAAGTTTCCAAAAGATATTATATAAAACGACGTAATACTTTTAAGCGCTGGTTTATTTTATCTATTCGAGCAAGTGCCAATATTACGAGAAAAAATGAAAAAAAACTAGAAGACAAAAGACGTAAGTAATTTATCGAAGTTGGTGACGGAAAGTTGGGAATACTGGACATAGCGTCAAGTGCGCAGCGGTGTTAAACTTGGAACAACAAAAACAACGAGAGATCGACGTAAACAATTTATATATATACAGGGTGTCCCAAAATTGTTGGGACACAGAGCTACCACGTGTAGTAGAGGTCAAAATAAGTCGATTGAACGCAATTTATTTATATACCAAAATGTACCGTTTGCCCGTGAGAAGAGTTCAAAGTTTACATAAAAAAACACATTTTTGTACGCTGTTCAGAAATGAGCGAAACAAATTAAATGAAATTTGACAAAAGTGCATTTTAGAGGATTACTCTCCTTTCAGTAATCAAAGAAACCCAAAAGAAATTGTAGAAAGGTTAAAACCACCCTCACCCCCTGACATTTTTTTTCAGAACTTTCTTAGGGGTGGTAATACGGTTCTCAAATTTTTTTAGCGAGAAGACTGATTAATTATCTTCATTTTGTTACTCTTGTAAAAATTTCGTATTCCGCATAGTTCCGAAGGAAAAAAATGTTTTCTTAAATAATGCTAACAGATATTCCTGGTACAAGTTTAATAAAATTGTAAAACAAAATTTTATATACAAAATTTTATGTAAACTTTGAACTCTTCTCACGGGCAAACGGTACATTTTGGTATATAAATAAATTGGGTCCAATCGACTTATTTTGACCTCTACTACACGTGGTAGCTCTGTGTCCCAGCAATTTTGGGACACCCTGTATATATATTCTAGCACCGTATTTTTCTAATGGCGGTTATCCTTTTCTCGCGAAATGTGCTCGAGTTTATGAGAGTAAAGGATAAAACAGTTCGCGAGAACTATTCAATTGATGACACGAGATAGCGGACATACTGGAACGTTAAGATATCGGCGCAATGCAGGTGAAAACCGTGGATGCAAGAGGTAGAATAATTAGGATTTTATGCTGTCCTTTTAAAGTTTAATGGTGTATAGGTACTGGGTATATACAATTAGTAGGTAGATATTATAAATACATAGGAAGGAAATTAATGTCTATTTAAGGGCATTGTGAAGTAATTCAGATAACTTAATCAGTATGAATCTGGGAGTTTCAGGTTCGAGTCCCGGCAGTGACATTTTATTATTTTTAACTTCCCATTGAAAGTTATTGTAATGGGTCCGACAATCGAAATCAAAATGTATATAACAAATTTTTATGTTTCAAGGTCACTACACTATTTTTACACTATTTTTAGAAAGATGTCTATGTGTGTGTACGTACGTATGTTCGTACGTATGTGTCCATTTCTTTCTAAGACGAAATCTCGAGAATGAAAAATGATATCGATTACGTTAGGGTGCCAATCGACGCGTATTAACGTAAATATGATCTGAAAGAAATTTTTTCAAAATCGTTTCAGCCGTTCTTTTTTCTTAACCAAATAGACTCCAAAAAAGTAGATTTTACACAATATCTCGCGAATAAAAAATTATATCGACTTCGTAAGGGTGTCAATATGGCCGCCATTATAAAATCTGATGTCATTTTATTTTTTTGTGTCCTAGATGAAACTCAAATATAAATTTTCAAGAAGATCGGATAATTTTTACAAAAGTAGGTACATAATATGGCCGCCATTTTGAAATCTGATGGTGACTGGTGATGGTGACGTTTTTTGTCGGTTTACTCCCCTGCTGTAGAGCGCACACCGTCCGTAAAAAAGTACATAATATATAACTTCAAAAAGAATAAGTAAATAGAATTTTGCAAACTAATAATAATTATTATTTATTATAATACATTAAAAAACAAAAATAAATTAGTGAATAATTCAATTTGTCACGTTTATAGTAAATGGAAATAATTTATTAACTTCCCATTGGAAGTTATTGTAATGGGTCCGAAAATCGAAATCAAAAAGGAAAAAAAATTTTTATGTTTCAAGGTCACTACACTATTTTTACACTACTTTTAGAAAGATGTCTGTGTGTGTGTATGTGTGTGTGTGTGTAGGTATGTACGTACGTACGTATGTATGTGTCCATTTCTTTCTAAGACGAAATCTCGAGAATGAAAAATGATATCGACTACGTTGGGGTGCCAATCGACGCGTATTAACGTAAATATGATCTGAAAGAAATTTTTTCAAAATCGGTTCAGCCGTTCTTTTTTCTTAACCAAATAACCTCCAAAAAAGTAGATTTTATACAATATCTCGCGAATAAAAAATTATATCGACTTCGTAAGGGTGTCAATCGAGGCGTGTTAACGTCATTTTAATCCGACATAAATTTTATAAAAATCGGTTCAGCCGTTTTTTTTTTTTTTTTTTTTTTAATTATTGTTAAAAACAAATAATAATTATTTCAATTATTTGCGAGAAAATTACTTACAGTATCTTATTTAGTTAACAATTAGATTAACAATCAATATTGTTATTACTTCCTATACTGTACAAATTCACTATTTTAGTGAAATTAACATAAGGACATCAGACGATATTAATCGCCATAACATGCCCTTATTAATTATTGTAGAAAGGCTACATAAGAAAAATTTAAATGCACCGCCGGGAATTGAACCCGGAACATGATTAAAATGATTACTTTTCTGTGTAATACCTAATTTAATTATTATTATCAAATATTTATCAAACTGGGAAGTTCGTCGTGTGGACCTCAAGGGTCGCACTTTAGTCCTAATAAACGACCCACCTCACGGCTTGTTAAACTTTGTAATAATAAAATGAGGATACTGGTACAGAAGTATTACGTAAAACTCTTTGACGTCAGACAACCACTTGTGTTTAGTATAACATTATCCCAATGAGTGCAAGCTCCAAGTACATGATAAAGTAGCTATATAGCTACTGTATAATATTATGTAGGTAGCTGATGTGGCGTGGACATAAGACGATCGCCAGCTGCGCTGGTTTATACCAGCTAAGGCGATCGAAGAATTATATCAAAGTTGAAAGCAAACACATCCGTATTACATATTTTTATTTATTTATACCGGACGTTTTGTAAAATAACTTGTTAACATTAACACCAAGCTACACTTGGGTTTAAACAGATCGAAACATAAATTCTGAATTGAAAGTATGTAATTGCTGCAGAAACTTTTTCACTTTTTGCACCATACTAAAGAATATAGGTAGGTAACTTAATTCCTATTTTTGTTTTCGGGGAGAAAATTGAAATTTTGATCCAATTAGGTTCTCTTCCGTGCCCTATAAGTGCAGTGCAAAATTTCAGTTTCCTAGGTCAACGAAGGACTTCTAGAGGGCGTGAAATGAGGACAGACACACATTAGGAAATTATATAATATATAGATTTGACTGTCTTACAAACAATTAAAATTTAAATATTTTAATTAGCTACTGATACTTTCATCATAAATTATTATTAATATTACACATAATAATGTAGCAAACCCCAAGATGTTATGCCACTGCCTCTAATGGAAACGACGAGAAGGAGGGGTCACAGTGGTAAAGCGTGGAATGGTATCGAAAATACTGAACAACGAGTACCTGCCGGAATGTTCTGGAGAGCGCGAGAACGTACTAGGCTGGGCTGCGCGACCTATATAAGCGAAGTACGAGTGAGTCAGAGGGTCAGTCATCGGAGGCAGTCATCGGAGGCAGTCATCGGAGGCAGTCATCGGAGGTAGTCATCGGAGGCAGTCAACGGTGTCATACAATCGGATCAGTGAATGGTAAGTCGGCCATCAGTGAAATAAATATTGAAGTCAACGGGAATCAGTCAGTGTAGATTGTACTGTGACAGTGTTGAACAGTGAAATAAATCTGATATAAATACCGTGATATAAATTCACCTGATAAAATAAATATTAGTGTAAATTGTTGTTGTAAATAAATATTTATTCCGCTAACGCAGAAAACAGTTTTGTAACAATAATGAAGGTTGCACGTCACTGATTGATTGCATTAAGTTGACCTCATAGACCGACATTGCAGTCGCAGCAGCGGCTGTCACCATCGATTCTCTCTCTCTCTCTCTCTTTTCCTCTACTGCTGCTGCTGCACTGAGCCAATGACCCGGTTGTTCACCTGCAGAAGAGCTGTGGTCCGCGCGCATTGATGATTAGAATTACTATTGGTTATTGCACTCTTCGTTACGCTAAACGTACTTTTATGCACCTGATAAACGCACGTCAAATCATTCATCTTTAATTCTAAAGATGAATGTTGGTCAATTTCCGTAACAATTAATGACGGCCACGGAATAAATTGTGGTTATTTTTGAAGTGAAAACTTCCTTAAAGTACGTGCAGTACGCAGCTGGGATTCTAGATGGTAGCATGTATGGTAGATGGTGGCTGAAATTATAAGCGCTTATAGGTTTGTACAACGAAGCTTTGATACTAATATTGATACAAGCTTATGCCGCGTTTGAAATGTCAGATAGCGAAGACGAATATTTGTGTTCTTCTGCTGGAAAGTGGTATATTTTAAATACAAATTTGGGTAGGAGCTATCATGTCCACCCTATTAATAGAAAACGATCTAAACATGGCGAATTTCATCATTTATACCAAGAATTAAAATTTTACCCAAACCGGTTTTTTGAATATTTACGTATGGAACCTAACACTTTTAGAAAAAACTCAAAACAAATTAAATAAAAACTGGCAAAATTTCATTTATTAAACTAGTCACATCCATTCCGAAATTTGTAACGGCCATTTGACAGTTGTCACACGTTGATTGTAGTAGTCAGCGCGCTGAAAGAATGGTGAGATACATTCTTGTATCTAGCAGCTCTTGTAACAGCGCTTATACCTGCTACACTCACTGCTTCGTTGTGTACGCTCGCATAATGCATTAATTTAAGCAAGCCCTGCTATGATCTACGCTACCATCTAGAATCCCAGCTCCATACTGCACGTACCTTTAGGGCGCGATAGGCACTCTTTGCCTGGGTACCTACTGAAAAAATGTGAAGCGTTCGCAATTTTGCGTAAGGATTCGCAACATACTTATATCATAAAAACGGCCGTCTATACACTGCCACCTACAGCGCAGTTGGTTTAGTCTTTGCGTTCTATGCATAGGAACCTGGGTTCGAGACCTGATGGCAGCGTAGAATTTTTGGCGTTTTTTTTCTAAATTCTACATATTTATTTATATATTTTTTTATTTTTGTTATACCTATTCTTTCTTTGACAATAATTATAATTTTTTTGAAACCAAGGTGGAATTAATTAAAAATATAATTTTAGTATTTTAGTAATAAATTATTTTTAGTTCATAAATGCGCTATAATAGATGACACCAAAAATTTGAAAATCTGAAGTTTTCACTTCTGTCGTGTAGTCATAAGCACACACCCATTTTTTTTTATTTTAGCTTTTTAAGTACGAATAGATTGATTAGATTTATTGATGCCAGTCAATCGAGGTCAGTAGCGTCTACCAGAATGGCACAATACCAATTAATAATATTCAGTTTAAACATAAATCATTCCTGTGTAAAAGTAACGAAAAACTCGGTAAAATACACATTAGTTAAAGTTGGTTGGACTTTGGAGGACAGTGTGGTGTAACGGTTAGCGTAGCGGCCTTTGGATCACACTCTCATGGGTTCGAATCGCACCTCCGCTCATGGATGTTTTGTGATGTTATTTATTTTTAAGAGAATTGTTATTTAATGTATTTAAAACGTTAATGACCTAAGTTGTCGACGCGTCTATAATCTACAATAGATAGATAGATAAAGTTGGTTGATTTTTCATAAGAACCGATACTCACTCCTTATATAACGAAAGAAATTGCTCGGTTCCTTAAGTTTAGTTAAAGAGAGTTTTGACTGAAGTTTATTATTTTCATTAAACAAAAGAGTACGATCGTCAGATGTTTCATAACCAATAACATCAATAATATTGTAGCAAACCCCAAGATGTTACGCCACTGCCTCCAATAGAAACCACGAGAAAGAAAGGTCACAGTAGTAAAGTGTTATTTAAATGGCTCGTTTAGTTCAATAATTACCGTTTAAGTTTTTTTATTGTTAGACTTGACTTTTCGTTGTTGCATTTATTGTTATTGTATTTTTAATTATTGTAAATAAATATTTATTCCGCCAACTCAGAAAACAGTTTTGTAACAATATTTATTGAAAATAGTCGAAGTTCGAAGATGTCCGATAATACATTGAAGATGTTGATTTGAAGCTGTTGACATTGCAACAGTTTTTTCTAGAATCTTGACTGATTCTGCGATTTTACTGGATTTATGCAAAATGATTAAGTATTTAGTTTCTATAATAATTAATGTACGTGGAATTAGTTGGTAAAGCGCGAAGGCGGATGGAAGATTTGTTGGACCGTTGGATGCGGGTGGACGAAATAAACTCCTTAATTAATTACTGTCGAAACATTAACTCACCCGCGTGAACAAGGAACAAAAGCGAATCTATTTTTAGACTTGAGACACGGAATTATTTTGTCGTAAGCTGTAAGAAAGGTCTCGACAAAACGAAATTTCTTCGAATGCGCTCTATACTTTCTTAGTGAATTATGGTTTCTTCTATGACACAAATATAAACGACTTATGGATTTAAGATTTAAAAATGGTATTAACAAAGTCTGTATTATTTTAAAATAAGTAGAAAATAACGATCAACTTTTTCTAAAAAATTTCTATATTGTCTGTTATTTTTTTAGAATTTCTTATTTAATATGTTTATTATTATTATTGTAGGTAGCATTTCACACTGTCAATTTCTGTACATATTTTATATATTTTTACTTGTATTTAATTGTATTCACCGGACTTACCCTATTAGACTAAGAGCTGATAACACTTTTTTTATGTGGAACTTTTTTTAAAAGATGACTTTTATACATATATCTCTACAAGGGGTAAATAGTCTATCATTCCAAACGCTGGGCAAAACCACCCCATATTTTTTTTGTTCACTCTTGCGAAAAAAATATACTTATGTGTGTTTATAAGACTTGAAATTTGGACAGCTTTTTCTTTACCATTAGTAAAGTCTAGAAAAAAACTGAATGACTATTTGGACGGGGCTAACCCCCTGACAGACCAACATTGTCTGTCAGGGAGTTAACACCGTCAGTTTTTTTCTAGAAATTTTTATCTGTTTGTACCGGCATCAGCCGCAAATATTTGGACCGATTTTGATGAAACTTTCAATTCAAATTGGTTTAGGCTTTCGCGGCCAGTTGATAATCTGGTATTGTCCTGATTCGGGTCTATAAGCCGTCGTTGGTTGGAATTGCTTCCTAACGTTTCGCTAGCACGAGTGGCGAGCTTCCTCAGAGGTCCTTCCATCTCCGATTCTACATCCAGCATCGGAGATGGAAGGACCTCTGAAGAAGCTCGCCACTCGTGCTAACGAAACGTTAGGAAGCAATTCCAACCAACGACGGCCTATAGACCCGAATCAGGACAATACCGGCTCAAACTTTCAATTATTTAATTTAAAGTATAGGATACTTTTTACCCGACAAAGTTTGGGTTTAGATAGGGTTAAAAAGCGACATTAACGTTATTTACCATCAAAAATGGCGCACGTAGGTACGTATTATATAAATAGAGAATTAGGGAGGAAAATTAAATGAGTATGTATCCCAGTTTAGTATTTCCCAGTTTGGAGGACGAAAAACAAAACTACTGTTTTGCGAAACATTTTATGTAAAATGTAACATTTAATGAGGGTTTGGTTCAGGTAAGGTTCGGTACAGGAGTAAGCTCAAGTTTTACGTCATCATGTCTTACATGGGTATCATTGCAGGTATTGATAGGTGCATCGAAAGAATACTGAAAATTACAGCGGATCGATTCACACCGCGCTCTTCTCACGCTGATCAATTTACTGCATACGTCACTACAGTAAAACGTCGACTCTGTTTAGCTGATTCCCAGTTAGGTGTTACTTCCTTCAGAAATGGGTTGAAATAATCTTCGTTATAAGAATTGTTGGAAATGAGCACTTTCGTGGCACAAAGGATCAATAAAAAGCAATACTGATTTTTTTAAATTTGAATTTTACTAATGTTTCGGTATTCTTCATACCATCTTCAGAGTCAAATGCTGTCAATTTCTTTCAGACTTGAAACAAATTCTTAAAAACTCGGGTCGCAGTGCCAAAACCCTGCCGACAATATAGTGTATTTGCTAATTGGCATTGTGGCTTTATTATGTGAACTTAAGTTTGTTTTTGGACAAAATAAAAAATTTAACCCCTTAATACATCCCTTAAAATAATATTTTTTTTCTTAATTTCAAAATTTTTATCAATGCAACCTCGGTACCAAATTAAATACACCCTTCAGTAAGTAAAGCACTATCCGTAAACTAGTGTTTTCATAAAATTTGTAACTCCGGTCCTGTCGGGCCGATTTTATTAAAATTTTAGCAGAACATTTTAATCGTTACTAAAGGGTTAAATTTCAATTTTGAAACGATTCTGAGAATTTTTTCGGCATTTTTGGGCCCAAAAACATTTTTCAACCTCTAAAAACCACCCTTAAAATAGTCCGATTTGGCCCATTTTAAATAGGCTTCGTGCGGTGATGGATTTTAACGTGCCTACCAAATTTCGTCAAAATCAATTAACTCTTTCGAAAGTTATAGCCCGCACACATATATATATATATATATATATATATATATATATATATATATATATATATATATATATATATATATAAATATATAAATATATATATATATACATATATAAACAGACATTTCCAAAAATGGTGCCAAAGTGTTCAGGAGGCTATGAAACGTCGAGAAATTTTGGTCCGACCCCTAGGTCCCGCCATCCGACCGACGCCAATAGTGTATGTGCCATATGGCAAATACACTAATAAATTGTTAAACACGGTGAAAAATTCTTTCGGGCTGATGAGCCGTGGTCAACTGGAGTTTTTCCAGACGTTTTGTCTCTAACTGTGAGTGACATCTTCAGTGGCACAGTTACGGCGACGTGAGCTTCGACGTTGACACAGTGAAGTATACTTCAGAGAAGATACTTCACTGTGTCAATGTCGAAGCTCACGTCGCCACTGAAGATGTCACTCACAGTTAGAGACAAAACGTCTGGAAAAACTCCAGTTGACCACGGCTCATCAGCCCGAAAGAATTTTTCACCGTGTTTAACAATGGAAACCGGCCGTGAAAGTCTACACAAATTCTTAATTCCAATTTATTGCTATTATTAAAATGAACTTCAGACGCTAATGGCCTCCGTTGTCGAGCGTCTATAATTTACAATTCATTCATTAAAATGAACTGCGTTATGCATATGACCCACGTCTATATTTTAAATTTAATGTGCAAGAGAATGTTTATTTTTAATTATCTTCTGTTAATTATTTATTAGCCTTTTGCTCTATACTCATTTGTTTAATACCTGCGAGGTTATGTAACTTTAATTTCCAACATTAAACAAAACACAGTAGGGCAGTCGTCCGTTCAGGCAGCAATAATACCAACTGTACCACAAAAACTTTTCGCAGTGTAAATATTGACGGAATTGAATAATTAAACTGACCCGGTTGGCTTCCACGTCTATTTATAAAACTTGCTGTACAATGAAACGAACAATGGAAACGGGTGAACTTTGAAATATGCATGTTGTTGTGTGTGGTTTTGATGGGAAATGAATAAATTGGTTTTCTCATTGCTCTAGGGAGATTATCACGAAGATCAACCGATCTCATAAATTACAACATGCTTTTTACCCGACTGCCCCAGAAGGAGGGTAATGTTTTTCGAGTGTATGTATGTATCTATGTATGTATATTTCTTTATCACGCTCTGTAGCCTAAACGGCTTGAAGGATTTTGAAAAATGATGTGTCATTAGATTCGTCTGAATCCCGAGAGTGACATACGGTATATGACGTCACGGAAAATTCAATATGGCGGACGCTAGACGCCATTTTGTCAGAATGCCAAAGTAATTTTCCTTCTAAATACATTGATATAGGTATCAAAATCAAAACAAAAGAAAGGTTTTGTTGACATTTCAAATAGGGTACATGACGTCACGGAAAATTTAATATGGCGGGCGCTAGACGCCATTTTGTCAGTACGCAAAAAATCGGTAAAATATTGTGTGTGGGGTATCAAATTAAAAGGCTTGATGAGTAGATTCAACGAAAAGGAAGGAAATAAAAAATGATTTGTTTCTTATTGTTTGCCTCTGTAAGATCTGATTTTTATGTCAATCGGATCAGTGGTTTTGGAAATATTTACACGCAATTTTGTGCATATTTTGTATCTATAACAATATCGAGTACCATACAAAGCCCTTTTTGGAAAATTCCACTTACATTTTTCAAATTAAAAATTATTTTCAAAAATCATTCTGGAACACGGAAATTATTTTCTATTCCCCATACCAATTCAATAGTTTTATCCAGCTGTTATGCGAAAGAGATTTAAAATTTATATCGAAAAAAAAAGTTTTATATGTATTAGGTTAGGGATGCCTTTATATTTAAAAAAACTTGCAACGAAAAATAAGGCTAACCAACGTAGGTAGGTACTTAAAAATAACATTTTTAAAATTACTTTTTATCCACAAAACAAAATTGTACAAAAAGTCAGTTTTGACCTTTTGTGTCTTGTAAATATTTTATCAGAGTTAACTTATTTAAATTGGGTTGTTCAATTTCCGGTGTACGTTTTACGCGATAAAATACGGGCTTAAAAAATTTAAATATTTTTAAAAATTCATTAATCATGACAGATTTTTTTAAATTTTCTTTTGTGCCTTGTGAGATGACGTTTAAAAAAAGCTTTACATTTTAAATCGCTTGATGTTACTAAATAATTTTTCGATATAAAAGCAATTACTGAAGAATGTAATTTGAAATTTAATTAATACTGTATGTAAATATATACGTAGGTAGGTATGTATCTGGAATATGTAAAACGACATATTATATTTGGAATCATATTAGAAAAATAAAAACGAGTTCAGCATTTTGTAAACGTTTCAACATACAATCCAATTAATTTTTCAATTAGTGTAAGATTAAAAAGATTCTGCACATTTCAAGTTTCAGAGAAATGAGCTCTGTTGCCCATCATAATGTAATTTCTGTAGATAAGGCCTTTCTATAAACTAGGAGGTAAAATCTTCACTCTGCACGTTCTAATCTAAGAGCTCATAATAACAATTGAGTCCACAATCGACTCGGAGTTTGATTTTACAAGCGAAATGTTCGATTATTCAAGTCGATTATTTGCCACATAGGTTATACTCGTAAAAACAGCAGCGAAGAGAATACATACAATCGCATTCAAGGTTATAGACTAGTCGACTGACGTTCACGCGACTCGTTGATTGTTCACTGTTCAGTCGGTACTCTGTGATCTCTTCACTATTGAATTCGTAATACACGATTATGCACAGTGCACAATCGACCATCGACTCGACCACAGTTGTTGAGTGATGAACGATTGTATGTTATGTGGCTCTCGACAGTGTACGATTCAGTACTACTACTATGCGACTCGGTCTCGGTGAACTATGAAACAACAACAATCGAGTCCAAGTATTTATTGTAGATTATAAACGCGTCGACATCTCAGGTCATTAGCGTCTTTCAACTACACTAAATAACAACTATCTTAAAACTAAATAACATCACAAAACATCCATGAGCGCAGGTGGGATTCGAACCCACGGCAGTCCAGTCCAGAGGTTGCGGCACTAAGCACGCTAACCACTAGGCTATACTGCCCTCAACCATCGAGAGTCATCGAGATGTTTGAACAATAGAGACAATCAACTAAAACATCTCGTATCGCGCATCACCATCTAAAAGTTTTGAAATAAAATTTAAATTATTAAAAATATGTTCATGCGACGAATATTTCAAAGCATTTTGACATCATGAATATATTTACACATGTTGCAAACAAAAATTCGAATGACAATAAAAATTCAATTTTCCATACCATTTCGTTCTGAATATGCTTTTAGTAAAAAAATATAAAAGCGAGGTCGCGACAAATGTAAATCACACGTAAATCACAGACGATAAATCTTTTTTGATGACAGTCGCTGTAGATGTAACATCTAAATGTCGTGTTATCACTCCTATTGTAATATATTTCAATTGAATGCTTTGACTCAATGACTTACTGACTCACATACAACCTTTTTTTGTAAGTTTTTGAATAATGACTTAACTCATTCTCTATGTTTCCAGACCGTCTATTCTGTACCTAAGAATGAAAAAAAAACGCCACCTTATATAGGATTCTAATACATGTTCCAAAATGCGGTCCATAATTCTCTGTCAGGTGGTTGGAGCGTTATGGAGAACAAATGCCAATCCTCGTGAACTTAAAAAGCCCCCCCCCCCCCCCAGGAATTGTCCTTGCTAGCCGGATTAAGCAAAAATGTTTTTGGGCCCAAAAATATCGAAAAAATTGTCCGAATCGTTTCAAAATTGAAATTTAACCCTTTAGTAAAGATTAAAATGTGCCGCTAAAATTTTAATAAAATCGGCCCGGCAGGACTGGACTTACAAATTTTATGAAAACACTAGTTTGCGGATAGTGATTTACTTACTGAAGGGTGTATTTAATTTGGTACAGAGGTTGCATTGATAATAATATTGAAATTAAAAAAAATATATTATTTTAAGGGATGTATTAAGGGGTTAAATTTTTTATTTGGTCCAAAAACAAACTGTTTACGTATTAAAGCCACAAGGCCTGTATTAGCAAATACACTATATTGTCGGCAGGGTTTGACACTGCGACCCGAGTTTTTAACATTGGAAATGTTTATGTTCGTATATGGGGGCAGAGTTACGAGTTTTCGTTCAAGGCCAAAAGACAACGGTGTCGCGATCAAGTGAGGAGCAATCATGCAAAATTGAACAAGTGCAATTTTTTCGAAATGTGTTTTATATCATGTCTAGTTAATTGAGAGGTATTTGCGACGATCTGCGGTGTTATTTTTGAGCAAATGTTAATAAATACTGTAGAAAAATCCATTTAAAAGTTAAGTAATCAAGCAAAAGTGAACGCGTATAAAACAGAAGAATAATAGGGTTATTTCTGACAAAACTAAACAGTGCATTGATAAATATTGTGTGTATAATAAACAGTTAATTATGTTTCATATATGCTGTTATCATTTCCAATGTCCTCGATGGTTGCAAGGATTGCGAAATCTGTGATTTTTTTTATTATAATGTAATTTACCCGTTTCTTTCACCATTTAATATTGTTTTATTTTCGGAATATGAACACGTCGGTGGTTAGCAGTAATACTAATAATATCATGACATGACAGTAAAGTTGTGTTCCTGACGCGGGTGTCAAACGCAGATAGAAAAAGAGAGTCAAAGGGTTGACGAACTGACAAACAAACAGAAATCAGGCACAACCTGCACACAAATGGAGGCTCACTGCTGGGATTAAGTTGATAATGATATAGAAAAGAGCGCGCACAGAATACGTAATTTCTTCAACAAAACTATACCGTATGTTCTAGGACTTCTAAAAAAAGTAAATTAGCCGACTTTCTTATAACCTCAATATACGTAAAGTGTTGGAGATATCGCTTTAAAATATCTTGAGTTGGGGATGTGGAGTGCCCGCGGTGAGAGATGAAGCCAGGCACGTCATCAATACTATTCTAGTGAACGCCGCAATTAATGATCGGATTTGAAAAACAAAAAGACTGTTGTAAAAAGAATTGAGAGGCCTTTCGAACTGCGAATCGTTTGACACCCCTTTCTATTTAAAATTTTTGAGGTGCAATTCACCCTGATCTCAGGGTTAAAGTTACGTAAATAATACTAATCGATTTAGATGTCCCCCTTGACGTGTGCGAGCTTTTTTCGCAAAACTGATGATAAGTGGCCAAAACTTGCGCGGACTGTTTTCATTGGCCCACTCGGTATGTATGTATTTATCTTTGTTTTAATGTTTATCAATACAGTGATAGAGTATCCGCGGTGAGAAATGATGGCAGGCACGTCATCAATAATATGCTAGTGAACGCCTGCTTGCCCGCAGACAGTGCCGTGTACACAAAACTGCACATTGGGTTTTATGACGTTAGGTACAATTTTGGCAAACTGCTCATGGATCTCCAAAACAGCCAATAGCAAGCTAGAAAGCGGGCGTAATGCATTCACGTTATTATGACGCGGTGGCTTCATCTTTCGCCGCGCTAGGTCTACCCATACGCTGCAGCTGTATTAGTGAAGTCCTTGAGTTTCCATTTATGGTGAGTGGCTGACTCAAAGCAATGCTTTTAACAGAAGTTATTGCAATTAATTTATCTAAGGCCCGTATTCACCAAACACTGTTAAAGATAGAAGTTACTAATCTTAGAATAAATTTATTCCTTGGAATAAAATTTACTTTCAATTCACCAAACAATTCATTCGATAGAATAGTAACTTCAGGTACAAATTTACTTTATACCATACACCTTGGACATTTTGTCAAATATTTTGATTCTAAAGCAAGTTCACCAAAGATTCGAACGATGGCGCATCGATCGAAAATGTAAATTTATTTTATTTTACTACAAAAGTCTTTACCTGAAAGATATGGAATTAATATTTACCTGAAAAGGTATTTCGCAATCCTTATGCCAATTTACACTTTTGCACTCAAAAAAATACGATTTCGATTGTATTGTAGACATCAACTAATATATTTTATTTTAAGATATATTTTAACAAATAAGGGCGTTCATAAAATAAATTTGTCAAGAGAAAAATCTGCAACTTTCATTTTAGTTCTATATAAAATAGAGCTGGAAGCAGCAGACAAGAAGATACCAAAAATAAAGGCGTCGAAAAATTATCTAGCAAGGCGATCTCAAAAAAATTCTACTGATGATAGTAATTATAAAGAAGACGATACCGAATTCCTTCATTGTACTGGCTTGTATCTGGAATCTTATCAAGGCAAATTTGCGATGACAGAACTTTCTTGAAGAACCTTTTTTTTTGCAAAAATATTCTATTTTATTACAGATTTTTTCTTAGCATTCAGTGTTGGCAACTTGACTGGACTATACTGATCAATATGGATTTCTTTTTGTAAGGAATTCTACTGGTGTTCATTTATTCTATTCATTATTAATATCCAATTAGATATGCTGCAATCATTTACGTACGCACGTATAGTATATATTTGATATATAAGTATATAAAAATAGCTTCAGATGTTGATATAATCAATACACGAAGTTTCCTACACGTGCAGGAATTAAAAAGAAATAGAAATGTTAATTAAAACATCACAACATCCAAACAACTGTTGCAGAAATTGCATCAGTTAAATGTTATAATTAGATATTGGATAGTGCTGTTCTTAATCCCCTATTTACGATAAGCGGCGGATGTAGTGCAACGCGTTTGATACAAACTGCTATCGTAATTAAATCTAGCGGATACTGGAAATGAGGGTCTTCGAAACTTTACTATTCGAACTCTAGACATGCACTGTAAAAAATGGATGTAAAAATACTTTGAAACTTAAGGTAGAATTCGCTCGATTTCTAAGTGATTTTACATTATTATTTATTTTTACACAGAAAATTTCATAAAAACTTGGACTTTTACTGTAAAGTTAAGCAAATTTGTGATTTTTACATAAAGTAAATTAAAAAAACTCGGGTCGCAGTGCCACACTTTGCCGACAATATAGTGTATTTGCTAATACAGGCATTGTGGCTTAATTATGTGAACTGTTTGTTTTTGTGTAAAATAAAAAACTTAATCCCTTAATACATCCCTTACAATAATAATTTTTTCTTAATAGCAATATTGTTATTATTACAGCATCTGCACCAAATTAAATACACCCTTCGGTAAGGAAATCCGTATCCGCAAACTAATGTTTTTATAAAAATCGTAAATAAAAGCTTGTCTCTAAAAAGTTTTTTTTATACTAATATTTTATTTTGTTCATTTTAGTCTTTCAAAATTTTACCCCCCTTTGTTCCCGTAAGGGTTGAATTTCGAGAAATCCTTTCTTAGTGAATGCTTACGTCAGAAAAGGAACCAACTGTCCAAATTTCAAGTTTCTAGCTTCAGCGATTTGGCCTGGGCGTTGATTAGTCAAAAAAAAACCTACATCCCCGTTTGAACCCCTTAGGGGTTGAATTTATTTCTAAAAACGATTTATTCATGTATTGTCGTCGGGAACACATATGTGTAC
The DNA here is from genome assembly GCA_039654895.1 of Mongoloraphidia duomilia. Taxonomy (NCBI): domain Eukaryota; kingdom Metazoa; phylum Arthropoda; class Insecta; order Raphidioptera; family Raphidiidae; genus Mongoloraphidia; species Mongoloraphidia duomilia. The sequence continues at coordinate 916,173 of CM077517.1, forward strand.
AAAATTTCAAATCGATCGGATACGTGGAAGTCGTTCAAAATTGACTTGCAAGTTTTGACCTAAACAAACACACAAACTAACATTGCAAGTTAAATAAAAGCTTGTAAAAACATACCTATACTTAAAAATAAAATAAAATTGGATATAGAAATAAGATTATAAGAATTTATTTGATAATTTGAAAATAAATCGGCGTGTATTTCATATTCCAAACACGCATTTTCAAATCGTTCCCCAGACAGATATATCGACTTTAACGTGAACTGTGTCTAAGTTCAGAGCACATATATGGAATAAACGATATCGATATGTCATGGCATTACGGTGATTTCCCCATCATCGCATAATGACGTCATTCACGACGTCACAGGCTTGCATATAATATGTAAAATAGCTAAGCTCATTGAGCTGAAGTAAATCGCCTGATTTGTACACATTTCCATAAAAGATAATATTCCATATGAAATGTTTCAAACCAGGTTCACAACGAACTGCGTTCGTCTGCACATTGGCACCGACTTTAAGGTACGTGCAGTATGGAGCTGGGATTCTAGATGGTAGCGTAGATCATAGCAGGGCTTGCTTAAATTAATGCATTGTTATAAATGCGAGCGTACACAACGAAACAGTGAGTGTAGCAGGTATAAGCGCTATTACAAGAGCTGGTAGATTCAAGAATGTATCCCACCATTCTTTCAGTGCGCTGACTACTACAATCAACGTGTGACAACTATCAAATGGCCGTTACAAGTTTCGCAATGGATGTGACTAGTTAAATAAGTCAAATTTTGCCAGTTTTTATTTAATTTGTTTTGAGTTTTTTCTAAGACGTATTTAAAAAGTGTTAGGTTCGATACGTAAATATTCAAAAAACCGGTTTGGATAAAATTTTAATTCTTGGTATAAATGATGAAATTCGTCATGTTTAGATCGTTTTCTATTAATAGGGTGAACATGATAGCTCCTACCGAAATTTGTATTTAAAATACACCACTTTGTAGCAGAAGAACACAAACATTCGTCTTCGCTATCTGACATTTCAAACGCGATTTAAGCTTGTATCAATGCTAGTATCAAAGCTTCGTTGTGCAAACCTATAAGCGCTTATAATTTCAGCCACTATCTACCATACATACATCTAGAATCCCAGCTGCGTACTGCACGTACCTTAAAGCGCGATTTATATTATCCAGTCAGACACGGCGCGGGAACGTAACGTTTCCGACAAGACAAACATTTTTACATGCATTTCAAAATCGCGAGTATTAATAAGTGTCTGAAAGGAAGGGATCCGCTAAGTATAAATATTCGTATTTAAAATACTTTTAAAAATGTTTGCCTTGTCGGAAACGCTACGTTCCCGCGCCGTATCTGACCGGATAAGATAAATCGATCTTAAAGTGGCTCGTGGATGCTTCATCAATAACTAAAGACCAATAAAGTTTCACTTTAAACATGTATGGTTCTCCAAGCCGATATTTTTAATGGAACATGCATTTTCAGGGATGTTTTACACCCACATAAAAAAATCTCATGAGTTCTCGAGCAACGAAGCATTCACGTAGGCGGCGTAGATGCGTTTATGTGCAATAATAAAGCTACAGGATATGAAAATAGATGATAATGCGTGGGAGTGTCGTTTGAGATTCATTTGTAATAAATTCCAATTCTCAAATTCTAATCTCAGAACTGATAAACGTATCAATTGGATTTTCAGTTTAAAATTAAAAATAATCAAATGTTTGATTATTTATTTGATTATTTCAGTACCTACTAAAGCTAAATAATCCCGGTATTTTGTCCACTTTAAAACTATAAGCTACAAGCTGTGAATAAAAAATGATTAAAAATGTTGTGGATTTTTCGATATTGTCTAAATATGGGGAGCTGACATATGGGAGGAGTTTACTTATGACGTAATCAATATGTCAACATGAAAGAGATATTAAATTAAAAGTATGAATTGGCAATAGTCCGAATTAGCTCAGTCAATGAGTGCTCTAAAGAGGGGTTTAGCCGGAAAGTCCGCAAAAACCGACTTCGGGACTTTATTTAGTCTGGTTAGTAAAAAAACATATTAAAAGTCTTTGGCCCTCGGGTGCGCGCAAGAAAGGGGGGAGCACTTCAAAGGTCCCTTTTTTTGGTTTATCGCGTATATCTTGAAAACAGTTGGTCCTACGAAAAAATTGCATGCATGAAAATTGTAGCTGACAAAATTTCCTACATTTTCTAGTTTTGAGGTTTTTTTTTTATCTCCAACCGTCAACGAGTTCCACGCTTCTGAAAAAAATATTTTTCGCACCACATTTTTTTGCCGAACTTTTCTCTCTAGCGCCTCAGCCTTTCATTTTACAAAAGAAAGTTGTAGAGAATAAAATTTCCTTTAAAATGGTATATATTTTATCTTAACCTGATCCAAAGTTTTCAGAAGCATGTAACTCGTAAACGATTGGAGATAGAAAAAACTTCAAATATAGAAAATGTAGAAAATTTTGTCAGCTACAATTTTTATGCATGACATTTTTACGTAGGACCAACTGTTTTCGAAATATACGCGAAAAACTAAAAAAGGGACTTTTGAAGTGCTCCCCCCTTTTGCGCCCACCCGAGGGTCAAGGACTTTTAATATGTTTTTTCATTAACCAGTCCAAACAAAGTCTCGAAGTTGGTTTTTGCGCTTATTGACTTTCCGGCTAGCATCATTCGTTGACTAGACTAATATAGATTTTATTATTTTTATATAGATAATTTCTAAAAAAAAAAACAGTTTCGTGATCGTTATATATGCATAACAATCTGTAACGCTTAAAAATACACCCCTATGGCGAAGTTCAGATTTTGGCACCAGATATCTAAAAAGCTAGTATACAAGTAATACTTTTATAAAACGCAAAATTAAAATTAATAAATGTAGGTAATTTTTAAACAGTTATAATTTCGCAGATTTTATATAATGACCTCATTTCGTGACATTTATTTGCTAAATTTATTTAATGAATGTAAAATTAAATTATCCACATTGTCAGTCCTAATTTTGTATTTTATTATCGCATTGTCGTTTTACTTTTAACGAAATTTATCAGCACACTTATCAGTAATTACATCCTTATACTAATTACAATACAGCATACGCGCAGTCGCTAATCATCATTACTAATCTTTCTTGGTATTTCAAATGTAGGAAGTTACGCTATTAAAGTTTTATTCGCAAATAAAGTCAGTACAGAGTGAGAGACCAACTAGATTCGTACAGTGTTCCGCTAACATGATCATGTAATAATATAATTCCAAAGAATCCGAGAATTTGGCCAACAAATAAGCAGTTGTGTCCATAGAGTTGTATTGCCAACACACGCTAAATTTAGCAGTTCAGAATTGCTAACAAACACAGCTTTTATATACTGTTACGGATCACCCTGTATATAAACGGCAGGCAAGAGTTCTGAGAAACGGGGTCTGCTTACTGAACAACTGGTACCTGCGCGAAAGTTCTAGAGAAAGCGAGAACACACTAGGCTTAGGCCACGCAGCATATATAAACAGCCAGTACGAGTTAGTGAGGGATCAGTCAACGGTGAGTCACGCATTCAAGTCTACGTTGGAGCAGGTAAATAAATTAGTGCCGTGATATAAATAACAAAATTGATAAATAAATACGAGTGTAGTGGTAATAATTACGAATTATTGTATATAGTTGTTTTGTTTTGCTTTGTAATTACTGTTTAGTTATTGTTTACTTGTGTTGATTGTTAGAATTGACTTTTCGTTGTTGCGTTCATTATTTTTGTGTTTTTAATTATTGTAAATAAATATTTATTCCGCTAACTCAGAAAACAGTTTTGTAACAATACATATCCTTTTTGGTGTAATTCAGTGAATGGAATTAATGAATTGTGGATTATAGACGCTGGACAACAGAGGTCATTAGCGTTTGAGTGAATGGAATGGAACGGTCCAACTGTGGGTCATGAGATCCACCGACGATTTAGGATTTTTTTTTCTCAACTTGTGGATATCACAACCAAAACAGAAAAATTTGTATTTTTTTATTCCCGTTTCAAGTTGAAGATTTCAGCATCCGCCGCTTTCTAATGCGATTGAACAGAGATTTTCGAACAAGAAAAAGAACTGCTGAAGTAATGAATTGGTACATTTTTAGAGTGTTGGGTCTCCAAGTCACTATATGAATATTATGAAATATGTATTCGAAAACCTTGTATTTTTTGATGAATTGGCATCCTTATCACTTAAATACATCATCAATGCAAGTCACAAATCCATATTTTACACACATCAATAGAACAGGTATAACAGAGCTATTTTTTTCCTACAATTTTAAGGAGTAAAGACGGGTAAAAATCATACATTTTTGATTGCTAGATACATAAGTAATTTTTCTTTGGTTAAAGTTAACTATACTGATAGTGTATTAGAAACACACATCAGTAAAGCTATACGATCTAAAACGCGAGGTATATAAATAGCAAAGTCAAAAATAAACTTGTGACATACATTATTCATTGAGTGGCTTAGAGTACAATATTCATTCAATTTCAACCAATCGATATACTACGATAATCTGATTATTGCTTTCGCAAACGACTTGGCTGATGCGATTTCCAGATCCTCATCGTATCTAAAAATATAATCTACAGACGTAGATTCCTAATAGTAAATAAAGCATCTAAGTCTAAATTTTTGCAGACTTTTATAAAATTATATTAGATATATCTACAACAATTCGGACTAATGAAAATTTTTCATTGAAAAGCAGCCAATTATATAATTGATTCGAAACATATTGGAAAAAACCATTTTACCAACCATAGTCACAGTCAGGATTCTAACCTGAACCTTTCCACTTTCGCGGCGGAATGAGCTTACAGTACTCAACCGTGACATGATTACCAAACTAAACTAAACTACATGCGAGTGAAAATCTATTGATTCCCTTTTTTTAACTACCCAGGAGAAGAGTGCCTTACGCGCCTAAGGAAGTTTTCACTTCAAAAATTATTGAAATCAGCAATCCCTCAGCTCTGATCTTTCCATATAAGTTAAAAATTATCCAATATTAAGTTCTTACTTAACTTTATAAATCTCTATATGTTGGTGCAAGTGGATTTAAAAAAGGTAATAAAATTAGTTGGTAGATCAAGTTCTCAGAAGTACGAAGAGTTTGTGTTTAATTATACATAGTTATTTATTGAACATGCCAGACGGCTACTCATACCTTATCCCGGCAGTCGACGTGAACCTTTCCGCTATCCAGAATCCTTTTGAGCTTAACGACGTCTCCGTGCATCGCCGCTAGGTGCAGGTGAACGTCGGAGAGGGACTCCTTCTGCAAACAGGATAATGAAAATAGATTACTGCAATATACATGTGTATACCTTCATTTTCCATGTTCGCGCGGTGGCTTTGAAAATTCATTGAACGAACAAGTTGCAGGGTGGGTATTATTACACAATGTTTCTAGTGTTGCCGTATAGATCTAGACTATTGTAAAAAGAATTGAGAGGCCTTTCGAACTGCGAATCGTTTGACACCCCTTTCTATTTAAAATTTTTGAGGTGCAATTCACCCTGATCTCAGAGTTGAAGTTACGTAAATAATACTAATCGATTTAGATGTCCCCCTTGACGTGTGCGAGTTTTTTTCGCAAAACTGATGATAAGTGGCCAAAACTTGCGCGGACTGTTTTCATTGGCCCACTCGGTATGTATGTATTTGTCTTTATTTTAATGTTTATCAATACAGTGATAGAGTATCCGCGGTGAGAGATGAAGCCAGGCACGTCATCAATAATATGCTAGTGCCCGCAGACAGTGCCGTGTACACAAAACTGCACATTGGGTTTTATGACGTTAGGTACAATTTTGGCAAACTGCTATTCATGACAATAAACAGCCAATAGCAAGCTAGAAGGCGGGCGCAATGCATTCACGTTACTATGACGCGGTGGCTTCATCTTTCGCCGCGCGAGGTCTACCCATTGAATGAATTTATATTAACTTAAGGATTGTTTCAACTTATAATAACCTATTGAATCACTACCATATAACGTAATATACATTTAAAGGTACCTAATTCAAATTGAAATGTACAGTGAAATTACTTCAGACACTAACACCTTCTTTCTAATTCTTCACTTCATGTACCGAATACATATAAACTTCGCTATAATTATGTACATACAAGTATTCCTGTGCTACTAATTTGTGACACGAAATACGTTGAGCGAAAAAGGAATACAAAAAACTGCTATGCTTGCAACAAAAGCTGTAATTTATTTGGTTAAATTTTTAATGGGAAACGGTAAGAGGATTTCTGTCTGTATTTTCATTTCCTTTTTTTTGTAATTTGTATGACACCCAAAGGCCAAACGGGAAAACATGTTTCCAGAATTTTTGTCTGCCAACATCTTCCGAGAACGACTAGCCCGGTACTTTTTATCCGACTACACTTAACCGTTAACGCAAGGGGTGGGTAAAGTCTAGGAATTATAGTGTTGGGCGATTACGGGATATTTTTACAATCGAAATAATTGTTGAAGACGATTAGCGTCTTCAACAATTGTTGTTGACGCGTCTATAATCTACAAAAAAACTCGGGTCGCAGTGCCAAAACCCTGCCGACAATATAGTGTATTTGCTAATACTGGCATTGTGGCTTTATTATGTGAACTTAAGTTTGTTTTTGAACAAAATAAAAAATTTAACCCCTTAATACATCCCTTAAAATAATATTTTTTTTCTTAATTTCAATAATATTATCAATGCAACATTTGTACCAAATTAAATACACCCTTCAGTAAGTAAATCACTATCCGCAAACCAGTGTTTTCATAAAAAAATTTTAAGTCCGGCCCTGTCGGGCCGATTTTATTAAAATTTTAACAGCACATTTTAATCTTTACTAAAGGGTTAAATTTCAATTTTGAAACGATTCTGAGAATTTTTTCGGTATTTTTGGGCCCAAAAACTTTTTTCAACCCCTAAATACTACCCTTAAAATGGTCCGATCGGGCCCATTTTAAATAGGCTTCGTGCGGTAATGGGTTCCAATGTGTGTACCAAATTTCGTTTAAATCGATTAAGTCTGTCGAGAGTTATCGTGTACACACACACACACACACACACACACACACACACACACACACACACACACACACACACACACACACACACAATATATATATATATATATATATATATATATATATATATATATATATATATATATATACATAAACATTTTCAAAAATGGTGGCAAACTGTTCAGGAGGGTATGAAACGTCGAGAAATTTTGGTCCGACCCCTAGGTCCCACCATCCGACCGACGCCAATAGTGTATGTGCCATATGGCAAATACACTAATTAATTATTAAATTTAAATTTAAATCATCATGAATGACAACGGGAAAGACAAATAAACAGCAAATGATGAAACGTTACGAAAATACGTAATGCGACTATGCGAGGTTACATAATTTTGTTCTTTTCCATTTCCTTGTAAAAAAGTATACAATTTCCGCACTAAAAATTTGCAAATACATTTACTTGGTTCAACTTTTGCAAGATGTTTTCTGTGTGCATAAGCTACCGACGTGGAATATTATATTTTGATAACAGGACTGGTTCCAGAATTTTTGTCTTTCGATTTGACAGATTTTGATTTATTAGGACAAAACGAGACTATAAGAATACTTTGGTCCAATTAAGTTACTACGAGCTCATATGTGAAAATGTTCAACAGCTCTCCGACTAATATGCTAGGCTCCTAGTACAACAAAATTTAGGCATGAAAAGACAATTTGTGCAGGAGGGTATGAAACGTCGAGAAATTTTGGTCCGACCCCTAGGTCCCGCCATCCGACCGACGCCAATAGTGTATGTGCCATATGGCAAATACACTAAAAACGCTCCTCGTAGCGGTTTTAGAGTGTAGCGATAAGGTAAATACAATAAATTTATTGTAATTTATTTTATTTATTGTAAATTATTTATTTATTTTAAATTATAGACGTGTTGACAACTTAGGTCATTAGCGTCTTGATTATACATTAAATAACAACACACTTAAAACTAAATAACATCACAAAACATCCATGAGCGGAGGTGGGATTCGAAACCACAACAGTCTGATTCAGAGGCAGCGACGCTATAACCACTGGACCACGACTGTCCTCTACAGTAAAAATTTAGTATAAATCTGACATTGCTTTGTAGCCGCAGAAATATTCTGTTAATAGAGTGTTATACAGGGTGCTGAATTGCTTTGCGGGTAATAGGGATTTTACCCGTAAAATCAAACTTTTGCGACTTCCTGCTTCCCTAATTATTTTAGGAAAAATATCTTCAAATAAAAGTTTTAGAACATAAAATTCTGCATCTAAATCATTAAACAAAATTAATTTTGCATGCTTTGTAACGGCAGAAATTTGAAATGAAAATGTCAAAATTACCTCAAGAACAGATAGCGATAGCCATGGAACTTGAACAAAATGACAACGTTTTAGCTGTCAGAATAATTTCTAATCATTTTGTTCAAGTTCCATGGCTATCGCTATCTGTTCTTGAGGTAATTTTGACATTTTCATATCAAATTTCTGCCGTTACAAAGCATGCAAAATTAATTTTGTTTAATGATTTAGATGCAGAATTTTATGTTCTAAAACTTTTATTCGAAGATATTTTTCCTAAAATAATTAGGGAAGCAGGAAATCGCAAAAGTTTGATTTTACGGGTTAAATCCCTATTACCCGCAAAGCAATTCAGCACCCTGTATAGATTATTATACTACAAGTAAAATAATGTTAACAGAAGATGCTATCTGGCCTGACCGCATATTCTTGTCCCTAGAGCCAGTCCTGGGCGATGAAGACATACGGATAATACACATCTCGACGTAAAGGAGAGCGACACAGGGAATGAGGAAGATAACGTTTGGCCCAAATTGCATATCACTAGCTGATTGCCTGGAACGCCTTCGGGGACACTATAATATCTATCGAGCACAATGAAAAGACGTGGCCCGTATCTTTAAAAGCAATTATTTCAGAGGTTACAATTGGTTGATCCCTTTTATATACAACTTTATAAATGGGTAATAAGTTAATAAGTTCCTTAATTCAGCGGTTCAAAAACTTATTCATGAGTGATTCTTAACAAGCAATTTTGTACATAGCTCTTTCTAAGAACAATTCTTCCTCTCTCCAATTTTTCAACGCAGCTTCGTTAATTTTAATCTTAAGCCGGCCAATCACGATCCAACGCCGCAGTACGATTTTGTTGAATACGACGAAATCGAACGAAATTTGATCGTGTATGTTCGCCGTCCGACCAAATCGGTGTGATTTGACCGCAGACAAACATATCAGTTTCAGCAGTACAACACTGTTAGCTGGGTCATTTATTTTATCGTGTATTGTGAATTTCGAATCAATCGTGTGATTTCTTGCACATTTTTTTAGGGTTCCGTTTCTCAATAAGAAAAACGGAACCATTAGGATCACTCGTTTGTCCGGCTGGCTGGGTGTCCGTCAGTCAAGACCCATTTTCTCAGGAACGGATAGAGATATCAAGTTGAAATTTATACGAAATACTAAGCTTTACGGTCCCTTAAAGGTGTAAAGAATTTAAGCTTCTAGGTCAACGTAATCAAAAGATACGGTTATTTTGTCATCTCATCAAAAACCCATCGGGTACTTCCCGTTGACCTAGAATCATGAAATTTGGCAAAAAGCAAGGTCTCGCAGCACAAGTAAAGGTAAAAAGTTCGAAAATTACAAAAATTAAAGGGGGTCCTATACCTATTTTGATATTCGCAAAATAACTCATCAAAAACCTATAGGGTACTTCCAGTTGACCTAAAATCATGAAATTTGGCAAAAAGCAAGGTCTCGCAGCACATATAAAGGGAAAAATCCGAATATCACAAAAAGTAAAAATTAAAGAGGGTCCTATACCTATTTTGATATTCGCAAAATCACTCATCAAAAACCTATAGGGTACTTCCCGTTAACCTAGAATCATGATGGCATTAATGCCGCAAATCGCGATTCTATCGGTCAAGCCGTTCAAAAGTTATAAGAGGTTTACACACACACACATACAGACATACTGACATCATCGTAAAAATAGTCAGAATAGCTTCCTAGGATCACAAAACGTCGGGATCTGATGAAAACTCGATTTTCGAAAATCGGAGTGAAATCAATAACATCTTTATTTTTGAAAATTTTCAATTTTCTTAACGGGAAGTTAAGAAAAGGTGTGACGTCTTTCCGGAAAGGGATAGGAGTAAAAAAAAAATGACTAACAAAAAAAATGCGCGCGTTAAAAAATTAGGTTGACCTGTCCGAGGAATGAGGATTTTGTCCGCAGATGATCTAGGATTTTTTATATGGATTTAATCCACACTAAATGTACGCACTGTATACAATAAACTTAGTTGTTGGCAATATATTAAAAAAACTCGGGTCGCAGTGCCAAAACCCTGCCGACAATATAGTGTATTTGCTAATACAAGCCTTGTGGCTTTAATACGTGAACTTAAGTTTGTTTTTGGAAAAAATAAAAAATTCAACCCCTTAATACATCCCTTAAAATAATATTTTTTTCTTAATTTCAATATTATTATCATTGCAGCCTCTGTACCAAATTAAATACACCCTTCAGTAAGTAAATCACTATCCGCAAAACTAGTGTTTTCATAAAATTTGTAAGTCCGGTCCTATCGGGCCGATTTTATTAAAATTTTAGCAGCATATTTTGATCTTTACTAAAAGGTTAAATTTCAATTTTGAAACAATTCTGAAATTTTTTTCGGTATTTTCGGGCCCAAAAACTTTTTTCAACCCCTAAAAACTACCCTTAAAATAGTCCGATTGGGCCCATTTTAAATAGGTTCCGTGCGGTGATGGATTCCAACATGTGTACCAAATTTCGTTGAAATCAATTAAGTCTTTCGAGAGTTATGCCGCGAACACACACACACTATATATATATATATATATATATATATATATATATATATATATATATATATATATATATATATATATATATATATATATATATATATATAAATAAATATATATATATACATATATATATAAACATTTCTAAAAATGGTGCCAAAGTGTTCAGGAGGCTATGAAACGTCGAGAAATTTTGGTCCGACCCCTAGGTCCCGCCATCCGACCGACGCCAATAGTGTATGTGCCATATGGCAAATACACTAACAATCTACAGATGCTGTCTATATTTACTTCGGAGGCATATTAACCTCAAAATATTGTACATCTGACCCTGATGTAAAATAACAGTAATATTAATATCTGTAAAGTTAATGTACGCATGCCAAAGACATAGTAGATTGTATTTCTAGTGTCGTAATGAGGTATATTATTGACGAGTTGTGACAGTATGTTAAAACGAGCTATAGCGAGTTTCAACAGTCACACGAGTCATAATATCATTATGCACGACCACGAGAAATGTATGGTATTTTGGGAAAGATACATTCCCGCACACCGGCCTGTCAAAAATCACTTTACATACATGCATGTAAAGCAGGTATTTTATACTGGGTATGGCAAAAATATAATTAATCAATGCAAATTATCGTAATTTTGAATGGCGCATCATTTACCTATACGAAAATATAAGCAGATTCGTTTTTTCCAGGTATTAGGATATTTTGTAGGATACCTCGAAGCGGACGAGAGAACGCGTTTACAGAATTTTAGTCTGTCTGTTTGAACCTACATCATTCGAGAGCGGTTGGATCGATTTTGGTAAAATTTGCTACAACATCAATATAAAATTGTTTAGAAACATCTGTCTGTGTTATTACAGGTTTTTTTCGGTTTTAGTCTATTCATTTTCAAGATAGAGTGACATAATATATGTGCGTGATCAGTACATGTCCCTTTGTTTCTTGAGTTGTGATTGGTCGTTTGGGAAAAATTCAAATTTTGCTTGAACGGTATTTATTTATTTATTTACTAGCGACCCGGTCCGGATTCGCCCGGACTGCAATACACTACCCACTCGCTTCGCTCGTTAGCTTGAATATTATAATTACATTACTCACTCGCTTCGCTCGTTCGCTCCCGGGTGGTACATTACTCAAACTGTGTTTTAGCAAGTTCGTAAAATACATTAAATATAGGCTATAGCATGACATATATCTCGTGATGTTTTTCGTTTTGCATTTTAAATAAGCATAAATGTAATATGTATCTTTCCATTAGCCACATACAATACCTAATATTTATGGGTACGAGTTTTGTTTTTACATTTTGTTTTGTTTTAAAATAATCTTTTCTTCACGAAATCATAAAAAAACAACATTATGACAAAAAACTGTTTTGAAATAATAGTGTTTTGTTTTGACAATATACTTTTTGTCATACCCACTACAAAATAGTTACTTTCCATGCATGTATGCCGGCCTTTATACTTGTTAGCGTAGCGAGTAAACGTTCACCGACTGTTTGAGTTTTATACGAAAGTTGCAAAACTTTTTGACATGACCGCCTTTCGTTTTTTTTTAAACAATTGCATTCATGCATTTACAAAAAGCAAATATTGCTGCTAATAATAATTAACATAAATTGTAGATAATGAATTTTTATTTACGAATATCATGACACGGTGTGAAAACCGACTGCATAATAAAATGGAAATATTATAGAAACATAAATATAACAAAATAAATACACATAAATATTATAATTTATAATATTGTATACACGGCATGCTTATTCAACTGTTTAAGCACCGGCATTTATTTTATACTCAGAAAACAACTTTCGCACGCTATAAATTTACACTTTTACATAAGAGCGCACATTTAACATTTACTTGTTATTGTTGCACGGACCTTGATAAAAGTAGTTATTATAACTATAAATAATATATTGAATAAAAACAATGTATGCTTTGATGCAATATTAAAGATTTTAAAAATAGAATTAGGTACATGTACGTGCAAAAATTACAATTTCAAAAATAATTTTTATTTAGTTATTGAGCTGATTAATTACTTCTCAATACTATACTTCAAATCTTTTTCAACAAAAAAGTACAACTATACCTACATACAATTATGTTTAAAAAATTTATATCTAAAAATATATTCTTTTCTAAATTACTTAATTATAAATTTATTAATTATAATTATTTAGTGTATTTAATTACAACTTTACCTAATTAAAATTAAAAAAAAACAAACCTTCAGTGACATTCTGACAAAAACTGAGATGAATGTTGCTTCAGAGTAAAATTTAGCACATCTAATATTACAAATAGCACAAACAATAGGTAATATAATCAACTGATAAGTATTTAATCACAATTTATATTTATTACAAACTGTCCACGAGCGATTTAATATTTTTCAAGTACGTACGTCCATCACATATCACACGCAAACATCAACTGGCGCCTGGAACATCTACCTCCCCCACATCATTGATGTATTCAGAAAATTCATTTAAAGCAAATTTAAATAATATAAATTACAATAGATGTCTCTAGCAGTACAATGATTACTAACGCTACACGTCAATTTTTAAAACTAATTTCACAATTCTATCGATATCAAGGTTTACACGCACAAAATATAATAACCCCAACAAATAACGCGATTTTGAATTTTCAAATGTATCAAATAATTTAATGTTTGATATGGTCTATTAAAACATTTAATTATACTAAAAATATATTACGTAAACTTTAACATTTAGATGACAACAAACAACCCTCTCATAAGAAAAATAGGTATTGTATCTGGGTATATTTCATGGATTCGAGTGGTACTACTGGCTTGAAAGACAACTTCAGTCTACAATCTTATCCTGCATCCATTTTGTTGGGTACTACTATTGTACTGTTTTTACATTTAGCCGTGTAAAATTCAAAAGGTGAATATTATTTTCTTCAAGTCTTTTGATTTAGTTTTTGCTTCTAATTTAATTTTGACTAATTTGATTTTAGCTTTATTAAAGATGGAAAACGACGCTGGAGAATTCGTTGACTTATATTGTCCAAGAAAATGGTATGTAACCTTTTAGTTTACCACGTGTTTTTTTTATAAAGTTATACTTATCAAATATCATAATAATTACTAATTTCTTAATAAAAGACTTATCGTATTCTTGCCATTTATTTTTTCATACTAAAATCTAAACACAATTGTACCACTACTGACCCACGACGCCGGAACAGCTCAATGATATTATTTTGATTTTTGACTTGTACAGGCTGACTATTAGTTCGTTATTTTAGTAAAATATTGCCTCTTTTAAAAAAAGTAAATAATTGGAATTAAATATGGCACGACGTGACTTACGGTCACGATGCGATTTTTCTTCACATTCTGAAAATCTACTCTTCATCCCGTTTTAGCATCAAGTAATTACGGTTATTGGATTTTTTGACACAATTTATTTTCTTTTTCAGTTCTGCGAGTAACAGAATTATTCATGCTAAAGATCACGCTTCCATACAGATCAGTCTCGCTGAAGTTGATCCAGAAACTGGACGTATGACCGACCAGACAAAAATGTATGCCTTATGCGGAGCTATTCGACGAATGGGTGAATCCGATGACTGTATTGGACGATTAGCAAAGAAAGATGGCATCTTAGCTAAGTAAGTTGATTAATGCCTTTGATTAAGCGCAGTTTTCTCCCCAGGACCAATCGAATGGGCGCATTACCTGAAAAAAAGTGTTTCGTAAAGTACCGCTTGGCTACTTAATGTCGTATTTTTCTGGGGAGAATACTTAAACGTTTGTTTTGAGCAATTTCTAGTAGTAATTGAAAAGTAACTGTTTGAACATTATCTAATTTTTATTTTCGGTTATAAAATTAATATAATAATGCTCATCTTCTGAAAGAACAGCTATGTAAGCTTGCAACGATACTTGTGCTGTTAGCGTTCTTTAAACTATTATAGTACCAGTACTCGCTTAGTTATGTACCTTTCCTTTCAGAAGACGTCAGTTAGTTTAATTATTATTTATTAATTACCTTTTTTCTGTTTCAGGAATTTCTAAACACTAACTTAAGGCGAACTTTTTATGTAATTAATAAAATAAAAATATACAAAAAAAATATTTTTCTTTTAATTCCTGACAAAAAAAAGCTGAATTTATTACAAATTAGAAATATACTTATCATACGACACTTTGTATACATGGTATACTTCAACGAACTTAAACCTTTAGCAACTTTATAATAAAGTACTATTACGACTTCGTTTATAATGACTAACCGTTTTTAGCGACCTAAATGCAAACTCCAGTTAGGTTTCCTGTATGAGGCCATTATTTGCAGAACTCGTTCTTTGCTTTTACATAAATTGTTGGGAAACAACTGTTGGCGGGCAGTCATATATTTTTTGGATTTTTCTTTTTGTAGTGATAAATACGCCAGCGCAGGTAGTAATTCTGTGGGTTTGAAATCTGAAATTGGCACAGTTTAATTAAAAATAAATAATTAAAAAGCGTTGTGACAGTTTTGCATGAATGAATGAATTATGGATTATAGACGCTCGACAACAAAGGTCATTAGCGTCTGTGACAGTTTTGCAAATAAAATAGTTTAAGAATATGAAAATTTGAAAAATAAACAAAAAATATTAATAATAATTTAGTAACAGTTATTATTAATTAATATATTACAATATACTGCACTAACAGTGGTGATGTGGCTCCTTAACAATGCGCTATTGGCTGGAATAGCAAACTACAAGTTTTGCAAATAAGTCGACTTTTCTATGAAAGATCTTGTTAACAAATAGACAGTTCTAAATCGATTTCTCCTTTGAAAAATAAATAACACTTGCAAAAAAAATATTTTGTCGATCAGCGAGTTTTGCAAATAATGGCTTCATATATTATTATGCGTCCGCTTTGTATGTCGTCTGGTTAATACGACATAATGTCGCCGGTCCCTTGAAGGTCGTTCTATCCGGATTCTACTGCATTAACATTGAATGATTAAAAATATGTAACGTTATTAACTTATTACACCAAATTACTAATATAATGAAGCAGTATTTTTCTAAAAATCTACGGAAGGTTATTTGCTGACAAACCAGATTTTTTAGTAGCCAAAGTATATTTTATAATAAATTCTTAACTTTGAGGAGATACCGTAATAAAATGTAAGAATTTGTTTTGTATGTCAAGTTAGATTTCCCATGACAGATTTTTGAATTTTTTTTTATGCCAATTGTTAACCCAAAATTTTTTATGTGGGCAACCTAACTTGACGTCAAGTTAGATTGCCCACATAAAAATGTCCACAACTTTGACATTTTTTGAGCCACTAATGAAAAAATGTTGGGGTTTAGCAGCATTAACGATTTATTATAAATTTATTGAATCACTTATACAGCAGAATTAAAAAAAAATGTAGACATGATTTTAATTTTAACTCATTTCATTACTTTTCTGGGTTACAATTTTAAAAAAAATAGGCAAAACAGTTTGAAGTTACAACCTGTGTCGTAAGGTGGTGCTGAATGTACTATATCAAACTGTAAACAGAGTAGGCCATTGCGGTAAAGAATCAACAGGTTATCATGTGTCAGTGAACGTGTTTAATAGTGATTTATTTTAATCACTTGTGATAAATATATTTTTATGCTGTGATAACAGGTGTGGATGTGATTCATATATGTACAACGGCTGTGTGATGATTGTGTTTTTTTAAATGTTGTATTTTTCTAAACAGTTTGTAACAGATATACAAAAGTTTTGTAAAAGTAGTGTCAATTAAGGATATTTTTATTTTTTTAAAATGGCAGAACTTGGTTGTTCGGCACAAAATAATGCTGTGAATTCTCAAAGGTTGTCCAGTGCTGGTATTCCAAAAGTTCCAGAAGCTAACAAAAAAAGTGAAGGCGGTGAGTAAAAAAAAAATATTAAGTACTACTCTATCATTGCTACTCTATATTATGCGACATCTGGCAATATGGCTGATTAAAGACAGTGTTTCCAACATAAAAATCGTTTGAAACGGTCCGTACGCATTATTTTACAGTTACTTTCAAGGTTTTAGGTATACCCAGCGTGATTGTCAAAGTCAAACGTATAAATTATAGAAATAGCAAGAAATAGGTTATCTGTGGCAGTTAAGTTTTCAGAATATTTTTTTATAAAATGCTTTGAATGCATGTGATTATATATGGTATTAATTAAAATATTGGTATACCAAGATATTTTTTAAATTGGCACGAAAATTGTGTGAGTATCTGACACTACGCAAATCACTCAAGTACTTATTTTATGTCAAACTGAAAATGCTGTCTCATTAATTTTTTAGTTAAGTTACAAGATGCATCTAAACAGTCCAATTCTTCTAGAAGACTACATTTTTAATAAAGAGGCTCCCGAAAGTCTACAACTTTTAATGGACCAGTTTTCGACTGATGTTAGTGTCGATGATTGCTTCCTTTCTCTAATTTTTGTATTGATGCTAGAATCTGATTTTATACCTCACACAGCACCTAGCGACGATTTTCACAGGGGTTTCAATTATAAGTGTTTGTTAAAATACTGCGCCAAAGGAAAAGACTGGGAAAAAATAACCAAAAATTCATACGAAATGTATTTCAAAATTTTCAATGATTACGAAACTTTATTAGTGAACATACATAAATTTAATTCGATTTTTGTTGTAAATTTAGTAAATTCGAAACTTCATAGAACATATTCCATTTCTTGTCCTCAATCGAAATACGTTATAAACGAAGATGCACCGATAGCATCGAAGTTCAATAATTTAAAAGAATTATCGATATTGTTTAAGAGTATAACATTTCATGCTAAATGTGATATAGCTCTCGATCTTCCTTGTTTATTGTATCGTAATCTAGATATGCTTCCTGTCGAAATCCAACTACATATTGGAAGGTACCTTAAAGTTCGTTCTTTAACGGATCTTATTCATTCGCACGATTCATGAACTTCATTAAAAAAGAAGAAATTAGAAACCAAAAAATTTTTAAAATAAACATTCAGTGCCGTTATTGGTATTAGTTCACAGGATTGAGAATACAAATTGTGAAGAAAGTACCTAAGCATTTTTTAAAGCTAGTTTTAAAAAGTTTATTAAGAATTTTTCTGCGTATTGTTAAGATTATAATATGCTTTTTTTAATAGATAGTAATTTGCTATAAGTTCTTCAGTAAATGTATATTCTTGTAATATTTTTAATAAAAAAAAATTGAAATAAATTTTACGTTGTTATAATTTACGTCTGAAAAGGATTCTATGTAATTTGTCTGTTAGATTTTTTAAGAATCATTATTTTTACATTTTTAATGAATTAATTTTGGTACTTTTTGATTTGTAAATATCTTTACAGGCGCCCCAAAAAAAATCTGCTATAGTGAATAGTAGGTTAAATACAGTAAATATTTTAGAATTTTTAATTTTAAATAATTTCAAAACAAATTAATTAAAAGAACAAAAAATGTAAATCGAGATTTGAACTGGGTAGGTTTGACATTTTCTTAATTGATGCCTTTAAAACTGATTAGGTGTGCAAAGTGCAGCAATTATTTTATTTTTCAAATATATAGTTTTTTGATTTTTAAAGGGAATTTTTTTAATAAATTCACAAAATCATTACTAACAAGTAAGAGTATTTAGAAAAAGTCCGTTAAAAATAATAACAAAAACCTTTTGAATTTTTTTTCTTTCAATTTTAACAGAAAAACAAAAAAAGGCATATCTTTTTAATTATTCAATTTACGACAAAAAGTATCTTTAGTAAAGTTGTAGAGAATTCGATTCTAAACAAAAAACCTTTCTACAAATTTTGTGTATAAGATGAATACTGTTACGGAGATACAGTGCAAAACCTGTTAACACCCCTTTTTCAAAATGGCGCCCAAATGGGGTGGCCGCCGATCCCGAAAATTCAATTTTAAACATAAACATAAAAATGAGTGCAAACACTTGTTGTGAGAATGGATAAATTTCGAAGTTTATTTATATGAGGTAATTTTTCAATAGATAAAAATACAGGAATAATATTTATTCAAAGAATAGTAATAACCAATAAGTCTATATCGCACAGAATGATTAAATAAAATATTTATTATATCTATGGGTCGAAAAAATTAACAACCGGTAGTACTATTAATTTTAAAATAAAGGAATAAAACGAAAAAAATTGTGAATCATGATTTATTATTATAACAATGTTGAATTAAATCAAAATGATGAGCAATAAAGAATATATTTCGGCTTTAGTAATATGAATTTAACTTGCTGGGGCCATTTTATTCTGACGTTTGGAAAAATCTGCTAGATTTTTTTTTGTTAAAAAGTTTTTTTTACGTAAATTATTACAGATCACGGAAGTGTGGACCCAAACAATACAACGCAACAGGAAGATACTGTCAACAATCAAACAACGTCTGCGCCGACCTGTGAGCCTATTCCTGTAGCCAACGGAGATATCGGTAAGTCGTTTGTTTTTATTTGAAACTCGCGCCAATTAACTTTTATCTGTAGTAATGTGTCTGTTACTGTTTCATAACTCGAAGTGTGCGAAACGCTGTGACCCGATCATATGAGCATGGTGTGTTGTGTTTTAATGACCACCAACAGTTAAGGTTATTTGGGCCTAGCACCAATTCATATTTTCAATTCATTGTTTTTTTTTTAATAATAAATTGAAAATCCAATTGACACTTTTACCAGCTCTCGGGCTAGAACCCGAGAGCTTGTAATAGAGGAACCATAGCAACGCCATGTAAACAATAGCATTACTACACGCTCAAGCCCATATGAGCATGGTTATGACAACGATAATTATATTTTAACTATAATAGCGACCCGGTCCGATTCGCCCGGGTGCTTATGATTTATTAACACATTACTCTGCATTCGCTTCGCTCGTTCGTTCCCGAGTGCCATGCATTTTTCATTAAAAATACATTACTCACTCGCTTCGCTCGCTCGCTCCAGTTATTATAGCCTATGTCCTAAAGCAAAGTACCACACCTCTTGAACAGTGAAAAAAAAATTCGAAATCGGTCTTTTGAGATTACCCCCGATTTTCACTCGGACGAAGCCGGGCCGACCAGTTTTAATCATACATATCTAAACATTTATCGTGAATCACGGAGAAAATTGGGCACAGACAGACAGACACCGCGGGGACTTTGTTTTTATAATATGTATTGATGATGATAATATTGAAAATGGTCGTCACGTTCTATTGCTTTAACATAGTCGTTGTAAAAATTATCACTTTCGCCTGCTGCATTGACAAAACAAACAAGCCGTGAGGTGGTCGTTTATTAGGACTTAAGTGCGACCCTTGAGGTCCACACGACGAACTTCCCTGCAGTTTGATAAATATTTAATAATAATAATTAAATTAGATATTACACAGAAAAGTAATTCATTTTAATCATTAAAACATAATTATTTTTTATTTTTAACAATAATTAAAAAAAAAAAACGGCTGAACCGATTTTTTTAAAATTTATGTCGGATCAAAATGACGTTAACACGCCTCGATTGACACCCTTACGAAGTCGATATAATTTTTTATTCGCAAGATATTGTGTAAAATCTACTTTTTTGGAGTCTATTTGGTTAAGAAAAAAGAACGGCTGAAAAAATTTCTTTCAGATCATATTTACGTTAATACGCGTCGATTGGCACCCTAACGTAATCGATATCATTTTTCATTCTTGAGATTTCGTCTTAGAAAGAAATGGACACATACGTACACACACACACACACAGACATCTTTCTAAAAATAGTGTAGTGACCTTGAAACATAAAAATTTGTTATACATTTTGATTTCGATTTTCGGACCCATTACAATAACTTCCAATGGGAAGTGAATAATGGTTTAGTTTAATTGGTTCTTAACTTCTTATTGTGTCTGGAACACCAATGTTGAGCCTGAACTTCTGAATACTATTTGTTTTTTAGAACTAACTCTACGTTTCGAATAAATGCATTAATTTTTGATATTGCATGGAATTTTTCGTTTCTTATTAAAGGAGTTGCCATATGATACCCGTCCTCCCACCATATGATATCTGGTCTTCCACCACATATCGGTTTATATCAGGAGTTCTTAACTTTTTTTATTCGCATACCTGCACTTTGGAAATTAATATTTACATATCTCGTTAAATTAATTAATAAGCTATGAACTTCAAAATTTTAGCCAGAAAAAAGCAATTGCAATACGTTTTTTGAGAAGTCTCATTTTAGTGGTATAACTTAAATATGTATTTAATTAATTTAATAATAATAATAATTTAATAATGAAGTTATACCACTAAAATGACACGATATTAATAGGGAATAAATAACGTTTGTACCTACCACAAGTGCTGCCTCTCGTGGATAATTGATAGAACTACTCTCAGGAAAATGGCTCATTCGTATAATCTGATAAAAACTTTTGTTGAACGATATAGTGAGAGAACAACTTAAAAAATGAGCGAAGTTAGCAATACATCTGAAGGTTTCAGCGCGAAATTTCAAATTCCCAAATTAAAATCCCGAAAGAGAATTCAGCTTCCTACAAAGTGGAGAAAACAACACTGGGCAACGATCGTGTCTTTGTATGTCTATAGAGTAGGAGTGGCCAACATATTATATTTAAGATGTAGTCCTCGATAAATGTCAGCTAGGTATATATACACAGGTGTCCGGATTTCAAGTGTACACTGTTAGAAATGAGAATGCCGATTACACAGATTATCGATGGTCCATTTGTAGCCAGCGATTAATCTGGTAATAGGCACACAAAGAGACAATGGCGTCGCAAACACGTATCGCCTGCACATCGCGTAGATTCCATAAAAACACAATACGCATGCGTGGTTACTAATTTTACATTAATTTGTTTTGTATTCATCCATTTTATATATGTAATTATACATTTTATTTTGTAATTTTTACACACTTTATTGGAATATTACACAAGTTATGTAATTTTAATTTACTTTATGTAAAAATCACAAATTTGTTTAACTTTACAGTAAAAGTCCAAGTTTTTATGAAGTTTTCTGTGTAAAAATAAATAATAATGTAAAATTATTTAGAAAATCGAGCGAATTCTACCTTAACTTTCAAAGTATTTTTACATCCATTTTTTACAGTGTACACAGGACATTTGTAAATGTAAAATGTCTCATGTACATTTGAAATTCGGACATCCTGTATATATTATATAGGATTAGGAAATGTATTTTATAAATACCTGTAACGACAAATCATGTGCACATTGAATACGAGTTTGGGAGTCACTAGGTGCAAATCCCGATTGAAGTGGATTTGAAATATGGTTGTTTTCTGAAAGAAAATGGATGCCTATATGCTGGTGTTATTTTCCTTAATAATAATTGTTGGCGACGGCGTTTGTACAGGCTGGACCACGACTATATTTATTACCTATATTATATGATATTTATCTTACCAACACATCATCGTGCCCGTCATTCTACAGACTACAAATATCTCAAAAATGAACATTTTTTCAAAAATCGAATCTTCACCAATGCTTATTTTTTAGTCAACACTTTTTTATACTTATACAGTGTAAGATAAAATTCAGTGATAAAAGTTATTTTTTCGGTAAGGAATCTAATCATATTGATTATTAATAATTTTCTTTGTTAGTAAAATAATACCGTATTTTCTTAGATAATCTGTGTTTTGATTAATTTTATCATAAATCTACTTTAAAAGTTGTATCAGAAATCGAGCGTTACCTATAATTGATTTTTCTCAAACGCAATGCGTTTTTTGACCGAACATTTTTTTCAGTGTCCGATGTACAGCTTTCATTGCTGAACGCCAGTAAAATTTCAAATTTTTTACAAGTTTTTTTTTAACTTGCAATGTATGTTAGTTTGTTTGTGTGTTTGTTTAGGTCAAATCTTGCAAGTCAATTTTGAACGACTTCCACGTATCCAATCGATTTGAAATTTTGTACACATATGCATTACCGATGACAATACATGAATAAATCGTTTTTAGAAATAAATTCAACCCCTAAGGGGTTCAAACGGGAATGTAGGGTTTTTTTGACTAATCAACGCCTAGGCCAAATCGCTGAAGCTAGAAACTTGAAATTTGGACAGTTGGTTCTTTTTCTGACCTAAGCATCCACTAAGAACGGATTTTTCGAAATTCAACCCCTACGGGTGTCAAAGGGGAGTAAAATTTTGAAAGACTAAAATGAACAAAATAAATATTAATAAAAAAAACTTTTTAAAGACAAGCTTTTATTTAAATGCACTAAAAAGGAAAAAATAATTTTTAATAATTTATAAGGTTCATTATTATAAAAGCGTTGGTCGTGACTAATAAACTATCATAGAGTTCACGACCCACGCTTTTATAAAAATTATTTTTTCCTTTTTAGTGCATTTAAATAAAAGCTTGTCTCTAAAAAGTTTTTTTACTAATATATTTGATATGTAGCTCTGTAATGTTTTGTTGACCAACTCTGGAAATGGATGTCCGTATATCAGGTGTAGGTACACGTAAATATAGGTAGTAACATGGGTCCCCGGTGGGTGGTTCTAGCACAAGGGCACCGGAGAGGCTTGGGTCAGGTATCTTCACATCACCTGTGTAGTGTAACCTACTGTGTGCGCACACAAACAGTCTATCTGTTGACCATTATTCGCCATTTAAGAGGTTGCTTCTGTACAAACCAGGGTTCCATTACCTGTTCGCTGTTAACAGAAGACGCGATCCTATAGTAAGTTCAGACACTTGTTTGTTCTCTCTAACTTTGTTTTAAATTAAGTTTTTTCATCCGTTCCGCTAAATAAAATTTGACATTTTTGAATTAACTCAGCCACAGCCTCTCAGATTTTCTGACAATGCTTTCTGCGTGGGTCGTAAACTCCGTGATAATTTAGTACAGTCACGACCCACGCTTTTATACTTATGAACCTATAAATTAAATATTATTTTTTTCTTTTTATAATTTAATTTTTGATGTAAAACATCTTATGTCGGGCTGGAACAGCCGCGTGAGGGGAAATATGCAACGAAATTTATGGTTCGCTCCTTCGCTGCTGTTCGCCCCACCACTGCGGCTCTCTCTCTGTCTCTCTCGGTTTCCGCGCGCTCTCAGGCGTGCTCAAACGCCGCAACCGCATGTGTTACAGTGCAGTATATAGGATTACGTCAGCATAACAGTTAGTTGCTGCTTTTGAAAAAATATATACTACTACATATAGAGAATACCATCGAGTTCAATAACGTTTTCTTTGATGTTTCACATCTGTCGGGGGTCCCGAGACCCACACCCTTTTTTAATTTAAAAGTTGTTTTACCTATTTTTATTTTTAATTTTTTAGTGTGCTTTATTTGCTTAGTCTAATTTTATTACATTTATCCGATCCACTGAAACCTTACCGGAGCAAGAGCTTTTGCCTGTGAAAATTCAAAAATGTGATTTGCACCCAGACGGGAGCCGGGTCGGTCAGCTAGTTACCATAATATTGTATTGTCACCGGAGCTACACATGTGTGCAAAATTTCAACTCAATCGGATAACGGGAACTGGATGAAATATCAGACGCAAGATTTTAAAAAAATATACGGGGTCAAGCTAAATAAAACCGTTTAAAAACGCGTTTATCCTTCTATAGTAAAATTACAAAATTTAAGATAGTGAGTCATGCACTTATATTTCACTATTTATGTAAGCGGCACAGTGTTTATGCATGGTTTATGCATTCATTTTAACAAAGTTTTATATTTTATTTTGATCACTGGCAACTATCCTATTATAAATGTACTCTTATAACTCAGATTTTTTTAACGCTGCTTTTTGAAAGCTAGTATCACTGTAAATTACCTCTTGAAAAAACGCAAACCTTTGATGTTTTGATCTTGGCTTCAGTAATCGGGAACCCCGGTATTTTATCATACGTTGCACATGTAGGTTTGCGGTAAAACGGCGGCACTTGTATACAGACTGTTCAACAAATCGTGGATAAGTGCAAATGTGTCAAGAAATATTTGTGGGTTACTGATTTTGATTGGCTGTAGTTGCTCCCATCATCTTATGATTAACAAAAGAACAAAGAACAATTATTATCAACAGTGCGTCCAGGGAAATAAAATTTTGGTCCATTATTTTGTAAAATATAATTTAGATTTTAACTGTTCCTATAAACAAAGAAGATTTAAAAATAACAACTACTTTATCCAGTTGAGTTAGTTTGTACTTCCGAGTTTAGCTTAAAAAATTTGTATAGTTCCTAGTGACAGTAGGAACTTTTAGTTTGGCCTAGTCCAGGGGTCGGCAACCTTTTGAGACGGAAGAGCCAAAAGTTACAATTTACAAAATTTCCCAGTTTTTAAAGAGCCACTAACATTTTTATTTCAATATTATGGTATTTGATTAGGATTATAACTAAACAAACAGAACAGTGTTGCCACATTTAAAAAATGTCAACTGTCCGTATACTCTCTACTCCACCTATTCTCACTGTTCTCTGGTGAGTGTTTTTATCCTGTTTAAAGTTTTTTTTGCAGTATAATATTTTTTATGAGTTTTGAAAATAAAATAATATAATTATTAATATTTGCACATGGAACTGGAGAGCCGCATCTTGACATCATAAGAGTCGCATGCGGCTCGCGAGCCGCAGGTTGCCGACCCCTGGCCTAGTGTAAACTCTCCGGATTTCGGGGTTGTCCGGTAACATATACCTAAATTAAACAAAGGAAAATACTCCTTAATTTTATTTAGAACCAATGGCGGCGCTAAGATTTTTTGTTAGGGTGAGCCAGACTTGGGCATGGTGTTCTGAAGGCGGGCCAATAACATTTGTTCCCAAAATTTCAGTGCTCGTCAAAATTTTAACCCAGATTACTTGCTATAGAATTTACAAGAAAAATTGTTGAAATTTCGAGGGTTAAAAACGTATTTAGAAGATAAACTAGAGATTGGGGATTATTCCAGGGTGGGCCAAGACAGTTTAAAGTGGGCCATGGCCAACCCGGCTCACCCTCTGACGCCGCCACTGTTTAGAACGCGAACCGGATGTACGTATAGTTCGATTTTCTGAATGATTTATATGTCATAATTTATTGCCGATGTGATCCACATTAATGTTATTTATTCCTATGTGCCGAAGTCGTTTGTTCATCCGGTATATAAAATACGCATACGAGATCCCTACCTCCTGTAGGTGTATAATGGTGGCCCTAGCCCTATAACCCTACAGGCAACATAGTCCCTTTCACTGTGCGCCCTCTGGTGGGACGCATGTTTCGATCGATACGTTGTCCGGCACGACTCACACACACAAATAAAACACAGCATCCAATAGAAAACACTAGCGATTCTCAATATCGCACGTTTTTTTGTCTTGGTGTTAAAAGTCAAATCATAAGTCGCGTACCAGGAAAGTTTTAAGAATTTTTGTGACAAAATATAATAAAGAAGGATCTTCCTATTTTTGATAAACGAGACACCTATTAGAAATTATTGCAAAGATGATCCCTCGTTGAAATATTTAAATATTTTCGAATAAGGGTCTCATTTTAAGGTTAAAGATGAGATCCCTCTTCTAAAATATTGCATAATGGGATTCATCTATTTGTAGGCGAGACGTAAGGCTCCTATTATAAAATATCACAAGAAAGTATTATTGCAAAAAGAGATTTCTGTAAATCTATTAAATTTTATTCGTTCGATAAAATATAACGTTTTTTGAGAAAACACCTGAGCATTTGATTAATTACTGCATTAATCTAACGGGATTTCAGGCAGAACAACAAATTATCTTAACCAAGCAGCTATTAGACCATTCCGAGTCTACTATGTTAAAGATGTATTTATAATTCAGTGACGACTCGTGCTTGTTCAAGTAAGGGAGGCGTAAATGTTAATAATATATGTTATAATCAGGTTTTTATACTAACAGATCAAATACTTTGCAAACTTGGCTAAGGACTGGACATAAGCTTCTTAATAATCTTAATAACGTACGGAACTAATAAAATGATTTTTGAGGTTTGCTGTTTAGGTAAAGAGTAGGTAAGTTCTATAAGAGACGACATTTCGTGCGTCCCTTTGCTGTTAAACTTCCTGTTTCATTGTCCTTGAACATTAAACGGATAGGATATAAAGCGCGCGAAACTTTTATTATTAGTTCAAGGTTCAGATTTTAATATGTTGTTATGGCGACTGTTTTAAGCATATATTTCAATTTGCAGAACAAAATGTCGGTATTAACTCCCTTTCTTAGAGGGAAACTTGCTCGCCTAGATTTTTATATCGTTCCGCAAGGGGTTAATACCAACATTTTGTTCTGCAAATTGAAATATATGCTTAAAACAGTCGCCATAACAACATATTAAAATTTGAACCTTGAACTAATAATATAAATTTCGTCGGGTACATGACACGTTTAAGATGATCTGCCACCCCTTTAATACTGACCAATCGATCTGCAAATAATTTCAGCCATTCATTGATGTTTTGCCACTCAATTTAAAAGGTTCCTGCTTTGCTTCGGTGATTAATAATAGCGGAAAATCGCTTTCCAATTTTTATGTGGATATGATGAAAAACTTCGTTATTTAAATATCTAAAATTATTTAAAAAAAAGTTTTATGAGTTTTCTAGGGTAAATAAATAAATATAGAACCACTGGAATTATGCCATATAGACTGACTGCACACCCTATTTATATGTCTACATTCCACCCGCTTTACCTTTTCACCCTTTGGATCGGTTCGTGGGTATGGCGTAATGATACCAAACACCATCTCACACACGTATACTGTCTATACTTTGTCCAACGGAACCTGTTTCGTTTGTCTTGTTGCGGACTCACATGTTTCATTAATTGAGATTGTGTGTTTTAATTCATAACCAACTCAGAGCGATACAGTTCTACGCCAGATTGCAAATATACCGTTTTAGACACATACGTATGTACGTACATACGTACACACACGACATCTTTCTAAAAATAGTGTAGTGACCTTGAAACATAAAAATTTGCTATACATTTTGATTTCGATTTTCGAACCCATTACAATAACTTCCAATGGGAAGTTAAAAATATTTTTGTAACTGGCAGTTCAGTTTCCCTTAGACAAGTAAATAACCGTGGTCAAATTACAATGTAATGGATATGCGTTGTATATAACCTTAAAATTACTTATATACCTGTAAATTGATAAGCTTAAGGTAATACGATAACAGGTTATTGTAATCGATGTATTGATTGCCTGATTTAACATCTCTACCGCAATCTCAATGCGACCTGTTTCTTTGATCAGAAATGCTAAAGGCTCTTTGTAAAAAACAATGAGCATTTTAAGCAGTGACGGGTCATCGCATAGCCGCAAGAAATGCGCGCTTAAGGCCTAAAAAAATTAAATCAGATTATTTTCAACCAAAATGGATTCAGGGGAATCCCCCATGTACCAAACACAAATAATATTATTAAGGAATAACACAGACTGATATTAATGACCTCAACATCCTTTCTCGCCCATACATAGTAAACATTTTCTACACTCTGTATACTGTGTAGCAGGGGCGTCAAACTCGTTGGAAGTGGAGGACCAAATTAGATATTTTACATGAAATTGCGGGCTGCAGTATAATAGTAAAAAAAAATCAACCGATGACCAGTCCTATACTTCCCACCTAGTAAATATTTGCAAAAAATAAACACTCTTTTTTTATTCTTTGAAAAAAAGCATGGCCCTCTGTTTTGTTTGGTGATCTACTGATGGCTAGCTTAATATAGCAAAAATCATGGTTACCTTGATTTACGTAAAATTTTTATTTTTTTTAGTAAAACATTTTTTGTCTCGAAAACTGTACATTTTAGAGAAAAAAAATATTTACATTTTTTTCATATTATAACATCTAGAATTCATTTATATTTTTTTACCTATGTTAATACGTGACATTGAGAACGTTTTTTTTAGTATCTCAAGATCCACTGAACCGATTTGACTCAAAATCTAATCAGATCTAAGTTAAAGGCTGATAAACACAATAAAACAATCGGCGTGGCCGTATGTTGTTCCGTTTTTACGATATCGAAGGCGAAAAATTGACCACATACACACACACACACATACAGACAGACATCAGTCAGAAAACGATCTTAAACGATTGCTAGGGTCTCAAAACGTGAAGATCTGTTAAAATCTCGAAATATTTTTTTCGGACTAAATCCATTACTTCCCTACCATAGTAGAGGTGGAAAGTAAAAATATAATAATACCAATAATGTCATACTTCAACAAGTACCTATAGTCTTGCATAATGCGCATCTAATGACATGCGCCCAGGCTGCGCTTGCGCTTTATTTAAACATGGGTCGCAACCTTGTATAAATTAATATTTTACCGAGGGCCGCAACTGCAGAGGTGGCGGGCCGCGTGTTTGACACCCCTGCTGTATAGTATACTTATAGAACAAATGCACAAAAGCAAAACTAATCATAACGAAATAAAAGCATTCTTTATTTCGATTTAATGAAGGTATAAATATTCAGCGTGGTGATTACTTTTGCACCGACCTCTATAATAGTTTCAGCACTGGACGATAGATACATATGAATGAGATTTTTCAGGATGTCACCATTGAATAAAACATATAATTCCGCATATAATTGCCGTTTTCACCCCTTTTTAACATTCATAATACACGAGTGTGCCTGACAGATTTTACCTGATGACTGAACATAAAATTTACTCCCTTATTTCATTGTGGCAGTGCAGCGGTTATTGTCCAAAAAACTCAACCTGCTCTCTCCTATTGTTGCGGATAATTGTGAGGTTATAATCATTTTTTCAATAGTTCGTGATTCAACCAGCAGTTGGTTTTTAGCTGTAATGGAAAGGCGCAGCACTGCTAGTCAAACGAAATTTCTCTATCAATGTAAGTACTCTGCGAAAAGTACTAACTGAACTCGCATACTCCTTTTTATAGATAAAGAATACTGTTATCTCTAATAATTAATTTTAAGTTACAATAAGCTACTCTTAAAATAAAAAAATGGTTGTATGCTTATGACCACACGACAGAAGTGAAAACTTCAGATTTTCTAATTTTTGGTGTCATTTATTAACGCATTTATGAACTAAAAACAATTTATTACTAAAATTATATTTTTAATTAATTCCACCTTGGTTTCAAAAAAATTATAATTATTGTCAAAGAAAGAATACTTATAACAAAAATTAAGAAATATACAAATAATGTCACCGTAGGGATTCTAACCCTTAGCTTTCCACTATCGCGGCGGACTGAGTTGACAAAATGTGTCACTGTGTGAGTAATTGTCAACTCAGTCCGCCGCGATAGTGGAAAATTTAGGGTTAGAATTCCTACGGTGACATAGGTTTGAATTAATGATTTTTTCCTGATTACAGCATTGTGTTACGTCATTGTTCTTACAACAGGTGTTCCATATACTGTTTGCAGTCAGTATGCATTCATTTAATTATAAATATTTTTTACCGGAATGATCAGACTGCATATCCAGATGAGAATATTAATTATTATAGATATAATTCTATGTGACGTCACCTAATCGAAGCCTGTTTTTTTCTAAATAGCCTTAGCCTTCCGTGCTTACCTTGATATGTTGCACCATGACAATTTTATGATCACTCGTTTATAAAGTGGTTGGGGAAGAGCAGGAGACAGCCATTAATTATTATTTCTTCCCCGAAACCGCTCATTAAAATGCGACGCGGCTCAAATTGTTGAGTGCGTTGTCAAGTCTTAAAAGTTTTCTGACGTAAACACCGTTTTGTTGAGACTTAATATTCTATTGTACACTTAGAATTAAGTATTTCTTAAGGTACGTGCAGTATGCAGCTGGGATTCTAGATGGTAGCGTGTATGGTGTATTGGTTTTTGTTGAAAAAAGAATCGAAAATATTGTATGAATAACGTATTATTATTTTAACAGCTTGTTATTCCCATTGTTACCCGTGCCTCCCATGACTTGGCCAATGTAAAAGTTAAAAAAAGTAAAGTGACAGCAGTGCTAACAGCTTATATGCTTCACTTTACAAGGGGACACCTAAATACCTTTTTTTTATTTTAAAAGCAATCAATATACAAATTTTACCAGTTATGCGAGCCATTAAGATGCATCTTTTTGTAGGAATAGATTTTTTTATTCAAGTCAAATTCTAGCCAAGTATGATTAAAATAAAAAGTTGCGTTTTAAGTAGTCATAATATGTGCGATCAAGATAGAGCAAAGGTTTATCAAAGAAAATTGTTCAGATTCACAAAAAACTCCCAAGTATGAAGTTTCGCCAAAAAATTTCATTTCTTAAATTTCTCAACATCTTATGCAGTATGTAATTAATTTGCTACTTTATTAACAAGAGTTTCATGAAACAAATAGAACAATTGAAAATTTTTTGAAGCTCAGAAATGTTTTGTTTTATTTTTTCATGGCACTCTTGTTAATAAAATAGCAAAATAATTATTACAGATTGCATATAAAATGTTGAGAAATTTAAGAAATGGAAATTTTTTGACGAAACGTCATACTTGGAACGATATGCTATCTAGACAGTTGCAATTTTATGACAGTTTAATTTTTTGCCATCAGATGTCATGTCTCAGTTCGTCAGTTCCCAATAGTAAGTATTAAAATAAATCATTCTTACGGTGGATAAAGATTCTATACACTTTAAAATTAAGTTTATTTCAACAATTAATAACTGAAGTTTAATCCAAGTATGATGTAAAATTCAAACAAAAATCAACTTTGACGTCCGATAAGTACACATATTTTGTAAGTTTGTCGATGTAAGCATTTTATAAATTTTCCGTACAGAATTTCCTACAGACACTGTAAAAATATTGCAAAGAATAAAATCGTCTCTCACCGACCAAATCATTCTCAGAGGAGCACCTCGCAGGGAACAATGTACACAGAAAGTTTTATTGCCCTCTTCGGGGACTGTTTTTCTTTCCTGCTGAACTCTGAACACATTGAAAACTCAGTGTTGCCAATTTTATAAAAAAAATCTCTCAATACATTTGTAAATTCAAAAAGAAATACATAAATTAAACCTCTATACTTACGTCTTTTGAAGACTCGTAGAGTAACTAAATTGAAATAAATTATATTTGTTGTTCGTCAAACCATATAAAATGGCTCAATGCCAAAAAAAGTTTATAAGTATGCAGTTTTTGTTTGGAAAGAACTAACAATTTTCAATAAACTTTTCCTTCTCAATGCTTATGTAGATATGTTTTTGATAAATTAAAAAGTTTCAAGTGACACAAGTATACCTACTTATTAAACTTTTGAAACCAGAAAAAAATTCTTAATTAGACAGTTGACTGGCGTCACAACCAAAACTTAATTTATTTGTGAATTTAAGTATACGGAGTAACGGAAGTTGTTTCGACCTAACAAACATGTACAGAATATCTTTTTTTCTTCGTCGAATTTTGTGTCACATCACAGTGGGTTGTCATTTTTTTGATGTAGGACTACGCCTGTGTCACCGTCGGGACTCAAACACGAAACTTTCACTATCGCGATGGCTGAGTTATCATTTACTCTACGGCGACACGATTAGTCAATATTGTTACGCAAATTGTTTATACCGTTTTATTATGTCCGTAAAAATACACTTTTATTAGCTATGTAACTATACACGTGTGGAACGCGCGTCGCAGGAATGCCCCAATCCAATCCCCTCCATTTCCGCCTGGAGACCATTCACCGTGTGCCGTGTTGGCACAATTAGTTCTCGCCAGTGCCGCTAGGCTAATACATATGCCTTGTTGTTATTGTCTATGGTTGTGGTAATTGTCTATGGTTATACGCCAGTGCTAACCTAAATCGGTAGTACAATAGTCATCAGCCGAACTGAAGCGCCACTGCTCTTGATTCGTATAACAATACATATATTATTTCCATTATAATGCAATTGTATAACTATGTATATTTCACATTATTCGAGAGCTGATTTTTACAAGCTTTTAAGTAACTTGCAATGTATGTTAGTTTGTTTGTGTGTTTGTTTGTTTAGTTCAAATCTTGCAAGTCAATTTTGAACGACTTCCACGTATCCGATCGATTTGAAATTTTGTACACGTATGTATTCCCGATGACAATACATGAATAAATCGTTTTTAGAAATAAATTCAACCCTTAAGGGGTTCAAACGGGGATGTAGGGTTTTTTTGACTAATCAACGCTCAGGCCAAATCGCTGAAGCTAGAACCTTGAAATTTGGACAGTTGGTTCCTTTTCTGGCGCGAGAGCATCCACTAAGAAAGGATTTTTCGAAATTCAACCCCTACGGGTATCAAAGGGGGGTAAAATTTTGAAAGACTAAAATGAACAAAATAAATATTAGTATAAAAAAACTTTTTAGAGACAAGGTTTTATTGAAATGCACTAAAAAGGAAAAAATAATTTTTAATAATTTAGGTTCATAATTATAAAAGCGTGGGTCGTGAACTCTATGATAATTTATTAGTCACGACCTACGCTTTTATAATTATGAACCTAAATTATTAAAAATTAATTTTTCCTTTTTAGTGCATTTAAATAAAAGCTTGTCTCTAAAAAGTTTAATATTTATTATTTCTCAAATATACTATTTAAAAGTAATTCGACATCATCCACTTTAAACATAAAGTTATATAACAACGAAGAGAATAATTATCGGGGTGGCAAAATGGGCATTGAATTGGCAAGGCTATAAATCGCAGCAGTCCGGGACAAATTGTCGGAATCGGATGATTTCTGTTTGAGAGCGGTGTAAAAGTTTTAAACATTATTGAATTAACCATGTCCCGTCCCGTTAGCGCTGTCCTGGACCGAACCCTCGGTAGGCGGAAGCTCCTCCCGGTAATCTCTCTCTCCCAAATGATTCGTATGCAGGTATAGACAGATCATATGGTTCAATAATTCTCCCTGAAATAGCTAATTTCAAGTTATATGATGTTCATGGGCGTAGGCAGGATCGATTCCAAGGGGGTGCAAAATGCTTTTGTTGTGAATGCAACCGTGTCACTACTTAACTTCTAAAGGTACGTGCAGTACGCAGCTGGGATTCTAGATGGTAGCATGTATGGTAGATGGTGGCTGAAATTATAAGCGCTTATAGGTTTGCACAACGAAGCTTTGATACTAGCATTGATACAAGCTTAAATAGCGTTTGAAATGTCAGATTTTGACATTTTCATATCAAATTTCTGCCGTTACAAAGCATGCAAAATTAATTTTGTTTAACGATTTAGATGCAGAATTTTATGTTCTAAAACTATTATTTGAAGATGTTTTTCCTAAAATAATTAGGGAAACAGGAAATCGCGAAAGTTTGATTTTACGGGTTAAATCCCTATGTGCAGCAGTCACTGTCATCACCCTGTATATTTTTAAAATAAAATAAGGGTTTTATATTTAACGATTGTACGGAAGGCTCATTGCGCGAGGCCCGACTCGCATTTGACCGTTTTTTTTTATTTCTAAAATTATAATCATAATTTCAACTTTTCTAAAACACTATAGTGCTTTTTGCGTGCCGTGATGTTTGGCCCAAATTACTTAAGCCTCTTGAAAGGAAAAATATTAATTATTTTATAAATTCTATAGAATTATCGCTAGGCACTTGGTAGAACATGATTGAATAAAAATTAATAAACATACACTTGAAAAATTTTACACATTTTAAAGTAAACTCCTGATGATGGTTTAGAAGCCCGAAACGATCGTTGAGATGAATAAATGTGTAGAATTTTTCAAGTGTTTGTTTATTAATTATTTGATCAACTTTAAAAATCCAACGACATTATTTATGTTATACGGAGCTCATTCCAATGATTTAATAAAAAAAAATTCGACTGATGACCAGTCCTATACTTCCCACCTAGTAAATATTTGCAAAAAATAAACACTTTTTTTTTATTCTTTGACTAGGCCCAAATAACCTTAGCTGTTGGTGATCTTTAAAACACAATTTAATTTTTATTCTTTGAAAAAAGCATGGCTCTCTTTTTTGTTTGGTGATCTACTGATGGCTAACTTAATATAGCAAAAATCATGGTTACCTTGATTTACGTACAATTTTAATTTTTTTTAGTAAAATATTTTTTTTCTCGAAAACTATACATTTTAGAGAAAAAAAATATTTACATTTTTTTCATATTATAACATCTAGAATTCATTTATATTTTTTTTTACCTATATGTTAATACGTGACATTGAGAACGTTTTTTTGAATATATCAGGATCCACTGAACCGATTTGACTCAAAATCTAATCAGATCTAAGTTAAAGGCTGATAAACACAATAGAACAATCGGCATGGCTGTATGTTGTTCCGTTTTTACGATATCAAAGGCGAAAAATTGACCACACACACACACATACAGACATCAGTCAGAAAATGATCTTAAACGATTGCTAGGGTCTCAAAACGTGAAGATCAGTTAAAATCCCGAAATATTTTTTTCGGACTAAATCCATTTCTTCCCTGCCATAGTAGAGGTGGGAAGTAAAAAGTCGTTTATAGACTCATTCCGTATACAAAAACAGTAGGTACAAGGTTACTCCATGGATTAAATAAAGCACATGTAGTAAAACAGAGTACTGTATAACAACATAGATCTTCCTCATATTTTGATGATTTATTTAAACACGTAGTCAAGAATCTGAAGCGTGGATTCAACTCAAAACAAAACATATTATGTACACAGCGCGTTGGAATTCCGGTTTGTGAAAGCCTTCCAAATAATTGATTTGATGTAATACGTTATACTCCTGGTGAATTCAGTGCGTGTCTTCACAGGGAAGCCGAGAGTTGTCACAAACATGAAGAAAGAAGGAGATGCATGACGCTGCTACTGAATTATGAAAGAGTGAGATGTGACGTTCCGGCGCCTGCTCCATAATATAAATACATAATATACTTTGTATATCGAATTGTATTTGTGTTTGATGTTAACCCAGTCACTTAAGACAAAAAAGTCTTCAAATTATGAGGGAAATGGGTACGAGCTGTACAGACGCCCTCTCATTTTAGCATTAGAAATAATATAAGTACTTTAAAAGTTCTCATTAATCCGATGCTCAAACCATATCATTGTAAAATATTGTTACAAAACTGTTTTCTGAGTTGGCGGAATAAATATTTATTTACAATAATTAAAAATACAATAACAATAAATGCAACAACGAAAAGTCAGTTCTAACAATCGACACGAGTAAATAATAACTAAACGGTAATTAACACTTAATTATATACAATTGACAATACTAATATTTATTTTATCAGGTGTATTTATATCGCGGAACTATTTATATCACTGATCCACTTGATTGCACCATTGACTGATTTTTTTTGATCGCTTCACTCACTCGTTTATATACGCTGCGTGGCTGAAGCCCAGTGCTTCTCGCGTTCTCTAGAAACTTCGCGTAGTTACTCGTTGTTCAGCAAGCAGACACCGCTTCTCAGAATTCTTGCCTGACGTTTATATACAGGGTGATCCGTAACAATATATCTCTTATGTATGAAACATGTCTATAATACCTTATAGATCGAGAGCTAGTGATAATTTTTTGGTGTTATTTATTCAAGGCCTTATTTTTGTGAAGATGTTGAGGGAGGCATATTAAAGTGCCCTGAGTAAGGGATTTTTATAGATAGCGGTATGGGAGGGATGCAGACCGCCCCCAATATGTAACAAAAATAATGGTCACATTTATTATTGCTTCAAAGCTGAAATTGTTTGTATAGCTTGTCGGTGATCCAATAATGCCATTATAATATTTGCAGATCGATTGGTCAGTATTAAAGAGATGACAGATCACCCTAAACGTGTCATGTACCCGACGAAATTTATATCATTAGTTCAAGGTTCAAATTTTAATATGTTGTTACGGCGACTGTTTTAAGCATATATTTCAATTTGCAGAACAAAATGTTTATATTAACCCCCTCTGTTAGAGGAAAATTTGCTCGCCTAGGTGTTTATATCGTTCTACAAGGGGGCTAATACCATAACATTTTGTTCTGCAAATTGAACTATATGCTTAAAACAATCGCCGTAACAACATATTAAAATTTGAAGCTTGAACTAATAATATAAATTTCGTCGGGTTCATAAGGCGTTTAGGGTGAATTGCCACCCCTTTAATACTGAGCAATCGGTCTGCAAATATTATAATGGCATTATTGGGTCACCGACAAGCTATACAAACAATTTCAGCCTTGAAGCAATAATAATTGTGACCATTTTTTTTGTTACATCTTGGAGGCGGTCTGCATCCCTCCCATACCGCTATCTAGCAAAATCCCTTACACAGAGCACTTTATTATGTCTCCCTCAACATCTTCACAAAAATAAGGTCTTGAATAAATAACACCAATAAATTGTCACTGGCTCTCGATCTATAAGTGATGAAAAATTCTGCGTAGAAACATTTCTAAAAAATTTTTTTAAGCGTGGCAATTTTATCACAGTATATATTTGAGAGGTCTGCATATTATATACACTATCGGACTTTACAGAAAACTAGTTTTTGGATACGAAAACGGGAAGTCTGGTGTTATCGTTCGTGATAAGGACTAATGCGGTCGTTGAAAATTGTCCTTTAACATTGAAAAGCCTAGCTGCTCTATTGAAAAATTCATATCATTCGTATATTATCGTCAACCATTCTGCAGTTTATTACAGCAATGTCTAAAGCTGGGGTTTCGGCCCATTATGTCGCTTGATGAAGCAATCGCTATATTTGGTTTTGCGATAATGTTATACTTACTTCATTTTTTTTATTAACAGCTGCTCTTCTTTGAAAAGGGTGAGTTTTCGCTCAAATATATCGACTCTCACGGCCGTATTCATAGTTAACCCTTAAGTAGTAAGGGACACTTAACTCTACCCTCAAATCGAATATGCGTTTCATAGTCAAAATTGACGTCTGTAAGAGCCCTTACATCACCCTCACCTTAAGGATGGGTAGTATGTCCCTTAAGTGTCGAAAAAGTATGTGCGTCTTTATTTAGACAAAGACGCAAATAGACGTAGGGAATAATTATTATTATTCTGCTAACCTAACCTGCATTATGACCACACGACAGAAGTGAAAACTTCAGATTTTCTAATTTTTGGTGTCATCTATTATACCGCATTAATGAACTAAAAATAATTTATTACTAAAATACTAAAATTGTATTTTTAATTAATTCCACCTTGGTTTCAACAAAGAATATAACAAAAATAAAAAAATACAGAACAATAGAATTTAGAAAAAAAAATGTCAAAAATTCTACGCTGCCATCAGGTCTCGAACCCAGGTTCCTATGCATAGAACGCTAAGACGTAACCAACTGCGCTATGAGTGGAACTGTTTTTATGATAGAAGTTTGTTATGCGAATATTATTCTTAAAGTCAGGTTGCGAACGGTCAGGTTGCGAATTTTTACGGTTATTTGCGAACGCTTCACGTTATTTCAGTACCCAGGCAAAAAGTGCCTAACGCGCCTAAGGAAGTTTTCACTTCCAAAAACGGAAGAATCTTAACTGAAAAACTAATTTCAAATCGATTAAATATTTTAAGCGAGTTTCAATTTGTGTACAGAGTTGCTTTTTTTCCAACGTCAAATAGTAGGTATAAACGTTTTATATTGTAACAAAACTGTGTTCTTACGTGGGTGGAATAAATTATTTATTTACAATAATTAAAAATGTAACAAAAATAGATAACAATAAAATGTAACAATTATATCTCAATTCTAACAGTCAACACTGTTTAGATAATAATAACACGAACAGTAATTCTTAAACGAACTGAAGCGCTTTAATAACACTGAACAATTTATATGCTGTATTTATTTCAAATCGACACTGTCACATGACTCTCTCACTACGGTGACTGCACCTGCTTATATAGAGCTAGCAGCTTGACCCCCCCCCCACGTTCTGGTGGTTACCCGTGTCTTCGATATCATGCCACGCCTCACCATTGTTACTTGTTCTCGATGATTCTAACATCTGGGGTTTTGCTGCAATATAATGAT
Organism: Mongoloraphidia duomilia; assembly: GCA_039654895.1. Taxonomy (NCBI): domain Eukaryota; kingdom Metazoa; phylum Arthropoda; class Insecta; order Raphidioptera; family Raphidiidae; genus Mongoloraphidia; species Mongoloraphidia duomilia. The sequence goes on from CM077517.1 coordinate 955,266, forward strand.
AACTTGTTACCTACTGTAGAAGTTGAAGAAGATAAAAAATTGAAAAATACATTTTAAAGACATCCGTTGTAGATATATTATTGTATAGATTCACTGTCAGATTTTACGAAATGTCCCGATTGTCGCGTGAACTTCGGTTCAGAATAATCGTATCCTACCGCTGTTCATTTGTTATCTCCCATAGGTACAGGGTTGCGTACAGTAGGAATGGATTTACCGGTAGACCGGAGCCTATGGCAACAACTTCGGAGGGAAGGAATATCTGTGATTATCTGACGCGTGGTTCTTCTAGTTCATGAGAGTAGATTTCCTATAGGATTGAACATTCTCATGGGAATTCTTAAATTACTGTGTTCTTGATAGTGATGGAAAGAAATGACAGTAAGAGTTACTTTAGAACTGTTAGTGGAAAAGAACCGGTTCTAAGAACAACCGTTCACAGAATTATGCTGTTCAGTAATTACAGTTATAACATTTAAAAACAGGAACAGTAACACATGTTATTCGAAAAGAACTGTTTTACTCATCATAACTGCTAACTCACCAATCAGAATAAAGAAGGACAATGGCAAAGAAACCGAAAAATTCAATTTAAAAAAATAACAGTATACAAAAATATAAAACTTTCTTAAGCGCGCTTTGCCTGGGCTGTTACCAACACTGATGTGAAACGCACCCGACGGTGACAATCGGGGCTACTCGGCTCAAACACGAACACGTATTTACAATATGCTGGTAATAGTGTGTGGTTCATAAGTGTGATAACAGATGACACTAAAACTTAATATTATCGTTAAGGTATGGCCTGCAGGGTCAATCGATTTTTTTGTTAGTAATAGTTACACCCAAGCCTTGTTATTTCGAAGTGACGTCTTCAAATAAATTTTATGAACTATTTTAGTTCAAATCCACTGTAAAGCTATGTTCACACTATGCAAAAAAAAAATGTAATCGACCACAGGTGTGTGCAATGTGCATCAGCTGTTCTACGTTCAGTTTATAGACAGCGACGACGACACGCCAATCTGAATGGAGACTGACTATAGACAGGCAGGCAGGAAGCTTACATACCTAGGAGATTGGAAATGGTGTACCCCATATCTGACGTAGTATAACTCCATGTTTGAATGTGTATAGAGTGCTTCAATAGGATTGGAACTATAACATTCGGTTATATTGTCTTAATTTGCCTGATTCCGTCAGGCTCCAAAGTCAAACGTTCATTTGGGTTAACTCGGGGGAGACGAGTTTAACCGATCGAGAGAGATTGAAGCAATAATAATTGTGACCATTTTTTTGTTACATGTTGGGGGCGGTCTGCATCCCTTCCATACCCCTATCTAGCAAAATCCCTTATTCAGGGCATTTTAATATGCCTCCCTCAACATCTTCACAAAAATAAGGCCTTGAATAAATAACACTAAAAAATTGTCACTAGCTCTCGGTCTAGTGTGGTTTTAAGCTCACACAATTTTTTTAATTGAGCGCAGTGTCTGAAACAATTCCTTATAATTATTATGCCTTCATTAAGTAATTTTTAAAATGTATTTTTGAAGTCAAACATTTTTACGCACGGTATAGTCAATGTGTGTGTACAGTCGACGCGACTAGATCCCCACCACGCTTGTCTCAAAACGGTAATGAAATATTCTATACTAGCGGTCCCGTCCGGCTTCGCCCGGCAGCTAAGAAAGCCCGGGTGCAATACACTACTCACTCGCTTCGCTCGTTCGCTTGAATATTATAAATACACTACTCACTCGCTTCGTTCGTTCGCTTGAATATTATAAATAATAATTATATATAATTTTTAGTTTCAAAAAAATTATAATTATTGTCAAAGAAAGAATATAACAAAAATAAAAAAATATATAAATAAATATCATGTAGAATTTAGAAAAAAAAGCCAAAAACTCTACGATGCCATCAGTTTCCGAACCCGGGTCCCTGTGCATAGAGTGCTGCGACGTTACCTCTACGCTACGAGTGGAACAATTACGTACGGTCGTTTTTATGATATAAGTATGTTGCGAATTCTTACGGTCGGGTTACGAATTTAATTAATTAATTATTAATTATTATTATTTATTAATTATGCTATATATATAAATCTTCCGTGAAAAATTATCTAACTGTTGGTGAAAACCGCATCAAAATCCGTTGCGTGGTTTAGGAGGAGTTAGCGGTTAAATAGACAGACGCGAAAAGCGACTTCAATTTATACTATGTAGATTATATCGTATAACTGCCCAACACGGAATAGAGCGGTATACAGTATGCACCGATTGAACGCGTAGTCGCTAATGACCTCTGATGTCGAGCGTCTATAATTCACAATTCAATTGAACGCGTAGTGTAAACGGTGCACTTGTATTATGAATGAAATGTAAATTATAGACGCTCGACAAACTTGTACTATGTATATCGAATAAAATTACTTGACATAACGAGTAGCCAGCTTAAGTACGCCCGCGTAAGCGCCATATTGGAAAATAGAGTGTGTACGTCCGGAAACTGTATCCTCTCCCGACAGTCAGCATCTCTCCGGCACCACGACCGGCGTCCTCTCTCCTCCCCCGCTCCAGCCTTAATTCCCTCACGTCATCTCATCTCATCTCCACCTGTGTGCATTCGTACTATTGCCCTCTCACTTGAGCGTGTACGATGCTTTCTATAGTTACCACTCTGTTCCATTTTGTGAATCGGAACTTCTCTCGTATTTTGATATGCGCGAAACGAACCGATTCTACTCGTGCATTATGTACGGTTTTACGTTAATGAAACCATTCTTTTGTTTTTTGAGCGGCGTAATTTTAGTACGTTTCCAGTGATTGCAAATGTCGAATGTAAAAAAATTTGGTATATTTGAACGATTGATAAATAAATTTTTTGCCATACACACTACAATAATAAAGAGTTTAGTCACGTCTAACCACAATAATTTTATTAATGAATGTACATTTCAAGAGCTATGCTCCCATCTTCAGCAAATATTTGCTGAAGATGGGAGCATAGCTCATTAATAAAATTATTGTGGTTAGACGTGACTAAACTCTTTATTATTAAATTAAACCACAGTGCTCTTAATTATTCTTATACACACTACAAAATAGCTACTTTCGGATTATATATATATAGCGGCCATTAATGACCCATTTATCAGGCAGGTGTGCGGAAAATGGTTTACTTTCTGCACTAGCGCAGAAAATAACGGTTGCCATGGCAACTTCTGTTAATTCGCTCTATACGCTTGCGTGCGCCTGTCATTACTTACTTGCACGAACTTCGCGGCACACTAGAAGAAAAGATGGCGACGCAAATGAACTGTCAGAATTTTTTGAAAATGACGTAAAAAGTAGGTATTTTGTAGTGGGTATGGCAAAAAATACCATATATGTATCGTACGTAATGGTATTACGGCTCGTGTAACTGTAAAAACTCTCTATCGCTCGTTTTTACATACTGTCATCACTCGCCGTAATAAGCCCCATTACGTATCTAGACATACAATCTACTAATACTTTATTAGATAATATTATCAAAATAAATTTTATAATCGATATTTTAATCTGACAATGGCAATGCTAAGCCTATATAATATTGTTACGAAACTGTTTTCTGAGTTGGCGGAATAAATATTTATTTACTATAATTCGTAACAATTAACTATATACAATAATAATAAATGCAACAACGAAAAGTCAATTCTAACAATAAAAAACTTAAACGGTAATTATTGAACTAAACGAGCCACTTAAATAACACTTAACAAATAACTATTTATAATTGACCACACTAATATTTATATTATCAGGTGAATTTATATCACGGTATTTATATCAGATTTATTTCGCTGTTCAGCACTGTCACAGTACAATCTACACTGACTGATTCCCGTTGACTGATCAATATTTATTTCACTGTACTGACTGACTCCCGTTTGCGTGACACCGTCGACTGATTCCCTGACTCACTCGTACTTCGCTTATATAGGTCGCGCAGCCCAGCCTAGTACGTTCTCGCGCTCTCCAGAACATTTCGGCAGGTACTCGTTGTTCAATATCTTCGATACCATTCCACGCTTTACCACTGTGACCCCTCCGTCGTTTCTATTGGAGGTAGTGGCGTAACATCGTGGGGTTTGCTGCAATATTATCTATAATATTTCAAAAGGCTACAACAACTTTGAGAAATCTGATTTTTTTTATCCGCTTCGATATCCATTCGGACTACTTTAAATTTACTTGTCTCGGATTTCATGGGACACATTGTATAATTCGCTTTGTGTGTTCCGCGAACGGTTTAGTTGAATGAAACGGTTTTAATGGTATACAAACGGAACTGTTTCAACCATCTCTTTACAGCGTCGCGCACACACAGACATACACACACACACACGTATACACAAACACGAGTGAGTAGCGTCGTAGCGCGTTCCGTTCGTCAGACCAGTTCAGTGTGGCTATACAGTCACCCACAGTTAACTTCATACGGATCCGTTTTTGTTGTGTCCTTCACTGTCATCAAATTATAAATAAATAGATTATTGTCCGCTGGTTTTCGGACAGAAATACGTGTTTTTATTAATAATTGTACCGATGAAAATTGTCTAACGTGAATGTATTTTCTATACTAACAGTGTTTGTCCGTGGTTTCTGTCATTTTTAAACGATTTTTTCTCATTTTCTTCTGTGTACAGTGGAAATCGCGTTTCACTTGTTTTCCATAAACAAATGAAAATTGTAAGGTGCGTCGTGTTTTGTTTTTTGCGGTCGGTTAAATAAAGATTTGTGATTGTTTTTTGAGATGTGTTTTGAGTGTTCACCTTGTGATTAATATTTTTTTATGTAATCGCAAAAATTAGTATCTTTGGAGCTTCTACTGTTGTTAAATAAGTGTGACAAAACTGTATGTGATTCATTAAAGTGCAAATAATAAAAACATTCCTGACTTAGTCATTACTACTTTAGTCATCCTTGCAAGGTTATTTGTGTCGTTAAAAACAGTTTATGTAATTTTTCAGGTGCAGATTTAAATATTATATAATATAGTTTTGTCACTAAATTGTCTATTAAAAGTTATCGAATTTGATTCTAAACAAGACATATTAATTTAATATTTCTATAGTTTTTACATTAAAGTGAAAGGTCGTTTGACAACATATTTTCTGCATTTATTGTAAAAACAAATCATTCGTGAAGTGCAACAATTTTATAATCGTTCATAAAAATGTGTCGGCTATAAATAAAAATTCTGTGGAATTCGCGAAGTTTTTAATTTATAAAATATGCGTAATTCTGCGTGAAATTGAGAGTTTCTGATTGGCCATTAAATTCCGGCTAAATTTGTTTTTAAACGATTTGAATTGTTATCGAGGTTTTAATTAGAATCTCTGTTCCATATTATAGATCTATATCTATAGGCTGATCGGTGAATAAGTTGTGTGTTTGCGTGTGCCTCCCATAAAATAATAATTTAGTGTTGAGTTGTGTTATAAAAGTGCATCAAAGTGAGTAAATTAGGTCATTATCACCACCGTCACCAGCAACAGTGGGAAGGCAGGTCTAAGGTGCAGTTTGATCTAGGCCGTTCCATGTTGACCCACAGTCACAGTGATGGAGAATTTCCTATATATTTACAAGGTTAGTTGTCGTATGTAGCATCAGTGCATATCTACTATTACATGCATATATTATGTTCGGTTTATGTACTTGTACCTGCAGGAATTGTGTAACAGTATATTATAAAAATTCGACTGTTGACCAGTCCTATACTTCCCACCTAGTAAATATTTGCAAACAATAAACACTCTTTTTTTATTCTTTGAAAAAAAGCATGGCCCTCTTTTTTGTTTGGTGATCTACTTGATGGCTAGTAATATAGCAAAAATCATGGTTACCTTGATTGACGTACAATTTTTATTTTTTTTAGTAAAATATTTTTTTATATTATATATATATAATATATATAATATATATTATATATATATAAGAATATATTTTATGTTTTAACAGTTAAAGAAGTAAAAATTCTCGTTTAATTAATTTTAATTAAACTAATTCGATATCATTTCTGTTCATTAATTTATTTGTTTTAATTAAAAAAGTATTCAGTTTCAGAAAAAGTAAAAATAGACTTAATTATTCTTGTTTCATAAAAATTCTTGTGGGGATTTTATTCTACAGTGTTGGTTGGTTGGCGTCATGTCTATATGTATAGATAATTCAACCCGTTTTAGAGGTAAATTTGATATCGAAGTATTTTAAGAATGCAACCTTATCCGAAATACATAATGTTACTACCGAACCAGCTAGTAGATAAGTATTTACAAGCTGTTTCAGAATTATTGTTTCAAATTTGAAAAAGATAAAAAGAAAAAACATTTCAAAATGACCTAAATGTTTAATACTCGAACACACAAAATTAAGAAAAAAGACCTTGACGTAATTGTTTGGAGTTTACTACTCCTTAAGAATCGATTTTCATATAAGGCGCCCGGTATGGAAATTTTATGAGGAGTAAAATTTACACAAGCGGGAACTAAAAAGCGTAACGGGAACTAAAAACCGTAAAGTTTGCTTATAATTTACTCAATTCAAGTCAGATCGATTCGAAACCTGTCTTAATCGAAAGAGGAGAAAATTCTAGATAGATTTTATGTATAATATTGTGTCAAAACAGTTTTTTATACACATTTATATGCAAATTCAAATATTATTCTAATATAGTTATTCAATTTTTCATTTATACTAGGGTGTCCATTGTCTTCAATGGGGGTTGGGGCCCTGGGCTGCAGTCCAAAAAGCCCTTATGTAGATCCGCTCCTGTTTACGCGACCAAAATTATATGGAAAAAATGAATTTGTTAAAAAAAAAAGTTGACATTGTATCCTTTTCAGTGTTTCGTAAAAGCATTATAGATCACTTGGAGAAGTCTCGAGATGCAGGTAAACTTGAGACGATTCATCTTAAGATAATATTATGTTAGCTAGTACGTCTTTTATTTAACGATGAGTCGTGAAACCCGATAATAATTGTCACCTTGTTTATGTCTTGCTGGCAATAGCCTATGCACATGAATGCAATCAAATATATGAAGTAATGCGACACTTACCTATATCGTCTATACAGGGTGGCACATCTTAAACAATGCAGTGAAATATCTCGTAAAATGTTTTATACTAAAGTTATAGAGTGTCAAGGGGGACAGAAGACTATGATATCAAATTTAACATAGGTGGTGCTGTGAAGGTCAGGCAAAGGTCAGCTTCGATTTTTTAATAGTAATAGTGCATTTTTATTCCAGAATACGATACAGTATTTAATAGTGAACAGTAAATTATTAAGGTACATATCTATATATTGAGATATTTAGAAATCAAATAACGGCCAAAATGAACGACAATTGGGTTTTTAAATGAATTTTTTTTTTTACTTAAATGGAAGGACCACATACAAGTTATATAGCAAAACTGTTTTTTTTAATTTTTTTGCTTACTAATTAAAAAGTTATATTTAAATAAAAATTAATTTTTAAACTCAGTTCCGATAACGCGCCGAAAGAATCCGAACGCGTGTGACGTCATTATGTTATCTATGGTCTTTGTATCCATGGTTACCAAGTTAAAAATTTATTATTTTTGATAGTATGTGTAATACATATACACAAATACCAACAAATGCAGACACATTTTAACATAACGACGTCACAAACATTCCTGGCGCGTTTTGAAGTCACGTGATATTTTTTAAATTTTTATACATTTTAATTAATTTTTAGTAATTTATCTATAGCTTTAAAAAAAATTTTCTTTTCGATTTTCAATATTATTTATGTTAAATTATTAGAAAAAATTAAAAAATTAATAATTTTTTTTAAACTTAAATACCTAATTAGATAAATTATGGCATAGCAGACACCCATGATATTACGCACCGGCCTTCTTGGCTTGAATTCCATTGGTAAAAATTGACAAATTAAATTTGCTATTTAATTTGTAAATATCTCAATATTTATTAACTTTAGCTCATATGTACCTTAATAATTTACTGTTCACTATTAAATACTGTATCGTATTCTGGAATAAAAATGCACTGTTACAATTAAAAAATCGAAGCTGACCTTCGCCTGACCTTCATAGCACTACCTATGTTAAATCTGATATCACAGTCTTCTGTCCCCCTTAACACTCTATAACTTTTGTATAAAACATTTTTTATGGTTGGTACCATTTACGAGATATTTCAGTGCATTGTTTAAGATGTGCCACCCTGTATATAGCCATAAGTACATGCCCATTACCGTAAATAAAATAAAACACTTTAAAATGGTGTGTAATGGTAAAATGACCAAATAAAAGCTTTTATTGTCATTTTCGGAAGGTGCACGGTTTAAATTTGAAACGGTTCGTCCTAAGTTATTGTGTGTGTTTTTTAAAGACCACCAGCAGCTAAGGTTATTTGGGCCTAGCATCAATTCATATTTTCAATTTATTATTTTTTTTAATAATAAATTGAAAATCCGATTGATACTTTTACCAGCTCTCGGGCTAGAACCCGGGAACTGGTGACTTGTAATAGAGGAACCTAGCAGCGCCATGTAAACAACAGCATTGCTACACACTCCTAAGCCCTCCTAAGTTATTAATGTACATTATAAAAAAGTAAATATTTGATTTTTTTTGTCAGCCATTACATCAATATTATTCATTTTTTACGTAATTTACACTACAAATATATCAATTTCTAAGTAGACCGGGGGGCTTTATTTAGTTCTGCCGCCCCGGGCCTCCGACGGGTTTAGTCCGCCACTGCGACAACGCATTCAATGTCTCCAGATATCTAAGAAGTCTAAAAACGAACAGAATGTGAGAACTTTTAAAAATAAACTTACAATAAATATCTGTCTCTATAATTCTCAAATAAATTTTTAAATTTACTTTTTAAGACATACCTATTAATTATCATGTATAAAATAGTGGGAACTTGGACAAATAAAATTATCAGACGCTAAATTTTTTAATAACTGCGACGTTTCGCGAACGTTTGTTCGCTTCTTCAGACAACCTGTAATTAGACAATTATAATGATATTTTACATCATAAGAAAAAATTACAGTTTGCCTGAAGAAGCGAACAAACGTTCGCGAAACGTCGCAGTTATTAAAAAATTTAGCGTCTGATAATTTTATTTGTCCAAGTTCCCATTATTTTATACATCATACTTAATCCATCATGGACGATACCAATGGTAATTTATACCTATTAATAATTTAATGTACAAATATGAATATCGTCTAATCTTCGTTGTTTCAATGGTGCCTGAAGTGATAAAATGTTGAGCAACATTATCGGATACAGTCTATATATTGTATTCCGAGAAACCTTCAATCAAACATGATTTCGGTGGTGTTTTGCGTTAGCTATATGATATTAGATTCTGTCATAATATAAAGTCGGATATAGTTAGGAGTAGTTTGACGGTTTGAATTGAGGCATGAACCAGTATCCTTAACGCTTACCATCGGGTACCTAATATGGGTTACATAACAAAGCTCTATACTCGCCGTCGACATGTGGGGAGCTTTTGTGTTGTACTACAATGTCATTGTGTGTATGAACTATACATACATATACCTGCTAGGGATAGTAGGACGCGTGTCTTAATGAACGTGTCACTTAAGGGTTTGACAGCCACTCTCAAGTTACAGTTTCATTATACAAGGTGACTGGAATAAAACACAACTCAAGTCACTATTATATTACTATAGTCTATTCATTTCCAAGATAGAGTAATGCGAACAAATACATTCAGACAGGGTCACTTGACTTACATACACCTTGGAACAAAATAAATAGATCTATTGAAGAAAAATTTTGGAGCATACAAGTAATTCAAGAATTACAAGGCGCGATATTCATGTAGGTATTGTGTGTAAACGGTTTTACCGAACATAGGGAAAATAACACTAAGAAGATCAATTTTGTAGTAGGCTATGGCCATAAGACCTAATGTAAATATGTATTGGATTACATAGAAAAAATAGTGCAGTGAATTTTTTAATCAATTTTCCATAGCAACGGTTGACTATTAAGCGAAATTCGGAACCTGCTAAATAAAAAAAGTCATGAGGTGTCGTAAGATACCCGACAGAAGCTATGTTTCTTACGCATTGTATATAAAACCGAATTTATCAAAGACATAAACAATATTATTATTTGACCGCCATTTTTAAATCTGACGCCATTTTATTTTTTTGTGTCCTATGAGACTTTCAATATCAATTTTCAAAAGGATCGGATAATTTTTACAAAAAAGTACATACGGTCGCCATTTTGAAATCTGATGTCATTTTATTTTTTTGTGTCCTATGAAACTCTCAAATACCGATTTTCAAAAGAATCGGATAATTTTTACAAAAAAGTACATTTGGCCGCCATTTTTAAATCTGACGTCATTTTATTTTTTTGTGTTCTATGAAACCTTCAAATATCAATTTTCAAAAGGATCGGATAATTTTTACAAAAATGTACATACGGCCGCCATTTTGAAATCTGACGTCATTTTATTTTTTTGTGTCTTATGAAACTCTCAAATATCAATTTTCAAAAGGATCGTATAATTTTTAGAAATAAGTACTACATATTTCCGCCATTTTGAAATCTGACGTCATTTTATTTTTTTGTGTCCTATAAAACTCGCAAATATCAATTTTCAAAAGGATCGGATAATTTTTACAAAAAATTATATATAATGGCCGCCATTTTGAAACCTGACGTCATTTTATTTTTTTGTGTCCTATGAAACTCTCAAATATCAATTTTCAAAAGGATCTGATAATTCTTACAAAAAAGTACATATGGCCGCCATTTTGAAATCTGGCACCATTTAATTTTTTTGTGTCCTATAAAACTCTCAAATATTAATTTTCAAAAGAATCGGATAATTTTTACAAAAAAGTACTATGGCCGCCATTTTGAAATCAGACGCCATTTTATTTTTTTGTGTCCTATAAAACTCTCAAATATTAATTTTCGATCGGATAATTTTTACAAAAGTGACGTTACACTACTTCGTGACGTGACGTTTCACTTTTTATTATTTAGGTCCCCATCTGAAACGTGCGTTAAGAAGCATACCTTCAAATAAAAATAGGTAAAAAAACTTTTAAGTTAAACGGTTTTATAAATGTTTTAAAAAGAAAAAAATAATATTTAATTTATGTTCATAAGTATAAAAGCGTGGGTCGTAAACTCTATGATAATTTATTACAGTCACGACCCACGCTTTTATACTTATGAACCTAAATTAAATTTTATTTTTTTCATTTTAGTACATTTATAAAACCGTTTAACTTAAAAGTTTTTTATCTATTTTTATTTTTAATTTTTTAGTATGCTTTATTTCCTTAGTCTGATTTTATAACATTTATCCGATCCACTGAAACGTTACCGGAGAAAGACCTTTTGCCTGTGAAAATTCAAAAGTACGATATGCACCCGGACGAAAGTCGGGCCGGTCAGCTACTTATCATAATATTGTATTGTCACCGGAGCTACACATGTGTGCAAAATTTCAACTCAATCGGATCACGGGAAGTGGGTGAAAATTCAAAAGTACGATTTACACCCGGACGAAAGCCGGGCCGGTCAGCTAGTTACCATAAATTGTATTGTCACCAGAGCTACACATGTGTGCAAAATTTTTAACTCAATCGGATCACGGGAAGTGGGTGAAAATTCAAAAGTACGATTTGCACCCGGACGAAAGCCGGGCCGGTCAGCTAGTTATCATAATATTGTATTGTCACCGGAGCTACACATGTGTGCAAAATTTCAACTCAATCGGATCACGGGAAGTGGGTGAAAATTCAAAAGTACGATTTACACCCGGACAAAAGCCGGGCCGGTCAGCTAGTTACCATAATATTGTATTGTCACCGGAGCTACACATGTGTGCAAAATTTCAACTCAATCGGATCATAGGAAGTGGGTGAAAGTTCAAAAGTACGATTTACGCCCGGACGAACCGGGCCGGTCAGTTAGTTAACATAATATTGTTTTGTCACCGGAGCTACACATGTGTGCAAAATTTCAACTCAGTCGGTCGCAACTAGCAAGATTTGTAACAAATATACGGGATTAAGCTAAATAAAACCACCGTTTAAAAAACAAAGCATCTACTACCTACTTACTTTTGCGTGATGCCAGAATATTTTAAAACTCGCAGTCGCATAAGAAGTTATTTACTTGAAAAAAAAAATCATGTAAATCGGATCAGTGGTTCTCGAGTTATAAGCGTACAAAGGGACATACAGACAGAGAAAGTCAAATTGTTCGGGAAGGTATGAACGTCGAGAAATTTTGGTCCGATCCCTAGGTCTCGTCATCCGATCGACGTCAATAATTAGTTACACGTCATTTTAACTCAGTAGGCCAGGGTTTTTAAACTTAAATTCAAACATCAGCAGTCAAAAAATTGAATAACTATATTAAAATAATGCAATATAAGACATAGCATACGCTATCTTCCAATATCCATATCACAGTGTGCAACAGACAAGGACAACCGAAACAAGTTCGCGATTTATTAGATAAAGTCGCATTTATTTCGTTTAATAATCATATTTATTTGTATAAAAAAACTGTTTTGATACAATATTATACATGAAATCTATCTAAAATTTTCTGCTCTTTCGTTTAAGACAGGTTTCGAATCGATCTGACTTAAATTGTGCAAACTATAAGCAAAAAACACCGTTTTTTCTAATTTGCTCCCCTCTGGGGCCAAAATTCAAAAATCGGGCGACGTTAGGATCAAATAGACCCCGAGAGGAATCGAACAAAAAAAAGTTTTTGAAAATTGGTTCATCCGTTTGGGCTGTACGCGTGACACAAAATAGCGTGACAGATTCACAGATTCACAGATTCACAGATTCACAGACAAAGCGAGTGTATATAGGCGCTTCTAGCTTCGCTAAGATCGCGCCTAAAAAGTACTAACCTCAAATCATGACTAAAGTAACGGAGACGTATTCTTTTTGATCGTAATGATTTTTAACTTCCGACCCAAAAAGAGGGATATCTATGTTTGTCTGTCTGTCTGTGGCATCATAACTCTTCAGTGGGGTAAACCGATTTTGACCCGGTTTTCTTTAAATGTTTGACGGAAGATATGAAGCTACGCAAATAAAGAAACGTCGCCAGCCTAGTTTTTTCTTTACAAAGAACTATTTTCTATAGGTGGGTTATTTTTTAACACACCTAGTTATTTAATGTTTTTTGAGTTTTTTTAGTGTATTTGCCATATGGCACATACACTATTGGCGTCGGTCGGATGGCGGGACCTAGGGGTCGGATCAAAATTTCTCGACGTTTCATAGCCTCCTGAACAATTTGGCACCATTTTTGAAAATGTTTATATATATATATATATATATATATATATATATGTATGTACGGGCTATAACTTTCGAAAGAGGTAATTGATTTTGACGAAATTAGGTAGGCACGTTGAAATCCATCACCGCACGAAGCCTATTTAAAATGGGCCCAATCGGACCATTTTAAGGGTGGTTTTTAGGTGTTGAAAAATGTTTTTGGGCCCAAAAATGCCGAAAAAATTCTCAGAATCGTTTCAAAATTGAAATTTAACCCTTTAGTAATGATTAAAATGTGCTGCTAAAATTTTAATAAAATCGGCCCGACAGGACCGGACTTACAAATTTTATGAAAACACTAGTTTGCGGATAGTGCTTTACTTACTGCGCAGGGTGTATTTAATTTGGTACCGAGGTTGCATTGATAAAAATATTGAAACTAAGAAAAAAAATATAATTTTAAGGGATGTATTAAGGGGTTAAACTTTTTATTTTGTTCAAAAACAAACTTAAGTTCACATAATAAAGCCACAATGCCAGTATTAGCAAATACACTATATTGTCGGCAGGGTTTTGGCAGTGCGACCCGAGTTTTTTGTAATATAAATTTTATTTTTTTAAGAAAGAATATCCATTGAACTTGGCTAACTATCGGCGAATATGAGTTGAAGAAAGTTTGTCGGTGATTTTTCACATCCCTATTTTGTAATCGTGTGGCTGCTAGTTAGTAAATTACATCATCTGTGTAGATCCGAACATCAAACTTAATCACAATTAAATCATCTCGAAATAAATGTTCTGCCATACTTCATTATATCAAAACAAGCCATACTTAGTTGTCTGTTCACTACGCTATACAACAGTGTTTTCTAAACTTTTTAGTCTACGGACCTCTTAGAGATTAGCTAAATTGTCGCGGACCTCCATTAATATCTATAGGGCGTTGTAGTTGTCAGAATGTATTCGACGAGCCTAGTAAGTTATTTATTCCGTTGATTTATTCCCCTGGTAACTATTACTCGGAATAAATAGCGATAATTCAATTCACCAAACGTAGTTAAGTTTACTGCAGGTATAAATCGTAAGAATAACTATTCTGTCCAATTTCAAGGGTATAAATATTTATTCGCCTAGTAAAATAAGATGGGCACGAAATGCACAAATTACTTTATGACCTGGAGACCTTTTCAGGTAAATATTAATTCCATATATTTCAGGTATAAAGGTTTTTGTAGTAAAATAAAATAAATTTACATTTTCGATCGATGCGCCATCGTTCGGATTTTTGGTGAACGTGCTTTAGAATCAAAATATTTGTCAAAATGTCCAAGGTGTATGGTATAAAGTAAATTTGTACCTGAAGTTACTATTCTATCGAATGAATTGCTTGGTGAATTAAAGTTAATTTTATTCCAAGGAATAAATTTATTCTAAGATTAGTAACTTCTATCTTTAACAGTGTTGAGAGTGAACACGGGCCTCAGCAAAACAATTTTAAATAATTTAATGAAATAATTTAAGAAAATACACTTTTATAACTGATCGTCTATTTTACGTCGTCTGTTCGCTTCACTTGTCTCCGTCGTTGTGTACAGCATCTGTCTCCGTCTAGTCATGTCTTGTGTCTCCTTTCTACATTAATATAAAACGAAGCAACATATTTATTTGCAGCGTAAGTTTCACTTCAGTTGTGTGTAGTATAAACAACATAATAACACTGTTTGCCGGATGGCGTTTTAATTTGCGTTCCAGATCGCTGACTACAAAATCACTGTTTATGCCAGCCGAACTGTATAACTTTTTGCTTACTTACAAACTTGCGTTTCAGATCGCTGACTACGGAATCACTGTGTGCCGGACGGCCGGCGACGGCCGAACTGTATAGCTTTGTTGCCCACTCACACAAAAGATGAATTCGCGGAGCCCCTCGGATGTATACTTACCAGTTTAAGAAACGCTGCTACACGGTGTTCCATCTCACCATCGCCGCATCCCTATAGTGTGTTGTATTGTTTTGTCTTAAGAGTTAAGATGCCGCGTAGCAGAGATGTGAAATGCAGAAGTGAGATGAGATGATGCAAAACCATCTTAAAGAACAATATTACATTCATAAATCATAATGTTTATTGAAGTTAGAAGGGATTATTTAAATTCATTTAGTAGTTTCAATGCTTATTTTAATATAATTATCATTTTAATGGGGTAAAATAATAATAATAATGATGACCGAGTAAAATTGAGAATGTTTATGTAAGTATAATAGTAATGTTCGTTTTAACTTAACATATTTTATTGAGCAGTTAAAAGCCGTATAGCCATACAAAAATAAATCACAAATTAGCTAGATACAAAAAAATATCTACCTACAAAAGTCAACAAAAAAAAATAGAGCAGTACGTATATGCAGGGCGCTGAATCGTTTTGCGGGTAATAGGGATTTAACCCGTAAAATCAAACTTTTGCGATTTCCTGCTTCCGTAATTATTTTAGGAAAAATATCTTCGTATAAAAATTTTAGAACATAAAATTCTGCATCTAAATCATTAAACAAAATTAATTTTGCATGCTTTGTGACGGCAGAAACTTGGTGTTATTTATTCAATGTCTTATTTTCGTGAAGATGTTGAGGGAGGCATATTAAAGTGCCCTGAGTAAGGGATTTTGCTAGATAGCGGTATGGGAGGGATGCAGACCGCCCCAACATGTGACAAAAAAAAATGTTCACATTTATTATTGCTTCAAGGCTGAAATTGTTTGTATAGCTTATCGGTGACCCAATAATGTCATTATAATATTTGCAGATCGATTGGTCAGTATTAAAGGGGTTATGTACCCGACGAAATTTATATTATTAGTTCAAGGTTCAAATTTTAATATGTTGTTACGGCGACTGTTTTAAGCATATATTTCAATTTTCAGCGCAAAATATCGGTATTAACCCCCGCTCTCAGCGGGAAACTTGCTCGCCTAGGTTTTTATATCGTTCTGCAAGGGGGTTAATACTGACATTTTGTTCTGCAACTTGAAATATATGCTTAAAACAGTTGCCGTAAGAACATATTAAAATTTGAACCTTGAACTAATAATATAAATTTCGTCGGGTACATAACCCCTTTAATACTGACCAATCGATCTGCAAATATTATAATGGCATTATTGGGTCACCGACAAGCTATACAAACAATTTCAACCTTGAAGCAATAATAATTGTGACAATTTTTTTTGTTACATGTTGGGGGCGGTCTGCATTTCTCCCATACCGCTATCTAGCAAAATCCCTTACTCAGGACACTTTAATATGCCTCCCTCAACATCTTCACAAAAATAAGGCCTTGAATAAATAACACCAAAAAATTGTCACTAGCTCTCGGTCTATAAGTAGATGCGACTGTTCATTATTATCATAAGTTTATGGATTTGCATTTAGAGTGAACAAGTTGACTTTAATATGGAAACCTGTGTAAGTAGTTCAAGTTAAGTAAATAATGCCGCTGTATTAAGCATTGTAGAACTAACATAACACTACACGTGTGTTCGCTGTCTTGATTTATGTTGGCAATTAATGTCACTAAATAATGCGCCAAGGTGAAATGCTCTTAAATATGCCAAGATGAAACATTACTATTGTTATGTAACTAATTTAGTCACGGTAGAAAAAACTAAACTTAGGAGAAATATAAAAAAAACCTCGAACATTAAAAAAGTAACACCTCCAACATTAAAAAAGTAACCTTACCTACGACTTTGTTAGTGTGCCGGTACAAACATAGATAACAATTCTGGAAATGCATTTTTGTAATACGTTCATTATGAAAGTGCATCATTAACTTCCCATTGAAAGTTCTTGTAATGGGTCCGAAAATCGAAATCAAAATGTATAACACATTTTTACTTCCCACCTCTACTATGGTAGGGAAGTAATGGATTCAGTCCGAAAACAATATTTCGAGATTTTAACAGATTTTCACGTTTTGAGACCCTAGCAATCGTTTAAGATCATTTTCCGACTGATGTCTGTATGTGTGTGTGTGTGTATGTGTGTGTGTGTGTATGTGGTCAATTTTTCGCCTTCGATATCTTAAGAACGGAACAACATACGGGCATGCCGATTGTTCTATTGTGTTTATCAGCCTTTAACTTAGATCTGATTAGATTTTGAGTCAAATCGGTTCAGTGGATCCTGAGATATTCAAAAAAACGTCCTCAATGTTACGTATTAACATAGGTAAAAAAAAATATAAATGAATTCTAGATGTTATAATATGAAAAAAATGTAAATATTTTTTTTCTCTAAAATGTATAGTTTTCGAGAAAAAAAATATTTTACTAAAAAAAATAAAAATTGTACGTAAATCAAGGTAACCATGATTTTTGCTATATTAAGTTAGCCATCAGTAGATCGCCAAACAAAAAAGAGGGCCATGCTTTTTTCAAAGAATAAAAATTAAATTGTGTTTTAAAGACCACCAACAGCTAAGGTTATTTGGGCCTAGTCAAAGAATAAAAAAAAGAGTGTTTATTTTTTGCAAATATTTACTAGGTGGGAAGTATAGGACTGGTCATCAGTCGAATTTTTATGTTTTAAGGTCACTACACTATTTTTAGAAAGATGTCTGCTGTGTGTGTGTACGTACGTACGTATATGTGTCAATTTCTTTCTAAAACGAAATCTCGAGAATGAAAAATGATATCGACTACGTTAGGGTACCAATCGACGCGTATTAACGTAAATATGATCTGAAAGAATTTTTTCAAAATCGGTTCAGCCGTTCTTTTTTCTTAACCAAATAGACTCCAAAAAAGTAGATTTTACACAATATCTCGCGAATAAAAAAATATATCGACTTCGTAAGGGTGTCAATCGAGACGTGTTAACGTCATTTTGCTCCGACATAAATTTTATAAAAATCGGTTCAGCCGTTTTTTTTTTAAATTATTGTTAAAAATAAATAATAATTATGTTTTAATGATTAAAATGATTACTTTTCTGTGTAATATCTAATTTAATTATTGATATTAAATATTTATCAAACTGGGAAGTTCGTCGTGTGGACCTCAAAGGTCGCACTTTAGTCCTAATAAACAACCCACCTCACGGCTTGTTAAATAATGTCATTGAAGACTTCGGCAAAATTACATTAAGAAAGTGAGTTGTTATTTAATGTAATCAAGACGCTAATGACCTAAATTGTCGACGAGTCTATAATTTACAAAATAAATAAATGTGAAATACACCGTGTGGACGAATAAGATTGTGAATTATGTTCATGCTTTATTGCAATTTAACATAGGAGTTCGATTTGAACACAGGTGTTCTATTTGAATTTCGAATTGTTTAGGTATATATTATATAAATATGCATCGTAGAGAATCTGTATAGCTTTTTTGTACCCTTTATATAACAAAAATAGAAACGCAGAGGTATGAACCAGTTTTATCGGTTTTTCAAAGCATGCAAATGCATATTTTAATTACCCAAGAGAGAACAGTGAACTTTGTAAGCAACGAGTACTTTTTAAATTGATAAAAAAATGAAATGGTTGTTTGTAATCCATTTCCTTTATGCGTATATATTCTGCATCATTTACAATAAACAGACGAATCTTCAATGTACTAGTATATTGCAAATTACAAGGGACGAAACACAGCGTTTGCAACTAGTGTGAAATTTTAAAAACAAATTTGTTAATTTTTTACCCCTACCAACTTCTTATTTTTGAAGTGAAAACTTCCTTAGGCCGCGATAGGCACTCTTTGCCTGGGTAGGTACTGAAAAAATGTGAAGCGTTCGCAATTTTGCGTAAGAATTCGCACCGTAAGAATATAAAAACGGCGAGGTATATACTGTTGCAATAGCTCAGTTAGCAACGTGTTTGCGTTCTATGCATAGGGACCTGGGTTCGGAAACTAATGGCATCGTAACATTTTTGACGTATTTTTTTTCTAAATTTTACATGATATTTATTTATATATTTTTTAATTTTTGTTATATTCTTTCTTTGACAATAATTATAATTTTTTTTGAAACCAAGGTGTAATTAATTAAAAATACAATTTTAGTATTTTAGTAATAAATTATTTTTAGTTCATAAATGCGCTATAATAGATGACACCAAAAATTAGAAAATCTGAAGTTTTCACTTCTGTCGTATGGTCATAAGCACACACACGTTTTTTTATTGTTGTACGGAACCATCGATACGCAAGTCCGACTCGCACTTGACCGTTTTTTACTTCCCACCTCTACTATGGTAGGGAAGTAATGGATTTAGTCCGAAAAAAATATTTCGAGATTTTAACAGATCTTCACGTTTTGAGACCCTAGCAATCGTTTAAGATCATTTTCTGACTGGTGTGTGTGTGTGTATGTGGTCAATTTTTCGCCTTCGATATCTTAAGAACGGAACAACATACGGGCATGCCTATTGTTCTATTGTGTTTATCAGCCTTTAACTTAGATCTGATTAGATTTTGAGTCAAATCGGTTCAGTGGATCCTGAGATATTAAAAAAAACGTTCTCAATGTCATGTATTATCATAGATAAAAAAAAATATAAATGAATTCTAGATGTTATAATATGAAAAAAATGTAAATATTTTTTTTCTCTAAAATGTATAGTTTTCGAGAAAAAAAATATTTTACTAAAAAAAATAAAAATTGTACGTAAATCAAGGTAACCATGATTTTTGCTATATTAAGCTAGCCATCAGTAGATCACCAAACAAAAAAAGAGGGCCATGCTTTTTTCAAAGAATAAAAATTAAATTGTGTTTTAAAGACCACCAACAGCTAAGGTTATTTGGGCCTAGTCAAAGAATAAAAAAAAAAGAGTGTTTATTTTTGCAAATATTTACTAGGTGGGAAGTATAGGACTGGTCATCAGTCGAATTTTTTTACAATGGCATAGATCACGTACGTCGTGCAAGTCAACCAATAGAATATTCAGTGTTATGTGGTAATATTGATGTATTATGTATAATATCATATAATATTATGTATGTAGCATACATTATCTTTGAATGTAGTTACATTTGTTATACAAAGACAGAAACGGCGTTTCGTATATTTATGAGAATTTGATCGTTTATATATAATGTTCGAGTTTCCTTCGTTGAATTTTACATTAAATAGACTGATGTTCCGCAATAAAGCTTCATTTACACTGTCGATTTTACCCGATTTTGAAACGCTTGCTATTTTTAACCGACTTCAAAAAAAGGAGGTTTCTCAATTCGACCGTATATATTTTTTATGTGGTTATGTATGTTCGCGGATAACTTCGTCGTTTATGAACCGATTTTGAAAATTTTTTTTTATTTGAAAAGATATACTTTCAGATAGGTCCCATAGAAATTTCATCAAAATCGGTTCAGTAGTTCGGCTGATTTTAATAAAAAAGTAAGTAACGGCGTGTGATTCTTTAAGGTAAATGTTACTTTTTGACACTAAAAAGTAAAAAATAAAAAACTTTTTAACAAAAAAAAAAACCTCCTTCAAAAAGGCACTAAATAGAGGAAAATAATGAAATTTTGAGGTCTGTGCCAATTAAAATATGAAGTCGGTTAAAAAGTATAGTATAGTGATTAATATCTTCTTTTTAACCAATTTCCTATTTTAATTGGCACAGACCTCAAAATTTCATTATTTTCCTCTTTTTAGTGCCTTTTTGAAGGAGGTTTTTTTTTGTTAAAAAGTTTTTTTTGAAGTGAAAAGTTTCTTAGGCGCGCTTTGCCTGGGCTGTTAACAACAGTGATGTGAAACGCACCCGACGGTGACAATCGGGGCTACTCGGCTCAAACACGAACACGTATTTGCAATATGCTGGTAATAGTGTGTAGTTCATAAGTGTAGATGACACTAAAAACTTAATACGAGTAAAAAGTCATTTGTAGTTCGCAAGTGCGCTAACAGATGACACTAAAACATATATTTTGCAAAAATACACATGTGAGAAATTTCAAATACGGCATCTAATAAGAATTAACAATGAAAGATAAACAATCAACATGATTAATTTCCCTAGACCGTAACTAAATACATAAAAATATCAGACAAAAAATATCAGATATTATATAAAAGGCTATATAGGAAAAATGTAAATGTACCGCCGGGATTCGAACCCAGAACTCCCGATTTCGCGTCAGGAGAGTTTCCACTTACTACACAGTGCCCGACAGTGAACATTTGATCTTTCCTATATATAGCAACGATGTACCGCAAATCCAGTAACTGCGAGAGCTGGATTTGCGGTTTTTTTTTTAAATTATTTTAAAAATAAATAATAATTATGTTTTAATGATTAAAATGAATACTTTTCTGTGTAATATCTAATTTAATTATTATTATTAAATATTTATCAAACTGGGAAGTTCGTCGTGTGGACCTCAAGGGTCGCACTTTAGTCCCAATAAACGACCCACCTCACGGCTTGTTATATTTTTAGGTCGTATCTTTTGTTTGCTGATGTGTCATTAAACTTTCAGTTCAGGGATTCTTTTTAACGCCGATGTAAATATGTATAGGTTGTTGCTTGATATTCTCTATGGAAAAAAATGACATTAACGCGAGCAAAGCCGCGGGTTAGGGCTAGTATGTATATATGAAACGCAAAACACATTTTACACATCTCGGCGCCAACTGATTACTGAATGTAACGGATCATAAATGGTTCATTGTCCGTGCAAAATTGAAAAGTTGAGAAGCTAAGCAAGAGAAAAAGACTTCACAATTCACAAAATTTATTACATAAACTATACAAACTTTTTTCTTCCAAAACAAACGGTTGTGTAGGTGCGTGGTGCATCAAACGGTCGCTTTTTATGTGTGTTACGACGGTTGTCTTGTCACCTCTTATACCTTCGTTAAGCCTACAAAATTCCAGCTACGCTAACATTTCTCCTTTGTAAATGTTTTCTTACGAATTCTGGTAGCTGGCGGGTGGAATGTTTAAATTGTAAATATTTATAAATATCAAGCCTATACCTATTACAAATTTCTACATTTTTATGGTAGTGTTATAAAACTGTTTTTTGAGTTGGCGGAATAAATATTTATTTACAATAATTAAAAACACAATAATAACGAATGCAACAACGAAAAGTCAATTTTAACAATAAAAAAACTTAAACGGTAATTATTGAACTAAACGAGCCACTTATAGATAACGCTCAACAACTAAGTATATGAACTTAACAATCGACACTATTATTAATATTTAATTATAACACTTGCGATATACAATGACTATTTATTTCCAAGTATGTCTATGTATCACAAAATACTGTTCATTTATTTCTATATTTATGTCAACTTATTTAAAGCAGATTTATTTATTTTCACACTATTATTATCGCCCGTACTTGTAAACGCCCAGTACTTCACTGACTGATGATCTCCGGTGACTGATTGCGCGACTCACTGTTCACTGTAAACTGTAAACTTTGAACTCTTCTCACGGGCAAACGGTACATTTTGGTATATAAATAAATTGGATCCAATCGACTTATTTTGATCTCTACTACACGTGGTAGCTCTGTGTCCCAGCAATTTTGGGACACCCTGTATAAGTTAAACGTAAAATAACTGCTTGTTACGTTACACGTTCGTTTTCACGGTGTCTGAATACAATAACGGCAGAACAATAATAATTATCTACCAGATGAAGAAAGTTCAAGAGCACGTGGAAAAATGTTGTGCACTAAATAAACCCGATTCATTATACATTACGTATAGATGTACCTAAAGTAGGTACCTTTTATACATAACGTATTATATCTTGACTTTGCACACTTGATTTGACTTCTGTTAGCGTAGTAATTGGAAAACGCGAAGTTTTGTTCGATACGCGAATCGATTTAAGGCCGATTTACATTTATAGTGTATAGCCCGATTTACGAAAAAAACCGGTCAAGTGCGAGTTGGACTCGCACATCGAGGGTTCCGTACAATAATAAAAAGAGTTTAGGTAGGGGTACCTAATGTTTGAAATAAGCTTGGGATAACATTAAGTGTTTGTTTCATTTAAATCGGTGGACAAATAAAAAAGATATGTCAATTTTTGAAATGCGAGTAGGTATTTCTGTATGTGCCACCGTTAATGTAACTGTCAAAACTGTTAAACATGACAAACTGTTTAGTCCAATTCACGCTTGGTCGGTTTTTAACCGACTTTAAAAAAGGAGGTGGTTCTCAATTCGGTTGTATTTTTTTTATCTTTGTTACCTCAGAACTCCGTCATTTATAAACCGATTTGGAAAAATTTTTTTTATGAAAGGATTTACTTTCAGATTGGTCCCATAGAAATTTCATCAAAATCGGTTTAGTAGTTCGGCTGATTTTAATAAAAGTTAGTAACGGCGTGTGATTCCTTAAGGTAAATGTCACTTTTTGACACATCAGACAGCGTAAGAAAGTCGTTTTAATAAAAGTGGTAACGGCGTGTGATTCCTTTAAGGTAAATGTCACTTTTTGACACTAAAAAGTAAAAAATAAAAAACTTTTTAACAAAAAAAAACCTCCTTCAAAAAGCCACTAAAAAGAGGAAAATAATGAAATTTTGAGGTCTGCGCCAATTTAATAAAATATGAAGTTGGTTAAAAAGAAGATATTAATCACTATACTACACTTTCTAATCGACTTCATATTTTATTAAATTGGCGCAGACCTCAAAATTTCATTATTTTCCTTTTTTTAATGGCTTTTTGAAGGAGGTTTTTTTTTTGTTAAAAAGTTTTTTATTATTTGTTGTTTTAGGTTAGAGTTGTCACTATAATCACCAATTTTGACGCTTGTATGTACCGTTTTTACGATAGAGCAAAAACAAAAGAATGTTGAAAAAACATTTTTTGTATGGGAATCCCCCTTAATTTTTACTTTTTGTTTTTATTATTTGTTAGGATATCCGCCATAATAACACAATATATTCTGTGAAAATTTCAACCGGCTACCTGTTATGGTTGTCACGGTTAAATTTGCCTTTTATGAATTTTATGTAACGGGTCATATCTTGAAAATTTTTAATCGCATAGATTTCTAGAACGAACTCATTCGTCGATTTTTATTCAAAGTATCAAGTTGTTTGCTTGGTAAATACATTTCTATTTTTGCCTTTTGGGTATTATTCGTTGAAAATTTTGTCGATAATTTTACATGTGAGTGGTGAAACATATCTCATGAAGTGGATTAGTGCGTTGTGAAAGTTGGAGGTCTAAATTGATCGATTGATTTACGAGCACGTGGATGCATTTTGGGCCATCGTTGACTATCTCAACTGTTTTGGATATACGACAAGTTCCTGGCTGGGCTGTGAATCTCAGCATTTCTTCTCTATGATCCTAGCGCCGCAGATCTTCAGGTCAGTTACTTCTTACGCATCTTTTTGGGCTAATATCTGTCCATTTACTTTGAAGTCAACCTACAGAAAGTGAATCGTTCAGTGAACCGAATCTTGTTCATTTTTGAGTTACGATTCAATACCCTATTTAAACTAATGCAGTAATCGTTTTTTTTAACTTTTCATGAGTCATAAAATAGACCGAGGCAAGTGATCCGGCATGTGTAAAATTTTTCGGTCAAGTCCCCAGTTCCCGGGTTCTAGCCCGAGAGCTGGTAAAAGTGTCAATTGGATTTTCAATTTATTATTAAAAAAAAAATAATGAATTGAAAATATGAATTAGTGCTAGGCCCAAATAACCTTAGCTGTTGGTGGTCTTTAAAAAACACACGACACTGTTAAAATTCTTGCGCAATTACATGTATTGTCAAGCATGTTCGATTGTCTGTGGACTGCTTAAATTTTAAAGCATGCTTGAATGAGATCAGAATTAATAAGAAACGGATTCCAATGCGCTAAAATAGAACCGTCACACTGCTTAACTATTTACTATAGTAATAAATACATTCCAGCTGTGGAGTTGTAGAGTACTTACAGTAAACTAAAATTAAATAGCTTTTGTTGTGCAATAATATTATAATAATAAAATTAAATATTGTGGTTATTGTAAGCGAACGACGTAACTGGAGCATGATGACCGCCAGAGAGAGATTTGGCTCAAGTTCGACATGCAGCTAAAATAACTATGCATTTCGCGAAATAGAATCGTATAATAATATTGAAATATAGGTATGTACAGTAGAATCCGGATAGAACGACTTATGTCGTATTAACCGGACGACGCACAAAGCGACCGGATAATTTAAGCTTGTTTTTGTATAATACATATAAGTGTACAATAGATCAATTTCTATGAAAATAAAACAAAATATATCAACACTTACAAATACCTATGTATGTATGTATGTAGGTATTATGTAACTTTAATGAAAATTAAACATTGCACATATGTGTGTATTACAGATCAGAGGAACAATATGAATAATTAGAAGTATTAGAAATACCTTGTACCACAGAAATGTTGTGGGAATGAAAATTGTAGAACATGTAATCCTCTTTAAAACATTACATAGTGGAAAAATTGCTTAAGTCGACCGTTTCTGAGATATTTCGAAAAAAGTAATAAAGGTGGTAAAATTTCGTGGTTTTTTCAAGATGGCGGATTTTCCCCCAGAGGGATTCTTTGGGATGTTTGGGATATCAATCAGAACACTATTCTTTGACATTTCCACCAATTTTTTGCTTGAGGTTTCAAATGTCCGGGTCAATGCTTAATTATACCGGACTAAATGTAAAATGTTGTCGGTCGTTTTTTCAGACAACCTGTATATATTTTTTGTGATCTGCAGGCAAATGATTTCTTTACTGTAATCATAACATGATCATGAAAAAAAATTTAATAAACATTTTAAAACTGAAAAAACAACGTAAACTGTAAATATTGAACACAGATATTTATGAAAAATTTACACGTACTGCACAAAAACAAAATAATAAATAAAAATTCAACACTAAAAATATTATTTATGTAAGCATTCATGTGAAAATGTAAAATTGTACGTCAGGCCACGTTGCATATTCACAATGGAACCCTATGTGAAACAGTTTGAATACGGTTTGTTCAGTTTGATGCAGAATATTATTGATGTGAAACATATGTCGGGCTGTGAACAGCCGCGTGAGGGGAAATATGCAACGAAATGTTTGGTCCGCTCCTTCGCTGCTGTTCTCCCTACCACTGCGGCACTCTCTCTCTCGGCTTCCGCGCGCTCGGGCAACCGCGTGTGTTACAGTGCAGTATATAGGATTACGTCAGCATAACAGTTAGTTGCTGCTTTTGAAAAAATATATACTACTACATAGAGAATACCGTCGAGTTCAATAGCGTTTTCTTTTTTAAATCATAAATTGTAAAAAGAATAATGGTTTAATAAAATTGTTTAATACAGGAAGAAGGCTTAAAGCAATTATGACCTAAAATAAATCAAAATCTTTATTTTAGGTCGTTATTAAAGTAACTATTAATAACCGAAACGTTGACGTTACTTTGATTTTGTAAACAACATTTGTTAGTCTTCTTCCTGATTAAACTAATATTATAGACCGAGAGCTAGTGACGTGTCATGTACCCGACGAAATTTATATTATTAGTTCAAGGTTCAAATTTTAATATGTTGTTACGGCGACTGTTAATTAAGCATATATTTCAATTTGCAGAACAAAACGTCGGTATTAACCCCCTTGCAGAACAATATAAACACCTAGGCGAGCAAGTTTCCCTCTAAGAGAGGGGGTTAATACTAGTGTTGCCAGTTCCAGTTTGCCAAATTTCGGGACAGAAGGTTAAAAAATCGGGATTTTGGTTCTGAAATCGGGACAACTAAAAAAAAACAAGGTGTTTATAAATCAACGTTTATTTTTATTACTAAGTGGTGAAAATAATGTCATCAAAATAATGTTATCGCATAATCTTTGGATCTTACGCGACGGCAGAACAGAACGTGACAACATGATACCTATCGCGCTACTCGCAGTCACAAAACAATACGTGCGAAGTTTGAACCTTTTGTATCTACCGATTGGCCCTAAATCGGGACATTCGGCGTCCCGATCAAGGGTGAATCGGGACGTGTTCACAGACCCCTGAAAATCGGGACGTCCCGCGCAAATCGGGACACCTGGCAACACTAGTTAATACTGACATTTTGTTCTGCAAATTGAAATATATGTTTAAAACAGTCGCCGTAACAACATATTAAAATTTGAATCTTGAACTAATAATATAAATTTCGTCGGGTACATGACACGTTTAGGGTGATCTGCCACCCCTTTAATACTGACCAATCGATCTGCAAATATTAAAATTTTCCAGCGGTGCCCCACATGCTTAGCATTCATTGTAGGTACTTTTGTGAGATTCAATTGAAAAATTGTCATTTGAGAATGAAATGACTACAATGTGGCCAAGTGCAGTAAAACGTTTTATATTTTTATCGTAGACTAGAAAATATATTATGTTTAGAAAATGCAAACGCGCTTGCAGTTCTGGTGCACAACATTGTTGCTATTGGTATATTATACCAAGTAATGGAAGAAGGCATGGATTCGAGAATTTTATATCTGCTGATATATTATAACCCTGAAGTTTGCAGACAATGGGGTCTTTACACATTTTTAGTGTATTTGCCATATGACACATACACTATTGGCGTCGGTCGGATGGCGGGACCTAGGTGTCGGACCAAAATTTCTCGACGTTTCATGGCCTCCTGAACACTTTGGCACCATTTTTGGAAATGTCTATTTATATATATATATACATATATATGTGTGTGTGTGTGTGTGTGTGTACGGGCAATAACTTTCGAAAGAGTTAATTGATTTTGACGAAATTTGGTAGGCACGTTGAAATCCATCACCGCACGAAGCCTATTTAAAATGGGCCTAATCGTATACCATTTAAGGGTGGTTTTTAGGGGTTGAAAAATGTTTTTGGGCCCAAAAATGCCGAAAAGATTCTCAGAATCGTTTCAAAATTGAAATTTAACCCTTTAGTAACGATTAAAATGTGCTGCTAAAATTTTAATAAAATCGGCCCGACAGAACCGGACTTACAAATTTTATGAAATTTTATGCGGATAGTGCTTTACTTACTGAAGGGTGTATTTAATTTGGTACCGAGGTTGCATTGATAAAAATATTAAAATTAAGAAAAAAATATTATTTTAAGGGATGTATTAAGGGGTTAATTTTTTTATTTTGTTCAAAAACAAACTTAAGTTCACATAATAAAGCCACAATGCCAGTATTAGCAAATACACTATATTGTCGGCAGGGTTTTGGCACTGCGACCCGAGTTTTTTTTTTTTTTTGGTTGGAATCAACATTACAAATAGATTGTGAAACATTTTTTTGAGAATTTTTGGTAGCCTTTTCTATAATTAAAAAAAATCCCAAATATAGATAGTGCCCTATACCAACGGAAAAATAGTGGAGGTGGGAAGTAAAAAAATACAGTCTCATTTCCATAGCCTTAAGGCTCTCTACTATTAAGCGACCCTTTCGATGATTTTGCCTCCCTGAAAACCCTTTAAATTCAGAACCGACCATACATCATGCACATTGCACAATATCTGTATTTACGTACGTCGAAACAGTTTACTTGAATTAAAACTTTATGGTGTGGAACTTGTGTTTTATGTATAGCCTTCTCATTCGTTTGAACTTGCTGTCTCTCTCTAATTATTCCATTAAGGCTTTTTTGTTTCTTATACAATACATGACTTTACATAAAATACTGATTACGTTAATGTTTTCAGGCTGTTACGGATTAAAAAAAAATGTGATGAAATATTTCTCGTTTTCGCGTAACATCATCATTTAATTTTTTTTAAACATAAAGATTTTTTGCATGTTTTGTCATTTTTTTGTTCTATCTACACATTTAGTTTATAATAATTGAATAATATATGTTCAGTACTAAGCCTGAATAGCCTTTGAAGGTGGTGGCCTTAAAAATGAGGGCTTTAGAATAGTAGAGCGTGTAGCAATGCTGTTGTTTACATGGCGTTGTTATGGTTCCTCTATTACAAGTCCCTAGTTCCCGGGTTCTAGCCCGAGAGCTGGTAAAAGTGTCAATTGGATTTTCAATTTTGTATTAAAAAAAAAATAATGAATTGGTGCTAGGCTCAAATAACGTTAACTGTTGGTGGTCTTTAAAACACAATTTAATAATTTTTTCCTTAAAAATAAATGTTTGTCATAAGAATAGTAAATACTTGAGATCATTTTTTTTGCCTAAAAAAGAATTACAAAT
Organism: Mongoloraphidia duomilia; assembly: GCA_039654895.1. Classification (NCBI taxonomy): domain Eukaryota; kingdom Metazoa; phylum Arthropoda; class Insecta; order Raphidioptera; family Raphidiidae; genus Mongoloraphidia; species Mongoloraphidia duomilia. The sequence continues at coordinate 984,852 of CM077517.1, forward strand.
TGTATAGATATTCTGTCTATGGACCTAGGGGCCGTTCAAGTATTACGTAACTCAGTTTGGGGGGGGATGAGGGTCTTGTACGGTGCGATATATGGGGGGAGGAGGATCAAGCAGCGCGTTACGTAACGGTATTTTAGTGATTTTCCGGTATTTTGCGCGACATAATTGACATTTTTAGGTAAAAATGGTCACTTAAGCGAAACGTTACGGCGCGTTACAGGGGGGAGGGGGAGTCAAAAATCTTCAAAAACTGTGTTACGTATTACTTGAACGGTCCCCTAGTTGTCACTATTAAATTTATTATAGTACAATTTCTGGGCGTTGTTTTAAATTAAAGAATTAAAAGATTTCTTTTTTTAAATGGAAATAACATTGACAATGCAGTACTCAACAGACAGACGCCTAGCGGAAACTTTATTGTATATATTATGTAGAGATTATAGACGCTCGATAGCTGAGGTCATAAGCGCTTGTAGAGTGTAGTGCCTTTTTAAAACGACATCATTATTTTCTTGAACGTCATTCAGGCTGAGACGTGTCACGTGGCTGACACTGTATACTACGAGACTATTCAATATTAAATTTAATATGATTGATTTCTGTAAAACCAATATTTGGATGAAGAATTGCGCTCAGGCAATTTTATAACGTGGAAATCAAAAACGGTTCATGGTTGACAAAAAACATCATATAAGCCTATTACACATTAAAAACTACAAATACATGAAAACAAATATTATTCCCCAAAACACCAACACTATAAATTTTAAACTTTCGACGGCACAAGATCCTCCTTCATCTGCTACTGTCAAGAGCCACATAATATATTGTAGCAAACCCCAAGATGTGGTACGCCACTACCTCCAATAGAAACCACGAAAAAGAAAGGTCACAGTATAGTAAAGCGTGGAATGGTATCGAAGATTCCAGACAACGTTAGAGGATACGAGGACGCACTGAGCGTACACCGCACGCAGGTATATAAACAGGAGTGTGTCGTGTTGAAGCAATCAGTGAATGGTGAGTCGTGCCATCAGTCAGTACAGTGAAATAAATATTGATCAGTCAACGGGAATCAGTCAGTGTAGATTGTACTGTGACAGTGTTGAACAGCGAAATAAATCTGATAATATGAACTGTCAAGAATTTGTAAAGTTTTTGAAAAAGCCAAAACAAGCAAAGATACTCAAAAATTCTCAAGCAAATGAGAAATATGGTTTTAAATGTCAAGCGGGTTTCAACAATAATTAATATAATAATTAAGAATGCCAAATTGTAATTCGTACCAAAAAATACCAAAAATAATAGAAGCTAATTGAGATAGTAGATTAGTGTAACTCAGGGCCGTTATAGCTAGAGCTGAATTCAAGATAGGGCACTGAAAGTTTAAAGTAGGGCTGAAGCAAAAGACTACAATTTTTTAATTGGATTGCCCACCTCATCTGGTGATATCAAATTACAAAAGCAAGAAAACGGTAAATGACAATTTATTAAAAAAAAAAATACAGAACTTGCCATGTTATCAAATTTCCGAAGAACTTCATTAGTCAAACGAATTTAATCTTGTTTTTCCAAATGCCTGCAGATAGATCAAGTCTGTCATTCTGTCGTGACAGTCTTTGCGGCTTGTTTATAATTCCTTAAAGTAGGGCACTGGATGTTTTAAGGTAGGGCATTGCCCCTTAATGCCCCCCTAGCTACGGCCCTGGTGTAACTTCGGCTGGAATCCGAAGATTTACGATGACCCGGAGCCCGGACATACATCCATAAAACCAGGAGGAGTGGCAGCCCTAAGTCTAAGGTTCAAGCAGTTGTAGTACGGTCTTTAGCAAACCTCGTCAAACTTACTAAATGGAAAGAAATAACGCCATGTTGCAGCTTTGCAGGAGTCGCGTGTTGGAGTGATTTATCAAGTTTACAATTGAATGACAAGTTATTTGCCGCCATTGTAATTTACGCAACGCAAACCTACCTATACTAAGTATATAATACAAAAGTTACACGGAGAAAGAAGAAAATGTTTTATTGAATTTCACTGAAGATTTATTAATCTTCCAGTTGAACACATTTGGTTGCAAACAACAGCTCCTCTCTCTCTGGTTGAAGATTTAAAAGGGTAAAGGGACGGGTCCCCGACCACTCGCCTGTAGCCGACCACTGTATGGTTTTAGATTATGCACTGTAAAAAATGGATGTAAAAATACTTTGAAAGTTAAGGTAGAATTCGCTCGATTTTCTAAGTGATTTTACATTATTATTTATTTTTACACAGAAAACTTCATAAAAACTTGGACTTTTACAGTAAAGTTAACCAAATTGGTGATTTATGCTCGTACCAGTCGGTTTGTGTATGCCGGCTGGCGGATTCTAATACACAAATGGATTATTTGTTGTGTTGAAGACGCTAATGACCTGAGTTGTCGACGCGTCTATAATCTACAATAAATTAAAATAAAAACATTAGTGGTTTTATTTTTTGGCCACAGATATGTTTTATAAACTACAAGTAAAATAAAATGACAACGAAGAACTTCATCAGCATTCTAACAAAGATTGATTGCCATTCCAAAACAAAATGAGATTTTCTTCTGAAGATAGCTAAAATTGATTACAAAACATATTGTTAAACTTTATACATATTCTAGTCTTGAATTGGAATCAGGGGTATAATATAGGCAAAGTATGAAACAACTTATATACAATTCAAACTACCCATTTTATTTTAAAAACATTTCTTTTCGACTTATACAGCGTGTCCCAAAAAGAATGGGACATAGAGTAACAGCTGATTCCTTACAAAAAAATATTGCGATGGACCCCAACTTGTCTATTCCGAAAGTTGATATTAAAAGAGATACAGGGTGTCAAAGTTTAATTTTTATTTTTTATTTCCTTAAATAACTTTTAAAATAATTTAGGCATTTTAATGAAATTTGGTATATGGGGATTTTTTGACATGAGAAATTCAAATCTGACCTTAGTATGGCTCTTACTTGTAGGGGGCGCCACTTACACACCTTTTCATTCATTCAAATAGTCATAACTTTTTTGTACGCATTCGTACTATTTTTTTGAATAAAAAAATTGATTTTTCCGTCATTTTTACGTAAAAAAGGTATACATACTTTGTAAAAGTGGCTAGGAGTAACCTTTTTCAAGATATTTGCACTTAAAGTAATCGATGCAATGTGGTTTTAATTGTGTTAAAGACGCTAATGACCTGAGTTGTCGACGCGTCTATAATCTACAATTAATTAATTAACAAAACGTTTCATGTTTGTGCCATCTTTGAATTTGTTTTGCGCAAGTCTAGTTTGCCGACCTGTGTACGACCGTGGTCAAGAAATATTTTAGTTCAAATTCATAGTGTTATGTTAAGATGATAATGCTATAATCCATCGTACATGCATTTCGATTCATTCACGACTTAGTTTTTATCGGATATAAAAAGTAGATATAGGTACTTATCTATAGAAAGGACAATGTAATTACTTGTAGGTCTGTGAAACATTTCACAGTTTATAAAAGAATGTAAGCTTTCACCGCCGGCGTTAATAGAATTAAGATAAGAATCTTTCGGGCTTATGAGCCGTGGTCTACTGGAATGGCTTCTTCTTCTTCCAGACGTTTCGCTTGCAAATGCGGCAAGCATCTTCAGTGGTGTGTTCGACGTGGTCGTAGTGTTCTTCTCGGTGTCCTGCTGCAGAAGAAGAACACTACGACCACGTCGAACACACCACTGAAGATGCTTGCCGCAGTTGCAAGCGAAATAGAATTAAGATAAGAATCTTTCGGGCTTATGAGCCGTGGTCTACTGGAATGGCTTCTTCTTCTTCCAGACGTTTCGCTTGCAACTGCGGCAAGCATCTTCACTGGTGTGTTCGACGTGGTCGTAGTGTTCTTTTCGGTGTCCTGCTGCAGAAGAAAAACACTACGACCACGTCGAACACACCACTGAAGATGCTTGCCGCAGTTGCAAGCGAAACGTCTGGAAGAAGAAGAAGCCATTTCAGTAGACCACGGCTCATAAGCCCGAAAGATTCTTATCTTAATTCTATTTCGCTTGCAACTGCGGCAAGCATCTTCAGTGGTGTGTTCGACGTGGTCGTAGTGTTCTTCTTCTGCAGCAGGACACCGAGAAGAACACTACGACCACGTCGAACACACCACTGAAGATGCTTGCCGCATTTGCAAGCGAAACGTCTGGAAGAAGAAGAAGCCATTCCAGTAGACCACGGCTCATAAGCCCGAAAGATTCTTATCTTAATTCTATTTCACAGTTTACTATGCAAGCTTTTGTCCACAGGTTCCTTGAATCAATTCTGTTCACATATCCCTTAACGTGAATGTCGATTTTGTTCGCAGATTCGCTTGCGTTAGTATCGGTTTTAAATGTAGCTAATAGCGTTTTCAGCTGGTTACACTTTGTTGCACTATAGGCCGCACTAGTGTAAACTTTCATCAAAAAACGTGTATGACTGGCCAGTATAGAGAGAGCAGTGCTAGAGTGTATCGTGTTCGGGCTGGGGGTCGGTGTGATGCTAGTGCGACCTTCCGTGTTACACTTTTACCACCGTCGCAAGGAACTCGTGTACAGAAAGTGTAACATGACAACGGTAACGACAGAATTATGACCTGTACACGAAGAACCGTGTACACTACACACCACTGACTCGGTGTTAGTGTTATGCGGGCCCTACACGATGCTACGAACGTTTGGCCGAACGTTGGACCAAACGTTTTAGTCAACTGAGTTCGACAGTTGGTGTGCCACATGTTTCTGCTACACGGTGTGTCGAATGTTAAAGCATTAAGAATGTTTTCCTTCGAACGTTGGAGGAGTTTCTTTGACTCCGGGTCAAGAATACCGACAACAGCCGGAACATGGTCAAACGCGAACGTCGGACGCTCTACATTGGCAGCTCGTAAGTTTGACCATCGGCCACACGATGCGACGAACTAACGTTGGAAGGTGCTCGTAGCATCGTGTAGCGCCGGAATTACACGAGCAGCTTGAAGCAGTCGGAGCCAGCTGCGCGAAAGCAGTCGACTTGCGGTTGGAGTCGACTGCAAGAAGCTGACTGCTAGAGTGCCCGCGGTGAGAGATGAAGCCAGGCACGTCATCAATAATATGCTAGTGAACGCCTGCTTGCCCGCAGACAGTGTCGTGTACACAAAACTGCACATTGGGTTTTATGACGTTAGGTACAATTTTGGCAAACTGCTATTTATGACATTAAACAGCCAATAGCAAGCTAGAAGGCGGGCGCAATGCGTTCACGTTACTATGACGCGGTGGCTTCATCTTTCGCCGCGCGAGGTCTATCGCCTACCGGCAGTCGTATTGCAGTTGAGTTCCACAATTCACAACACGATTGCTTCAAGCTGCCGCTGCTCCAGTTAATGGTGTTCTGTGCTTCGCACATCATGGATTTTGAGAAGGAAACACTTCTTCTTCTGCTATTATTGCATAAGTGGCGAGCAGTCGGAGCGGACTGCTTGAAGCGGTCCGTGTACGGCACGTTGGATAGCTCCTTGCTGCCGGCAGCACGGCGAAACTTGACTGCATTTTTTGACTGCGACTGCAAGCGAACTGCTTGAGAAGTCCGTGTATTGCGAACGAGAATTTCGTATTGAAATTGCAGATCGCCCCACTGCGACAGCCTGAAGCTGTCGGCCCCAACTGCTTCAAGCTGCTCGTCTATGGCGACCCTTAAGTGGCCTAATACAGGCTGGTATATATTTTATAGTGTGTATGGCAAAAAATGTTTAACAGGACGTTTGTAACAAATCAGTCAAGTAATTTTTTCTAACATCAGTTGCACGGAGCATCGGGTCAGATGAGGAAAAAAGTCGTTGTCCTCGCCATACCAAAATATATATCTTTATACTAAAAGTAACTCCGACTTGTGTTTCAATTTCAATGGAAATTCTGAATTGTTGTTTTTGTCTTCGCTTTCTTCACTTTATTTTGCCAATATTTTTTGCATTACAAATGAAATGAAGTTTCCTTTTACAAATCGGTATCGAGTTTCGTTTTTCATGCTAACCTATTTTTGATGTATAGGTAATTTATACAGAAGTTTTAAAAGTCTGTTGTTTCTTCCAGAATTTTTTCAGGTATGTCCAATGTAAAAACTTTTATTCGAAGATATTTTTCCTAAAATAATTAGGGAAGCAGGAAATCGCAAAAGTTTGATTTTACGGGTTAAATCCCTATTACCCACAAAGCAATTCAGCACCCTGTATAACTACAACGAAAATACATCAAATGTATTGGAAATTTTTTCGACAAAAAACGTTTTTTACAATGTTTCCGATATATTTAAAAACTAAAAGAAAAAAACTACATTAAAAACATACATTTTTGTTCGTAACAAAATATTTTTAATCTGAATTTAATGCAAATCAAGTGAAGGCATAATATTATCTGTTATATGCATGCATGTTCAAATTCGATTTAACCTTTTCGGAATTTGTATAGAGCCTTGACTAGGTGACATTTTTCTGGATATCTATTTATCATTCATTTAATACTAACTTTTACCCGTAGTCTCGCTCGAATTAATGCCTGTATTTTGACAGGCATCTCAACTCAAGCGAGCCGGGTAGTTAATTGAGACATTTTTAACCGTCATAATTACTTCTAAACTAATATAGATTGTACTTTCTTCAATAATACACTATAGTCGGGCCGCTTAACAGATGGAGCAAGATCACTGCGTGATCACCGCGTGCAAAGTACCTGATTTGATGCTTGAACGTTCGGGAACGAAACTATATGCGAAGGTCACGCCTGCGGTGCAAGTTATTCATGTGCTTTTCACATGATCACTTCATCTGTTAAGCGGCCCGACTAATAATAATATATCTAAGATATTTTTCTCACAACAGGGATAGTTATAGAAACAGCATATCACGTCGCTTGTGAAGCTACAACTATACACTAAAGTACGACCTGTCAGGTACATTATGATCATTCGCTGCTTGTTAACTTCCCATTGGACATTATTGTAATAGGTCCGAAAATCGAAATCAAAATGTATAACAAATTTTTATGTTTCAAGGTCACTACACTATTTTTAGAAAGATGTCTCTGTGTGTGTTTACGTTATATGTGCGTACGTACGTATGTGTCCATTTCTTTCTAAGACGAAATCTCGAGAATGAAAAATGATATCGACTACGTTAGGATGCCAATCGACGCGTATTAACGTAAATATGATCTGAAAGAAATTTTTCAAAAATCGGTTCAGCCGTTCTTTTTTCTTAACCAAATAGACTCCAAAAAAGTAGATTTTACACAATATCTCGCGAATAAAAAATTATATCGACTTCGTAAAGACGTGTCAATCGAGACGTGTTAACGTCATTTTGATCCGACATAAATTTTATAAAAATCGGTTCAGCCGTTTTTTTTCTTTCTTTTTTAATTATTGTTAAAAATAAATAATAATTATGTTTTAATGATTAAAATGATTACTTTTCTGTGTAATATCTAATTTAATTATTATTATTAATTATTTATCAAACTGGAAAGTTCGTCGAGCGGACCTCAAGGGTCGCACTTTAGTCCTAATAAACGACCCACCTCACGGCTTGTCTTCCTTAGTATTATGTCGCTTTGTCGTGGATGTTACAATAAAGGTTCCAAAACGTTTATGAAAAATCAACGTGTATCTTATCATCAGTAAGTAAAAATATGTTATTATATTTTCAATTGTTCCCCGCACGTCTCGACTGATTTCATTTGTACATCCCTACAAGCTGTGATATGCCACTTCTATAGTTATCTTTGTTCTGAGATATTTTTGTATTATTATACATATATCGCATTTATTTTCATGTTTCAATTCATGCGTTTTGCAAATCGGCGACTTTTATAGGGCAAATAAATTTGAGAATCTCTGGGTTAGTGTCGCTGCAGGTGCAACTGGCGACACTATATGATTGCAACCAAAACCAAAAAAAACATAGTTACATCTTCAGCAAACACTATAGTGTATAGTGTTTGCTAAAGATGAAAGCATAGCTTTCGAAATGTACATCCATCAATAAAACTGTTGTGGTAAGAAGTAACTATCTTTATTTTTGGTTTTATTCCAACCACAGTGCTCATATATTTTTATATATGATTGCAGGTTAAAGCTAACATAAACGTCGTATTATCTTTCACATGCTCATTGGATATTGGTGCTTTTTTGGTTGTTGGCAGTGAATACAGTCTAGTTCTACCCTTATCAAGATGATGTTTTGTTTTTGGGGCACGAGTATACGATAAAAACGGGGTACTACGAACATCTGTTTCGCTAAATGTCTGTACATATTCTCTGGTTGCGCAACCATTGGACCCTTTTAGTTAGAGGAAAAGGCTAAAAGCAGTGGTGGATCACCGCAGGGGATCAAAAAATCAAAAAGAATATTATATGTTTTTATTGCTTTGTTAGTTTGTTAATTAAAAAAAAGGGTGTGGGTCTCGGAACCCCCGACAGATGTGAAACATCAAAGAAAACGTTATTGAACTTGGTGGTATTCTCTATGTATAGTAGTATATATTTTTTCAAAAGCAGCAACTAACTGTTATGCTGACGTAATCCTATATACTGCACTGTAACACACGCGGTTGCGGCGTTTGAGCACGCCTGAGCCAGATAAATACACAGCGAAGTATCTATATTACATATCTACACGTGTATACATATACTTTTGCTTTACAGTACGTTCGTATGTATACTCTCTCTCTCTCTCTCTCTTCCCGTGCCCGAGCGCGCAGAAGCCGAGAGAGAAGTGCCGCAGTGGTGGGGAGAACAGCAGCGAAGGAGCGGACCATAAATTTCGTTGCATATTTCCCCTCACGCGGCTGTTCACTGCCCGACATAAGATGTTTCACATCAAACATAGTGAGATGTGCAAACATTCAGAATCGAATTCGATGACAGCTACTTACATAATATTATATCGAAAACTTTTGACAACTGATCAAGGAGAATATAGCGACACACTGATAACCACTTTCGTGACATTTCACCGAGTCAGTCTAGCAGAAATTTAAGAAAGGAGGACAGTAAAGAGATTTACACATAAAATGTAACATTTTTAAAAGGGGACTTAAATTTAGGTTGCGTTTTGAGGTTTGCTTGAGGTACATAGCGGGCGCTCGCTGTCGCCCGCCGTGGGCGCAGATTGGTAACCCCTAATATTTGGCCACCCTAAGCCTGGGCCTAGTCGGCCTTATGGAAAGTCCGCCAATGTTCTTGATTATAATATTTTCATAATTCCAAGTCTTCATGGTTTCCGGGCTTGTAGGCCGTGGTCCGGTAGTATTTGTACCTGACGTTTCGTCTACAACTGCGGTAGACATTCTCAAAGGCGATGTGGCAGCGGTGTGTCAGTGACTGGTGTCCTCCCTTCTTTTATGCCTATTACCAGTGTGTTCTCTGTTCGGTTGTAGTCCGTCTCTCTGTAATTGGTCAACTGCTTAGTGTGTAGTGGTGGGGGTGAGTTCTCTACTCGGTCGTATTCCGTCCTTGTACGATTGGTCATTGGTTTTGTATGCCGGCCGTGAAAGCTTGCACACCATTTTCATAATTGTCTGACTTACGTCAATGTCTAATTGATGGAACTGGTTATAATAATAAATATGTTTTTGTTTTAAGTCTGTTTTTTAGTGTATTTGCCATATGGCACATACACTATTGGCGTCGGTCGGATGGCGGGACCTAGGGGTCGGACCAAAATTTCTCGACGTTTCATAGCCTCCTGAACAGTTTGCCACCATTTTTGAAAATGTTTATATATATATGTATGTATGTGTACACGATAACTCTTGACAGACTTAATCGATTTAAACGAAATTTGGTACACACATTGGAACCCATTACCGCACGAAGCCTATTTAAAATGGGCCCAATCGGACCATTTTAAGGGTAGTTTTTAGGAGTTGAAAAAAGTTTTTGGGCCCAAAAACACCGAAAAAATTCTCAGAATCGTTTCAAAATTCAAATTTAACCCTTTAGTGAAGATTAAAATGTGCTGCTAAAATTTTAATAAAATCGGCCCGACAGGACCGAACATACAAATTTTATGAAAACACTGATTTGCGGATAGTGATTTACTTACTGAAGGGTGTATTTAATTTGGTATCGAGGTTGCATTGATAAAAATATTGAAATTAAGAAAAAAAATATTATTTTAAGGGATGTATTAAGGGGTTAAATTTTTTATTTTGTCCAAAAACAAACTTCACATAATAAAGCCACAATGCCATTATTAGCAAATACATTATATTGTCGGCAGGGTTTTGGCACTGCGACCCAAGTTTTTTTATATTTACATGCATCCATTAATTGTGTTCGGTTGAAATCGGTCGCGTATAGCCGTATGGTGTGAACACATCTTAAAAGGTTTAAATTCTGTGTCTGTTATCTTCGTGAGACCATATTTATCGCTCTTCTAGACGACAGAGTTTCTTTATGACATGTAGAATTCTCGCGTCAGCTACAATGTAGTGAAAATGCAGTGCAAGTTATCTTGCAACAGGACCATTATTTCAACTGACTTACGTAATCAGAAGGCGATGCCTTCCGCTTGTGAACAACAAATCGTATACAAGGTGAATAATTTAAAACGAAACAAGCTCACAGATTCGGATAATTAGAAATAGAACATTGGAGATTTTTCTACATATATTTTCACAGAGGCAATGGAATGTAAATTATTGTGTTGCTAGGCAGTATAGGGTTGCGCTTGCGGGCCTTCAAATGGTTAATTTGCCACTAAATGAACATGTAAATGATGGTACCGGTGCTGTTACAATAGTTTTATGAATGGTAACAGCACCGGTGTACCATCGCGAAGTAATGTACCTGACCTTTCAAAAGACGGACTTGGAAATACTAGAACGGATCTCATTATTGTAATAATACGTCCCTGTGCAGTAATAATCAATTAATAATTACGAACCGATAAAAAAGATCTATTGATTGATCGCGAGTTCAGTTGATAGTTTTGTATTCAGACGGTTAGTCCGACTGAGTGCCCTCGACAGTCAGAAGACAGTTAGTTGAAAATCAGTTGGAAGATAGTTGAAAGACAGTTAGTTGAAAGTCAGTTGGAAGATAGTTGAAAGTGAGGTCAGTTGTTGAAAAGAGCTCAGTCGACAATCAGAAGATCAGTTGTTATTAATAGTTTAAACTGGTAAATAAACATGGTATGAAAATCGGTAAGAAATAAGAATCTTTTTTGTTGTTGTTTTGTTCCTTAATTTTATTTTTTCAGATTCCTTCTATGACCAAAGATAAAAAATAACCCACCTCCTTCTAAAAGCCCGGCCCAAGGTCCTTTCAAAGACCAGGTACAATTACATTGGTGGCAGCGGTGGGATGGAGATCCGTGTACAAAATCGCAAATAAATGTGGAGCATTTTGCAGAGTTGTAAAATTGATTAAAAGGGTTAAAGGCGAGCGAACGGAAATGTTTTTCTTCGCTGTAGTGTTGTGCATCGGTCGTAACATCCATGTCCGCCATTGAGTAGGGAGTTTTATAGAGATGGCAAAATACTGTATCTTTTAACAGTGTATCATAATTTCATAACTTTAACATTATCAAACTTGCTCGCCTAGGTATTTATATCGTTCTGCAAGGGGGTTATTACCGACATTTTGTTCTGCAAATTGAAATATATGCTTAAAACAGTCGCCGTAACAACATATTAAAATTTGAACTTTGAACTAATAATATAAATTTCGTCGGGTACATGACACGTTTAGGGTGATCTTCCACCCCTTTAATACTGACCAATCGATTTGCAAATATTATAATGGCATTATTGGGTCACCGACAAGCTAAACAAACAATTTAAGCCTTGAAGCAATAATAAATGTGACCATTATTTTTGTCACATGTTGGGGGCGGTCTGCATCCCTCCCATACCGCTATCTAGCAAAATCCCTTACTCAGGGCACTTTAATATGCCTCCCTCAACATCTTCACAAAAATAAGGCCTTGAATAAATAACACCAACAAATTGTCACTAGCTCTCGGTTTATTATGAGTTCATGCGTTAACTGTTTATAGTTATGTATTAAATTTTTTTATCTTGATGTTTTGTAAGGTGATTTGACTACTCTATAAAATTTGTACTCAATGGTGCCACATACATAATACATATGACTGTGTTAACGGAATACTTCAAACCTCAGCTGCATTGAATCTTCTATTTTTCTTCTTTGCGGTAACTACAAAATGCTGATAAAACGGATTTGGTAAAGGACAGAAAATATGTTTTGTACGAGTTTAAAGTATTTTTGTCCTTTACTTCCAAGGATCGTTTGAAGCTGTATGCACTCTGTGTTGTTTCCTTCCCATTTTACATTTCCGTTACGATATACCGTCATTGTAGACCTAAAACTACATAAAAATATTGTAACAAAACTGTTTTCTTACGTGGGTGGAATAAATTATTTATTTACAACAATTAAAAAAATGTAACAAAAATAGATAACAATAAGATGTAACAATTATATCTCAATTTATAACAGTCAACACTGTTTATATAATAATAACACGAACAGTAATTCTTATACGAACTGAAGCGCTTTTAATAACACTACAATTTATATGCTGTATTTATTTCAAATCGACACTGTCACACGACACTCGCTGTCCTTTCCGGTGACTGCTCCTGTTTATATAGAGCTAGCAGCTTGACCCCCCCCCCCACGCACGCGCGCTTTCCAGAACATTCATGTGTCTTCTACATCATGCCACGCCTTCACCATGGTTACTTGTTTTCGATGATTCTATTGTCGCCAGCGGCGTAACATATGGGGTTTTGCTACAATATGTACAACTTGGAGAACAGGAGTTCATTTTAAAAGATATTTGATGAGTGATTAAACATTGCACATTTGTTGTGTTAAAGACGCTAATGACTTGAGTTGTCGACACGTCTATAATTTACAATTAATTAATTAAGAAATATCGGGAAAAAACGCACAAGCAAACAAAATACAGACAGACATCCGTTGCATTTTAGTACAGTGACTAATTACTTCAGCCGTTCCGTTTAGATGTACCTATATTGGCTAAATTGATTTATGTGGGTGGTACCATGTCATTGTGGAAATAAAAGCCTATAACAAAAAAGTGAAAGGGGAAAAATTTATCTTTCTCATTCATTGTTTGCTCAAGGATCGTGAGATTGTATGAAGTGCCTTTATTATTTTCTCGGCGTGTGTCAGTTGTTTGCACCGAAGATGAGTGGATCGACTTTTTGTCCATTGTTTACTTTTTACTTAAATTTAATTTTCTTGGAGGATATTTTCTGAGAGTTTAAAACAACTTTATTTTAACACTGTATCAATTTATACTGGGTGTTTATCATCGGTTTCACTTTTCCCTTCTGATATAGCATGAGCCACTTCTTTTCAGTTCCGAATCTTTTAGAAAATACAAAACCTCTATGATTTGAACATTGGTAAACAGTAAACACAGCACATCGGCATTGTCAATGATTTATTATTTTAAAATAAATTTATTCTGTATACACTAATATATGAAAAAATTGTTAAATTGTGTTTTAAAGACCACCAACAGCTAAGGTTATTTGGGCCTAGCACCAATTCATATTTTCAATTCATTATTTTTTTTAATAATAAATTGAAAGTCTTCATGGTTTCCGGTCTTGTAGGCCGTGGTCCGGTGGTATTTCTACCTGACGTTTCGTCTGCAACTGCGGTAGACATTCTCAAAGGCGATGTGGCAGCGGTCGAAGTGTCCTCCTTGGCGGCTCACAGGTCAGTGACCTGTGAGCCGCCAAGGAGGACACTTCGACCTTCGCCTTTGAGAATGTCTACCGCAGTTGTAGACGAAACGTCAGGTAGAAATATCACCGGACCACGGCCTACAAGCCCGGAAATCATGAAGACTTGGAACAATGCTGGCCGTGAAAGCTTGCACACTTGAATAAATTGAAAATCCAATTGACACTTTTACTAGCTCTCGAGCTAGAACCCGGGAACTGGGGACTTGTAATAGACGAACCATAGCAACGCCATGTAAACAGCAGCATTGCTACACTCTCGGCTATTCTCAAGCCCCACTACTATATGAACTGCCCACAAACCGATGTGGTTATATAGCTGGCGCCCCTAGCGATTAAATTTGGTAGTGCCCATCTCCGTTAGGTCACAAACGGTGGTCCAAACTTCAAACGTTCTAAAGTGCAATATTCGGGAAATTTTCAGCCGCCAAAGTTCAATAATGGGAAATAAGATTGTCGCGATTATTAGTCAAAACAAACCGTGAGGTGGGTCGTTTATTAGGACTAAAGTGCGACCATTGAGGTCCACACAACGAACTTCCCAGTTTGATAAATATTTAATAATAATAATTAAATTAGATATTACACAGAAAAGTAATCATTTTAATCATTATTTTAATCATTAAAACATAATTATTATTTATTTTTAACAATAAAAAAAAAAACGGCTGAACCAATTTTTATAAAATTTATTTCGGATCAAAATGACGAATAACACGTCTCGATTGACACCCTTACGAAGTCGATATAATTTTTTATTCGCGAGATATTGTGTAAAATCTACTTTTTTGGAGTCTATTTGGTTAAGAAAAAGAACGGCTGAACCGATTTTGAAAAAAATTTCTTTCAGATCATATTTACGTTAATACGCGTCGATTGGCACCCTAACGTAGTCGATATCATTTTTCATTGTCGAGATTTCGTGTTAGAAAGAAATGGACACATACGTACGTACGTACGTACACACACACACACACACACACACACAAACATCTTTCTAAAAATAGTGTAGTGACCTTGAAACATAAAAATTTGTTATACATTTTGATTTCGATTTTCGGACCCATTACAATAACTTCCAATGGGTTCACAATAAAAGCGACCAAATATGAAGTTTATTCGATAGGCAACCCTTGTACACACAAAGATGTTTCCGAAATAACAGCGTATTTAATCCAAGAGTTGTAGGGATTGCAGTGCTGTTTCTGCTGCTGTTGGCAACATGACTTATGCACGTTCATTTGTTTGCCACGTCCCATTTATATGTCGGCTCGTCCCCTAATGATCTTAAGCTAAGCTAATTCTGCACCGGAATTATTCTCAACTGCATATTAGCTAGCTATAAGCACACAAGATTGCATCGCAAATATGTTATACCTAGTTATTATATATTTTATGTGTTGTGTTGACGCCAAAATGGCGCCGGTTGATTTTGGGTTCGTTCCAGATTTCCGCAATGCATAAGCTGACATCTTTTATTACAGTGCAGTTTTCAGATATCTGATTATATGTTTAGAAGTTCTGGTTAAATATGTCATTTACAGCGGAGTCTCTACAGTTGCTTTTTTAGAAGTAATAAAGGGTTTTCCAATTTGGGCGGGTCGATGTTGAAATGGAATAAAACAAGCTGTGTGTGAGGTATTAACGAAATTCTTTATTTATTTGAAAGCCCAATGTATGCCATTATGTATGAAATATAACATCCAAGTCTTCATGGTTTCCGGGCTTGTAGGCCGTGGTCCGGTGGTATTTCTACCTGACGTTTCGTCTACAACTGCGGTAGACATTCTCAAAGGCGATGTGGCAGCGATCGAAGTGTCCTCCTTGACCTGTGAGTCGCCAAGGAGGACACTTCGATCGCTGCCACATCGCCTTTGAGAATGTCTACCGCAGTTGTAGACGAAACGTCAGGTAGAAATACCACCGGACCACGGCCTACAAGCCCGGAAACCATGAAGACTTGGAACAATGCCGGCCGTGAAAGCTTGCACACTTGGATAAATATGACATCGTTCAAATGTCCGCCGCGGCTTCGCACGGTGGCACGCATCCGAGAGGTTCAATTTTCAATGACTCTGCCACATAGATCCGGCTGAATTTGAGGGTTATGTTGACTTTGAGGGCATCGGTCGATTGCGGCTTATTGGCATAGACCTGCGACTTCAGAAAACCTCACAAGAAAAAGTCTAGCGGGGTCAGATCGCACGATATTGGTGGCCAATTAGACTCAAGACATCTGGAGTTATTGATAAAAAGTGGAAACCATTGGAAAACTCAACTAGTTGACCGTTTCTTAGCGGGAAACAGAAGGAAAGACTCCCTATATGTTTCCAATATATAGTATGTTCCCAATGGAAGGTGCAACGCGCTACCACTGCTAGGTCGATTTTGTGTAAAAACATAATTTTATAAATAGTTTAATTTTGGCATTTATTGCTTTATTTCTTCACTAAACTATACGTTGACATAAAAAAACTGATCTATTATTTCTGTGGAGTTTTTCATATTTGTTTTTCGTACATATAGTACTTTGTCTGCAAGAAAAAAGTGAACAGAACAGCCGGCCAGGGTGCGTAACTATTTGTGGGCAATCTATCATCCGCACGCGGGAAGGTAAGGGTGTTTTTGTTGATGACGTGCTTGGAATTATTACACTCCTGTGAGCATGCACACATATCCCTCAGGAGTCAGGTGCGTGTGTGTGCGCGTAGACTGCGTGCAACCCTGTTCCAGAGTAGGTACATATATAATAATATAGTGGCATTTACGTTTCAGTTCTGAATAGTATTCCCACTCCATATTATTGTGCATCGATAGGTTAATTCGTCTGCACTTCACCTATGAATTTTTATTTTGTGCTAATAATAACTTAAATGAATTTTTTGCCATACCCACTACATAATAGCTACTTTCGATGTATATGTATAGCGGCCATTAATGACCCATTTAACAGGCAGGTGTGCGGATAATGGTTTACTTTCTGCACTAGCGCTGAAAATAACGGTTACCATATATGAATATATGAGAAAGAAAGAATATAAAAAAATAAAAAATATATAAATAAATATCATGTAGAATTTAGAAAAACAAGCCAAAAATTCTACGATGCCATCAGTTTCCGAACCCGGGTCCCTGTGCATAAAGTGCTGCGACGTTACCTCTACGCTACGAGTGGAACAGCTATGTACGGTCGTTTTTATGATATAAGTACGTTGCAAATTCTTACGGTCGGGTTACGAATTTAATTAATTATTATTATTTATTAATTATGCTATATATATAAATCTTCCGTGACAAATTATCTAACTGATGGTGAAAACCGCATCAAAATTCGTTGCTTGGTTTAGGAGGAGTTAGCAGTTAAACAGACAAACAGACGCGAAAAGCAACTTCAATTTATACTACGTAGAGATTGTGGGAGTTACGTAGTCGTCCGCTCTGTGCTATAGTTTCTCCACAATGTAGGTACATGAATTGAAGACACCCTTAGGACACACTCTCTCATCCAATGTACTCTTTACGTTGTTAATCCAGTCATTGGATTTGTTTGAAGGAAATTATTAGACCGTAAAGGGAAAGGAAATCGGAAAAATCAATTTCACCGCGCTTTTCCCGTCCTGTCGATGGTTTAAATAGGTTATTTTGCGGTTTAAAAACAAACTTATCGAAGTACGAATTTAAAATTGAATTACGTGTGAAAATAAAATCGTCGGAAATGTGTTTGGTTTTTATTAAATTTATGTCTGGTTTTATGAAGCGTTTTATAAAAATTGTAACCATGAAGTTTAGTTTTTAGGTTTCTGTACCTTCGAACGGAACCCTATTACTGAGCCTATAGATGTCTGTCTGTTCGTCCGTCTGTCACAAGGCTCTATCTCACAAATGGTTAGAAATAGCTAGTTGAAATTATCACAGATTGTGTGTTACTGTGGCATGAACCCTGGCAAATAAAAATTAGAACTAGATGATACAGGTGTAAACTTTTTTAAGTCCGCGACTGTACATACTATAAAATAATAAGTTTTGGAGAAATACAATAAATTGAAAATCCTCTAATTTTCCAATTGTTTAGAAAAACATGAAAATATTTTATGAAAAGCACAGCTGCTTTTTTAGAACTACTATGTTATCTTCATTCATCACTATAACAGGAGAGAAAATAAAGTAACGGTTTTTTAGTAAAAAACTTTTTTATAACTCCTGCTTCTAAAGTTCAATATTCGAGCACTGTGAGGCGGGCGTAAAGAGGCGTATTTTAGTCACCATGCGTGAAAGTCCAAAGCGTGCGTAAAAGTACCGTCACCGTGCGTTAAAGTCCAAAGCGTGCGTAAAAGTACAATCTCTACATCTTATAAATTCGACATTTCCGCACTTTGTACAATACAAGCACTTACTGGCTATCGATCGATGTGTTCTTATATATAGTATCGCGCATACAAAGTCCACATCATGAGAGAGTCATGTTTTTAATAATTTATACAGAAGTTAATAACTTTAATAAAAATAAACTAAATCGTATCTTAGTCTGTAATTGTAAAGTTCTAAGGACTAGAAGAGCGAATTTTCCGTTTTCATAATTTTTTTTCTCTCTATTAAACTTTAGAAGCAGTCGTTATAAAAAATTATGTTCGATACGTCCGCTTAAAGTGAGATATCTAGTAGGCTTAAATTGAGGCACTCGCTAAAGGGACTGACGCATACACAACCAGATCGAGTGCGCTGTATACCCCCACGAGCCGTTAGGCGAGTGGGGGTAAGCGTACTCGAGCTGGTTGTGTATGCGTCAGTCCCTTTAGCGAGTGCCTCAATTTAAACCTACTCGTACCTACTAGAATACCTCACTTTACGCACACGTATCGAAAATAACTATTCTGTGATATTTGTAGCAATCTTGAGTTAGTTTTAAAATTTTGTTTCACGGTCGCGTGGTATTTCCCCGCTTTATTTAATATACAAGGTATAATGTGTTGGCTCACATTTAGATCTGTTATACCAGAAGAATTTGATGTAAACACGATTTTCTATAATATAAAAGGTTTTTTTATACTTAGTATGTACATTGAAATTGAATTTGGTGCCTTCTTCGCGCTTGACAAACACGCAAATGTTTTTTTGTGTGCGCGGTATATAAACAACCCTTTATCGAATTCTTGGCGCAATAAGTTGCTGTTTTAGTACACGATAGGTGTAATACAAAACAATATTTTATTTACCCTATTATAGCCTTACTAAATTCGTTTTTTAAGGGCTATTCTAAAATTGTTTGCGGTAATTAATATAATAATAATAATGCGTTTATCGTCCGTTTCTCGACATTATGTCATAACAGACGCCATTCGCACAATTACTATTTTCCATTTTTACCACTTCCCGTTTTATACATTTTTTTTAGACTTCAACTTAATTAATAGCAATGTGCGAATGAAGGAATATACTCGTTTGTTAAACGAAATAAAACTCAGGCCCATATTCACCAAACACTGTTAAAGTTACTAATCTTAGAATAAATTTATTCCTTAGAATAAAATTAACTTTCAATTCACCAAGTAATTCATTCGATAGTAACTTCAGGTACAAATTTACTTTATATCATACACCTTGGACATTTTTGATTTTAAAGCACGTTTACCAAAAATCCGATCGATGACGCATCGATCGAAAATGTAAATTTATTTTATTTTACTACAAAAACCTTTACCTGAAAGATATGGAATTAATATTTACCTGAAAAGGTCGCCAGGTCATAAGTAATTTGTGCATTTCGTGCCCATCCTATTTTACTAAGCGACTAAATATGTATACCCTTGAAATTAGACAGAATAGTTATTCTTACGATTTATACCTGCAGTAAACTTAACTACGGTTGGTGAATTGAATTATCGCTATTTATTCCGAGTAATAGTTACCAGGGGAATTAATAACTAACTGGGCTCGGTGAATACGGGCCTTAATGATGGATTTCAATTTTAAAGATGTGCGCAAATCCTTCCTTTTTAGTTGTGTTTTTCCCTCGAGAATAAAAATGAATTAACTGGCTTTATATTCAAGTCAGTGAAACCTCATAAATAAATTTTTAAAATTATCTTTGCATTCACGCCGGAAATATCGAAAAAAACTTTTCCTTGCGGTAAACGTGCATTCCAAACACGCGCAAACGGATTTAAAATCTAGTTTTATACAAACATGTCATTTTTTCTGTTTCTTTTCCTTATATAATAATTATCGTTTCCCGTTGAAACTGGATAGATAAAAATAATATGGGATGGCTGCTATACTTCCGATGAGAGGCCGTCCATGAACTATCTCCTCCTTTTATGTAACACCATGAAGACATTCAGCTCGACCTCTCTCTCTCCCTCCTCTCAAAGGTTACGTAATTTTTCACATCCTCAGTATTCAAATCTGATGACCAATTAGCGTCACAGAAAAGTGACAACAGTCAACTCCTATATCAACTTTTTAAGACAGGAAATAGTTTGACGTAACAATAATAATAATTAACCCACCCTGCCCCCTTGTGACGCCATCTAGACTTTAATGGTCATCCTCCCACCCCCTCAAGAGCGTGACGTGGTTTATGGACAACGAACAATGGCAAACTTTACGTCACGTATAGTTAATATAGTTATGAATTAAATATTTGATTCTGAGCGTTCTTTTTGGTTTAGATAGATTTTCTTGGAATGTAAAATAAAAATAAATATTGTAACCCAAATTTAAAAATTAAAACATATCGGAATTATGTTATTTCAACAATATTTGTTTTGTTTTCAATTTAACGCTCTAAGGGAACCGAGAAAAAAAGATTTTTCATGTTTATTTACGAAAATTTATCACAAACAAAATAGCATGTTTACAAGACATAAAATATAAGTACGATAAAGATTGGATGACTGTGTTTATCTGCTTTTGTAGGTATTTATTTTCTTTGTTTCGATGCGTATTGACCTTTTCCTGTACATCGGAAGAACAGTTAGTGGTTTGTTTCGACTGTAATTTTTATTTATTAGGAGAGAAAAAACTCAGTGACAAAAGGATCAAATAAAATTTGCAATAGGTACTGATGATTAAATTTGCATTTATAAGCTTACGTTTCGGTGCTCATTGCACCATCCTCAGAGCATCAATGCTCTGAGGATGGTGCAATGAGCACCGAAACGTAAGCTTATAAATGCAAATTGAATCAACAGTACCTATTGCAAATTTTATTTGATCCTTTTGCCACTGAGTTTTTTCTCCTAATTTCTACATCATCTACGGATCACCATCTCTCTAGATCATAGAGTTCTTCAACATTTTTATTTATATCGAAGGAAAATTTGCATTTTTACCTTTTGGCAAAAACTTGACAGTTTCACAAACAAAAAGTGGAAAAGTACCTAATATTTCTAAAATTCAAATAAAGGCTGATTATTTATTGAGATACTTTCTAGTTAATATTTGTCACCTTTGACTGTAAAATAAAAATTATCAGTATATTTTTGCAAACAACACACGTTTGATTTAACGCTAATGACCTCTGTTGTCGAGCGTCTATAATTTACAATTCATTCACATTTGATTTAAATTATCTACACCTTGACGCGTAGGTATTTTGTTAACAAGATCAGCATCATTATATCTTCTAAATGAAGCTAAATTTGTTAGCGAAACGCACATCGATGTTTTTATTTTTTTTAATTTTTTATTTAACCTTTCAAATTAGCATAAATTAATATTTTCAATTAGTTATAATTTTTACAGATAAACTGAAATTCCAAAAAACACTTTCACCAGTTTTAAAATTAGAATCTGTATTTCAAGAAGGTGATCATGAACAGCATGATCGTCTTCTTGATGATGCTAATTTGGTAAGCGAAACGCGAGCTGAGGTTATCAGTTTTATTGTGTTGATGTTGGAATATCATATTGTTAATTTTTGTACATCATAATTCTTAAAAAAAATGTATGTTGAAGACCATCAACACCTTAGGCTATTTGGGCCTAGTACCAATTCATATTTTCAATTCATAATTTTTTTTTAATAATAAATTGAAAATCCAATTGACAATTTTACCAGCTCTCGGGCTAGAACCCGGGAACTGGGGACTTGTAATATAGAGGAACCATAGCATGGCCATGTAAACAACAGCATTGCTACACTCTCAGCTATTCTTAAGCCCATCATAATTCTTGATTCCAGATCACTTGTCGTCCTTGAAAGTCGTAAACCTCAATCTTGAGTTTTTGAACAATGTCGGAAATGTTGAAATTAGCGCAGGCCGGTTATCTGTGACTATTTACGCGCACAATGTATTAATCTGTTTGCAAAGTGAAAATAGGAAACAGAGAGGATGTCCGATTTTCGTCATAACAACCACAATGACCACAACCAATGCCCAAATGTCGAAACAAACTTACGGACAGACCATGAAATGTTCTCTCTATATAGCGATAAAGTTTATGCAGCTTTTATCCAGGGCTCTCTAATTCATTAATCTGCGGAAAACACAGTCGTCTCTTTCTATTTGGACATCCTTTAATTGATCAGCTTCTTTTAGACTTGGGCTTGAGAATGGCCGAGCGTGTAGCAGTGCTGTTGTTTATATTATGGCGTTGCTATATGGTTCCTTTATTACAAGACACAAGTTCCCGGTTCTAGCCCGAGAGCTGGTAAAAGTGTCAATTTATTATCTATTAAAAAAAAGTAATGAATTGAAAATATGAATTGGTGCTCGGCTTCTAAATAATAATCTTTGCTAGATCATGAAAGACTACAAAACTTTATATAGCAAAGCTTTTAGAAGCCCTGATCGCACAGTTCTCGCTCGGTTAGCCATGCTTTTAGTCACTGTTGGAATCAACTTTATTGCTCGTCACCACAACGCAAACGGGTTTGTAGAAACATTTGGCCATTTGCTGTCAGCTGCATTGCCCTGCTTAGTGAAGGGCGATTACGAGATATTTTTACAATCGAAACAATTCTAATCGTTCATAACAATAATCGAGTCCACAATCGACTCGGAGTTTGATTTTACAATCGAAATGTTCGATTGTTCAAGTCGATTATTTGCCACATAGGTTATAGCAATAGCAGCGAATGAGAATACGTATAATCGCGATTCAAGGTTATTTGTCGACAGACCTTCACGCAACTCGCTAATTGTTCACTGTTCAGTCGGTACTCACTACTCTGTGATCTCTTCACTATTGAATTCGTATTACGCGATTACTGCACAATCGACTATCGACTCGACCACAATTGTTGAGTGATGAACGATTATATATTACGTGGCTCTCGACAGTGTACGATTCAGTACTATGCGACTCGGTCTCGGTGAACTATGAAACAACAACAATCGAGTCCAAGTGACAACCATCGAGAGTCATCGAGATGTTTAAACAATCGAGACAATCGACTAAAACATCTCGTTTCACGCATCACTAGCCCTGCAGCTCACATCTTGTTAGCACGCCGTCTCCCGATGAAGGTTGGCGTTTAATCGCTAATGACCTCTGTTGTCGAGCGTCTATAATCCACAATTCATTCATTCTTGGCGTTTAATATTTTAGATGCGCAGCCACGAAACAATTCAATGGATAATTTACCAAACCATCCTTGTAAGTTGTTTAACCATGAGATTACTTCGTTGTTCGAACTACGTTTTCCTTGCATTTTTCCCTGTATTATTAATTAGAGCAGTTGGTATTTTTGATTTCGAAAGATATGTCCGAGCTATTGTAATTTGCGATTGTAAAATCAAACTCCGAGTCGATTGTGGACTCGATAGTTATTATGAACGATTACAATTTTTTCGATTGTAAAAACATCTCGTATCGCCCATCACTACCCGCGAGATTTCGAGATTGGAAGGCCTAGTTGAGGTTTCTTTTCTAATTCAATGTACGCATTATTACTTTATTCGAATAACCATCGGCTGTTCAATTATATAGTGTTACAAAACTGTTTTCTGAGTTGGCGGAATAAATATTTATTTACAATAATTAAAAACACAACAAAAATAAATACAACAACCAAAAGTCAGTTCTAACAATCAACACAAGTAATTAACACTTAACTGTATACAATTGACTACACTAATATTTATTTTATCAAGTGAATTTATATCACGGAACTATTTATATCACTGTATTTATATCAGATTTATTTCTAACGTTTATTTATGTCGGTCATTTACTCAGTTATTTCAGTACTATTTATTTATATCCACTCCACTATTTATATCACTGTACTGACTGATTCGACCGTTGATTGGTTTATATCACTGATCCGCTTGGTTGCACGACTCACCATTCACTGATTGATTTAACACGACACACTCGCTGTTTAGATACCTGCGTTGCCTAAGCCCAGTGTGTGCTCGTATTCTCTAGAACTTTCGTGAAGGTACCAGTTGTTCGGTAAGAAGACCCCCGTTTCTCAGAATTGTTGCCCGCCGTTCATATACAGGATGATCCGTAACAATAGATTATTGTTGCCCTCGTACAAGAAATTCTAGACGCGGCACTGGAATATTACTAGTGTTTAGAAATGACCAAAGCGACAGAGGTCAGTAAGGGTTGCAGCTTTCCTATAACTCTTGTATTTAGTGCGGTCGTTAATCAAACTTTAGTAACGCCGTTATTCGCCCGTAATTAATGTGATATTGTTATTATGAATTTAACTTGCTGGCTATCGGTGTACATTTTATACATCACATTACTGTACATTGTATCGTTTTAATTAAGGCATATAGGAATGCAATAATCTAGTTGGCATGCACTAATTGCATTAATTACACTGTAAAAAATTCGACTGGTGACCAGTCCTATACTTCCCACCTAGTAAATATTTGCAAAAAATAAACACTCTTTTTTTTATTCTTTGACTGGGCCCAAATAACCTTAGCTGTTGGTGGTCTTTAAAACACAATTTAATTTTTATTCTTTGAAAAAAGCATAGCCTTCTTTTTTGTTTGGTGATCTACTGATGGCTAGCTTAATATAGCAAAAATCATGGTTACCTTGATTTACGTACAATTTTCTTTTTTTAGTAAAATATTTTTTTTCTCGAAAACTACACATTTTAGAGAAAAAAAATATTTACATTTTTTTCATATTATAACATCTAGAATTCATTTATATTTTTTTTACCTATGTTAATACGTGACATTGAGAACGTTTTTTTTAATATCTCAGGATCCACTGAACCGATTTGACTCAAAATCTAATCAGATCTAAGTTAAAGGCTGATAAACACAATAGAACAAGCATGGTCGTATGTAGTTCCGTTTTTACGATATCGAAGGCGAAAAATTGATCACACACACACACACACATACATCAGTCAGAAAATGATCTTAAACGATTGCTAGGGTCTTAAAACGTGAAGATCTGTTAAAATCTCGAAATATTTTTTTCGGACTAAATCCATTACTTCCCTACCATATAGTAGAGGTGGGAAGTAGGTAATTATTATTATTGTAAATTTTATTTGTAATGTATGTATTTACCGTTTAAACTGAATTGATTTTAGACCAGTGTTTTTCTGCTAATGTGTCGCCAAAAAAATGAAATTATAAACCCATATTTCTGTTGTCTACTGATAAAATTATCTTCACCTCGTAATTTTTTACTATATAATGCTTTTGACACATATAAACAAGTTTCAGCAAATCAATACTGTTAGAACAGTCGATAAAATAAGATTTTTTATGACGCGAATCGATCATAAACCGGGCCAACAGAAGATATAGAATTAATATTACCAGTTAATTATGCTATACCTAGTGCTAATTTTTCCTTTTCTTTTGTTACAGGTGAGTACTTCAGTTTTTTTATCTTCAGCTGTATGCTTGCAACCGGAATCGTAAGTGATAAATTACATAATTAACAAGCCGTGAGGTGGGTCGTTTATTAGGACTAAAGTGCGACCCTTGAGGTCCACACGACGAACTTCCCAGTTTGATAAATATTTAATAAAAATAATTAAATCAGATATTACACAGAAAAGTAATCATTTCAATCATTAAAACATAATTATTATTTATTTTTAACAATAATTAAAAAAAAAAAAAACGGCTGAACCGATTTTTATAAAATTTATGTCGGATCAAAATGACGTTAACACGCCTCGATTGACACCCTTACGAAGTCGATATAATTTTTTATTTGCGAGATATTGTGTAAAATCTACTTTTTTGGAGTGTATTTGGTTAAGAAAAAAGAACGGCTGAACCGATTTTGAAAAAATTTCTTTCAGATCATATTTACGTTAATACGCGTCGATTGGCACCCTAACGTATAGTCAATATCATTTTTCATTCTCGAGATTTCGTTTTAGAAATAAATGGACACATACGTACGTACGTACATACGTACACACACACACATACACACACACACAGACATCTTTCAAAAAATAGTGTAGTGACCTCGAAACATAAAAATTTGTTATACATTTTGATTTCGATTTTCGGACCCATTACGGTAACTTCCAATGGGAAGTTAATAATAATAATAATCTTATAAATACAATGTAATTAATGATTGAATACAATTTAGATTAAAAATAAATTCGCTAAATCTGTATTAAGGTAATACAAACCTCTATAATTGTTAGGATAAGAAATATTGTAGAATAAATAATTTGTAATGTATAGGAACGAAGCTCCTTTGAACATTTCGTGAATAAATTCAATTCAATTCAATACTCTCATTTCTTTTTTTAAATTTATTTGTGACCTGTACTTCGATTTGACCTGTGCGTATCGGCTCGCGACTCACCTAGGGAACCTCTGGCCTATGTCAAAGAATTAAAGATTCATATAAATTAATAAATTTTTTATACGGCTGAATTGCAATTGAAAATTTTGTTGGAAAGCAGTCAATTATATAACTGATTCCAAACATATCGGAAAAAATCATTTTACCAACCATAATCACAGTCAGGATTCTAACCTGAACCTTTCCACTTTCGCGGCGGAATGAGCTTACATTTACTCAACCGCGACATGATTACTAATCAGTGGAAAGGTTCAGGTTAGAATCCTGACTGTGACTATGGTTGGTAAAATGTTTTTTTTCCGATATGTTTGGAATCAATTATATAATCGGCTGCTTTCCAACAAAATTTTAAAGATTCATTCTTATAATTTTATAGTTTCACTGTGTTCTTTACTTTGATTTTAATTTTTACATTCTAATTTTTATGACATCCTGTAGATTTATGAACACTTAAATAAAACACAGGGTGACGTTATATTTATTGTCATTTTAATTAAATACGAAATTAGCAGACGTGTTTTATAACCAGTCGTTTGTTTTTCTATTCGTTTGTTTTGTCACAAGAGCTGCATTTTTGTTTTTGATAGTTCCATTAAAATATATTTTATGGGTTACTTTTAATAAAAGTTTCTCTTGACTATTTTTGTTTAAGTGGCAAGTGTAGTTTTAAATTTTCGCAACTTTGCCATAGGAATTGTTGGAAAAAAAACTTGTTTTATGATGTTATCATGATTTATTATAATAGCGTTGAAATTTGTTTTTTAACCAGTGGCTTTTAACCAAAAATATTTTTTTAATAATCATTCTTCAAAATTGATTATGCGATAAGATCAATGTTTATAATATTATAATAGGTAAGTATATGTTTATAACCCTTTTTCATAATAAGAATGCACTTTCATTATAGCGATTTACAATTTTTAAGCAACTAAGTTGGCATTAGCGTTACTAAGCCCTATATTAAAGAAAATTCAAAAATTTATCTTAAAAAAAATGGGTGTGTGCTTATGACCACACGACATAAGTGAAAACTTCTGATTTTCTAATTTTAAAATATATGTTTTAGTGTCATCTATTAGATTTGGTCTGGGCGTTGATTAGTCAAAAAAAAACCCATATTGAACCGCTTAGGGGTTGAATTTATTTCTAAAAACGATTTATTCATGTATTGTCATCGGGAATACATATGTGTACAAAATTTCAAATCGATCGGATACGTGGAAGTCGTTCAAAATTGACTTACAAGTTTTGATCTAAACAAACAAACACACAAACCCAAAAACATACAATGCAAGTTAAATAAAAGCTTGTAAAAATGACTTAATATTACATACTGGAATGAAATAAACCACTGTTTGAAATAAAAACTCGGGTCGCAGTGCCAAAACCCTGCCGACAATATAGTGTATTTGCTAATACAGGCATTGTGGCATTATTATGTAAACTTAAGTTTGTTTTTTGACAAAATAAAAAATTTAACCCCTTAATACAGCCCTTAAAATAATTAAATTTTTCTAAATTTCAATATTAGACATGGATTTCATCAATACACCCAATTAAATACACCCTTCCATATCTAAGTAAATCCGTATCAACAAACTAGTGTTTTCATAAAATTTGAAAGTCCGGTCCTGTCGGGCCGATTTTATTAAAATTTTAGCAGCACATTTTAATCTTTACTAAAGAGTTAAATTTCAATTTTGAAACGATTCTGACAAATTTTTCGGTATTTTTGGGCCCAAAAACTTTTTGGAACCCCTAAATACAACCCTGAAAATGGTCCGATCGGGCCCATTTTAAATAGGCTTCTTGCGGTGATGGGTTCCAATGTGTGTACCAAATTTCGTTTCAATCGATTAAGTCTGTCGAGAGTTATCGTGTACACACATATATATATAAATATATATATATATACATACATATATATATAAACATTTTTAAAAATGGTGCCAAAGTGTTCAGGAGGCTATGAAACGTCGAGAAATTTTGGTCCGACCCCTAGGTCCCACCATCCGACCGACGCCAATAGTGTATGTGCCATATGGCATATGGCACTAAAAAGTGGACTTAAAACACTTTTATCCAGGTGTGCAAGCTTTCACGGCCGGAATTGTTCCAAGTCTTCATGGTTTCCGGACTTGTAGGCCGTGGTCCGGTGGTATTTCTACCTGACGTTTCGTCTACAACTGCGGTAGACATTCTCAAAGGCGATGTGGCAGCGGTCGAAGTTTCCTCCTTGGCGGCTCACAGGTCAGTGTGTCAGTGACTGATGTCTTCCCTTCTTTTATGCCTAGTACCAGTGTGTTCTCTGTTCGGTCGTTACAGAGAGATGGACTACGACCGAACAGAGAACACACTGGTACTAGGCATAAAAGAAGGGAGGACATCAGTCACTGACACACTGACCTGTGAGCCGCCAAGGAGGGAACTTTGACCGCTGCCACATCGCCTTTGAAAATGTCTACCGCAGTTGTAGACGAAACTTCAGGTAGAAATACCACGGTCTACAAGCCCGGAAACCATGAAGACTTAAAACACTTTTATTCTGGGGTACAGATTTGTATTGTGTTGTTTTTTCGTGTTCGCTATTCATGACTCAAAACAGAGCAACTTGATTATTGTATGTTATTTTCGCAGTAAGGTAATGTGTATGGAAATGAAAATAGCCTCAGTGTCACTGCATGCCAACCAACTTAACGAAAGTTAAATTTAAATTAAGTGAAATTTCAAATAATAATATATGTAACAGTATTCAAATTGCATATACATAATATTATGTATGACACTAGAGGGAGTACCTATACAATAATTTAAACTAAGGAAATCATATTAATTTTAACTCCGTATTGTCAGGGATGGATAAACTAACAGATTAACCATAGCATATATTTCAATTTGCAGACGAAAATGTCGCTATTAACCCCCTCTCTTAGAGGGAAACTTGCTCAAATAGGTGTTTATATCGTTCTGCAAGGGGGTTAATACCGACATTTTCGTCTGCAAATTGAAATATATGCTTAAAACAGTCGCCGTAACAACATATCAAAATTTGAACCTTGAACTAATAATATAAATTTCGTCGGGTACATGACACGTTTAGGGTAATCTGCCACCCCTTTAATACTGACCAATCGATCTGCAAATATTATAATGGCATTATTGGGCCACCGACAAGCTATTCAAACAATTTCAGCCTTGAAGCAATAATAATTGTGACCATTTTTTTTGTTACATGTTGGGGGCGGTCTGCATCTCTCCCGTACCGCTGTCTAGCAAAATCCCTTACACAGGGCACTTTAATATGCCTCCCTCAACATCTTCACAAAAATAAGGTCTTGAATAAATAACACCAAAAAAACGTCACTAGCTCTGGGTCTATAATGAATCATTGTCTGAATTCTAATAACCGCATGGTGAAGGAATAGTCTATATAGTAGCTTGGCACAGTAATTTACTGCGGTTTTGTGGGAATTTGCTCGAAAACATCTTTTTTATTCTAAACGTAAAATTATTCATTATATTTAAATCGCAAATATTGTGAAATATTATAAATCAGTATGTGAGGAACTTTCTCATTTTTTTTTTTTGATAATCCAAGTATTTTGTATAACTTATTTTTAAAGTGATGAATTTTTTTAAACGATTAACGAGGGAGTTATAAGTTTCGTGAGACACGTTTCCACGTGCTCTTAAAGAAGGTTAAAACGATTATTGAGTTGAGAGCACATCTGTTGATTCCGACTGCGGTGCATAAAAAACGGGCATAGCCGCATAGGATGGACGGTGCCTCGTCCCCGTTTTATGCAAATTACAACAAGGTTGTTAGCTCTCATTATTCAAATTGCGGGGGGGGGGAGAGAGAGAGAGAGAGTCAGCTTACAGGGAATTTGCATGTTGATCGTAATGAAATTAAACAGATTGACTTTTGTGATGTTTATCAACGGCTTAAAAGGTGAACTATATTTTTTTTAACTTCCCATTACATTGGGAAGTTATTGTAATGGGTCCGAAAATCGAAATCAAAATGTATAACAAATTTTTATGTTTCAAGGTCACTACACTATTTTTGTAAAGATGTCTCTCTGTGTGTGTGCACGTGTGTACGTACGTACGTAGGTATGTGGTCATTTCTTTCTGAGACGAAATCTCAAGAATGAAAAATGATATCGACTACGTTAGGGTGCAAATCAACGCGTATTAACGTAAATATGATCTGAAAGAAATTTTTTCAAAATCGCTTTAGCCGTTCATTTTTCTTAACCAAATAGACTCCAAAAAAGTATATTTTACTCAATATCTCGCGAATAAAAAATTATACCGACTTCGTAAGGGTGTCAATCGAGGCGTGTTAACGTCATTTTGATTCGAAAGAAATTTTATCAAAATCGGTCCAACCGTTTTTTTGTTTAAAGAAAAAGACTGCCAAAAATGGATTTTACACTAAATTTCGCGATTAAAAAATGATATTGACTTTGGTAGGGTGCAAATAGAAGCATATTAATATCAACAAGACCCGTAAGAAATTTTATCAAAATCTATCAAGCCGTTTTTTTTTGTTTAAATAAAACGACCGCAAAAAAGTAGATTTTATTCGAAATCTCGCCCAAAAAATTGTTATCAACTTAATTGAGGTGTCTATCCAAGCATGTTAACGTCACTATGATCCGACATAAATTTTATAAAAATCGGTCCAGCCGTAGTTTATTTAACTCGATCTCCAGTACTCGAATATCAATTACAAGTACTCGAGTACTGAGTTGATTCTTGTACTCGAGTACTCCATCACTAGTCTGTGCGCGGCTTTGAAACGAAATTTATTTATTAACTCAAAGTATCTTTGTGTAAATTCGTAAAACATTATTGTTATGACGTAAACTGCTAATTAAATATTCCAAAACTTTAAATTAAACAGTGTTTATTATGAATATGTAACAAAACAACAGTGGTTTATAAATTATTACTTTGGTCCAATCAACTTATATTTCCTCGAAGTTTAGGTATATAGTCTGATATAATAGTCCGAGAGCTAGTGACCATTTTTTGGTCACAATTATTATTGTTTCAAGGCTGAAATAGTTTGTATAGCTTGTCGGTGACCCAATAATGCTATTATAATATTTGCAGATCGATTGGTCAATATTAAAGGGGTGGCAGATCACCCTAAACGTGTCATATACCCGACAAAACTGATATTATTAGGTCAAGGTTCAAATTTTAATAATATGTTGTTACGGAGACTGTTTTAAGCATATGTTTTAAATGTCGGTATTAACCCCCTCTCTTAGAGGAGAACTTACTCGCCTAGGTATTTATATCGTTCTGCAAGGGGGTTAATACCGACATTTTGTTCTGCAATTTGAAATATATGCTTAAAACATATTAACAACATATTAAAATTTGAACTTTGAACTAATAATATAAATTTCGTCGGGTACATGACACGTTTAGGGTGATCTGCCACCCCTTTAATACTGACCAATCGATCTGCAAATATTATAATGGCATTATTGGGTCACAAATACCTAATTTCAGCCTTGAAGCAATAATAATTGTGACCATTTTTTTTGTTACATGTCGGTCTGCATCCCTTCCATACCGCTATCTAGCAAAATCCCTTACTCACGGCACTTTAATATGCCTCCCTCAACATATTCACAAAAATAAAGCCTTGACTAAATAACACCAGAAAATTGTCACTAGCTCTCGGTCTATAATGCCCTTGTTTCGTGTCAAATCATGATGTATAAAGTGATTAATTATTGATAATTATTAAAGTTAATTACCTTCTACTATTATTAAATTAACTTCAAAATAGATTATAACTTTGTAATCAGTACCATAATATTTCGTAGAATTAAGTTATCTAAAGCCCGTTGTCCACTACGAGCTTTTGTCCAGCATTGCAAAAACGGTTAGCCGTTATAAACGAAGTCGAACTCTACTGTATTTATATCGCGTTCACCCGGTATATAATGTACACGTGACAGGGATATTTGGAATAAATCCCAGCTGATTATGAGAATTACATTTTCGAAGCGATGATTTCACGCGGTACACATTTTTTTTCATTCATTGAATCGCGTACACAACTATACAGGGTGTCTCAAAAAGAATGGGACATAAAGTAACAGCTGATTCCTTACAAAAATATATTGCGATAGACCACAACTTGTCTATTCCGAAAGTTGATATTAAAAGAGATACAGGGTGTCAAAGTTTAATTTTTATTTTTGATTTTCTTAAATAACTTTAAAAATAATTTAGGCATTTTAATGAAATTTTGTATATGGGGATTTTTTGACATGAGAAATTCAAATCTGACCTTGGTATGGCTCTTACTTATAGGGGGCGCCACTTACACAACTTTTCACTCATTCAAATAGTCATAACTTTTTTGTAGGCACTCGTACTATTTTTTTGAATTAAAAAATTGATTTTTCCGTCATTTTTACGTAAAAAAGGTGTACTTTATAAAAGTGGCTAGGAGTAACCTTTTTCAAGATATTTGCATTTAAAGTAATCGATGCAATGTGATTTTAAATGGCAAATTTTGAAAATGAACATAGGTGGCTTTGAAAACGCCGGCGCGGCGTTTTCATGGTAATTTTGACAGTTTTATTTAAAAATTCAATGTTTCTTATTAAAATGCCGCGTCATAATGATAAAAATAAAAATTAAACTTTGACACCCTGTATCTCTTTTAATATCAACTTTCGGAATAGACATGTTGAGGGTCTATCGCAATATTTTTACTTCCCACCTCTACTATGGTAGGGAAGTAATGGATTTAGTCCGAAAAAAATTTTTCGAGATTTTAACAGATCTTCACGTTTTGAGACCCTAGCAATCGTTTAAGACCATTTTCTGACTGATGTCTGGTGTGTGGTCAATTTTTCGCCTTCGATATCTTAAGAACGGAACAACATACGGGAATGCCGATTGTTCTATTGTGTTTATCAGCCTTTAACTTAGATCTGATTAGATTTTGAGTCAAATCGGTTCAGTGGATCCTGATATATTCAAAAAAACGTCCTCAATGTCACGTATTAACATAGGTAAAAAAAATATAAATGAATTCTAGATGTTATAATATGAAAAAAATGTAAATATTTTTTTTCTCTAAAATGTATAGTTTTCGAGAAAAAAAATATTTTACTAAAAAAAATAAAAATTGTACGTAAATCAAGGTAACCATGATTTTTGCTATATTAAGTTAGCCATCAGTAGATCACCAAACAAAAAAGAGGGCCATGCTTTTTTCAAAGAATAAAAATTAAATTGTGTTTTAAAGACCACCAACAGCTAAGGTTATTTGGGCCTAGTCAAAGAATAAAAAAAAAAAAAAGTGTTTATTTTGTGCAAATATTTACTAGGTGGGAAGTATAGGACTGGTCATCAGTCGAATTTTTTTGTAAGGAATCAGCTGTTACTTTATGTCCCATTCTTTTTGGGACACCCTGTATATCTACAAACAAACATAACTGCTTTACAATAGGCATTAGGCGAGTCCTATAACATGTGGCACTTGTGCCAAATTTTAAAATAGACCCACGGCACAGAAACGACATATTGCTCTAATGTATGTATGAAGACGGCTATCCGGCGTCAGTTCTTCGGTGTTCTTTCGCGTCGACGACGCCGGCGTCGCCGCCGATCTTGCCAATTGTGGATATCGGATCGAGTGATTGATCTCTATATTATAGTGAATAATTAATGTCGTTTGTTTTAGTGTGCTCAGTGTGTTGTGTTCTTACTTCTTAATAAAAGTGACATATATGAATTTAAATTTTAGATTGCACTATTGGTCTTCATAATAAAAAAATAATATTTTATTTGGTAATTTTTTCATCGGTTAATACTGAGTTAAAATTTATTTTATAAACATAGCTTTTGACGGCGACTTCTTTCGCGCTCACGTAGATTTAGGACGTTAATTTATAATTTATAGTTTTCTCGCAAAATTGGTCCAGCGGTTTTTAAGTGATGCCAGTACAAACAGACTGACAGATAAAATTTTTCGAAACGTTTTCTTCATTTTAAGTTTCCACAGAATACTCAAAACCCCCAAGAAACTTGCAAGAAAGCAAAGTGACAACCAGAGATTTTATTTGTAAATAATGTTACAAAACTGTTTTCTGAGTTGGCGGAATAAATATTTATTTACAATAATTATAAATACAATAATAATGAATGCAACAACGAAAAGTCAGTTCTAACAATCAACACAAGTAAACAATAACTAAACAGTAGGTAATTAACACTTAACTATATATACAATTAACTATATATATGTATATACCCGGACTATTTATTTCTAGTTATTTATGTTTCAAATATTTATATTCAGTGTATTTATATCAGACGCACTATTTGTCGCTCAGTATTCTCCATTGACTGCGTATTCGACACTACACTGACTGATTGCGTGACTCACCGATGACTGACTGATTCCCTCGCACTCGTACTGGCCGCTTATATATGCTGCGCGGCTGAAACCTAGCGCGTTCTAGAGTTCTCTAGAACTTTCGCGAATGTACCAGTTGTTACAGCAAGCAAACACCGCTTCTCAGAACTCCCACCTGCCGTTTATATACAGGGTGATCCGTAACAATAATATATTGAGTAACAGAAATTATATATAGGTACCCAGTTTACTTGTTCTTTGCACAACATACATTTTAATTTGTAAATGCATCAATTTTTTATAAGGCTTTTTATTCATGACAGAAAAAATTATATATCTATCACTGTCTTATGAATAAAATCCTTATAAAAAGTTAATGCGCTTACAAATTAGGTTTCCAGGTTGTTCCAACATTTTTAAAAGTAAGTTCTAAAAATCACTAAGTTCATATTATGTCCAGCAGTCAGGTACTTTTTACCTGGAAAGTATTCCGAAGGTAATGATATTTTGGAATGTTGTTTGTGGGTACTCTGTGGAGTAGAATGTAAGTTTTCGACCTCGAGAACCTTGTGCTAACGTTGGGGGGAGCCGAAAAACCACGAAATTTTACCACCTTTTTTGCTTTTTTAGAAATCTCTCAGAAACGATCGACTTAAGCAATTCTTTCATTATGTAATGTTTTAAAGAGGATTACATTTTCTACAATTTTCTTTCCCACAACTTTTCTGTGGTACTAATGGTAAGCGCGTTGCAGCTTCTTGAAAATCACCCGCTCCGCTTTTTATAACCTTGGTAACCAATGGTTAAAATGTAATGTTCTTTTCAATAGTTTTATTTATTTTCTTCTTCATCGAGCTTTAAATTGAAAATACACATGTTACACATTGGTTACCAAGGTTACAAAAAGCGGAGCGGGTGATTTTACAGTACTCAATCGTGACATGATTACCAATCTAACATTCTCCATATATGCGAAGGAATCAATTGATTTCCACTACATGCGAGTGTTATTAATTATAGCTAGGTTGTAGATGTGAATCATCGTAGTAGCGAGAGCTAATTATGTAGGTGAAATTATTTCAAACACCCAAAGGGTATACATTAAATAAGAACCTAGAAACATCAATGTTATAAATACCATATGGTATTACAATATAATATTCTAGAAATAATTATATCTTGTAGATATATGTTTAGATTTTAACCCCCTGCACACTAAAATTATAACTTGCAAATATCGTACGATATTGACATCTATCTTTTATTTTATTTATTGTAAATTATAGACGCGTCGACAACTTAGGTCGTTAGCGTCTTGATTACATTAAATAACAAAACTAAATGACATCGCAAAACATCCATGAGCGCAGGTGGGATTCGAACCCACGACAGTCTGATCCAGAGGTCGCGACGCTAACCACTGAACCACACTGTCCTCTTCACATCTATCGATAAAACAAATTAATCGAACTTTACTACAACAGCGTCATTTATAAATACGTGTACAGAAATATTTTTATTGTTTGAATCTACTATAAAATTTTGTGAGTGGTCTCGAGATTGGCAAGCCAAGGGGGTTGGGAGCACCGTTATTAAATATTAATTCGTCGTTTTATTAGCCACTTATAAATACGGCCGTTAAATAGAAGTCGTATAATGTATATAAATGAAATAATTTTTACGGGTATAATAAAAATGTATCAGATTCTATAAAACGGTGTCCTTCTAACTTCAGAGGACATGCCCATTAAAATATTTTACGACTTACATGACAGTTTTTATTGAATGCATTATATTGTGCCCCTACCTTGTTGTATGCGAACTTCTGCAAAAAAATATTCATATACTGCGTTTGAATGTATAATCAAATTTAATTTAAAATTTTCACCGTACGAGTTTTTCTTTAAAAGCTGTGCATAAAATATGAACGTAATTCTTTAATGTTAATATTTTGAAATGCACAAGTTGTTTACTTTTTCTATGAGCACCATAGAAATTTATCCTTAAGTAGATACCTATAATCTAGACACACGGTAGTGTGTCAGCCAAGTTCGGCAAACACTAACTGTGTGTATATTTACATGAACCATATAATATAAATCGACCTTAACGACGCTTCCGGGCGTCTTAAATAAATGGTTGTTCTAGAAAAATGCGAAAAGAGCAAATCATTTGAAAATGCTTTTTCGTATTGATTACTATCTTTTCTTCCCGAACAGTAATATTTCCCATGCACCTTTAAGGTCGATTTATATTATCCGGTCAGACACGGCGCGGGAACGTAGCGTTTCCGGCAAGACAAACATTTTTACATGCATTTCAAATACGAGTATTTAATACTCCATGCACTTTTAAGGTCGATTTATATTATCCGGTCAGACACGGTGCGGGAACGTAGCGTTTCCGGTAAGACACACATTTTTACATGCATTTCAAATACGAGTATTTAATACTCCATGCACTTTTAAGGTCGATTTATATTATCCGGTCAGACACGGTGCGGGAACGTAGTGTTTCCGGCAAGACAAACATTTTTTACATGCATTTCAAATACGACTATTTATACTTAGCGGATCCCGTCCGTTCAGACACGTATCAATACTCGTATTTGAAATGCATGTAAAAATGTTTGTCTTGCCGGAAACGCTACGTTCCCGCGCCGTGTCTGACCGGATAATGTAAGTCGAACTTTGTTTGGGATTGTTTCCGTAAATACGAAATAGTGTTTGTTTTTTTTTTGTCAGTACAACGTTAGTAAGTCAGTTTCATTTACATAATATTACAGTGATATGCAAAACTTTGCGTATGAATAAAATATGTTGAAAAAATAAAGAAGTGAAACATAAACTCGGTATAAAAACGTATGTATGTTTTTTTTATCTCCTTCTTTCTTTGCAAGTGACAATGGCCCCCGATGCTATTCTAAGTGCTTCATGGTTTGGAAAGGTTATTGCTGGTTGCAGAATGAATTGTCAGAAAATCTAGGTTGACAATGACTTTAGATTGTGAACATGCACACATATTTCTTCGTAACAAAAAAAACATTGCAGAATTTTAAATTAATCCTGCAAAAAATCACTGATGGATTGAAACGATATGTTTTCCTAAACTGTGTAGGTACTTATACGATATATGCATTTATTCTTTATTTTTATTATTGTACGGAACCCTCGGTGCGCGAGTCTGACTCGCACTTGGCCGTTCTTTTTTTATTTTGTTCTGGTGACTCAGTTTATATATAAATTTCGAGATCGAATTTTGTCCTGTAGGTATTTAGAAATATGTTACTGAAAATTACAAAAAACGTGTGCTTTTTTCATTCTAGAACCACAAAGAATTTAGACCGGCCAATGCGTGTGTAAAATACAAGAAAAAATATGATACAAAAGGTTTATGTTCTAATATTTTAATAATACGTAACATTCTTTGTTGTAAATTATTGAAGAAGGCAGTTGAAAAAACTCTCAAAAGTTTTAAATGAAAATTTTGAAACACAAAGCGCTCAGACGCCAATTATTGGCATCTTATCAAATTATTTCTTGTTAGCAATTGTTGAAGATCATAATAGAAGGTATTGTTCAACATTTTCAGCAAGTTATTTTACAAATTGTACAGTTTATGTAACATGAATTTATTCTAAAGGGTATTGTGTATTTCTTTACAAATGATTTAAATTTAATGGTTTTTTATTCCACAATTACTATGCTATCAAACTTCTTTTCTACCATCTGATGGCACCACTAGCAAGTGAGGTATATTTTACTCTACGTTCGGTACTTAGGGCGTGAATAGACCAGAAAAATAGAATTGTCATTTTTGTATAGGTATATTAAGTACCTACGTATTTAGAATTTATTGATAGGTACTCAATTTATATACAAAAAATAACTGTCGTGCTTAGGAATAATCGAAACGTCACAGTGTCTTCGATATTTTAAGATCAGGATTTTTGCGTAAATTAAACGTTCGATATATCGATCTCGTTATTAACCGTAGTGAATTAATGAGTGGAAGTGATTGTTTATTGATTAATGTAACATTATTGGTTCGGTGGCAGTGTTGAAGTGTTGATGGCGCAATTGTCAGACGGTGTAGAGTTAATTAAGTGAGAGGTCTGCACCACCAGGAGAGCCACTAGTCTCTGCATAATACTAACTACGCATACCAACCCAACGCCGACGAACAGACAGAAGAGGCGACATAGTCGTGGTAAGATGAATAGCCTGTGGATTTGCACACCGTACCGGAGAAAAGGTCTGTTTGAAACCGTTTCACTCCTATATAG
Source organism: Mongoloraphidia duomilia (assembly GCA_039654895.1). Classification (NCBI taxonomy): domain Eukaryota; kingdom Metazoa; phylum Arthropoda; class Insecta; order Raphidioptera; family Raphidiidae; genus Mongoloraphidia; species Mongoloraphidia duomilia. The sequence goes on from CM077517.1 coordinate 1,024,128, forward strand.
GTATAGGTTTGTTTGTTTGTTTGTATTTGTGAAATGCAGGTCTATTCAAATGCATGCTCTTGTTTTGTGTGTGCTTGAAGCTCCTGACAATAATTAAACTTTGAAGTTTAAAAGATATTTTTAACAGAGCAAGTAGATATAGTGTTTCCAATGAACCGATAGGATAGCACACTGTAAAAAATGGATGAAAAAATACTTTGAAAGTTAAGGTAGAATTCGCTCGATTTTCTAAGTGATTTTACATTATTATTTATTTTTACACAGAAAACTTCATAAAAACTTGGACTTTTACTGTAAAGTAAAACAAATTTGTGATTTTTACATAAGCAAATTAAAATTACATAATTTGTGTAATATTCCAGTAAAGTGAGTAAAAATTACAAAATAAAATGTATAGTTACATATATAAAATGGATGAATACAAAACAAATTAATGTAAAATTAGTAACCACGCATGTGCAATTATGTGTTTTTATGGAATCTACGCGATGTGCAGGCGATAGCTGTTTGCGACGCTATTGTCTCTTTGTGTGCCTATTACCAGATAAATCGCTGGCTACAAATGGACCGTCGATAATCTATGTAATCGGCCCATTTCTAACAGTGCATTTGATTGGTCGCTTGAAATTCAACACAGCAGAACAACCAATCAGATACTTTGTGCATCCCTAGCCAGTAGGCGCTGTTTACGTGACAACTGACAACTATATCTGTTGGTGGGAAAGACTGTAGACTCGCGTTCGAAAAGCACCGGATTCGAATCTCGTCAGAGGCAGACGGCAGAATATAATATATGGCTCTTTATTGCAAAAATAAAGATAGTTACTTCTTACCACAACAGTTTTATTGATGGATGTACATTTCGAAAGCTATGCTTTCATCTTAGCAAACACTATACATCATGTATAGTGTTTGCTGAAGATGAAAACATAGCTTTCGAAATGTACATCCATCAATAAAACTGTTGTGGTACGAAATAACTATCTTTATTTTTGTTTTTATTCCAACCACAGTGCTCATATATTTTTATATAGCTCTTTATTGTACGACGAAATCAGCAAAATAGAATGCGAATTATTATTTTGTACTATTTTCTGCCACCAAAAATAGTTTTGTAATCCGCGTCATTTAAGAAATAATCGCAATGGTAACTTAATATGAAACAAGCAGGATCAAAGAAAAATTAATTAAACAAAAGCATATACAAATACATAGTGCTCAATTTGATACAAATCATACTTTATATTTTATAATACTAAAAATTTTTAGTAACTAAAATTATTTTAGCTGCACCACGAATTTTTCATAAATGCGCAGGTACGGAGTACAAAATTATTTTTGATGGTAGAAAATAATACAAATTTGTATCTGCTTTAGTTTTATTTTTTTAAGTTTTGGTTTCTTTGGTCCTCTAGCTTCACATTTTTGGGGTAAAAAAAATTATTTTTGGTAGTACAAAATTAAATCCACTAGTTCGACGTTTTCGATTTTACTGATTTGACCGTGCCAGCTTTTGAATTATATTATACGATAGTTGTTAAAAACTGGGTATTCTATGGTGCAACCGAAGAAGCGGAATGCTCGCTATAATTCGAGACGATTTCAACAACTGAGTTTAATTGATTTACCCTTTGAACGATAAATTTCGACATTAATATTATGTGCGTGCTGTAGAAATATTAATTACAAATAAATGTAACAGTGCAATGTAATACACTAAGTAGGTACAGCCGTGGAAAAAATGCAATGATATCAAATGATTTTTTTTTCTTTGTTGATGCACAAGGTTGTAGTTTAAAATTTAATAGAATAAAAAAAATTGTTCTGCTGTATAAAGAAAACCGCATTAAAATCCGTCCAGCCGTTTTCGAGTTTCAGACATATGTAGGTCAAACGCATAACACCTCTCTTGTTGGGTCAGGGGTTAAAACAGAGTATTGGTGCTTCATTTATAAGAGCAGTGTGTGTGTGTACTATGTACGCACGAGGGCAGTATAGCCTAGATGGTAGCGTGCTTGGCGCCGCAACCTCTAGACTGGACTACCGTGGGTTCGAATCCCACCTGCGCTCATGGATGTTTTGTGATGTTATTTAGTTTTAAGTTAGTTGTTATTTAGTGTAGTTGAAAGACGCTAATGATCTTAGATGTCGACGCGTCTATAATCTACAATAAATAAATAAACTATGTACGCACGTCAGAAATTATACTTCTTTTACGTAACAAAACAAAAATAACTCCAAAATTTTTATCCCGCGTGCCAGTACTAAACGTTTGTAAAAAAGACGAAAAAAAAGATATTAAATAAATGAATTCAATTTAGTAAATTATTAAATATATTTATTTATTATATTTATATCTAATTATTTATAAAAAAAAGCATGTTTGTGTTGAGATTTGAACCCGGGACCTATTGCGTATGACGCGACGGCGCTACCGTTTAGCTACGGTACGTCTTTCATAGCTGTGCTATATAATAGGCTATTATAATCATGAAAAATAATAGTATAAACAGTACAGATGTTGTAGTACGAACTCATATTTAACGAAAGCGGCATAAACGAGCGTTTGTATAACAATTACTTTTATTAATGTTATTCAAAACTGAAAACGCTCTTGTCACATTCTGACTGGTGTAACGACTAACTTCATCATGTTACGTTCGACTAGTTTCGTGGTGTAGAATCGTAAAAAGTCACTCTCATCATTTTTTTATAACGCGCCAAAAGAAGTATAACTTCAAAAAAATCCTACTGGCCTCAGAATTTGTGTTTGACCGTTGGTGTACAATCATGACACGATATCGTATGTCGATTAGATAATGAAGTCGAGATTAAATTACCTATGTAGATATATTATTTACTCAGTACACAAATTACCACTTCGTTGTGAGTGATTTTAATTTAATTAACTGACACGTATAAAACAATATTGTGTTTTGTAAAAATATGTACGATTTACTGCTCGTCAATTGAATATTTTGTGAGTTTTTGATTTGTGATTAGTGTAAAAGCCTAAAAAAACTGGGGCATGAGAATAGCCGAGAGTGTAGCAGTGCTGTTATTTACATGGCGTTGCTATGGTTCCTCTATTACAAGTTCCCAGTTCCCGGGTTCTAGCCCGAGAGCTGGTAAAACTGTCAATCGATTTTAATATATCTATGATTAAACTGTGTGATTAAAAAATTATATATATTATATTTTAAAATTAGAAAATCTGAAGTTTTCACTTCTGTCGACCACACATACACACCCATTTTTTAATTATTGTTCTGCTTTATAATAAAAATTGTTAAACTGATAAAAACCTAATATTTTATCCTCTAATAGTTTTGGACATTGCTTAGTGATAACAATCTGATTTGTGGTTAAAAAAGAAAAAAAACTGTAAATCCTGTCGTTCTCTTAAATTAAATTCGTGCGCCGAAAATTACGTCGACGACAAAAAAAAAAGAAAAAAGACGCTAATAAAATATAAAAGAGCCATAAAGTTTATAGGGTCGATCCGAACTCAGATCGCTAGGTTATGTTCGTTAGTGTTTTATTGCATCGGATTACGGCATGTAGGTACACGAGCGGTTTGGTATTTAGTGAACTTGATAAATGCAGAAGATCAAGAAATCTGCTTTATCAACAGTGACGGCGGTGTATGAAAATAATAAAAATGTAGTTCCGTATGTCAGTTTTGAGTTGACGCAGTGCGTTGACTGATGCGATTTTTATGCATAGTTTTGTAATAAAAATTATAGAAATGACTTGAACTTTTTATCTCGATCCGTTAAACCCTTTCGCTTCGATCGGGATCATTTTTGAATTTTTTACTGTACAAGATAATAAAACTTGAGCTCTGGTCTAAAATGAAAAAAAAATGTTAATAGTAAGTTATAGAACTTGTTTCTCACTATTTCTGATATTGGTAAATTCAAGAAATTCTCCGATGGTTATGGTTTTTGTGATGTACTAATTGTACAGCCCTATATTTAAATGCTTATGCAATTACTGTAAATTACCTAATAGTTCACGATTCAGTTTTTGTATTTAAAAATGTATATTTTAAAATCATTAATGTTCTTCCTTTCATCAAATAAAGATATTTCAAAATAAAATAGTAAATCAAGTTATTCATAAGAAGGAACATTACAGTTTTTTAAATAATAACCAACATGGCCAAATCATGAGAACACATGTTTTAAAAATTTTCATCGAAATTATAAAATTAATCGTGAAAGATTTTTTTAAAGTGAAATTTCTGTTAAAATAAAGTGGGTACCTATTTTCTAAAATAGTGAAAATATATTACTGGCGTGAGTGTATACATGGAAACTGTTAGCTACGAAGATGATAAATATGGAATTAGAATTAAACAATTGTGTTACGGAACAGGAAAATGACAACACTGATTGCATTTGTGAAAATGGTAATTAAAATATTTTTGATAAAATAGAATAGAATAGAATTTGTCTTTGTCAGCGACGAAAAAATATCTAAAAATTCCGGCATGAAATTTCAGTCTTCATACAATGAGCCATTTTCCTGAGAGTAGTTCCTTCAATTATCCACAAGAGGCAGCACTTGTGATAGGTACAAAGATTATTTATTCCCCATTAGTGTCGTGTCATTTTTGTGGTATAATTTAATTATTTAATTAATTTAATAATAATAATTTCATAATTAAGTTATACCACTAAAATGACCCGACACTAATGGGGAATAAATAATGTTTGTACCTACCACAAGTGCTGCCTGAAGGAACTACTCTCAGGAAAATGACTCATTCAATATCTTAAGTGTGAATTTTGTTTCCCCCAGGGGGAACATTGGAATGTAGTTGTTCTCGCAATAATGCATTCCAATGTTCTTTGGGAATTGGCGTTCCCAGGAGCCCGAGCTCGTACCAGTCGGTTTGTGTATGCCGGCTGGCAGATTCTAATACACAAATGGATTATTAATTGTTGTGCTGAAGACGCTAATGACTTGAGTTGTCGACGCGTCTATAATCTACAACAATAATAATAATGAATTTTGTTGGAGTTAGATTTGTCTGTGCTAAAACGTTGCCGGGTTTTTACCTATAGAAAAATAACCCATTTATTTTAAGGCTCTTTTATATTTCTGAAAATTTATGGCAGCGTTAAAATTGACTATAATGGCGGCATTTTTCTTCTTATTATTTCTTTACAGTTTTCTAGCGAGCAAAACTTATGGAATAGAAAATATTTATGTTGAAATAACTTCGTTATTCATAAATTTTCGCAGATGCTGTTTATAAAATATTTCAAAGCAGTATCAAGGTTTCTTCCTTGAAAAAACATTAAAAATATAGTGACATGGCCGCCTCATATTTTTAAAGTGTTTATCTTCACAATTTTTAAATATTTTGACTTGTAATCTTTTTTTATAAATATTTTAAGCTGTTTCCTATAGTCTTGAATGATTGGATAATTGGATTAATTTCTTTGTGACGTTACCGCATTACTTATACTGATATCAAACGATCGGTTCATTTCTTGACAGTATTAACATACAAGCAGTAAACAAACTGTCTTTGGAGGACAGTGTGCTGTAGTGGTTAGCGTAGCGGCCTTTGGATCACACTGCCGTGGGTTCGAATCCCACCTCCGCTCATGGATGTTTTGTGATATCATTTAGTTTTAAGATAATTGTTATTTAATGTATTTAAGACACTAATGACCTAAGTTGTCGACGCATCTATAATCTACAATAAAATAAAAGCTGTCTTTGTTATAGTTTCAAATATGTAGTTTTTTTCGACAGTAAAAATCGATATCGCTACTAGTATTTGGTAATCATCACATTTATTGATATCTTGTGACTTCTTGTGAATTTAACACTACGCGTTTCAGCAACGAGTTGCCATCTTCAGGTGTGGTTAATTATTTAAAAAAAAATTCGACTGATGACCAGTCCTATACTTCCCACCTAGTAAATATTTGCAAAAAATAAACACTCTTTTTTTTATTCTTTGACTAGGCCCAAATAACCTTAGCTGTTGGTGGTCTTTAAAACACAATTTAATTTTTATTCTTTGAAAAAAGCATGGCCCTCTTTTTTGTTTGGTGATCTATTGATGGCTAGCTTAATATAGCAAAAATCATGGTTACCTTGATTTACGTACAATTTTTATTTTTTTTAGTAAAATATTTTTTTTCTCGAAAACTATACATTTTAGAGAAAAAAAATATTTACATTTTTTTCATATTATAACATCTAGAATTCATTTATATTTTTTTTTACCTATGTTAATACGTGACATTGAGGACGTTTTTTTGAATATCTCAGGATCCACTGAACCGATTTGACTCAAAATCTAATCAGATCTAAGTTAAAGGCTGATAAACACAATAGAACAATCGGCATGCCCGTATGTTGTTCCGTTCTTAAGATATCGAAGGCGAAAAATTGACCACATACACACACACATACACACATACACACATACACACACACATACAGACATCAGTCAGAAAATGATCTTAAACGATTGCTAGGGTCTCAAAACGTGAAAATCTGTTAAAATCTCGAAATATTGTTTTCGGACTGAATCCATTACTTCCCTACCATAGTAGAGGTGGGAAGTAAAAACACATATTGAGTATTCGTAATACTATATAATATTATGATGCTAAGCACTGTGTATTATGTTGTGATTTGTGAAGTAGTTATTGTTTATTTTTAAGAAGAGTTAGTCAATAAATAAGTTAACTAAAGTTCAGTCATAGATATCTCTAAACAGCCTAAATTAAGATTTTTTACTTTACATGGTTGGTACAAATGTTTGAAGAAAACAATCCTTGACTTTTCCGGTACTTAAAACGCAATTTTTCCCAGATTTCTTTTCATTCCTGCAGTCAGTTTTTCTATACGTAGTATAACATTCAGTCGCTAGAGCGCAGCACATGTTAGAATCATAAAAAATACTGATTTTGATATTTTTCCCTAACTGACTAATATTTTCTGATATTTCCGTGATTTCTCTGACGTATAAAAATTCCCTGACTTTTCCAAGGTTTCGAGGTTTTTTCGGTAAATTTAAATACGTTAAATTAATGCATTAAAGAAACAAATCAATATGGATTTCTGTGAAGATGAAAAAGCTTTTAAATTAGATAATTAATTTAATATATTGTTATTGTAAGTTAAACTCCGATAAGGTAACTGTTGAAGCAAACAACCATTAGAGTCAAAAGAAAATATATAATCTAAATAATTCTGTTTACTGCAGTTTGCAACTCGTAATAGTTTTCCGATAAAAAAGTCATTTGAAGCAGTTTCTTATTACATTTCTACTTTTATATAGTGAAATAAAATACTACAATGTAATTATTAGTGCGCGAAGATGCAATTATTTTAAATGATAAAAGCTAAATGTGACAATTCTTATTTCTTGTTATAATGGAAAACTTAAGTTTTTGTTTGTAATATCCAGCCTTTTAACAACAATTTCATTTTAGCAATGCTAAAATAGTTATTTTCGATACGTGTGCGTAGTGAGGTATTCTAGTAGGCTTAAATTGAGACACGAGCTAAGGGACTGACGCATACACAACGGGATCGAGTGCGCTGTATACCCCCACGAGTCGTTAGGCGAGTGGGGGTAAACGCACGAGATCTCGTTGTGTATGCGTCAGTCCCTTAGCTCGTGTCTCAATTTAAGCCTACTTAATTCGTATATACAAACTTAAAACGTCTTTACTCCCCCCAAAGTGGTGTGTCGCGGAAGTGATGCACCTCAACTATCAGCTATATTCCACCTTCCATGGGAAAATGCAATAAATTTTGAAGTTACATGTAGCTTCACATATCTGTTGATAGTCTTGAAAGTCCACTTTTTTTGTACAGCTTATTTTGAAACTGACTGTTATCTCTATTTGTTTTTAAATGGCGTTAAAAATAGACGGTTACTTTAAAAACAGGTTATCAATAAAGCTATATTTAGAACGTGGTTAACGGGATATGTTTTGGTATTTTTTCATTTTATTTTATCAATAGACGTTTGCTTGTCGGAGGCCGTCAGAGCTGATGAGGTTCGCCGTTATGGTATCAGACGGAAGCATCTTGTATATCGCACATGTATTGTGTGTAGAGTTACATGCTTACAAAGTACACTTGTTGTACAGAATGTTTCATCACGGAAGGTAACAAAACTGAGAAGGGATAAATGAATTAAGAATTACATAATATATTAGTCCAGCAGTCAGGTACTTTTTACCTGGAAAGTATTCCGAAGTTAATGATATTTTGGTATGTTGTGTGTGGGTACTCTGTGGAGTAGAATCTGAGTTTTCGACCTCGAGGACCCTGTGCTAAAGTGGGGGGAGCCGAAAAACCACGAGAATTTACCACCTTTTTTGCTTTTTTCGAAATTTCTCAGAAACGGTCGACTTAAGCAATTCTTTCATTTTGTAATGTTTTAAAGAGGATTACATTTCCTACAATTTTCATTTCCACAACTTTTCTGTGGTACTAACGGTAAGAGCGCTGCAGCTTCTTGAAAATCACCCGCTTCGCTTTTTGTAACCTTGGTAACCAATGGTTAAAATATAAGCAAAATCCTGCGATTTTGCTTAATTTTATTATAATCACGATGGACACGATTTCTAATATAAAAGTTCTTTTCAATAGTTTTATTTATTTTCTTCTTCATCGAACTTTAAATTGAAAATACACATGTTACACATTGGTTACCAAGGTTACAAAAAGCGGAGCGGGTGATTTTTAAGAAGCTGCAGCGCTCTTACCATTAGTACCACAGAAAAGTTGTGGGAATGAAAATTGTTGGAAATGTAATCCTCTTTAAAACGTTACATAATGAAAGAATTGCTCAAGTCGACCGTTTCTGAGAGATTTCGAAAAAAGCAAAAAAGGTAGTAAAATTTCGTGGTTTTTCGGCTTATGCATAAATAAATAATGACATTTGGCTTGATGAATGGGCATACCCTAAGGGTCATTGTTGGGTTTTGGTCCATATTAAAATTTACCCGGGGGCCTTCAAATTTCGAGATGGCGGATTTCAATTTTCTCTAATCATAATATTGCTCTATGCTTATGGCCACACACAGAAGTGAAAATTTCAGATTTTCTGATTTTTGGTGTCATCTATTATAGCGCATTTATGAACTAAAAATAATTTATTACTAAAATACTAAAATTGTATTTTTAACACGCTTATATTGGCTTCACCTGTATGTTTGCTTGCTTGCTTGCTTGTTTGTCAGTTTGTAACCGACTTCTTTGAACTTGATTTTGACCAACTTTGAAATGTCAGATTTAGTTTAAACGTTGTCGACTTATCAAGGACCGACGACAATACAATAATTCAATAAGTTTGTACCATTATCCTGACCAGGACTAAAAAAAAAAGATAAATTATAATTTAAAAAAACTAAAAAACACGCTTTAATGAACTAAAAAGTAAAAAATAATTAATTTTATTGTAAAAAAGCGTGGGGTGCTTTGTATCATATTTTCATACTACCCCACGCTTTTTTACAATAAAATTAATTATTTTTTACTTTTTAGTTCATTAAAGCGTGTTTTTTAGTTTTTTTAAATTATAATTTATTAATTAATTCCACCTTGGTTTCAAACACATTATAATTATTGTCAAAGAAAGAATATAACAAAAATAAAAATATATAAATAAATATTATGTAGAATTTAGAAGAAAAAAAAACGCCAAAAATTCTACGCTGCAGCCATCAGTTTTCGAACCCAGGTTCCTATGCATAGAACGCAAAGACGTAACCAACTGCGCTATGAGTTGAAGTGTGTAGACGGCCATTTTTATGATATAAGTATGTTGCGAATTCTTACGCAAAATTGCGAACGCTTCACATTTTTTCAGTACCCAGGCAAAGAGTGCCTAACGCGCCTAAGGAAGTTTTCACTTCAAAAAAATATTTATTTGGAAAATGGAATTCGTAAAATTTGGAAAATACTGTAGATATCGTGCGACAATGTGCATCGTTTGGAAAACGGTATTTAAAAACCTTTGACGCTCGATGCTTGTCACTCACTCACTGTCTCCCTGTTGAAGCTGTAATGTTCACGTATATGTAAAGTGGGAAACGTGTAACTGTACATTTTAAATGCACAAACTACATAAGAAAACGATTTAAACTCACACTTGGATAGCAACCGTAGTCCGTAGAGGTTTTGTGATTTTTCACTAAACCTAGTGAAAACAGAATAGGTACCCATTTTTCCATTTAAAAAATAGGTAAAAATTTTTTTAAGTTAAACGGTTTTATTTTAAATCATCAGCTGTACCAAAAACTAGAAAATAATTAGGACACAAACCAAGGGGCACTTTGTGTCGCTGCGTCAGCGGAATAAGTAATATTAACAGACTAAAATAAAAACGTGGGGCGCATTTGAAATATTTCTGTTGGTGGGCTTGGAAACACATTTTTTTAGACAAGCCATTCTTATAAATAAACAAAGGTTTGAGTTCTTGTGGACAGTAATATGGCAGCTTGGCTGTCTGATATATGTTATTTTCACCTCTAATTGTTATGTGAATAATATTGTTGTGGATATAAGGGGTTAAAAAATCGTTTGATTTTATAATTTACCTAATAAGCCATTCTTATTTAATAATTATACAGTCGTTATACAGATTTTTATGCGCTCCACGTTTTTATTGTCTGTTAAAAGTCCCAGATTATTACTTATTCCGCTGTTTGTGATTTCAGGATCACTGCCCTCACATCATATTTTGTTCCCAGAGTGTGCACAGGGCACTAAAGGTTTTTGTGTCCGAGGACTGTCAAGGCAGCGCACTCGCCGATTGTGTGGTGGGGCGCGTTGCCCTGACCACGCCACCTGAACAAGGCATTTAATTTTGAACGGTTACCTACACACTTCTGTACACCTTAAACACCATTCATATTGATTGACGATAGCTCTTCAACTAGACATTGCCCCTGTCTACACTATTGCATCAATAAATGATCACAGGTAGTGTAAAACTCATTATATAGTGTAGAGAAAGTGAAGTGGGTACTTCACAATAAATGCTCACAATATTATGTACCTAGATACTAATAGTTTATTATTTAGCGGTCATACAGTAAATATATTCAGTAGACTAAACTGGATTTCATATTAATAAAAATAAATTATAATTTAAAAAAACTAAAAAACACGCTTTAATGAACTAAAAAGTAAAAAATAATTAATTTTATTGTAAAAAGCGTGGGGTGCTTTGTATCATATTTTCATACTACCCCACGCTTTTTTACAATAAAATTAATTATTTTTTACTTTTTAGTTCATCAAAGCGTGTTTTTTAGTTTTTTTAAATTATAATTATTTTTTGCTTTTTAGTCCTGGAGATCCTGGTCAGGATAATGGGACAAACTTAAGGAATTATTGTATTGTAATCGGTCCTTGATAAGTGTGCAAAGTTTCAGTTCAATCTGAAGTTTTTTGCTTTTTTTTTAGTCCTGGAGATCCTGGTCAGGATAATGGGACAAACTTATTGAATTATTGTATTGTCATCGGTCCTTGATAAGTGTGCAAAGTTTCAGTTCAATCTGAAGTTTTTTGCTTTTTTTTTAGTCCTGGAGATCCTGGTCAGGATAATGGGACAAACTTATTGAATTATTGTATTGTCGTCGGTCCTTGATAAGTCGACAACGTTTAAACTAAATCTGACGGTTCAAAGTTGGTCAAAATCAAGATAAAAGAAGTCGGTTACAAACTGACAAACAAGCAAGCAAACATACAAGTGAAGCTAATAAAAGCGTGTTAAAAACTTTTTAACAAAAAAAACCTCCTTCAAAAAGCCACTAAAAAGAGGAAAATAATGAAATTTTGAGGTCTGCGCCAATTTAATAAAATATGAAGTCGGTTAAAAAGTATAGTATAGTGATTAATATCTTCTTTTTAACCAACTTCATATTTTATTAAATTGGCGCAGACCTCAAAAATTCATTATTTTCCTCTTTTTAGTGGCTTTTATGAAGGAGGTTTTTTTTTTTGTTGAAAAGTTTTTTATTTTTTACTTTTTAGTGTCAAAAAGTGACTTTAACCTTAAAGGAATCACACGCCGTTACTCACTTTTATTAAACTGACTTTCTTACGCTGTCTGATGTGTCAAAAAGTAACATTTACCTTAAGGAATCACACGCCGTTACTAAATTTTATTAAAATCAGCCGAACTACTGAACCGATTTTGATGAAATTTCTATGGGACCAATCTGTAAGTATATCCTTACAAAAAAAAAAAATTCCAAATCGGTTTATAAATGACGGAGTTTTGAGGTAACAAACAAAAAAAAAATACAACCGAATTGAGAATCACCTCCTTTTTTTGAAGTCGGTTAAAAATACAGATATAATATTTATTTAAAGAATAGTAATAAGTCTACCGTAGATAAACTGTATTTTGCATTAAACATTTTACAACCATTTTACAGTAGCTTTTTAAAAATACCGACATTTTGTTCTACAAATTGAAATATATACCTACTTAAAACAGTCGCCGTAACAACATAATAAAATTTGAACCTTGAACTAAGAATACAAATTTCGTCGGGTACATGACACGTTTAGGGTGATATGCCACCCCTTTAATACTGACCAATCGATCTGCAAATATTATAATGGCATTATTGGGTCACCGATAAGCTATACAAACAATTTCACCCTTGAAGTAATAATAATTATACCATTTTTTTTTGTTACAATTTGGGGGCGGTCTGCAACCCTCCCATACAGCTGTCTAGCAAAATCCCTTAATCAGGGCACTTTAATATGCCTCCCTCAACATCTTCTGCACAAAAATAAGATCTTGAATAAATTACACTAAAAAATTGTCATTAGCTCTCGGTCTGTAAGGTGGTGTCCTGAATTTATTAACCAAATGTACACAATAAAATATTTGAGTAAGCATAAAAAAGAGTGTCCGCTGATGATTCTTTATTCCCGGTGCTCGTGTAAACAGACCCTAATGGATTAGCTGTCGATGCGGAGGCTGCGGCCAACGCCAGTCACTGTTATAATATGATGAATATTTTGATGAAAACACATCGCTCATTTGCGTAATGTCTTTTTACACCGTCAAACATTTCGCATATTGCAAAATATGTGCCATGCGTTACATCAATTTGACATTGAAGGCGTTTGTTTTATTGAAACACTTTGCGGGCGATCCGAAATTCGCATTATATACAGATGTCCAGTTTCGATACTAATTCTTTGAAATGCTTGAAACAAAATTTAACAAGCCGTGAGGTGGGTCGTTTATTAAGACTAAAGTGCGACCCTTGAGGTCCACACGACGAACTTCCCAGTTTGATAAATATTTAATAATAATAATTAAATTAGATATTACACAGAAAAGTAATCATTTTAATCATTAAAACATAATTATTATTTATTTTTAATAATAATTAAAAAAAGAACGGCTGAACCGATTTTTATAAAGTTTATGTCGGATCAAAATGACGTTAACACGCCTCGATTGACACCCTTACGAAGTCGATATAATTTTTTATTCGCGAGATATTGTGTAAAATCTACTTTTTTGGAGTCTATTTGGTTAAGAAAAAAGAACGGCTGAACCGATTTTGAGAAAATTTTTTTCAGATCATATTTACGTTAAACCATAGTACCTCTTTTTCGAAATGTTCATAGCAAATACTTTTTTGAAAATAAGTTTTTTTAATATTTGAGTTCAAGTACGAATTGTTTTTGTTATCTGTAACAAATGTTAAAATATTATTTAATAATTGTAATTTATTTGTTTAATAATTATTTTTATCACCAATTGGACAGTTAACAAAACTTTTTCCATAAGAAATAAAACTTAGTTTTTTAAAGGTAATTTTTGCACTATTTTCTGTAGAAAAAATTCGACTGATGACCAGTCCTATACTTCCCACCTAGTAAATATTTGCAAAAAATAAACACTCTTTTTTTATTCTTTGAAAAAAAGCATGGCCCTCTTTTTTGTTTGGTGATCTACTGATGGCTAGCTTAATAATATAGCAAAAATCATGGTTACCTTGATTTACGTACAATTTTTATTTTTTTTAGTAAAATATTTTTTTTTCTCGAAAACTACATTTTAGAGAAAAAAATATTTACATTTTTTTCATATTATAACATCTAGAATTCATTTATATTTTTTTTTACCTATGTTAATACGTGACATTGAGAACGTTTTTTTTGATATCTCAGGATCCACTGAACCGATTTGACTCAAAATCTAATCAGATCTAAGTTCAAGGCTGATAAACACAATAGAACAATCGGCATGGCCGTATGTTGTTCCGTTCTTAAGATATCGAAGGCGAAAAATTGACCACTTACACACACACACACACACACATACAGACATTAGTCAGAAAATGATCTTAAACGATTGCTAGGGTCTCAAAACGGGAAGATCTGTTAAAATCTCGAAATATTTTTTTCGGACTAAATCCATTACTTCCCTATCATAGTAGAGGTGGGAAGTAAAAATAGTACCTAAGAAAACATTAATCAAAAAAGTAGTAAGAGAAACTTTTTGATCACTGGGTATTTTTTTAATATATTCAATGTATAAAACTAGTTGTTTATCTGTCTTTACGATGTAGGAATTGATAAAATCTATTTTTCTTTATCCTTTTAGAATGTCAACGAATTGTATTCACAATTGCAATGTGAAATGGGGACTGGTTTTGTGACAGAACCTTACAAATAAAATATAGTATCAGCTGAAAAGCTTTCAAAATCCGACAGCGGAAATAAAACAAACATAAAACAGATAGCAGAGTTGCGCTCCATGGTCTCTGGGAGGTCATGGGAGGAAGGAGGAGTACTTGTAGTACCTCTCAAACAGACTTTCAAATAACTCTTTCTTTTATGATAGTTCCAGACAATATTGTGATGGTACCTTATTATACAACTAGACTTGTTCATCCTCCTGGAAATTGGTTTAAATTATTCATTTGACACCTTCGTAGGGATGACTTCGGTACACAATCCGGAGAATTAAAATTGTCAGTACGGCAATTACTGTTTTTTATTCTGGATTTCTCGAAGGGTTGTCGAAAAACATTGCGTTTAGATTTTTGGGGTAACTGTCAGTAGATTTTTGCGTATTCGTGCATTGAAAATAATTGCTTTCCGACCCGACTTGGCTCGGGTAGATTTTGGTTTGGAACGAATTAATCAAGAGGAACAAATTTCTGAAACAATCCCTTTACTCTATTTCTTATATAATATAGTTTAGCCAGCATACACCAATTTAGCTCGGAAATCTCGTACGGGACCCCGTGTTGTCTTAGTGTACTAATATGCAGCCATATTGAATTTTCCGTGACGTCATATACCCTATGTTACTCTGGGGATTCAGACGAATCTAATGACACCTCATTTTTCAAAATCCGTCAAGCCGTTTAGGCTACAGAGCGTGATAAAAAATATACATACATACATACATACATTCGAAAAACATTACCCTCCTTCTGGCGCAGTCGGGTAAAAAGGAGTCCGCTCATGATTTTTGTAGAGATGAGGAATTGTTACACTTCTTTAATAATTTTTGACCGAGCGTGGACAAAAAAAATCGTGACAGTGGGAGAGTGTTATTTCTCGGAAATCAGGAAATATGGGCTCACTCCCACAACTGTAGTTCGAGGGATGACTGCAGATTAGGCAAACAACGTAACTTGGACTTGCTTAACTCGTTCCGGCGTTTACCTGAAATAAACCAGCTGTTACCTTTCCATAACCATTTCGTCAGTTACACTGTTTGCCGGGAATCCCAGCTAGGCATTACCGGGATTGACGGATTTCAGCGTTTGCTGCCGACATATACACTATACAATGTCATTACTTATCCCTGGTTTTACTATTCACAAACTCCCATCGTTGTGGCGGAAATCGGTGTAAATTATTCATATGACATCTCTTCAGAAGTCTTTCTCCAATCTACACACATATACTTATAACCTTGTCTGTAACGCATATATACGTGTTTCTCTCCAGGCGAACATAAAAATGTTCTTTTAATTCTTTTCGAGAACGATTGCCTTCACTCTATAGTACAGATGGTTTCAGTCAGAGAGGATAGAGACAAAGGAAACTGATCTCAGCAGGCCGCAAATCGCAATGCAAAGCTCGTGTCCCGAAAATCTATGATGGGAAGGATTCGTAAATGCTTCACGCGCGGCGCTGTAGCTATTTAAGACTTCAAGTCTCGTGCATCCTTCTGCATGGAACCAGTTTCGATGATTCTGTGAACGAATCCACGGCAAACATGGTCTATTGTTTAATCTCATTTAACCTGATCATTAATTTTTTAATTCAGTTTATTTCTATTTTGCAAAAAAAGGCAATATTCAAATCTCCTACTTACCCACTCTACTTGGGTACTTATGGCTTCAGCGCCTCTATGGCCGGAATAGGACCCTTATTTTCCTCACTTTTTAGACAACGGAGAATGCATGGAGATCAGATTCCTTTCTCTCTATCCTCCATGATTTCAGTGTTAAATATTATCTTATTTCCCACCTCTACTATGGTATGGAAGTACTACAGCTATTGGAATCAGTTCGAATTTTTTTTTCGGGTTTTAGTAGATCTTCACGTTTTGATATCCTAGGAATCGTTTGAGACAATTTTCTGATTGATGTCTGTGTTTGTGTGTGCTAAAATTTTTCTCCTTCAACAATGAAATAACGTGATTTTTTTTTTATTTGTCAACATTTAACACTCTTTGAAGGATAATTTGATGTAGGCCCGTATTCACCGAACACTGTTAAAGATAGAAGTTACTAATCTTAGAATACATTTATTCCTTGGAATAAAATTAACTTTCAATTCACCAAGCAATTCATTCGATAGATATACACCTTGGATATTTTGTTTTATTTTACTATAAAAGCCTTTACCTGAAAGATATGGAATTAATATTACCTGAAAAGGTCGCCAGGTCATAAAGTAATTTGTGCATTTCGTGCCCACCCTATTTTACTAGGCGAATAAATATTTATACCCTTGAAATTGGACAGAATAGTTATTCTTACGATTTATATCTGCAGTAAACTTAACTACGTTTGGTGAATTGAATTATCGCTATTTATTCCTGGTAATAGTTACCAGGGGAATAAATAACTAACTACGCTCGGTGAATACGGGCCTAAGTCAAATTAAAAAACCTTTCAATAAGTACTTTTTTTGGGTTTCTTGGTCTAGGTACATCAAATTATCCTTTAAAATGAACTCAAACTATACACCTGTCAATTTTCAAATATTCCACTCTTAAGGCGCAGAATCCTAAAAAGAGAAAATATACAGCTGCCATCCACGGACTGTGAAAATATAGTTAAACGTTGTACAGTAGTCGACACTTTTATCGACAAACATTTCGAAGAATCATCAAGTGTTGCAGCGTGAGTCTCCCGAAGGCATAGAATAATTGGTAAACTTCCTTTATAGATATAGCTGTTGTAGAAGTTTCGTCTAATACACTCTTATGTAGCTTTAGAGAATGTGTCTATTGTGGGTTACATTCAAAGCACATCCCAAATGCACTCATTACAAATGTTACTAAGTTCCTCAGTTTTAAAACTTAATGTTTTTGGATGTTTCTTCTGGTGAACGTGTTTTAAATTTCTCACAGCATAAATAGAATCGAACATTTTATTGTGTTTTGAAAAGGTGATTTAAAGTTGTGGAATTTATACAGCAGATTAGGGCTAAATTTTTCCGATTAAACCGAATAAAATGTATCATTCATTTTTTTTGGACAATATTCCCTTCAGTGCTGGTTATTTATTCGCACCATAGGCGTCGCCTTCCAAATGAAACATCAGCATTACGAGCACACAGGTCTCTAAAATATGTATTGTAAACGACGGCCATTATGTGAAATCAACTTGTGCAGAGGGATAGATAGATAGATATATTTGTCAATAAGAAAAAAAAACATTTCATCTGACTTGGATGGTACTTAGCGAAACACGAACTGAAATGGAAATTTTCTTAAAATTCTAAAATACAGCTAAGTGTACAGATATAGTTTCATAATAGTTTATGGTGTCAAGCTTAAAATTAATAAATTTGTCTCATCCAAGTGTGCAAGCTTTCACGGCCGGCATTGTTCCAAGTCTTCATGGTTTCCAGGCTTGTAGGCCGTGGTCCGGTGGTATTTCTACCTGACGTTCGTCTACAACTGCGGTAGACGTTCTCAAAGGCGATGTGGCAGCGGTCGAAGTGTCCTCCTTGGCGGCTCACAGGTCAGTGTGTCGGTGACTGGTGTTCTCCCTTCTTTTATACCTAGTGCCAGTGTGTTCTCTGTTCGGTCGTAGTCCGTCTCTCTGTCATTGGTCTACTGCGCAGTGTGTAGTGGTGGGGATGAGTTCTCTACTCGGTCGTATCCCGTCCTTGTACGATTGGTCATTGGTTTTGTATGTCGGAATGCTGGTGTCCACCACTACACACTGCGCAGTTGACCAATGACAGAGACGGACTACGACCGAACAGAGAACACACTGGCACTAGGTATAAAAGAAGGGAGAGCACCAGTCACCGACACACTGACCTGTGAGCCGCCAAGGAGGACACTTCGACCGCTGCCACATCGCCTTTGAGAACGTCTACCGCAGTTGTAGACGAACGTCAGGTAGAAATACCACCGGACCACGGCCTACAAGCCCGGAAACCATGAAAATTTGTCTCAGTCAGTCGTCGAGCAGTGAATTTCGATCGTGCAGTCAACACACACAATTCAATAAAATCACATTATGAGTTTTAGTATTCGGAAAGTAACTTTTTCAGATTATGTTAACTGTACCATAAAACAGGATTTTGTGGTTGTTTTTACTGGCGATAAGAAAACTGCGATTGGTAAAACTTGAAAAAGAGTATTAATTCCTACCTTTTCTTTATCCTTGAATATTGTTTTTATTATTATAACATAATGTTGTCAAAGTTCACAGCGTGTCCTGTTCTTGACCCATTTCCTGAACGCCTTTTGAAGAATGTTTCCCATGTGAGCTGCTGTGTTGAATTTGCTTTGATGTTTTGATGGAAAATATTTTCTTTTGGTGGTAAACATTCTAATACTAGAAAGGCTGACTTTGCAAAATGTAAATACCGCTCTTGTGACATTCTCAGTTAAAAGGAAATTTTACGACCGCGGAATATACGTTGTATTTTATTTAGCACAATTAACTATAATGGTGTTATTCTATTCTAAATGTAAAAAGAACGGTCGTAGTGCCAGACTCTCTGCCGACAAACTAGTGTATTTGCTAATACATTATTGTATTATGGCATTTAATTATACATTATTGTATTAAAATTAAAAAAGTCGGTTGTACAATTTATGAAAATTAGCGCATCACGAATTTCAACCAGACGTTGATAAATTGACTTCCAGCAATTGGAATAGGGAGATGAAATCATTTTAAGGGGCATATTAAGAGGCTAAATTTGTTTTAGTTTGTAAACCTATTTAAGTTCACATACAGGGTGCTGATTCGCTTTGCGGGTAATAGGGATTTAACCCGTAAAATCAAACATTTGCGATTTCCTGCGTTCCTAATTATTTTACGAAAAATATCTTCGAATAAAAATTGAAGAACATAAAATTCTGCATCATTAAACAAAATTAATTTTGCATGCTTTGTAACGGCAGAAATTTGATATGAAAATGTCAAAATTACCTCAAAAACAGACAGCGATAGCCATGGAACTTGAACAAAATGATGACGTTTTTGAGGTAATTTTGACTTTTTCATATCAAATTTCTGCCGTTACAAAGCATGCAAAATTAATTTTTTTAATGATTTAGATGCAGAATTTTATGTTCTAAAACTTTTAATCGAAGATATTTTTCCTAAAATAATTAGGGAAGCAGGAAATCGCAAATGTTTGATTTTACGGGTTAAATCCCTATTACCCGCAAAGCGATTCAGCACCCTGTATGTGAACTTAAATAGGTTTACAAACTAAAACAAATTTAGCCTCTTAATATGCCCTTTAAAATGATTTCATCTCCCTATTCCAATTGCTGGAAGTCAATTTATCAACGTATGGTTGAAATTCGTTATGTGCTAATTTTCATAAATTGTACAACCGACTTTTTTAATTTTAAATAATTTCATTTTAAATTTTAGATTGAGTCCAAAAAAATCTTTAACCCCTAAGCGCACCCCTTAAAACGCTACGATTACACCAATTTTTAATAGTCTTCGTGCGGTGACGGAATTCAATTAGGGTTGCCAGATCAAAAACCAAGATTTTCGGGACATTTCTAAGGCGAAGGCAATTTATTTCAGGGGGGAGGGGAGTTATCGTGAAAAAAATGTTTTATTATTTTACTATTTTTTGTATTTATCATTAGACTTGTCTACTTTTATTCATTTATCACACACCAATAAACTGTGAGATGTGGTACTCGCTTCTGAGTGTGTAAATCTCGCATAATTTCGTGTGAATTTTTAATAACTCATTTTATTGTTCACAATTTGTCTTTACCGACATAGGGTAAGTCCGAAGAATACAATTAAATACAAGTAAAAATATATATAATATGTACAGAAATTACAGATAGTGCTAAATAAATACTACTTAGCATGTAACTTAATAGTGTCGTTTCTTGCGATCGCGAGCACGAATTCGTTGAACTTATGCATTTCCGGGATAGAAAATTTAAATTTCGGGACACGGGACAAAGCAACGAATTCCGGGACATTCCCGGAAATCCCGGCCATTTGGTAACCCTAAATTCAATAGACCTTAAACGTGTCTATAGTATACATTCTATTTTGAAAAATATCGTCTATGATTTAAAGTGATATTAATTTTTTCTTTATTTTGTTTCAGGTGAGTGTTTATATGGTGTCTTCATTTTGAATTGTCGCTGTCAGAAAATGTGTAAGTTATTTTTTTTTGTTACTAACACAGTATTTGGTTATGGTTAAGGAATGCAATCTCGAGTCGAGGTTGGCAATTCGAGATCTCGCGAGATCAGTCTGGGTTCGAGATTGGCAATTCGAGATCTCGCGAGATTGTCTGGCGAGATCTCGATAAATCTCGACAATATCGAGATTTCGCCTACTTTTAAAAAGAACGTATTATTTTGTATCTAAAATACTTAAACTTAATGAAAACTACTTACTTGGGACAGTGTGACTGTGTCACTGTGTACGTGTGTAATTTATTGCGTAGTGCACTGTGCAGATGATTATTATGCATTACTTTCCTTAAATAAACGTTGATTTTTTTGTCCCAAGATTCAATTAAAGTTTTGTTTTATTTTCAAAATATAACAGCAATACCCCAACTCACACAGCACTTACTATTAGTAACGTTCACGAACGTTTGGTTTGAATTGTTCTTAGACATATTCAGTATTCACTTAACTTTGAAATTTGTTAGCCATCTAATGCTTGTTATAAGTTAAATAACTGTCCATTTTACTCAAGAAAACAATAATTAAAATAATATATGCAGAGAAACAAACAGAACCAATTATCGCGACTGTCAAAAACTATTACGTATAAGTTTTTTTTCAAGCGCGTTCGTTCTTGAAATCTCGTTCGAGATCTCGACCATATCGGGTCGAGATGTCGAACGAGATTTCAAAAACGAGATTGCCTGCCCACGAGATTAAATCTCGAAAAATGGCTCGAGATCTCGCGAGATCGAGATTGCATTTCCTAGTTATGGTGTAGGTACATTAAATTCTGATTTTACATTAATTATCCAGACAGTGTTCACCGACCGACCTATAAATTTTGCCAGTTCTTATAAAACTTGTGTACTTCTAGATGCAACCATAGACACAATATATAAGTTTTTCAATATTTGTGATGCAATCCCAGATTGCATCCCGGAAAACATTCAACAGCCAACAAAATATATTCTAGTCGGCGCCTGTGCGACAAGGTAAAACTTACATCAGGGTGGTAGTGTCCTTCAACTCGGCTTTGAGTAATATTTGTTAGTGGAATCGATCGATAAAGCGATGTGATTTAGTTATAAGTTCATCATCGACTCTCGTCATTCCTTCTTGCAGTTTGCGATGTGTCAACATCGAATTCAGTGCACGCATTAGATTTGTGTCTTATTTTCTGTGGACGGATTTATTAGCAAATATAGATTCGGATGAAGTAGGCGATGAATGAGAAACTAAGAAAGTGTGTGTTTGAATAACATCACGTACCTATATACTTTTTCCTCTTTTTAGTTGGCAGGGTCTTTATAGTGTGACGATTAAGGACCAAAAATATTGATCAAATTTCGGTAAATTCGTTCTTCTAAATACTAACACGTGAATATTTTAAGAGATAGTTGTTTTATTTTTTTAAGTTGGTACAGATTTCTCAGCTTTGAAAATATGACATTTATTGATGGATAGAAAAACGTTATCTACTGAATCTTATAAACTGTAAGTTTATTTTGTGAGCCAAAATGAAGTAAGTGTCAATTTTATATATCAATTGACAGTATTTATATCTCTTGAGGAAACTTCTAGTCAGAAACATTGACGGAGCTAGACATTTTTCTGGGAGGGACACAAGTTTTCTTGTCAGTTATGACATCCTAGCTGCTAACACTATCTTGTTTGGGTACTGTATAATATATACAGGTGAACATCGGTAAAAGAATAAAAAAATAGATTTCCGAACAAAATTTCTGATTTCCTAGAAAATTTCCGGACTTTTCTTCATTTGTCTTTCGGCGTGAACATTTTTATAAGATGCTTTTGAATCTAGACGAAATCTTTCGCGGAATCGTAAGCCGATAAAAAATTTGATGTCTAATGATAAAGTGTTAACCGTTGTATTTCTATTAATATTACAAAGTGTCAAAAATCTGGACATGTCCGGAAAAGACCTGACGTATAGCAAGTTGGCAACCCTAGGTGAGGCAAATGCATTTTTTTTCATGTCAGGAGGACAAGTATCAGGAAAAATACGTAGTTTATAATTTTAATGGGGGGGAGTCTAACGTATCCCTAGATCAGCTAATGAATTTTAGAGTAGCCTTAATCTAAATATTTTTGTTAGGAAACTTATCAAGAAATTTATATTATTAGTTCAAGGTTCACATTTTAATATGTTGTTACGGCGACTTTTTTAAGCATATATTTCATTTTGCAGAACAAAATGTCGGTATTAACTATTAACCCCCTTGCAGAACGATATAAATATCTAGGCGAGCAAGTTTCCCTCAAAGAGAGGGGGTTAATACCGACATTTTGTTCTGCAAATTGAAAAATATGCTTAAAACAGTCGCCGTAACAACATATTAAAATTTGAACCTTGAACTAATAATATAAATTTCGTCGGGTGCATGACACGTTTAGGGTGATCTGCCACCCCTTTAATACTGACCAATCAAACTGCAAATATTATAATGGCATTATTGGGTCACCGACAAGCTATACAAACAATTTCAGCCTTGAAGCAATAATAATTGTGACCATTTTTTTATTACATGTTGGGGGCGGTCTGCATCCCTCCCATACCGCTAAATAGCAAAATCCCTTACTCAGGGCACTTTAATATGCCTCCCTCAACATCTTCACAAAAATAAGACCTTAAATAAATAACACCAAAAAATTGTTACTAGCTCTCGGTCTAAAAGTACATGGAATGCTATATCGATAAAAAATGTACTTATACGAATTGTAACTCTGAATATTTTCATGATAATTTATTAGTAGAATTTTTAATTTTGTGTTGGTATTTGGAGATAAAAAATAATTAGTATTCTGTTTAAATAAGAAACATGTGTTAGGTTTTGGTCGGAATAGATTTTTAAGTAGCTTTTTGTTAGACTCTGTGCAAGCTCGTATAGGAAGCACAAATCTCACGTGTCAGATCGGCTCAACGGATCGCGTTGATATATACTTTCCTTGCCGCTGCAAGACGAGCTTACTCACGATCGACCGTCCGTGACGAAACTCCCGTAGGAGAGGATCACAACCAGATAAAGGAAACCTCCAAAGCTATACTATTTACTGTTCTACAAGGAATGCACTAAATGTGTCTATGAAAGAAGTGACAAATTACATAAATCTTTTATTGGCTGTCTGCATTGGTAACTATGATGACATTGTCTTAGATTTATTATTCCAGATTTTTGGTATAATCTGATTGGTGGTTCATTTGGATATTTTCGCTATAGTGTCGAACATAAGCGACTAGGCTCTGCAGTCAGGTTCCATTCTGATTGGTCGAATATCCCATCTTGATGTCTTTTGACACACCCACACACACCTGCATGTAACAACTAACTAATGAACTCTGTATATAATATGGATAGTTGATAGCGATTAAAAATGGGTTTTGTAAAATTGTATGTGGAGAATGTTCAAATACATATTCTTCAAGACAGGCATTAATGTTCACAAAATTAGAATGAAAACTTCAGGCTTGTAATCTAATTCTTTCTATAAAAGTCGATCAATTTTTTGACATTTCAAAATGAAACCTAATTTAATATTATTATTTGGAGATATTTAGGATGCCCAAAATTTATACAATAACAGTGTTCTTGAGAAATTGGAATAGAAAAATAAATTTTTATTGAGTTTTATTTTGAAATGTCAGAAAATTGATCGACTTTTATAGAAAGAATTGGATTACAGCCTTACCTGAAGTTTTTATTCTAATTTTGTGAACATTAATGCCTGTCTTGAAGAATATGTGTTTGAACATTGTCCACATACAAAACTCATTTTTAATCGCTATCGTGTGTGTGTTTTTTAAAGACCACCAACAGCTAAGGTTATTTCGGCCTAGCACCAAATTCATATTTTCAAATCATTATTATTTTTTTAACAATAAATTGAAAATCCAATTGACACTTTTACCAGCTCTCGAGCTAGAGCCCGGAAACTGGGGACTTGTAATCGAGGAACAATAGCAACGCCATGTAAACAACAGCAAGCTACACGCTAGGCTATTCTCAAACCCAGTGAAATTATTTGTTATAGTCTGATGAAAAATAAACTCTTTGGCAAGAAATTTGTACTTGTTTAATTCTGTTTTGAGGAAAATTGTGAGGATTATTTTGAATGTTAAAAAGAGAATCCTAGAGATTTTTTGAACATCCGTTTATTTCTCCTCTGCTACCCATCTGACAACACAGATGATGTCATGAAATGTTCATAAAGTGACTGAATATAGGTTGAATGCAATATTCGATACACATAACGGAAGATATTTTAATTATGTATTTGATAGCCTTTTGTCATATTGTATTACTCACATTGTGCAAGCAGCAAGACACCGTCGGGACGCCTGTTAAAACGACACGGCCTCAACGGTAATGTGAGAACATGATAGTTATTTTATGCCAACCATAAAACGTATCTAAACTAATATTATATAATTGGTAAATTCTGCACTTTGTACAATAGAAGCACTACTGGATATCGATCAATGTGTTCGTATATATAGTAATGAGCCTACAAAGTCCACATCATGAGAGAGTAATGTTTTTAATGATTTATACAGAAGTTAATAACTTTAATAAAAATAAACTAAATCGTAACTTAGTCTGTAATTGTAAAGTTCTAAGGACTAGAAGAGCGAATTTTCCGTTTTCATAATTTTTTTCCTGTTTTTCAAATTTCAATCTATCTATATCTATTTGTTTGGTTGAACGCGCTTATCTCAGGAACTACCTGTCCGATTTGAAAAATTTTTTTTTGTTAGATAGCCCATTTATTGAGGAAGGCTAGGCTATATAATAATATTCAAGCGAATGAGCGAAGCGAGTGAGTAGTGTATTGCACCTGGGCTTTCTTAGCACCCGGGCGAAGCCGGACGGGGCCGCTAGTATAAATTGAAGTTGGAAACCACGTTTATGCTTGAAAGCTTCTTAAAGCTTTTATGTAAGGTTGTATCAGAAAATCGTGTAAAAAATGTAGGACAGATTAATTCTCGGTTTCTATAGTACCTACGACTTTTAACGCTATCCACTTCCAAAGTTCTACTAGAAATCGACCATAAAAGTTCAAAATTTATATGAGTTTCAAAAATACATGAGATTGCTGTGCAGATCACATCTTTAAAACGATGCGTTTATAAAAGAGAAAATTTATTATCAAATCGATTAGAAACAATTCGAGTATAGTAGTAAACAAAGGAAGAACGTTTACGTTAGCTATTCGATCTCCAAGAATTAAGATCGAGAAGATAAGCTGAAATAACTGCAACTGTTTCGAATAGAATCGATAGGGAGAAAAAAAAACTGTAAAAATCTTCATAACCATTTTTTTCCGTACCACTCGTCTTGAAACGAAAAATCCACAACTCGCTCCCTTACAAATATCCGTTATGAAATATTAATTACGAAATTCATTAAAAAGTTTTAAATGAAATATTTGAATTATAAATTCTTTATGAATTAACTGAACAGTTCATAAAGAAGTATTTCATTGATTTTTTGACGGTATTGCTTTTAGTCGGTCATTGACCGAACAAATAAAATCCAGACAGATAACCACAAATTGGATGAAGTTAGGAATTTACTGTGTTTATGAAGATAATTACTGAACTAAAGTGTATAGTGTAGTTGTTTTCTAAGCCTATAAAGAAAGCCTTACAACCGCGGAAATGTGATGTGATTTCTTTTATTAGGCTTCATAGAAATATTTCCGTAAACGCGTCAGTATCAAAAATTAAAACTGGACTACTGAAGCAAAAATGAAAAGATATATTTTACAACGGTGCGGTGGATTCATAAAATGATAATCAATAAAAACTGCACACTCTAATCCCAAGCTGGGATAGATTTTATGTGTGTAGTAACTTATAAATTATTATTATTTGTTATTAAATTATATGTAAGGTACCTACATTTAACAAAAACGGTTTGGAGAACCATACATGATAGTCCAAGCGGCAGGTAATAAATGAAGGGGGTTACCTGGAAAGTATTCCGAAGTTAGTGATATTTTGGTGTGTTGTTAGCGGGTACTCTGTGGAGTAGAATCTGAGTTTTTGACCTCGAGGACCCTGTGCTAACGTGGGGGGAGCCGAAAAACCACGAAATTTTACCACCATTTTTGCTTTTTTCGAAATCTCTCAGAAACGGTCGACTTAAGCAATTCTTTCATTATGTAATGTTTTAAAGAGGATTACATTTCCTACAATTTTCATTCCCACAACTTTTCTGTGGTATTAATGGCTGCAGCTTCTTGAAAATCACTTGCTCCGCTTTTTGTAACCTTGGTAACCAATGGTTAAAATGTAATGTTCTTTTCAATAGTTTTATTTATTTTCTTCTTCATCGAACTTTAAATTGAAAATACACATGTTACACATTGGTTACCAAGGTTACAAAAAGCGGAGCGGGTGATTTTCAAGAAGATGCAGCGCGCTTACAATTAGTACCACAGAAAAGTTGTGCGAATGAAAATTGTTGGAAATGTAATCCTCTTTAAAACATTACATATTGAAAGAATTGCTTAAGTCGACCGTTTCTGAGAGATTTCGAAAAAAGCAAAAAAGGTGGTAAACTTTCGTGGTTTTTCGGCTTCTCCCACGTTAGCACAGGGTCCTCGAGGTCGAAAACTCAGATTCTACTCTACAGAGTACCCGCAAACAACACCAAAATATCATTAACTTCGGAATACTTTCCAGGTAACCCCCTTCATTTATTACCTGCCGCTTGGACTATAATATTTATTCAGACTAAAGTGTTATATTAGAAATGGTTTTTTGGGGATAGACTATACTCCGTGCAAAGAATGAATATTTCAGCTAGTATAATAATTATTTACACGATATATTGAAGTAATTTTGTTTTAAGTTTCCGGAGCACAGTGAGTTGAAACTGTCACTCGATCACACTCAAGTTGCTAATTCTGATTTAGAAACATGAATGATTAATGGATGAAGTTTGCAATTTATCAGACAGCTTCACAGCTCAACAGTTAACGCTTTTCTCTGTGTTCGCGTTAACACGTCCTCGTAATTATTACAATACACACATACAGACTGTGACACAAGTTTATTGATAAATACTTTTTCTTTCATGTGAACTTTTATTGATAAAAAAACTATAGTAAGTAATTTCTATAGAATTGTTGAATTCGCGAAATCTTTATTTTCTTGATTGTCTCGTGACTAAAACAGAAAACGTATTCAAAAATGTTCTTTAATTACAACTAGTGATGTGCCGGATCGTTAAAAATGTATATCCGCGGATACGGATCTGAATACGGATATTTGGTCTCAAGATCCGCGAATACGGATACGGATACGGATCTTAACTTTCTTAGAGTACGCGGCGGTAAATACTAAATATTGCACATCGACCTTTGGAAAGAGACTATCTGTTATGGGAAAAAGTTATTGACCACTTTAAGAGTTAACTCTCATAACAGATTGTCTCTTTCCAAAGATCGATGTGCAATATTTACCGCCGCGTACTGTACTCAAATACGATATTAAAAAATAAAAAATAATCTGAATGGAATTTAACTGTTTTTCATTATTATCTAATCACCTATATACATAAAATTTTATCTATGGATTGAAAATTGATAAGGTAAAAGATCCGCCAAAAAACTAACGGATACGGATACGGATCTTTCTTTTCCCTCGGATATCCGCGGATACGGATCGGATACGGATATCCGGCACATCACTAATTACAACATAGAAAGAGAAGACTATATTCAAACGATTCAATTATGAGAACGCCTAGAATGTTTCTAAGGCCCGTATTCATCGAGCCTAGTTAGTTATTTATTTCGTTGATTTATTCACCTGGTAACTATTACTCGGAATAAATAGCAAAAATTCAATTCACCAAACGTAGTTAAGTTTACTGCAGTATAAATCGTTGTATTGTTCAAGAAAATTAATGTAATTATTGGAGAATACAATTTTGCAATAAATCTAGTTGTCCTGGAACATGTCATCTGCGTTATTCATCTGACATTTTCAAATAGGTCTCTTTTGGAAAAAACCATTGGCGTACCATTTTTTTCTTTAAAAATATCAAAGTCAATGCTCGTACGTACGCCACTGCTAAAGCTGAAAATTACGTTTGTACGGAAAAATATGCGCCTTTATTAAACTGGCACTACGTACTAAATATCACTGAAATATCTCAAGCCGTTTCGAAAATATTAATTAATTTGTTTTTTTTTCTCAAATTTTAACACCCTGTATTTTCGTAACGGAACATTTTTGGACTATAGTTTATAAAGCAAACTACCATTAATTTTCCATGTAGAATCACACCCTTAAATATTCGCACATCATTAAGGAACAACCTGTATATTTTTAACTTCCCATTGGAAGTTATTGTAATGGGTCCGAAAATCGAAATCAAAATTTAAAACAAATTTTTATGTTTCAAGGTCACTACACTATTTTTAGAAAGATGTCTGTGTGTGTGTACGTACGTACGTACGTATGTGTCCATTTCTTTCTAAGACGAAATCTCGAGAATGAAAAATGATATCGATTACGTTAGGGTGCCAATCGACGCGTATTAACGTAAATATGATCTGAAAGAAATTTTTTCAAAATCGGTTCAGCCGTTCTTTTTTCTTAACCAAATAGACTCCAAAAAAGTAGATTTTACACAATATCTCGCGAATAAAAAATTATATCGACTTCGTAAGGGTGTCAATCGAGGCGTGTTAACGTCATTTTGATCCGACATAAATTTTATAAAAATCGGTTCAGCCGTTTTTTTTTTATTATTGTTAAAAATAAATAATAATTATGTTTTAATGATTAAAATGATTACTTTTCTGTGTAATATTTAATTTAATTATTATTGTTAAATATTTATCAAACTGGGAAGTTCGTCGTTTGGACCTCAAGGGTCGCACTTTAGTTCTAATAAACGACCCACCTCACGGCTTGTTTTGTTTGTATTTAGAATGTGAAACCATTTTCGTTATTTTATATTGCCACATGCCGCTACACTACGTCTAGCAGATGTGCTCTATTTTTATTATTTTTTTTTTCAAAATGTTGTTTGAGATTGGCGCAAATATGAAAGTTGCTCTGAAGGGGAGCGATTAGTTAAATAACTCTAACGGAGAGTGCGATGACATTTCTAGGAAATACATCACAAAATATCGCTCTGCAAGGATGTACATAAATGCAGAAAATTGCAATAATATATATTTTCTTTTATATTGACATCTAATAATAAAATCAAATGATTAATAATGACGTTTATTAATTGATATATTGCCAGTGGGGTTCTGTTTTCATTGTTGAAATAAGACCATATTTCCACTTGGTTGGTGTTTTCGTGTTTCCGATTTGACGCATTGTATTCTTCTTTCCCGGCATGCTATAAATCTTTCTTAGTCTATTCCGTTGCCGTGAAAAGCCCGGTATTAACTATTTTATACAGTATTTTTTCATTACTGGGAACCTTGAGAAAACATAATAACTAGAGATTTTTTTTGCAAACATTCTGCTGTTTGTTACAGGGAAAAATATTTTTCATGTACTTATGTTTTTGTTTGTACCCTGAGGTAGAATTTTTGTAAGCTCTATTTTGTGTTTTGTTGTGAAAACATTCTAAATAAAATTACATTTCACTGTCAGTAATTCGAAAATTTTCTTTCAGTATCCTAAATGTATTTGCTACTATCTAATAGTGTCTCCTTCTAACTAGAATCTGCGTTAAACGTACGTTCACCCATTGACACGACACAACTGTCAAAATTCATTCATTCTACTGACATAACCTCGTTTTTTTAAACACGTAGTCGTTAATAATTAAAGCAGTTTGTTATGGGATGGTGTCTTGTACTTGACTGGAGTTATAATGAAAGTTATGACTGCAAAAAGTTTAAATTTCCGACTGAGAAAAAAACTAAAATAATACCTAGATATCCTATACCTAATTGATGAAAAGATTTTTTTATTCTTTTAGCTTGCCCTCCCTTGATCTATCGTAAATCGACTTCACAACACTTTTTTAACTTCAAATGGAAAGAACAAACTCAATTTCTAATTATAATTGCTTAAATTATACCTCGACAAACGTCAACGAGGTAAGTTAGGTTAGAATAAACGTCACTGGCTGAATCAAGTTAGGACATTCATTTTTCATAAATTTTTAATTTCAAATAAAAAATTATTTCACACGAAATAGTAAAGTTTTGTAGCCAATAATGTCGGGATTTATTAATTATTTTTATGAAACAGCCATTGTTTTTGTAAGAAATGTGTTTTAAGAGAATAGTAATGAATATTCCGTTAAACCCCATACATTTTTGAATGCCAATCGACTTCACTTTAAATTTCGCGCTCAAATTAGGACCACCTACTTCTGCATGTACGGTATTCGGTACTCTGGTGTCGACAATCTGTCCAGCACCTGCTCTAATCAAGATAATTTCATGTTTCTTTCCAGTAATCCTAAATTTTCCATAGTCCGGCTGTGCCTCCGAACGGAAGACGCCGGATTAATGAGATTCTGCTGTAATAATAATCCTATTATAATTTATAACCCAAATACACTGCACTTAAGTTGTCATTAATTTTATTTTTCCAAAGATATTCCCAGAGTTACTTTTCCTTATGATCTTCAGTTCTTTAAATATAACTATTTTTCGAAAATATAGTTCATTTATTACAAACGTCCAATTTACAAGCTCAAGACAACTGGTTTTTGAAAATAATAATAAATTGAAAATATGAATTGATACTAGATACAGATTACTCCAGTTATAGTTGGCAGCCGTAAAAAAAGAAAACAAAATTTGTTGTTTTGTCTCATATATGTAATACTCCTATATTGCTTGCGCCCGTAAGTGGAAGTATCAGGCCGCAAGTGGGATAGCAAATGACTGTTTCTATCTTTGTCGAGAAATCCATCTCGTTGTGCGCAAGCGTTGCGCCATTCGATTCACATTGTTTCCATAGCAATTTCGGAAATATTATTATCATTACTAGGGCATAGAACCCGGTTTTTCCCGGTTCCGAGAAGCAAAATAAAAACCGGTTCCTAAATATAAAAGCCCGGGTAATTCGGTTCTTGCAAAAAACTGATTATTTGATAAGTATATGTAATTAAAATACTTAAAAAGACTATTGTTCTTAAAATAAATAATTCTTTGATATGGAATTTATTGTTTAATTTACGATCTTTCCCTTGTATCTTGTTCGTAATGATCAAAACTCTAAAATAAACAATATTAAAAATAATCTGCTAACTGTTTTATAGCTAGGAACCAATAAAACCGAAAGAACCGGGTACCCGGTTCTGATATAAGTTCAGATTCGAAAGAACCGGTTCTCAAAATATGGCCGGTTCTCGATGCCCTAATCATTACTAACCTTGTTATTATCATAGATCAATTCATATTATAAATTGTTCATGCGCATAAGACTCGACGTCTTGCGAGAGAGACAGACATATAATATATGTCTGCACCGTAGGCTTTTCGTCCGACTTCAGACCCCGGCTAGCAATATAGGAGTAAGTTATATTACATATATGTTTTGTCTACTCAGAGACTTTAAAGAAGAAAGAAATTCCACGTGTGATTTGTTTCTGAAATAAATTGTTGTGATGTGGAAGTATTACGTGCTATAAATTATTAGACCGATGCACAATCTATTAAAAGGCGTCAAATCGTTTTATAAGTGGACTTTTTGAACTCACAGTTGTGGTGCGTCCGACAATATATTTTATGTCCCAAACAAACAATTGGAAGGGTCGGTAACACAAACTGTGCCGGGTGATCGCCTTCGACTTGACTTTAGTTTCGAAATTAAACCTCTCACCATGATATATCTGTGGCCAAAATATAAAACCGCTTAAGTAGAATATGGTATTTTTTTCTGATCAAATAGGATTTCTTCTAATTCTATTTTAGTAGTTCCAGAGATAAGAATAGATTTATTAGCCCCCCGCAAAAAAATTTCTCCCCCTGCTCCCCGCGTGAATCTCTCCCCCTGCGTAGCTTTCTATTAGTGGAAGAGTTTTTAGAATAGGTTCAGTATAGTTCCAGAGATAAGAATTTATAATTTATTACCCCCCCCCGCGAGAATCAAAATAATATATTGCCCATATCACTCAGGGATAGTGGAGCTTTCTATTAGTGAAAGAATTTTTAGAATCGGTTCAGTAGTTCCAGAGATTACTTTTTTCACTCGGGCGAAGCCGGTTTTTTTTAGACAAAAAGTTGCCTATGTTTGTTCCTCAGGATGCAATCTATCTTCTTGCTAAATTTTATCGAAATCTGTTCAGCGGTTTAGGCGTGAAAAGGTAAACAGACAGACAGAGTGACAGACAGAGTTACTTTCGCATTTATAATATTAGTAAGGATGAACGAAATCATTGCAGCCACTTTCAAGGAATTTGCAGTTTTCTATCAAGTAAACTGTCCTTATTTCAAAGAGTAGGGAGAAAATAAAGAAAAACCCTTAAAATCCCCTAAAATTTGTTTTTGATTTGTTGTCTCCGCACATATAGCGACGGATGAATGGACATCTAAAACTCGCTTTTTCGGTATAACCATGAAATGTCTAAATCGATTGAAACCTATTACTTATTTTAGTCCTATGTCGTTCAAAAGTAAAAATGTTTGAACGTGCGTAACATGGCGAGAAAAGGCTATGATTTCCTTTTTCCTTAACATTTTATGTGTCTGGCACATGGAATTAATGGGATTGAAAATGGTGGTTTAAAAAAAACAAACACTAAACAAAGATAAGATACATTAAGCAAAAATAAGTACAAACGTGAGTTCTGAAAGAAAGTAGAACCTGGGAAGCCGTTAATAAGACAACGGTCGTTAGGTGCTTCTATAGTTCGGTAGAGTGCCCGCGGTGAGAGATGAAGCCAGGGACGTCATCAATAATATGCTAGTGAACGCCTGCTTGCCTGCAGACAGTGCCGTGTACACAAAATTGCACATTGGGTTTTATGACGTTAGGTACAATTTTGGCAAACTGCTATTCATGACAATAAACAGCCAATAGCAAGAAGGCGGGCGCAATGCATTCACGTTACCATGACGCGGTGGCTTCAGCTTTCGCCGCGCGAGGTCTAAGACACAGTCATCTAAATTTAACCATACTCAATTCCACTCAATAGTAGACAATTGTTCTTACACTCAATGAGCCACGTGTGCCCTCTTCCTCTTGCACCCGCTTCAGAGGATATTGCTTTGTAGACTATGCGGCGACATCTCTACTGCGCATGTTCACAAAAGGAGGAAAGATGCCATTATTTTTATTAAACGTTTTTATTTAGCTTGACCCCGTACATTTGTTTGTTACTATCTTTTGTTTCAAATCTTGCGACAGCTTTTTCAACTACTTCTACTTGATCGATTCTTATGAAACTTTGCACACACATTGAGTTCCCGTGACAATACAATGTTATGATAATTTCAACTTGGTAACGAGGGTCTGATGATGGAATCAGGAGGTGGACAGTTGAAAGGTTGAGGAGTTTGCATAATGATATACGGGCCAGATATCAAACTAGAGACTATAGAAAATAAAAATAGGTAAAAAAACTTTTAAGTTAAACGGTTTTTGTTTTAAATCATCAGCTGTACCAAACACTGATTAAAACACAAACCAAGGGGCACTTTGTGTCGCTGCGTCAGCAGAATAAGTAATAAAAACGTGGGGCGCATAAAAATCTGTATAACGACTGTATAATTATTAAACAAGAACGGCTTGTCTAGAAAGATGTGTTTCCAAGCCCACCAACAGAAATATTTCAAATGCGCCCCCATCGTTTTTATTACTTATTCCGCTGACGCAGCGACACAAAGTGCCCCTTGGTTTATGTTCTAATTATTTTCTAGTTTTTGGTACAGCTGATGATTTAAAATAAAACCGTTTAACTTAAAAGTTTTTTTACCTATTTTTTTCTATCGTATATGCTAGTTGAAAGTTGAAACTGAATTATTTTATTTATTGTAGATTATAGACGCTCTACAATTCGATATCACAATCATATTAATTAAAATTTTTTTGTCAATGTAATTGTAACTTTATGATTTGTGCACTATCGATCGTCCTAATTACACCACCTTTTTCCCGTAATTAGTATGATTGTGAACTAGGGGATCGATGTGCCAGTATTAATTATTACATGTTGAATTGTTTGTGTGTACCTTATAACAATTAGGGATCTAGGTATATAAATATTGTTACGGATCATCCTGTATATACGCGGTAGGCAAGAATTCTGAGAAACGGGGTGTGCTTACTTAACAACTAATAACCGCGCGAAGGTTCTAGAGAAATCGAGGAGGCACTGGACTTACGCCGCGCGGCCTATGTAAGCGGTGAGTCACACGATCAGTCAGTCAGTGTGTAGATTATACTGTGACAGTGTTGAACAGCGAATATAGTGCGAAATAAATCTGATATAAATAGTTCCGTGATATGAATACGCCTGATAAAATAAATATTAGTGTAGTTAATTGTATATCGCTAAGTGTTAATTACTGCTTAGTTATTGTTTACTTGTGTTGATTGTTAGAACTGACTTTTCGTTGTTGCATTCATTATTATTGTGTTTTTAATTATTGTAAATAAATATTTATTCCGCCAACTCAGAAAACAGTTTTGTAACAATATGAATCTTTTTAATATCTGTAAGACATAAAAAAATTTTCGCTTCAAATTTGCCACTCCTAAAATCTGCCGCCCTAGGCTCCAGTCTACTCAGCTTGCTGGTAAATCCGCGACAGTGCCTGAGTAAATAAACAAAATTACAGTTTTATTTACGAATATGTATAATTTATGCGGTTCAGAAAAAAAACTGTGAAGTTAAGTGATGACGTGTACCAAAATAAATAGAGCCGACTTTCCCCAACAATTCAGACGACGCCCGTTGCCATAGCAACGCTGTGTCTCGGTCTTCCCGCGG
This sequence comes from Mongoloraphidia duomilia, assembly GCA_039654895.1. NCBI lineage: Eukaryota > Metazoa > Arthropoda > Insecta > Raphidioptera > Raphidiidae > Mongoloraphidia > Mongoloraphidia duomilia. The sequence continues at coordinate 1,059,999 of CM077517.1, forward strand.
TGTACACAATATGCGATCCTCCCTGCTGCATTTCCATCAGGGTTGACCAGACGCTCAATGAATTTAACTTTGCTTTTTTAGTTATAATATTTATGAAAATAATAATTTAAAAATAATGTTTTTCTTTATAAAACTGTACGACATAGTTTTATAAAGAAAAACATTATTTTTAAATTATTATTTTCATAAATATTATAACTAAAAATAATTAATTATTGAAGTGAAAACTTCCTTAGGCGCGTTAAGCACTTTTTGCCTGTGTAATGAAATAACGTGAAGCGTTCGCAAAAAACTGTAAGAACTCGCAACCTGACCGTTCGCAAGCTGACCTTAAGAATTCGCAACATACTTATATTAAAGCGCAGTTGGTTACGTCTTTGCGTTCCTGATGGCAGCGTAGAATTTTTGGCGTTTTTTTCTAAATTCTACATGATATTTATTTATATATTTTTTTATCTTTGTTATATTCTTTCTTTGACAATAATTATAATTTTTTGAAACCAAGGTGTAATTATTTAAAAATACAATTCTATAGTATTTTAGTAATAAATTATTTTTAGTTCATAAATGCGCTATAATAGATGACACCAAAAATTAGAAAATCTGAAGTTTTCACTACTGTCGTGTGGTCATAAGCACAAGCCCATTTTTTTTGTAAACCTTGCATTTTTATTAATTTAGTCTTGTTAATACTTGCTCCAAGCCTGTTACGACTTACCTATGCTTACCTTAAACTGGAGGTAAATATTAACAACGTATCTTTCCGTTTGGACACAACGCACTTGAATCTATCAAAACAGTCGAAATTAAGTATTCTATTGTTAGTTTTTGCAATATAATAGTGTAGCAAACCCCAAGATGTTACGCTACTGGCTCCAATAGAAACCACGAGAAAGAAAGGTCACAGTAGTAAAGCGTGGAATGGTATCGAAGATTCCAGACAACGCTAGAGGATACGAGGACGCACTGAGCGTACACCGCACGCAGGTATATAAACAGGAGTGTGTCGTGTTGAAGGGGTCAGTGAATGATGAGTCGTGCCATCAGTCAGTACAATGAAATAAATATTGATCAGTCAACGGGAATCAGTCAGTGTGGATTGTACTGTGACAGTGTTGAACAGCGAAATAAATCTGATATAAATACCGTGTAATTGTATATAGTTAAGTGTTATTTAAGTGGATCGTTTAGTTCAATAATTACCGTTTAAGTTTTTGTATTGTTAGAATAGACTTCTCGTTGTTGCAATTATTGCTATTATATTTTTAATTATTGTAAATAAATATTTATTCCGCCAACTCAGAAAACAGTTTTGTAACAATAGTTTTGCTTAAAAATGTTACAACTAGCCCCCTCCTCCCCTACTATGTTTTAGTGAAATTATTCTTTATTCGTATGGCGGAATCCGAAAACTACGAAATCGTTAGGCCAGACTGAAAAGACAAGGGGATGTGATTCTTCGTGTTACACTGTGTAACCCTAATCCATCCCCGTTATGTTCGCATATAATATGATAGTTTCTTTGCAATGTTACGTAATATGTAACAAAGACATCACAACTTGCTAATTCTGTGTTCATAATATTAGAATGTCTAAAGCAATATATGTTTGTGTGTGTGTGTGTTTAATAATATCTGCTGCTAATGTGTAAACACTTTGTAACAGCCAACAGGGATTCTGTTACGTTTCGTTTGGCTCTAATATTTAGTTATATCTACCTTCCAGAGAAGTATTGTAACATATAGGTATGTATAGATTCATTATGTGTGGCGAAAGGACCGAGTCAAAATATAGGTAGATTTACCCTGCTGCGATGTAGCTTAGTGGTACAGCACTAGACTCGCATTGGGAAGGTACTGGGTTCGAATCCCGGCGGGGGCAGATGTGGCTAGGACTTTTTCCTACTGCCTCACGCCGAGAAACGGTAATTCCTGTACCGGCCATCTTGTTTGAGGGTTTCCATGGTTTCCCTCAATAGTTCCAGATGAATATCGAAATGGTTCCTTATTCAAGGCCATGGCCGATTACCTGTCAAACTCATATGCTCCCAAAGTTGTCTACTTTATCCTAATGTCCTATAATTCCTTCATTCGCACATTGCTATTAATTAAGTTGAAGTATAAAAATGTATAAAACGGGAAGTGGTAAAAATGGAAAATAGTAATGGTGCGAATGGCGTCTGTTATGACATAATGTCGAGAAACGGACGTTAAACGCATTATTATTAATATAGGTAGATTTCTTTTTGTACCTAATCTAGGTAAAAGTAGATGGTTAAGATTAACGGACATTTCGCTCATGGTCCATGGACTATCTGCAATTAGTGGCACAATTCAAAAATAGTCTCAAGTTTGTATTAATTGTTTGCTACTGCTGTCCCGTTGCAAAGAATAAATCAAATAACATTTTTAACTTCCCTTTGGAAGTTATTGTAATGGGTCCGAAAATCGAAATCAAAATGTATAACAAATTTTTATGTTTCAAGGTCACTACACTATTTTTAGAAAGATCTCTCTCTCTCTCTCTCTCTGTGTGTGTATGTACGTATGTAAGTAGGTACGTACGTATGTGCCCATTTCTTTCTAAGACGAAATCTCGAGAATGAAAAATGATATCGACTACGTTAGGGTGCCAATCGACGCGTATTAACGTAAATATGATCTGAAAGAAATTTTTTGAAAATCGGTTCAGCCGTTCTTTTTTCTTAACCAAATAGACTCCAAAAAAGTAGATTTTACACAATATCTCGCGAATAAAAAATTATATCGACTTCGTAAGGGTGTCAATCGAGGCGTGTTAACGTCATTTTGATCCGACATAAATTTTATAAAAATTGGTTCAGCCGTTTTTTTTTTTTTAATTATTGTTAAAAATAAATAATAATAAATACAAATTTAACACGTAAGCCGTGACCAAATACATAATTAGATGAATGCTTACGTGTTAAATTTGTATTTATTGTGTATATGTGTTATAATCCAACCTCAGATTATGTGTTGTTCCAATTAATTTGCCTCGATATTTGATAGAAATTCTATCTTGTCTTGGTGTTATTAAAAATGGATACTTCATCTTTGTATTCACCTGTTGTATTTACTTTACATGTTGAGTGTTTGTAGTCTAGCAGTGGTGTTGGAATATTGACTCTCGCATGTAGTGGTTTTTCGTGACAGAATGCTTTAAAGGGAGAAAGTCGATCGTTTGAAAATGTGTCACTGTGTGAGTAATGTCAACTCAGTCCGCCGCGATAGTGGAAAGTTTAGGGTTAAAATCCCTACGGTGACATAGGTTTGAATTAATGAATTTTTCCTGACTACAGTGTTGTGTTACGTCATTGTTCTTACAGCAGGTGTCTTCATATACTGTTTGCAGTCATTATGCATTCATCTAATAAATAATAATTATGTTTTTATGATTAAAATGATTACTTTTCTGTGTAATATCTAATTTAATTATTATTATTAAATATTTATCAAACTGGGAAGTTCGTCGTGTGGACCTCAAGGGTCACTTTAGTGCTAATAAACGACCCACCTCACGGCTTGTTATAATTTTTTTTAATACAATAGAACAAATTAGTCAGACTGATCGTAATTCTTTCTGTATAACAATTAAATTATTAGTGTCCAACTTTAATTTGTAATTTTTTTTTTAAATGTGTTGTCACATAGTATCAAATAATATAAAATATAATTACAGGATTTGGTACCGTGACGTTTGTAGTGAGTTCCGGCAATAAACGGTCAGTCATGACTCATGATGACCGACCAAAGCTAATAAAGGATAAGACTTCAGCTCCTGTGTTGCCACGTTTGGCTCGTTTTTAATTAATAACTGCTGGACTTGTCGTCGAACATTGCTCTGTCTTAAAATTGTGTTTTAAAGACCACCAACAGCTAAGGTTATTTGGGCCTAGCACCAATTCATATTTTCAATTCATTATTATTATTGAAAATCCAATTGACACTTTTACCAGCTCTCGGGCTAGAACCCGGGAACTGGGAACTTGTAATAGAGGAACCATACCAACGCCATGTAAACAACAGCATTGCTACACGCTCGGCTATTCTCAAGCCCGCCCTGTCTTAAGAGGACATCTATTTAGAAGGGAAGAAAATGAATAATAATGTTTGTTTACTATTAAAAGAAATTGCCATTCTGGTTATATATTATAACCTGCGTGGCCCAGCTTCACCAGGAGAGTAATTTAATATATAGCCTTAGTTACACGGGCTAACTTCTAACGTAAATCGCAGGAAGGGAGCGACGTAACGAACTGAAAATAGTCACATTCATCCGGATTTGCCAAGTGCACAATAAACTGTGTAAATGTCATGACGCCCAGGGCTCACCGTTGCAGGAGAAAAAAATCGTAAAATTAAAAAAAAAGTTTTTTTTATTTTTATTTTTACGAGATGGCCTTTGCTTTGACCAGCAATTAGCCAGTGCGGGTTTGAAAGTTTGACAAGTAAAAACCATATAAGCGACGCGATAGAACACAACATAAATGACAGGGCTTGAGAATAGCCGAGAGTGTAGCGACGCTGTTGTTTACATGGCGTTGCTATGGTTCCTCTATTACAAGTCCCCAGTTCTCGGGTTTTAGCCCGAGAGCTGGTAAAAGTGTCAATTGGATTTTCAATTTATTATTAAAAAAAAAAATAAATAAATAAATAATGAATTGAAAATATGAATTGGTGCTAGGCCCAAATAACCTTAGCTGTTGGTGGTCTTTAAAACACAATTAAATCAATTAACATAAATGATAGGAACACAAGAGGGAAGAAACGTAAGGATGTTAAGATAGGGGGCATGGAATAGCCTCGGGCCATGTTCAAATCCGTTGGATATTAAGTAAACCTATATAGAAAAATCACGCTAAATCGAGTCCGATCATTGGCATGTCTGTATCTCGTGTAAAAATTAAATTGTGTTTTAAAGACCACCAACAACTAAGGTAATTTGGGCGTAGCATCAAATCATATTTTCGATTCATATTTTTTTTTAATAATAAATTGAAAATCCAATTGACACTTTGACCAGCTCTCGGGCTAGAACGCGGCAACTGGGGACTTGTAATAGGGGAACTATAGCAACGCCATGTAAACAACAGCACTGTTACACGCTCGGCCATTCGCAAGCCCTGTATCTCGAGTAGTTTAGGAATTAGGAGATATAGGCGTTTTAAGCTACTTTAATTTTAGACATTTTAAACCGTCATGATTTCTAAAATAAAGGAGATCTTGAAATCTGAAAGGAAAAAAGAATGCAATCAATTTAGTAAGAATAATTAAGAGCACTGTGGTTTAATTTAATAATAAAGAGTCTAGTCTAACCACAATATTTTTATTAAAGAATGTACATTTCAAGAGCTATGCTCCCATCTTCAGCAAATACTAAACTCTATTCCTGAAGATTGGAGCATAGCTCTTGAAATGTACATTCATTAATAAAATTATTGTGGTTAGACGTGACTAAACTCTTTATTATCAATCAATTTAGTGTGAATAATTGTGAAATGTCTAAATTAAAACGTTTTGAAATGTTTGGTAACAGATTAGTTTTATGACGAACCGTCGGTGCGCTGTAGTGTTATAAAGTGGCTGTGTTGGCTTTTATTGATATGGGCAATAACACTTCACCGCTGAAACTCAGCAGACAGCAAACCAGCATTAACTCTTTGCTCTTGAGTCAGAATCAGTCGCACTGTTATCAGATGAAAGTTAGGAAGGAGCTTGTGGAATTGTTTTGTCATTAAATGTGTCAGCCTAATCATCTTCTCTCATCTTTCAGGAAAGGACGAAGGTCATGTCTTCCAACGAAGACAGTGGCTTCCATCAACTTCCATTTAGAATTGATTTTTGATGTCTAAACATCTTAATTCCTCCCCTCAGACAGCAAGATATCCCGGGCTGGGGTGAATGCGTAAGGTCTTACATTGAGACACGAGACGCTGACGTGGCACTAGTAATTTTTTTTAACTTGCTTTTTTTTCCTCTTAGTACCAAAATAATATTTTCTTGAGTTGTCAAACTTGTTTTCCTTCACAACACTACTGCGTTTACTGGCCTTTGGTTACCTACCATACTTAGTGAATTGAAAGTTCAGAATGAACTGAAAACCGATTATTTGTTTTACCTGTTTTACCTGGTAAAAAGTTTATTAGATGCTATAAAACTGTATATCAGTTTACAAAGCACTCTAATTAATGAATTAAAGCACATACGCCCAGAAAGCTTTTAAGTTGCGTTCAGGGATGTATATATTTTTTTTTGAAATGAAAACTTTCTTAGGGGCGCTTTGCCTGGGCTGTTAACAACAGTGATGTGAAACGCACTCGACGGTGACAGTCGGGGCTACTCGGCTCAAACACGAACGCGTATTTGCATTATGCGGGCTATAGTGTGTAGTTCCTAAGTGTGCTAATAGATGACACTAAAAACCTAATACGAGTAAAAAGTCATTTGTAGTTCACAAGTGCGCTAACAGATGACACTAAGACTTAAAGGATTTTTTCGTTGGAGAGCAGCCAATTATATCGAAACATATAGGAAAAAATCATTTTACCAACCAGTGGTCACAGTCAGGATTCTAACCTGAACCTTTCCAATTTCGCGTCGGAATGAGCTTACAATACTCAAATGTGACATGATTGCTAAATTAATATTCTCCTTATATGCTTCCGACGCGAAATTGGAAAGGTTCAGGTTAGAATCCTGACTGTGACCACTGGTTGGTAAAATGATTTTTTCCTATATGTTTCGAAACAATTATATAATTGGCTGCTCTCCAACGAAAAAATCCTTCAATTGCATACAGCCGTATAAAAAAACTATTATTATACTAAAACTTAATACATATTATCGTTATAAGGTATTATATTCATTATATTTAATTGTATAGGCCGATTTTAATATATTTATGATTAAACTGTGTGATTGAAAAATTATATATACATTTTTAAAATTAGAAAAACTTCTGTCGTGTGGTCATAAGCACACACCCATTTTTTTCAGTATTTCTCAGTTTTTGGAAGGTTTTTGATGACCTTGTGAAAGGAACATTCTCGACATTTTCATGGAATTACTGCGGAAAATTTGCAAGCATTGTTTCCCTATGCAAGGCAGCAGAAAAAAATGTCTTTTTTCTATCGATGTCCGAATGTAGTGACTCTAGACTGCGATTTTTCAAGTGTATTAAACACTTGAATGTTTCAATCATTCATGTTTGTGGCTTTCATTGACATATAAAATATATCAAATGTTTCAGCTTCTAGATCATTTGCCCTAAGTATGTGCAAATATAAAAGCTTTGTTCGCTGGTTGCAATATGAAAGCTCATAGACATTCATACCATGAGCTTTCATTATAGTTACAGTTCTAGCTATTCAAGAACAGAAATCAAGGTCGCACAGAATGAGTTGCCGCCCCCAGAAATGCAACATTTTATAAAAATATTAATAACCTAAGACTTTCACAAACCAGAACGATATAAACACCCTCGAAGAGAGGGGGTTAATACCGACATTTTGCTCTGCAAATTGAACTATATGCTTAAAACAGTTGCCGTAACAACGTATTAAAATTTGAACTTTGAACCAATAATATAAATTTCGTCGGGTACATGTCACGTCTAGAGTGATCTGCCACTCCTTTAATACTGACCAATCGATCTTCAGATATTATAATGGCATTATTGGGTCACCGACAAGCTATACAAACAATTTCAGCCTTGAAGCAATAATAATTGTAACCATTTTTTTTGTTACATGTTGGGGGCGGTCTGCATCCCTTCAATACCGCTATGTAGCAAAATTCCTTACTCAGGACACTTTAATATGCCTCCCTCAACATCTTCACTAAAATAAGGCCTTGAATAAATAACAATAAAAAATTGTCACCACCTCTCGGTCTAATTCGGAGGAAAATTTATAATTGTAAAACGCTGGCACGATATCGATGGGGACTTTTTACACGTTTTTTAAAACACCGTAACGAAGGTGTATTTGCAAAAATTCAGGTAACTGCGAATTATTTCGCGAATCGGTCGTTACTGGGCTATTTAGCTTTTTTTAATTTTTTTACTTCGGGACGTCTGCCAACGCTGTCTGATTTGCATCGATATTTTGTTGTTCTTAAATGACGACTAGTGTGCATTTGTGTAACTGGCAGAGACTGTGTGTCGACTGCAAAAACCGTTTCCAACACATTTACAAAATCAAATAGGTAAATGTAAAAAAAGAGAGAACAGGAGAATAGCGAACATAACCTCAATAGAAATGGAATGAGGTCACTTTCAGTGGATGCACTGTGTGTACATGGCGGGCGTGACCCACATTTATGTCGCATTAAAGGTTGGCGCAAAAGTGACAAAAACTCACATATTCTCGACCATTTTATAACTATTTTAAGCACGTAACTAACTGAAATTTATATGGATATTTAAAATTTGTACAAAGGTAGATATTTTATTTCTTTTATTGTATTTTATTATATTTTTTTTCTATGTTATTAATCTCTTTACCTAATTAGGTATTTAAATTTAAAAAAATTATTAATTTTTTAATTTTTCTAATAATTTAACATAAATATTAATATTGAAAAACGAAAAGAAAATTTTTTTTAAAGCCATAGATAAATTACTAAAAATTAATTAAAATGTATAAAAATTTAAAAAATATATTTAATTGCGGAATCCCGAGTGAAAAATTAGCATAATCTATGCCCAAGAAAATACCGAACCTTTCCGTGAAAGTCCCGTCGAAATCGGATTAGTCGTATTCGAGATTAAAAAAGGGGTGGTTTTTGCTAAAAGGATAAAAAAATGTTTTCATCAATTAGGTATTGAATATCTAGGTATTATTTTAGCTTTTTCCTCAATCGGAAATTTAAACTTTTTGCAGTCATAATTTTCATTATAACTGCATTCAAGTACAAAACGTCACCCCATAATAAATTACTTTAATTATTAACGACGACGTGTTTAAAAAAACGAGGTTATGTCAGTAGAAAGAATGAAATTTGACAGTTGTGTCGTCAATGGGTGAACGTACGATTAACGCAGATTCTAGTTAGAAGGAGACAGTTCCGACTCCGCCACGCCTTCCTTTCCTAATCTATTGATATTACAGAATAATATTTCATCCGGGACATTCTGTGTACATCAACGCTCGTAGATTACTTATACTGTTTTATCGAGTCATTCTTATTTTAAAAATTGTGCAAAGTCACCAAGCACCGTTAGTTGAACCACTATGAATCGTAAATCTATTTTGTGATTTCTTTGTTGTTGTTATAAGTAAAGTCCAGTGGCTACCAACATCCAGATTAGATCAAACAACTGTCAGTTTTGAAAAAATATTAGAACCTTTATACCTAATGAAAATATACTAGCTTTTTTTGCCATTTTTTGTGCAATTCTTTCGCTCGGATTGGCAAGTAAAATTTTGCAAATATAAAGCAAAAAATTTAGAGTGGACGAAACGGACGAAAATGAGTTGGCCACAATTCACATTGATGTCCCGATTATAAACCTGGGAGGCTGGGGCAGTACCACGCACGTCGGTGTTGTTTTTAAAATAATGTTACGCATAACTGTTTTCTGAGTTGGCGGAATAAATATTTATTTACAATAATTAAAAATACAATAACAATACATGCAACAACGAAAAGTCAATTCTAACAATAAAAAAACTTAAATGGTAATTATTGAACTAAACGAGCCACTTAAATAACACTTAACTATATACAATTAACTATATACAATTGACTACATATTTTATCAGGTGAATTTATATCACGGTATTTATATCAGATTTATTTCGCTTTTCAACACTGTCACAGTACAATCTACACTGACTGATTCCCGTTGACTGATCAATATTTATTTCACTGTACTGACTGATGGCACGACTCACCATTCACTGCCTCCTCAACACGACACACTCCTGTTTATATTCCTGCGTGCGGTGTACGCTCAGTGCGTCCTCGTATACTCTAGCGTTGTCTGGAATCTTCGATACCAATCCACGCTTTACTACTGTGACCTTTCTTTCTCGTGGTTTCTATTGGAGGCAGTGGCGTAACATTTTGGGGTTTGCTACAATAATAATATCCATTTTATCTATATCCCACTTTTTAACACCCTGTATATCTAATATCTATGATATATCATATTATGTATGAACAATATTGAGAATTGAACCCTATGACCTGGACTTGTGCCTATTATCTTCTTCCCCTGTATAAGTGAAAACGGATATTGAACGTTTTAAACCATTTCCTATGGACGACCTTACGTGCGATACGTTGTATTTTATTTTATACTTACTCTTGGACAAAATAATTTTTTTTCTTGTATATAATATAGGTAGGTACTGTAAAAACAAAAATAAAGATAGTTACTTCTTACCACAACAGTTTTATTGATGGATGTACATTTCGAAAGCTATGCTTTCATCTTCAGCAAACACTATACATGATTGAAATAGTACATAAAGGGTATTTTATACTAATATTACATGTAATAAAACAATTATATAATAATTGTTTTATTACATGTAATATTAGTATAAAATACCCTTTATGTACTATTTCAATCATGTATAGTGTTTGCTGAAGATGAAAGCATAGCTTTCGAAATGTACATCCATCAATAAAACTGTTGTGGTAAGAAGTAATTATCTTTATTTTTGTTTTTATTCCAACCACAGTGCTCATATATTTTTAGTGGGTACTGTAGTTTTTATTCTCATTTTCAAACCAAAATTTTAATTTCTTTTTTTATGTTTCAGGTACGTTTGATTTAAAGTCACAGTGCAATGGTGAGTTCATTTTGATAATTTTTTTCGCGTTGTTAAAGATATAAAACTTGGTGTTAACAAATGTATACGAAATGTACCTATGCTATGAGTAGACGTCGAACATGTCACTAAAAAATGTTGAAATTAAAGACGAATATAATACTTATTTCACTTGACAGTTGAGTCTCAGTTTCAGATTGTGATTAGGGTACCGTCCGTGTATGAAATAGTAATACACGTACCCTACTCACAATCAATAATGTTACAAAACTGTTTTCTGAGTTGGCGGAATAAATATTTATTTACAATAATTAAAAACACAATAATAATGAAGGCAACAACGAAAAGTCAGTTCTAACAATCAATACAAGTAAACAATAACTAAACAGTAATTCTTAAACAAAGCAAAATAAAACAATAAATAGCATTTAACTTCTAACTCGTAATTATTTCCACTACACTAGTATTTATTTTATCAATCTATTTATTTATATCACGGCACTATTTATATTACTGATCCACCGTAGATTTGACTGCCGTTGACACCGTTGACTGATTGATTCACTCACTCGCATTGGCTGTTTATATATGCTGCGTGGCATAAGCCTAGTGTGTTCTCGCTTTCTCTAGAACTTTCGCGCAGGTACCAGTTGTTCAGTAAGCAGACCCCGTTTCTCAGAACTCTTGCCTGCCGTTTATATACAGGGTGATCCGTAACAATAACATAAATGAAATAAATTCACATCTAAGTTTCTCTGATTTTTAACGTTTTTGACTAAAATGTCCAAATCTAGTTATGAGTGAACCTGGGAAAACTTTTTGCAATTTATTTGTGTAGTATAGGTAGGGACATTTTTTTAAAATTTATGGTGCATCATAAAAAGACCCCGAAATGAATTTCAATAAGAAATTTTAATTTTTATACGATTTGATTTTTTTTAGTGGAAGTTATACAGCGTGTCCACGAAAGTTCTTTACAAATGGAATTTTTTTTATTAATTTTTGGAGCAAAATTTTTTTTCTGTGGAAAAGTTCTGCTTCGTCCAAAACCTCTAAAACACCAAAGAAAATTTTTTTCGGCCTAAAGTTATACGAGGGAAATCAAAAAGTTTTATTTTACTAAAAATAAAAATTATCTGTGATATTCAAGATTTTCGCAAAATTAGTTACCTAATCAAATTTAACGATCAAAATTATAACATAACTAACTTCTAAGTAATTATTTATTTAGAATTATAAATCAGAATTCAACATGTTCTCCATTTCTCTCCATACAAAGAACAATTCTCCTTCCAAAATCCGTCACTGAAAAAAATTTTCTTTGGTATTTTAGAGGTTTTGGACGAAGCAGAACTTTTCCACAGAAAAAAATTTTTGCTCCAATAATTAATTAAAAAAAATTCCATTTGTAAAGAACTTTCGTGGACACGCTGTATACCAAGAGAAAAAATAATAATTTATTTAATACAATTTAATGTTTTTTTTAGTATTGTGTAAAATTGTAAATGTTGATTGTCCGCATAAAAATATTCCGGGCACGTTAAACTAATCAAGTATAATTTTTATCAAAGAAAAGTTTGTTCCTCCTTCAGCTATTGTATCTGTTTAAACCGTTCTCATATAGACCGAGAGTTAGTGACAATGTTTTGGTGTTATTTATTTAAGGCCTTATTTTTGTGAAGATGTTGAGGGAGGCATATTAAAATGCCCTGAATAAGGGATTTTGCTAGATAACGATATGGAAGGGATGCAGACCACCCCCAACATGTAACAAAAAAATGGTCACAATTATTATTGCTTCAAGGCTGAAATCGTTTGTATAGCTTGTCGGTGACCCAAAAATGCCATTATAATATTTGCAGATCGATTGGTCAGTATAAAAGGGGTGGCAGATCACTCTAAACGTGTCATGTACCCAACGAAATTTATATTATTAGTTCAAGGTTCAAATTTTAATATGTTGTTACGGCGACTGTTTAAGCATATATTTCCATTTGCAGAACAAAATGTTGGTATTAATCCCCTTGCAAAACGATATAAATACCATAGGCGAGCAAGTTTCCCTCTAAGAGAGGGGTATAATACCGACATTTTGTTCTGCAAATTGAAATATATGCTTAAAACAGTCGCCGTAACAACATATTAAAATTTGAACCTTGAACTAATAATATAAATTTCGTCGGGTACATGACACGTTTAGGGTGATCTGCCACCCCTTTGATACTGACCAATCGATCTGCAAATGTTATAATGGCATTATTGGGTCACCGACAAGCTATACCTATACAAACAATTTCAGCCTTGAAGCAATAATAATTGTGACTATTTTTTTTGTTACATGTTTGGGGCGGTCTGCATCCCTCCCATACCGCTATCTAGCAAAATCCCTTACTCAGGGCACTTTAATATGCCTCCCTCAACATCTTTACAAAAATGAGGCCTTGAATAAATAACCCTGAAAAATTGTTACTAGCTCTCGGTCTAATAGTCTCTGTATATACATAGAACGGCTGAAATGTTTGATAAACTTTGAAACGTTTCATGAAATTTATACTAGATATCGGTAGGTGCGTAAAAACTTAGTATTATTAAATTTCATTAGTTTTAATACGAAATTGCATGAAACTGCAGTGACACCAGATTTCACGCAACTTTTTAATGAAATTAAATTTAAAAGTTAATTTTCATGTTTGTAAAACTTTTTAGAGAAATAAAAATTTTCAGGTTTCATTTTGTGAAACGTAAATTTTCGAGTTTCAAATTCTATTGAAAATATTTTCAGGTTTCTTGAAACTTTTCAGTCAAACTGAATTTTTTTTTCAAATTTTGTACTGATGAATTCTTTTCATTTTAACTCAAATTTTCACGTTTCGAGTTTGAAATATTTTCAACTTTATGAAACTTAAAATTTTCGGGTTTCATGCAATTTTTTAGTGAAACTCAAATCGTGTATTTTCATGAAACTTTATAGTAAAATAGAAATGTTCACGTCTCATGCGACTTTTGTATTGAACATGTTTTCAAGATTATGAAAATTGAAATTTTCTGATTTCATGAAACATACATAAAATTTAAATTTTTACGTATTATAGGTACATGAAACTTATAATTTAAGTTTCACGAAACTTAAATTTTCAATTGAAAATTTTTGTTGGAAAGCAGCCGATTATATAATTGATTCCAAACATGTCGGAAAAAATCATTTTACCAACCATAGTCACAACCTGAACCTTTCCCCTTTCGCGGCGAAATGAGCTTACAATTACTCAACCGTGACATGATTACTAATCTAATATTCTCCTTATACAGGGTGCTGAATCGTTTTGCGGGCAATATAGATTTAACTCGTAAAATCAAACTTCTGCGATTTCCTGTTTCCCTAATTGTTTTAGGAAAAATATCTTCGAATAAAAGTCTTAGAACATAAAATTCTGCATCTAAATCATTAAACAAAATTAATTTTGCATGCTTTGTGACGGCAGAAATTTGATATGAAAATGTCAAAATTACCTCAAAAACAGATAGCGATAGCCATGGAACTTAAACAAAATGATGACGTTTTAGCTGTCAGAATAATTTCTAATCATTTTGTTCAAGTTCCATGGCTATCGCTATCTGTTTTTGAGGTAATTTTGACATTTTCATATCAAATTTCTGCCGTTACAAAGCATGCAAAATTAATTTTGTTTAATGATTTAGATGCAGAATTTTATGTTCTAAAACTTTTATTGGAAGATATTTTTCCTAAAATAATTAGGGAGGCAGGAAATTGCAACAGTTTGATTTTACGGGTTAAATCCCTATTACCCGCAGAACGATTCAGCACCCTGTATGCTTCGGACAACAAAAATTTTCAATTGCAATTCAGCCGTATAAATCTATTAATTTATCTTATTAAATTTTCAAATTTCGTGAAGCATTTCGGTCGCAATTTTTTGTCGCTTTTCGTATAGGTACATTATGTTTGTGAGCGTAAACGTTTCATAGAACTTCAACTGTATATGACATTGAAGTGGTTGTTTGAGGAGTAAGCGAGACAAACCGAGTTCTCAACCGCTCTCTATGTACGCAGGAATGGACTAATTAGATTTGTTTCGATGTACCCTCGACGAAGTATTTTTGTGACCGGAAATTAAATTATTTCGAATCTTTGTTTCCGACGTATATAATAATTAAACATCATATACGCATGCGTGAAATAGGTGTTCGGGAATATTTTTTCCGCTTCTTGGTGAAAATATTTATTGCGACACAGTTGAACTTTTCTATTAGCTGTCAACCCTTGTCAAAGAGCGTATACTTATTTATGCAACACCGAGTTTACAGTCTTCAATGGGGCGTTTGTTTTTACTAGTGATGCGCGGTTACGAGATGTTTTAGTCGATTGTCTCGATTGTTCAAATATTTCGATGACCAATCGTACAAGGACGTAATACGACCGAGTAGAGAACTCACCCCCACCACCACACACTGCGCAGTGGACCAATTACAGAGAGACGGACTACGACCGAACAGAGAACACACTGGTACTAGGCATAAAAGAAGGGAGGACACCACTACCAGTCACTGACACACTGACCTGTGAACCGCCAAGAAGGACACTTCGACCGCTGCCATCATCGCCTTTGAGAATGTCTACCGCAGTTGTAGACGAAACGTCAGGTAGAAATACCACCGGACCACGGCCTACAAGCCCGGAAACCATGAAGACTTGGAATTTCGATGACTGTCGATGGTTGTCACTTGGACTCGATTGTTGCAGTTTATACTTCACCGAGACCGAGTCGCATAGTACTGAATCGTACACTGTCAAGAGCCACATAATATACTGTCGTCGAGTCGATGGTCGATTGTGCAGTAATCGTGTAATACGAATTCAATAGTGAAGAGATCACAGAGTACCGACTGAACAGTGAACAATCAACGAGTCGCGTGAACGTCAGTCGCCTAGCATATAACCTTGAATCGCGATTATACTTCTTCTCATTTGCTGCTATTGCTATAACCTATGTGGCATATAATCGACTTGAACAATCGAACATTTCGATTGTAAAATCAAACTCCGAGTCGGTTGTGGATTCGATTGTTATTATGAACGATTACAATTGTTTCGATTGTAAAAACATCTCGTATCGCCCATCACTAGTTTTTACCTACCGTTGAAGAATGGAAATTTATTCTCATTCGCTGCTATTGCTATAACCTATGTGGCAAATAATCGACTTGAACAATCGAACATTTCGATTGTAAAATCAAACTCCGAGTCGATTGTGGATTCGATTGTTATGAACGATTACATTTGTTTCGATTGTAAAAACATCTCGTAATCGCCCATCACTAGTTTTTACCTACCGTTGAAGAATGAAAATTTATTCTTGCCAAGTATAAAAATAAATTTATCGTGCGGTAAAATCCCTCCTATCACAGTCTGAATTCTATTTTCTACAAGGATTTCGTAAGAGAAGTTGTAATGTTTTAGCTAATATTGTAGATTGTAGACGCTCGACAGCTTATCTTAAGTCATTAGCGTTTTAAAAAAAGGAATTACCTACAACAATTTTTTTTAAATGAAAATATTGTTGTTTTTGTTCAGTTTATGTTGCGTTTTATGTGGAACGATGTTCCTAAATGCACTAATATTTTTCATAACTACCAACTTTTGAAGATTTCCATCAAAATCGCGCGTAATCTATTTTTAGACTGCGTGTGCCACTGTGCGCGTTTGTTATTTTGTTTTCTTGTGTGTTTTTGAGGTTTTTGGGTATTTTGCAAGATGACGGGAAAGAGGGTTTACAAAATATTTGTCTGTCTGTCTTTTTGTACCTGCATTAGTCGAAACATCTGAAGCGATTTTGATAAACCTTGGCACAATGTCAATTGGTACCAAAACTTAAAGTATAAAGGCATTTAATTTTTTCTTTAATAATACATGAAAATAATGACCATTCAGACGTCCAGAAATATTGATAACATTTCATTTATGGTATGGTATGGAAGATTTCTGCCAAAATTGGCACGAACGCGAACGTAGCCGTGCGTAAAGGCTACTTTTGTAATACTTGATTGTTCATGAAATGGATACGGACTTCTTGTCCGTTTGTATAAACGTATAACTGTATGGCATTGTCTGCTTTGCATGTTACGTCTGTTTGTTCTGGATTACCTGTTCTGCACATTGTATTTTTAGTTAAAACAAACTGTTTTCATTATCATCAATTGCACTTCAAAAAGTGTGCCAGAATTAACGTGAACCGAGCCAAATTGGTAAATTGGTCGTATCAAATGATGTACCATATATGCACCGTATTGTTCCTCTGGATAACATTATCTACTAACCTACTGGGAAATAGCTTTGTATCATGCGCAATGTCCATATTACGACCTTTTTCAAAAAATTGACCTGTAGAATGTGTAGTGTGATTCTTGGTCCTTCATTTGGCGTTTACTCAAACCCTTTAGCTTTAAAAATAGCGTCGGGAGAGCTATAACCGTTTTTAGACGAGGGGAAAGGATTTGAGACGAAGAGTGCAGGGAGTTGGAGTTTCATGCTTTCACGGCCGGTACACATCTTGGTAGCAAGTGTTTCCGGACTAGGTAGCCGTGGTCTAATGGATTTTACTCCGTACGTTTTGCCCAAAGCTCCGCTGGGCATCTTCAGCGGCGATTGGCAATACGATATGATCTTCTTGCCGGTCGACTGGTGCCAATCGCCGCTGAAGATGCCCAGCGGAGCTTTGGGCGAAACGTACGGAGTAAAATCCATTAGACCACGGCTACCTAGTCCGGAAACACTTGCTACCAAAGTGCAGGGAGTATTTGTAGGTATCGAATGCTCTTGAGTCCGCGTCTTCTTCCACAAGACGCTGATTTGAAGAAAGTCTACCGTAGTATTTTATTAAACGATGAAATGGACCAAGACTTACTTGAAGACAGCAGGACACCGAGAAGAACACTACGCCCACGTCGAACACACACACTGAAGATGCTTGCTGCAGTTGCAAGCGAAACGTCTGGAAGAAGAAGAAGAAGCCATTCCAGAAGACCACGGCTCATAAGCCCGAAAGATTCTTATCGTAATTCTATTACTTGAAGACAGTTTTTAAGACGCGGATCCGGGTTTACTCGGCCCCATTCCCTGGAGACGTCTCTGTTATAATTGATTTAGTATGTAGATATTATTAATAGTACAGACAATATCGCGTACCTATTTATATCTTTTCATTAAATATCGTTTCGATGGTTTTAGTCGCTTTGTGTTATTCACAATTCAATTTGTCAAAGGAATTGGTTCCTTAATGGGTTCTGGTACAATATAATTAAGATCCGAAATCATGATAACTGACTATGTATATTTGCTTTACTATGTGCTGTAATTTTATACAAGGTGCTAGAAAATTAGACCGACAAATTTTTGCAAGTGATTTATTGATCCATGAAGAAGTGATATGGAACATGTTCTGTGAAGACACTGACTATTAAAAAATAACTACATAACACCAAATTACTAACACTTATTTCTCCACTTACGTTTTGCTAACCATCATCATTAGGAGATGATAAAAAAGTTTTTATCTGCATCTTCTGATGATTATCATCATCATCATCATCGTCATCTTTAGGAGATGATAAAAAAAGTTTTTTCTGCATCTTCTGATGATTATCATCATCATCATCATCATCATCAGGAGATGATAAAAAAAGTTTTTATCTGCATCTTCTGATGATTATCTTCATCACCATCATCATCATCATTAGGAGATGATAAAAAAAGTTTTTATCTGCATCTTCTGATGATTATCATCATCATCGTCATCTTTAGGAGATGATAAAAAAAGTTTTTACTGCATCTTCTGATGATTATCATCATCATCATCATTAGGAGATGATAAAAAAAGTTTTTATCGTCATCATCATCAGGAGATGTTATCATCTCCTGATGATGGTTAGAGAAACGTACGTCTTAGATAGCTTTAAGTAGAAAAGTGGAGTTACATCCATTAAAAGAGGGTCGCTGGAGGAACTACGGCGTGTGAAATTTAACAAGTAAAATTAATCAGATCGTGTATGAAATTTATAATATAAGGAAAATGTTGCTAGCAAACTTAATCGCAATCAAAAGTTTGAATTTTGTCAAAATATCATTTTGGTTCCGATTCCACTCCCAGAGAAAAAAGAACGGTTCTGTTACAGTTTTTTTGCGGTTCATGGTTAGAACCGTTAGAACAGTTCGCGAAGTAGTGTTATTGTTATTCCGTCCCAAAACTAGTTCGGGATCGTAGCGGAATGTGATCTTTAATTGCACTTTTTTAATCTGAGTACCTTCCGAAAGAATGCGTTTGATCAGAACATCAGCTTTGTTTCATTTTATTTATTTATTGTGGATTATAGACGCGTCGACCACTTAGATCATTAGCGTCTTAATTACATTAAATAATAAATCACTTAAATCTAAATGACATCACATAACATCCATGTGCGGAGGTGGGATTCGAACCCACGACAGTGTGATCCAAAGGCC
Organism: Mongoloraphidia duomilia; assembly: GCA_039654895.1. Classification (NCBI taxonomy): domain Eukaryota; kingdom Metazoa; phylum Arthropoda; class Insecta; order Raphidioptera; family Raphidiidae; genus Mongoloraphidia; species Mongoloraphidia duomilia. Next base: position 1,079,318 of record CM077517.1, read on the forward strand.
GCTACGCTAACCGTTACACCACTTGGCCTCAGCACTGTTTCGTTATCTATTAATTCTGTTGATGGTTATTATTTTCTGTACATATTTTAGTAATTCAGTGTTTAATTATCACATAACTAACGCCTTTATGAAGATCATAATTGTTTGTATCGTTAGCCGCTGTACTTGGCTTACCTTGTTTTATGATTACAATGAGACTTAATAGTTTGTTCTCTTGAAGTAAAAGTAGAATCATTAATAATGAATAGGCTATACGTGCGTTGCTTTCGTCGCATTTTTATTATGCAAAACGAAAATACACGTAAAAAAATGCGATTTTTTATAAAATTCGAAATCTCTCAGATTTTTTTTAAACTCACCATGCATGTGTAATAAAAGATGCGCTGAATCCAATGAGCACAAGCAAACATTTGTATCACTTCTGGTTTAGAAGTTAGCGGTCCCGTCCGGCTTCGCCCGGGTGCTAAGAAAGTCCGGGTGCAATACACTACTCACTCGCTTCGCTCGTTCGCTTGAATATTATAATTACATTACTCACTCGCTTCGCTCGTTCGCTATAAGTATATATAAACCTTCCGTGGAAAATTATTTAACTGATGGTGAAAACCGTATCAAAATCCGTTGCGTTGTTTAGGAATTACATTACTCACTCACTACGCTCGTACGCTATATGTATCAACCTTCCGGGAATAATTCCGTCATGCATGATTTTTGCGTAACTTTAACCGTTTACGCAGCGCACGCAACGGAAGCTCTCAAAAGGAATATTTTTTCCCGTTTTTGCTACATTTTTCATTGATGCTCCGCTCTTATTGGTCGTAGCGTGATATTACATAGCCTATAGCCTTCCTCGATAAATGGGCTATTTAACAAAAACAAATTTTTCAAATCGGACTGGTAGTTCCTGAGATTAGCGCGTTCAACCAAAGAAATAGATATAGATAGATTGAAATTTGAAAAACAGGAAAAAAATTATGAAAACGGAAAATTCGCTCTTCTAGTCCTTAGAACTTTACAATTACAGACTAAGTTATGATTTAGTTTATTTTTATTAAAGTTATTAACTTCTGTATAAATCATTAAAAACATGACTCTTTCATGATGTGGACTTTGTAGACGCGTTACTATATATACGAACACATCGATCGATACCCAGTAGTGCTTCTATTGTACAAAGTGCAGAATTTACCAACTTTATAATATTAGTTTAGAATTTGATTAGCTTCGGGTGCGCTATCAGCGTCTCTAGTGTGTTTTGTAATATCAAGTAAGCAGCGTGGTAGTATATTACCTGCCTTTTGTTTTAATCTGAGAACTAAACTAAAGCAGTCCATTATATTAGCGACTCTTATGAACAATGGTCTTTATGTTCTCTGCACTTAATGATAGATTGCATTGAACCTATGAAGTTGTTGATCATCTCATGGATTAATTATTAATATTTTAAGGCGGAAAACACCGAGGGAAAACTTTCTTTAATCGTAATTTATAATTTCAATTCAGTTTTAAATTATTCTTTTGTACGTACTTGCATCGCATCAACATTCATCAAGAAATTTAATCGTAGTAAAGTTTATTTTCTTGTTCACATTCAAAATAGTATAAGTATAGCCCAGGAAATGAAAGCAAAAAATCACCCAATGTCGCAAATAATTCCCATAGAGCTGGATTTTTCACAGATGGTAGAACACCTTTAGACATGTATTTTTTGCAAAAGTCCCCGGTTATCCCCCTTGTGCTTCCCTCGCCACCCCCTCTTGAATATAATTTTGCAAGCCTTACGGAAGCCAGTTTCGAAATATCTCAGAAACGGTGGACTTAAGCGATTCTTTCATTATGTAATGTTTTAAATAGGATTACATTTCCTACAATTTTCATTCCTACAAATTTTCTGTGGTGCAAATAGTAAGCGCGCTACAGCCTCTTGAAAATCACGCGCTTTTGTAGCCTTGGAAACCAATAATGTCCTTTTCAATAGCTTTATTTATTGTGCTCTTTATCGAATTTTAAATTGAAAATACGCATTTTCATTAAGAAAAGAAATGAAAATGAGTATTTTCAATTTAAAATTTTAACGGTTACTGGTTAGCTTAGCGTTGGATCACACTGTCGTGGGTTCGAATCCCACTTCTGCTCATGGATGTTTTGTGATGATATTTAGTTTTAAGAGATTTGTTATTTAATGTATTTAAGACGCTAATGACCTAAGTTGTCGACGCGTCTATAATCTACAATAAATAAATAAAATTTAAAAAAATGGGTGTGTACTTATGACCACACGACAGAAGTGAAAACTTCAGATTTTCTAATTTTTGGTGTCATCTATTATAGCGCATTTATGAACTAAAAATAATTTATTACTAAAATATTAAAATTGTATTTTTAATTAATTCCACCTTGGTTTCAAAAAAAATATAATTATTGTCAAAGAAAGAATATAACAAAAATTAAAAAATATATAAATATATATCATGTAGAATTTAGAAAAAAAATACGTCAAAAATTCTACGATGCCATCAGGTTTCGAACCGAGGTCCCTATGCATACAACGCAAAGACGCTGCTAACTGATCTATTGATACAACTGCAGTGTAGGTTGCCGTTTTTATGATTTAACCCGATTCAGCGAATTCTTACCGTCTGGTAACGTCGGGTTGCGAAATCTTACCGTCGGGTTGCGAAATCTTACCGTCGGGTTGCGAACGCTTCACTTTATTTCAGTACCCAGGCAAAGAGTGCCTAACGCGCCTAAGGAAGTTTTCACTTCAAAAGTTACATTCCATTTCATTTCGCTTTAAGTCATATGTTTTAGAATCTTAAAATTAATTATATTGTTATCACGGTTTTAACTTCGATAAAGGCAGCTGTTTGTGCCAACGACTGTTCTTAAATTTTATTGTTTTGTTGGTAATTTGATATGAATGTGTAAGTTTTTAGAGTTTATGCAGACTTGTGTTGAATAAAACCCTTCTTTATTCATCCCTCATATCCAGATTTTAAGGAGGAAAAGACTCGAAGCAGTTTATGCGTCTGCGTTGCATAAGCATTATATTCCATTATGAGGTATCCAGTTGACATGCTATGCCGCTGTTCACTGTTGTGCAGTGTTTTTACGACCTTATGACCATTATACTAAACAGCTAAATTCGTAAGTCGTATCCGTGGTAGGGCTGCCCAAAGATTTATTTCTGAAAGGAGTAAAGTAACGCATTCCAGAAGATAAGGCTGGAGCTATTCTGTATGGTCAGTGTTAGTAGTTATAGCACTAACATTCCGGAATTAATGAAACCATAAAAAACAAGCCGTGAGGTGGGTCGTTTATTGGGACTAAAGTGCGACCCTTGAGGTCCACACGACGAACTTCCCAGTTTGATAAATATTTAATAATAATAATTAAATTAGATATTACACAGAAAAGTAATCATTTTAATCATTAAAACATAATTGTTATTTATTTTTAACAGTAATTGAAAAAAAAACGGCTGAACCGATTTTTATAAAATTTATGTCGGATCAAAATGACGTTAACACGCCTCGATTGACACCCTTACGAAGTCGATATAATTTTTTATTCGCGAGATATTGTGTAAAATCTACTTTTTTGGAGTCTATTTGGTTAAGAAAAAAGAACTGCTGAACCGATTTTGAAAAAAATTCTTTCAGATCATATTTACGTTAATACGCGTCGATTGGCACCCTAACGTAGTCGAAATCATTTTTCATTCTCGAGATTTCGTCTTTGAAAGAAATGGACACATACGTACGTACACACACACACAGAGAGAGAGAGAGACATCTTTCTAAAAATAGTGTAAAAATAGTGTAGTGACCTTGAAACATAAAAATTTGTTATACATTTTGATTTCGAATTTCGGACCCATTAAAATAACTTCCGATGGGAAGTTAATTAACAAATTTTTGCTTAATTCGTTGGCGTTAATATACCTAGATTTTTTACCAATGGATGGATGCTCTATAGAGTTATATAAAACATTAGTTTTTTAAGTTTAATATCGAAGTGTTCCTGATGAATGAATTGTTGATTATAGACGATCGACAACAGACGTCATTATCGCGAAGTGTTCCTGATGATTATACAAGTCGATAATGTGGATTTTTTTGCTTGTTTGCAAATTTTTGAGTCGAAGTTCATTCAACGTTTTCTATAGCAATATGTAAACATTTCGATTAAAAAAAGGGTGTTTCTTCTAATATTTGTAGATTTTTCTTGATATTGGAACTAGTACCAGAATTGCGGAACTGAGAAGCAAAATATTGAAACCAGTTTCGGAATTGAAAATACTCCGATGTTGAAGGCTCTACCTGCGATATTATATCTGAAATCGTCATATTTCGGTGGCTACTTTTTCTCCACCGTACGTCCGATCGAATTGAACAAAACGAAACCGTTTATACCAATGTAACTTTTAATAGTGATGCGCGATACGAGATGTTTAGTCGGTTGTCTCGATTGTTCAAACATCTCGATGACTCTCGACGGTTGTCACTTGGACTCGATTGTTGTTGTTTTCACCGAGACCGAGTCGCATAGTAGTAAATCGTACACTGTCGAGAGCCACGTAATATACAATCGTTCATCACTCAACAACTGTGGTTGAGTCGATGGTCGATTGTGCAGTAATCGTGTAATACGAATTCTATAGTGAAGAGATAACAGAGTAGTGAGTACTGACTGAACAGGTGAACAAACAACGAGTCGCGTGAACGTCACTCGACTAGCATATTCTCATTCGCTGCTATTGCTATAACATGTGGCAAATAATCGACTTGAACAATCGAATATTTCGATTGTAAAATCAAACTCCGAGTCGATTGTGGACTCGATTGTTATTATGAACGATTACAATTATTGTGTCGATTGTAAAAACATCTCGTATCGCCCATCAGTGACTTTTAATTTGAAGTTTTTTGTCCAAGTTGCAGAAATTATCAGACGGTCAGGATGAAACTTCTATAACGTTTATAGAACTTATAAACCAAATTAAAAAGACATTCGGTAGTTAAAACCGTCATTATGTGTAATTTGTCTGTATTCGGTTAATTGATGTGGGTTTAGACGTGGTGAAGAAATGGCAACTGACACAACGGTCTAAATTTTAAAATAGGTCTGTGCAACATTTTATGGTCACCAGTCATTTTAAATTCTGTGCAACATTTTATGACCTCCTGTCACTTTCAATTCTGTACGTGTACGTTTAGAGCAAGTACGCCATTTTTTTCGTGTCTAAAAATATATATTTGAGTACTTTTTTAGCGGTATGTGTCCAAAATAATAATAAATTCAAAACGTAAATTCGTATTAGGCCCAAATAACCATGGTCTTTTATTAAATGGAAAAATGCCAATCGTGGGTTACAAAATATCTGAGGCATATACTTAAGACAAGCCAAAACTTGATATTTCTTTTTTTTAACCGACTTAAAAAAAGGAAGTGGTTCTCTGTTTGACTGAATTTTATTTGTTACGCGATTTCTCCTGCATTTGTGAACCGATTTTGATGATTATTGTTTTATCTAATAGGGCATACCTTCGGATTGGTCCCATATAAATTTTACTAAAATCGGTTTTGTAGTTCGGCTGATTTTTTTAATTATGTATTTTTTATGTATGTTATGTATGTATGTCACCTCATATTTCTTGCATTTGTGAACCGATTTTGATGATTCCTGTTTTATTTAATAGAGCATACCTTGAGGTTCAGTGGTTTCAGGGCCGCAGCAAGGGTAGGGCGGAGGTGGCGACGGCCCCGGGGGTATCAAGCGATGGGGCGTCGAAGACTTGTCAGTATTTTATGAAGTGAAAAAACAACGATGGCTTTTATTGCCAGGCTAATTACAATTCAAGAAATATGAAATATACAATAAATAAAAACATTGCAATTACTTAAGAAATTAATAATACCCACCTATCACTTATTATTAATAATTTGTATTTCACATTACGTATTTAATATTGCAGAAGTAGCAAGCGCAAATTCTCTTTCATTTGATACCCCAATTTTTCATTTTCCCACCTCACGGCCGCTATTTTTAATTTACAAAAATATTTTATAGCCTATAACACAATTAAGATAAAGACAAATTGAGTGACGTTTCGATTATGAAAATCTGTCCAGTAGATTTGACCCTATGAGGTAACAAACTAACATACATACATATTTACACATATACATAATATTATATAGGTACATACAAACATAGACTGTTAAAATCATAACCCTCCTTTTTTTCGTAGTCGAGTAAAAACAACAATCACTTAGACAAGCCTATTTTAAACGGTATAAAAAGTTGTTTCGCTGATATTTAATGATAAATGTTTGCTTGATATTTTTGCAGAGTGGGCACGCTAATTATTCTATTATAAAAGTATTTATTTCTTTTTGAAAGTAAAAACACTTGCACCATATGTCAACTGTGACAAATCTGATATTTTTTAATGTTTGATACGTGTTATTTCATTATGATCGAATTTGTTTTCAATTTTTAACTTTCCATTGGAAGTTATTATAATGGGTCCAAAAAAGTAGATTTTACACAATATCTCGCAAATAAAAAATTATATCGACTTCGTAAGGGTGTCAATCGAGGCGTGTTAACGTCATTTTGAGCCGACATAAATTTTATAAAAATAGGTTCAGTCGTTTTTTTTTTAAATTGTTAAAAATGAATAATAATTATATTTTAATGATTAAAATGATTACTTTTCTGTGTAATATCTAATTTAATTATTATTATTAAATATTTATCAAACTGGGAAGTTCTACGTGTGGCCTCAAGAGTCGCACTTTAGTCCTAATAAACGACCCACCTCACGGCTTGTTTTAAATTTCAATTATAAATAGACGGAAATTATTGATGACAATTAGAAGAAAACATGAGTCGCAATGCGAAGACTAACTGACAAAATAGTGTATTTGCTATACATTATGGTAGATGTGTGGCCCAATTTTAATAAGCGATATCGGGTCAGTTACTTAAACTCAGTATACAAGGAATTAAAATGCGCTTATTCACTTTTTATTAAACTTGAAAATTCGGTTCTACAGGGTGCTGAATCGTTTTGCGGGTAATAGGGATTTAACCCGTAAAATCAAACTTTTGCGATTTCCTGCTTCCCTAATTATTTTAGGAAAAATATATTCGAATAAAAGTTTTAGAACATAAAATTCTGCATCTAAATCATTAAACAAAATTAATTTTGCATGCTTTGTAACGGCATAAATTTGATATGAACAGGCCCGCCGCTAGCTGTTTCGTCGCCCGCGTGCAATACCGATTATAAAAAAAGGATAATTAATATTTTCTCATGTTCTGAGTTTTGTCAAAAAAAGGATAATTAATGTTTTCTCATTATGGTGGGGAAAAAAACAACTTAACGAAGATAAAACATTTATTTTAAAACTAAGATTCTTAGTGTTAACGGATGCCAATAGATGGCGGTTATAACGTCATTCGGTCGGATTTTTTTCTGTGCTATGACATATTTTCTTATCCCCTCAACGGGCACGCCTCGCGCGCTCCAAGGAGTCCTTGGAGCGCGCTATAGGCGCCCCAAGTTGGTATTCTATGCGCGACCTCTGCGTAGGAGTCGACCGGCTAGGGGTACAGTGACTTGAATTAGGTATGGGTCGCTCGATTTGCCGCCCCCTGGGCGAGCCGCCCGTGTGCGGTACACGCTTTGCACGCCCGCTTACGGCGGCCCTGGACGTAACTTCTAAACCTGAAGAGATACAGAAGTTTGCTTGTGCTCACTGTAATGAGCGTGTCATTTTCTACAAGCATGGCGATTTTCATAAAATTCTGAGAGATTTCGATTTTCGCCAAAAATCGCATTTTTTCAAAGGTTGCCTTAAAAAAATCGCAAAAATCGAAATCTTTAATATGTGCTTGAAATTAAGAATGTTTATAGAAAAAAATACGCTGAATTCAGTAAGCACAAGCAAACGTTTGTATCTCTTTTAGTTTAGGAGCTACAGCCATTCAAAGATGTTTTTATGATTTCTGAGAAACTTTGAACGGACGTAACTTCTAAACCTGAAGAGATACAGAAGTTTGCTTGTGCTCACTGTAATGAGCGTGTCATTTTCTACAAGCATGGCGATTTTCATAAAGTTCTGAGAGATTTCGATTTTCGCCAAAAATCGCATTTTTTCAAAGGTTGCCTTAAAAAAATCGCAAAAATCGAAATCTTTAATATGTGCTTGAAATTAAGAATGTTTATAGAAAAAAATACGCTGAATTCAGTAAGCACAAGCAAACGTTTGTATCTCTTTTAGTTTAGGAGCTACAGCCATTCAAAGATGTTTTTATGATTTCTGAGAAACTTTGAACGGACGTAACTTCTAAACCTGAAGAGATACAGAAGTTTGCTTGTGCTCACTGTAATGAGCGTGTCATTTTCTACAAGCATGGCGATTTTCATAAAATTCTGAGAGATTTCGATTTTCGCCAAAAATCGCATTTTTTCAAAGGTTATGCCTTAAAAAAATCGCAAAAATCGAAATCTTTAATATGTGCTAGAAATTAAGAATGTTTATAGAAAAAAATACGCTGAATTCAGTAAGCACAAGCAAACGTTTGTATCTCTTTTAGTTTAGGAGCTACAGCCATACAAAGATGTTTTTATGATTTCTGAGAAACTTTGAACGGACGTAACTTCTAAACCTGAAGAGATACAGAAGTTTGCTTGTGCTCACTGTAATGAGCGTGTCATTTTCTACAAGCATGGCGATTTTCATAAAGTTTTGAGAGATTTCGATTTTCGCCAAAAATCGCATTTTTTCAAAGGTGTATGCCTTAAAAAAATCGCAAAAATCGAAATCTTTAATATGTGCTAGAAATTAAGAATGTTTATAGAAAAAAATACGCTGAATTCAGTAAGCACCAGCAAACGTTTGTATCTCTTTTAGTTTAGGAGCTACAGCCATTCAAAGATGTTTTTATGATTTCTGAGAAACTTTGAACGGACGTAACTTCTAAACCTGAAGAGATACAGAAGTTTGCTTGTGCTCACTGTAATGAGCGTGTCATTTTCTACAAGCATGGCGATTTTCATAAAGTTCTGAGAGATTTCGATTTTCGCCAAAAATCGCCCTTAAAAAAATCGCAAAAATCGAAATCTTTAATATGTGCTTGAAATTAAGAATGTTTATAGAAAAAAATACGCTGAATTCAGTAAGCACAAGCAAACGTTTGTATCTCTTTTAGTTTAGGAGCTACAGCCATACAAAGATGTTTTTATGATTTCTGAGAAACTTTGAACGGACGTAACTTCTAAACCTGAAGAGATACAGAAGTTTGCTTGTGCTCACTGTAATGAGCGTGTCATTTTCTACAAGCATGGCGATTTTCATAAAGTTCTGAGAGATTTCTATTTTCGCCAAAAATCGCATTTTTTCAAAGGTTGTCTTAAAAAAATCGCTAAAATCGAAATCTTTAATATGTGCTTGACATTAAGAATGTTTATAGAAAAAAATACGCTGAATTCAGTAAGCACAAGCAAACGTTTGTATCTCTTTTAGTTTAGGAGCTACAGCCATTCAAAGATGTTTTTATGATTTCTGAGAAACTTTGAACGGACGTAACTTCTAAACCTGAAGAGATACAGAAGTTTGCTTGTGCTCACTGTAATGAGCGTGTCATTTTCTACAAGCATGGCGATTTTCATAAAGTTCTGAGAGATTTCGATTTTCGCCAAAAATCGCATTTTTTCAAAGGTGTATGCCTTAAAAAAATCGCAAAAATCGAAATCTTTAATATGTGCTTGAAATTAAGAATGTTTATAGAAAAAAATACGCTGAATTCAGTAAGTACAAGCAAACGTTTGTATCTCTTTTAGTTTAGGAGCTACAGCCATACAAAGATGTTTTTATGATTTCTGAGAAACTTTGAACGGACGTAACTTCTAAACCTGAAGAGATACAGAAGTTTGCTTGTGCTCACTGTAATGAGCGTGTCATTTTCTACAAGCATGGCGATTTTCATAAAGTTTTGAGAGATTTCGATTTTCGCCAAAAATCGCATTTTTTCAAAGGTGTATGCCTTAAAAAAATCGCAAAAATCGAAATCTTTAATATGTGCTTGAAATTAAGAATATTTATAGAAAAAAATACGCTGAATTCAGTAAGCACAAGCAAACGTTTGTATCTCTTTTAGTTTAGGAGCTACAGCCATACAAAGATGTTTTTATGATTTCTGAGAAACTTTGAACGGACGTAACTTCTAAACCTGAAGAGATACAGAAGTTTGCTTGTGCTCACTGTAATGAGCGTGTCATTTTCTACAAGCATGGCGATTTTCATAAAGTTCTGAGAGATTTCGATTTTCGCCAAAAATCGCATTTTTTCAAAGGTGTATGCCTTAAAAAAATCGCAAAAATCGAAATCTTTAATATGTGCTTGAAATTAAGAATGTTTATAGAAAAAAATACGCTGAATTCAGTAAGCACAAGCAAACGTTTGTATCTCTTTTAGTTTAGGAGCTACAGCCATACAAAGATGTTTTTATGATTTCTGAGAAACTTTGAACGGACATAACTTCTAAACCTGAAGAGATACAGAAGTTTGCTTGTGCTCACTGTAATGAGCGTGTCATTTTCTACAAGCATGGCGATTTTCATAAAGTTTTGAGAGATTTCGATTTTCGCCAAAAATCGCATTTTTTCAAAGGTGTATGCCTTAAAAAAATCGCAAAAATCGAAATCTTTAATATGTGCTTGAAATTAAGAATGTTTATAGAAAAAAATACGCTGAATTCAGTAAGCACAAACAAACGTTTGTATCTCTTTTAGTTTAGGAGCTACAGTCATTCAAAGATGTTTTTATGATTTCTGAGAAACTTTGAACGGACGTAACCAGGCCCGCCGCTAGCTGTTTCGTCGCCCGCGTGCAATACCGATTATGCCGCCCTACGACTACTTACTCTGAGTTTTGTCAAAAAAAGGATAATTAATGTTTTCTCATTATGGTGGGGAAAAAAACAACTTAACGAAGATAAAACATTTATTTTAAAACTAAGATTCTTAGTTTTAACGGATGCCAATAGATGGCGGTTTTAACGTCATTCGGTCAGATTTTTTTCTGTGCTATGACATATTTTCTTATCCCCTCAACGGGCACGCCTCGCGCGTTTCAAGGAGTCCTTGGAGCGCGCTATAGGCGTCCCAAGTTGGTATTCTATGCGCGTCCTCTGCGTAGGAGTCGACCGGCTAGGGGTACAGTGACTTGAATTAGGTATGAGTCGCTCGATTTGCCGCCCCCTGGGCGAGCCGCCCGTGTGCGGTGCACGCTTTGCACGCCCGCTTACGTCGGCCCTGGATATGAAAATGTCTAAATTACCTCAAAAACAGATAGCGATAGCCATGGAAAATGATTAGAAATTATTCTGACAGCTAAAACGTCATCATTTTGTTCAAGTTCCATGGCTATCGCTATCTGTTTTTGAGGTAATTTTGACATTTTCATATCAAATTTCTGCCGTTACAAAGCATGCAAAATTAATTTTGTTTGATTTAGATGCAGAATTTTATGTTCTAAAACTATTATTGGAAGATATTTTTCCAAAAATAATTAGGGAAGCAGGAAATCGCGAAAGTTTGATTTTGCGGGTTAAATCCCTATTACCCGCAAAACGATTCAGCACCCTGTATAATAATAGGCAATAGCTTAATTAATTTTAGTACCTTTGATTTTTATAAGTATTAAAAATGATTTTTTTTTTGGGCCCAAAAAGTGTTTAACTTTTAAATACACCTCAGAAAATGGTACAATTTTTTCAATTTTAAAGAAGTTTTCAGTGCTAGTGGAACACTACGGAATAATGCGTGGACCTTTTTTATCTGCGCTCGAATTAACCCCAATAAAAAGAAGTTGATGTTTTGGATAGCCCTGTCCGCGCAGACGGTGTAGGTTTAGATGTCGGAGGGCGGGGATGGTCGCAGTCGGTTATCGACATTCAACGGGGTTGTTTCCGCCGTGAAAGGTAAACTGCATACAACTTTACCCCAAAAAGCAGTCAACTGTTTCGTCCCTTTGCGAAGTTACCCTTCCCGGTTCGTTTCTTTATATTTCAAGGAGTCTGCCGAGAAGTTCTTCGTTTGTTTGGAGAGTATAGGTTTATAAGATAATGATTTGATGAAGAAAATATAAATATTTGTTTCATCCCGGACGGAAGTAAATTATCAACCAATTATTAACTTTCCATTGGAAGTTATTGTAATGGGTCTGAAAATCGAAATCAAAATGTATAACAAATTTTTATGTTTCAAGGTCACTACACTATTTTTAGAAAGATGTCTGTGTGTGTGTACGTATGTAAGTACGTACGTATGTGTCCATTTCTTTCTAAGACGGAATCTCGAGAATGAAAAATGATATCGACTACGTTAGGGTACCAATCGACGCGTATTAACGTAAATATGATCTGAAAGAAATTTTTTCAAAATCCGTTCAGCCGTTCTGTTTTCTTAGCGAAATAGACTCCAAAAAAGTAGATTTTACACAATATCTCTCGAATAAAAAATTATATCGACTTCGTAAGGGTGTCAATCGAGGCGTGTTAACGTCATTTTGATCCGACTTAAATTTTATAAAAATCGGTTCAGTCGTTTTTTTTAAATTATTGTTAAAAATAAATAATAATTATGTTTTAATGATTACTTTTCAGTGTAATATATAATTTAATATTATTATTAAAAATTTATCAAACTGGGAAGTTCGTCGTGTGGACCTCAAGGGTCGCACTTTAGTCCTAATAAACGACCCACCTCACGGCTTGTTTTATATAGGTACCTATGTTCATAAAACCGTTCCATATTATTTATTTCTTGATTATTTTTCTCTTGGTATATATTTGATATAAATGTTTTGTTTACATGTTAGCGCGTGTCAGAAAATTTACGGTACGCTACTGACATACACTTTTTCTTGAGAAATTAAACTGTCGCTTCATTTTCTAAACGTCTTTACTTTGTATTTTCCTGTCTTTGTGTATTTCATTCATTTTCTTTCTGATGCGTAGGAGAGATTTTCATTCTTGTTTAATGAATTATTTCAATTTATTGTAATGGGATTTTTGTTCCGGGAATATAAATAGATATTTTATTTTTACAGCGTATGAAATAAACTTTGTTTGCTTCAAAAATAAACATTACAACTGTTACTTCATTTCATTCACAGTACCTATATTTTTTTTCTTTTAAAAACGTTTTGATAAATTCTATTCACAATGACACTTTATTTATTCATTAGGTAAGTAAAAAATTCACATCGAATAATTCAAAGTGTCAGATTTTTCATATTTACAAAATTAGCAGAAACAGTTCCTTTTAAACTCGAGAACCACTGAACCCAAACGAAAAATTTTATCACAATTTGAAAGCATAGTTCTTGACGAGTGACATAGACCAGGGGTCGGCAATCTTTTGAGACGGAAGAGCCAAAAGTTACAATTTACAAAATTTCCCAGTTTTTAAAGAGCCACTAATATTTTTATTTCAATATTATGGTATTTGATTAGGATTATAACTAAACAAACAGAACAGTGTTGCCACTTTTAAAAAATGTCAGCTGTCCGTATACTCTCTATGAATTGAATGAATGAATTGTGGATTATAGACGCTCGACAACAAAGGTCATTAGCGTCTGTCGTATACTCTCTACTCCACCTATTCTCACTGTTCTCTGTTGAGTGTTTTTATACTGTTTAAAGTTTTTTTGCAGTATAATATTTTTTATGAGTTTTGAAAATAAAATAATATAATTATTAATATTTGCGCATGGAACTGGAAAGCCGCATCTTGACATTATAAGAGCCGCATGCGGCTCGTGAGCCGCAGGTTGCCGACCCCTGACATAGACTATACCTAACTTTCAGTGCAAAGTTATGATGGAACTACGTACCTACTAACAGACTTTACACATGGACTTTATAACTTGTCGTTTTGATTCTGTTTGAGCCTAATATATTTTTGAACTAGACACCAAAGAGTTAAGCATTAATAAAATGTTTGGAGCTGTTATCTCTCTGAAGCAGTACGGTATAGCATTTTTCTTGTTTAAAAAAAGGGGAGATAATAAAGTAAACCCTAAGATATAATTATATTCTTTTAATCCTCTGAAGATGAATTTAATTACGCGAATGTCGCTGGTTGAATTCTCTAATTAACAATTTGTCATTTTCATTAAATAAAATGTAATCTTTGTAAAATCAACGACCTACAACAATTCTTTATTTGCTAAAAAGTTCCCTGTGACATCTTTTTTTTATTGCAATTTTATTGCCAAAATTAAAATATAATAAAAATAATATAAATAATAGTTTTATATGGCTGAAATGCAATTGAAAAATGTTTTTTCGTTGGAGAGCAGCCAATTATATAATTGTTTCGAAATATATAGGAAAAAATCATTTTACCAACCAGTGGTCACAGTCAGGATTCTAACCTGAACCTTTCCACTTTCGCGGCGGAATGAGCTTACAATACTCAACTGTGACATCAAAAGAATGTAGTGAAAATCTATTGATTCTGAAGCATATAAGGAGAATATTAGTTTAGCAATCTTGTCACAGTTGAGTATTATAAGCTCATTCCGCCGCGAAAGTGGAAAAGTTCAGGTTAGAATCCTGACTGTGACCACTGGTTGGTAAAATGATTTTTTCCTATATGTTAATTATATAATTGGCTGCTCTCCAACGAAAAAACATTTTTCAATAAAAATAATAATGCATTTAACGTCCGTTTCTCGACATTATGTCATAACAGATGCCATTCGCACCATTACTATTTGCCATTTTTACCACTTTCCCGTTGTTTCTACATTTTCTAAACTTCACCTTTTTAATAGCAATGCACGAATGGAAGAATTATTATAGGAAATTAGGATAAGGTAGGCAACTTTGTTAGCATAGGAGTTTGACAGGTAATCGGCCATGGCCTTGAATAAGGAACCATCTCGATATTCATCTGGAATTATTGAGGGAAACCATGGAAAACGTCAAATAAGATGGCCGGTACAGAAATTACCGTTTCTCGGCATGAGACAATAGGAAAAAGTCCTAGCCACATCTGCCCCGCCGGGATTCGAACCCAGTACCTTCCCAATGCAAGTCTAGTGCTGTACCACTAAGCTACATCGCTGGGTTAATTATACAGGGTGTATCACAGGATTGAATACATGAGAAGTAATGAGTGCAACAAGGAAAACATAAGCAAAATGAGTAGCGTGAGAAAGATAGAATACACATGGCTAACTTAACTAAATTAATTATCATGTTTTTTTACATGAATATAGAGGGCAAAGCAATCTCTGATCTTAACTAATTTGTACTGTGTACTTTTCCCTATGTTCGGTTTCCTGTGATACACCCTGTATACGCATTTCATAAAAATGTTAACATCGTGTTGTATTATTATAGAATTCTACGAAATTGGTTCAAAGTTCAGTTTTATGTACCTACAATTTATACGACTTTGATCTACTGCCAAATTTCTGTTTATCATGATTTCATATTATAGACTCCCTGGTATTTGTAAAGTTCTTTGAATTAATAATTATATAAATTTGAACTTTTATAATATCATGCTGTTCACATTTTAATACATGTAACAAATTTTACCGAACAACACAGTATATTAAATATTATAACAAAAATATAAATATACAGGGTGTCCTAAAATTGCTGGGACACAGAGCTACCACGTGTAGTAGAGATCAAAATAAGTCGATTGGACCCAATTTATTTATATACCAAAATGTACCGTTTGCCCGTGAGAAGAGTTCAAAGTTTACATAAAAAAACACATTTTTGTACGCTGTTCAGAAATGAGTGAAACAAATTGAATGAAATTTGACAAAAGTGCATTTTAGAGGATTACTCTCCTTTCGGTAATCAAAGAAACCCAAAAGAAATTGTAGAAGGGTTAAAACCACCCTCACCCCCTGAATTTTTTTTCAGAACTTTCTTAGGGGTGGTAATACGATTCTCAAATTTTTTTAGTGAGAAGACTGATTAATTATCTTCATTTTGTTACTCTTGTAAAAATTTCGTATTCCGTATAGTTCCGAAGGAAAAAAATATTTTCTTAAATAATGCTAACAGATATTCCTACCTAGGAATAAAATTGTAATACAAAATTTTATGTAAACTTTGAACTCTTCTCACGGGTAAACGGTACATTTTGGTATATAAATAAATTGGGTCCAATCGACTTATTTTGACCTCTTCTACACGTGGTAGCTCTGTGTCCCAGCAATTTTGGGACACCCTGTATGTGTCGAATTGATAACCTCCTTTTTTAAAGTCAGTTAAAAATGTATCTTACGTAAGTGACGAAATATATGTATAGATAATTATTCTAACGATATGTATTGCCAAGAAAAAACAATAAAAAATAGTGCCAGGTCACTTGTCACATTTCTAAAGAAAACTCAGAAAGTGAACCGAAGTTGGAAAAAGTTGATGACTGCTGACGTAGGAATTACGTTTTTGCATCTTATTCATACATATTTATATACAATGCTCATTGATTCTCCTATACAGAATAATATAATAATATGTAGGTACATATTTCTTTTTGCTACCGGATGCCTCGGAAAAAGCAAACATGTGAGAGTTTTATGCCGCATTCAGACGAGCTTGTGCGCAACTTCACGCGTATTTACAGTCCGCCATTTTCTCAACTTGTTGCACAATGTATTATTGAAGTGAAAACTTCCTTAGGCGCGCTTTGCCTGAGCAGTGAACGAAAGTGAACCGTCACGCTTCGGGTCGGTGACGTTGAATCGGGTTTACTCGGCTCAGACACGAAAATGAATTTAAAGTATGCTGGTAATAAGTTTTTTGTATAGTTCATAAGTGCGCTAAAAAAACTACGATTTTATGTACATTTCAACGAACATTCGATATACTATTATGTATAATTAATTTTTTTACACTCATGTGAGATGGGTGAGGCGTTACTCAATATATAAGTTGGCCTTGCTTGCGTCTACGTAGTACGAACTGTATTCCTTACTCAGTGCATCCAGATTCAGTATACCAACGATATGTAGGTACGCATCCATACATAGATTGGATATCTATATATATTATAGATGCGTATTACGGCGAGAGTATTTCATGTTTTTGATGGAACATAGAGAATGAAAATTTTAATGCAAATATCGTTGTAAGAATAATAACAAATAAAAGATAACACAAAATATGTATTAATTTTATTTTATAAAAGCTTTGTACATTGTAGGAAAAATTCGATTTTGTGTAAAATTGAATTATAGATTGGATATCTTCCCATAATATTATAGATCCGTATTACGGCGAGGGTATTTCATGTTTTTGATGGAGTATAGAGAATGAAAATTTTAATGCAAATATTGTTGTAAGAATAATAACAATTAAAAAGATATCACAAAATATGTATTAATTTTATTTTATAATAGCTTTGTACCTACATAGTAGGAAAAATTCAATTTTGTGTAAAATTGAATTATTATTTGACAAGGAGGATCTAATTTAGATAGGTTGTTGAAGTGCTAAAAAACTATTCTAAAATTCAGATTAACTTAGAACTGACTGCGATGTTGCCTTTAGATTTTAGACAATAATTGCGTTACCTACTATTTTCCTTCTTGAACCTTGCTGACTGTAAAACTAAACTATGAATGATTTTATCCTTTTTAGAGGTATTATTCCTTTTTTAAATAAATAAATAAAATAAACCAGGGTGCGGTTTTTGAAACCAGGGTGCATCTTTTAACCCAAAATCGCCGAAAGTTTATAATTTTGTTTACGTGGTTTAAACTCTGCAAAGCTAAAAGTGCTTTTGTGTTTTTTTTAAAGACCACCAACAGCTAAGGTTATTTGGGCCTAGCACCAATTCATATTTTCAATTCATTATTTTTTTTTTAATAATAAATTGAAAATCCAATTGGCACTTTTACCAGCTCTCGGGCTAGAACCCGGGAACTGGGGACTTGTAATAGAGGAACCATAGCAACGCCATATAAACAACAGCACTGCTACACGCTCGGCTATTCTCAATTGACCAGCTAAAAGTGCACACTCCGATTAGCTCAGTCGATTGCTCTAAAGAGAGGTCTAGCCGGAAAGTCAAAAAGCGCAAAAACCGACTTCCGGACTTGTTTGGACTGGTTAGTAAAAAAACATATTAAAAGTCCTTGACCAAGCTGTCTGTTTGGGATGATGCAGTGTTCTGCAATAGGGACGTGACGTGACCTCGACATGCGTAATCGAACGGGAAAAAACATGGCTAAAAGATTCACTTTAAAATTTATGAGAAATCAGTTCTTGATATATCAATGTAGTGAACATGTTAGCGGAACACTATGCTGATTTGTTTTGTTTGCGTTCAAAATCAGCTGTAGCGTGTACGTTTCGCCGTCAAGGATCGGGATAACAAAAACGAACTCAAAGTGAGATATTGCGAAGCGATGTGGACTTTTTGCGTGTCTCTCTGCCGAAGTATGTTTTTAGTTAGCGTCGAAATCTATTATTGTAAAACTCAATGATTACCAACACATTTACACCATTTGCACGGGTGTGTGATGGATAATATACCGGCTGAACCAAATAAAACTGGACGTATTATTAACTTCCCAATGGAAGTTATTGTAATGGGTCCGAAAATCGAAATCAAAATGTATAACAAATTTTTATGTTTCAAAGTCACTACACTATTTTTAGAAAGATGTCTGTGTGTGTGTGTACGTACGTACGTGCGTACGTACGTATGTATGTATATGTGTCCATTTCTTTCTAAGACGAAATCTCGAGAATGAAAAATGATATCGACTACGTTAGTGTGCCAATCGACGCGTATTAACATAAATATGATCTGAAAGAAATTTTTTGGAAATCGGTTCAGCCGTTCTTTTTTCTTAACCAAAAGACTCCATAAAAGTAGATTTTACACAATATCTCGCGAATAAAAAATTATATCGACTTCGTAAGGGTGTCAATCGAGGCGTGTTGACGTCAATTTGATCCGACATAAATTTTATAAAAATCGGTTCAGCCGTTTTTGTTTTTTTTTTTTAATTATTGTTAAAAATAAATAATAATTATGTTTTAATGATTAAAATGATTACTTTTCTGTGTAATATCTAATTTAATTATTATTATTAAATATTTATCAAACTGGGAAGTTCGTCGTGTGGACCTCAAGGGTCGCACTTTAGTTCTAATAAACGACCCACCTCACGGCGTGTTGTTTTCTATTTCGATCAAATTTAATCCTAATACGAAACCTACAATTTTATCGATATATAGAACTTTCCGTTGCATTAAGTAATTTTTTAAAGGAAATTTTTTTTCCGTTCGGTTGCGCATTGTGAGGTCGCGTCACGTCCGATCGAAGCGATCGACCAGAACAGTACTCGTCGAAAAGCAGTGACTTTTGTGTTCATGTCTATATTGTACGTCTACATAACTAATATCGTACGAATATTCAGTCGAGCAGCGCATCAAATACCCATTGACCACCAACGATAGAATCTAGATTCTTATTCGTTCGTATCCATACTGATCAGTGTTGAAATTACATTACCAAAGCCACGTAAATAAAATTTTTTACTAATATTTTATTTTGTTCATTTTAGTCTTTCAAAATTTTACCCTGCTTTGACACCAGTAGGGGTTGAATTTCGAGAAATCCTTTCTTAGTGGATACTTATGTCAGAAAAAGAACCAAGTCTAAATTTCAAGTCTCTATAGCTTCAGCGGTTTGGCCTAGACGTTGAATAGTCAAAAAACCCTACTCCCTCGTTTGACCCCCTTAGGGATTGAATTTAATTCTAAAAACGATTGATTCATGTATTTCCATCGGGAATGCATATGTGTACCAAATTTTAAATCGATCGGATACGTGGAAGTCGTTCAAAATTGACTTGCAAGATTTGACCTAAACAAACAAACAAACATTGCAAGTTAAATAAAAACTTGTAAAAAGATACCTTCGAACAAACGGTATGAAAGGGCATCACGGAATTACTGTGGCCGTCCATGATATAGATTATAGACAAACCGTACTCTTTTTTCATGTTTGTGAATCAGTCTATATATTGTAGGCACATGTGTTGATGCCTTGTGTGTGTGTACGTACGTGTGTGTGTACGTACGTATGTGTATGAACATGAGGCTACCCATGGCTCTCAAGTCATGAGAGCGATGGTTTCACTGTCAGTGGAGTGGGAACTGTACGGTTGTGTGGACGCGGCAATTTTCTCACTCGTGTCTAACGACTATCGACTATTTTAACGACCGGCTAACAAAAAATAAAATGTGCCGTTTGATTTATAATTGAAAATCAGAACCGTGAAGTTTTTTGTATGTCGGATAGTTACATCGAACCTGTGATGTTTATAAGTAAATCTCCGAAAGTTAGTAGTTTTAGAGTGTAATAAATCGAAAACGATATTTTACGACTTTTGAGAAATTTCGAAAACTTAACCGATATGATTTAACGTTAGTTGAAAAATGTCGGCGCTAATCGATAATTATTTAATAGTTGTTGATAATTGGAAATATGTGCCCAATTTATCGACCGGACGAAGATGCCGACGAGAATTTTTAAAAGTTAACGACTGTCGAAAAATATATCGACGATAAACGAAAGTGAAATGTTACGAGAAATGTGATACGCTGTGAAATAAAATAGTTAAAAAAATCGTGCATTTGTTTGTTTAAATATTAGTTTGTTTAAAAAAGTGTTATCAAAAATTTTTTGTTTGAGAAAAATATCTAGATGTAAATATCTAATAGAAGAAAATAAGTTTTTGTTTAATTTGGAATTGTTTTTGTTAATCATTGAATTTGTTTAAAAGATCGGTTGATAATTGACTGTTGTGTATATTTTTGTGGTTTTGAGGCAGTGTTTTGTTCTTTGTGTCAAAAGTTATGTTTATATGTAAATCATATGATTTGATATCGTTATTTAAATAGTTTTGTTGATATTAGCAAAAACATTTATTAAAATCAAAATCGTTTTTAATTTTTGTGTACTTTCAATACATCAAGGTAAACATCGTAATATTGTGTTTTGGTTAAAAATGGTGTACAAAAATTCGTTGCAAGAATATTAAACTAGTAGCAATTGTGGAGGGTAGAATCTCGTTTATGTCTGTCTGACTATGAATAGGTAGAAATGCATAGCATACGATATTTTACGACCCCTAATCTCCGAGTCTAACCATGACCCTGCTTTTGAAACAGGTGTGCAGGTGGAAGACATTTATCTCTGTCATACCTTAAACTCGTTACTATCGATCTCTCTTTGTCTGTTACAAATGTACAATTATTACAAAAAAATTTACTCACTTCCCTGTCGCTATAAAATGCTTATAATAACGTATTATGGTACTAGACACTATAGTAAAAAGCTGAACCCCTAATGTTGTTACGCAAACATATTACCTACTTAGCGACCTGGTCCGGCTACGCCCGGGTACTGTGAATTTATGATTTATTTACCCCCGCTGCCGCGAGAAATTCTCCCCCTTCGACCCAGGCGAAGCCGGGCTGGTGTGGTGTTTATAATATTAGTAAGATTCCGCCTATACGAATTTCAGAGTTACGTTTTGTTACTATCCCACAGGAACCGTACATTTTTTCGGGATGAAAAGTACCCTATGTTCTATTCCAGGACCTAAAGTAACTATATAAAAGATAATTTAGATAAATATTTTATTAGCGACTATATATCAAAGTAATCAATAAATATACAATAAATATACAAATATACATATATCACTTAAAACTAAATAACATCACAAAACATCCATGAGCAGAGGTGGGACTCGAACCCCATCAATAAAGTACTATCAGTATTTTACGCACGTGTATTTTAAAGTATAACAAAACAGTATTACTTTATAGAACGGAGTGCGTTAAAATTTACTTTAAACACTACCGTTCGAATGCAGTAGAAGCTTCCGTAAAAATCACTTAACAAACGGTACACAGCCATCTAAAATTTACTTTTGATGCAAGTGTTACAAAAAAAAGTAACTAAACAGAAGGTACAATCGGTTATATCCAATTTTAATTAAAAATCGTTCTCAAAAAAAGTAGTAAATTATTATGTAATTTTTTGGGCAATTATGTTGAAACTGGAAACGCGGAAAAACTAATCAAATTCTTGTAATCATAATAATTAATGAAATTTATAATGTAATTACTTGTCCATACATGGACATTGGACAGTCTGTATACAATTTATTTTAATTGCAGATGGTATCAAGTGGTGCTGATCATATTGATTTTATTACATCATAGTAATATTGGTAGTACTTTATTGGTGAATGTTTCCGTATATTATGATTCATTTAAAAAAGACTGTTGAGTCGTTTTAATTAATTGTAGATTATAGACGACGCGACAACTCAGGTCATTAGCGTCTTCAACACACGAATAAATCGTTTTTAGAAATAAATTTAACCTCGAAGGGGTTCAAACGGGGACTTAGGGTTTTTGACTAATCAACGCCCTGCTGGCCAAATCGCTGAAGCTAGAAACTTGATATTTGGACAGTTGGTTCCTTTTCTGACGTAAGTATCCACTAAGAAAGGATTTTTCGAAATTCAACCCTACGGGTGTCAAAGGAGGGTAAAATTTTGAAAGACTAAAATGAACAAAATAAATATTAGTAAAAAAAACTTTTTAGAGACAAGTTTTTATTTAAATGCACTAAAAAGGAAAAAATAATTTTTTGTAATTTAGGTTCATAATTACCTATAAAAGCGTGGGTCATGACTAATAAACTATCATAGAGTTCACGACCCAAGTTTTTATAATAATAATAATAATAATAATTTCCTTTATTCATTTGTGCCAATTACAGCGTAGATAGCGTCAGAGAAATCACATTTAAAAACAATCAACATTTAACATTTTAAAAACATTTAGACACGTTAAAAATTATCATTAAAAACCATATTCTAAATATTAAAAGCATATACATAAAATACAATTAAAATCAGTTCGCAGTAAGCGCAATAAAATAGTAAAAACATATTAAAATATTAACAATATACTAACAATATATAAAAAGACACTAAAATTTATCAGTAAAATCCAGGTTAAAAAATTCATTTAAATTATAAATAGCATTTTTCATTAGAATTTTTTAGGTAATTATGAACCTGAATTTTTTAAAATAATTTTTTCCTTTTTAGTGCTTTAATTAAATAAAAGCTTGTCTCTAAAAAGTTTTTTTACTAATATTTATTTTGACTATTTTGTATGATACCTATATAGATATGGCAGTACGTGTTTCTAGAATTTTTGTCTGTTTGTTCATTGGTTTGTTCGTAGCGTCAGCACTCGAGAACGGCTGAACCGATTTTGACGAAACTTAGTGCATTATCTAGAACCTTAGAAGAACAATTGGTATTTTTTGCTATATTGGTTTTTATTTGTTCCCATTTTGTCAAAATACTGGAAATTCCATATATTATTTAAATTAAACGATATCAAAAAGATGAATCTGTTCCAGAATCGAATCAATACGATGACAGATATGCTTATTTGCTGGGTTCAAAGTTGATGTATGACTCATTTTAAAACAAGGAAAACCTTCATCGCAGGGCAAAACATTGCCGATGCAATTATCATAGCAGATTTGTAAATAAATTTATTGTTTTGTTTCTGTATAATTACAGTAAGTTATATTTGTTTCATTGGCTATAAAACAATTAGATGAGAAATAGGAATCATTTATGTTTCATTGTTGTTAATAATGCAGCTAGAAAATGACGCACTGAATTCGATAATTACTCACGCGCTTCAGTATCTATTTTGGCTGAACACAGGAGCTCTCAATCAATGGTCCGCGTACCACTGATGGTACGTAAATAGACATAATATCGAAAAATTGAAATAGGAAAATGTTTGATATTTAATATTATATTTATAGTTTAACCAGATCTGCCAGATAATCTAAACTAATATTATAAAGAGAAAAGATTTGATTTTTTGTATGTTAGTTTGTTTGTTTGTAATGGATAAACTCAAAAACTACTTAACTGATTTTAAAAATTCTTTCACCTATAGAAAGCTACATTATCAGCGAGTAACATGGGCTGTATTTTTTACAATAATGTAACCCAAGGGTACTTGCGGCGAAGGGGGGGGTGCATAAATTCTTATCTCTGGACCTACTAAAGCGATTAAAAAAATTCTTTCACTATAATACAAAGCTACGCAAGGGGGAAGATTCTCGCGGCGGGATAACAAATTAGGGGTGGGGGAGATTCTCGCGGAGGGATAAATTAACAATATACTAAATATATATACGTGAGCGGAGCAATGGGTAACTGCTATTAAATCATAATTTCATACAACCCGGGTCCGCTATAAGTCATAAATTCATAGCACCCGGGCGAAGCCGGACCGGGCCGCTAATTATTTTATAATTCTAGCGTAACTATACAACAGGAACCTCGCCAACGCTACAATAGCGCGGGGTATTCCCAGCACGCGTCGCTTTCATTGCTTTTGCGCGGTTATTATATACAGGGTGTCCCAAAAAGAATGGGACATAAAGTAAAAGCTGATTCCTTACAAAAAAATATTGCGATAGACCCCAACTTGTCTATTCCGAAAGAGATACAGGGTGTCAAAGTTTAATTTTTATTTTTGATTTTCTTAAATAACTTTTAAAATAATTTAGGCATTTTAACGAAATTTGGTATATGAGGATTTTTTGATATGAGAAATTCAAATCTGACCTTGGTATGGCTCTTACTTGTAGGGGCGCCACTTATACACCTTTTCACTCATTCAAATAGTCATAACTTTTTTGTACGCACTCGTACTATTATTTTGAATTAAAAAATTGATTTTTCCGTAATTTTTCCGTAAAAAAGATATACTTTGTACAAGTGGCTAGGAGTAACCTTTTTCAAGATATTTGCACTTAAAGTAATCGATGCAATGTGGTTTCTAAACTCCAAGAGATACAGAAGTGAAAGAGTGTTGACCTCTCTGTCTGCGTAATGCCATTTATTTAAAGAATGAACAGGTATTTCTCGAATTCATCAAAAACAATTTATGGATGAGGTACTCACATTTTATATTGCGGACGAGTCATGCGTCATATCTGGCTTACGAGATCAAATTTATATAGTGTGGGTGTAATGTTTTGTTGTGAACGTCTCGAGCGTCCGATCCTTTCAGTTCAGTCTGTCATCATGAAGTGTAGACTTCAGTCGTCGGTTCTCGTCGTCGTCGCCGCCGGCTAGTGAGGCGTGCGGTGCGTCCCTCCGGAGGGAGTGAACTCTCACTGTTCCACAGCCTGCACTATCGGGAAATGAAATAAGATAGACTATCATATCTCCTGTGCTAACGTTAGTTAACTATAATGACGATTTTGAGTTTACCGCGGCAGGACCGTGCTGTCTTATTCCGGTACATATTTTGTTTATTATGCTTCGTAGTGGTTACCGAGTAAAATGCCTTTTCTTGCCATGAAAAAATATTCGATCAATGAACGTTCAGTGAAAGAAACACAAACATTTATTGAAAGAAAGAAAAGTGAGTTGTTATAAAAACCAATTTTGAAAACCAGTTACAGGTAGAAAATGTATTAAACATTTTCAATATAGAGATATAAAAAATAAAAATATATATACTATCTTTATTTTTGTTTTTATTCCAACCACAGTGGAATAAAAACAAAAATAAAGATAGTTACTTCAATTACCACAACAGTTTAATTGATGGATGTACATTTCGAAAGCTATGCTTTCATCTTCAGCAAACACTATACAGTATAGTGTTTGCTGAAGATGAAAGCATAGCTTTCGAAATATACGTTGTACATCCATCAATAAGGTAAGAAGTAACTATCTTTATTTTTGTTAATATAGGGATATATTTATTAGTATATTATGAAGTATTAGAAATACCTTGTATTATGTCCGTCTTGTGACTTCTTGTGAATTTACACTGCGCGTTTCAGCAACGAGTTGCCATCTTCAGGTGTGGTTAATTATTTTTTATTTATTTTATTTATTTATTTTATTGTAGAAGGTTTTCAAAATGACAACCATGAACTTCAACACATTTTTCAAAGCCACCTATGTTCAATTTCAAAATTTGCCATTTAAAACCACATTGCATCGATTACTTTAAGTGCAAATATCTTGAAAAAGGTTACTCCTAGTCACTTTTGAAAAGTATACCTTTTTTACTTAAAAATGACGGAAAAATTATTTTTTTAATTAAAAAAAATAGTACGAGTGCGTACAAAAAAGTTATGGATATTTGAATGAGTGAAAAGGTGTGTAAGTGGCGCCCCCTACAAGTAAGAGCCATACCAAGGTCAGATTTGAATTTCTCATGTCAAAAAATCCCCATATACCAAATTTCATTAAAATGCCTAAATCATTTTAAAAGTTATTTAAGAAAATCAAAAATAAAAATTAAACTTTGACACCCTGTATCTCTTTTAATATCAACTTTCGGAATAGACAAGTTGGGGTCTATCGCAATATTTTTTTGTAAGGAATCAGCTGTTACTTTATGTCCCATTCTTTTTGGGACACCCTGTATAGTTGATCAAATATTTTATTCACATACTTGAAACCGTTCGAGTCAATTTAAGGTATGACAGATTCATTTAGAATCCAGGCGTCAGAAATAGAAAAGCTAGGAAAGGGTTTAATCATGAAATTTTGGGCGCCACAATCATGAGGTGTCTGTCATGTGTAAAGTGACCAAATCCTGAATATCAAAAAGCGGGACAAGGTCTATAAAAACCCGGCGCAGGCAACCGTTGGGTTTCACGCCAAAAAAAGCCTTAAACGCGCTAGAAACCCCCAAAAACTCGCTAGAAAACCCCAAAAATTCGCTAGAAACCCCCAAAAACTCGCTAGAAAACCCTAAAAATTCGCTAGAAACCTCCAAAAATTCGCTAGAAACCCCCAAAAACTCGCTAGAAATCCCCAAAAACTCACTAGAAACCCCCCAAAAATTCGCTAGAAACCTCCAAAAACTCGCTAGAAACCCTCAAAAACTCGCTAGAAATCCCCAAAAACTCGCTAGATACCCCCAAAAAGTCGCTAGAAACCCCCAAAAACTCGCTAGAAAACTCCAAAAATTCACTAGAAACCCCCAAAAACTCGCTAGAAACCCCCAAAAACTCGCTAGAAACCCACAAAAATTCACTAGAAACCCCCAAAAACTCGCTAGAAACCCCCAAAAACTCGCTAATATTTTTATTTTAAATATTATTTATTTTTTAAGGTATAGGTATTAATTATATAATTATTGATAAATAAAATACTTTGAGTGGGTAAAAATATCTAATGACAAAAAATAAACTTTCTTAATGCACGTGATTTAATGAAAACGGGACAAAAGCGGGACGCTTGTTGAATCGGGACTCGTGGCTCAAAATCGGGACTGTCCCGCCTAAATCGGGACGGATGGTCACTTTAGTCATGTGCCATACCCTGGTTTGTACAATATCGATAGGTCCATTAAGAAAACAGAATTTTAAAAAGATATTTCAATTGTTTTATTCGAGCAAAACACTTTAAATGTAGTATAGTAAAACCTGCTCTGTGTCTGCAGAAGGTTAAATTTGAAACCGGTTGATTAAAAACGAGTTGAATTGCATTGCACTGCGCGTAATCGAACACCCGACCGACAGACTATATTCTGACGTTTGCCAGAATATATAGGCACAGAAATCTCTCTCTCTCCGTCTATGCAGACTGGAGTCGATAGCACGTGGAGCGACCCTTCTGTATGCTGCAGTGGGGTCTGTTGTCAGTGGGGCTGTACTGTGAGTCGTGAGAGTGCCATGCTGCGCCCCTCGTTGCATAGTGACGTGGCTAGACTATTCGATTTCTGTTAACGTATAAAAATTTTATTACTGGTTTCTAAAGCCAGCTACGTATATCTAAAAAGTGTTAAAATGTTAAGTATAAGCTATGTTCCAACCTGCTATAAATGGATCGTTTTGAAACGGTAACGAAACTGTTTTTATCGGTTTTATTCGCATGCGTCAACCTTGCACAGAGACAAACGTAACAAAGTGCTTAATGTGGATGTGAACAGTTTCATTTTGGTTTCATGTCTAGACTATGTACTAAAATGATCGTTCGGAGACAGTTCACAAACTATCACAAATTCGGTTGGAACGCTTTAAGAATCGTTCACAAACGATCACAAGTGCGGTTGGAACGCATTCTATCCACTGCGCATGAGCGTGACGGTAATATTACCGTTTTCAGAGTGGTTGGAACAAAGCTATAGTCACAAGTTCTTTTAAATTTAACGCTTATAGCCAAAATTATTGCGCGTGTATTAAATACTAGTTTTGACCCGCGGCTCCACCACCGTGGACTAAATATGAAAGTTATAATATGGGTTTGATATTAATAGCAGAAAAAATGATTATAAAAAATAGGTAAAAAAACTTTTAAGTTAAACGGTTTTATAAATGTATTAAAAAGAAAAAAAATAATATTTAAATTATAGGTTCATAAGTATAAAAACGTGGATCGTAAACTCTATGATAATTTATTACAGTCAGGACCCACGCTTTTATACTTATGAACCCAAATTAAATATTATTTTTTTCTTTTTAGTACATTTATAAAACCGATTAGCTTAAAAGTTTTTTTACCTATTTTTAATTTTTTAGTGCTTTATTTGCTTAGTCTGATTTTATTACATTTATTCGATTCACTGAAACGTAACCTTTGGCTGTGAAAATTCAAAAATCCGATTTGCATCCGGACGGGAACCGGGCCGGTCAGCTAGTTACCATAATATTGTATTGTCACCGGAGCTACACATGTGTGCAAAATTTCAACTCAATCGGATCACACATGTCCGCGCCTAGCCTAACAGTCAAAAGCTATCGAACTAGATTATCCGACAGCGCTTTGTAAAAGCAGATATAAACGATATTTATTTATTTATTTATTGTAGATTATAGACGCGTCGACATCTAAGGTCATTAGCGTCTTAAATACATTAAATAAAAAATAACTTAAAACTAAATAACATCACAAAACGTCCATGAGCGCAGGTGGGATTCGAACCCACGGCAGTCCAGTCTAGAGGTTGCGGTGCCAAGCATGCTAACCACTAGGCTAAACTGCCCTCTATAAACGATATTGTTTATACCTAATTAATTAGATATACCTTCTTATTATATTAAGTATTATGTACATCGAAGCATCTCTGATATAGAAGATACTTCAATGTATAAATAAGAAGGTATATCTAATTAATTATTGTTTATTTTTATACATTGTAGTTAAAGTACACAATCTGACGTAACATAAAGTGCAGGGTCATAAATAGTGCATAAAAACTTTTTATAATAAAGACTCAATAACAATACAGGCATTTACGAGTACAAATAAAAAAGTTACCATTAACTTATCGACGTAATTAAAAAACTCTCATGTGGTTATAATTTATGGGGAGTTATTTTAAGCACAAGCATCATCGTGGTTTCTTTTACATCATTCGTATGTTTTGAGTTCTGTATGTGATTCTTTAAAGTGAGTAACATAAAATTGTTATTTTGAAGTAAAGCATCACTGGAAACTTTTTTTTACGCAACGGTCATAAAAAACGTAATCCGCCCGTGTCTATTTTTAATGTGATATAATATTATGTTGGATAACTGAAAGCGTAATTCCTTTTTATTAGATTTCAAGTCGAAAGTATAATTGAAATTTATTCGTTTAAAATAACGATTAATTCATTTTTTCTATCAAAATATCAAGTGTATAATAATAATAATACATCCTTTTCTGCGCAATTTTTTTGAATTGAAAAATGAGCAAGATGAGTACAATTTTTTAAATTTTACGTGAGTGATCAAATTGCGTAATTAAGCAATTTGTCTCTTGTGTTTAAAAATATGTCGATACGTGTCAGTGGATTAATTTTACAAATGCCATCGAACAATCAGCAACAACAGCAACAACAAAAATCACCTGTGGATAAGAATATGCGGCATAACACTGTGGTATCGGTAAATGGTGGTAGTGGTTATGGTGTTGTGATTAACAACAATGGTAGCAACAATAGTGGTAGCAATTATTGCTATAATAATAATGGTGCCAATAGTGGAAATGGTGGTGGAATGGTGCAAATGAAAACGGTTACAATAGTGTCGGCCGGTGGAAACACCGGTCCGCAACGCAGTACGAGTTTGGATTATCTGAATTTTGAAGAAAAGAGACAGATTATTGCATCGTCTCTGTCGCTGTCTGATTTCTTACATTGTGGGCCTGCCGCCGCCGCAGCTGCGGCCAAGGAAGTTGCTGCCACAACTGTTATTGTTGGTGAGTTTGTTATTTTAGTTCTGTACGAGTGTTCGTCAACATTTATGATATTATATCAAGGCCTAAAGCCTATCACAGGGTTGTCACAGATCTGGAAACAAATAATATTCATTTAGAGCGTTTTAATAACTGCCAGGTTTATAATATTGGTAGGATTCCGCCTATACGCTACAATGCAAATGAATTTCAGAGTTACATTTTGCTACTATCCCACAGGAATTATCTGTCACCCCCTCGATAAATTTATCAAAACAAGTCGTGAGGTGGGTCGTTTATTAGGACTAAAGTGCGACCCTTGAGGTCCACACGACGAACTTCCCAGTTTGATAAATATTTAATAATAATAATTAAATTAGATATTACACAGAAAAGTAATCATTAAAACATAATTATTATTTATTTTTAACAATAATTAAAAAAAAAACGGCTGAACCGATTTTTATAAAATTTATATCGGATCAAAATGACGTTAACACGCCTGGATTGACACCCTTACGAAGTCGATATAATTTTTTATTCGCGAGATATCTACTTTTTTGGAGTCTATTTGGTTAAGAAAAAAGAACGGCTGAACCGATTTTGAAAAAACAAAGCAAAACAAAACAGTGGTATGTAATTATAATATTCAAGCGAACGAGCGAAGCGAGTGGGTAGTATTGCACCCGGGCTTTCTTAGCACCCGGGCGAAGCCGGACAGGGCCGCTAGTATTATATAAAATCAACATGAATTTATGGATCGACCTGTCTGTGTGCATATCACAAATTAATTTTCAATTTAAAAACCATAATTGAAAAAAGAAGTGAAAATAAATTAAAAGCGTCTGTATAAAAATGAGAACGGGCGAGTTATGGACGGACGACTAATTACTATGAAATCTAATGAACTTTAATTAGTAATTAACGATGGAGGAAGTCCATTAGACTGTATGCGAGCGCGTTGCAGGAATCCGTCCCTCGGTAAATCCCCTCTTGATTCATTTAAACCACGTTCGAGTTCGGTTTATCCTTGAAATTGGAAAAATAAACAAAAAAAAAGTAGAAAGTTCTGTTTTACGAATGTGTTGAACTTTTTCTTGTTAACTTCCCATTGGAAGTTATTGTAATGGGTCCGAAAATCGAAATCAAAAAGGAAAAAAAAATTTTATGTTTCAAGGTCACTACACTATTTTTACACTACTTTTAGAAAGATGTCTGTGTGTGTGTGTGTGTGTGTGTGTGTGTGTGTGTGTGTGTGTGTGTGTACGTATGTACGTACGTACGTACGTATGTATGTGTCCATTTCTTTCTAAGACGAAATCTCGAGAACGAAAAATGATATCGACTTCGTTGGGGTGCCAATCGACGCGTATTAACGTATATATGATCTGAAAGGAATTTTTTTTAAATCGGTTCAGCCGTTCTTTTTTCTTAACCAAATAACCTCCAAAAAAGTAGATTTTACACAATATCTCGCGAATAAAAAATTATATCGACTTCGTAAGGGTGTCAATCGAGGCGTGTTAACGTCATTTTGATTCGACATAAATTTTATAAAAATCGGTTCAGCCGTTTTTTTTTTTTTTAATTATTGATGTTTTAATGATTAAAATGATTACTTTTCTGTGTAATATCTAATTTAATTATTATTATTAAATATTTATCAAACTGGGAAGTTCGTCGTGTGGACCTCAAGGGTCGCACTTTAGTCCTAATAAACGACCCACCTCACGGCTTGTTATATATTTTATTTATTTCGGTTTTTTCTGGACTTAACTTAAGAATAGTCGGTATTATTGAACCGCCCTTGCCGTTAATTTATTAGTACAGTTTGTCACTTTTCAGATTTTGATCCGACATCTGGTAGAAATTTCAATCGAATATGCGATCCATTATCACTGCTAATATTATAAATGGGAAAGTTTATGTGTGTGTGTATGTTTGTTACCAATCAGCTCCGTAACGGCTGAACGGATTTTCATGAAATTTGGTATATATTTACTTTAGGTCCTGGAATAGGACATAGGGTACTTTTCATCCCGGAAAAATGTATAGTTCCTGTGGGATAGTAACAAAACGTTACTCTACAATTTTCTTGCATTTTAGCGTATTGGCGGAATCCTACTAATCTGAACCGATTCTGATGAAATTTACTACCCAAAATTTAAAGTATACCTGTTACTTTTTATCGGGCGGTTAGAATCAACATAATTGAATCTGTAAGAAAAGTCGTCGTTCACGTGAGTGAAGTTCGTATATAAAAGATCGGATTGTTGCTTCAACAGTGTCCGTTAAAATTATCCGTTCAAAAGGGATTTTGAAGATAAACCAAATGAGAGCCAGTTAAAATCAATAGGTGTTTTAATTAGAGAGCTAGCTTTACACCGCTGTCGAATCTAATCAACGTCAGTGCACTCCTATAATATTATGTGATTTCATGATGTGTGCGATAACACACTCGGTAAAATCTGTGACTACAAAGCAAAATGACTTAAGTGAGATTTTTTAGTGAAATTAAGGGCAATAATTAGTAAATACTCGTAGATTACATACAAATTAAAAATATTCTTTTTAATTTGTATGACGCTGACCGAGGTAAATGGCATCCAAAGTTTATTTACTCAAATTAACAATTATCATTACATTAGAGTTATCATTATTTTAAATTATAGTACGGGAGACAACGTTGCATTTTAGGTGCAGGTGATTTCATACCGACCAATTCTTATTTCTAGTAATTGTGGTTTTTATAGTGCCTCTACTATGGGACGTTCATTGCATTTTTTTTAAATGTAGCATATGATACACCAAATTAATCAGAAAAATAAGCAGAATTCGAATACCTGAAAATCCAAAATGGCGTCCATAAGAAAAACCAAAGTTCATGTCAATATTTCATTATGTAGTGGATATAAAAAAACTAAACCTACGCTACTGAAAAGATCTTAAAAAGTTATCAATAAATGGTTAAAGAAATTTTCAGATATCTTCATAAATAAAAAAGTTATGGCCAGTTTTCTAAAAACGGCATTTTTCACTATTTTCTAAATAAATCAATAGTGTGTCAAAATTCAATTGTTTTTCCGACGGGACGTTAATGAGCACATAATTCTGCACACTTTGCCCATTTAACGGACTTTCTATTTTCACTAATAACAAAGATACCCATGTTAGCCGTGGACACCCTGTATACTAATATACGTGAGCGGAGCCACGGGTAGTCGCTAGTATAGAATAAAATCGAAATACTATTATAGTTTAACATCAGCTGTGTAGAAGTATTTTTCAAAACACCAATTAAACAGGCAAAAAGATTTTAATTAAAAATTAGTCGACTTTTTTTTGGCTGAAACGTCGACTGATTTTAATTTAAATATTTTTGTCTGTTTTTTAACCGACTTCAAAAAAAGGAGGTTTCTCAATTCGACCGTACATATTTTTTATGTGGTTATGTTTTATGTGTGTTCGCGGATAACTTCGTCGTTTATGAACCGATTTTGAAAAATATTTTTTTATTTGAAAGGATATACTTTCAGATTGGTCCCATAGAAATTTCATCAAAATCGGTTCAGTAGTTCGGCTGATTTTAATAAAAGTTAGTAACGGCGTGTGATTCCTTAAGGTAAATGTCACTTTTTGACACATCAGACAGCGTAAGAAAGTCGGTTTAATAAAAGTGAGTAACGGCGTGTGATTCCTTTAAGGCAAATGTCACTTTTTGACACTAAAAAGTAAAAAATAAAAAACTTTTTAACAAAAAAAAAACCTCCTTCAAAAAGCCACTAAAAAGAGGAAAATAATGAAATTTTGAGGTCTGCGTCAATTTAATAAAATATGAAGTTGGTTAAAAAGAAGATATTAATCACTATACTATACTTTTTAACCGACTTCATATTTTATTAAATTGTCGCAGACCTCAAAATTTCATTATTTTCCTCTTTTTAGTGGCTTTTTGAAGGAGGTTTTTTTTTTGTTAGAAGTTTTTTATATTTTTATCTGTTTTTATTTTTGTCTGTTTTTTTTTTTTTTTTTTTTTTTTGTTTTTGTTTTTTTGAAAATTTAAATACATTTCTAGTAATAAAATAAAACCCTTATTAAATCAGCGGCAACTGACGCGAGTTAACTATCGAACTGCGACAATAATCCATGGCTTCGTTCAATTGCATTGTACATAGTAATCCAACGGATGTTTGATTTCCTGTGTCTAACACAAAATTTAGTATATTCAGGTCTAGGTGAACATAAATATTGATTTTGTTGTACTATAATGTTGACTTATCAAATTAATTCAAGATTCGATTTTTATTTACGACTTCAAATCTATCTGTGTCAATTAATATCCGGTTGTAACGAAAATATTTTTTCGCGTTTCCGGCATTGATCTTCGATTAAGTTGTAAAGCATCCTTTCACAGCTAGTTAGTTATTTATTCCGTTGATTTATTCTCCTGGTAACTATTACTCGGAATAAATAGCGATAATTCAATTCACCAAACGTAGTTAAGTTTACTGCAGGTATAAATCGTAGGAATAACTATTCTGTCCAATTTCAAGGGTATAAATATTTATTCGCTTAGTAAAATAGGAAGGGCACGAAATGCACAAATTACTTTACTTTTAATTCCATATCTTTCAGGTAAAGGCTTTTGTAGCAAAATAAAATAAATTTACATTTTCGACCGATGCGCCATTGGTCGAATCTTTGGTAAACGTGCTTTAGAATCAAAATATGTATTTGAGAAAATGTCCAAGGTGTAATGGTATAAAGTAAATTAGTACCTGAAGTTACTATTCCATCGAATAAATTGCTTGGTGAATTGAAAGTTAATTTTATTCCAAGGAATAAATGTATTCTAAGATTAGTAACTTCTATCTTTAACAGTGTTTGGTGACACCTCGTGCGAAATAGTATTTCAGTTTACGAAGTTCTGCTAAGTGCTATTTCTGTCTGGCAGGTAAATTTATCTGTTGGATAGGAAGCAAGAACTTGGTCCGGAAATGAAGACCTTTCTGCTTTGTTGATGAATAATAACTTTCTGTTGCATATAGCAAAACATAATTATTATTGTTCATATTACCGACAGTGATAATTATTAGCGTTTATCGCTGAATTAATTATTTAATTGGTATTTGTTAATGCGGCTTCTTTTATCTGCACCATAAAATATATATGCATTCTTACGACATATAAGCTGGCGCAATATGAAGGAATGTCTTATGAAAAACCATACGAAACAATGATTACATTTTCTGATCCTACAGGTTTTTATATTCATTTATTTCTAAAATGTTACAACCCTAAATAATTAAATATTCGTGTAAACACATTAACTTTAAAATATACTACAGATTCCAAGTCTTCATGGTTTCCGGGTTTGTAGGCCGTGGTCCGGTGGTATTTCTACCTGACGTTTCGTCTACAACTGAGGTAGACATTCTCAAAGGCGATGTGGCAGCGGTCGAAGTGTCCTCTTTGGCGGCTCACAGGTCAGTGTGTTCGCTACTCGGTCGTATTCCGTCCTTGAACGGATTTGGTTCTGTATGTCGGAGCATTCCGACATACAAAACCAATGACCAATCGTTCAAGGACGGAATACGACCGAGTAGAGACCTCACCCCCACTACTACACACTGCGCAGTTGACCAATTACAGAGAGACGGACTACGACCGAACAGAGAACACACTGGTACTAGGCATAAAAGAAGGGAGGACACCAGTCACTGACACACTGACCTGTGAGCCGCCAAGGAGGACACTTCGACCGCTGCCACATTGCCTTTGAGAATGTCTACCGCAGTTGTAGACGAAACGTCAGGTAGAAATACCACCGGACCACGGACTACAGGCTACAAGCCCGGAAACCATGAAGACTTGGAACAATGCCGGCCGTGAAAGCTTGCACACTTGGATAAGAAGACATCATTTTTTTCACAATAAAAAATCGTTTTAGTTTGTGCCATTCTGTATATAAAATATAAATGTTAATTATTGTTACTAGTGGTACTGTATAACTTGTGGCATTCGAGTTCTGACGTCTAGCAATGTGAACTATCGTTTTAAATGCATAAAACAATTTCTTTTGTTAAGAAAGTGTAATTGTCTGCAGTCATTTAATAATGCGATAATTATGGCCGTGTGCTTTACAATAAAACCATTTTTTTAAACGGTTTTATTTAGCTTGACCCCGTATATTTGTTTGTTACTATCTTTGTTTCAAATTTTGCGACAGTTTTTTCAACTACTTCTACTTAACCGATTCTTATGAAACTTTGCACACACATTGAGTTATATTATGATAATTTCAACTTGGTAACGAGGATCTGATGATGGAATCAGGAGGTGGACAGTTAAAAGGATGAGGAGTTTGCATAATGATACGGGCCAGAAATCAAACTAAAAACTAGAAAATATAAATAGGTAAAAAAACTCGCACTTGACCGGTTTTCTTAATAATCTTTTGACAGACACTTATGTATGACCTCAGTATTGTCGAGCGTCTAAAATCAACGATATCTCTGCTATTATAATCTTAATGATACGGATGTTTAAAGCTTAATTAAATCAGAAATGATTGCTGTATGAAACCATGATGTTAGTATAGGACTCTAAAGATAACATCGAAATAAAATACGTCATTTAATGATACGATAGGGGACCATAAATTAATGGTGAAACATTTATGAGAATTTAATTTTTATGAGATACGTCACTTCGCGATTGCAGCGACTTGCAGAGTGCACCAATATATTCCATTCACAAATCAGTAACGCAATCCAATTTCCACGGTGTTTTCCGTACATGAATGGTGTAGTAATTTACATATTTTCCGCATGATGCCAACATTATAGATCGAGAGCTAGTGACAATTTTTTGGTGTTATTTATTCAAGGTCTAAATTTTGTGAAGATGTTGATGGAGGCATATTAAAGTGTCCTGAGTAAGGGATTTTGCTAGATAGCGGTATGGGAGGAATGCAGACAGCCCCCAACATGTAACAAAAAAATGGTCACAATTATTATTGCTTCAAGGCTGGTTTGTATAGCTTGTCGGTGACCCAATAATGCCATTATATTATATTTACAGATCGATTGGTCAGTATTAAAGGGGTGGCATATCACCCTAAACGTGTCATGTATCCGACAAAATTTATATTATTAGTTCAAGGTTCAAATTTTAATATGTTTTAAGCATATATTTCAATTTGCAGAACAAAATGTCGTTATTAACCCCCTCTCTAAGAGGGAAAACTTGCTTGCTTAGGTGTTTATATCGTTCTGCAAGGGGGTTATTACCGACATTTTGTTATGCAAATTAATATATATGCTTAAAACAGGCACCGTAACAACATATTAAAATTTGAACCTTGAATTAATAATATAAATTTCGTCGGATACATGACACGTTTAGGGTGATCTGCCACCCCTTTAATACTGATCAATCGATCCGCAAATATTATAACGGCATTATTGGGTCACCGACAAGCTATACGAACAATATCAGCCTTGAAGCAATAATAAATTGTGACCATTTTTTTTGTTACAAGTTGGGGGCGGTCTGCATCCCTCCCATACCGCTATCTAGCAAAATCCCTTACCCAGAACACTTTAATATGCCACCCTCAACATCTTCACAAAAATAATTGGCCTTGAATAAATAACACCAACAAATTGTCACTAGCTCTCGGTCTATTACATTTCCTAGTTACACAGTATTATATAGGTGCTATATGTGCGGACGGCCGACACCTGTTATCGGTTATAATATTATGTTTTATTGACGTAATAACTACTTGCACAGTTTACTTGCGACATTACAGGGTATTATGATTTGTTGTCGTGTCAGACTCTTGCTGGGTGACAACTGACATGTCACGCCAGTTGAACCGTAGTCTACGTGTACTTATGTTTGTCTCTACGTGAACGTGACAGTATTGACTTGTGTCTGTTTACGTACAGGGTGATGTTGCTAAAGATGCTACAAGAGATGCGTTCCACTTGGCGACCATTACGCCCACGCCTTACGACCGCGCTTATTCCGTTTGGTCGTTGTAAGCGTTGCGGACGCCAAGTGGAACTTACTTCAGGTGCCGATTTGAAGTTTTAGCGTCCTAGGTTAGCGTTTCTTAAACTTACCGATCTAGCTAGGTCTCATCCCTGGAAAAATTAGTTTTCTTATCGATTTTATCATTTTAAAAAACAGTTTTTTTTAACGTTATAAAACAGTGTCGTATGGTGAGTAGCTTTGGCAAAAACAAACTATTTTCATTATTTATGTCAAATTACTCTGACAGTCAATCTTTAACTTATTAAAATAATCAGTAATTATTTGAAAATATGTAGGTACATACGTTATGTAGTACGACGTATACTGACGTATAATAATATTATCTACTTATAGGTACGTAATTTTTTTTCTTAAAAACGACTAAAGATAAGAATGTGAAATTTTGAGAATAATTGTTTTGCTGGGGAAATTTTCAGTTACGAGCGATTGTTTACTAGGTGGGAAGTATAGGACGCTATCCAGTCGAATTTTTTTAAGTGTGAATAACAGCAATATTTGATCTGAATAGAGCGACTATTTTTTATATTATGAGGTTGGTAAGAAGTTTTTTTTTAGAACAGCTTGTATGCGATCACGTACGGAAAGGAGCGACAGTGTAAAAAGCTATAAGTCTCGACAGCAGGAAGCTTTAATATTCGACCCATTGAGTAAAAGTGTTTTATTATTAAAGTTGAATCACCTTTAATCAGAACCGATTATTATAGTAATGTGTATTTATTATAATATAGTGCAATGTGATAAATATCTGTGTGTATAAAATTATTTCTGTGTATTTGTATTACATGTGATTCATAGTATTTCGACATATTGTGTTTAAATTGATTTCTTGGAATATTAATTTCATAACTAAACCAGTTTTAAAAACGGTTAGAATTTATAAGCGCGCCTTATTTCAATTGTCTTGTAATTAACCAGTCATTTATAATGTACGTATACAATTGAAAAATGTTTACAGGAGAGAAAAGAAGTACTTGTACAGTAAGAGAAACATGCTTTCTTCACTGTAGCAATAAAAATATTTATGTTAAGAAAAAACATGTTTAATTTATTAAAAGTTGCATTCTGGTGGCACAAATTCAAATACATGTAATAATTAAAAGGTTTTCTTGAAAAGAACACATTTCATTTTACTTTTATAAATCGTAATTTTTTACTTCACTTTAAAGAAAATGCATTATTTTCTCCAATTTTTCATTATGCGAAAAAACTTAATTTTCTTCTTTAGATTTCTTTTGAGCATGAATTGAAAATGCATTTTCAGTTCATGCTCTAAAGAAGAAAATTAAGTTTGTATAATAATGAAGAAATACTATTAGTGATGACAGAGACCAAGTGCATTGTAGTTTGAATGTTGTAGGCAAATTGTATTCATATATCATACAAAAGTTTTTTTTTATTCATATTATGTATACATCGTATACGTACGTAATGTAAACCTAGGTGTACAGATTGGAATTTAAAATTCATAGGTTAATGAACTTTCCTATTATTGTTTATAATTGACTATGGAAAATTGATTGTATTTCATCAGTCGTAAATTATAGTTGATGACGTTCATTATCTGTCATTTTCAACTAAGTTACAACAACCTGTTGATATTATTATTAAAATACTAAATATTAATTGGGATAATTATTAATTAATAAAATTTAATTGTACCAATAATTGAGTAGTGCAAGGGACAAAAGACCAAAGTAAAAATTTTCAATATTGAAATAATTACATAAAAAACTCGGGTCGCAGTGCCAAACCCTGCCGACAATATAGTGTATTTGCTAATACAGGTATTGTGGCATTATTATGTAAACTTAAGTTTGTTTTTTGACAAAATAAAAAATTTAACCCCTTAATACAGCCCTTAAAATAATTAAATTTTTCTAAATTTCAATATTAGACATGGATTTTATCAGTACACCCAATTAAATACACCCTTCCATATCTAAGTAAATCCGTATCAACAAACTAGTGTTTTCATAAAATTTGAAAGTCCGGTCCTGTCGGGCCGATTTTATTAAAATTTTAGCAGCACATTTTAATCTTTACTAAAGAGTTAAATTTCAATTTTGAAACGATTCTGACAAATTTTTCGGTATTTTTGGGCCCAAAAACTTTTTGGAACCCCTAAATACAACCCTGAAAATGGTCCGATCGGGCCCATTTTAAATAGGCTTCTTGCGGTGATGGGTTCCAATGTCTGTACCAAATTTCGTTTCAATCGATTAAGTCTGTCGAGA
Organism: Mongoloraphidia duomilia; assembly: GCA_039654895.1. Lineage (NCBI taxonomy): Eukaryota > Metazoa > Arthropoda > Insecta > Raphidioptera > Raphidiidae > Mongoloraphidia > Mongoloraphidia duomilia. The sequence continues at coordinate 1,119,943 of CM077517.1, forward strand.
GTTATCGTGTACACACATATATATATATATAAATATATATATAAATATATATATATACATACATATATATATATATAAACATTTTCAAAAATGGTGCCAAATTGTTCAGGAGGCTATGAAACGTCGAGAAATTTTGGTCCGACCCCTAGGTCCCGCCATCCGACCGACGCCAATAGTGTATGTGCCATATTATGGCAAATACACTAATAATAACAACGCGTTTAGCGTCTTTATGTTGCAATAGACGTCATACCGACCATTAGGTACTTCCTTTTTACCACTTTCTCGCTATTTTCTAAATTTTAGTTAATTTGCGAGTGGATAAATTACAGAAAATTAAGGTAGGGAATGTTTGCGAACATACGAATTAGGCAGATTATCGGTCTGCAAGTCCTTGTATAAGGAACCTCAAGAAAATAGCCGGTATCTATTCTTGGCGAGTTCTCCAAATCTGCCTCGCTGGGATCGAACCCAGTGACATCCGAATATGAGTCTAGTGAATTCACCACTACATCACTCGCTCGGTCAAATTATATATTTTACTAGCCGCCCCGTCCGGCTTCGCCCGGGTGCTAAGAAAGCCCGGGTGCAATACACTATTCACTCGCTTCGCTCGTTCGCTTAAATATTATAATTACGAACAAATTTGATTACCATAAAAAAAATTATAGTGAGTCAACTTTAAAAGATAGACATATGCTGTCGCGGACTTTTTTTTTAGAACTTTTAAAGGGGAACAATTCCGTCATACATGATTTTTGTGTAACTTTAACCGTTTACGCAGCGGGAGCTCTCAAAAGGAATAATTTTTCCCGTTTTTGCAACATTTTTCATTGATGCTCCGCGCCTATTGGTCGTAGCGTGGTATTATATAGCCTTCCTCAATAAATGGGCTATCTAACAAACAAATTTTTTTTCAAATCGGACTGGTAGTTCCTGAGATTAGCGCGTTCAACCAAACAAATAGATATAGATAGATTGAAATTTGAAAAACAGGAAAAAAATTATGAAAATGGAAAATTCGCTTTTCTAGTCCTTAGAACTTTACAAATTACAGACTAAGTTACGATTTAGTTTATTTTTATTAAAGTTTTAACTTCTGTATAAATCATTAAAAACATGACTCTCTCATGATGTGGACTTTGTAGGCGTGTGACTATATATACGAACACATCGATCGATATCCAGTAGTGCTTCTATTGTACAGCTTTATAATATTAGTATAGATTTAATAATGAAAAGTTCTAAATCGTTGTCAAGTAGTTTTTACAGTCATAATGATAATTGTTTACATATGCTAATTTGATCGTTTGCAATTAGTACTAATTATAACTCATTTATATTTGTTCGTAATGAAACATGCTAACGAGTCACAAAAAATTGTTTGCTTTATGGAACAGACTATTGTTTGCGCACCTTAATTAGAAATGATATAGTTATATATTGTATGCTTCACAGTTCTGAGAGCACCTATCATAAATTTACTACAGTGAACTTCCTTTAAGTTGGCGCCTTCGGGGCTGATGACGTAACGGGCGCCTCATTATTTTCCTTACATATTATAAATAAAATATTAGTAAAAAAAAACTTTTTAGAGACAAGCTTTTATTGAAATGTACTAAAAGAAAAAAGTATTAGTAAATAATTTTGGTTCATAATTATTATAAAAGCGGGGGTTTTATTAATCGCAACCCCCGCTTTTATAATAATTATGAACCAAAATTATTAAATATTATTTTTTCCTTTTTGGTACATTTCAATAAAAGCTTGTCTCTAAAAAGTTTTTAGTAATATTTTATTTTGTTCTTTTTAGTCTTTCAAAATTTTACCCCCCTTTGATACCCGTAGGGGTGGAATTTCGAGAAATCCTTTCTTAGTGGATATTTACGTCAGAAAAGGAACCAACTGTCCAAATTTCAAGTTTCTAGCTTGAGCGATTTGGCCTGGGCGTGGATTAGTCAAAAAAACTCTACATCCCCGTTTGAACCCCTCAGGGGTTGAATTTATTTCTAAAAACGATTTATTCATGTATTATCATTGGGAATACATATGTGTACAAAATTTCAAATCGATCGAATACGTGGAAGTCGTTCAAAATTTACTTGCAAGTTTTGACCTAAACAAACACACAAACTAACATACATTGCAAGTTAAATAAAAGCTTGTAAATACGTCTCTCTGTCTGTATGTCTGTCTGTCCGTTTGTGCGCTTATAACATACAAAGTTACCCATTTTTGAATCGCTATCAATTATCCGTATTAATTAGTATACAGAGTTCACTAGTTAGTTGTTACGTTCGTTTAGGTGTGTGTGTGTCAAATGACATCAAGATGGGATATTCGACCAATCAAAATGGACCCTGACTGCAGGGCATAGTCGCTTGTGCCTATAACTAGTTAAGATATGTATAATATTTATTAAGAGAGAAGATAATTCTGGCCTAGAACCGCTCTAGCGTGAGGTTTGAATCACATACGCTGAGAAGACCTCAATGCTCACTGACTGTGTGACACAAGCAGCAATGGGAAGGTTGACTGGTGTCTGTTGATCGGTTTATGGTAGTTTATGAGACGATATTATAACATAACAGTTGCTTGGGAACTGTTATCAGAAAAGAACATAATTCAAAAATAACAGCTACTAAACCAACTTTAGTTCTCGAAAACATTCGGTTTCTAGAAACGTTCCATTTCTCAAAACGGTTCCAGTTTTCAAAAGTGTTTCGGTTTTCAAAAGCCTTTCGGTTCTTAAAAGTGTTCCGGTTCTCAAAAACATACCGGTTCTCAAAAACATACCGGTTCTCAAAAACGTTCCGGTTCTCAAAAACGTTCCGCGGTCCTCAAAAAGTTCCGGTCTCTGTTCTGTTATTAGTTACTTGTTAACTTTCGACTGTTGCTATTTACCAAGATTTTTGTTGCATTGCTTTTTTTTGGTCTTCATTTATAAAATGTAATGCGAGCTATTGGATGCCAGTAACAAACTGTTATTTTAAACAGTGGTAGCCACTGTTCATTTATCCATTTGTTTTCAACTAACAGTGACGTAGATATAACTGTTATCAAACTAGTGGATTTTATATCTTATCTCATATTATTAGGATTTTTCACAATTATAGTACTAGACCAGGGTTGTTACGGATGCAAAAATTTAGACATCCGCGGATGCAGATGCGGATGCGGATTATTAGAAGTTCACATCCGCGGATGCGGATTTGATGCGGATGCGGATTTTGGGATTTTAAAAGGATAATTATTTAAATTTTAAGGGCATAAATAACTGAAAATCAATTTAATTTTAACTTTTTATTTATTTAATGTGAATCTGCATCCGTAAAAACTCCGCATTGATTGATGCGGATGTGAATGCGGATGCAGATGTCTGAATTAATGCGAATATTCCGCATTTACGGATGTGGATGCGAATATTCGTAACACCCCTGTACTAGACTATCACCTTGCAATAATTAACCTGGTGTTTGGTAGCGAACATTTGTAACATAATCGACTTGGTGGGTGGTAATTCTCGAGCCGAGATTGGCAATTCGAGATCTCGCGAGATAAGTTTGGGTTCGAGATTGGCAATTTAAGATCTCGCGAGATTGTCTGGCGAGATCTCGACAATATCGAGATTTCGCCAACTTTTAAAAAGAACTTATTATTTTGTATCTAAAATATGTACTTAAAAATGAAAACTACTTACTTGGGACAGTGTGACTGTGTCACTGTGTACGTGTGTGATTTATTGTGTAGTGCACTGTGCAGATGATTATTATTCATTACTTTCCTTAAATAAACGTTGATTTCTTTGTTTCAAGGTTCAATTAATGTTTTGTTTTATTTTCAAAATATAACAGCAATACGCCAACTCACACAGCACACTATATGTCAATTAATTATTTTGGAAATAACTTCTTAGGAGTTAGGAAGTATAGGGTAAGTTACTATTAGTAACGTTCACGAACATTTGGTTTGAATTGTTCTTGGACATATTCAGTATTCACTTAACTTTGTAATTTGTTAGCCATCTAATGCTTGTTATAAGTTAAATAACTGTCAATTTCTCTCAAGAAAACAATAATTAAAACAATATATGCAGAGAAACAAACAGAATCAATTAGCGCGACTGTCAAAAACTATTACGTATAAGTTATAAGTTTTTTTCAAGCGCGTGCGTTCTTGAAACCTCGTTCGAGATCTCGACCATATCGGGTCGAGATCTCGAACGAGATTGCCTGCCCACGAGATTAAATCTCGAAAAATGGCTCGAGATCTCGCGAGTTCGAGATTGCATTACCTAGGTGGTATACGTAATAGGTATCCAAGTGAGCGTGCTTATTAAAAAATTGCTTCTCTATTTTTTATCTTTGAAATTTCAGCTTCCTTTTAGTATTAAAAGGGCTTGAGAATGGCCGAGCGTGTAGCAATGCTGTTGTTTACATGGCGTTGCTATGGTTCCTCTATTACAAGTCCCCAGTTCCCGACTTCTAGCCCCGAGAGCTGGCAAAAGTGTCAATTGGATTTTCAATTTATTATTAAAAAAAAAAATAATGAATTGAAAATATGAATTGGTGCTAGGCCTAAACAACCTTAGCTGTTGGTGGTCTTTAAAACACAATTTAACAATTTTTTTTAGTTTTAAAGAACTAATTCAGGGGCCAACACCAGAAACTTCCAACATGCATTGTTAAACCCATGTCTGTGTCAATCTGTGACATGAAAATTGTCCGTCATGACACCGCAAACGTGACGTGACATGACGTGCCGTGACATGACGTGCCGTGACATGACGTGCCGTGACATGACGTGCCGTGACATGACGTGCCGTGACATGACGTGCCGTGACATGACGTGCCGTGACGTAGGTGTAACGTTACACACATCGTGCCTGTGTTAAGATAACTACGTCAAGTTTTCACGGACTTTTCAATTTCAACCTATTTGTATGCGTTAACGTTTATAAGATCTGTTTTGACTTCAGTTGTTGCAGGGTTACACGACGCATTGTTAGAAGTTGACAGTGACTTTATATTATTAGTGTATTTGCCATATGGCACATACACTATTGGCGTCGGTCGGATGGCGGGACCTAGGGGTCGGACCAAAATTTCTCGACGTTTCATAGCCTCCTGAACAATTTGGCACCATTTTTAGAAATGTTTATATATATATGTATATATATATTTATATATATATATGTGTTCGCGGCATAACTCTCGAAAGACTTAATTGATTTGAACGAAATTTGGTAGACACGTTGGAATCCATCACCGCACGGAACCTATTTAAAATGGGCCCAATCGGACCATTTTAAGGGTGGTTTTTAGGGGTTGAAAAAAGTTTTTGGGCCCAAAAATACCGAAAAAAATCTCAGAATTGTTTCAAAATTGGAATTTAACCCTTTAGTAGAGATTAAAATGCGTTGCTAAAATTTTAACAAAATCGGCACGACAGGACCGGACTTACAAATTTTATGAAAACACTAGTTTACGGATAGTGATTTATTTGCTGACGGGTGTATTTAATTTGGTACAGAGGTTGCATTGATAATAATATTGAAATTAGGAAAAAAAATATTATTTTAAGAGATGTATTAAGGGGATAAATTTTTCATTTTGTCCAAAAACAAACTTAAGTTAACATAATAAATTCACAAGGCGTGTATTAGCAAATACACTATATTGTCGGCAGGGTTTTGGCACTGCGACCCGAGTTTTTTATATTATTACAGTGAAAATAGGATGTTTGTAGATATATAAATATAAATAAATAAATAGTGTAAATAAATCATTTCGAAAAATTTACATGTGCCTAATATAAGGATGTTGTACGAAATAATTAAATGTTGACTCGGGAGTCGGGACCCGAAAACTTTAATAGTAGTTCTTATAAACGTAGGATCCCCAGGGGGAACATTGGAATGTAGTTGTTCTCGCAATTGCATTCCAATGTTCTTTGGAAATTGGCATTCCCAGGAGCCCGAGCTCATACCAGACGGTTTTTGTATGTCGGCTGGCAAATTCTAATACACAAATGGATTTATTAATTGTTGTGTTGAAGACGCTAATGATCTGAGTTGTCGACGCGTCAATAATCTACAATAATAATATAAACGTAGGAACAGTCTGTGATGGCTGTCAAACTTTTATCATATTATGTAAAAAATTAGATTGTCATTTAACAGATAAACAAATGATCTACACAAAAAAGTTGACAAAAAAAGAAAACTATTTTTTAATTTTGGCAAAAATGTAACGTTTCAGCTGATTAGTTATTTTTTAAGCAGAATTGATTTATTTTATGGTGCTTTTTTCTAGAAAAATATATCCGATTCAAGGTTTGTCTAAAATTTTCTATGGGTGCGTTTTGCAACCTGTTGTAAGTTTGATAATGCTAATGTTGTGAACAACATGGGTGTTGAATTACGCATTTTTTGTGAGTGTGATTTTTTTGGTATTTTTTTTTTAATATTTTATAACCAAATTATTCCATTGTTGGAAGAGAAACGGAATGTAATTTTTTTCATATAATTAAAATTTTATTTATAGGTACTTATGTAATTATCGTCTAATCCAAATTGAAAAATCCTGTAGTCAGTAACTATTCTAAAAATCTAGAATCCAATTATTCAACTCTTTACTCTATTGACTTTTAAACGGTATTTTTATAACTCCTGCTTCTAAATTTCAATATTCGAGCACTGTGAGGCGGGCGTAAAGAGGCGTATTTTAGTCACCGTACGTGAAAGTCCAAAGCGTGCGTAAAAGTACAGTCTCTACATCTTACAAGTTCGAAATTTCCGCACTTTGTACAATACAAGCACTTACTGGCTATCGATCGATGTGTTCCTATATATAGTATCGCGCATACAAAGTCCACATCATGAGAGAGTCATGTTTTTAATGATTTATATAGAAGTTAATAACTTTAATAAAAATAAACTTAATCGTAACTTAGTCTGTAATTGTAAAGTTCTAAGGACTAGAAGAGCGAATTTTCCGTTTTCATAATTTTTTTTCTCTCTATTAAACTTTAGAAGCAGTCGTTATAAAAAATTATGTTCGATACGTCCGCTTAAAGTGAGATGTCTAGTAGGCTTAAATTGAGGCACTCGCTAAAGGGACTGACGCATACACAACGAGATCTCGTGCGCTTACCCCCACTCGCCTAACGGTTCGTGGGGGTATACAGCGCAATCGATCTGGTTGTGTATGCTCCAGTCCCTTAGCTCATGTCTCAATTTAAGCCTACTAGAATATCTCACTTAACGCACACGTATCGAAAATAACTATTTTGAAACGTATAGGTCCAAATACTGTTTTAGAATCTAATTTGTTTTGTATTGACTTTCAAACAGTTTATTTCACAAACGTTTAGATTGTAGATGGTTTGTTTGTGCGATCAAGATTAGATGTGCAAAATTACTCAAAACTATGTCCCTACATGTGATGCGCACAAGGCTAAATATAATAATGGATAAATTGTAGTAATAATTATACACGATGATGTCTCACCTTCGACGACTCGTTGCATGAGAATACAAACTGTTTGTTAATATGATGCGGAGTTATTGCATAATACTAAGTTCATTTTAAACGAAAATAAAACAATTTTGTCGGTAAACAACAAATTAATTGTTTTGTAAATTTAAGTCACGAATTGTCAAATTAACAAAACACTGTCACCGATTGACCATTTCTTTTTTTTGTAAAAATTATCCAATCCTTTTGAAAATTGATATTTGAGAGTTTTATGACACAAAAAGTTTTTTCCTAGTATGTAATTTGTTTTTATAGGTACACGTTTATAAATTGTACGGATATTCCAAAATTATCGCGTAAATGTTTTAATGTTGTTACAAGAATTGTATTCAATGTTTTGTTTACACAATTTGCGAACTATTTTAATATATAAAACACAATTGTCTTTTGTTAACGCAAAAGGTCACAATAAACTATGAATGACTTAGCATTTAATTTATTTTTTAAAGAAGGTTACGTAAGATAATCTTCTTCGTTGTTATTGTATTTTCAGTTCTAATTATGGGTTAGCAAACAGTGAGTTTTTATACTTATCTATGTAATTATGTAGTACATAATATTATTATGCACATCTTTACACCATGCATATTCTTAATATGTTGTTATGTACATTGTATAATGTATATCCTTTTATAATATCATTTGCATGTATGTAGTTACTAGTTAGTAGTACAGTATGTCTGTCTATATGTTACAGACAAAGTTTTAACTACCATGGTCGACGTAGTATATTTATACAAGCTTTTTGTTAACTTGTTAGTTATGGTATTTGAATTCTGACCTACTTTTACATATTCGATCGACTTGAAACTTTACACACATATTATTGTCCCTCTTTTGACATAAAAACGTAATCTCAATTTGGAGATCGATTGGTCAGTATTAAAGGGGTGGCAGATCACCCTAAACGTGTCATGTACCCGACGAAATTTATATTATTAGTTCAAGGTTCAAATTTTAATATGTTGTTAGGGCGACTGTTTTAAGAATATATTTCAATTTGCAGAACAAAATGTTGGTATTTGCCTCCTTGCAGAACGATATAAACACCTAGGCGAGCAAGTTTCCCTCTAAGAGAGGGGGTTAATACCGACATTTTGTTCTGCAAATTGAAATATGGACTTAAAACAGTCGCCGTAACAACATATTAAAATTTGAACCTTGAACTAATAATATGAATTTCGTCGGGTACATAACACGTTTAGGGTGATCTGCCACCCCTTTAATACTGACCATACGGACATAATACAAGGTATTTCTAATACTTCATAATATTGTACTAAACATTTGCTTTAATTAATATGTAGATACCATATCCTTTCAATTTGCAGAACAAAATGTCGGTGTTAACCCCCTTGCAGAACGATATAAACACCTATAGGCGAGCAAGTTTCCCTCTAAGAGAGGGGGTTAATACCGACATTTTGTTCTGCAAATTGAAATAAGTATATGATTAAAACAATCGCTGTAATAACGTATTAAAATTTGAACCTTGAACTAATAATATAAATTTCGTCGGGTACATGACAAGTTTAGGGTTATCTGCTACTCTTTTAATACTAACCATTCGATCTGCAAATATTATGGCATTATTGGGTCACCGACAAGCTATACAAACAATGTCAGCCTTGAAGCAATAATAATTGTGACCATTTATTTTTGTTACATGTTGGGGGCGGTCTGCATCCCTCCCATACCGCTATCTAGCAAAATCCCTTACACAGGGCACTTTAATATGCCTCCCTCAACATCTTCACAAAAATAAGGCCTTGAATAAATAACACCTAAAAATTGTCACTAGCTGTCGGTCTATTAGGAAGATTATCGTTTGATTTATTTATATTGTTGTCCATGGAAACTCAAAACTTGTGTTTGATTGTAACATGTACAACTAATACATATTTAAATATCTATCTATGTGATGTTATTATCATGCACAGATGAATCTTCCCACGGTCTGTTTTAATTTACACAAGTCTTCCTTTGCTGTTCAAAATATTCTTCAGAATTGCTAAAAACGTAGCGTAATCGTGCCAAAAAGGGTATTTTTTTAAAATTCCCCGTTCAGTTATGGAATTGAGAAACAAGGCAATAGTCATTCCCACGATTTTCACATAATAATAATAATAAATTAACTTGTACAAACGACTGTGGAATTTTTTAGACTTATTTACTTTTTTAGATTTATACCTATAGATGCTTTTTAATCGGCGAAAGATAAAGCCACCGCGTTATAGTAACGTGAATGCATTGCGCCCGCCTTCTAGCTTGCTATATAGGCTGTTTATTGTCATGAATAGCAGTTTGCCAAAATTGTACCTAACATCATAAAACCCAATGTGCAGTTTTGTGTACACGGCACTGTCTGCGGGCAAGCAGGCGTTCACTAGCATATTATTGATGACGTGCCTGGCTTCATCTCTCACTGCGGGCACTCACAACAATTAGAAAATATGTTATCTCAGATTGCCCTCACAGTAGTTACTATTAGTCTGTTTAAGCCATATAGAGTGTTTCGGAAAATTTTAAGCTGAAATCCCTTTCCTTTTGTTAAGGTGACTCCTCCTCCATTGAAGTCTTCATTTTTATAGTATGGCATGTACCTATTATAGCCCTATATTCTTAAACTTGATCAAACCAAGGTTGTGTTGTAGTGATGGGCGTTTACGAGATGTTTTTACAATCGAAACAATTGTGATCGTTCATAATAGCAATCGAGTTCACAATCGACTCAGTTTGATTTTACAATCGAAATGTTCGCTTGTTCAAGTCGATTATTTGCCACATCGGTAATAGCGATAGCAGCGAGTGAGAATACATACTATAATCGCGATTCAAGGTTATATGCTAGTCGACTGACGTTCACGCGACTGATTGGTTGTACACTGTTCAGTCGGTACTCACTACTCTGTGATCTCTTCACTATTGAATTTGTATTACACGATTACTGCACAATCAACCATCAACTCGAGCACAGTTGTTGAGTGATGAACGATTGTATATTATGTGGCTCTCGACAGTGTACGATTCAGTACTATGCGACTCGGTCTCGGTGAACTATGAAACAACAATCGAGTCCAAGTGACAACCATCGAGAGTCATCGAGATGTTTGAACAATCGACTAAAACATCTCGTATCGCGCATCAAAAAAACATCGAACTTAAAATGTAAATTAGTGATATGTAAAATAATTTCCAAACAAAGCGATAAATTTTTAATAAGACGGATGAGTTTGGGAACGTTCTGCGCCCTACTTTTGGGGTGCGTACATCTGTACATCTGTTACACAGTGCACTTAACGGGAAGGATACTATAGTGATGTTTTTTTTTTGTTTTTGTGACCGGAAGTTTCAGTGTATGTTGTGGTGAATGAAACTCGACAGCATATTGCAATTATATTTTTGCGTATTAACAATAGAACTGTATACAATGTACGTAATTTGTACTCGCAAAACTACAATTGTTGAATGTGCTGTTAGCGTCACGTGCTCTGGTTTTAAGTTAAAAAAAAAACAAAACACATTGAACAAGATATGATTCAACGCTACATTAACTTTAACTGCTTTATTCGCTATTGAACCTCTGCCTTTTTTGACGTGTTTTTTTTATGAAGAAACTAGCAGTTTTATGTAATTGAAAGAAATCAGTATTTTTGTTGAATTGGAAACTGTTTTTTTTTCCAAGTCTTCATGATTTCCGGGCTTGTAGGCCGTGGTCCGGTGGTATTTCTACCTGACGTTTCGTCTACAACTGCGGTAGACATTCTCAAAGGCGATGTGGCAGCGGTCGAAGTGTCCTCCTTGGCGGCTCACAGGTCAGTGTGTCAGTGACTGGTGTCCTCCCTTCTTTTATGCCTAGTACCAGTGTGTTCTCTGTTCGGTCGTAGTCCGTCTCTCTGCAATTGGTCAACTGCGCAGTGTGTAGTGGTGGGGGTGAGTTCTCTACTCGGTCGTATCCGTCCTTGTACGATTGGTCATTGGTTTTGTATGTCGGAGTGCTGGTGTCCAGGTTTTTTTTTTGCAGCAAACTGTCATCATTTTTTGAAAATGAAGTGAAAAGTAGGTATTTTGTAGTGGGTATGGCAAAAAATACCATATATATCTCGTTCGTAATGGTATTACGACTCGTGTGACTAAAAACTCGCAATCGCTCGTGTTTAGATACTGTCATTACTCGTCGTAATTACATATCTAGATATACAATCTAATTTTTTTAATTTTAAATAAAAAATATCAAGTATGTATTAGTAGATTAAACGGCATCCATTTTTCGGTCAGCGGACGATAAGAGCGAAAACTCATCTTTGAGAAATATACAGCCTATATATTATTGTGTGTATCAGGCTTTAGGTGCGCAAACAGTTACGCATTTTTCATTTGTACTCGTATTGTCATTCCGACATTCACATGATACCGTTATAGTAGTGTTGTAAAATTAGATAACGCTTTTTTTATTTAGGTAATTCTTTTATTTATAATTATTTAAAATGCAAATTGTGTACTCACAGTACGAAGTGACTTAAGTCAGATCTTTAAAAGCATAGAAGCTCCGGAATTATTCGGCTTAAAATTTACGTATCAAAATAACTTAAAAAAAGTTATATATTGGATGAAACTAACCATTATTTTAGTTTGTGTTTTGTTTTCGTTTTTTTATTAAATATTTGTCTTGACATAATATATTCCGTCATGGTTAATGAAAATAACGTCGTGGCGAACATTAAAAAAATAGACAGTTTATATTGGTAAATGCAGCCAATTACATAATAGATTCTGCAATATTTAAGACGCTAATGACCTAAGTTGTCGACGCGTCTATAATCTACAATAAATAAAAAAACTCGGGTCGCAGTGCCAAAACCCTGCCGACAATATAGTGTATTTGCTAATGCAGGCCTTGTGGCTTTATTATGTGAACTTAAGTTTGTTTTTGGACAAAATGAAAAATTTAACCCCTTAATACATCCCTTAAAATAATATTTTTTTTCCTAATTTCAATATTATTATCAATGCAACCTCTGTACCAAATTAAATACACCCGTCAGCAAATAAATCACTATCCGTAAACTAGTGTTTTCATAAAATTTGTAAGTCCGGTCCTGTCGTGCCGATTTTGTTAAAATTTTAGCAACACATTTTAATCTCTACTAAAGGGTTAAATTCCAATTTTGAAACAATTCTGAGATTTTTTTCGGTATTTTTGGGCCCAAAAACTTTTTTCAACCCCTAAAAACTACCCTCAAAATGGTCCGATTAGGCCCATTTTAAATAGGTTCCGTGCGGTGATGGATTCCAACGTGGCTACCAAATTTAGTTCAAATCAATTAAGTCTTTCGAGAGTTATGCCGCGAACACATATATATATAAATATATATATATATAAATATATATATATATATACGTTCAACGCACTATTTTGCGTCCCTCTTATACCGCAGCACATATCAAATTGCTTCCTTGACGATTTTACGTCCGTATATCGGAAGCAAAAAAGTTTTGCCATGTAACTCCTTTAATATCGAAGTCAGAAGTGCCGACCCTGGAGCTTTCGGACTTTCATTCGCGTATCTTTTTGCTTCCGCTATTGAAATTACCCTACTTGCCCCCGTTCAGCCGCAAGCGGAATCAATTTAGTGTGATTTCTGAAAGATGTATATTAAATTTTAGTTCACGATATTTCCGCAACTTTTTTTATTGTGGGGCTATTAATATACAGTTTTGTATATAAGGCGTTTACATTGGGCCGTAATTTGACTCCTCTATTAAATGTACCACGGCAACACCGTAAGAATATACAGATATCAGTACTAGGCACTATTTTGATTCTTTTCAATATTGTGCAGTTTCAACTCATTTTGGCATTTTGCTGTCAGAGTATATAGATTTCAATACTTGGCACTATTTTGATTCTTTTAAGTACGCTGTAGTTTCATTTCATTTTTACGTTATATTGACTGGAATTTTTGACAGAATTAGTTTTTACACACTCGATGCGCGTTTCGCTATATTAGCATCCTCAGGAGAAACTTAAAATTGTTTTTTTCTCTCTTCTTAAAAAGTTAAAATTTGGCACAGGTAAGTAAATGGGTCTTTTGGATTCGAAACAAAAAATCGCAACCTGCTATTACCTCCAGGAGCGGTACCCATAACCATTTATAATACATTAAATTTGCCCTAAATGCTGATTTACAAGCTAGTAGTGTCAGACTTTTTCAATGGTTTTATTAAGTTCGACATGGTAATTGTGTTTTAAAGACCACCAACAGCTAAGGTTATTTGGGCCTAGCACTAATTCATATTTTCAATTCATTATTTTTTTTTTAATATTAAATTGAAAATCCAATTGACACTTTTACCAGCTCTCGGGCTAGAACCCGAGAACTGGGGACTTGTAATAGAGGAACCATAGCAACGCCATGTAAACAACAGCGCCGCTACACTCTCGGCTATTCTCAAGCCCAAGTTCGACAAGACGTATATTTAGATCAAATTTAATTATTGAAATTTGACCCACTACCCGTTATCCAATTGAGTTGAAATTTTGCACACATGTGTAAGTCCGGTGACAATGCAATATAGTATATCTAATATCGATCTAGATCCAAAATGGCGGACGTCCCAACATGGCGGCTCACCTTTTTTTTGCAACCCCCTTGACATGGGTATCAAATGAAAGGGTTTCATGAGTAGGATACGATAAGCTACGTGACGCCATTCTAAATTCAAAATGGCGGACGCCCCAAGATGGCGGCTCACCTTTTTCTTTACAACCCCCTTGACATGGGTATCAAATGAAAGGGTTTCATGAGCAGAATACGATAAGCTATGTGACGCCATTCTAAATTCAAAATGGCGGACGCCCCAAGATGGCGGTTTATCTTTTTCTTTGCAACCCCCTTGACATGGGTATCAAACGAAAGGGTTTCATGAGCAGAATACGTTAAGCTACGTGACGACATTCTAAATTCAAAATAGCGGACGGCCCAAGATAGCGGGTTAATTATTACTTCAGAACTCCTATGACATGGGTATCAAATTAAATGATTTGAGGAGTAGAATACGATAAGCTACATAACATCATTCTAAAATCAAAATGGCGGACGCCCCAAGATGGCGGCTTTCATTTTTCTTTACAACCCCCGACGTATCAAATGAAAGGGTTTGATGAGTAGAATAAGATAAGCTACATGACGTCATTCTAAATTCAAAATGGCAAACGGCCCAAGATGGCGGCCCAATTTTAATTTAAATTTTAATAAATTAGATAACTGGGTTAGCTGATTAATATAAAATTGAAAATTTAGGACATAGATTTTACATTTTTGTAAAATGAAGAATTTATATATTTTTCTATTGTATAGAATTAATAGTATATTGTGTAACAAGTGTGCTAAATACATCTTTATTCGTCAGGCACGATGTTTTCAGCACGAGTAGTAGGAGAGCGCTCACGAGCCTTGGCGAGTGAGCATCGCGAGCCGAATACGAGTGCTGAAAACATCGCGCCTGACGCATAAATATTTAGCACACGTGTTGCACACTATACTTTTTATAACACATGCATGGTTTTAGCCTTTAATTGAATAATTTAATGTCACTGACAGAAGTACATCTCATAATGAAAACATTGGTCTCGACACAATATTTATTCACTTTGTTACCATAGCAACCATATTTCATTTATAACACCGAAAAGAGGTACATAATGTTCATTAGATAACGGGTTTTTCAAATGTTTTTCCATTATTTATCGAAAAGCGTTTCATAATAGATCATGACGTCACTTGTCAATAAACGGTCAATTAAGGTCCGCAAAACTGATACGAAAAAACACTAAAATCGTGCATGTGTTATATAAAATAATTAATAAAGACTAAAAAGTAACAAATAAATAACTTAAAAAAAAACTTTTTAAAAAATAATGGTTTTATTTTGAAACAAAATTGCACTATAAAATAGAAAATAATTTTTTTTAGTGATTATAAATTGATCAGAATAGTTTTCAACATTTGTTAATAGAAAATCATTGGGCGTTAAAACATCATAACAGCATCAGTACCTAATATTTTATGAACGCCCAATGGTTTTCTTTTAACAAATGTTGAAAACTATTCTGATCAACTTATAATCACTAAAAAAAATTATTTTCTACTTTTTAGTGCAATTTTGTTTCAAAATAAAACCATTGTTTTTTAAAAAGTTTGTTTTTATGTTATTTTTGAAAATTGCGGATAGTTATTATTGGTACTTAGGTACAGGTAATCCGTCAGCCATTTACTCCTTAACTAATATAGATACAAAAAAAAAGTTTTATACAACTTTTTTTTAAGTATATAATTAATAAAGCCGCTAATCTACTTTCTTAAACTTTGTAAAATCAATTAAAATGTAAAAAAAATAAAAACTTTATTAATTTGTTTAAATTCTAAAGCACAGTATTTTATTTCTTATTTAAATTTATAACTAAAAACTAAACAATTATAAATAATAAATTAAATTCATTATTTTCTATCGTATTTAAAAAAAATATTTTAACAATACAATATTCTGTTAATATCCAACCTAAACAACGCACAACTACGCATTATATATTGATTCCATATACCTAACGTAATAGTGAAAACTTGTGATGTATATAATTTTACGTATTACGCAAAATTTTGATTCCTTACACCACAAGAGCAGGAAGAGGAGGTCTCAATTAAAATTTATTGTTTAAAATATATAAGTGAAATACTTATTATTTTTACTAGTCTTATCTCAGAATAATTATTTGTTTCGTTTCAAAATAAAGCACTAAAAATTGAATTGATTATTTATTCTGATGTACCCTATTCCATTAGCTGAAATAAATTGGTAAAGTTTATACAATTTACTCTATTTTTTACAGTAATTAAAATTAATGTATTTCCCGATTGTATGAAATTAAAATAATTAATAAAGACTAAAAAGTAAAAAATAAATAAATTAAAATTCTTTTTTTAAAACAATGGTTTTCTTTTAAATCAAAATTCACTAAAAAGTAGAGAATAATTTATTTTTTTCAGTTGAAAAGAAACCCATTGGGGAAAAATGTATACTTAGACAAAGTAATATTTTATGAGCGCCCGATGTTTTTCTTTTTAACTGAAAAAAAAATATTTTCTACTTTTTAGTGCATTTTGGTTTAAAAGAAAACAATAATTTGTTATTAAAGTTTTTTTTTAATTTCTTTATTTTTATTTTAATATCTGAAAATTCCCTTTGTATCATCTTCGTAATGTAAACTGTTGGTAAAAATCTTTTTTATATAAGATAAAACACTAACCCACATTTTTATTGATAAAAAATTAATATAGGAGAGCCTCTGGGGGGTGCCTGCTGCACGGGGCTCTACGCATCAGCGTACTAAGAGTATCGGTAAATCCGTTGCTGTTAGTAATATTTTTTTATAAGAACAAATAATTACACCATTATAACTATTAATTTGATATTTACAATAATGGCAACCATAATTAATTTTAACCGGATAGATTTATTATTTAGGCATAACGGTTATACATACAAGTAGAATCAAAATATTGTCATCTATGATTAATTCTTTGCATAAAAAAACCGGTTTTCATCTGGCAACACTGTTGGAAGTAAAAAAAATAGCAAGATAAAATATATATTTTTTTATAAATGCAAAATAGTGTTAAATATGAAACTAAAATATACATCCCGGAGTCATAAAGACTATACTTTATAAAGACGCAAACTATGGCTATAAATAAAAAAATGTATTTTCTACTTTTTAGAATACAAACATAAAAAGTAGACAGGGGGGTCAAAAATAACTGCAGAAGTCAATATACACACTTAGATTCCTCCTAAATCTACTCCTTCTGGGAGACGTAGGAAGGTTTCAAAGTGAAAGGAATCAATATAGTTATGTAGATGTAAATATATACATACATATATATATAAATATATATATATACATACATATATATATAAAAATTTTCAAAAATGGTGCCAAATTGTTCAGGAGGCTATGAAACGTCGAGAAATTTTGGTCCGACCCCTAGGTCCCGCCATCCGACCGACGCCAATAGTGTATGTGCCATATGGCAAATACACTAAAAATCGGACGTAACCCACTTCGCGTTGTAGGAACAGATATGTTTTTGGGTACATCAGTGCATGTTTTGCATGTCCGTGATAAAATGACAAGTGCGAATTGCCAACTGTACATAAAAATAAAACAAATGAACAGTTATGACAGCAGCATAATATTTTTTGGAGATTTGATTTCGTAAGAGTGTGACAGACTAAATTTATCATTTCCAGGAAACTATGTCTAATATTGTTCATTATGTCAACTAAGTAATATTTCAAATTGCGGTTTATTAAATTTGTGTGTCATTCTGTACTGGTTTTCTTCTGAATATGATACAAAAAAAAATTGAAATATAATGTTAGACACTTATAAGCAAACGTTTGTATCAAATTCTAACAATATTCCAGTGTGGCCAACATTAGTATAATACACCTTACTAACAAAATTTTAGGGAGTGCAAGCTTTCACGGCCGGCATTGTTCCAAGTCTTCCGGGCTTGTAGGCCGTGGTCCGGTGGTATTTCTACCTGACGTTTCGTCGACAACTGCGGTAGACATTCTCAAAGGCGATGTGGCAGGGGTCGAAGTGTCCTCCTTGGCGGCTCACAGGTCAGTGTGTCAGTGACTGGTGTCCTCTCTTCTTTTATGCTCAGTACCAGTGTGTTCTCTGTTCGGTCGTAGTCCGTCTCTCTGTAATTGGTCAACTGCACAGTGTGTAGTGGTGGGGGTGAGTTCTCTACTGGGTCGTATTCCGTTCTTGAACGATTGGTTCAAGGACGACCGAGTAGAGAACTCACCGCCACCACTACACACTGCACAGTTGACCAATTACAGAGAGACGGACTACGACCGAACAGAGAACACACTGGTACTAGGCATAAAAGAAGGGAGGACACCAGTCACCGACACACTGACCTCTGAGCCGCCAAGGAGGACACTTCGACCGCTGCCACATCGCATTTCAGAATTATTTTAGTACACGTCAACACTAGTGTGTGTTTTGTTTTGAATGGAAACCCAAAATTAATTCCTTACAAGCGGTTACAAAATTGTTAACGAATTGAATGTGCAAGATTGCAAAGAATTTTTAGGAACACACGGTATAATATCATCTCTCCGTACGTATTTATTAATTGTAATATATCATCCAGGTAGTTGAGGGAACTTTGTTGAAAAGTTCTCGTTCTTTATTGCTTACTTCATTACCAATATTAAAAAAAAAAACTCTGCGTGGTTGCGCCGATATTTCCTGGCAGGACATAATATATTTCACCATACATCCTCCTCGACAAGTCAGACGGTAGTTCTTCTGTTCTCACGTCAGTTCTCTGTATTTTAGCATCCTTTTTAAGCGACGATGTTCTATTGTTCGCTCACACCATAGCGTGTGCCACTGTACAGACAAAAGCGGAAACGGAGATGATCAATGAAAGTAAATACCTTGAAATTGTGTTTGTTATACCGACTCTGTGTCAGGATTGCCAACATTGTATTGTTTCTAATAACGATGAAAAGATACAATGATACATTTTTTAGAGTGTTGGGTCTCCAATATTGTATTGGAAATACCTTGAATTATGTCCGTCTTGTGACAATACCAATCTTAATGACAAACTAACACTAAAATCGAACATAATATACAACACAATAATTAACAACACACAAACACCCAATACTCAGTAATCGTTTAGCTACTAGCAAGGTTTAGAGATTAACGGTTTGTGTTTAGTCATTCTTCATTTGTACATTACTAAGAAATGAATAAAAAAATACAAAATTGCGATTTAGCCGTTAAATGATTGAATTACTGATAATTTACTTGCTTGTGGCGCCATCAGGTAGTGGAAAATATAAACAGTGCCTACTGACATTTAAGTGTCATAAGTGACGTATATCTTACTAAAGTTACTAAATCTAGTAACTTTATACCTCACTTCCCACTAGCGCTATCTGATGATAGAAAAAAGCCTGGTAGCCCACATTACCAAATAATGGATTCAAGTCATTTTTGTACAATAACATTTCAGTGCGTAATACTGGAAGGTTCGATTTCGGACTATTTTTCTTTCTTAAAAACCTGTTGATTGTCATCATAGGTGCATTTTTATACAGTAACTTTCAATGTGCGATGTGGAAATTTTGACTCTATAGGGCTTAGGCTATGACAATATGTTTTCCTTAATGAATCGAATAAAAATTGTTTATGATTAACGCGCTAGTTCATTTTTTGTTCAATTATTTTAATGCGCGGTATTACTAAGAGGTTCAATTCCCAACTTTGGAAATATTTATTTTTTTAATTTACCAAATAAAAGTTGTTAGTTATGAACCATCTATTGTAGACAATATCTTCATTTCCATTGATTAGCATATCTCATTGTTTTCTCATTCCGTTCCAACTTGCCTATCACTTCTTGTTTGTCGCCGTGTTGTTGCGTCTTCATTTGAATGGTAATTCATTTGTAGCTAACTTCAAACATTACGTTGTGCAATCGATTCAAACCAAACAATACAGGATGTCTTATTTCTCAGAAAATGCTGTCCTGTTGATAGGTTAAAATCCACAAATTATTGCGTTCTTTGTAAATTTATAATTGCAGTCAAAATAAACTGTCGGTCCCCTTGAAAGGATCCGGCAGTTGGTTTTGACGGTTTGCCCTGTCATCAACGAGTAGGCACAGCTAATAAGGTATTAATTTGGTATAAAAAAATTGTCGCGCCAAATATACAGGGTGTGTTACAGGATTGAGAACATAGAAAATTAATGAGTGCAACAAGGAAGACAAACAAAATATATAACACGACAAAGATGGAATTCAATCATATGGCTATCTAAAATAAATTAATTATCATGGTTTTTACTCGAGAAGAGGGCAAATCTATCACGGATCCTTAATGATTTTATCTACCTATAGCGTTTTATCTTACGTTCTCAGTTCTGTGGTACACCCTATATGTTTTTAAATAAGTATATGGCAAGGAATGTTTTTAACAAATAAATAATTAGGTAACTAATATTTGCCCAAATCAAAACACAAACAATAATTTAGTTCAATCAACGTGTTACGTATTTTTTTCCATGTAGGAGGTTAGGAATTGTTGTAACCAGAGCTTAATTGAATTTTATTACTTGAATTATTTTTCGACGTTAATAAACTTATTTGAAATACATAATATGTTTATTGATAGATGATACGTAAAATGATGTTTCTGTAGATCAATAATCACAATGAAAAATATGAACGTGATTTGGCTTTCAAAACATGGTTTCATATTTCTTAACAATTTGAATTTTGTTTCAGTTCAATCTTTTTCAATTTGAATAACAAGATTTTTCAAACATGCTTTGAAGTTAAAAGGTTTTCCGTTTCATTCAGATTATTTAGAAGCTAAAATTTAATATTCCGTAAAATTGAATAATGGCACTATTTTATTATACAGGGTGTTTCATAATATATGCACAGGACTTCAGGATGTGATAGCTCGTCCAAAAATATGAAAAAAAGTTTCTATTAACTTACCCTCTAAAATGCACCATTTTAGAGATACAGGGTGTTGAAATTGAAAAAAAATCGTTTTTTGCGCATATCTCCGGAACCGTTTATCGTACAGAAAACAGCTTTTGTAAGCATTTTCTACTCATAATAAGCTATGTTTTGTGAGGAATTTTTTTTTTTAAGTCGTAATTGGTGAAGGTTTTGAAGGGGTAGTGGATGTAAAATGGTGCATTTTAGAGGGTAAGTTAATAGAAACACCCTGTATATTAGATATTTATAAATATCTCTAAAACTATACAAGTAAATAAAAATATGAAAAGAAATTTGGAATCTTAAAAAAAAGTGCCTTAATAAAGTGACAATATGAAAATATACATATACATACATAGATAACATAATACATACATAGGTAATAAGCGAGTTGTAAATAAAAAACGAAAATGGGAAAATCTCGTTTTTCAACTGTCTATCGCAACCAAGCAAAATATGAAAACTTTGACTGCGCAGGGTAGGAGTACTGGAGATTCTGCACATTTTCTCTTATTTAACCAAATCTCTATCTCTTACCCGTTTAGGAAATCCCTATGCATTTCACGCTTATCATAAAAAATTTTTAATATTGGAGCCTTTTTATAGTATAGAAGAGTACTGCAAGTGTAATATGGTTGCGGGCTTCAAAAAAGTAAACTTCAATCTATTGTGATCTTATATGTATCTTGACAATGTCTGTACAATTTTATTGTGTTTGACTAATAAATATATTATTATTATTATTATTATTATTATTATATATATAAAACACAAGCCGTTTTCTTTCGACAGTCCGCCAGCGGTCCACACAATCGATTTACATGACAACATTTTTTTAATTAAAAGTTTTTGACCAGAGATGTGTTCTTTTTATTATTGTTGTTTATATTTCTCCATGGTTTATATTATAAAGAAACAATTCTGAATACTCCCTTTTGACATGCTTGTGCATGGATCGGATTTTATCTAGAGGCTCGGTGCCGCCGAAAGCAAGCAACGAAGCATGTTAAAAAGGAGCGTTCAGAATTGTTTCTTTGTAATAACATAAATAATTACAATTATTTTTAAGATACTTCTCCAAATATCCTCACTTTGTCGAATGAGCCATTTTCTTGTGGTAGGTACAAACATTATTTATTCCCCATAGTGTCGTGTCATTTTAGTGGTATAACTTAATTATTTAATTAATTTAATGATAATAATAATGTAATAATTAAGTTATACCACTAAAATGACACGACACTATGGGAAATAAATAATGTTAGTACCTACCACAAGTGCTGCCTCTCGTGGATAATTGAAACAGTTATTCTCAGGAAAATGGCTCATTTACACGGCGTCAGTCTGATTGCTTGTAAAATTTCATCACAAAATTACTTTAGTGTAAATCATATTTGAATTATGCAAATTATAAATGCTATCTAGTGTTAACATTATGTAATAAAATATGCGTAGGTTTAGATCATTACTTATTTATGAATGTAAATATCTTATTAACATATTTTCCTTTATTTACTAAGAATACATTCCAATCAAATGAGTAATCTATAATGTAATATAATTAATTACTAATGAGATATTCATTAATCATTAATTTTTTTATAATGATCTTATGTTCTGTATGCAGATAGTTTCGTTTTCTTCATGTATAACTAGTTTTCTGATCCGGCTTGGCCCGAGTAAGTTTTGGTTTGGGAGCGAAATAATCAAGAGCATCAAATCTCATATAATAATCTCATATAATAAAAGTTAATAAATATTCAGATATTTACATAAATAGCAAATTTAATTTGTCAATTCGATTCTTTTATGAATTGAATTCGCCAAGAAGGCCGTTGCGTAATATCATGGCTATCTGCTATGTCATAATTTATCTAATTGTCGTTCATTTTGGCTGTTATTTAATTTCTAAATATCTCAATATTTATTAACTTTAACTGATATGTACCTTCATAATTTACTGTTCACTATTAAATACTGTATCATATTCTGGAATAAAAATGCACTGTTACAATTAAAAAATCGAAGCTGACCTTCGCCTGACCTTCACAGCACCACCTATGTTAAATCTGATATCACAGTCTTCTGTCCCCCTTGACACTCTATAACACTCTAAAAGAAAGAATATAACAAAAATAAAAAAACTCGGGTCGCAGTGCCAAACCCTGCCGACAATATAGTGTATTTGCTAATACAGGCATTGTGGCATTATTATGTAAACTTAAGTTTGTTTTTTGACAAAATAAAAAATTTAACCCCTTAATACATCCCTTAAAATAATTAAATTTTTCTAAATTTCAATACTAGACATGGATTTTATCAGTACACCCAATTAAATACACCCTTCCGTAAGTAAATCCGTATCAACAAACTAGTGTTTTCATAAAATTTGAAAGTCCGGTCCTGTTGGGCCGATTTTATTAAAATTTTAGCGGCACATTTTAATCTTTACTAAAGAGTTAAATTTCAATTTTGAAACGATTCTGACAAATTTTTCGGTATTTTTGGGCCCAAAAACTTTTTGGAACCCCTAAATACAACCCTGAAAATGGTCCGATCGGGCCCATTTTAAATAGGCTTCTTGCGGTGATGGGTTCCAATGTGTGTACCAAATTTCGTTTCAAAGGATTAAGTCTGTCGAGAGTTATCGTGTACACACATATATATATATATATAAATATATATATAAATATATAAATATATACATACATATATATATAAACATTTTCAAAAATGGTGCCAAAGTGTTCAGGAGGCTATGAAACGTCGAGAAATTTTGGTCCGACCCCTAGGTCCCGCCATCCGACCGACGCCAATAGTGTATGTGCCATATTATGGCAAATACACTAAAAAATATACCTATAAATAAATATCATGTAGAATTTAGAAAAAAAAGCCAAAAATTCTACGATGCCATCAGTTTCTGAACCCGGGTTCCTGTACATAGAGTGCTGCGACGTTACCTCTACGCTACGAGTGGAACAGTTATGTACGGTTGTTTTTATGATATAAGTATGTTGCGAACTCTTACGGTCGGGTTACGAATTTAATTAATTAATTATTATTATTTATTAATTATGCTATATATATATATATAAATCTTCCGTGAAAAATTATCTAACTGATGGTGAAAAGCGCATCAAAATCCGTTGCGTGGTTTAGGAGGAGTTAGCGGTTAAACAGACAGACAGACAGACAGACGCGAAAAGCGACTTCAATTTATACTATGTAGAGAAGATGAACGCTGTTATATAATTAACTGCTGTTAGAATAGAATATACATTTCGCGGCACTGCTGTCAATAAAACTTCCACATACTTACGTGTACGTGAGATGCCAATCGCCAACAGCCAATACGTGATGGAACGTTCCATCAGTTCATTTATCTCACTTGTCTTCATATCAAATGTAAATAATAATCTCTCTCACTCTCGTATTAATGTAAGCATTCTTTTGTTTCAGGTAAGAATCCAAGTTCAAAATAATATCCTCAATGGAATCGAAACGGCGAAAGGTTTGATGATACTTTTTAAATATTTGAAATCATTTTTAAAAAATTGTTTACATTAAAAAATATGATACATTTTTAGAGTGTTGGGTCTCCAAGTCACTATATGAATATTATGAAGTATTAGAAATACCTTGTATTATGTCCGTCTTGTGACTTCTTGTGAATTTACACTACGCGTTTCAGCAACGAGTTGCCATCTTCAGGTGTGGTTAATTATTTAAAAAAAAAACACATTGAGTATTCGTAACACTATGTAATATTATGATGCTAAGCACTGTGCATTATGTTTCATTGTAATTGTATTTTAAAGACCACCAACAGCTAAGGTTATTTGGGCCTAGCACCAATTCATATTTTCAGTTCATTATTTTTTTTTTTTTTTAATAATAAATTGAAAATCCAATTGACACTTTTACCAGCTCTCGGGCTAGAACTCGGGAACTGGGGACTTGTAATAGAGGAACCATAGCAACGCCATGTAAACAACAGCGCCGCTACACTCTCGGCTATTCTCAAGCCCTGCATTATGTTTCATTATAAACATATACATATATGTAGGTATAAGAATTTGTTTAACAAATTTTAATTTACTGTCACTTTTTATAAGAGAGAAATCTTTTGAATTTTTTCTATTGATATTTTCTTAACTTTTTTTTGTTCATGATGTATTTTTAATTTCTCAAAGGCCTTTGAAATCGCTCCCTCCTCCGCAATGGCGAGGACTGCGGGTACCTACTTACGTCACTGTCTATAAGAAAAGTTTAAAATTGATTCACGTGAATGAAAAACTTTGGTTTTATCTTTGAAATTAAAATGGCATACCAACAATTTTCTAGATGAGGGTACTGCCGCCATCGTACTTTATTAAGAGAAACTATGTGAATTATTTCTTTATAAAGTATAAACGAAAATGTCAGGAAAAGACTGCTGTACAACAGCTACATTGCGCACCGATTAAAGAAAGGAAAAAATAACCGGGCTATGCAGATCTATCTAAAATACAATTAGTCCAGCAGTCAGGTACTTTTTACCTGAAAAGTATTCCGAAGTTAATGATATTTTGGTGTGTTGTTTGCGGGTACTCTGTGGAGTAGAATATGGGTTTTCGACCTCGAGGACCCTGTGCTAACGTGGGGGGAGCCGAAAAACCATGAAGTTTTACCACCTTTTTTGCTTTTTTCGAAATCTGTCAGAAACGGTCGACTTAAGTAATTCTTTCATTATGTAATGTTTTAAAGATAATTACATTTCCTACAATTTTCATTCGCACAACTTTTCGGTGGTACTAATGGTAAGCGCGCTGCAGCTTATTGAAAATCACCCGCTCGGCTTTTTGTAACTTTGGTAACCAATGATTAAAATGTAATGTTCTTTTCAATAGTTTTATTTATTTTGTTCTTCATCGAACTTTAAATTGAAAATACACATGTTACACATTGGTTACGAAGGTTACAAAAAGCCGAACGGGTGATTTTCAAGAAGTTGCAGCGCGCTTACCATTAGTACCACAGAAAAGTTGTGGGAATGAAAATTGTAGGAAATGTAATCCTCTTTAAAACATTTCATAATGAAAGAATTGCTTAAGTCGACCGTTTCTGAGAGATTTCAAAAAAAGCAAAAAAGGTGGTAAAATTTCGTTTTTCGGCTCCCCCCACGTTAGCACAGGGTTCTCGAGATCGAAAACTCAGATTCTACTCCACAGAGTACCCGCAAACAACACACCAAAATATCACTGACTTCGGAATACTTTCCTGGTAACCCCCTTCATTTATTACCTGCCGCTTGGACTAATAGTTGATTTTAAGAAAAAAAGTTTCTATATGGACGGATGTCTAAAAACGCTTTGATACGGAGTTGCAGCCTCTGAAAATGTGGATGTTTCCTGCGCATGTCACCTCTGCAATGAAGTCGGTGGTAGAAATTTCATTTAATTAAGATTTGTCGGGGTGTCATTTTTAAACACTATATGTATATTATTAATTAGTCTATACGTAGATGATTTGCTATTCCTGGTACCTAAAAATATGGAAGAAAAATTCATAGATGGATTTAATAGCATCAATGTTCGAATTCAATTTACTATGGAGTGTGAAAAAGAAAATACCTTGCCATTTTTAGATATGAAAATTATAAGAACAGCAAATAAACTAATAACAGACTGGTATGAAAAACCAACAAGTGCTGGAAGAGTACTAAATTTTAGATCGAACCACCCTACGGTACACAAAATAGGAATGATACATGGACTATTACATCGGGCTATAAATTTAAGTGATACTACATTTCATGAAGCTAATATGGAAAAAATTAGGCGAAAACTAAAAAACAACAATTATCCTGAATTTTTCATCAATAAGACATTTAAATTATTCTTTGAGAAAAACAAAATAAATAATACAAAAACGAATTCGGTAAATGGAGATAATAATACAAATATAGATAAAAAAGAGAGGAAATTCTTTAAATTTCCTTTCATTGAAGACATATCATATAAAATTGACAGATGTCTAAGAGATACAAACTCTAAACTAGCTTTCTATAATATCTTAACAGTCGGCTCAATATACACCAAACTAAAAGACAAGGTTGAAAATATTAATAAATCATGTGTAGTATACGAGATACCATGTTCTTGTGGACAATCATATATTGGCCAAACATCGCAATATTTAAAAAAAAGATTAACACAACATATTTCAGACTGCAAAAGATCAAATTTTTTGAAAAAAGAAAAGACAGCTTTAGCTTGTCATCATTTCGACTTGGAACATCAATTTGAGTTTGAAAATACGCGAATAGTGGATTTTGAATCAGTGTATTTAAAAAGAATTATTAGTGAAATGGTGCATATTTCGTTAAAAAATACAGTGAACTTTAGAACAGATACACAGAAACTTAGTGCGGTATATAATTTTTTATTACATAAATATAAAGAGAACTACATAAAATAAATATACTTTTAACAACCGTTTGAACTTTTGATGATAGATGGCAGGATAAATTAAAAATGTAATATATATCATAGACAAGGCTTAGATGCGTTTTACCTTTTACATCAACTTAAACAAGTTCTTTCACAAATAGAAATGTCATTTTGATCGCGGATTTCACAATATCAGTATAATAATCAATACCGTTTTTAAAATAAGTAACAAGAAATATAATCGAATTATGTGGCATTTATATATTATGTATTTTTCACCATCAAGTATAAGTAACAAGAAATTTTGACAATTAATGTATAAAATTGACCATTTGGTAAGAAAATTTTTTAAAGGTTAAAAAAATGTTTTCTTTTATAATTCAAAGATTAATTATGTATGTACTTCACTGTTGTAGAGCCCTGAAGAAGTTGCAAATTCGCAACGAAACGTTGGCAAAGAATAAATAATTTATACATTTAACTGGTCCTTATTACCCAATAATTTATTAAATTAATGTATATGCAATGTCACAATGTGCGGGATCTGCTACCAGAAAATGGCCAAAAATCTTTTTTTCGACAGTTAACTTTTTTGATAGAGTGCTCAGTGCTTATATTAGGTGTTGCCAACGAAATTAACGGTCGATCGATGGTGAGTTGTGCATGAAACAAAACAACAACACACACCGTACACTTGTATAAGCAAAGTTGACAGAGTATCCAGTGTGACACAGAGGCCAGTGGCCGAGAGAACGTTTTTGAGACGATTCCATTTCACGGTCGAGCAGGTATTTCATCGAGCGTGGCCTCCACCACCTCTCCTCTTTCAATCGAGCGAGTGCCCTCCCAAGTTCGCATGATATTACGCAGGTATATATGAGGACACGCGTATTGCCCTAGGGCAGGTCTATTTGAAAGTTACGAATTGTACTCCCCATACGCATATTATTTACTTAGTCCAAACTCTGGCCGTACAAAAATGTACTGGACAACACTACTTAATGAAATTTATACAGCATTTAGAGAAGTATCAATTATTTACAATTATCATCCTCTGCCTTGCAATTTTTTTTCCAAATGGATAAATATTCAAAATGAGGTCTGGGAGATATGCAAAAAAAATATTAGTAAAAAAACTTTTTAGAGACAAGCTTTTATTTAAATGCACTAAAAAGGAAAAAATATAAATAATTTAGGTTCATAATTATAAAAGCGTGGGTCGTGACTAATAAACTATCATAGAGTTCACGGGCCACGCTTTTATAATAATGAACCTAAATTATTAAAAATTGTTTTTTCCTTTTTAGTGCATAATAAAAGCTTGTCTCTAAACAGTTTTTTACTAATATTTATTTTGTTCATTTTAGTCTTTCAAAATTTACCCCCCTTTGACACCCGTATAGGGGTTGAATTTCGAGAAATCCTTTCTTAGTGGATGCTTACGTCAGAAAAGGAACCAACTGTCCAAATTTCAAGTTTTTAGCTTCAGCGATTTGGTCTGGGCGTTGATTAGTCAAAAAAAACCCTGCATCCCCGTTTGAACCCCTTAGGGGTTGAATTTATTTCTAAAAACGATTTATTCATGTATTGTTATCGGGAATACATATGTGTACAAAATTTCAAATCGATCGGATACGTGGAAGTCGTTCAAAATTGACTTGCAAGTTTTGACCTAAACAAACACACAAACTAACATACATTGCAAGTTAAATAAAAGCTTGTATAAATATGCAAGGCAGACGATGATAATTGTAAATAATTGATACATTCTATAATCTGTATAAATTTCATAATATTGCTGAGCCGTATTCAAAATACTGACATGACAATAAAAGATGATAAAAAAATGGAACTAGTCTGCCAGCGATTTGATGTTTTTCATCATATTATTATCAGTTAAAGAATCAATAATAAAATTTTAGTACTGTTGTCCGGTAGACTGTTCTACGGTCAGAGCTTGGACTAAGTGTGATGATTGCATAACTTGTGAGTCACCTGATATAGCGTTTGTTACCTGGAAGATATTATTTTGCCGTAGGTACTACTGTCTGTGAAGTAATTGGGTCGCTTACAGGTAGGCTTGGCAACTGTTCCAAATTTTCCGGGACGTCCCGCTTCTAGAGATTTTTTCGGTCGTCCTGCCTAAAATTCTTGCGAGACGCCATTTGTCCCGGAAATCGAATCAAACGAATGCTTGTGGTAAGATATTTCGAAAATTCCGATCCGATCCGTGCGTCGCTCGAATTTATATTAATGTTACGGATCACCCTGTATATAAACGGCAGGCAAGAGTTCTGAGAAACGGGGTCTGCTTACTGTAACACCTAGTACCTGCGCGAAAGTTCTAGAGAAAGCGAGAACGCACTATGCTTACGCCACGCAGCATATATAAACAGCAAGTACGAGTGAGTGAGAGAATCAGTAAACGGTGAGTCACGCATTCAAGTCTACGTTGGATCAGTAATATAAATAGTGCCGTAATATAAATTACCAAATTGATAAATAAATACTAGTGTAGTGGTACGAATTATTGTATATAGTCGTTTTGTTTTACTTTGTAATTACTGTTTAGTTATTGTTTACTTGTGTTGATTGTTAGAACTGACTTTTCGTTGTTGCATTCATTATTATTGTGTTTTTAATTATTGTAAATAAATATTTATTCCGCCAACTCAGAAAACAGTTTTATAACATTATTAAGACACCCATATCTACATATACCAAAATTTAAAAGGAAATCGTACTGCCTACGTACTAAATAGTATAAATAAACTCTAATTTAAGAAATACCTATCTATTACAATACTTAAAAGTTTGATTATATTGTTTCCCTGTCCCAGATTTTCATCTCGATAATTCCGAGAATATTTTTTTTAACATTGGAAATGTTTATGTTCGTATATGGGGGCAGAGTTACGAGTTTTCGTTCAAGGCCAAAAGACAACGGTGTTGCGATCAAGTGAGGAGCAATCATGCAAAATTGAACAAGTGCAATTTTTTCGAAAAGTGTTTTATATCATGTCTAGTTAATTGAGAGGTATTTGCGAAGATCTGCGGTGTTATTTTTGAACAAATGTTAATAAATACTGTAGAAAAATCCATTTAAAAGTTAAGTAATCAAGCAAAAGTGAACGCGTATACAACAGAAGAATAATAGGGTTATTCCTGACAAAACTAAACAGTGCATTGATAAATATATGTATTATGTTTCATATATGCTGTTATCATTTTCAATGTCCTCGATGGTTGTAAGGATTGCGAAATCTGTGAATTTTTTAGTTGGCTAGTTACAACCATTATACTGAAGTAAGCTAACTGGCTATATCAAGACTTTTTAAAGGTGTCAAAGAATTAGAAAAATAAGCTGTTACACGTAAATTTTATGTATTGACTAGAATTTCCCGAAGGCACTCTTGATTCAGCGGTTTCTAAGATAAATGCCTCAGAAACTCCTTGGATATTATAGCTTCAAGTACACAATCCTCCGTCTACGAACGAAATTTGTACTTGACTGATTTTTGTTATGATGTTGCCTAGCTCTGGAATTTTAAGGAATCATCTAATTGAATTGGATTGTGGATTATAGACGCTCGACAAAAGAGGTCATTAGCGTCTGAGGAATCATCTATTAGAATACAGTAAATTGTATTTTATTAATTACTCGTATAAAAACGTGATTTTTATATTATTTTAAGTGCGCAATAGTCAGACATGAAAGTAATAATTAATGATGTTTTTGGGAGTTTGCGTGTTGAACGGAATTTATTTTAGAGGTTCAAATGCCCAGTGGCTACGCCTCACAATAGAACGGACCCTCTACTGTCACGTGTTGTAATTAACATTAGGCGTGCGTGTCCATGGCGATTATAATAAATATTAACCAAACAATAATTTTTGGTAAAGTGGCTATATTTTTATGCTTCATTGAGATAAACAATTGTGTTAAGTTAAATGTTGTAGCAATACTTTGTTTACATTATTTTTCTCTTTCTCTATAATGTAAAATTGTCTATTAATTTCTTTAATGGAAAAATTCTATGTAATAAAAAACCATCCAATTATAAAGATTAAAATGGTAATTACTAAAAAGATATGGGTATAAAATTACGTCTGATCTTAACTGTATAGTTTAGTAATAATTGACAAGAATAATGCTTTTAATAGTTTATTAACAATTAGCTACCCGGCCCGGCTTCGCCCGAGTAGAGCTAACTTACTCTAACATAAAGCGAGAAGGGAATGATATAGCGAGCTGAAAATATAGTCACATTTATCCGGATTTGCAAAGCACAATAAACGGTAAATTTCATGATGCCTGCTTAATTCTTGTTTCCGTTTCGCAGGTTCTACTAGCGATCCTGGCCCAAGTAATAGGTCCTGTTGTTCTATCCGGGGGTTTCTTCTTCGGGCACACGTTTCTTAAATGATCCATGGAATTGCAAATGGCACACATTTTAGGTTGACCGTTATATAAAATTAGGGCTTTGTGGCTAGCAATGAATAAGGAAGATGGTATATGTTGTTTAAATTCTATCCTGACCTGGATAACGCCATTGGGTACTCTGTATCGGTGATCACCTTGCCAGCATTCTTTAGAAATCGCCTTGATAGATCCAAACTTTTTCATTACTCCAAGTCTTCATGGTTTCCGGGCTTATAGGCCGCGGTCCGGTGGTATTTCTACCTGACGTTTCGTCTACAACTGCGGTAGACATTCTCAAAGGCGATGACCAATCGTACAAAGACGGAATACGACCGAGTAGAGAACTCACCCCCACCACTACACACTGCGCAGTTGACCAATTACAGAGAGACGGACTACGACCGAACAGAGAACACACTGGTACTAGGCATAAAAGAAGGAAGGATACCAGTCACTGACACACTGACCTGTGAGCCGCCAAGGAGAACACTTCGACCGCTGCCACATCGCCTTTGAGAATGTCTACCGCAGTTGTAGACGAAACGTCAGGTAGAAATACCATCGGACCACGGCTACAAGCCCGGAAACCATGAAGACTTGGATTCAAGGAGAAATTTGCACTTACATAACACGTCCGATCTCTACGAAACTCACAGACGAATTGTTTTACTATTTAAAATACTTCTGGAATTGGTACCTGAATTTGTACCTTCAGTTGTGTACATAAACGTAGATATTGTAAGGTAGTTTAGTTTTAATGATAAACACAGTATGACTATTTGCGATAATAGTTTGTTGTGAAAATTAGTGACACATACATTATTATGACAAACACATAAAGTAGATAGGCACACAAATTACTGTATGCTTTCTGCGCAGTTAACATTGCTAGTTGATTGTCGATTACCTTGAAGTATTATAGTAGTTATGCCGGCGGCCATTACTATGTTATGTGAATACAACTAATCATTCATATTCTGGTACCACATTGGAATGTTCTGTAAATATTACTGCTGTCATATTTCATATTGTTTAGATATTTGTGCCACTCGAAATGATTTGCAACTGATCTGGCAGCGAGACAGCTGAAAATATGTCAAATAGGTGGAGTGGGTGATCTGAAAAGTTGTGTAGTTACGGATACCTTTACAAGCAGGCCCGGACTTAAAGACCCACGGCCCCTAGGCACTTGACAGTTGGGCCCCCCAAGACCAAAAAAAAAGGGGAAAAAATGGAATTGGATGGAAATTTAGCAAAAAAAGTCGCCAATTGGGTTATCATGCAACATTTTTGGGTTTTTTTTCCTTTAATTTCCATCTCCGCCCTGGCCGGGGCCCCCTCGACGGCTGGGCTTCTAGGCCGGTGCCTTGTTGGCAGAAACTCGGGTCTGTTTACAAGAAGGATGATGATTGCATAATGTATATATGGAGTTTCTCAAGTTAGAGTTAGGGCTTCCAATACAGATTTTTTATTATTTAGAGCTAGGTTAAATGGTAGTGGCCTGAAGGAAGACATCGCGACCTATAGAAAATCTATTTTATCATTAAAAACAAGAAAATCTAGTTTGAATTTTGATTTTTTGAGATCCTTGTGATATTGACGCGCTATAAACACGCGCTTAAAGGACATATGCGGTACTGAAGATTTTAAAGGCCTTTGCTGTTGAATTATGTTCATTTATTTGATTTCCAAGACGTTTCGCTCCTCTTGCTTAGTAGCCTTTTCAAATTGAATTTCAATATGAGTTTGTTTATGAAAAAACGTTTGTGTTCCTGTAAACAAACTCATATTTTAACTAAAAAAGTCTCCTAAAATCTTAAATATACCAACATTTTAATTTTTTTTAAAATTTTGTTGGTCCTGCGAGATGTCTTTAAAATATTAACGACATTTAAAAATTATTTTGAAAGGCTTGTTACGGTTAATGTGTACATTTTTCTTCCGATTGTCCAGAAGAGAAGAACATGTCTCGAAACTCGATTTTGTTGTAAATATTAACGTATCAATGAATTTAAATCAAACACATAACAAAGCGGCAAAGAGTTGTAAATCTGATATTTTATTGGCATTTATTCAAACAAATATTCGTGTTTTTTGAACCAGCGCCAAAGTAGATTCCTGCGAAATTATGAAAATATAAAAAATGTGAAAATTCGAACACACATTTTATCGTATTATCTAATTTCTATATTTACACATTGACTTATTCATAATAGAAGAATATAAAGACAATGATTCATTTTTTAAACGTATTGAAATCATTTTTATAGTTAATTAATTCTTTATTCAGAATGTAATTATAGCAACTTAATAAAGTTGTATTAATTACAGCTAAGAGTCGTTATCAACAGAAAAAAAATTATGAAAACGGAAAATTTGCTCTTCGAGTCCTTAAAACTTTACAATTACAGACTAAGTTACCATTTAGTTTATTTTTATTAAAGTTATTAACTTCTGTATAAATCATTAAAAACATGACTCTCTCATGATGTGGACTTTGTATGCGCGTCGCTATATATAGTAACACATCGATCGATAGTCAGTAAATAGTGCTTGTATTGTACAAAGTGCGGAAATTTCGATACTTTTACGCACGCTTTCTAAAATACGCCTCTTCATGCCCGCCTCACAGTGCTCGAATATTGAACTTTAGAAGCAGGAGTTATAAAAATGAAATTTATTTTTTATCTTAATTTAGTAATTTCGCTGAGCAAATAGATTTCCAATTAAATTTATTTATGGGTGACCACTGACCATACATTCCTGTACGTATTATTATTAATATATATTTTCGGAGAGACCTTGGTTATTTGGGGATCATAAACAAAATTCTTGAGTATTTGTTATTAGTCATTATAACCACAAAAATTATTCTTTATATATCATGCTAAAGACATTTCAAATTAATATTTAAAGAAGTTGACATCAAAATGCTGTTCTTAGAAGCTTTATGAATATAAGATGCTGAGAAATTATTAAATGAAATTAAAAGAATTAGATTACTAAATGATATTTAAAAAATATTTTTTTCAAATTTAATTTCAATTTTTTGAGATATATAAATGGTTTCGATTGGTTAAGAAGGAATGACAGTTGAAATAAGTTTTAATGTGATTGGTTGGAATGAAAGAAAGTCAGTGCTTGACTTTAGAATAGTTTTTTAATGATTGTAGAAATAAAATTAGTTTAGCTAGAAATTGTGGATGGAAGTGGAAATTTTTTATTCTATAAACGAATGAATGCATTGTAGATTATAGACGCTCGACAACAGAAGTCATTAGCGTCTAATATTCTATAAACAAATTGTATGAAGTTGATATTGTTTTTATTTCAATCATCCTGTAGGTTGCTGTGGTTGACATTTGATGTGAATTTTTCGTGACATCATTATTAAAGAGTAATGAAAATGTAAAAGTTGATGGCCAATTTTCTAAATGTCACAACAAATTGCAATGATAGACAAAGTCAGAACCTTTTATGTAAGAAAGTACAATTTTATAACCCTACTTCCCACCCTCCATATTAATCTAAGAGTGGTTTTACACGTGCGTGGTACGTACGTGGGTGGACACGCTATAGATAGCCTGGGTGCACCGTTTATTTGTGGTATTTTCGTTTCATCGTCGTCAACATTTTCTCGAGAAAATCTCTTACCTCCAATATGTAAATATTTTTCTCACCTATACTTTTTGTTATCCTTATCTTTAAATCTTATTGTGATCAGAAGCAATTTTGTCCCCCTCCTGATTAATTTTTGATAACTCAATAATGCGCTTATAGCGTCCGTTTGTCGACATTGTCATAACAGACGCCATTCGCACCATTGATGCTATTTTCCATTTTACCACTACCCGTTATTAACTTCCCATTGGAAGTTATTGTAATGGGTCCGAAAATCGAAGTCAAAATGTATAACAAATTTTTATGTTTCAAGGTCACTACACTATTTTTAGAAAGATGTATGTGTGTGTGTGTGTGTGTGTCTGTACGTATATACGTACGTGTCCATTTCTTTCTAAGACGAAATCTCGAGAATGAAAAATGATATCGACTACGTTAGGGTGCCAATCGACGCGTATTAACGTAAATATGATCTGAAAGAAATTTTTTCAAAATCAGTTCAGCCGTTCTTTTTTCTTAGACTCCAAAAAAGTAGATTGTACACAATATCTCGCGTATAAAAAAATATATCGACTTCGTAAGGGTGTCGATCGAGCCGTGTTAACGTCATTTTGATCCGACATAAATTTTATAAAAATCGGTTCAGCAGTTTTTTTTTTAAATTATTGTTAAAAATAAATAATAATTATGTTTTAATGATTAAAATGATTACTTTTCTGTGTAATATCTAATTTAATTATTGTTATTAAATATTTATCAAACTGGGAAGTTCGTCGTGTGGACCTCAAGGGTCGCACTTTAGTCCTAATAAACGACCCACCTCACGGCTTGTTAAATATAATATTTATAATAGTTATTCCGACCCTCTTCAAATTTTATATGATGAACAGTTTGGTGATTGGTGACTAAAAATTGCGGTGTGTATTACCCCTCATTTATGGTAAGCAGCGAATAAAGTGCATTGTTTTGGTACGAGCAGCTATCATAAATTACATCTAGCGCATACTAGAAATGAGGTTTTAAAAGTTTTTACTATCCGGATACCAGCGATTATTGCAGATATGAAACAACGCACGTATTCAGAGAACGGAAATGAGGTTAATTTCCTATTTTTATCCCCAAGTTGGTGATAAGAAAATGCAATCAACATCTTGTTTTCATATGTACGTGCTATTACTATATGACCATATTGAAAACACATATACTTAGTAATATACAAGTTTTTGTTGACAAATGCGGTACTAAAAATAGAAAATTGCAAATTGAATTAATTTTCTATTTTTGTAGCAAGCAGGCGATAAGAAATTTATTATGATGCTTGCAGATACTTTTCGGCAGTGACGGAATAACCGGAGAAGCATAGCAAGCATGTGCTTGAGGGCCTCTGTATAGTCTCCAAGGGCCCCTATCCTATTGCGTTCTATCTTCTAAATCAAGGTGTCCTGGGGCCCACGAGAATTCTGTGTTTAGGGTCACCAAAAGTTTTACCCCCACCCATTGTCTTTCGGTCTCTTTCGACATTAAAAATCGACTTGCATTCGAGCGAAATCGCCGGCAAAGCGAATCTTTATATAAAACAAATACAATAACAAAATATTGAATAAGATAAAAACTGTCTTAACAAATTTTTTATTTAAGCTGAGCATAATTCTGTATACTAAACAATATTGTTGTGATGAATAATAGAATTTTAATGTTGACACAACAATGTTACGTGCGTTGGGATTTATTGTAAAAATATTTTAAGAATACATCCAATGGTATTATTAAAAATAGCAGTTTTATTTTTATAACATTCTGAGAACGTAAAAAAGAGCGCCTACACGACGAATGACGATCATTTTGATTTTTGTTTTTCCCTCGTTTCTGTCGACATTATATACTCTCTGCTTCTGTCACATTTTTAAAAACATAATATGTCAAAATATTGACATGTCTTTTAAAGTAATTCCATCCTAATTACAAATTTTGTTTTGAACCCAAAAGTTTAGCAATAAATAATTTATTGCTAAACTTTTGAAAATGACATTTTACATTATAAACACATTTATAAACACATTTTACATTATAAGTAAAATGTGTTTTTTTTATAATTTTTATTTCATAATATATTTAATGTTTCGTAAGTGAATATGTTACATGCTTGGCAATTTAACAAAATTTTGGTTTGACAGTTTTAAGCAGAATTGAATTTTTTTCGTGATGCCCCTAATTTCCGTTTTATTTGCATAGATTTTAATAAGAAACAAGCCGTGAGGTGGGTCGTTTATTAGGACTAAAGTGCGACCCTTGAGGTCCACACGACGAACTTCCCAGTTTGATAAATATTTAATAATTAAATTAGATATTACACAGAAAAGTAATCATTTTAATCATTAAAACATAATTATTATTTATTTTTAACAATAATAAAAGAAAAAGACGGCTGAACCGATTTTTATAAAATTTAAGTCGGATCAAAATGACGTTAACACGCCTCGATTGACACCCTTACGAAGTCGATATATTTTTTTATTCGCGAGATATTGTGTAAAATCTACGTTTTTGGTTAAGAAAAAAGAACGGCTGAACCGATTTTGAAAAAATTTCTTTCAGATCATATTTACGTTAATACGCGTCGATTGGCACCCTAACGTAGTCGATATCATTTTTCATTCTCGAGATTTCGTCTTGGAAAGAAATGGACACATACGTACACACACACACAGACATCTTTCTAAAAATAGTGTAAAAATAGTGTAGTGACCTCAAAACATAAAAAATTGTTATACATTTTGATTTCGATTTTCGGACCCATTACAATAACTTCCAATGGGAAGTTAAAAAAGCATTTTCATGGGCTGTCATCATCTGTCAAATAAAAAGAAGTAGTTTTGTGAGCACTTCTCGATCGCAAAAAATTGAAATATCTTTTGAACCGTCAACAATTGGATTACCACAAATATATGGCTATTTTGATTGGAAATGACCTCCCTCATTACTTCACGCCGTTGATCGTCGACTTTTGGGACACCCTGTATATAATTAATAACTGCATAGTTCTTTTACTGCTCTTACTAGGAAAATTGGAGATAATGGATAAATTTGTAGTTTCAAAATTAAATTTGTAATGAAACGAGCAAGCTGATCATTTAAATATTTATTCATGACTAGTGACGTCATAGCACTTAAAACAAAAGCTTGCATTTGCACGCCCAGATTATAAGCATAAATACATTTTAAGTGTAATATAAATAATTATACAATTGTTTTATCTGTTTTTTTTTTTTAATTTGCATGTGTGTATGGCGCGAGCAATGTCCTTGAAAGGTCAGGCGTGCCCATTTATTTTTAAAATATTTATGTGTGGATTTACTATTAAACAGAATGCACGGAATATTTTGGAATTCTCATACATGATACAGAATGCATGAATATATTTTTACAGTATTAACAATGGTAATCAATTATTTCAATATTTTCATCGGTAATCACTGACCTTGAATATACCTACAGGATATGTAATTATCAAAAATAACACAGAAGAGCGCAGAGGAGAGATTTTTTTTAACTTGGGTTCATTTTTTTTTGGCTGTTTGTTGCCTCGATCGCTTGAAATTTCGTTCTATTTCTTTGTCTGTCAGTCTGTTTTGCGATTATGGCCAAATACGTTGTCGTGATCCAATTTTTTATTTATTGTAGATTATAGACGCGTCGACAACTTAGGTCATTAGCGTCTTAAATTACATTAAATAAATACTAACTTAAAACTAAATAACATCACAAAACATCCATGAGCGCAGGTGGGATTCGAACCCACGACAGTCTATAGTCTGGTCGTGATCCAAATTGATCTAAATTTGACAAAAATATTTTTTGAACCAAGTAGTATATAAATTGGTTTTATGAACACCCGTCTGGATTGGATAACCTGTAAGTTTTTTAAATTAAATTTTGGGTCAACAATTAAAATTATATAAGTTGATAAAAACGACATAGTGAGACTTTTTAACCGACTTCAAAAAAAGGAGGTGGTTCTCAATTCGGTTGTATTTTTTTTATGCTTGTTACTTCATAACTCATTCATTTATGAACCGATTTTGAAATTTTTTTTTTATTTGAAAGGATATACTTTCAGATTGGTCCCATAGAAATTTCATCAAAATCGGTTCAGTAGTTCGGCTGATTTTAATAAAAGTGAGTAACGGCGTGTGATTCTTTAAGGTAAATGTCACTTTTTGACATATCAGACAGTGTAAGAAAGTCGGTTTAATAAAAGTGAGTAACGGCGTGTGATTCTTTTAAGGTAAATGTCACTTTTTGACACTAAAAAGTAAAAAATAAAAAACTTTTTAACAAATAAAAAAACCACTAAAAAGAGGAAAATAATGAAATTTTGAGGTCTGTGCCAATTTAATAAAATTTGAAGTTGGTTAAAAAGAAGATATTAATCACTATTAATCACTATAAAAATATGAAGTCGGTTAAAAAGTATATTATAGTGATTAATATCTTCTTTTTAACCAACTTCAAATTTTATTAAATTGGCACAGACCTCAAAATTTCATTATTTTCCTCTTTTTAGTGGTTTTTTGAAGGAGGTTTTTTTTTTGTTAAAAAGTTGTATATTTTCTAGGACGTGTTAATTATTATAGGTGCGTTTGGTATCAAGGTGTAGTGTAGTGTAGTGTAGATTATTTTGCACTGAAAAGTGTAAAAAGTTCACCAAAAGTGTAAACTAAATGTACACTTGTAACAAACGGGCTAGTGTACATTCTGAGTAGATTGTACATGCGCATTACAAAATAAATTAATGACAGATTGGCTGAGTTCATTATTTCTAGTTTTTACAGTTTTTTTTGGTCGTAAAAATGTTAAACTCACTGCTATATTTATCTTGTACCATTACATTTTGAAGCTCATTCATTTTTAAGAGACAAAAAATGTAAAAAATTGAGTACGAAAAAAGTATCAAATCTGTCAAAGCGATTGTCAATTCAGACATATATCACGTGACCTACACTACACTACGTGCACCTGCTCAAAAGTCAGGACTAATAGTTGTTACACTTTTAGTCCCACACTGAAATAACAAACAGATCAGTTATTTTACACTTTTGTATAACAAACGTAATAGTGTCAAAAGTGCTTACACTTTTTGCACTACACCTTGATACCAAACGCACCTAGTTTTGGAACGGTGTATATTTTTATTAGTTGATACTCCGGTAATTTTAGATATTAAAATCACCCACCTGCAGAAAAATTCCCAGTTAGCTGATTTTTTTTTATTTATCTTCGTTATGGTGTTTTAAAAAACGTGTAAAAAGTCCCCATCGATATCGTGCCGGCGTTGCCAGATATTCGAGGTTCAAGTTCACGATAGACGGTTTTTTGCGAATTTCTCGGTTCCGTTCCATTTTTTGTAAAAAATGGTTATTATCAATCTTGTAGAGGACGACATTATCTACAACTTTTGTATAAACATTTTTTGTCTACGATTTATAGTTTGTCTTATTAAAGTACCCGCGGCTTCCTCCCCCTCGATTTTACATAACGGGATTATGCTGCTTCCCGAGAGCCTAACATAATAATTTGTACCATTATTTTAAGTTGAACTTAAAGCTAACGATTAATTATAATTTTATCGAAATTAATGCAGTAGTTCTCTACTTATAAGCAACCAAACATACAAATCGACAGCGCTCAAACAGACAGACAGACCGACAATTTTTTTCGAAAATACGATATTTATACTTGACATCAATTATAAAGACCATTCGTAAAGTAATTTCGTAAAAAAATTTACAAGGGTTGAGAGAGTGCGGATAAAGTACGAGTATGCATTTGCATACCGTATAACGCACTCTAGTAATA
Source organism: Mongoloraphidia duomilia (assembly GCA_039654895.1). Lineage (NCBI taxonomy): Eukaryota > Metazoa > Arthropoda > Insecta > Raphidioptera > Raphidiidae > Mongoloraphidia > Mongoloraphidia duomilia. Next base: position 1,161,422 of record CM077517.1, read on the forward strand.
ATAGCCACATTTTTAATTTTTTTTACAAAATTTCTTTACGAATAGTCTTTATAACAATTATAAGGAGTATTCGTAAAGGAATTTTTAAAAAAAATTAAAAGTATGGTTACTCCGAGCTATTCTTAGTAGAGTGCGTTATACGGTATGCAAATGCATACTCGTACTTTATCCGCACTCTCTCAAACCTTGTAAATTTTTTTTACGAAATTACTTTACGAATGGTCTTTATAATTGATGTCAAGTATAAATATCGTATTTTCGAAAAAAATTGTCGGTCTGTCTGTCTGTTTGAGCGCTGTCGATTTGTATGTTTGGTTGCTTATAAGTAGAGAACTACAGCATTAATTTCGATAAAATTATAATTGATCGTTAGCTTTAAGTTCAACTTAAAATAATAGTACAAATCATTATGTTAGGCCCTCGGGAAGCAGCATAATCCCGTTATGTAAAATCGAGGGGGAGGAAGCCGCGGGTACTTTAATAAGACAAACTATAAATCGTAGACAAAAAATGTTTATACAAAAGTTGTAGATAATGTCGTCCTCTACAAGATTGATAATAACTATTTTTTACAGAAAATGGAACGGAACCGAGAAATTCGCAAAAACCGTCTATCGTGAACTTGAACCTCGAATATCTAGCAACGCCGGCACGATATCGATGGGGACTTTTTACACGTTTTTTAAAACACCATAACGAAGGTAAATAAAAAAAAATCAGCTAACTGGGAATTTTTCTGCAGTGAAAATCTAAAATTACTGGACTATGAGCGAACAACTGATTATGTAAGCTTTGATGTAATAACTATAAATGTGAACTTTGTCTAATTTTAATAAAATAAGCCTTTTGCAAGTCCACACTCGTATAGTTAGTCAGTGACCATTTATTCGCGAAGCTAATTCAGTCATTTATGTTTTTACTCGGACTTTTACAATTTAAGTGTGTTTTTAATATTGTGTTTTTTTCTTTAGGAGTTCTGATATTCTGTTTTTAAGTGCTTTACGCGATTAATAACTTTTAAACTTTGTTCGTCTTACCTGTAGACAACTTAAAAGCCACAAAAGGATGCTTTTCTTGTTAATTTACTGTCAGTCTCTATGATATGTCGGTGAGTACATCCACTAAATTCTAAACTTAAGAACGTGGAGCTAGCCACGTCTACTATTCACAGGAAAACGTGCGTTCAAGTCCTGAACGTAGGCATGTCGATCTGAGAATTGATTAATCGAAAAATCGATTCTTGAGAATATCAATTTTTTAGATTGATCTGAAACACTAGATCGAATCAGTGAATCGATCCAAGGGCGAGAACCCCTTGAATCGGGCCGATTCGCTACTCTAGTTACTCTAGATTTTGAACGCATCCAAAGATGGTGCAAATTACTATAAAAGTGCATACTCAAATAGATGGCGAGGGCAATATAGCACGCTAACCACTAGGCTGTACTGCCCCTTTTCCTGTTCATAACATTATAAAATGCTTAGATGCGATGCCACGTGCCCTGGTGAATTCTTTCAGTTCTGTCTGCGTTTTCCTTGGTAATCATGGTTTTATACAAGAATTCTGATTTATTTTTGAACGCATTGTATAATATGTAGGTAGGTATACATTCTTAATGTACGCGGTTTGTGGATAATACAGTAGACTCCCGCTTATCCTTTGTTGATAGTGAAATAAATGGCGGATTAATTATAAAATTAAAAAAAACTTTTTTAACAAAAAAAACCTCGTTCAAAAAGCCACTAAAAAGAGGAAAATATGTAGTAACAAATTAAATAGTAAACTCCTTCATTTTATAATAACAGACATTTGCAGTCTAGTCATGAGATTGACACATAATTATACTCATTTCTTGTTATTATTCGAAATGTTACAACCACCACAAAACACCAAACCATAACAAACACTCTCGACGTACGTTTCGCCAACCAAGTTGGCATCATTAGGAGATGTTCTGGAGTTTTAATCATCTCCTGATGATGCCAACTTGGTTGGCGAAACGTACGTCGAGAGTGTTTGTTATGGTTTGGTGTTTTGTGGTGATTGTAACATTTCGTATCTTTACACCAAAGGTTCCACCATTTTTTATTGTCTTGTTTTTATTGTACAATTATATGTTCAAGTTTTATATGTAATCTACAATTCAGGTAATTTTTTGTGTACCACAATCAAGTAAATCACCATTTATCTACTCAATTAATGCTGTTATATTTTGGATAATTTATTTAAATGTTTCTTCTGTGTAATATTTTGTAACGCTGGGCCTGAAGATGGTAATAAAGTACTGAAACATGTCGCCATAGTTCGTGTTAATTTTTGTTAATCGACTATATATCAAGTATCTTGTGTGGATAAATATTTATCACTTATTATGTAGTAACAAGTTGAATAGAAATATCTGATGCCTCCAATTGCATGTTATCATTTGATCTTGTTTCCATATTTTTAGTTCGCTTTTGAAGCAGTCGCGTTTTTTGATTTTTTAATACCTATATTTTTTTATTAAAACTAATTTGTTCCGCACAATCCCTTATTTTTTCACACACTATAAAAATGGATGTAAAAATACTTTTAAAGTTAAGGTAGATTTCGCTCGATTTTCTAAGTGATTTTAAATTATTATTTATTTTTACACAGAAAACTTCATAAAAACTTGGACTTTTACTGTAAAGTTAAACAAATTTGTGATTTTTACATAAAGTAAATTAAAATTACATAATTTGTGTAATATTCCAATAAAGTGTGTAAAAATTACAAAATAAAATGTATAGTTACATATATAAAATGGATGAATACAAAACAAATTAATGTAAAATTAGTACCCACGCATGCGCAATGTGTTTTTATGGAATCTACGCGATGTGGCGATACCTGTTTGCGACGTCATTGTCTCTTTGTGTGTCTATTACCAGATTAATCGCTGGCTACAAATGGACAATCGATAATCTATGTAATCGGCCTTCTCATTTCTTACAGTGCAGAGTGCAGTGGTTGATGCTGGATAAAAGAAGTCTGCTGTATTATAAACAGATGAAACACGCCTTTCGGTAATTCTTACTAGTTACTACACAGATCTTAAAACCAGTTTGGCTTGTCTTGTATATTATGGAGTTTGTATATTTTTAGCCAGCGCTGATATTATTGTCAGGTAAATGAGTATATCTACACATTATTTTTCTTATACATTCAATGCATTCCAGATTTTTTTACTATTTTTCTTAGCAGTACGGCATTCCAATCGTGGGTACTATTTTTCTTGGAATTCTTTTTTGCAAATGATTATCTTTTAAATATACAACAATGAGTTAAGTTTTTGTGGTTATAATATAATAATTATTAAATAGACAGTAGCCATTCCACAAGCAAATACTTTTCTTAATGTAATCAGTCGGCAACCTGCCATCGTGATGTTAAACGTCAAACAATTAAGATATACAAGGAAAAAATCAGAAGCCACTGTCAGGACTTGAACCCGAAATTCCCAGTTTCCGGCTGGTTGAGTTACCACTTACAGAACAGATCCCACTCTCGGGGCACTGTGTGAGTAAGTGGTAACTCAACCAGCCGGAAACTGGGAATTTCGGGTTCAAGTCCTGACAGTGGCTTCTGATTTTTTCCTTGTATATCTTAATTGTTTGACGTTTAACATCACGATGGCAGGTTGCCGACTGATTACGTTAAGAAAAGTATTTGCTTGTTGAATGGCTACTGTCTATTTAATGATTATCTTTTAATCTACTCACTACTAATTTTTGAAGTGAAAACTTCCTTAGGCGCGCTTTGCCTGGGCTGTTAACAACAGTGATGTGAAACGCACCCGACGGTGACAATGACAATCGGGGCTACTCGGCTCAAACACGAACACGTATTTGCAATATGCTGGAAATAGTGTGTAGTTCATAAGTGTGCTAATAGATAACACTAAAAACTTAATACTAGTAAAAAGTCATTTGTAGTTCACAAGTACGCTAACAGATGACACTAAAACATATATTTTGTAGTTCACAAGTGCGCTAACAGATGACACTAAAACTTAATATTATCGTTAAGGTATTATATTCATTAAATTTAATTGTCTAGACCGATTTTAATATATTTATGATTAAACTGTGTGATTAAAAAATTATACATATTTTAAAATTGAAAAATCTGAAGTTTTCACTTCTGTCGTGTGGTCATAAGCACACACCCATTTTTTTGTGCAAATATTTTTCAAAATATAACATATCGTTAGATCTTTGACACTTGTGTAATCTAAAAATGTTTGTCTTGTCGGAAACGCTACGTTCCCGCGCCGTGTCTGACCGGATAATATAAATCGAGCTTTAAGCTTTTGTCCGTCACTGCAAAAAACGAATCCGCAAATACAGATTCCGAAGACCAGACTGTATAGAAAATGGATAACTGGAATCTTTTATGTTTCCAGGTATTTTGTGGAAAGTTCTAAAGTATGGAATTTGAATTCAAAACAGCGTGTAAAAATTACGAAAAAAAATGTGCGAAGGTGTGGTACAGATAGGTACCTACAGTACTTGAATTGTCCGAAGGTTAAAGACCTAACAATAATAAAAAGAAACATAAAAAATGTTATAAAATAAACTTGAAATGCCATGTTTTTTGTTGCTAGACAAGTAGCTAAAAGTGTTACTCAGATTTGAAATTCGTGTTTACCTCAATGCTCTAAATATGAAAGTACACTTCGTGTGATAATTTCGCCCAAAAGTTGGTTTGGATTAACTATATTATGTTTATTTATAACGATAGATTTTTTCTTAGACCAGATACCCAAAATTTAATTTTATTAAAAATCAGTTATTTTTTATACATTTCCAGACGATCGTTTCGGTCATCATTATGACCATTTTCAGTGGATTTAATTTTCAGATCTTACAATCGTGATTCGTGCGTATGTTTAATACTATGGTAAACTGCATTTTAAACTCATAATCATGGTGTCCACTTTTTTCTCAAGACCAAATTCCCTGACTTTCCCTGACCGAATTTGATTTTTTTCCGTGACTTTTTTGAAAATTTTTCCTTATTTCAAACCTAAGCTAACGAACTTTAATAGAACCTAATCAGATTTTTTACCCCTGACCCTTTTCAAAAGTTTCAAAAGTTAAAAAAGGTACAATTATTATACGACACAAACTCATTGTTTATGCAACTTTCAGCATCATAAATTACAAAAGTGTTAAAAGTCTGCTCTGTTGAATTTTTTCCCTGACCACTTTTCAAATTCCCTGACTTTCTATGACTTTCCCTGACCCAAAAAAAATGTCCTGACATTCCCTGACTTTCCAGAATTCCCTGACCTGTGGACACCCTGTCATTATAATAGTATATTGTGTAGCAAGTGTGCTAAATACATCTTTATGCGTCAGGCGCGATGTTTTCAGCACGAGTAGTAGGAGAGCGCTCACGAGCTTTGGCGAATGAGCATCGCGAGCCGAATACGAGTGCTGAAAACATCGCGCCTGACGCATAAATATTTAGCACGTGTCTTAAATATTTATGCATCGATTGCTAAATTATGCGCATGCTGTTGCCAAATCGCGCGATCGGACGAGAAATTTCGCGTAGCTGAGTAACAATTAAATCGCGATACAGTATCGTTGCAATTGCTAAATCGCGCGTTTTCGGTACAAAAGTAGTATGTGTGCTTTGTAAAGAAATGTACAATAAAAATATAAGGAAACTGCACAAAATTTTTGGGGAAACGGCTTTTATCTCTGCCTGTACCTACACTGTACAAACACTATCTTCTATTGAAGTATCTATGTATGTGATACAAGTATCCCAAAATGAAATTGCATTGGAATATAAAAGGAAAGCACATAGATTTCAAAATAGCACATTTAAATATTGTATGTTTATGTTACAGTCAAAGACATGTAATCGTGTATTGTAGATGCTTCTTTTATAGACTAGCTTTTTAGGCGCGATCTTAGCGAAGCTAGAAGCGCCTATATACACTCGCTTTGTCTGTACGTCTGTGAATCTGTGAATCTGTGAATCTGTAACGGATTTTTTGTATCAGTCGTACAGCCCAAACGAGTTAACCGATTTTAAAAAACTTTTTTTTGTTCGATTCCTCTCGGGGTCTATTTGATCCTAACGTCGCCCGATTTTTGAATTTTGGCCCCAGAGGGGAGCAAATTAGAAAAAACGGTGTTTTTTGCTTATAGTTTGCTCAATTTAAGTCAGATCGATTCGAAACCTGTCTTAAACGAAAGAGCAGAAAATTTTAGATAGATTTCATGTATAATATTGTGTCAAAACTGTTTTTTTATACAGATTTATATGATTATTAAACGAAATAAATGCGACTTTATCTAATAAATCGCGAACTTGTTTCGGTTGTCCTTGTCTGTTGCACAGTGTGATATGGATATTGGAAGATAGCGTATGCTCTGTCTTATATTGCATTATTTTAATATAGTTATTCAATTTTTTGACTGCTGATATTTGAATTTAAGTTTAAAAACCCTGGCCTACTGAGTTAAAATGACGTGTAACTAATTATTGACGTCGATCGGATGGCGAGACCTAGGGATCGGACCAAAATTTCTCGACGTTCATACCCCGGCTTTCGTCCGGGTGTAAATCGTACTTTTGAATTTTCACCCACTTCCCGTGATCCGATTGAGTTGAAATTTTGCACACATGTGTAGCTCCGGTGACAATACAATATTATGGTAACTAGCTGACCGGCCCGGTTTCGTCCGGGTGTAAATCGTACTTTTGAATTTTCACCCACTTCCCGTGATCCGATTGAGTTGAAATTTTGCACACATGTGTAGCTCCGGTGACAATACAATATTATGGTAACTAGCTGACCGGCCCGGCTTTCGTCCGGGTGTAAATCGTACTTTTGAATTTTCACCCACTTCCCGTGATCCGATTAAGTTGAAATTTTGCACACATGTGTAGCTCCGGTGACAATACAATATTATGGTAACTAGCTGACCGGCCCGGCTTTCGTCCGGGTGTAAATCGTACTTTTAAATTTTCACCCACTTCCCGTGATCCGATTGAGTTGAAATTTTGCACACATGTGTAGCTCCGGTGACAATACATTATTATGGTAACTAGCTGACCGGCCCGGCTTTCGTCCGGGTGCAAATCGTACTTTTGAATTTTCACAGGCAAAAGGTCTTTCTCCGGTAACGTTTCGGATAAATGTAATAAAATCAGACTAAGGAAATAAAGCACACTAAACAATTGAAAAGTCACGTCACGAAGTAGTGTAACGTCACTTTTGTAAAAATTATCCGATCCTTTTGAAAATTAATATTTGAGAGTTTTATAGGACACAAAAAAATAAAATGGCGTCAGATTTCAAAATGTCGTCCATATGTACTTTTTTGTAAACATTATCCGATTCTTTTGAAAATTAATATTTGAGAGTGTTATAGGACACAAAAAAATTAAATGGTGTCAGATTTCAAAATGGCGGCCATATGTACTTTTTTGTAAGAATTATCAGATCCTTTTGAAAATTGATATTTGAGAGTTTCATAGAACACAAAAAAATAAAATGACGTCAGATTTCAAAATGGCGGCCTTTATATATACTTTTTTGTAAAAATTATCCGATCCTTTTGAAAATTCATATTTGCGAGGTTTATAGGACACAAAAAAATAAAATGACGTCAGATTTCAAAATGGCGGAAATATGTAGAACGCCTTTCTAAAAATTATACGATCCTTTTGAAAATTGATATTTGAGAGTTTCATAAGACACAAAAAAATAAAATGACGTCAGATTTCAAAATGGCGGCCGTATGTACATTTTTGTAAAAATTATCCGATCATTTTGAAAATTGATATTTGAGAGTTTCATGGAACACAAAAAAATAAAATGACGTCAGATTTCAAAATGGCGACCATATATACTTTTTTGTAAAAATTATCCGATCCTTTTGAAAATCGGTATTTGAAAGTTTCATAGGACACAAAAAAATAAAATAGCGTCAGATTTCAAAATGGCGGCCATAATATGTACTTTTTTGTAAAAATTGTCCGATCCCTTTGAAAATTGATATATGCGAGTTTTATAGGACACAAAAAAATAAAATGACGTCATATTTCAAAATGGCGGAAATATGTAGTCTCCTTTGTAAAAATTATCCGATCCTTTTGAAAATTGATATTTGAGAGTTTCATAAGACACAAAAAAATAAAATGACGTCAGATTTAAAAATGGCGGCCGTATGGACATTTTTGTAAAAATTATCCGATCCTTTTGAAAATTGATATTTGAGAGTTTCATAGGTCACAAAAAAATAAAATGATGTCAGATTTCAAAATGGCGGCCATATATACTTTTTTGTAAAAATTATCCGATCCTTTTGAAAATCGGTATTTGAAAGTGTCATAGGACACAAAAAAATAAAATGATGTCAGATTTAAAAATGGCGGCCGTATGTACTTTTTTGTAAAAATTATCCGATCCTTTTGAAAATTGATATTTGAGAGTTTCATAGAACACAAAAAAATAAAATGACGTCAGATTTCAAAATGGCGGCCATATGTACTTTTTTGCAAAAATGATCCGATCTTTTTGAAAATTAATATTTGCGAGTTTTATAGGACACAAAAAAATAAAATGATGTCATATTTCAAAATGGCGGTCATAAGTATATATTTCTTTGTAAAAATTATCCGATCCTTTTGAAAATTGATATTTGAGAATTTAATAAGACACAAAAAAAAAAAATGGCGTCAGATTTCAAAATGGCGATCAAATAATAACTTTTTAATTGTATTATTTATATCTTTGATAAATTCGGTTTTATATACAATGCGTAAAAAGCATAGCTTCTGTCGGGTGTCTTACGACACATCATGACTTTTTTATTTAGCCGGTTCCGAGTAACGCTTAATAGTCAACCGTTGCTATGGAAAATTGTTTAAAAAATTCACTGTACTATTTTTTCTATCTAATCCAATACATATTTATATTAGGTCTTATGGCTCATAGCCTACTACAAAATTATAAATCTTCTCAGTGTTATTTTCCCTATGTTCAATAAAACCGTTTACACACAGTACCTACATGAATATCGCGCCTTGTAATTCTTGAATTACTTTTATGCTCCAAAATTTTTTACTCGTTATTGTCAATTTTATTGTATTTATTTATTGTCAATTATAGACGCGTCGACAGCTTAGGTCATTAGCGTCTTGATTACATTAAATAACAAGCCGTGAGGTGGGTCGTTTATTAGGACTAAAGTGCGACCCTTGAGGTCCACACGACGAACTTCCCAGTTTGATAAATATTTAATATCAATAATTAAATTAGATATTACACAGAAAAGTAATCATTTTAATCATTAAAACATAATTATTATTTATTTTTAACAATAATTAAAAAAAAAAAACGGCTGAACCGATTTTTATAAAATTTATGTCGGATTAAAATGACGTTAACACGCCTCGATTGACACCCTTACGAAGTCGATATAATTTTTTATTCGCGAGATATTGTGTAAAATCTACTTTTTTGGAGTCTATTTGGTTAAGAAAAAAGAACGGCTGAACCGATTTTGAAAAAATTTCTTTCAGATCATATTTACGTTAATACGCGTCGATTGGCATCCTAACGTAGTCGATATCATTTTTCATTCTCGAGATTTCGTCTTATTAAAATGGCGCAGACCTCAAAATTTCATTATTTTCCTCTTTTTAGTGGCTTTTTGAAGGAGTTTTTTTTTTATTAAAAAGTTTTTTATTTCGGCTCCGTTCGGGTTATGATCGTTCTCGTCAAAACCGACAGTAACGCGAGCGAAGCCGCGAACAAAATCGACGTTCACGCGAGCGAAGCCGCTCTCAAAATCATGATATATTCCGATGTGCGCCACGGAAATATACAGCTATGTTGATATCATTCCACAAATACCAGACGTCTGTGTATTTATGAGGCGTATTTTTTTTATCCTTGCTTTTAATAAAAATCTGCCGAGCATTTTAAACTGATTCAGAATTAAATATAGGTATGCACATTGCACGTGCTTCATAAAAGTTTTGAATTTCGTTTTATAAACAACAAAAAGATCAAGAGCTCGTTATAGATGTTGCTAAAAAGTGAATACAAAATTATTAAGACAGCTGGACTGATTAATTATACACCATAACCTAAAAGCTATTTTTGAAGTGAAAACTTCCTTAGGCGCGCTTTGCCTGGGCTTTTAACTCCAGTGATGTGAAACGCACCCGACGGTGACAATCGGGGCAACTCGGCTCAAACACGAACACGTATTTGCAATATGCTGGCAATAGTGTGTTAATAAATGTGCTAATAGATGACACTAAAAACTTAATACGAGTAAAAAGTCATTTGTAGATGACACTAAAACATATATTTTGTAGTTCACAAGTGCGCTAACAGATGACACTAAAACTTAATATTATCGTCAAGGTATTATATTCATTAAATTTAATTGTATAGGCCGATTTTAATATATTTATGATTAAACTGTGTGATTAAAAAATTATATATATATTTTAAAATTAGAAAATCTGAAGGTTTCACTTCTGTCGTGTGGTCATAAGCACACACCATTTTTTTTTTATTAAAAAGTTTTTACAGATAAAGGTAGACCCTCATAAATCTACCGGAGTTAAAATGTCCGATTTTAATTCGATGTTGCATTGGTGAGACTAAGAGAATGCAAAATAAATATTTGTTTATATATATTATGTAAATTGTATACAATATATTTTTGTGCCTAAAAATAGCATCATGATTCTGTTATGCTTGTATGTTTGTTGTTAATGACCTGAACATTGTTTTGAAATTAAAACTTGAACACTAACAAGGTAAATCACGGACGTGGGGACTGGGGGGGTAAGCTATACAGTATATAGTGTGGTAGCCTTAATTCACAATGACTAATTGTACATGCGTAGTTCTACTAGTCCAGTAATTTTAGATTTCCACTGCAGAAAAATTCCCAGTTAGCTGATTTTTTTTTATTTACCTTCGTTATGGTGTTTTAAAAAACGTGTAAAAAGTTCCCATCGATATCGTGCCGGCTGTGCCAAATATTCGAGGTTCACGTTCACGATAGACGGTTTTTAGCGAATTTCTCGTTTCCGTTCCATTTTTTGTAAAAAATGGTTATTATCAATCTTGTAGAGGACAAAATTATCTACAACTTTTGTATAAACATTTTTTGTCTACGATTTATAGTTTTTCTTATTAAAGTACCCGCGGCTTCCTCCCCCTCGATTTTACATAACGGGATTATGCTGCTTCCCGAGGGCCTAACATTCTATCGATTGTCGTAACGGCTACGGAACCCTACACTAAGCATGGCACGCTATGCTCTTAACTGATTTTTTATTCCTAATTCTTCTTCTGGCATGTTCTGAAGAATAAAATTGTATTTATAATTCCCTGTATAAAAAATCAGTGGTGCTAACAAGCAGATAGCGGTAAGATATGAATGTTCTGAACCATGACCGCGCATGCCAAACATCAGTGTAAACATAAAAGCGAAGACCATAAACCGGTTTCTTGTTTCTTCCACCCACGCGTGCCTGTACTACGTCACCGGCCGGCTGACCACCGATGACCAGAGTGACCGCTGACCGCGAATCCTGGTGTTTTGGTTCGAAAGTAAAAGTCCTCTTTAATAATAAAACATTTTATGCATGTAATATTTCTCTCGCGCACACTACGAGAGGAATGTGTACCTACACTTTGTGTTTTATGATCACTGTGTATTGATGTTGAGTTGGCTGTGACCTTCCTTTTATGGTAACCGTAGATATAAGCTATGTTCCAACCTGATATAAATGGATCGTTTTGAAACGGTAACGAAACTAAATTGGAGTTTCATGCTTTCACGGCCGGTAGACATCTTGGTAGCAAATGTTTCCGGGCTAAGTAGCCGTGGTCCAATGGATTTTACTCCGTACGTTTCGCCCAAAGCTCCGTTGGGCATCTTCAGCGGCGATTGGCAATACGTATTGCCAATCGCCGCTGAAGATGCCCAACGGAGCTTTGGGCGAAACGTACGGAGTAAAATCCATTGGACCACGGCTACTTAGCCCGGAAACATTTGCTACCAAGAGGTAACGAAACTGTTTTTATCGGTTTTGTGCGCATGCGTCAACCTTGCACAGTCCTGTGATTGGAACGCTTTTGTGACCGTTTTGTGCATCAAATCATGGCCTCCATGTACCATGCATATGACCAAAATATATCAACTGTCATTTGTCAAGTAAATTCCTAATTTCAGGCTTTTTTTGTTGTTAAAAACTTTTGAAAATGAATAACTTATTTGATGGCTAGTAGTAAGAATAATATAAATAAATAAACGTACAAATGTTTTAACTGTTAAAAACATTTTTTGGTAAAATATGCTAGCTACAGTTTTTTTTTTGGAAATAAAAAAATATGCAAATTATTAATTTGTAGTCGATGTTTGTGAGCGTTTGTTAAAAAATGTATTGTTCGCCTAACATTTACTTATTTAAATTTTTATAATTACACGAATATAAATATAATTAAATTTTATTAACTAAGAATTCAAATATAAATATTTAAATTAATATTTTTTCAAAAACAAACAAAAACAAAACAAATTTCAAATGAAGAATAAAAAGATATTTTAACAGAGACGAGACAAAACAAAAGTAAAACAAATTACAATTGTCTCAAGTTGGTGTTGAACAGAGACAAACGTAATAAAGTGCTTAATGCGCATGTCAGTTTTACAGTTTCATTTTGGTTTCATGACTAGACCATGTACCGAAATGATCGTTTGGAAATCGTTCACAAACGATCACAAATTCGGTTGGACCGCTTTAAGAATCGTTCACAAACGATCACAAGTTTGGTTGGAACGCGTTCTATCCACTGCGGATGAGCGTGACGGTAATATTACGGTATTCAGAGTGGTTGGAACAAAGCTAATATTATACCCAATAATAATAATAAAAAATCACTGGCAAAAGCTGTATTATATCTATATATAATAAATTGGCACCCGGACGAACCGGGCCGGGCCGCTAGTTGATGAAATAAAATTATTGTTGACTAGCCACACAGTATTTTTTTTTGATATTTATATTCTGTTACATCATTTACATTACAGTCACTGTCGTTCCGGACCAAGGCAGCAGTGCATTGCGGCGCTAATCATGGCCTCGACAAATGAAGATCTCGACTGGTCACGTGCTGTTTGCCATTTTGCGATGTTAAATTAGAATAATATGTAAACAATCATGACAATAATTGTTAAGGCACATAGCATGCTCACTTAATACCTACGTCTTAATAATACTATTGTTGGATTCTACAAAGCACTTCTAGAAAAAAATTATCTGACAATGACCTTAATTAATTGTGATTATTCTACATAAAGTTACAGTTAAAGTCACTGTTAAATTCTTCTTTTATCTGTGCACTAAACAAAACAAGCCGTGAGGTGGGTCGTTTATTAGGACTAAAGTGCGACCCTTGAGGTTCACACGACGAACTTCCCAGTTTGATAAATATTTAATAATAATAATTAAATTAGATATTACACAGAAAAGTAATCATTTTAATCATTAAAACATAATCATTATTTATTTTTAACAATAATTTAAAAAAAACCGGCTGAACCGATTTTTTTTAATTTATATCGGATCAAAATGACGTTAACACGCCTCGATTGACAGTGTGTTGCTAGGTGTCCCGATTTGCGCGGGACGTCCCGATTTTCAGGGGTCTGTGGACACGTCCCGATTCACCCTTGATCGGGACGCCGAATGTCCCGATTTAGGGCCAATCGGTAGATACAAAAGGTTCAAACTTCGCACGTATTGTTTTGTGACTGCGAGTAGCGCGATAGGTATCATGTTGTCACGTTCTGTTCTGCCGCCGCGTAAGATCCAAAGATTATGCGATAACATTATTTTGATGACATTATTTTCACCACTTAATAATAAAAATAAACGTTGATTTATAAACACTTTGTTTTTTTTTAGTTGTCCCGATTTCAGAACCAAAATCCCGATTTTTTAACCTTCTGTCCCGAAATTTGGCAAACTGGAACTGGCAACACTAATTGACACCCTTACGAAGTCGATATAATTTTTTATTCGCGAGATATTGTGTAAAATCTACTTTTTTGGAGTCTATTTGGTTAAGAAAAAAGAACGGCTGAACCGATTTTGAAAAAATTTCTTTCAGATCATATTTACGTTAATACGCGTCGATTGGCACCCTAACGTAGTCGATATCATTTTTTATTCTCGAAATTTCGTCTTAGAAAGAAATGGACACATACGTACACACACACAGACATCTTTCTAAAAATAGTATAGTGACCTTGAAACATAAAAATTTGTTACACATTTTGATTTCGATTTTCAGACCCATTACAATAACTTCCAATGGGAAGTTAATTAAACTCATTTTGTTCGGAAATGATTTCCATGAAATTTGTACTGTAAAGTAAAGTTTGGGGATATCCCATGCGAAGAACGCGTATTTGAGTTAGCCATAGTGTGCACCATCCTATGTACAAAAGGGATACAATACACTGGAGGTACGGGTTGCCTCCCAGAATATGTATAGCTGTGGTTTTCTTACTGACTGATTAATTAATTCGAGGAAAGACGTACAGCTAGTAAAACATGAAATCGTACATACATAGTACAAGAAAATAATTGATGGAACGGAAAGTAGAGTTTTCTTAGTGGATTTTCGCAGAAATGATTCCAAAAATCTTGTTTGGAACTGACATGTTAAAAAATGTTGGATTCTCTTTTAAAATTGAAAGAACACTACAACGTGTGTCTAAATAAACAAACCGACACAACTCTGATTATTTTTTCCATATTATATTAAAGCACTTTTTTTGGATTCAGAGTACTTGAAAACGTGTAAATTACAAGACTTCCCCTACTATTATAATTTATACTCCGTATATGGGAGAGTAAAAAATTATAATTGAAATTGAACAATATGTTTATGAAAAGTTCAAAAGATTTGAACATTGGCTTAGTGATGCGCGATACGAGATGTTTTAGTCGATTGTCTCGATTGTTCAAACATCTCGATGACTCTACTTGTCACTTGAACTCGATTGTTGTTGTTTCATAGTTCACCGAGACCGAGTCGCATAGTATCTACTGAATCGTACACTGTCGAGAGCCACATAATATACAATCGTTCATCACTCAACAACTGAGTCGATGGTCGATTGTGCAGTAATCGCGTAAATTTAACAGTGAAGAGATCACGGAGTACCGACTGAACAGTATGAACAGTGAACAAACAACGAGTCGCGTGAACGTCAGTCGACTAGCATATAACCTTGAATCGCGATTGTATGTATTCTCATTCGCTGCTATTGCTATAACATATGTGGCAAATAATCGACTTGAACAATCGAGCATTTCGATTGTAAAATCAAACTCCGAGTCGATTGTGGACTCGATTGTTATTATGAACGATTGCAATTGTTTCTATTGTAAAAACATCTCGTAATCGCCCATCACTACATTGTCTATAAAAGAAAAATGAAAGTTATGATGAGATGAAATGGAAGATGTACGTTTACCTTAAATGTTTTATGTATACAATAGATGAATAAATTAACATTAAGTCAAGCCCAAGATTTATTTTTCAGTTGCATCATTGTCATTGATTTATAATTGAACTTGTTTTGTTTTCACAACTTAGAAATGGCCGCTTATTTTGTTAACTTGGAAAGTCTTTATACCACAAAATAGGTCAGTGGAATTGCTTTTGTGTTGAAATTCATCAATGACCTTAAATTAAAAAAAAAATTTGGGTTGTGAATTATTAAAAATAACTTGATTATGTTTTTTTTTTGTAATTTACGTCTTATTGCAAATTTTTACTTCTAAGTACAGAATGTACTAACTTTGTTAGTATTGGAGATACGTTCTAAGTTTAATCGATTTTAATAATAATTATTAAAACCGATTCAACAATTTCAGCCTTGAAGCAGTAATAATTGTGACCATTGTTTTTGTTACATGTTGGGGGCGGTCTGCATCCCCCCATACCGCTATCTATCAAAATCCCTTACTCAGGGCACTGTAATATGCCTCCCTCAACATCTTCACAAAAATAGGGCCTTGAATAAATAGCACCAAAAAATTGTGCCTAGCTCTCGGCCTAATAGAAAAGGGAAGTTGTAGAGAATGTCGCGCTTTCATGCAGACGGTTTCTCGTTTGAACCTCGTCGCTGACGGCTGACGTGTTAGGCCAGAACTCAACTAACGTTGCTATGGCAACACCACTTTGTTTTCTGTTGCAGCCTCCAATTATAATATTGCGAATGACATTGACACAGATGGTGTTCTTGAAATATAGCGCGTCCTGAACGCTTAATTCAAACATAATCACCAAAGTGGAATACGTCCATCTAATTGTTATTAAGTACTAGCTGCCCAGTCCGTGGAATACGTCCATCTAATTGGTATTAAGTACTAGCTGCTCAGTCCGGCTTCGCCCGGGTGCAAATCGCTATTTTTGCTCACTGCTCATTCCTGTTTTGTCGTACCGTATAAATATGTAGCTTATGTTCCTCGTCAATGAGCCATTTTCCCGAGAGTAATTCTTTCAATTATCCACGAGAGGAAGCACTTGCGGTAGGTACAAACATTAAGTATTTATTCCCTATTAGTGTCGTTTCGTTTTAGTGGTATAACTTAATTATTATTATGAAATTAATTAAATAATTAAGTTATACCACTAAAATGACACGACACTAAAGATAAAGATATAATTTATTTCAAACGATATACATATTGAAAAAGTCAGTCCGCCGCGATAGTGGAAAGTTTAGGGTTAGAATCCCTACGGTGACATAGGTTTGAATTAATGAATTTTTCCTGATTACAGCATTGTGTTACGTCATTGTTCTTATAACAGGTGTTTCATATATTGTTTGCAGTCATTATGCATTCATTTAATTAGGAATAAATAATGTTTGTACCTACCACAAGTGCTGCCTCTCGTGGATAATTGAAAGAACTACTCTCAGGAAAATGGCTCATTAGAAGTAGGCTTTTAAACAGTGAAAGAATTTGTCAAATCGGTTTAATGGTTCTTGAGTTTTGAGGTAATATAAATACTACATACATCAGTTTTAGCTCTATTGCTTTTACGAACTTAAAAGGCGCCATTATCACTAAAGAAAATGCGGTCTGTCCGATATTAATATCTTTTCTACTGAAAAATAAAAGTAAACACGTCTTACTTAGAATTATATTGTAAATTGTAAATTATTGTGTAAATTAATAACACGAAAAATTTTCGTTTGTCTATTCCAAAAAATATGTTTCAGTGTTGAGGTTATGAAACGTTTTTCCACAGGATAAAGCAGTAATATTAATTATGTAGAAACATTTGTGTTGGTACACCTCCATAATATACAGTGTTTCTTCGAAAAATTTTACTTAGGTCTAATGTAAAATAGCTTTAACGTCCATTCACTTACAGTATCGTTAATTTTTTGTAGATTTTTTGAGAAAAAGAATGGTGTTTTGTAATGATTCACGCATTAAAAAATTCGATTAACACTTTTGGCAATCAATAAAACAAAAGAAATCCAATTAAAGAGAAACCTTGATTGATTAGAATCTTTTAATTTTGTCCGTGTGACGTAACGAACTCACAATAATCGCATGTTAGATAATGCGTGCCTACAAACAATTGAATAATTAAATAACAACCGTCTGAAATTTACTCCGCCGAAGGTACAGATTTGATTATTCCTATGAATATAATGAAATCCTTATTTCTTCTCATAAATCGATCTTTTTGTACTAATGCAGTGTTCAGAACCTTCATGTGCCCGAACTTACTTAAAATTTATATGACTGAGAAGGTGAGGGCCCCTTTTACGTTTTCAAAGTGATTTTTTTTCTCTGTGACATTTCAGGTCATTTTCTCGTGAAAAACTTGGGGTGTATGCATAATAAATATTAGTAAAAAAACTTTTTAGAGACAAGCTTTTATTTAAATGCACTAAAAAGGAAAAAATAATTTTTATAAATTTAGGTTTATAATTATAAAAGCGTGGGTCGTGAAGTCTATGATAGTTTATTAGACACGACCCACGCTTTTATAATTATGAACCTAAATTATTAAAAATTATTTTTTCCTTTTTAGTGCATTTAAATAAAAGTTTGTTTCTAAAAAGATTTTTTTACTAATATTTATTTTGTTCATTTTAGTCTTTCAAAATTTTACCCCCCTTTGACACCCGTAGGGGTTGAATTTCGAAAAATTCTTTCTTAGTGGATGCTTACGTCAGAAAAGGAACCAAATTTCAAGTTTCTAGCTTCAGCGATTTGGCCTGGGCGTTGATTAGTCAAAAAAACCCTACATCCCCATTTGAACTCCTTAGGTGTTGAATTTATTTTTAAAAACGATTTATTCATGTATTGTCATCGGGAATACATATGTGTACAAAATTTCAAATCGATCGGATACGTGGAAGTCGTTCAAAATTGACTTGCAAGATTTGTCCTAAACAAACCCACAAACTAACATACATTGCAAGTTAAATAAAAGCTTGTAAAAAATATAGTAAAATGATCTATTAAAAAACTTCAAAGATTTCACTGAGTTTTACATTGCAGTGACTTTTGAGTCAAAAAATTAAAAATGCACTGGTGCCTTTTTAGTCACAAGGATTAATTAAAAATAAAAACAAATCGCATCAGTGGCTTTCGGTTTGAGGTAACAGCTACAATAGGCAGCTAGTAATTTATACTAATATATAAAGAAGAAAAATTTGTTTATTTGTGAGTTTGTGACTTTGTATGTTGTGGGTAATCTTTGAAACTACAGAACCGATTCTAAAAATTCTTTCACTAATAGAAAGCTACACTATCCCTGATTGCCACATAGGCTATATATTTTTTTTGATAAATTTCTCGTAATATAAGACAAATGTTCGGTTTCTGGTTGAAATTCAATGCTAGTTCTACTTTGACAGTAAATTTGCGTTGGAAGTTGTACTAGAAACCCAGCAGAAGTGCTTCGTCTTCTATGATTAAAAGCTTTGCTGTGATTCCATAGTGGTACAAATAAAACTGCACTACACAAGTAAGAGTATCTCTACTCAAGAAACATGATGTTGAGGTTTCACTCAAACTTGACTCAGTGGATGAAGACAAATCCTTCAAACTGAATTCAGTTGAAACGTAAGATGATCCTGAACCATGTTTGGAATTGCTTGTGTGTAGATGTGCCGTGTGGGAGATTATTGGCCAATATAGTGGCTACATTGTCTCGCTTGAGGTCGATGAGCCAGTAATTAGTTTTAGATGTGAGGAGACTGTGCCACCGCGTCGTCTCATCCAATGGCGTTTATGTTGGCGGTACTGGAGTGTGGGTGATGAAGACAACGATATTCTATACTAACTATACCCTACTGTATATGCTTTCAGATTTCTCCTATGCTATTTCTCTTTATTAATTTTGAAGGAATTAGTTATAGATGTCGGATGTATGGAAGAACATTTCTTATACAGTTTCGTCAAATCTTATATTTTTGAAATGAAATTTTATTTTTATTTATTGTAGATTGTAGACGCGTCGACAACTTAGATCATTAGCGTCTTAAATTACATTAAATAACAATTAACTTAAAACTAAATAACATCACAAAACATCCATGATCGCAGGTGGGATTCGAACCCACGACAGTCTAATCTAGAGCCTGGTACCAAGTACGCAATCCACTAGGCTACACTGCCCTCTTTGAAGTGAAAACTTCCTTAGGCGCGTTAGGCACTTTTTGCCTGGGTACTGAAATAACGTGAAGCGTTCGCAAAAAACCGTAAGAATTCGCAACCTGACCGTTCGCAAGCTGACCGTTCGCAACCTGACTTTAACAATTCGCAACATACTTATATCATAAAAACGACCGTCTAGACACTTCCATTCATAGCGCAGTTGGTTTAGTCTTTGCGTTCTATGCATAGGAACCTGGGTTCGAGACCTGATGACAGCGTAGAATTTTTGGCGTTTTTTTTTCTAAATTCCACATGATATTTATTTATATATTTTTTTCTTCCCCTGTATAGCTTTCTATTAGTGAAAGAGTTTTTAGAACCGATTTAGTAGTACCAGAGATAAAATTTTATCGAAATTTCTTCAGCAGCTTAGGCGTGAAAAGGTAACAGACAGAGTGAAAGACAGACAGAGTTATTTCGCATTTATAATATTAGTAAGGATGTCAAAGTTCAGCTTTATTCGCGCTATATTCGAACAAACAGAATTACGATTTAAATTTTTTTTAAAGTCACGAACATCCAAAGCTATTTGCGTCTAGAACAAATTCATATAATATATACGTTTAATTTTATTATTTTTTAATAATAAATTGGATTTCAATTAACTATAAAAAGTGGGTGTGTGCTTATGACCACACGACAGAAGTGAAAACTTGATTATATGCAAAACATACATAATATTATAATATTATTTTATTATTATAATACGTAATAATAAAAACGTAATCCTTGAAAAAATGACACAGTAAATGTGACTGATGACGACTAGAGCCGAGTATACACGATTCAGCGTCACCGACCTGAGCGTGACGGTTCACTTTCCTTCACTATTCAGAAAGAACGCAAAGTGCGACTAAAGAAGTTTTCACTTCAAAAAAACATTGAAAATATTTACACTTTTATCAGTTCTCAAATTAGAACCTGGGACTTGGGATTATTTAATTTATTTAGCTTTTTGCATGGAACGCGTATGCAAAGATATAAATGTTTGCATGAGTTGTTCAGAGCTTTTGACGTATGATTCACAAAGCTCAAATGATGAATGGATGTTTCCAATGCTGAAGCGAGCAAGTTTCAAAGCCAGCATAGTGTGTGGCCTTGAAATATTCAGCTAAATATTTACAGCAATGTTAATGGCATATCTACATAAACTTAACCTCTGTGGAGTCTCAGTTCTATGGACTTTTCAGCTGTAGAAATCATCGTAGACAGTGGTGCCTCGTCGAAATGTAACAATTAGTGAGCGAGGCTTGAATGAATAACAATAATTTTGGTGAAATTGTAGATACTTATAAAAAGACCCGCAATAACTAACATATCATCAGCTTCAGTCCCGACGTAGAAAAAAAAAGAGTGTGGGACGTGGGTCTCGGGACCCCAGACAGATGTGAAACATCAAAGAAAACGTTATTGAACTCGGTAGTATTCTCTATATATTTTTTCAAAAGCAGCAACTAACTGTTATGCTGACGTAATCCTATATACTGCACTGTAACACACGCGGTTGCGGCGTTTGAGCACGCCTGAGCCAGAAACGCAACTAAATACACAGCGAAGTATCTATATTACATACCTACACGTGTAAACATATACTTTTGCTTTACAGTACGTTCGTATGTATTCTCTCTCTATCTCTCTTCCCGTGCCCGAGCGCGCAGAAGCCGAGAGAGAAGTGCCTCAGTGGTGGGGAGAACAGCAGCGAAGGAGCGGACCAGAAATTTCGTTGCATATTTCCCCTAACGCGGCTGTTCACTGCCCGACATAAGATGTTTCACATCAACAATCAATCTATTCACGGTTGAAGGCATATTTTTGGGACAACAAAAACTAATTTTAATAAATTAAAAATGAGCTGATCACGTGGCATTAGCTTAATATTATAATATGCGAAGTCATTGGTCCGTTTTTACACTGAATAGTTTAGAAATTATTACTTACTAGTTTATCAAACATATTTTTTTTCAAACAGGTAACATTTAATAATTATTCCTCGAATGCAAATATTAATTAATTAACCGTTTGATATTTTACTGTACTTATGTATGAGTTTACCTTGATATTGGAAGGTTTCAGGTTGTGACATAGCGGTCAATTATTACCTTTCAAACATGAAAGAGCACTATATTTTAATAACCATATTGAAGCGCCTCTGGTGAAGCAGACAGGTTTACTAAAAATAGATTACTCATTAGAGTATGAGGGGGCCATCTTTGAAATTCATACTCCGTTTCAACAATTTTGTATTATATGTTCACAATTTCAGTTTTATTATGAAAATTACGTGTATACTTTTTTACGTTATATATTTTGAAAATATATTTGTGTAGTGCTCAGAAAAAATAATTTTAAATCCGGTCAAAAAGTTGACATAGGTACCTCATTTATTGGAAAACAATGGAAATCGAGAAGTTTGTTCTCGTTAGTTAAATGTTACTTCATCAGTTTTATGTTGTCCATTTATTAAAATTGAAAATTATTTGTTCTTTTTTTTTGTACATTACTAGACAGTCGTAATAAATTGTACATTGCATTCTTGAGGTCATAGGTTCAAATCAGGCTAAGTAATTGAATTGTTTTGAACGTGTATTCAATATTGACAATAAAACGTCTTTATACGACTAGAAAAAAGAATATAATATGTTTTTCATACTGGCTTATATACAAGGTGTTTCATTAATATTGCAAAAAACCAGGATGGGTTTCCTTGCTTAAAAATAAGAAAAAAAGTTCATATGAACCTATATGTCCGAAAATACTTCGTTTCGAAGATACAGGGTGTTAAAATTTTATTTTTGTTTTTTATAAATAACTTTTGAAATAATTGAAATATTTTAATAAAAATTGGTATCTAGGGGTTTTTTGACATGAGAAATTCAAATTTGATATTAGTTTGGCTTCTACTTGTAGGTGGCGCCACCTACATATGTTTTCACGTATTTAAAGAGTCATAACTTCTTTTTATTTTCGGACATAGGTTCATATGAACTTTTTTTCTTATTTTTAAGCAAGGAAACCCATCCTGAATATTTTTGCAAAATTAATGAAACACCCTGTATATAAGATGTTGATTGACAATTAAATGAAATTATAGATATATCAATTTTAACAAAACACTGTAAATCTGAGAAACATTGAACGATTCGTTGAAACTCAATAATTTTTAACTTCTCATTGGAAGTTATTGTAATGGGTCCGAAAATCGAAATCAAAATGTAAAACAAATTTTTATGTTTCAAGGTCACTACACTATTTTTAGAAAGATGTCTAAAACGAAATCTCGAGAATGAAAAATGATATCGACTACGTTAGGGTGCAAATCGACGCGTATTAATGTAAATATGATCTGAAAGAAATTTTTTCAAAATCGGTTCAGCCGTTCTTTTTTCTTAACCAAATAGACTCCAAAAAAGTAGATTTTACACAATATCTCGCGAATAAAAAATTATATTGACTTCGTAAAGATGTCAATCGAGGCGTGTTAACGTCATTTTGATCCGACATAAATTTTATAAAAATCGGTTCAGCCGTTTTTTTTTCTTTTAATTATTGTTAAAAATAAATAATAATTATGTTTTAATGATTAAAATGATTACTTTTTTGTGTAATATCTAATTTAATTATTATTATTAAATATTTATCAAACTGGGAAGTTCGTCGTGTGGACCTCAAGGGTTGCACTTTAGTCCTAATAAACGACCCACCTCACGGCTTGTTCAAAGTTAAAATAATTTGTGAAAATTTACCTACATAACAGAATTTTAATAAACTTTTGTAACACATTGACTTTTATTCATGCACTCTGCAACCGTTTCAGAAAATACTATATTTTTAGGGATGAATTTAAAACCTTAAAAAACCATAAAATTCCAGTGCCGACTTTTTTATGGCTAAAACGTTTTGTTCCGTAGAAAACGAGTTCATAAACCATCCCGCAAGCAGATTAACCGGGAGGTTCAATGCCTCTTATGAAAATATGAATTGTTACGCCTTTCTCAGCGTGTACTATATTGTTTTTAAAATTAAATTATCAGTCATTAACAACTCCAGTGTAGGAGGTTAACAATGTACAGTGGAATCTCGATTGTTCACAATGTTTTGAAATTTTTGTGTTTTTTGTTATAACCTAGTCCTACATTTTATTTTTTTTAAACTTTAAGGACATACCGTTGTCAAACGATGGAATACCAACGGTTAACAATACATCTATTACAACTCCTTTGCTGAATCGATATCTTTTCGAAAATTCAAAAGGATTTTCAAGATCGCGTATATATCTCTTTTTTAAACGTTTTTACTTTCATCACTACTATCGTACAATCTTTAACGTAATATTACGCGGTTTACACAGAGAATGCAGGTTAGGTTAGCAAAATAATAATAATTATTACCTACGTCTATTTGCGTCTTTGTCTAAATAAAGACGCACATACTTTTTCGACACTTAAGGGACATACTATCCACTCTTAATGTGAGGGTGATGTAAGGGCCCTTACAGACGTCAATTTTGACTATGAAACGCATATTCGATTGGAGGGTAGAGTTAAGTGTCTCTTACTACTTAAGGGTTAACTATGAATACGGCCGTTGGAGACCTAACACTCTAAAAATGTATCATGTATAGATATTTATTTGACTCAACTTTTTTTCTCGTTTTATGTTCTACAATATCTGGATGACCGAGCTTTGATCGGATGAGTTAAAAAAAATAGTACTTAAAGTTCCCATTTCATCAAAATCGTTTTTAAGAAAAAAAATTACATACCTATAAGTAGATAATATTATTATACGTCAGTATACGTCATACTACATATTTTCAAATAATTACTGATTATTTTAATAAGTTAAAGATTGACTGTCAGAGTAATTTGACATAAAAAATGAAAATAGTTTGTTTTTTCCAAAGCCTACTCACCATACGACACTGTTTTATAACGTTAAAAAAACTGTTTTGTAAAATGATAAAATCGATAAGAAAACGAATTTTTCCAGGGATGAGACCTATAGCTAGATCGATTTTCGGCCCCCCAAAACCCCTTTTCAGTAAATTTAATCCAAATCGTTAGGGCCGTTTTCGAGAAAATATTTATATAGGTACATATTAAACAAGATTTGCTCGTTTAATAATATAGGGATGAACAACGTCCCGACGACATCGCTTATTTTCAGACATTCGTGTGCCTTACGAATTTTGACAATGAAGCTAAATGTTGAATGTAAACCATATTCTGTGCAGTAACACAGTACTTAAACACACACACACGCACACGTTCGTTAATTAACTAAAACTAAGTGGTGTGTACATACAGTATGCATATACACTATACAGTGTACACTTTATAACTGTGACCACAATGCAAAGTGGCTTTTTCAAAATTCAAAATTCAAATTATTTATTTCCTCAGTAAAAAAAATATATACAAAATAAACAAATGTTTTACAAAAAGAGGATTTCCTGCCCAACTTGGAAGACCAGTGCTAGGGCAGGAGTTCAAAAATACAATTATGGTGATTTTTTTTGGCAATTGTTTTTTACGACGCGTATTCGGACTCGTCTCCAAGATAGATGCGACCTATTCAACGCGTTCCATTTCAGAGGCGGCCACAACAACTTTCTTTAATCATTAAAAAGAAACGTCTAGCGTTGCTTAGTCGCATATCTAAAAAGTTAAGAATTTCGTTACTCCATTTCATTGTTGCTGGCTATGAAAATAGGGCTTGAGAATAGCCGAGAGTGTAGCAATGCTGTTGTTTACATGGCGTTGCTATGATTTCTCTATTACAAGTCCCCAGTTCCCGGGTTCTAGCCCGAGAGCTGGTAAAAGTGTCAATTGGATTTTCAATTTATTATTAAAAAAAAAAAAAATTGAAAATATAAACACAATTTCAATTTTTGCTATGAAAATACGAAACACAACACAACACACGTTCTCTCCGCGCACCATATAGAACGCACTCGACGGCAATCACATAGTTTAATCATAAATATATTAAAATCGGCCTATACAATTAAATTTAATGAATATAATACCTTAACGATAACATTAAGTTTTAGTGCCATCTGTTAGCGCACTTGAGAACTACAAAATGTATGTTTTAGTGTCATCTGTTAGCGCATTTGTGAACTACAAATGATTTTTTACTCTTGTTAAGTTTTTAGTGTCATCTATTAGCACACTTATGAACTACGCACTATTACCAGCATATTGCAAATACGTGTTCGTGTTTGAGCCGAGTAACCCCGATTGTCACCGTCGGATGCGTTTCACATCACTGTTGTTAACAGCCCAGGCAAAACGCGCCTAAGGAAGTTTTCACTTCAAAAAATGTGATATGAAGCCCTTTTGCCTTGTGACCGCAGACATATTGTTTAACTCATGCACAGAGTGTGATAATATTGTGATAAATGTTTTGCCTGCTTTAGTCTCGTTTAGACGTAATTTGTTTCATAATAAAATGTAGCTATGTCACATTATATTCTATTTGTCTACATGTAGAATTATGGGTAGAAATTGTTTCCATTTAATTTGTAATTTGTAAACATAATATGTTAAATTTGAATGGCAAAACCACCCATTTAGTTTATTTTGTAGTATTTGAAACAAATGTAAATTAACAGGGTGCTCACTCGCGTATTGATACAACGCAATCACCCTCAATAACCCTCTACATGGACTATCAGCTACCTATCTATGAAAGCACATATCTGTTTAGGGACCTAGAGAAATCCATTGAGTGGCACAACGGGATCTTTGTAACGAGAAAAATGTTTTTGGCCCGTCAAATGGGTGGAGCTTAAAAAACATAGCGCAAAGGGGGGGAAATTTTATATATGGGGTATACTTTTGCGTGTAATTTTGTGATTTTCAAAGTGATAAGAAATAATAAATATAAGTGCAATTTGCAATTGGGCCGGTACGAACCCTAAACAAAGGAATTTCGTTGAAGGAGAACGGATTCTCAAAGTCGGACATATTATGTGTGAAAAAAAAACAAGATAACTGAGCTGTCAAAAGTAGTAATCTTTACGGCATATTGCTTAAAAACATCAAAATTAAAAGAAAATCTCCACGAAATTAATCATCCGTTCAATGCTTTTTTAAGGCAGGATTAGGTGAATAATGTAAACACATAACTGCAACATAATATGTTATATTGTAATAAGTAGGTAAGTTACTAACCTCAAAATATTTGTATACAAAGTTAGTCCTATAGATTTGTCAATCATCAAGTGATTTTACTATTGTAGTACAGTATGATAATAAGTACATCTTATTATTAATATAAAATATTTTTTTAATTCATAAATACAGTTTTTCCACATTTCATTAGAAAATAATTCGCTGTAAAGTAAGTTTTACAAGGCAATAACTAACAGTGAATGCCATGATATTAGAAAACGTCGCGAATTCCATTTTCGATAAACTTTTTGTTTATTTTACTTGTTTTATATTTATAATAAACAATTTCACGATAAATTTGCACTGTTAGCATGTAAAATTTTCCCTCGTTTTGAGTACAATTTTGTGCCACCAGATGTCATATGCTCATTTGACGGATCCCAATAGTATCAATTTCTTTTGAAAATATAAACTAAAACAGTAAAATCAAAGGCTGTTTTGTAATTTGAGTTACATATTATGCAAAATATTTATTTAGTGTTTTTTTCACTGCTGATTTTATGCATTTTTCATGCCATATTTAATTTTTTGATATATAAATAACACTGACACTTGAGTAAGTTCTACAACGAATTTAATTTACTCAAGTCAGACTATTGTTCCATCGTCAGGAGATAACTTTGTTTGAATATCGATCCTGTCAAAAGATCTGTACTATAACAGTTTCTGGGCTTGAGAATGGCCGAGCGTGTAGCAGTGCTATTGTTTATATGGCGTTGCTATGGTTCCCCTATTACAAGTCCCCAGTTCCCGCGTTCTAGCCCGAGAGCTGGTAAAAGTGTCAATTGGATTTTCAAATTATTATTAAAAAAAAAATAATGAATTGAAAATATGAATTGGTGCTAGGCCCAAATAACCTTAGCTGTTGGTGGTCTGTAAAACACAATTTTTCTATAACAGTTTCTGATTGAGTGCAACAAAACTTATATGAAAAGTGAAAACGATAATTGAATGGTTACAAGTCATTAGTCAATCTTTATATCAACTCAAAGTTTCTGACAACACTTTATAAAAATCACCATTATAGTAGTGCGGCATAAACTACTGCATTTGTGTAACCTGTGCTATGCATTTTCCATGAGCGGAATCCATTAGTACGCTACACAGAATTGCGTGGTGGATGGTAATTTGTGTGAATGCGTGAGTCGGCCGTGCGCCGTGCTTGTAGCCGCCGTATAGGTAAACATAAACGTGCCCAGGGGTAAACGACACCCGATAAAGAGACATTACCATAAATAACCTTTGGCTCAGTGGCGAAGATCTAACCGTTCGTCCTCTTTTATAAGGGTGAAGTTACATCAAAACATCGTCTTATTTTCGTCATATTAAAAAACTAAATAAAAAGTTGAGAAAGGATAATATTGTTACGAAAATTATTTATACCGTTTTATTATGTCCGTAAAAATACACTTTTATTAGCTACGTAGTTATACACGTGTGGAACGCGCGTCGCCGTTCGCCGGAATGCCCTTGACCTCCCCCCATCCGCCTGGGGACCATTCATCGTGTGCCGCGCTGGCACAACCAGCTCTCGCCAGTGCCGCCAGGCTAATACACGCGCCCTGCTGTTACCGTCTATGGTTGTGGCAATTGTTCATGACTACACGCCATTAATAATAATAATAATAATAATATTTATTTATTTGCACTGCCAATAAATGGATACAAAACGTCAATAAAATTTTGTTTTGTTTTATTTTCAAAATATAACAGCAATACCCCAACTCACACAGTACACTATATGTCAATTAATTATTTTGGAAATAACTTCTTAGGAGTTAGGAAGCATAGGGTAAGTTACTATTATTAACGTTCACGAACATTTGGTTTGAATTGTTCTTAGACATATTCAGTATTCACTTAACTTTGTAATTTGTTAACCTTCTAATGCTTGTTATAAGTTAAATAACTGTCAATTTCACTCAAGAAAACAATAATTAAAACAATATATGCAGAGAAACAAACAGAATCAATTAGTGCGACTGTCAAAAACTATTACGTATAAGTTATAAGTTTTTTTTAAGCGCGTTCGTTCTTGAAATCTCGTTCGAGATCTCGACCATATCGGGTCGAGATCTCGAACGAGATTGCCTGCCCACGAAATTAAATCTCGAAAAATAGCTCGAGATAAGTTATAAGTTTTTTTTCAAGCGCGTTCGTTCTTGAAATCTCATTCGAGATCTCTATCGGGTCGAAATCTCGAACGAGATTTCAAAAACGAGATTGCCTGCCCACGAGATTAAATCTCGAAAAATGGCTCGAGATCTCGCGAGATCGAGATTGCATTCCCTATTCACTATTGATAGTCATGATGTCGAATGAATGAATGAATTGTGAATTATAGACGCTCGACAACAAAGGTCATTAGCGTCTTTGGTCATGATGTCTCATCCACATCTACGCTACTGAACTGAGAAACGAAAGAACACAGTGAAGAGTTGAGATAGATCGGCATCGTGCGCTACATTTGGCCATTGATCCTAAGCGCTAGCTGTTGAACTGTCACCTCACAGATGTTCCACCATCTCACTTCCGTATCCGGTGGCGCACTGAAAATAAATCACATCCGAAACGCATAATGGCTGCGCGCATCAACATGCACCGCCCACCTTTTCCTCCGCTTTCATAACAATATTGTATGGTAATGTTTGGTTTCCAAAATTACATTGGTTTACATCCCAAGAAGTTCGGTTTGGGGTGTTTATTAGTTTTGTTTGGTGTGCTTATTCAAGAACTGTCAGTATAGAAGTACTAGAATTTTTTTAATCATAAAATCCTCTTCGAAGAAACCCGAACCATAGACAGAACGTTGAGTTATTACCCACGAATATACAGTGAGGCCATAGAAATACAAAAACACACACAGAATTTCAACCGAAAAGATGAAGGCCTCAATCTCAGTAAAACCTGGACACCAGCACTTCGACATACAAAACCAATGACCAATCGTACAAGGACGGAATACGACCGAGTAGAAAACTCACCCCCACTACTACACACTGCGCAGTTGACCAATTACAGAGAGACGGACTACGACCGAACAGAGAACACATTGGTACTAGACATAAAAGAAGGGAGGACACCAGTCACTGACCTGTGAGCCGCCAAGGAGGACACTTCGACCGCTGCCACATCGCCTTTGAGAATGTCTACCGCAGTTGTAGACGAAACGCCTACAAGCCCGGAAACTATGAAGACTTAAAATTTGACTGTTAACAACTATGAAAGCGATCCCAGTGCACTAGTTAAAAGCTCTGTTTATTACGTTGTTCCGTGTACTCCGTGCGCACTGTAATCGCATATTAATTCATAATTTGAGACGCAGTAATGATTTTAATTTTCTCCGTAAGTATCTCTTGTAAGATTGCAACGAACCGCAAGTTTTCGCTGCTTGCGAATACAAAATTCTAAGAATTCTTTCTTCGCTATAAAAATAATTAGTTCAGAAGTGTCATTGAAATGTGACGCTTTGCGTCAAAATTGTTGACAACAGTATATAAAAAAAGTTTCTTCAGTGTTTGTGTGAAATTCACAAACTTAAAAAAGCGGTAGTATATAGAAAGTGCTGAAGTGGCTATAATATAATGTTATCATCTTTAGATCAGAGCTTTTTTTCGCGCCATCGGTTTCATACAGGGCAACAGGAAGTTGAAAGAGCAGCGTCATTTGTAATGTGGCCGAACGACTGAATGGTAACGGATGTATACATTGCTATATTAGTTCAGCTGTCACACTTGCTAGCTTCAAAAGATTATATGTGTACTATCTATATTTGTACCGTGGGTTCATATATATTTTATGTTGAGATATGAATCATAAAAAAACTCGGGTCGCAGTGCCAAAACCCTGCCGACAATATAGTGTATTTGCTAATACTGGCATTGTGGCTTTATTATGTGAACTTAAGTTTGTTTTTGGACAAAATAAAAAATTTAACCCCTTAATACATCCCTTAAAATAATATTTTTTTTCTAATTTCAATATTTTTATCAATGCAACCTCGGTACCAAATTAAATACACCCTTCAGTAAGTAAAGCACTATCCGCAAACTAGTGTTTTCATAAAATTTGTAAGTCCGGTCCTGTCGGGCCGATTTTATTAAAATTTTGGCAGCACATTTTAATCGTTACTAAAAGGTTAAATTTCAATTTTGAAATGATTTTGAGAATTTTTTCGGCATTTTTGGGCCCAAAAACATTTTTCAACCCCTAAAAACTACCCTTAAAATGGTCCGATTGAGCCCATTTTAAATAGGCTTCGTGCGGTAATGGATTTCAACGTGCCTACCAAATTTCGTCAAAATCAATTAACTCTTTCGAAAGTTATTGCCCGCACACATATATATATATATAAATATACAGTGTGTCCACAGACTCATCCTCAACATGGGGATCTCCGTTGTTATGGGAGATAGAGATTTGGTTAAATGAGACAAAATGTGCAGAATCTCCAGTACTACTACCCTGCGTAGTCAAACTTTCCATATTTTGCTTGGTTCGCGACCGACAGTTGAAAAACGAGATTTACCCATTTTCGTTTTTTGTTTATAACTCGCTTATTAAGTAAGTTATAAAAAAAATATTTTCACTTTCTTAAGGCCGTTTTTTATGAAGATTTCAAATCTCTTTTCATATATTTATTTACTTTTATAGTTTTAGAGATACTTGTATTAACTTTGTTTTTTTAAATACACGTCAAAGATGGCCATGACACCATTTGAAAGAGATTTTTTTTCTCTTTAATTTGATATGAGGGTTGATGGATTTATTTTCAAAAATAACAGAGTTATATGTAAAACACTGATTTTTAATAGTAGGCTATGCTAAATTAATTGATAAAACAACAGAAGGCTTAGCAAACAGTTGAAATTCACGTTGGTTTAGTAAACAGCTGTTTTGTTTTAGCTGTCAAAGTGTAGTTTGTTGCTAATTTGTCAGTTTACTAAGTGATTTATTAAATTTACTTTTGTTATCATGGAACCATTTTGTAACAATGAAAAATAAGCGATTTTCAACAATTGATCGTAAAACAGTAGTTTTGTCTTCTTGACTTATTCGCGTTGACTTGGTAAACGGCTTTTTAAATGATCCATAGTTTATTAAATTTACTCGTAAGTTTCTGTAAATAGACGAATGAGGTTGTCTTCATTCTGGATACTGATCGAAGTACATTTCTGCAACTCTGGTCGAATTTTTGTGACATAGAATGTAACAATGTAACATGTAACATTGTTACAAAATGGTTCCATGATAACAAAAGTAAATTTAATAAATCACTTAGTAAACTGACAAATTAGCAACAAACTACACTTTGACAGCTAAAACAAAACAGCTGTTTACTAAACCAACGCGAATTTCAACTGTTTGCTAAGCCTTCTGTTGTTTTATCAATTAATTTAGCATAGCCTACTACTAAAAATCAGTGTTTTACGTATAACTCTGTTATTTTTGAAAATAAATCCATCAACCCTCATATCAAATTAAAGAGAAAAAAAATCTCTTTCAAATGGTGTCATGGCCATCTTTGACGTGTATTTAAAAAAACAAAGTTAATACAAGTATCTCTAAAACTATAAAAGTAAATAAAAATATGAAAAGAGATTTGAAATCTTCATAAAAAACGGCCTTAAGAAAGTGAAAATATTTTTTTTATAACTTACTTAATAAGCGAGTTATAAACAAAAAACGAAAATGGGTAAATCTCGTTTTTCAACTGTCGGTCGCGAACCAAGCAAAATATGGAAAGTTTGACTACGCAGGGTAGTAGTACTGGAGATTCTGCACATTTTGTCTCATTTAACCAAATCTCTATCTCCCATAACAACGGAGATCCCCATGTTGAGGATGAGTCTGTGGACACACTGTATATATATATATATATATATATAAATAGACATTTCCAAAAATGGTGCCAAAATGTTCAGGAGGCTATGAAACGTCGAGAAATTTTGGTCCGACCCCTAGGTCCCGCCATCCGACCGACGCCAATAGTGTATGTGCCATATGGCAAATACACTAAAAATTTATTAAAAAACAAAAAACCCGACTGCGTAAAAATCGAACTTAAAAGATGGAAACAAGATCAAATGATAACATGCAGTCGGAGGCATAGTAGTAACAAATTGAACAGAAATACCTCCGACTGCATGTTATCATTAATTGATCTTGTTTCCATTTTTTAAGTTCGATTTTTACGCAGTCGGGTTTTTTGTTTTTTAATTTAATAAATTTTTTATTTCAAATGTTTTTAGTTAAAAATAAATCGATATAGATCCTAAACGGTCAGTCGAATCGAAAAATGTTGAGGGAAAACTAAAAATGATTTTTAAATACCTATTCAACGATACCCCACTTGACATAGTTTGTTGACTTTCATTTTTTTCATTTTCACAATATGGCGTCCTGTAGTCGCCATATTGAATTTTCACTAACGTCATGTCTAGTGACACTCGCCGGACTAAGGGGAATCGATTGACGTGTGAATCATAAAAATCGGCCCAGGCGTTTGGTCTGTATAGTGCTTCAAAGGAACATACACATACACATACATAGACTGTTAAACACATTACCACTCCTTTGCTTCGCAGTCGGGTAAAAATACTGATATCTGTAATCTGAGGCGGGTTTTTCAATTTGACATTTTCAGCAATAATTTGAATACTTTAAAGACGAAGAAAAAGTTAACATATTGTTAAAAACTGTTTTCTGAGTTGGCGGAATAAATATTTATTTACAATAATTAAAAACACAATAATAATGAATGCAACAACGAAAAGTCAGTTCTAACAATCAACACAAGTAAACAATAACTAACCAGTAATTAACACTTACCTATATACAATTAACTACTCTAATATTTATTTTATCAGGTGTATTTATATCCCGGAACTATTTATATCAGATTTATTTCGCACTATATTCGCTGTTCAACACTGTCACAGTATAATCTACACACTGACTGACTGATTGTGTGACTCACCGCTTACATAGGCCGCGCGGCATAAGTCCAGTGCCTCCTCGATTTCTCTAGAACCTTCGCGCGGTTACTAGTTGTTAGGTAAGCAGACCCCGTTTCTCAGAATTCTTGCCTGCCGCTTATATACAGGGTGATCCGTAACAATATAAAAGCAACGCTTAGGACTTAGGAAACCGAAATATTTTTTAAAAGTTAAGGGACCTCTTCAATTTAATTTTCTTGAGGTTTCTGGTTTTGTGAATGATATAATAGACCGAGAGCTAGTGACAATTTTTTGGTGTTATTTATTCAAGGCCTTATTTTTGTGAAGATGTTGAGGGAGGCATATTAAAGTGCCCTGAGTAAGGGATTTTCCTAGATAGCGGTATGGGAGGGATGCAGACCGCCCCCAACATGTAACAAAAAAAATGGTCATAATTATTATTGCTTCAAGGCTGAAATTGTTTGTATAGCTTGTCGGTGACCCAATAATGCCATTATCATGTTTGCAGATCGATTGGTCAGTATTAAAGGGGTGGCAGATCACCCTAAACGTGTCATGTACCCGACGAAATTTATATTATTAGTTCAATGTTCAAATTTTAATATGTTGTTACGGCGACTGTTTTAATGATATATTTTAATTTGCAGAACAAAATGATTTAAATTTCGAGATTTTATGATTTATATAGTAGGTAAAAGAAATGGAAATGTGTGTGTGTGTGTGTGTGTGTATATGTGTAGACGATTACTGAGTATTGGGTGTTTGTGTGCTGTTAATTATTGTGTCATATATAATGTTCAGTAATCCTCTACACATATACACGCACCCATTTCTATTTCTTTTACCTACTATATAAATCATAAAATCTCGAAATTTAACTCAGTACTTCACAAACCACGACATAATACACAGTGCTTAGCATCATAATATTATATTGTGTTACGAATACTCAATGTGTGTTTTAAAAAAAATAATTAACAACACGTCTGAAGAAATTCACAAGAAGTCACAAGACGGACATAATACAAAGTATTTCTAATACTCCATAATATTATACTAAACATTTGCTTTGAACAAACGCTAATGACCTTTGTTGTCGAGCGTCTATAATTCACAATT
Organism: Mongoloraphidia duomilia; assembly: GCA_039654895.1. Classification (NCBI taxonomy): domain Eukaryota; kingdom Metazoa; phylum Arthropoda; class Insecta; order Raphidioptera; family Raphidiidae; genus Mongoloraphidia; species Mongoloraphidia duomilia. Next base: position 1,196,467 of record CM077517.1, read on the forward strand.
CATTCATTCAAACATTTGCTTTAATTAATGTGTAGATATCCTTGCCTCTAATTTAAATACTACATGTAGCGATTTTTCCGTTTTATGGTTCGGATAACACATTTAACACAATTTCTGTCGTAAATAACACAGAACTCATATAATATATTTTCGTGCAGTTGAACATGTCCATTAGACGCATATAGGTGGACATTACTGTTGTTTAGAACAGCTGGTGCGTCCCGGCGCGTCTTTCCGGATGATTTACAGAGGCGTCGAAGTGATGAAACCGACGCAAGGTCCCAGACGCTAACACATTGCCCATTGTTCCCCTGCTTTGTGCTGAACGACTCTGTCCACTTCGGTTTGCCGATAAAAAAACCACATTACCCCATTGTCTGCTGTTTTGTCCGAGTCACATCTGACCTTTAAAATGCGGAGAGACCTCTCTAGTTTTTATATATTGATAGATATATCGGGATTGAGGAAATTTTTTCAACTTATTATTTTCTTGAATTACGTTCTAATTATTATTTTTGGAAGTAAAACTTCTTAGGCGACACTGTCTCGACGATTTGAAGGGTAAAATACTGGGATGACCATAACCATAACAATTCTAAATAATTTATACATAAGAAGTTTTACTTCGGTCATGTGTGCCGCAACGCGCCTTTTTAATTCCTTTGTTTTATTTTTTGAAAATATGAGAAAAGCTCTCATTTTTATATTGATTTTTTGAAGATTAAAAAGGCGATAAAATCCAATTAGTTATCTTTTAAAATATAAATAAAATAAATAAAACACAATAAAATTTATTTAATCAGGACGAGGATAAAATTGCATCTGTCATAACGAAATTTTTTAATATTTTACATCAATATCTACGTACTTGCTTGAATTTCCTCGAATGTCTATATAATCTACAATATCTGTCTGTTTAATTAACCAAGAGCTTAGCGCTTAAAAACTGAATCAAAACTATATGTTTAATATGCATGTTAAGTCGATAATGTAGATTGTAGAGTACCTATTAATGAATGAATGAATTGTAGATTATAGACGTTCGACAACAGAGGTCATTAGCGTCTAGTATACCTATTAATGTTGACATAAGAAAACATAATATATTATTATCAGGACTGAAAATAATTAAAACCAAATGCGCTAATATATAAAATAATTGTAACTGAACCTCGTAATTTCGTTTTCTTGCAGGGTTTTTGAATATATTGTATGACACAGAGCTGAGAAAACGTGTTTTCAGAATTTCTGTCTTGTCTGTTTAAACTAGAATCGCCTCAGAAAGACTGGACCAAATAATAGATTATGTCAAAATCGACATTACTACGAGCAAAGTCGCTAATTTATTAGATGACTTAAATAGTTAAAATAATTTCGAAAATTTAACATACATCAAAAATCGGTGGACATACCCACATAAAAAATATATAAGACATGTTGATCAAATTGTGAACTTCTTCCTTTTTAACCGACTTCAAAAAAGGAGGTGGTTCTCAATTCGGTTGTATTTTTTTTATGTTTGTTACCTCATAACTCAGTCATTTATAAACCGATTTTGAAATTTTGTTTTTATTTGAAAGGATATATTTTCAGATTGGTTCGATAGAAATTTCATCAAAATCGGTTCAGTAGTTCGGCTGATTTTAATAAAAGTGAGTTACGGCGTGTGATTCTTTAAGGTAAATGTCACTTTTTGACACTAAAAAGTAAAAAATAAAAACTTTTTAACAAAAAAAAAACCTTCAAGAAACCACTAAAAAGAGGAAAATAATGAAATTTTGAGGTCTGTGCCAATTTAATAAAATGTGAAGTTGGTTAAAAAGAAGATATTAATCACTATACTATACTATTTAACCGACTTCATATTTTATTAAATTGGCACAGACCTCAAAATTTCTTTATTTTCCTCTTTTTAGCGGTTTTTTGAAGGAGATTTTTTTTTGTTAAAAAGTTTTTTTTTGAAGTCTGTTATTGCGGGAAAACCTTGCTTTGCAGTTTTGTTATTAGTAGATATCGATGTACAGTGTATAATGCTTAATTTGCATCGGATTTTGATTTGCTGTTTAAATCCCCAATTTGAGTTTATTGGAGTTTAATCTCCAATTATGTATGAATTCACAGGCATCTGCAATTAAATTCCAGTAAACTGGTTAATCGATGTTTGAACTATATCGTAACTCTATATAAATATTTAAATTTTTCGTTGGAAAGCAGCCAATTATATAATTGATTCGAAACATATTGGAAAAAATCATTTTACCAACCATAGTCACAGTCAGGATTCTAACCTGAACCTTTCCACTTTCGCGGCGGAATGAGCGTACTCAACCGTGACATGATTACCAAACTAATATTTTCCTTATATGCTTCGGAATCAATAGATTTTCACTACATGCGAGTGTTAATTCAATATAGCTAGGTTGTAGAAGTGAATCTTCGTACTAGCTAGAGTTCTTCATGAAAGTGAAAATTATTTCAAATACCCTTAATAAGGATACACTAATAGTACCTAGATATATCAATGTTATAGATAACCAATGATTGGTATTACTATGGTTGGTAAAATGATTTTTTCCAATATGTTTCGAATCAATTATATAATTGGCTGCTTTCCAACGAAAAATTTTCAATTGCAATTCAGCCGTATAAATCTTATTAATTTATCTTATAAATGTTTAGCATATTTTGCGTTTGTTCTATCACAGAGCATGTAATTATTACGTTTGCATAGCAATAGTCGCGTATGCCTGAGTCGTACGCACGTATGTATTAAACGACGTGTTCTCAAACAAGCCGACGACGTCAGCTGGCGTCAGACATCGTCTGTCTAGCCGGCGGCCTACTCTGTACGCCCGTTTGTCTCTCTTTGGAGCCACTGACTTTCATTATAATAATAATAATAATGCGTTTAACGTCCGTTTCTCGACATTATGTCATAACAGACGCCATTCGCACCATTACTATTTTCCATTTTACCACATCCCGTTGTTTTCTACATTTTTAAACTTCGACTTTTTTTTATAGCAATGTGCGAATGGAGGAATTATAGGAAATTAGGATAAGGTAGGCAATTTTGGGAGAATTATAGTAGTTTGACAGGTAATCGACCATGGCCTTGCTTAAGGAACCATCTCGATATTCATCTGGAATAATTGAGGGAAACCATGGAAAACCTCAAACAAGATGGCCGGTACAGGAATTACCGTTTCTCGACATGAGGCAGTAGGAAAAAGTCCTAGTCACATCTGCCCCCGTCGGGATTCGAACCCAGTACCACTAGGCTACATCGCTGGGTCACTGACTTCCATTATATTGTTTATATGTCCTATGAGTTACGTCCCTTGCCACGATTTTAGTATTCTTATTGCTAAAGGGTATAGCCGGAACAGCATATAAATCTGCCTCCCAGTGATTTTTAAAAAATCCATAATTCCATATAGTTGATCGATTGATCGTTGCTATGGTTCCTCTATTACAAGTCCCAATTTCCCGGGTTCTAACCCGAGAGCTGGTAAAAGTGTAAATTGAATTTTCAATAAAAAAAAACTCGGGTCGCAGTGCCAAAACCCTGCCGACAATATAGTGTATTTGCTAATACAGGCCTTGTCACCTTGTGGCTTAATTATTATGTGAACTTAAGTTTGTTTTTGGACAAAATGAAAAATTTAACCCCTTAATACATCCCTTAAAATAATATTTTTTTTCCTAATTTCAATATAAAAATCAATGTAACCTCTGTACCAAATTAAATACACCCGTCAGCAATAAATCACTATCCGTAAACTAGTGTTTTCATAAAATTTGTAAGTCCGGTCCTGTCGCACCGATTTTGTTAAAATTTTAGCAACACATTTTAATCTCTACTAAAAGGTTAAATTCCAATTTTGAAACAATTCTGAGATTTTTTTTCGGTATTTTTGGGCCCAAAAACTTTTTTCAACCCCTAAAAACTACCCTTAAAATGGTCCGATTGGGCCCATTTTAAATAGGTTCCGTGATGGATTCCAACGTGTCTACCAAATTTCGTTCAAATCAATTAGGTCTTTCGAGAGTTATGCGGCGAACACACACACACACACATATACATATAAATATATATATATAAACATTTCCAAAAATGGTGCCAAAGTGTTCAGGAGGCTATGAAACGTCGAGAAATTTTGGTCCGACCCCTAGGTCCCGCCATCCGACCGACGCCAATAGTGTATGTGCCATATGGCAAATACACTAAAAAAATAATTAATTGAAAATATGAATTGGTGCTAGGCCCAAATAACCTTAGCTGTTGGTGGTCTTTAAAACACAATTTTTTGAATCTGACTGTGCCTATCTTGGATACAATTTTTCGACCCTATAAAAAGTGAAGCGTAATGAATAATGATCAAATAATTAATTAATGGTATCTATTCATGAATCTTTGTGTTTTACAGTGATGTTTGTTTTGTTACAGCAAAGAAACAAAATGGGGCGGCGTTACGTACAAACAGCCTCGGTAGCGGCACGAGGACGCCACCTCTGGAAAGGAAGAGCAAGTTCTCCGCGTTAGGTAGATTGTTCAAGCCATGGAAGTGGAAGAGAAAAAAGAAATCCGATAAGTTTGAAGCTGCTTCCAGATGTAAGTACCATCCAAATAATTTATAGAATAAGGTTTTTTGGAAATTTTTTGCAGCCAATTTATTTATTTGAAAGAGTTTTATTTATATTAAACGTTTCGCTTTTTTAGGCATCATCAGTAATATTCTGAAATGTTATAAATATATACATTAAAATGAACAAGTTATAATACAGTATTTGAAAATAAAGATAAATGAATGAATTAGATTCAAAATACTTACATTTTATAGTGAAATTATGATTTATGAACATTATTTGAACGATGTTGTTATTACCATGGATTTTAGACAACTGTTTCTATTTTTAAAATGAAAGAAGGTTATGGAAGCTATTGTAAGTGTATTGTTGTATTTGTATGCAAGTGTGTATACTTGTATTCAGGAGTACCAATTGTGTAGATAAAAGGCGAAACGTTTAATATAAATAAAACTCTTTCAAATAAATAAATTGGCTGCAAAAAATTTCCAAAAAACCTTATAAAATCCTCAGCCGTACTATAAACTCACTACGCATAATTTATAGAGTTCCCCAAGTAAAAGTAAGTGATAGGAAAAGCGGAAATTGAATTTGGCGCTTTTTTACAATTTAATTTTTTGTTGTTTATTTACTTAATATTGAATACTTATGAAACAATACAAGTTCGAGTCCGATGAAATGACGGATCGAAATTCGATCTGGCATAAATGCAGTTCGCAAGATATTTAAAAAACGGTCAAGTGCGAGTCGGACTTATTACTTTCGTTTAGGTTTTCCTGTAAACTATGAGTGTGGCCCTATATTCCCTATTTTTTTCAAAATTTTAGACTCAGTAGTTTCGTTGATAGGGGGGAGAATTCTCGATATTCGTATTTGATATGAAAATGTCAAAATTACCTCAAAAACAGATAGCGATAGCCATGGAACTTGAACAAAATGATTAGAAATTATTCTGACAGCTAAAACGTGATCATTTTGTTCAAGTTCCATGGCTATCGCTATCTGTTTTTGAGGTAATTTTGACATTTTCATATCAAATTTCTGCCGTTACAAAACATGCAAAATTAATTTTGTTTAATGATTTAGATGCAAAATTTTATGTTCTAAAACTTTTATTCGAAGATATTTTTCCTAAAATAATTAGGGAAGCAGGAAATCGCAAAAGTTTGATTTTACGGGTTAAATACCTATTACCCGCAAAACGATTCAGCACCCTGTATAATATTATAATAAGATATTACTTAATTTAACCCGGGACTGCCGAAGCAGTATAGGTAATGTTTTACACAAATGAACAATTAATATAACGTCATATCCGACTTGACTCAAGCACTTATCTTTTGATTTTTTTTGTTTTTAAAGTAACAGATTTTTGAACTGATCAATTGTTAATTTCTATAATAAATTACCTAGAATATTTAAAGTTTTAAAAAACCAATAAAGGAGGATATTACAATAATTATCATCACGGATTAATTAGTAGTAGTACCGAAAAATTAGCTGGTACTTGAGGGGTAAAGGGAAAGATAAAGATTACGCAGGTTATTTCGATCCATCTAAAATTACTATACCTAATGAGACAGTCGACAAGACGATTCACTGATAGCCCCAGGGCCGGCATCAGTTGTGAGAGCTTGAGCAACACAGGAGACGGCGATAATTCGTAAAAATGTATTATCAATGGTATCTACTTATTATTTATTAATATAGCTATAAATAAATAAAAAAACTGTTATATTTCACTTAACAGAATTAGTTTCATTCAATTTTCAACAAATTTTTTTCCCTGTATAGCTAAAAATAATTTTAGAGTAAAGTGCTCTTATTCCAATCCAACTTTTGTTTAAAACTTTTTTTTCTAATGCTCATAATAAATGAGATATCACCCGAGACATTCTTAGTAACTCACCCTGAAAATGGGCCCAATCGGATTACTTTAAGGGTTGAAAAATGTTTTTGGGCCCAAAAATACCGAAAAAATTCTCAGAATCGTTTCAAAATTGAAATTTAACCCTTTTGGTGAAGATTAAAATGTGCTGCTAAAGTTTTAATAAAATCGGCCCGACAGGACCGGACTTACAAATATTATGAAAACACTGATTTGCGGATAATGATTTATTATTGAAGGGTGTATTTAATTTGGTACATAGGGATAATAATATTGAAGTTAAGAAAAAAAATATTATTTTAAGGGATGTATTAAGGGGTTTATTTTTTTATTTTGTCCAAAAACAAACAATTCACATAAAGCCACAATATTGTCGGCATGGTTTGGCACTGCGACCCGAGTTTTTTTTTTTGTAACATATTTTCGAAAATTTGTTCTGTATATATTATGGTTTTTTTTAATCATACACTAACGCCGGGCTTCTGGTACGACTTCTAGCTTTAAATCTAGATTTAAGAATATCATTTATTTTCATCTAAATGGAAATCTTCATTACAGAAACCCAAGCATTAACATTTTGTTTGTTTTAACCAATTTCCGAGAAACGCAGGTTATCAATTCGACATGTATATTTATATTTTTTTTTATGTTTATAGGTTTAATTTAAAAGTACGTCCCTTTTTATTTTCAAATATTCGCTCTGTTTCAAATCGATGGATCACTTAAAATGTGAAAAAAGAGTTTGTTTAAAAAAACCAGATCATTATATTTCGTACTGATCAAATATAAAATTACAGGCTGTTGACAATTTAGACGCTGTTTGGAATTTAAATCTAAATTATAATTATTTGTTGTTGCAACAATATTTTTTTTTATGTTGCAGCCCTTGAGAGAAAAATATCGGTGCGGGCAAATCGAGATGAACTCGTCCAAAAAGGAATACTCCTGCCAGAAAGTCCTATTACGCCGATACCCGAGCCAGGTTGGTATTAGATTTTCGTCCGTCAAAGGCTCAATTTTTCGATTGTAGGTTAGATTTAACGTTTGAAGGACACTGACTTGATTTTATAGGCGCGTCTATATGCACTCGCTTTGTCTGTCAGTATAATACTGCTGAACCGATTTTTTTAATCCTTCAATGTATTACAGTAGTGTCCATTTTCGATTGCGGAAATGGTGATCGCATGCCTTAAGACAACCTTTCTCAAAGCTCCTATAATATGAAGGTGCCTTAACTTCTTAAGGCAATACTGTCTCATATTATTGTAACAAAAATAGATTACTGGCTGTCCGACGGATGTTTATGAAGCAAACAAAAAAGTTGTAGTGAAAATAAATTAAAATTAGTTCGTATTTTATTAATGAAAAATTGATCTCTATTTTCTGTCTCACTTTCTCTTTCTCTCTCTCTCTCTCTCGCTCTCTCTCTCTAAATAGTTTTAAATATTCATATACTTATATCTTGCGTTTTCTCCACTGTTCGCACAGTAAATAAATAAATAAATAAATATACGTTTATTGTTCCTTTTACGAAACAAAAGGAGTTCAAACATAATGTTTGTTCTTCCACCCGTCCATTTACAAAAGCAATAACTGTGCTTTGTAAGAAAAACTGAACACACGACAATAATTTCTTCACTATATGCAACTGTTTTGTCATGAAATCGCCAGCTGGCGGTTACGAAACTAACTCCGCTATCGTGTAGTTCAACTAACGAAGTGTAGGCGTCAGGTACGTCGCTCGGTAGACGTTTCCCTCTATTCGTTGTACCATTTTCCTCAACGCGCGGCGTGGATTTTCATTTGTGAAAACAGTTTACTGTTTTCTTTAGCTTGCTTCTCCGGTTCACCGCGAGGCGATGCTGTTGAACTGAAAAAGATTTTGTTTTGAAATTATTAGTATCAGTAATTTTTTTATTTGATTAGATTTTTCTGTATTACTGATAATATATTGGCGATTGATAACGTGTTGTAATCATAAGTATTATTGTTTTTTTTATTTTAATTGATTAATATTTTATCATTGTTTAATACCAACACTTATTGTCAAAATACTCAATCTAATTTAAGAATTGTGATTTAATGATAAAAACATAGATATATTGGAAAATTTTTAGTGTTTTCTTTCTATTACTGATATTTTATCTTAGCCTCTATTAAATTAATGAATCAGTTATTTTGTTTTTTGATTTTACCGCTCTAAGGTGTTAGTAGTTTTGTTATCAACAAAATTAAACATGCTTTGTTTTATTTATTTTTTGTGAAAAAAAAATGTTTTCTGTTAAAAACGTTATAGGTATTCCATTGTTGATTTTTGTTATTTCAATCTATAAATGTTATTAGATGCTTGTTTAGTTTAAATTTTCACTACGATGTGGTGTTACTAGTTGCATTCCAGTTGAGGGGCGTGTCTGTATTCATGGAGAAAAACTTTTTTTGTGTGTTTTAAAGACCACCAACAGCTAAGGTTATTTGGGCCTAGCACCAATTCATATTTTCAATTAATTATTTTTTTTTTTAATAATAAATTGTAAATCCAATTGACACTTTTACCAGTTCTCGGGCTAGAACCCGGGAACTGGGGACTTGTAATAGAGGAACCATAGCAACACCATGTAAACTTTATTTATTTATTATTTTTTTAAGTACTAAAATGACGTTTTCCTATTCTATTAGTTAGCTGACCTATTTTTATTTAACTGTAATTTTTTATTTTTTTATTAAATTAAATAGTACTAGTAACACTCTATTACGTCAGTCAAAACGAACTTACATAACAAACTAAATTTTAAAATTCTTTCGGATCTTATTTTAAAAATTATAGTCAGTATAAATTTTAACACGGTTAGGCGAATCAAAGTTCATCAGTTTATATAATTGTGTCATTGTATTTAATTAGTCTTTTCTTTATTAAATATACGTTAGTTTTATTGTATTTTTTTTTCTTTTTTTTTACTTCCCACCTCTACTATGGTAGGGAAGTAATGGATTCAGTCCGAAAACAATATTTCGAGATTTTAACAGATTTTCACGTTTTGAGACCCTAGCAATCGTTTAAGATCATTTTCTGACTGATGTCTGTATGTGTGTGTGTGTGTGTGTGTGTGTGTGTGTATGTGTGTGTGTGTATGTGTGTATGTGGTCGATTTTTCGCCTTCGATATCTTAAGAATGGAACAACATACGGGCATGCCGATTGTTCTATTGTGTTTATCAGCCTTTAACTTAGATCTGATTAGATTTTGAGTCAAATCGGTTCAGTGGATCCTGAGATATTCAAAAAAACGTCCTCAATGTCACGTATTAACATAGGTAAAAAAAAATATAAATGAATTCTAGATGTTATAATATGAAAAAAATGTAAATATTTTTTTTCTCTAAAATGTATAGTTTTCGAGAAAAAAAATATTTTACTAAAAAAAATAAAAATTGTACGTAAATCAAGGTAACCATGATTTTTGCTATATTAAGCTAGCCATCAGTAGATCACCAAACAAAAAAGAGGGCCATGCTTTTTTCAAAGAATAAAAATTAAATTGTGTTTTAAAGACCACCAACAGCTAAGGTTATTTGGGCCTAGTCAAAGAATAAAAAGAGTGTTTATTTTTTGCAAAATATATTTACTAGGTGGGAAGTATAGGACTGGTCATCAGTCGAATTTTTTAATTTAAGTAAGTAACTCAATATTAAATAAATTCTAAAAGATCGACGACGTGGAGGACAAAGGTCACATATTATAATCGGACTAACGATATATTGTTTTTCACCCCGCCTAAATGTCATAAATCTCTCACGCGAATTTCGAGTAAAGATTCTTAAACTGTTGTCCGGGGACTTCGGACAACAGTTTAAGAACCTTTGCTCTAGAAACTGTTAACTAATGGACATTAATCTTAGTTTGAAAAGTGCCTTCTATGAATACGAAGAATTTTTAAAAAATGACAAAAGTTTCAAAGACGCGACAGACATGATAGAATACCTACGTAAATGATTTTTGTTCACTAGGTCAGGTGATGCCAATCAATTATCGAGACCGTTTCTTTACAGGCGTTGACGTCGCCACACTGTTCCCTCCAGTCACAGCGAACGGTCCGTCCTCGTGCACGACGGTGCCGTCCCCCGCCGCCCCCCATCCGCAATCCCATCATCCGCAACATCCGCAATCCCATCAACAACAACAGACGACGCCATGTTCGCAACAACAACCGGTTGCCATGACGCCGACCCAACAACAAATGCAGCACGCGCTTCAACAACAGCTGCAACAACAGTTCGCTGCCGCTCAACAACAACAGCACCAGCAGCAACAACAACAGCAACATCAACAGCATCAACAGAATCAACAGAACCAACATCATCAATATCCACCTCCCCAATATTCACAAGCTGTTGCCAGCGCCGCCTGCAATAACCTTAATGGTGAGTGAATTTTATATTTCTATGACGGGAAATTCAAAAGGAATTGAGATAGGATATGAACCTTTCCATAATTGAAAGAAAGCTATTTAAGTTCGTAGAGCGGGAAGTACTATTTTGTGTGGATGAAAAAAGATTATTTAAGTTGAGCTGGTGTTGTCCTGATTCAGGTCTATATAATAGGCCGTCTTTGGTTGGAATTGCTTCCTAACGTTTCGCTAGCACGAGTGGCGAGCTTCTTCAGAGGTCCTTCCATCTTCGATGCTGGATGTAGAATGACAAATTCTCGGGCGCAGTTGTATTTTTCCGAAATCAACTCCTAAGGGGGTAAACATGTTTGTATAGAAAATCGTATTACCTGCGTTTATCAACGAAACTTGGTATTAATACTTTTTTAAACAAATAATAAAACACGTGTTTTAGGATTTTTTTAAGACAATTCTCTTAAGGAGAGGTTGCAACGAGGTATTGAAGCTTGCATGGGAAGGCATAAAAAATCTAAATATACGTGATCAAAGCTACGGGTAACGCTAGTTATCTATATAATGACTAATTTAATATTCCAGTGAACTTTTGATGTATATGACACGTGTACCGTGAATTTAGGCGCTTCAATTTAATTCAATTAAAAGTTTGTGTATTTGCACATACATGCTTGACAGAAGTTACATACCTACATGTTGCCAGCAATCGTCGAAATTTTACAAACATACCTACATCTTGCCAGCAATCATCGAAATTTTACGAAAAAAATCGAAAACAAACCGTGAGGTGTGTTGTTTATTTGGACTAAAGTGCGACCCTTGAGGTCCACACGACGAACTTCCCAGTTTGATAAATATTTAATAACAATAATTAAATTAGATATTACACAGAAAAGTAATCATTTTAATCATTAAAACATAATTATTATTTATTTTTAACAATAATTAAAAAAAAAACGGCCGAACCGATATTATAAAATTTATGTCGGATCAAAATGACGTTAACACGCCTCGATTGACACCCTTACGAAGTCGATATAATTTTTTATTTGCGAGATATTGTGTAAAATCTACTTTTTTGGAGTCTATTTGGTTAAGAAAAAAGAACGGCTGAATCGATTATGAAAAAATTTCTTTCAGATCATATTTACGTTAATACACGTCGATTGGCACCCTAAAAATAGTCAATATAATTTTTCATTCTCGAGATTTCGTCTTAGAAAGAAATGGACACATACGTACGTACATACGTACACACACACACACACATACACACACACACATACACACACACACACAGAGAGAGAGAGAGAGAGAGAGAGAGAGACATCTTTCTAAAAATAGTGTAGTGACCTTGAAACATAAAAATTTGTTATACATTTTGATTTCGATTTTCGGACCCATTACAATAACTTCCAATGGGAAGTTAATAAATAAATATACCAATTTAATAAATTTATAATTTATTAAATTAAATTAATTTATTTAATATCTTTATTTTATAATTTTATCGTCTTTTTTACAAACGTTTAGTAATGGCACGCGGGATAAAATTTTTGGAGTTATTTTTGTTTTGTTACGTAAAAGAAGTATAACTTCTGACGTGCGTACATAGTACACACACATTCTTTTTTTTTACCTGGCGATAATAATGTCGAGATATGAGTCCTGTCAAAACCGACATTAACGCGAGCAAAATGAACGTTCATACGAGTGAAAGTGCGAACAAAAGCTAGGAAGACAGTAATTTTCTCATTACGTGAATTCGGTGTTGCTTCTAACCTACATAATACGTCATTTACGTCACTTCATCAAACAGCTAACTTCTCTCTCTCTCTCGTCAAAATTGGATTCATGTTCGCACCTCTTTACGCGCGTCTCAACAGTAGACTTTAATGAGAAACATAATATACCGTATGTCATATTGACGACGATAAAGTAATTAGTCAATGTCGAAGGTAATACTTTACAAACTAATTACACACTCAAATTTTTCGGAAAAAAATGTCGTCAATTACTAGTCGTCACTCGTAGTATCAAGTTACCTTTGGAAACGAAAATAGTTTTTTTTTAATACTTACTTAATAATAATATAATAATAAGGTACGTGCAGTACGCAGCTGGGATTCTAGATGGTAGTATGTATGGTAGATGGTGGCTGAAATTATAAGCGCTTATAGGTTTGCACAACGAAGCTTTGATACTAGCATTGATACAAGCTTAAATAGCGTTTGAAATGTCAGATAGCGAAGACGAATATTTGTGTTCTTCTGCTACAAAGTGGTATATTTTAAATACAAATTTGGGTAGGAGCTATCATGTCTACCCTATTAATAGAAAACGATCTAAACATGGCGAATTTCATCATTTATACCAAGAATTAAAATTTTACCCAAACCGGTTTTTTGAATATTTACGTATGGAACCTAACACTTAATACGTCTTAGAAAAAAACTCAAAACAAATTAAATAAAAACTGGCAAAATTTCACATATTAAACTAGTCACATCAATTGCGAAACTTGTAACGGCCATTTGACAGTTGTCACACGTTGATTGTAGTAGTCAGCGCGCTGAAAGAATGGTGAGATACATTCTTGTATCTAGCAGCTCTTGTAACAGCGCTTATACCTGCTACACTCACTGCTTCGTTGTGTACGCTCGCATATATAACAATGCATTAATTTAAGCAAGCCCTGCTATGATCTACGCTACCATCTAGAATCCCAGCTGCGTACTGCACGTACCTTTAGGCGCGTTATGCATTTTTTGCCTGGATACTGAAAAAATGTAAAGCGTTCGAATTACTTCCGTAAGAATCCGAACTACTTCCGTAAGAATTCGCAACATACTTATATCATAAAAACGACCGTGTACACACTGGCCAGCCATAGCTCAGTTGGTTTAGTCGTTGCGCTCTATATGCATAGGAACCTGGGTCGAGACCTGATGGCAGCGTAGGATTTTTGGCGTTTTTTTTTTCTAAATTCTACATGATATTGATTTATATATTTTTTTTTATTTTTGTTATATTCTTTCATTGACAATAATTATAATTTTTTTGAAACCAAGGTGGAATTAATTAAAAATACAATTTTAGTATTTTAGTAATAAATTATTTTTAGTTCATAAATGCGCTATAATAGATGACACCAAAAATTAGAAAATCTGAAGTATTTACTTCTGTCGTGTGGTCATAAGCACACACCCATTTTTTTAAATTAGTACTATTTAATTCACGGTTGTTAGCGTATTCATTTTTTAATCACCTTCTTTTATTTATTTATTGTAGATTATAGACGCGTCGACATCTAAGGTCATTAGCGTCTTTCATCTACACTAAATAACAACTAACTTAAAACTAAATAACATCACAAAACATCCATGAGCGCAGGTGGGATTCGAACCCACGGCAGTCCAGTCTAGAGGTTGCGGCACCAAGCATGCTAACCACTAGGCTATCTGCCCTCTTAATCACCTTCACCAGTTCGCCACGTACATGGTGTGCTGTGACCCACCATATTACGAAAAATACCACATCGATGTGAAACTATTACGAACATCAAAGGCCAAAGCGATGGTATAATATTATAGTGTCATTAATTTTCTGGAAGTTGGCAACATTGGGCCGAACATTAGCGTTTTAAATAGACGTGCGATCTCAGCAATGCTGACACTTGGTGCGTTTATTGAATACGCATTGCGTCATGTGTTACATAATATATATATATAGATATACATACCTATATACGTGTACTGAATATCATGTAAAATAGTATCGGGTCTTCCCCGGGCGACCGCCCGTTCCTCAACTGCTGAGACAGGGTATTATTGCAGCCACGTAATAAATCATCGTGAATGAATATTATCAACGCATAGTTCTCTCTCTTTGTCTGTTGCTGGTCGCCATTGGAGGAAATGAGTGAATGAATCCAAGAATGGTGAATTTTGGTTTGGATTATTATATTGTAACAGTTTTATATTGAACATTAATGGTACTTTTTAACTTGATAGATAATATTTGGTTCTCGGGAATTTAGCAGTCGGGTATATGTATATCGCAGTGTGACAGACTTAGGCCCGTATTCACCGAGCCTAGTTAGTTATTTATTCCGTTGATTTATTCCCCTGGTAACTATTACTCGAAATAAATAGCGATAATTCAATTCACCAAACGTAGTTAAGTTTACTGCAGGTATAAATCGTAAGAATAACTATTCTGTCCAATTTCAAGGGTATAAATATTTATTCGCTTAGTAAAATAGGATGGACACGAAATGCACAAATTACTTTATGACCTGGCGACCTTTTCAGTTAAATATAATTCCATATCATAAGTGTGGATAACGGGAAGACAGCCAGAAGTAAATACAAATTAGTTATTCATATTTTAATAAATCGACGTTTCGTGAAAATTTTTCACATCTTCAGGATCTACAAAAATGTATACAATAATGTGAGTACTTTACAATAGAATTATACTAAGTTAAGATACAGTAGAATATTCTTTGAAACTTACCATTAAGTAGAATAACACGTAAAAGTAGTTAAAATTACATTAAAAAAGGTAATGTTAATTCATATTAAAAGAAATAACGGCTATATCTTGATATAATAAGTGTGGATAACGGGAAGACAGCCAGAAGTAAATACAAATTAGTTATTCATATTTTAATAAATCGACGTTTCGTGAAAATTTTTCACATCTTCAGGATCTACAAAAATGTATACAATAATGTGAGTACTTTACATTACTTTAACATTACTTAACATTAACATTAACATTACTTTAACATTACCTTTTTTAATGTAATTTTAACTACTTTTACGTGTTATTCTACTTAATGGTAAGTTTCAAAGAATATTCTACTGTATCTTAACTTAGTATAATTCTATTGTAAAGTACTCACATTATTGTATACATTTTTGTAGATCCTGAAGATGTGAAAAATTTTCACGAAACGTCGATTTATTAAAATATGAATAACTAATTTGTATTTACTTCTGGCTGTCTTCCCGTTATCCACACTTATTATATCAAGATATAGCCGTTATTTCTTTTAATATAATTCCATATCTTCCACGTATCCGATCGATTTGAAATTTTGTACACATATGTATTCCCGATGACATAAATGAATAAATCGTTTTTAGAAATAAATTGAAAAACCTAAGGGGATCAAATGGGGATGTAGGGTTTTTTTGACTAATCAATGCCCAGGCCAAATCGCTGAAGCTAGAAACTTGAAATTTGGACAGTTGGTTCCTTTTCCGTCGTAAGCATCCACTAAGAAAGGATTTCTCGAAATTCAACCCCTACGAGTGTCAAAGGGGGGTAAAATTTTGAAAGACTAAAATGAACAAAATAATATATTAGTAAAAAAAACTTTTTAGAGACAAGCTTTTATTGAAATGTACTAAAAAGGATAAAATAATATTTAATAATTATTATAAAAGCGGGGGTTGCGACTAATAAACATAGAGATTACAACCCCTGCTTTTATAATAATTATGAACCAAAATGATTAAAGATTATTTTTTCCTTTTTAGTACATTTCAATAAAAGCTTGTCTCTAAAAAGTTTTTTTTTTTACTAATATTTTTTAATGTTGGTTTTGATTAAAGTTGTTCAATTATGAATGTTATTTTTACGTGTTTATAAACTGTAATTATTATTATTCAGTTAGGTAAAACACGAAAACAAAAAAAAACGTATCAATATCGACGATGAAAAGAAACCATCTCAGCTTCATTAAATTGGCTGAAAGGTAAAAATCACGTTCTGCAACGGTAACAATGCCATCTCTACGTGTGTTTATAAATCTCAATATATATTATTATATTTTCGTTATTCACCTATTCTTCTATGTGTTTTCAACATCATTTTTCATTTCGTTGAACATTGGCTTGTTATCAGTTTATACTAACCTCACTTTTTGTTTACTGCGATGTTTGCAGCATCAAGGCGGGCGCTGACCGATCCGATATTATCTCGTTTCCTTCACAATATATTTATTACATAATTCCATAACGGTGCTACGATATCCGCCTTTATTGTTACGGTATCTTCCGTTTCAAATAACAATATTTCATTTAAAATATCATTTTTTCATATTTTATGTGACGTTTTATTACATTTAAGAAAGTGGACGTTTTATATTGTATCCAGAAAGTAATCTGATCGCATCTATCTTTCTTAATTAAATTCTATATTTTTGATGTGTAAACATCCTTAGTCTAGAGAACTCTAACGCGCATGCGTTGCTTTGTCCTCTGTGTGCTGCAGTGTGCATAATGAAGAGGACTGTGCAAATGCTGACATTCACGCGCAAGTAAGCATCACATGGTTTTTTGATGTGAAACATCTTATGTCGGGCTGTGAACAGCCGCGTGAGGGGAAATATGCAACGAAATGTTTGGTCCGCTCCTTCGCTGCTGTTCTCCCCACCACTGCGGCACTCTCTCTCTCTCTCTTGGCTCAAGCGTGCACTGTAACACACGCGGTGTTACAGTGCAGTATATAGGATTACGTCAGCATAACAGTTAGTTACTGCTTTTGAAAAAATATATACTACTACAGAGAATACCACCGAGTTCAATAACGTTTTCTTTGATGTTTCACATCTGTCGGGGGTCCCGAGACCCACACCCTTTTTTTTTCTTTTAAGACGCTCCTATGTTCAAGCGAACAGAGTCACGGGCAACGTCTGTCTGTTGTTTGCTTGTCTAAGCGCGATAAACTCGGACACTATTCAACCAATTTTCATGCGGTTTTTACGAAGATAATATACTTATGTGGAAAGGTTTTAGATTATAAAGGATGTACACGGTGTTACCGAACATGGGGCAAATAACCAATTTTGTAGTAGGCTATGGGCTATAAAATCTAATGTTAATATGTAGTAGATGCTTTGCTTTTTTTTGTTATTTGGAAGGTTCCGAGCTACTCTTAATAGTCAACCGTTGCGATGAAAAAATGTTACTCACTGTACTATTTTTTCTACGCAATCTACTACATATTCACATTAGATCTTATATGGCCCACACTGTAAGAAATGAGAAGGTCGATTACATAGATTATCGATGGTCCATTTGTAACCAGCGATTAATCTGGATATAGGCACACAAAGAGACAATGGCGTCGCAAACAGGTATCGCCTGCACATCGCGTAGATTCCATAAAAACACATTGCGCATGCGTGGTTACTAATTTTACATTAATTTGTTTTGTATTCATGCATTTTATATATGTAACCATACATTTTATTTTGTAATTTTTACACACTTTATTGGAATATTACACAAATTATGTAATTTTAATTTACTTTATGTAAAAATCACAAATTTGTTCAGCTTTACAGTAAAAGTTCAAGTTTTTATGAAGTTTTCTGTGTAAAAATAAATAATAATGTAAAATCACTTTGAAAATCGAGCGAATTCTACCTTAACTTTCAAAGTATTTTTACATCCATTTTTTACAGTGCATAGTTTACTACAAAATTGTAAATGTTCTCAATGTTATTTTCCCTATGTTCGGTAAAATCGTTTACACACTGTATGACAGGGGTCATTTCCGGGCAACGCCGAGAAAACACGGCCGGTGTTACATAAAATAAATATGTGAAGGTATTCCCAAAAATTTGACATACGTGACTTGGCCCTGTGACCTGCAGGTTTAAAAGCAAACACATGCACTTTTAAATTAAACGCCGAAGTTAATTGATGGCGATGTATATTTACACCAGCATTTCTAAATCAGTGATCTAATTGGACATTTTCCTGAATCAGGGTTTGATGGTACAAGTTCTAGCTGAACCGTCCACATTTTAATGTTATGCTAATATAATTGAATAGGATTGCATTACTCCGACAGTGCGGCCATAATGGACTATAATTTTATTTTCCATTCTAGCGGTCACATTCTTTAAGAACCGCCGGCTTCTGTTTCACAGAGCCTTTAACCAGATGATTGATATTCACTTTTAGAGTCTTGATGGCATTCCATTAAGTCGCCGTATTAAATTCCACCGAAGTTGTTTCTTCATGTTCCCAGAAATAGTTCGTGAAGAATTTTTCATTCGTTAAAAAACTTCTCAATTTCATAGTATACACACATTATACAGCTCAACAGATTTAATAGGACATTAAATTATTTATTTTAAGTGTTGCCAACTTGACTTGACAAAAAATGTGTGAATATTTTTGACATACTAAATCTTTGATTACAATGTTAAATAATAATATCTGGATGACCGAGCTTTGCTCAGATGAGTTCAAAAAAAATAGTACTTAAAGTTCCCATTTCATCAAAATCGTTAGTCGTTTTTAAGAAAAAAAATTACATACCTATAAGTAGATAATATTATTATACGTCAGTATACGTCGTACTACATAACGTATGTACCTACATATTTTCAAATAATTACTGATTATTTTAATAAGTTAAAGATTGACTGTCACAGTAATTTGACATAAATAATGAAAATAGTTTGTTTTTTCCAAAGCCTACTCACCATACGACACTGTTTTATAACGTTAAAAAAACTGTTTTTTAAAATGATAAAATCGATAAGAAAACGAATTTTTCCAGGGATGAGACTTAGCTAGATCGATTTTTTGCCTCCCGAAACCCCTTTTCGGTAAATTTCATCCAAATCGTTAGAGCCGTTTTCGAGAAAATATTTATATAGGTACATATATACAAGATTTGCTCGTTTAATAATATAGGGATGTGTAAAATGGAAGTAGTGGTTCCACGTACGTCCCTCCTTTGAGATTGTTTTGCGCAAGCCGTCTACAGTACATTTACACTAATTTAGTAATGCTCTATTGCATCGTCAACAATCATACCTGCCCTTCCACCATCATACCCGTCCTCCCACCATCACCTCTGCACTTCCACCATAAACTCATATTCTCCCATTTTAAAGATAAATGGTTTGGATGCTCAGAAAAATTTGACGTTACATTATGTGAAGGGAGCAAGTCAACAAAGAACATCGATCAGAGAGGGAAGTATAGCCTAGTGGTTAGCATGTTTGGTGCCGCAACCTTTAGACTGGACTGCCGTGGGTTCGAATCCCACCTGCGCTCATGGATGTTATAAGTGATGGTATTTAGTTTTAAGTTAGTTGTTATTTAGTGTAGTTGAAAGACGCTAATGACCTTAGATGTCGACCGTGTCTATACCTAATCTACAATAAATAAATAAATAAAAATCGATCAGATTATCAGCCGCTAATGATGATTTACAATTCATTCATTCATTCGATCAGATTACTGTTAATTAAATGATTTATTTTTATTTTGTGTAGATTATAAAGGCGTCGACAACTTAGGTCATTAGCGTCTTAATTTCATTAAATATACAACTTCCTTAAAACTAATTACATCACAAAACATCCATGAGCGGAGGTGGGATTCGAACCCACGACAGTGTGATCCAAAGGTCGGCTACGCTAACAGTTACACCACACTGTCCTCTTAATTAAATGAAACAAATGATTTTATATAATGGAAAAATCTAAATACAAAAGAATTGATCTTAATATTGTGTTTACTTTGACATGAAATCACGTAAATATCTATAAATGATTTTTTTTACAAAATTGAATTTATGAATTCCTCTGCCACAGCTATAACAGACGCTAATGACCTTTGTTGTCGAGCGTCTATAATCCACAATTCAAATGCCACAGATATAAATTTCGGTGGAATTCGGTATGTCGATTCTCAATTTTGATACTTAATATTCGAACATTGATAGAATGTAATGGGTCACGTATCTGGGGACAGGATTGCTCGTCGTCCCCACATCCCAGTTTGCTGCCTCTTCGTATCATTATTAACCATGGTTCCTGCATCTCCGCTCTCCTCTCAACACATGTAACTAAATCTAGAGGCCATTTTGCCGTAATATAAATTCATGACTGTATATAATATCGATTCGGATATTATATCTATCGAAATTTTTAAAACCATTGTGCAAAGCTATCTCATCTTTAAATTTAAAAGATCCGAGAAATTTGATATTGGGATAGTATTAAAATTGGAAGAGGGTTTGAGAATATCCGAGCTAGTAGAGATACCGTTGTGAATATAATATAGTCGTTTCTATGACTTGTTTATTACAAACCTCCAGTTCTCATGTAGCAACAGTCGGTTACATTGCGTCTCTCTTTCTCTAATGTAGCACTGTCTAAGTTATTTTCCTGGCAAATTAAATATTGTTATAAAAGACAATCTTTGAAATTTTAATCAACATTTAAGAATCAATACTCTAATCAATTTATTAATTCAGTTAAAGGTGTTTTATTAGGGATCCGTAATTTTATAATAGGGTGGCCACTTTCTGGAAAACCTGGAAAAGTAAGGGAATTTTACTGGTCAAGGATAATGTTGTGGTCGACTATGTAGAGTATTAATGTTGATTCAAAGAAGGTTGACGTGGTTTAATAATATTGTAGATCTTTATATAAAATTAATAATAAATAAATAAATAAAACAACAAAATTTGATTTAATCAAGACGAGTCTAAAATAGGTCTGATCACAACGAAATTATAAATTTTGAATTACTTGTTTGTTTCAAAAGCAGTAGCTAATAGAAACTGCCAAAACAAAACAATGTTGTGGTCGACTATGTAGAGTATTAATGTTGACTCAAAAAGACACAACAATATGTCAGGGAATTTTGGTGGAAGCCAGGAATTTTTGTGAAGAAAAAAAATAAATTTTAATCATTGTTGTTTGATGCTAAGTAATGTATACACTGCTGTTTGTCACTGTTGTTAGTTTTAAAGTTGCAATGGCTGAGAAACAAAAAAGGTGTTCCTTAACCTTGTTAAAACGAATCGTAGTTCAACCTAACCTCTATATAACAAACCTCATTGTAATAAATTACTTGGTATAACGAATATTTTCTAAATCCCTTCAGTTTTGTAATATCGAGGTTGCACTGTATTTCGTTTAGAAAGAAATACAGAACATAAAATATTTTCATATAATTTTCTGTAATTTTTTCTGTGAACCACTTTTTTGCACGAAGAGGAGATTTTTTTTGCTAATTTCACTGTGTATGAAAGTACGTACATATTTCAGAGAACGTGAGAATTATTTAACAAACTTTTCATTTGAATGAAATCTATTGTGTGAAAGAAAAGTAAATATACGTTTTTGTATTCAACATTAAATTGTAGGAAAAAGTATGAAATATTTTAATTGGAACTGTGAATTCCCATCAGCAGTTAAATGTTTAAAAACCCGCAGTGCTGACAGTAAATTATTGTTCTATTTTACTCATGCGTAATGTTTTCAAACGGTTTTGAATTTTTATCATTTAAAATGTGCATTTCTTTTATTTCTGTTCAACTATTTCTATTGGGCTCTTATTGAAAGTGGCTCTGTTTTAGAATAGAATAGAATATTTTATTTTCTGTTTTGTACGAGGTACATATAGTCCAGCAGTCAGGTACTTTTTACCTGGAAAGTATTCCGAAGTTAATGGTATTTTGGTGTGTTGTTTGCGGGTACTCTGTGGAGTAGAATCTGAGTTTTCGACCTCGAGGACCCTGTGCTAACGTGGGGGGAGCCGAAAAACCACGAAATTTTACCACCATTTTTGCTTTTTTCGAAATCTCTCAGAAACGGTCGACTTAAGCAATTCTTTCATTATGTAATGTTTTAAAGAGGATTACATTTCCTACGATTTTCATTCCTACAACTTTTCTGTGGTACTAATGGTAAGAGCGCTGTAGCTTCTTGAAAATCACCCGCTCCGCTTTTTGTAACCTTGGTAACCAATGTGTAACATGTGTATTTTCAATTTAAAGTTCGATGAAGAAGAAAATAAACAAAACTATTGAAAAGAACATTACATTTTAACCATTGGTTACCAAGGTTACAAAAAGCCGAGCGGGTGATTTTCAAGAAGCTGCAGCGCGCTTACCATTAGTACCACAGAAAAGTTGTGGGAATGAAAATTGTAGGAAATGTAATCCTCTTTAAAACATTACATAATGAAAGAATTGCTTAAATCGACCGTTTCTGAGAGATTTCGAAAAAAGCAAAAAAGGTGGTAAAATTTCGCGGTTTTTCGGTTCCCCCACGTTAGCACAGGGTCCACGAGGTCGAAAACTCAGATTCTACTCCACAGAATACCCGCAAACACCAAATATCATTAACTTCGGAATACTTTCAGGTAAAAAATACCTGACTGCTGGATTAATAGAAATTGTCAAGAAAAAAAGTTACATAAAATCATTAAATAGTGACATTGATCACACAGCATATCTTTTAATTTTTTTTTAAGTACCAAGCGGCTGGTTTTTTATTTCTGACGGTAATTTAAAGATGCAATATTGCATTACAAGGGACGACACACAGCGTTTGCAACTAGTTTGATGTTTTTTTATCTGTCTTGTTGGATTTTCATTTATTTTTGATTTTTCTCGTAATTACCATCTTAAACACTATCTATATTTCAAATTTCAAAGGTCTAGCTCAAGTGGAAGTACCCTAGCTTTTATTTCGTGTCAGAATCTGCCATGTTGGATTTTTTATTCGCCATGTCTCATTTATCTTCGATTTTTCGGTATTCACGTCATCTGTCTGTACCCACGATACAGACGTTTAAAGAAAGGTATTTATAACGTCAGTGACATGTTGGAGTGAATGTAAATACACCAGTTAATCAGATTAGTTGGGCTTGGTGTATTTATCTATTACTTACTTTATTTAATTTGTTTCGATCTTGTTCACCAATATACAACCTTCGCAGGGCTTGTAAAACATTATAATTAATGGATACAACGTGCTTCACGTGTACGAAATAACACTGTTGTTCTCTCTTTATCTTTCTGTGGTCACAAAACAAAAGCATTTATGTTTTCGCTTATCAATAAGTAATATCTGGATGACCGAGCTTTGCTCGGATGAGTTAAAAAAAATAGTACCTACTTAAAGTTCTCATTTCATCAAAATCGTTAGTCGTTTTTAAGAAAAAAAATTACATACCTATAAGTAGATAATATTATTATACGTCATGTATATGTACCTACATATTTTCAAATAATTACTGATTATTTTAATAAGTTAAAGATTGACTGTCAGAGTAATTTGACATAAATAATGAAAATAGTTTGTTTTTTCCAAAGCCTACTCACCATACGACACTGTTTTATAACGTTAAAAAAACTGTTTTTTAAAATGATAAAATCGATAAGAAAACGAATTTTTCCAGGGATGAGACCTAGCTAGATCGATTTTTTGCCTCCCTAAACCCCTTTTCAGTAAATTTCATCCAAATCGTTAGGGCCGTTTTCGAGAAAATATTTATATAGGTACATAGGTACATATATACAAGATTTGCTCGTTTAATAATATAGGATATAAAACTGTAATGAAATCTCTGTCTGTATTTCCGTTTTCTTGCGCATTTTTTGGGTCTTACTTATATAAAAAGTGTTGTCTTTTCGTTGCATAGAAATATGGATCATCAAATAACTGGATGACTCTACATCATCGCATTGATTATAATATTTTACCAAAAATCTGACATAGGCTATTTTGTCTTATGACAACAGATATTCAGTTCTTTCTTATTATTCTTCTTCGTTTCATTTTTTTTTATTTCTAGTTGTCTGTGAGGTTTTTCTTCGACTATTGTTCGCTCGGAACGTATTATAATAAAAACAGATGAACTTGTTGAATTGTCTTTCACATAGATGTTGTGCATTTGTCAGAAAGTTTGAAAATTAATTATGGCTGGGAATACATTACAGAACACAAAGAAGGCTTAGAAAGACTACGAGTTGTATTCAGCTGTTTTTCTTCAGTTAAAACCGTTTATAAAATGTTTAAGTAAAACGACTTTGGTATCGCCTTGTAATTAACGACATTTTTTTAACCTGAGAAATTTTTTTATTCCAGTAAACCATTTTGTGACGATCTTCTCAGTGTTTTAGATACATGTAATACATTTGAATAAATATATGCTTGGCTTCGCTAGGATGCAAAACTGTTTTCGCTCACTGAGAGGGCAGTGTAGCCTAGTGGAAAGCGTATTTGGTTCCGCAACCTCTAGACTAGACTGTCGTGGGTTCGAATCCCACCTACGCTCATGGATGTTTTGTGATGTTATTTAGTTTTAAGTTAGTTGTTATTTAGTGTAGTTGAAAGACGCTAATGACCTGAGATGTCGACGCGTCTATAATCTACAATAAATAAATAAATTTTCGCTCACTGTTCATCCCCCTTTTGTTGCAGCATAATAATGTATAGCCTATGCTAGTCGGGAAGAAGCAGACTTTTAAACAGTTAAGGACTTTTTCAAATTGGATAAGTGGTATTCTTTTGAAAATGTAACAAACAAACCAATAAAGAAACTAACCAATAAACAAACTTTTTACAAGCTTTTATTTAACTTGCAATGTATGTTAGTTAGTTAGTTTGCTTGTGTGTTTGTTTAGGTCAAAACTTGCAAGTCAATTTTGAACGACTTCCACGTATCCGATCGATTTCAAATTTTGTACTTATATGTATTCCCGATGACAGAATAAATCGTTTTTAGAAATAAATTCAACCCCTAAGGGGTTCAAACGGGGATGCAGGTTTTTTTTACTAATAACGCCCAGACCAAATCGCTGAAGCTAGAAACTTAAAATTTGGACAGTTGGTTCCTTTTCTGACGTAAGCATCCACTAAGAAAGGATTTCTCGAAATTCAACCCCTACGGATGTCAAAGAGGGGTAAAATTTTGAAAGACTAAAGTGAACAAAATAAAATATTAGTAAAAATAAAACATTTTAGAGACAAGCTTTTATTGAAATGTACTAAAAAGAAAAAAATAATATTTAATAATTTTGGTTCATAATTATTATAAAAGCGGGGGTTGTAATCTCTATGATAGTTTAATAGTCGTAACCCCCGCTTTTATAATAATTATGAACCAAAATTATTATTAAATATTATTTTTTCCTTTTTAGTACATTTCAATAAAAGCTTGTCTCTAAAAAGTTTTTTTTACTAATATTTTATTTCCTATTTATATATTATATAGATTAATAAAAATAAAATACATTGGACATATAGTGGCCCTAGTTGTTCTAAGACAAGTTGAATCCATAATAATTTACTTCACGGAATTGGGATCCCCAATTTCCTATTTCAGTGACTGATTGTTTAAATTGGTAGATTCTTTTCGTGTATTTTTTTGTTATTTTTTTAGACATGATTTGTGAACCTTACTGAGAGGTCTCGAAGATCTTTAAGCCCTAAGGTCTCCTGTTGACCACAGTTTGAGAAACACTGTTCTCGGACGTACTTTGATATGAACGTATTGCAAATGTAAAACACTTTTCAAAAAGTTGATACTTGATATAACTCCACCGTCCGAGTGAAGGAATAAAATGATGTTTTACATACCATTTATGTAAATATGGGGTTTTTACTTGCGGCTTCGCCGATGAAACGTAATAATATCAGTTCTGAACTGAATATTGAATAATCTATTTACTTGATAGCTGTCGGAGATTTCAGTTCGCACAGGGTTTAACAGAAAGCGTAATATAATTTTATTTTTCTCGTATTCACCAGCCTCGATCAATATTAATCCAAAACTAGATTGAACCCCTCGAAATTAATGGACATATACGTACGTACACACACACACACACACACACACCAGGGCCGTAGCTAGAGCTGAATTCAAGATAGGGCACTGAAAGTTTAAAGTAGGGCTGAAGCAAAAGACTACAATTTTTTAATTGGATTGCCCACCTCATCTGGTGATATCAAATTACAAAAGCAAGAAAACGGTAAATGACAATTTATTCAAAAAAAAAAAAAATACAGAACTTGCCATGTTATCAAATTTCCGAAGAACTTCATTTAGTCCAACGAATTTAATCTTGTTTTTCCAAATGACAGATAGATCAAGTCTGTCATTCTGTCGTGACAATCTTTGCGGCTTGTTTATAATTCCTTAAAGTAGGGCACTGGATGTTTTAAGGTAGGGCATTGCCCCTTAATGCCCCCCCCCTAGCTACGGCCCTGACACACACACACACACACACACACTGCACACACACACACAGAGAGAGAGAAAAATCTTTCTAAAAATAGTGTAAAAATAGTGTAGTGACCTTGAAACATAAAAATTTGTAATACATTTTGATTTCGATTTTCGGACCCATTACAATAACTTCCAACGGGAAGTTAATTAAAAAAATTTCCGAGCTCATTACTTTTATTATTGTAAGGAACCCTCGGTGCGTGAGTCTGACTCGCACTTGACCGGTTTTTTTTTTTATAAAAGATAATTAAACTGTAAGTTAATTAAGTCAGTTATATTGCATAAATGTTTACATTAACGGTTTTATCTTTTGTGGTTACACAATCTATAGCTACACCAACAAGTAAAAAGCAAACTCATACACATAAACACGTATAATAATATTCTTTGATGGGTTATTTAAAGTGAATTGTATGAAACGTTAATTATATTGAGTTGGTAGCTCTGCCAGCTTAAACTTGTCCAATCGTCGTCTTTCTTTCATCAGCAAAACACATCAGAATGTGATCTTGTTCATTTATTAACTATTGCTGCGATCATATTATAATGTCTAGCAAATTCTGTACACGCGGTTACAAAACGTTAAGTTGGCAATAATATTCTAGATATACTGCACTGTAAGAAATGAGAAGGCCGATTACATAGATTATCGATGGTCCATTTGTAGCCAGCGATTAATCTGGTAATAGACACACAAAGAGACAATGGCGTCGCAAACAAGCATCGTCTGCACATCCCGTAGATTCTGTAAAAACACTTTGCGCATGCGTGGTTACTAATTTTACATTAGTTTGTTTTGTATACATCCATTTTATATATGTAACTATACATTTTATTTTGTAATTTTTACACATTTTATTGGAATATTACATTATGTAATTTTAATTTATTTTATGTAAAAATCACAAATTTGTTTAACTTTACAGTAAAAATCCAAGTTTTTATGAAGTTTTCTGTGTAAAAATAAATAATAATGTAAAATCACTTAGAAAATCGAGCGAATTCTACCTTAACTTTCTAAGTATTTTTACATCCATTTTTTACAGTGTGAGTGGTTTCAAAATAATTTATCATAACGTCGCACATAGTTCGGACATATTGAAAATATTTTATTTTATTTTGACGGTTATATAATAAAAAATACGATTTAAAAAAAATTTCATAGTAATTTATGCACCTAGTGACTTAAATGACGAATTATATGACAGTCGCGATTTTGCGATACGAGCCTAAGGTTATGTTGCATTTATACCAGAACGAGTGTATGTTTACCGCGCGAGCCGAAGGCGAGTGAGGTAATAACACGAGTTCTAGTTTAAATGCAACATAACCTTGACTTAGTATTGTAAAATCGCGACTGTTAGATCCGTCACTTTAGCCACGCGTTACATACAATATTTTTTGCAACAACTGCTTCAAAAGTTCAATTTTAAGCAAATAAAACACAATTTGGATAAATATTTTATTAGTGACATTATAGCAAAGTAATCTATAAAGTACTTTATTACGCACGTGTGTTATAAAGTAAAACAAAACAGTATTACTTTATAGAACGGAGTGCGTTAAAATTTACTTTAAACACTACCGTTCGAATGCAGTAGAAGCTTCCATAAAGAATCACTTTTCAAATGGTACGCAGCCATCTAAAATTGTACTTTTGATGCAAGTGTTGCAAAAAAAATATAACTGGGAGGTTTTTATTGATATATAATATAAAAAAAACATTTTTGAAAGTTTATACTGCCTATACTGAAATAAAGCTTTTGAGCTTATTGAAAGCAGCGGTTCTTTTTTTTAAGACTGGTAAATTTGAAACAAGTTCTGAAAAATGCCGATGCTTATAAAAGTAGGTTATATTTTTATTTAGCTGGCTTTGAAAAGTCGAGTTTTGTATTTTGTTCAGCAGCAACATTTACTAAAACCTTGAATTTCAAAGACTTTTTATAAACATTTGGTACAATAATTTTTAAAGTTGTATTAGCGTCTTTTCGTCAACGAAAATCCATTTTGTGTGTTTGTATTGAAATACTTTTATATTTTTGTAGATTCTGTCACAATAATATGTCTATTTTAGTAAATCGACCACAAGTAATGCGTCTTTTGTATCGGAGACATGTTTCTGTATTTGTGCTTTGTTCGATATTTTGAACGACGGCTTATATTGCCATACAAATTGTGCTCATTTTATTCAACCAAGTTTTTCCGGTTTTTGTATGGAAATATTACATGTACAGTGAAGTCTCAACTGTTCGTAATAATTCGCACTTTGGGAAAAGTGTTCCTTCAAGAAAGATACCACAAAAAGAACTAAACAGGTTAGTATCATCTGCAGACTGTACAGTGTACAGGGCGGGAAAAATTTACGAGCAGAAAATCGTTGGCTTGTCGCGTATGAAATTTTAGATATTTGATTATTTTCTACGAAATGTCAACAGGTATCAGGATGCTGTTAAAAATAAACTTAATAACTAATAATTTTGTAAATGTATACATTTTAATTGTATTTAATAATTGTATAAATTATAATTACAATAATAGGTACACATATCAGCTGACATAGCCACGTCTTGCGATACACTTCATACTTCCCTTATGACCAAATTCTCTATTATATATCAATAGAATTGCTTACCTCGGGTTGTCGAACTTAGAACAGTTTTAAGTAATATTATTAATTATGTCCTGACTTTGAATATCTAAGCATTTCAAATAACACCGTTACAAATTAACCTAATTACGTAAATCTAGATACATTTGTACAATATTTACATTCTACAAGAGGTGTTCATCTGTAAGAGTGATCACTGTATCAATATTTTAATTATGCACGAAAATGTCAGTTTGATCCAAAAGTGTCAAGTGTAAACGAGGATTAACTAATCCGATCTTTCCATCGGTTTTAATGACAGATAAAGAGTTACTCAATGAAAATGGCGCTCAGATTACCGTTATTTTAACAAGTATTGCTTTGGGAAATTAGGTTAATGGTTGGTTTTAGTAGTGATTATATAAGACGGTAAGTTACACTATATCTATAGTATAACGCATTTCAAGTAGAGTACTACGTTGAAAGTTTGAGAGCCATAAATTTACGCGATTGCGGTCTGTGGGACTTGGGGCCGGTCCCCACGTACGCTCTTACAAAGTGTGAAATATGTGTGTGCTATGCCTGTGGATCTAGTACGAGCATAGAATATACTGGGCTTGCTCACATTGTTAACTTCCCATTGGAAGTTATTGTAATGGGTCCGAAAATTGAAATCAAAATGTACACTATTTTTAGAAAGATGTCTCTCTCTCTCTGTGTGTGTGTGTGTGTGAACGTACGTACGTACGTATGTGTCCATTTCTTTCTAAGACGAGATCTCGAGAATGAAAAATGATATCGACTACGTTAGGGTGCCAATCGAGGCGTGTTAACGTCACTTTGATCCGACATAAATTTTATAAAAATCGGTTCAGCCGTTGTTTTTTTAAATTATTGTTAAAAATATATAATAATTATGTTTTAATGATTAAAATGATTACTTTTCTGTGTAATATCTAATTTAATTATTATTATTAAATATTTATCAAACTGGGAAGTTCGTCGTGTGGACCTCAAGGGTCGCACTTTAGTCCTAATAAACGACCCACCTCACGGCTTGTTTTGGATTCAAGTTATACCAAGTAGCAGGCTGTCCATTAAAGCAGTGGCAACGTTATTTTTGAGAGTAAATAATATTGCAGAAAAAATGTATTTATTGTTTGTTTAATGTAACAACTTTAAAACTATTTTGGATACATTTCAAAGTTAGCCTACTGTTTTCTTTAACTTGGATCCAATGTAAATCAAATAGAGACATTTAACATGTAAACACAATATGTTGGTTGAAATCTAGCGGACTGTATATGCTTCATGTGTAATCCAATTTAAAAATGAATCAATGAAATAATATAAACATTACCAAAATTATGCCAAGCCTGTCCAATATTACACCGAACTAGTACATTATTCGACAGTAGAGTAAAGTGCCCTAATATCGGACATTTGCCTAATTTGGGACACCGCTGTTACAAAAGTTCTAAAAGGAAGATGTCGTAAAGAACCTTTTAAGGTGTATCCTCAGTTTTTAACCTAGAAATAAACTAATTGCGCAATATTGGACAGTAATGACCAGAGAACAGATACGTAATGACGTCGTAATATCGGGTATCCGATATTAGGAAATTTGTTAGAAATTTGTTTTTTATAAATCAATATTGGTAATATTAAAGCATAAAAAATTATAAAAGCTTGTAAAAATATTTTAAAGCTTATTAAAAACATTTTCCTAATATCGGAAATACTATACGATATTAGGACTACATTTTAGCATGGCAGAAAAATGAGACTTTTTATAAATTTGAGTTTTTTGTTCATTTTTGTTCCTTTAAAACTTTCCATATTTTTGGACGTTGTTAACGACACTTATATTATGTATTGTATGTCCAAGAAATTTCATTTTATGTAATGAGTTAAAAAAATGTGGACACTTTTCAACAGCTATCCGATATTAGGGCACTTTACTCTATAACCAATATACGTAAAATATAGCAAACAAACTGAAACACAAATCTGTACCTGAATAAATAGAAAGGGTTAGTGAATTTATACAATAGATAAACCAAAAGCTACAAATATTGAAGTTAATGAAATATTACCATGCGGTATTTCCTGCATTGAGTTTTGCTCATAGATTTAGTAGGGTACTGCCGGTGAGGTATTACTACTTAATATAAAGAACCTTTTCTCTTTACCAAGGCCTACTTGGTCGCCAAGGTATGTTTAAAATCCTGCTCATGTTTTAATTTTCCTGAATTAATTATCGACTAGATTAGGCAATTTTTAGTATTCCGTGCAAACGAAACACTTTTGGAGGAATCACTTCGATGTCCGTCCGTCTGTCACAGGCGATTTTCTCTCAAAAACTAATTGACGTAAAAATTTGAAATTTGACACAGAGATAGAGTGTGGTAGCTCAATCGCAGACGTGAAGTATGAAAAGTTGAATTGTAATTCTGGGGGTTAATTGAGGAGGTGAATTGGGACATGAAAAAAAAAACTTTTCAAGGACATCGTGTAGGATGTCAAATGAACTTTTTGAAGCACGAATTCAACAATATATAATATATAATGTATTTTTATGTTTTCATTTTTTAAACATTTTTGGGGAAAAACGCTTAAAAATTGCTGTCCCCTACCCATATCACCAAAAAGGTCGTTCAAAAAAATCTGAAAAAAAAACATGGACATTAAGAATTAAAAAAATGGGTGTGTGCTTATGACCACACGACAGAAGTGAAAACTTGATTTTATGAAAAACATACATAATATTATTTTATTATTATATTACGTAATGATAAAAACGTAATTCTTGAAACGATGCACTCCTTGTTAGACAGTAAACGTGGTCACCGACCCGAGCGCGGTTGATGTCGAGTGGAGCCGAGTAAACCCGATTCAGCGTCACCGACCCGTGTGTGACGGTTCAATTTCGTTCACTTTTCAGAAAGAACGCAAAGTGCGCCTAAAGAAGTTTTCACTTCAAAAAGGATTACGATACATTATTTAATGTGGCTCTGTGAGCAGTTTTTTTCCTAACGAGACTAAATTACAAGATCACCGTATATTTTTGCATTGAATCAGTTGCGCGTCACAGCATGCCGTTATTAACGCCAACCTCGGCATTACAATGTTTCTTTACCTTTAGCTGTAAGTCAATTATGCACATTCCGAAGGTACGCAGCGGGGCTTCCCTCTATCTGTTCCCTGTTATCTCTCCTTCTCTAGTTATATTGTGTGTCTCACTTTGCATTGGTGAATTGGGTTACGACCTCAAGTTGCCTATATAGTAGTATAGCCAACCTCAACCTCTTGTCTACACCGTCTTGGTTAATGGAAGAAATTACCCACTTCCGACACCTGCTTTAATTACAACTGCTTCATTTCACTGTCTTTGTCCGACTTGTGATTGATTTCTCGCATACATATTGAAAATTGACCTCATTTATATACAAGACTTTCACTCTACTCAAGTTGAACTTTTTACTTTTAAACAACTGCAAATTTACGATGAAGGATTTAATATAACGCAGCTTTTTTGCATCGTGAAATCGGCAGAACATGCAGTGGCGGACTAAGCCCGTCGGAGGCCCGGGGCGGCAGAACTAAATGAGGCCCCCGATCTGCTTAGAAATTGATGTATTTGTAGTGTAAATTTCATAAAAAATGAATAATATAGATGTAATGGCTGACAAAAAAAATCAAATATTTATAATAAACGACCTACCTACGTTTATATTTTGTATATACGTACGGGGCCTCCAACTCCAAACTGCCTCTTACTTACTAAAGATATTTTCGCCTTGTCTAGGATTTGATTAAGAAGGACTTCTCGAGATTTGGAGGCCCCTCAGGATCAGAACTCATTTATAAACCGATTTGGAAATTTTTTTTTTATTCGAAAGGTAATACTTTCAGATTGGTCCCATAGAAATTTCATCAAAATCGGTTCAGTAGTTCGGCTGATTTTAATAAAAGTTAGTAACGGCGTGTGATTCCTTAAGGTAAATGTCACTTTTTGACACATCAGACAGCGTAAGAAAGTCAGTTTAATAAAAGTGAGTAACGGCGTGTGAGTCCCTGGTAAATGTCACTTTTTGACACTAAAAAGTAAAAAATAAAATACTTTTTAACAAAAAAAAACCTCCTTCAAAAAGCCACTAAAAAGAGGAAAATAATGAAATTTTGAGGTCTGTGCCAATTTAATAAAATATGAAGTTGGTTAAAAAGAAGATATTAATCACTATACTATACTTTTTAACCGACTTCATATTTTATTAAATTGGCGCAGACCTCAAAATTTCATTATTTTCCTCTTTTTAGTGGTTTTTTGAAGGAGGTTTTGTTTTTACTTCCCACCTCTACTATGGTAGGGAAGTAATGGATTCAGTCCGAAAACAATATTTCGAGATTTTAACAGATTTTCACGTTTTGAGACCCTAGCAATCGTTTAAGATCATTTTCTGACTGATGTCTGTATGTGTGTGTGTGTGTATGTGGTCAATTTTTCGCCTTCGATATCTTAAGAACGGAACAACATACGGGCATGCCGATTGTTCTATTGTGTTTATCAGCCTTTAACCTAGATCTGATTAGATTTTGAGTCAAATCGGTTCAGTGGATCCTGAGATATTCAAAAAAACGTCCTCAATGTCACGTATTAACATAGGTAAAAAAAAATATAAATGAAATATAGATGTTATAATATGAAAAAAATGTAAATATTTTTTTTCTCTAAAATGTATAGTTTTCGAGAAAAAAAATATTTTACTAAAAAAAATAAAAATTGTACGCAAATCAAGGTAACCATGATTTTTGCTATATTAAGTTAGCCATCAGTAGATCACCAAACAAAAAAGAGGGCCATGCTTTTTTCAAAGAATAAAAATTAAATTGTGTTTTACAGACCACCAACAGCTAAGGTTATTTGGGCCTAGTCAAAGAATAAAAAAAAAAGAGTGTTTATTTTTTGCAAATATTTACTAGGTGGGAAGTATAGGACTGGTCATCAGTCGAATTTTTTTTTATCAGTTTCAACGTTTTTTATTCTGACATTTCAGATATTTTCCTTGTAAAATGCCAGTATAGAAAACTGGTTTAGCAGTGATAATCTTAATATATAAGTATTTGATAGTTGTAAATATAGAAAGCTGTTTTGCACTGCGACATCGCCTATAAACAGTGTATGTTAGGGCAACGTGCCCTCTCTACGTCACGCCGGTTATATCGATTCTGGCCTGTGTTCAGTACGCCAGAACTCTGCCTTGCTACTGCTCGCGTGTAGTCCGCATAGATCGAGGCAAATCGAACGGCGGGGATGACCAGTACATATCGATTCTCATTTTTAGGGTTCCGTAGAAACTAAAACCCCTTATAGTTTCGGTCCGTCCGTACGTAAAAGCAGACTCAAAAACACATAACAGGTATCTAAAATATCGACTAGTTCAAGTGCCTCATGTGTTTTAGTACCTATCTGTATTTGGATTAAATATTTATGCTACCACATATTCTATTGTAAGGGCAGTTTTTACAAGCTTTTATTTAACTTGCAATGTATGTTAGTTAGTTTGTTTATTGTTTGTTTAGGTCAAAATTTGCAAGTCAATTTTGAACGACTTCCACGTATCCGATCGATTTGAAATTTTGTACACATATGTATTCCCGATGACAATACATGAAAAACTCGGGTCGCAGTGCCAAAACCCTGCCGACAATGTGTATTTGCTAACACAGGCCTTGTGGCTTTAATACATAAACTTAGATTGTTTTTGGACAAAGTAAAAAATTTAACCCCTTAATACATCCCTTAAAATAATATTTTTTTTCTTAATTTCAATAAGATTATCAATACAACTTCTGTACCAAATGAAATACACCCTTCAGTAAGTAAATCACTATCCGCAAACTAGTGTTTTCATAAAATTTGTAAGTCCGGACCTGTCGGGGCGATTTTATTGAAATTTTAGCAGCACATTTTAATCTTCACCGAAGGGTTAAATTTCAATTTTGAAACAATTAAGAGAATTTTTTCGGTATTTTTGGGCCCAAAAACATTTTTCAACCCCTAAAAACTACCCTTAAAATGGTCCGATTGGGCCCATTTTAAATAGGCTTCGTGCGGTGATGGATCCCAACGTTCCTACCAAATTTCATCAAAATCAATTAACTCTTTCGAAAGTTATAGCCCGCACACATATATATATATATAAATATATAAATATGTAAATATATAAATATATAAATATATATATATATATATATATATACATATATAAACAGACATTTCCAAAAATGGTGCCAAAGTGTTCAGGAGGCTATGAAACGTCGAGAAATTTTGGTCCGACCCCTAGGTCCCGCCATCCGACCGACGCCAATAGTGTATGTGCCATATGGCAAATACACTAATAAATCGTTTTTAGAAATAAATTCAACCCCTAAGGGGGTCAAACGGGGATGTAGGTTTTTTAACTATCAAAATCAAAATCTTGAGATAGATTTATTATTTAAGCTTAACGTTTTGGCCATCCCTGAGAAACTCGTTGCGCTTGTTGCAGGAACGAAGTCTGCCCTGTAGCAGGAACACAGCCTTTTGCTTCACTGGTTGACTTGCCTATCCTCTAAGCTGTCTGAACCATGCATACTCTGTGCAGAGTGCCAGATACCCTGTTACCTGCCACCTGCACCTATCCAATACTTCCGTCGTTAAGGTGAAATTGGCTGATATTATGTACTGTCGCCAGAAGCCCATAACTATGAACGTTTGCCAAAAATTTGCTAAGTTTGTAACGTTTTAGCAATTGTTTTTTCATCTATACTGGGTGATCCATTTTAATCTTTTTTTGAAATTATTGGGAAGGGGCAACATTTTCTGAAAAAAATGTTCAGACATAAGTTATGTAGTTTGGAGGGGGACATCGTTTGGAGACAAAAACCACCCCCCACCCCTCCCTCCTGCGCAGGGGTGGGGGTGACTTCGACATTTTAAATAGGAACCCCCATTTTTTATTGTGTATTATAATTCTACGGGAAAAAATATGAACAAAGAAAAAAAAATGGTGAAAAATAAATTTTGAAAAATTTTTGGAAAAAAATTTTTTTTTTCATAATTCAAATGTCGGTGGTCATCCACATGCGAGCAAGTTGATAAGGAGTTTGGGAAGTGAATTCCTTCTTCTTTTTCATGATTTTTCATGTTTTCTTGCTCCATTGCGTGAAATTAATTTTTTATGAAAAAAAAAATTTTTCAAAAATTTTTCAAAATTTATTTTTCACTATTTTTTTTCTTTGTTCATATTTTTTCCCGTAGAATCATAATACACAATAAAAATGGGGATTCCTATTTAAAATGTCGAAGTCACCCCCACCCCTGCGCAGGGGGGAGGTGTGGGGGTGGTTTTTGTCTCTAAACGATGTCCCCCTCCAAACTTATATTAGCGAGATACGTTCCCGCACATCGACCTGTCAAAAGTCACTTTACATGCATGCAAAGCAGCTATTTTATAGTGGGTATGGCAAAACGATCTTCTTATTTCGTTATGCATTCGTCTTGGACAACTGGATCGTATTTCTCTATTGTGTGCAGGTGGGTTCTATGTACGTCAGGAGATCCACTGTTCCGGTGTGTTAAACCAATATTCAAATTATTGTGTAATTGATCGAACGTTGTTTATATTAACTAAAGCACCGACACTTTATCTATTGATTGATGAAACAGCGGTGGTGGTCAAGTTCAAAGTCCATGAATATCGTTTGAATTTATGGTTGTATAAACTCGATGCTTTGGGAATTTTATTTTTGGTTTCGTTTGTCGTCATCAGTTTGATTATTTTTGGGTTATTGATTTGATTTTCATTCATTTTTTTATTTCTGTCGTTCAAATAATTTTTACGACGTGAAAATGATAATTAAAACGGTTGTTCAAGCTTTCACGGCCGGCATTGTTCCAAGTCTTCATGGTTTCCGGGCTTGCAGACCGTGGTCCGGTGGTATTTCTACCTGACGTTTCGTCTACAACTGCGGTACAAAGGCGATGTGGCAGCGGTCGCCTTTGAGAATGTCTACCGCAGTTGTAGACGAAACGTCAGGTAGAAATACCACCGGACCACGGCCTACAAGCCCGGAAACCATGAAGACTTGGATTAAAATGGTTGTTAAAAAAGGCAATGAAATTGTGTGTGATTATACACGTTTTGTATTCACTAAACATATTATATAAAAGGAAGTTCCCGTTCGCGCCTGTTTGTGTGTTCGCTAAAAACACGAGAACTACTGAACGGATTTGAATGCGGTTTTTACCATTCGATTGCTTATTTCTTCAGGAAGGTTTAGGTCTATAGGCACGGCTTCATCCGAGTGCAAATAGGATTGATTCCAAGTAGGAGATAGAGCGAGCGAAGCTAGTGAGAAGCGTATTAATAATGTACAAATAATAATGTATTAATAAATCGTAAATACGAGCGAAGCGAGTGAGAAAATTGCGCTTGGAAATAGACCTCTTCACCAATAGTTACGCGCAAGCGCCGTCGCCATGGTTATGATCGCGCCTTTCAAAGATTTCGTACGCTTTTTGTACTCTTTTTGACGCAATGACTAGGTCAGAACCGTTTTTCAATGTTAATTTAGATGAAAATGTTACCGACGGTGCCAAATTAGTGCACAAAACAGTGGAAGAATATACTTGTGCTAAATTTGGACGGTGGTTGAAGTGCCACGGCCAGAAAACTGGTGGAAGTAAACGAAAATTGGTTGAAAGGCTAGAATCCTACCTGTCATAAATTGTTTATCGTAAAAAGTGTATCTTTAAAAGTACTCAAATATTTTTCTAGGGTGTTGTACCACTTCTTTAAATAATATATCTTATTTAATTACTATTTACTGTTTTCAAAATCAATCTCTTGCCATCTGTCAATATGACAAGTCTTTGAAAAACATGGCGGAATTGGGCACATGCGCAGAAAAAAATGTTCGTCGATGAAAAGTATTATCAAAACGTAACCTAGTCACAAATTCAAAAAATAAAAAATGTATGTCAGAAATTAATTCATTATGTTTTTGTATTTTCATAGAACTGTAGAAAGGGAACAGTATTTCAAGTGGTTGAAACGTACCCTCCCCTAGAGATCAATGAATCTTGGTATCGGTGAACTTTTTTCTCCCGGCCTTTGAAAATGAAAATGTATGTGACATAGATACCGTAAATAAGTTACAGAATGCGCCGAGCAACACGCTCTTCTTAGAATTATGAACAATTGAACAAGCTGTTCATTAAATTACTATTATTATTATCATAAATAAAATATCAAATACATATTTATTCCGAAGCATATAAGGAGAATGTTAGATTAGTAATCATGTCACCATTGAGTAATTGTAAGCTCATTCTGCCGCGAAAGTGGTAAGGTTCAGGTTAGAATTCCGACAGTGACTATTGTTGGTAAAATGATTTTTTTCCGATATGTTTGGAATCAATTATATACTTGGCTGCTTTCCAACAAAAATTTTCATTTGCAAATCAGCCGTATAAAAAATCTATTAATTTATCAAATACAAGCGACTTAATTTATAAATGTGGTGGAAATGAAGGGTAAGTGTACCCGTTTCTGTTGTTTCCACCATTTTTGTGTTTGAGAAAAAATACAAACGATACAATTTTTTTTAATAATCAAATTTATCTGAAGGGGGGTTACTAACAAGACTTAAAAAAAAAACTTTACTAAAACATTGTTTTAAGTACGGAATTGTATTTTTATAAATGGCGTATTTTTTATTAATTCGTTTTTTTCATTTTTTGTAAATATAGTTGCCAACCGATTTTTTACAAAAATACAGTATCATTCACATTTTGAATTTATTCTCAACTAGCGGCCCCGTCCGGCTTCGCCCGGGTGCAATACACTACTCACTCGCTTCGCTCATTCGCTTGAATATTATAAATACACTACCCACTCGCCTCGCTCGTTCGCTTTTGTATATAATTTTTAGTTTCAAAAAAATTATAATTATTGTCAAAGAAAGAATATGACAAAAATAAAAAAATATATAAATAAATATCATGTAGAAATTAAAAAAAAGCCAAAAATTCTACGATGCCATCAGTTTCCGAACCCGGGTCCCTGTGCATAGAGTGCTGCGACGTTACCTCTACGCTACGAGTGGAACAGTTATGTACGGTCGTTTTTATGATATAAGTATGTTGCGAATTCTTACGGTCGGGTTACGAATTTAATTAATTAATTATTATTATTTATTAATTATGCTATATAAGTATATAAATCTTCCGTGAAAAAATATCTAACTGATGGTGAAAAATGCATCAAAATCCGTTGCGTGGTTTAGGAAGAGTTAGCGGTTAAACAGACAGACAGACGCGAAAAACTACTTCAATTTATACTATGTAAAAATAATAAAGTGATAATTTAATTGATACTTTCATTAATTCCCGTAGTGAATCCGAGAATTAAGGCGAATAAATAAGAAACCTTTTAATTAACGGCGTAATGAGAAGACTTTGGAAAAAAATTCTTATTCCTATTAAACACTTTTGTTTAATCGTTTTAGGTCGTATTCCGTTATGAATCCTTGCCTCTTTTTTCTGAGTGCATATAAGAAATTTGTACAGTGGCAATAGAACGTTATTATGAAGCGAGCTTTTAGTTTTATGTTTCGCCGTAGGCTACACCGGCGGCGCTGTACGCTGCATTCTTCATCGACTTGCTAACTTTATGGATAAACTTCCGTACAGTTGCAAATACAGAGTTTTCATAAAAGTTGTGACCAATGACCAACACGCAAAACGAACTTTCTGTTGAAAGGACGCCAAAATAAACTTTCTGTTAAAAGGACGCAGACAAGATAATATTTTAAATTAAGTCTCCCGTTTATTATTTTTTTTTAAATATTATATTATTTTATTCAATTAGCTTTACAGCATAGAATACGTCAAATTAATTAATTATAGGGGATGCGCGACATTACGCCGCGCACTACTTGTCGCCTTACCGGGTTTTCCCCCTTATTTTAATCGTGTGCAAAACAAGGTAACAGGTTATTGTAAACGGAAGAGTTTTACCACACGAATCCATAAAAATGCAGTTTTTGTTAAAATATCAGATCTATAAATGTACATATTTTAAATTGATCGTGCTTATAGAAAAAATACGCCGAATCCAATACGAATAAACGAACTTATTTGTCTCTTTCGATTTGGAAGTTATGCAGGGGTTACACAAACCCAGTGACTGGACCCAGTAACTCAATTTTCTCATCCAGTCACTGGGTTCTTGTAAACGCGATGAGTCACTGAGTCACGTAAATAGATAATATTTCAAATTATTTACGTGACATATTTTCCAGCTCCTGGTGCAAGCGATCTGCAAAATGACGACAACGTATACACTCTATAATAGTCCGGCAGAGATTGTCCATTGCTCAAAGCGTTTAAACAATGCTAATCGCATTGTACTAACTTGGGCAACGTGTTGAGGGAAGGCACTAGCTGGGTCCGAAAAATAAGGATTGTCCGTTGGACTGACTTGCGAGCGAGAAGTTAGCGCGCTGGACTGGGTCGCTGCACTCGCATCTTACTGCAGCTCGTGTAAACCTTACATAACAGATGTTTAAAATTAATTAAAAATTGAGTAAATTTTTCTGAACACTTGCGCAGCTTCTGCTGCTCAATGCCGGACTTAAAGACCCAGGGCTCCTAGGCACTTGGCATTTGCCTCCCCCCCATCTCGAAGCCATTTTGGAAGTTAAGCGAATTAAATGCACTAGTACAAAATATATAATTTTTATTCGACTTTAATTAATCAAATCAAAATACAGAAGATCTGTAAGGTAGTTTACGGTATTATTATAATTAACCAAGAAATTATTAGTCCTATCCGTAAATAATATTTTCGATAAAGCTTTTTGATAAGGCAAGACA
Organism: Mongoloraphidia duomilia; assembly: GCA_039654895.1. Lineage (NCBI taxonomy): Eukaryota > Metazoa > Arthropoda > Insecta > Raphidioptera > Raphidiidae > Mongoloraphidia > Mongoloraphidia duomilia. Next base: position 1,237,924 of record CM077517.1, read on the forward strand.
AGCTTTTGAGCTTATATGAATGTTCTGCCACTGGGGCCCCTAGGCTGGCCTTGGACCCCTAGGCCGGGGCCTTGCGGGCCTAGGCTGGCCTTGGGCCCCTAGGCAGGGGCCTTGCGGGCCTAGGCGGAAATCTGGAATGTTTGTGTCTTTGAGGGCAGTATAGCCTAGTGGTTAGCGTGCTTAGTGCCGCAACCTCTGAACTGGACTGCCGTGGGGTCGAATCCTACCTGCGCTCATGGATGTTTTGTGATGTTATTTAGTTTTAAGATAGTTGTTGTTTAGTGTAGTTGAAAGACGCTAATGACCTGAGATGTCGACGCGTCTATAATCTACAATAAATAAAATAAAGTTTGTGTCTTTATTTGAATCAACTTATCTTTCTATATACCTTGAAAAAGCATTCAGTCAATAAACATTAAAAAAATTTACTGATAATAATACGTGTTTACGAAAAATTCATGGAAAGGAAGAAAAGTTGATTGTAATATAAGCCAGTTTAATTGTACGAAAAGTTTTTGGCTGAAAAAGTATAAGATAAATGTTTTCATTAATATACCGTACGTTTTTGGGTCATTTCAAGCACGATTCTTTTGAAAAAGACATTTAATTTTTGCGAGCTTTTTCGTCAATGGATTACCTTTATAACGGTATTCATATTATATTATATTTTAGATTATTTATGCGGCTGTTTTTTAAATAGAAAACATCAATCAAACACAAATGCATTGTATATTAAAACATCGGAATTGACTTCTTAAAAACGCATGACTAACTTTCTTTGGTAACAAGTCAACTCTCAATCGGTGATATATTAATGCAACAGAGTGAGTAAGGCTTAATATGTGAGAGAGAAAGAGTAGCCAGGTCGCTCGTAGCGCTCACGGACTACGTCTGTACTACAGATAGGCTGGCTGATTGGCTGCAGCGGGCTGTGGTGACGTGAGGTGTTACTGTGGCGCCGCTACGGTTGGAAATTCACCTCTTTAACGATTCATTTCAAGTGAACGACGTGATTATGAATCGCACTTAAAAAACACTAATAATAATCAAACCAATTTAAACGATTGCTTTTTTTAATGTAGATGTTAATGAATTACGGTTTATGAATTAAACTTTTTATTATTTAAAAGGTTTCCTTAATTCGTTGTGTTGGATTTTGTAGCTTGTGGAGTTCGAATCGGAATCAATCAGTTAATAATTGAAACAATAATCCTTTGTTTCGAGTTGAAGTTAAATTACAGTTTTTGGTACAATTCTTGTCTATCTTTGTGTAATTCCATCGTATCTTTGTGTAGGCATATCATTGTGTTTAATCTTAAATGAGTTTTTAGGAACTGTCAAATTTTCTAATCTCGCCTCCCGTTTTCAACTGAAGTATGGATTAACAATTTCTGATTGCTTTTAATCGTGTAATACATGTGGATTTGAAATCGTGCTCAGAAATCTAAAAAAAGATAAAAATTTCGATATTAAGAATATTGTAATTTGTTTGATCCAATTTATAACTTAGGACTACATTCTTTTACGTGTGTGAAGAAATAAAATAGGTTAATATCTCAATTTTGTAAACATAAAAAAAGGGTGTGGGTCTCGGGACCCCCGACAGATGTGAAACATCAAAGAAAACGTTATTGAACTCGGTGGTATTCTCTATGTAGTAGTATATATTTTTTCAAAAGCAGCAACTAACTGTTATGCTGACGTAATCCTATATACTGCACTGTAACACACGCGGTTGCGGCATTTGAGCACACCTGAGCCAGAAACGCAACTAAACACAGAGCGAAGTATCTATATTACATACCTAAACGTGTATACATATACTTTTGCTTTACAGTACGTTCGTATGTATACTCTCTCTCTCTCTTCCCGTGCCCGAGCGCGCGGAAGCCGAGAGAGAGAGAGAGAGAGAGAGAGTTCCGCAGTGGTGGGGAGTACAGCAGCGAAGGAGCGGACCATAAATTTCGTTGCATGTTTCACATCAAAAATGGAAATGTTATTCGGAATTATTGAGGGAGACCATGTGGAAAACCTTAGTCAAGGTGGCTAGTACAGGAGTTGCCGTTTGCTGATGAAGTTTGGGAAAATCCTGTCCACCGGGATTTGAAACTGTCACCCGTGGCTAGTTCTCTCACGACCTTTTGTCCACCGGGATTTGAAACTGGCACCCGTGTCTGGTTCTCTTACGACCTTTTGGTGAACAGAACACTGCTATTTTAGAAATTGTTTCGAAACAGTTTGAACGGAATCGATTTAGTCGGCGCGTTGTGTTGTATGTGACGTTTCGTTATTCCGTCGATTCAACAGCGCCGCGGCGACCCCGTTTTGCCGTTCGTCGTCGTATAACACGGACTCGTTAATACATAACGCGTGCAGCCCGATACGTCGTTGTTCGTCGTGCGTTTGTCTCTCGACTGTCGTTTTGTTTGTTGTGTGCTGTGTTGTTGATGTGCTTATGTTTTGATTTTGTTTATTGTCAGTGTTAATATTATGACGATTTGTTTTAAAATATTTAAAAGATGTTTTTGTCAGCTGTGACTTATAATACCCACACGTTTTTTTTTGTCATAAAGAATACAGGTTAACCTCTCAATTTGCTTTGAACGTGGTCGAATATTTTGTGCTGTGTGTGGAAATATGAATTGAAAATTATGTGATTGGATTTTTAGGTTAGAGTGACATGGTTTTTGTTTGTTTTTGTCGAAATTTAATTCGGAATTTAAGATCTGTATTTTTTTTACGTTTTGTCGTTAATTATAATAATAATATTATCAACGAATCTGTTCAAGTATGCAGTGAATAATATAATATTAAGAAATTTGTCTAGTAAATTATTTTTATAGTAACTGTGTTATAAATCGGTCTTATTCGTTGATATTGTAACTTTTTATGTAGGATGAATGACAATACGGTTGCCATTTATTAATCAAATCTGTTCACTTATTACTGTGCTAATTTAGAAGGTATAAAAAACGTAACGACTGTTATTAACAACCATAAAATACGATTCGTAAATCGATCTTTATTTACTTTTTAAATTTATATAAAAAGTGAACAGATACATTCATAAATAATTCTGGAATTATTTTGAATGTCTGTTATATATTTTGAAAGATATTTATTGCCTTCTATAAAAGCACATCAGCGGTGATATCTCAATTTATCATTCTCAATTTAATTTTTATTTTTATGATAAAGTATCGTCTCTTTCTGTCATAAAATAATTTGGTTTAGCGTTATGAAATAGCGTCAACTGGAATAAATAATTTAATTTTAGGATATGTGTCGTATAATAGTAACTAACTAATGATTGCAGTTCTTAAAATATAATTGTTTAAAATGCTTTATTGAAGCGTTCGATTTTCATAGTAAAAATAATTTTATTTTGTTTGATACACAATGTCATGCACTTGATTTGGACCCACAGGAAATTTTGCGGATTTCCTAACTAATAACTTAATCTCTACATAGTATAAATTGAAGTCGCTTTCGCGTCTGTCTGTCTGTCTGTTTAACCGCTAACTCCTCCTAAACCACGCAACGGATTTTGATGCGGTTTTCACCATCAGTTAGATAATTTTTCACGGAAAATTTATATATATAGCATAATTAATAAATAATAATAATTAATAATTAATTAATTAAATTCGTATCCCGACCGTAAAAATTCGCAATATACTTAATCATAAAAAGGACCGTACATAACTGTTCCACTCGTAGCGTAGAGGTAACGCCGCAGCACTCTATGCACTGGGAGACCCGGGTTCGGAAACTGATGGCATCGTAGAATTTTTGGCTTTTTTTTTTAAACTCTACATGATATTTATTTATATATTTTTTATTTTTGTTATATTCTTTCTTTGACAATAATTATAATTTTTTGCGAGTGAGTAATGTAATTATAATATTCAAGCGAACGAGCAAAGCGAGTGAGTAGTGTATTGCACCCGAGCTTTCTTAGCACTCGGGCGAAGCCGGACGGGGCCGCTAGTATTTCATAAACTATTTAATCAGTCGATTAAACTGTTGAATGTAAGCGCATGCTCATAAGAACGCTTGGTAGTTGGCCGACTAAAAATTGGCTGTCAACTCCAGATCTTATTATAGTTTAACCTGTATTCGCGAAAATTTAGAAAATTAATATAAAATAAGAATTTCAACCCAGTTTTTAGAAAACTTATTCGGGATATTTAAAACTATTGCAGTTGCTTCTTGAAGTTGTATCATTAAAAAAGTTAACAAAACACTGTGGTGCAGGAAATTAACATTGCATGGATTATTCTATGGGCCCAAGTCAAGTGCGTGACCCTGTATATTCTATAAATATTAACTAAAATATGATCTGACGAAGATGTCTAGGAATTTGTTATTGTAGGAAACAATTTATTATGTTTTAAGAGACTTATTGAAATAATATTATGTAATATGGTTTTGGAAACCTAACTGTCTATAAAAGTATACTTATATAGAACGAGAGCTAGTGACAATTTTTTGGTGTTATTTATTCAAGGCCTTATTTTTGTGAAGATGTTGAGGGAGGCATATTAAAGTGCTCTGAGTAAGGGATTTTGCTAGATAGCGGTATGGGAGGGATGCAGACCGCCCCCAACATGTAACAAAATGGTCACAATTATTATTGCTTCAAGGCTGAAATTGTTTGTATAGCTTGTCGGTGACCCAATAATGCCATTATAATATTTTCAGAACGAGCATTATATTTCAATTTGCAGAACAAAATGTCGGTATTAACCCCCTCTCTTAGAGGGAAACTTACTCGCCTATGTGCTCTTATCGTTCTGCAAGGGGATTAGTACCGACATTTTGTTCTGCAAATTGAAATATATGCGCTTAAAACAGTCGCCGTAACAACATATTAAAATTTGAACCTTGAACTAATAATATAAATTTCGTCGGATACATGACACGTTTAGGGTGATCTGCCACCCCTTTAATACTGACCAATCGATCTGCAAATATTATAATGGCATTATTGGGTCACCGACAAGCTATACAAACAATTTGAGTCTTGAAGCAATAGTGATTGTGATCATTTTTTTTTGTTACATGTTGGGGGCGGTTTGCATCCCTCTCATATCGCTAGTTAGCAAAATCCCTTACTCAGGGCACTTTAATATGCTTCCCTCAACATCTTCATAAAAATAAGACCTTGAATAAATAACATCATAAAATTGTCACTAGCTCTCGGTCTAGTACCTACTCTTATTTAGAAATCACGTTCACACATTGTTGTATTTAAAAATATTTTATAAAAAAGATATAAATACCTATTTACTTTTTTAGTAAAACAACAAAATGTTGAGAAACGTGGAAGATTTAAAAGTAGTAAAAAACGAATATTTGTCTGCAAACCTGTATCACACAGGAAAAATAACTCTGACCAATTGTTTTATTTTCTATTCTCGCACTATATCAGTAACTTTTTATTATACCCTGTGTATAGGAAAACAAAACTCCCTTAAGACTATTTACTGTCACCCACACATGTTTTCGCTCATATATTATTCTAAACAGTGTCCTTAATGCGTGGTTAAGAACATTAAGGACACTCAATACGTTTTGCATCATTCTCTTCAACTCAGTTTCGTATTACATTTATCAATGTCATTGGGGAAAATAGGCGACTTTGTGCGAACGCATAAAAACGACTGATTTGTCCCATTAAATTGTAACATTGATAAAACATTGTTCTATTTGTCATTCTAAGCAATTTTTTTCTATATTGCCTGCAGCCAGTAGCTGATGACCGCACAAGCGAAATAAGCACACTCTTATGCTCGGTTGCAGAAAGCATTGTCAGAAAATCTGTTTTGACAATGACCTTAGATTCTTCATAAGAAAAGTATTGTAGAAATTCAAATTGATCTTGGTCGAAAAATAATTGATCGATTGAAACGATAACTGTGTGTACATCTATTTAACATAGTTTTTTTGGTGTGCCGTTAGTTGATCCCAGCAATTTGATACCACGACATTTGATCCCACGACAACTGATCCCAACGACAATTGATCCCACGACATTTGATCCCAAAAAATTGTCTATAAACTAACAGTGCCTGATAAGTAATAAAGTTATTAAATGTCGTTGGGATCAATTGTCGTGGTATCAAATTGCTGGGATCAAATGTCATGGAACCAGTTTTTTTGTACAATTTAACTTGAAACGCGATGTTTTCCTATTAGTCCAAGCGGCAGGTAATAAATGAAGGGGGTTATCTGGAAAGTATTCCGAAGTTAGTGATATTTTGGTGTGTTGTTTGCGGATACTCTGTGGAGTAGAATCTGAATTTTCGACCTCGAGGACCCTGTGCTAACGTGGGGGGAGTCGAAAAACCACGACATTTTACTACCTTTTTTGCTTTTTTCGAAATCTCTCAGAAACGGTCGATTTAAGCAATTTTTTCATTATGTAATGTTTTAAAGAGGATTACATTTCCTACAATTTTCATTCCCACAACTTTTCTGTGGTACTAATGGTAAGCGCGCTGCAGCTTCTTGAAAATCACCCGTTCGGCTTTTTGTAACCTTGGTAACCAATGTGTAACATGTGTATTTTCAATTTAAGGTTCGATGAAGAACAAAATAAATAAAACTTAAAAAGATCAGTTTTTTTGTTACATGTTGGGGGCGGTCTGCATGCCTCCCATACCGCTATCTAGCAAAATCCCTTACTTAGGCAACTTTAATATGCCTCCCTCAACATCTCAAAAATAATGCCTTTAATAAATAACACCAAAAAATTGTCACTACCTCTCGGTCTATATGTTTGAACTCATTCCACTACAACTTATCAAAATACTATGACTATAATTCATAAGAATATTGAGCTGATTTGATGTGTAGATAAAAGAAATATTAATGATGTCTGCGAGACTTTGGTGCTTTGCCCTCTAAAGTTCCGTTGACTTATAGTCCAAGCTCTGACCGTACAACAGTCTAGTAGACAACACTACTAAAATGTTATTATTGAATTTAACAATTAATTTTTTTTCATCATTTTTTGTTGTCAGTAATATCTTGAATACATCTCAACACTACTTAATGTTTATGTAAGTATCAATTATTTACAATATTGTCAGCGTCTGCCTTGCAATTTTTTTTGCATACCTGCCAGACCTCTTCAAATGGACAAAATGTTCAATGTGAGGTCTGTCAGGTATGAAAAAAAAATTTGCAAGGCAATCGATGGATTTTAAATGCTCAACAGCGTCTAGCAAGGCAGTCGCGATGTTATTTGCAAAAAATTGAAACTTTTCTATAATCTGTATAAATTTCATCAAGTACCTAGTGCTGAGCCGTATATTCGAGATAAGTGGGTACTTAAAAAAATTGGTCTAGTTTGCTCCCCGATTTGACGTTTTGCATTATATTATCTGTTAAAATTCAATAAAAAAAATTTAGTAGTGTTGTCCAGTAGATTTTTGTACGGTCAGAGCATAGACTATTACGTTGATCGAATTATAGTCGACTGTATATACAGGGTGTCAGGAAAAGAAGTGCAATGTATGGTACTGCGTGATAGAGCTCAAAATAAGAAAACAAATCTTTATAAACATGGGTCCAAATCTCAAACATGTATGCAAAAATGATATGGGTAACTTAAAGAAAGTCTTCAATAAAAAAAATAATTTGAAATTTGGAGCAATGTTTATAGAGATTTTTTTAAATGTTGAGTTCCTCTATCGCGCAGTACTATGCATTGCACTTTTTTCTGACAACCTGTATAGTATCTATCGAATATTTTATGTATACATAAACAGGTAAGCTGCACATAGGGAAACTAGCATTGGGAAAAAATGAACGGATCAGAGTGAGCCATGATTCATAATGTACGTATTTATATAGGGTTGCTATGGTTATTTTAGTGTTTTTATTTTAGTTTCAATTATTTTTATTTTATTTGACATTTAAACAACTATTAAAATAAAAATAATTGAAACTGAAATAAAACACTAAAAAAACCATAGCAACTCTATATACGAGTAAATACGTACATTATGAGCCCTGGCTCACTCTGATCCATTCATTTTTTCCCAATGCTAATTTCCCTATGTGCACCTTACCTGTTTACATACTGTATATAGATACATGTATTTGTTATGCGGTTGAAATGTTATTTTGTCGTGTTTTGGTTTAAAATGCATGTCATATACATTTTCCATACAATTGACATACGCGTTGAGGTTTACGTAAAACTAAATTTCCCATTGTTGAAAAGTCCACGTAGAATTTATTTAATTTCCGATACGAGGTTTGTAATTTCAGGTATTAATTTTTATTGTTAAATGAATTCGGTGTTTGAAATTATGATGACATGGAGGTTAAATTGATACTGGGGTTTTTGAAGTGAAAACTTCCTTAGGCGCGCTTTGCCTGGGCTGTTAACAACAGTGATGTGAAACGCACCCGACGGTGACAAACACGAACACGTATTTGCAATATGCTGGTAATAGTGTGTAGTTCATAAGTGTGCTAATAGATGACACTAAGAACTTAATACGAGTAAAAAGTAATTTGTAGTTCACAAGTGCGCTAGCAGATGACACTAAAACTTAATATTATCGTTAAGGTATTATATTCATTATATTTAATTGTAAAGGCCGAGTTTAATATATTTGTGATTAAAAAATTATATATATATTTTAAAATTAGAAAATCTGAAGTTTTCACTTCTGTCGTGTGGTCATAAGCACACACCCATTTTGAAATTAAGAATTGGAATCGAACAGACGATTTTATTATCGAAAATATATTTCATTTTAAAATAGGCGTCCGGCACGTTCTTCAACTTTTTTAACAATTGCTTTCAAATGTAATAAAAGTCTTGAACTGACCTTTCTGTTTTTAAAAATAAAGGTTATTTTTGACGTACAATTTTTAGTTTTTTTTTATTATGGTGTGAGAGAAGAACGGGAATGATCATTTAATTCCGTCGAGATTAAATACAATATACTATGTTCGAGCCTGTGCTCACACATTTTATCACGCGACACCTGTGGCCAGGATTACTAGTACCTAGTGTCAGTTCATATATTTGATTTAGTACTATGTTTAGGAATAACCGAAAATTAAATTGGTGGCCAGGTTTTTTTTTTATATTTTCACTAGTTCTCATATTGGAAACTGGGGACCTGTATTAAGCCGGCTCCAAACAGCATAGCCGACGTGTGCCAACGTTGGGCATGATTTGGCATGACGTGATATCATATGTGCAGTATCTGCACGACAAAATTCTGTTCGGCCAACGTTGGCTAAGCCTATAGTACATATACCTAACGTATAGCGATTATACACTAACATAAAAAAATGGATAGCGAAGATGACGCAATTATTGCAAGTGCTTCAGCCGTATTACATGTTTCATGCAACTCATAAATCACAATAGTATAAAAGTTTAGCGATTATACACTAACATTAAACTAAATGGATAGCGAAGATGACGCAATTATTGCAAGTGCTTCAGCGGTAATACATGTTTCATGCAACTCATAAATCACAATAATAAAAACGTTTAGCGATTATACACTAACATTAAACAAAATGGATAGCGAAGATGACGCAATTATTGCAAGTGCATCAACGGTAATACATGTTTCATGCAACTCACAAATCACAATAATATCATGCAACTCACAAATCACAATAATATCATGCAATTCACAAATCACAATAATAAAAACGTTTAGCGATTATACACAGGGCCGTAGCTAGAGCTGAATTCAAGATAGGGCACTGAAAGTTTAAAGTAGGGCTGAAGCAAAAGACTACAATTTTTTAATTGGATTGCCCACCTCATCTGGTGATATCAAATTACAAAAGCAAGAAAACGGTAAATGACAATTTATTCAAAAAAAAAAAAAATATACAGAACTTGCCATGTTATCAAATTTCCGAAGAACTTCATTTAATCCAACGAATTTAATCTTGTTTTTCCAAATGCCAGATAGATCAAGTCTGTCATTCTGTCGTGACAGTCTTTGCGGCTTCTTTATAATTCCTTAAAGTAGGGCACTGGATGTTTTAAGGTAGGGCGTTGCCCCTTAATGCCCCCCTCCCCTAGCTACGGCCCTGATTATACATTAACATTAAACAAAATGGATAGCTAAGATGACGGAATTTTTGCAAGTGCTTTAGCGGTAATACATTTAATGGAAAAATCACGGCAAGATGCGTCAAGACTAGTAAAATAAAAATGCTTCGTATTGCAGCGATAACTGTGGTGTGCTCTGGCTTTACTAGTACGTATGTCAGCCACTTGCAAATTCCACGAAGATGATTTATTCGACACTCTGAGGTTGTTATGTGCTCACTTTTTGTATTATTCCAGTAAAAAATGCATATAAATCATATAGTTTTTTTACTTTACGTGTAGAGAAGTGTGGGGGAAGTATTCCTAGTCATATTATTGATATTTCATGCTGTTTTAATGCGTTGTTTATTATTCAAGAAATATTGTCATGCAAGCATGAAATTTCACTGTAATTTCCTTTTGTGTAGTTGAAACATAGAGATTGAAGGCACGGCTTATTATATTTTTAATATTATGCCCAACGTACTGTTGTGGCTTTTTGCGACAACATTAATGCTCTATCCCAGGGGTCGGCAACCTTTTGAGACGGAAGAGCCAAAAGTTACAATTTACAAAATTTCCCAGTTTTTAAAGAGCCACTAACATTTTTATTTCAATATTATGGTATTTGATTAGGATTATAACTAAACAAACAGAACAGTGTTGCCACATTTAAAAAATGTCAGCTGTCCGTATACTCTCTACTCCACCTATTATCACTGTTCTCTGTTGAGTGTTTTTATCCTAGAAATTAACAAAATTTAAAAAAAATACCCATAACGTGAAGTGTGCGTCTGTTTTGCATTAACCAATTTCTCGCGGATCCGTTTTTGCTACATTAATAATTAAACCGTTTTCTAGCAAAACCGCTGTCTAGCAAAATCACTTACACAGGGCACTTTAATATGCCTCCCTCACCATCTTCACAAAAATAAGGCCTTGAATAAATTACACCAAAAAATTGTCACTAGCTCTGAGTATTGAGCAGTGGCGGCTCGTGTTCCTTTAGGTCAGGAGGTCAATTTTATACCAAAAAAAAAAAACAAAAAAACAAAACAAAATATAAAGTACCTAATATCAAAAAAGCGTAGTGAGTACTTACATTAATTAAAGTGATTTATATTTTAGATGAATTCGTCTATCCTTGCTGTTGGCAAAATGATCGATTACAAGTTCATTAAAGTTTTTAATATCTTTGATAAACGACTTTTCAATGCTTAAAATAGAAGTACCTTTAAATACAATACTTTGGTCCAAATGAGCTGTAAAAATGGAATCTAACTCGGAAACAAAATTTATCAGCCCCCGAAATATGCCGGATGACTCGGTTTCGTCGTGTCCTCGTAGAGCTAACTCGAAGGCGCCGCAAAACTTTATGCAGTCGATTATTTTATTTAAGACATATCTGTTTTTATTCACATTTTCATTATATTCTTTAATTTTATTTCGGTAAGCACTGCTCAACTGTAACTGAATGTCAACACAACCGAGCGTACCATAACCAATAGCACTATTCATATGATCTGCGGATGAAGCATGCTTCTTTACTTTTTCTTTTAAATGTTTTAAGTCTATTAGACCGTTCTTGCACCATAGCGAGTCATTTGAATTTGAAAAAAGTAAACAAATGAAACAATAAAATGAATTGGTCACTTCACACCCACAAATCCATTCAGATATATCGTACATTGAATCTTTGTTTTTGTCCTTACTGGTTTGTATTATTTTAAGTGATGGTCGTGGGCGACCATATTTTTTAAACTCTAAACGTTTATCATAATTTAAACCATTATTAATTTTCAGATTTTTAATAGTTTGCACAACAAACATTTTTACATTAGTTAATAATAAATTTCTAATTGTTTAACCGTTAACAATAATAATATAATATGAACGTGCCAGGAATTTGTAGAGTGGGTAAAAAATATTAACCATTCATACGTCACAGCGTCTGACGACATACGGCTGTTGACCGAAACGATGATGTACGATGAACAGATCATAGCTGTGTACGTCGTGTAGCGTAGCGTCCGATTAGTTCCGATTCGATAGCCATATCTCTGTACATGAGGGCAAATTTTTATTTGACCCACAGCGTGATTCTTTATTTTGATACAGAATTGTATTTGATACAGAACTTAAGAATTAGGTATACTATTACTTATTAGTATTCTGCATTTGTTGAAACAGAATATTTATTTGGTTTTAAGTTTTTAATATTTTTTAAAATTTTATTTTCTAAATTCTAAATGTTTTTTTTCTTTTTTTCATTTTACATTTCCAGGGAGGTCATTGACCAATTGACCTAATGGAGGAGCCGCCACTGGTATTGAGTATTGAGACAATTTTGTCTGAAATTTCTTTTAAATTCAATTAGTTTTAACATAGCCAAAACTGATTTAAAAAAAAAAGTTTTCGTTGGGAAGCAGCCAATTATATAATTGTTTCGAAACATATTGGAAAAAATTATTTTACCAACCATGGTCACAGTCAGGATTCTAACCTGAACCTTTCCACTTACGCGGCGGAATGAGCTTGTAGTGAAAATCTATTGATTCTGAAGCATATAAGGAGAATATTTAATTAGCAGTCATGTCACGGTTGAGTATTGTAAGCTCATTCCGCCACGAAAGTGGAAAGGTTCAGGTTAGAATCCTGACTGTGACCATGGTTGGTAAAATGATTTTTTCCAATCTGTTTCGAAACAATTATATAATTGGCTGCTTCCCAACGAAAAAAAATTTTCAATTGCATTTCAGCCGTATAAAACTATTATTTAACTGATTTTAAAATTAATCTCTTTTGAGAATCAGACACGGTAAAAGTTAATCACCACTCACCAGGCCGGTGCTGCCACCACAGTAAATTAGTGTGTATAGGCACTTTTGTGTTGGCAGTATTGAGGCGTATTTCAAACGGGTGACACTAAGTATATGGGCACACTATTCGTTTAATTGTACTCGATGCAAACCTTAGACTAAAGCCGTATTTCATTGAATGTGAGAATAAAATCAAAGGACACTTTGTAATAATTATTAATTAATTCAACAATGAATTTTTAATCTACAAGGCATCTACTAGGTAGTGAATAATATTTCTTAACATATCAGTCAGCATATTATCCCATCATGATTGTTAAACGTCAAACGATTGTTATAAGATATATAAGGAAAAAATCAGAAGCCACTGTCGGAACTTGAACCCGAAATTCCCAGTTTCCGGCTGGTTGAGTGGCCACTTACTCACACAGTGCCCCGAAAGTGAAATCTGTTCCTTCCCCGTATATACCTATTTGTATTCTATTATTCTATATAAGGTGTTTAAAAATGATACCGACAAACTTCGTGAGGTGATTCCTTCGTTCATTTTAAGAAAGAAAGTTCCTTTGGACGGGGGTCCGAAAACACTTTGTTATGAAGTTGCAGCCTTCTGAAAATTTGAATTTTTCAAAAATACAAATTTTTAGATTGTAATTTTACACCTTAGCTCAATTCCAGTTTTTTGTTAGATACGATCTTGTGCAAGACGGACGTCGATGTGTGACACAAATCTTATTCAACGTATACCTTTAATATAATATTGAATCGTAAAAATCTCTTAGGCAGTCTACCTGTTAATAGTCTGTGGTCGACGCAAAGCGATTGTGGCGAGCTTTATAAAAGCGTCCGTAATGTCGTTATCATGGCTTGTTGGCGATTACGAGCGCTTTTTTGTGACTTTGTAAATTGTGACTAAATGGGGCACGTTAATAAATAAAGCGTTTTTTATTGTTATCAAGCTTTAATTGATTCTATTTTGATGATTTGTTTTCAGTAAATACGCCGTGATGAAAATTCAGAATGAAGTATTTTTATTATTTTTAAGTTACCAATTTCATTTTAAAAATGAATTCCGATTGAAATGTTTATTTAGAACTTATTCAAGGTACTTAATTGAATATTTAGCAAAATTTTGAATTTTTAAAACGTAAAGTCGTTTAACAATAACCCCGATTTCGTGATTTTTTTCTAACTGCGTTGAAATTATCATTCAAGTATTTTTTTTACTTATGATTTAAAACCAAAACTATGTTGTTTTTTCAAATTTGCTAACTTAACACACATATTTTTATAGTGAACTTTTAAAATAACTTTATTTAGATAATTTATGGAATAATTTGAAGCCTTTAATTAAATTCGTCGTAACTCAAGTGTAAATTTGCTTTTCAATTAGTACTGAAATATTATTTTTAACTTATTTCTGTAATTAAACAGTAATTTGAATTTAAATTTTCTAATTTATGAAGATATTATTTCTCCAATATTGAAATTTAATAATTTATCTCGACGATGTTTTTCTTAGACAAAATTTATGGTAATTATATACTGTATAGTAAGTTTTCATTATATTTGCTAACTGCTAAAGGAATTATTTAGAAAGGATTTTTTTTAAGTCGACGTAATATATTTTATCTAGATTTATTGAAAAAGATAACAATCGATCGGCGTAAAAACACTACACAAAATGCAACGCTAACTCCCGGGCTAATATGGTTATGTCAGGATTTTCATTTATTTTGCCATTATCGAATAATGAATAACGTTTAACGCTTCTATATCCTTTTGTAACGGTTTTTGAATGTATCTACCACCTGCTTATTGTTTTCCCTATTTTCATACACTCTTTTCACAAGCTGTATAACTTAAATCATTAAATGATGCCCGTATGCGATTAACATAGCCATAAAAAAACGTATGTTTTGAACCAGTTGCGGCTCGCCAAAATGGGCAGAAAAACAATCGCCTACCGTATGAATTTCAGCAACAACATCTTTACATTGTCATTATCTAACGACGCTAATGACCTCTGTTGTCGAGCGTCTATAATCTACAATTCATTCAGTCAGTATCTAACTAATAGATTAGGAAAGGAAGGCGTGGCGGAGTCGCAACTGTCTCCTTCTAACTAGAATCTACGTTAAACGTACGTTCACCCATTGACACGACACAACTGTCAAATTTCATTAATTCTACTAACATAACCTCGTTTTTTTAAACACGTCGCGTCGTCGTTAATAATTAAAGCAATTTGTTATGGGATGGTGTCTTACACTTGACTGCAGTTATAATACATATATTGAAAATTATCACTGCAAAAAGTTTAAATTTCCGACTGAGGAAAAAGATAAAATAATATCTAGATATCCAATACCTAATTGATGAAAACATTTTTTTTATACTTTTTGCTTGCCCTCCCTTGGAAAACTGGTGAAAGTAAACGAAAATTGGTTGAAAAGTTAGAATCCTACCTATCATAAATTGTTTATCGTAAAAAGTTTATCTTTAAAAGTACTTAAATATTTTTCAAGGATGTTGTACCACTTCTTTAAATAGTATAACTTATTTAATTACTATTTACCTACTTTTTTCAAAATCATTCACTAGCCATCTGTCAATATAGCAAGTTTTTGAAAAACATTGCGGAAATGGGCACATGCGCAGAAAAAAATATTCGTCGATGAAAAGGTCTATTAGAGCGTCATGATTGTCATTTGTTTTAATGTACGAACAAAACAATGCATTCCATAATTTAAATACATAATTTTATATTGCGAAGCACGAGTGCATTGAACGTGAATGAAATGTTTAATAGTAATATTTCTTTATAGTGTATTATTATACTGTTATCTCTTTTTATGGTTTGTTTAATTCACTGCACTAATGCGCTTTATTACTGCTTATATTCTTTGCATCAAGCGTGCGCCTTTGTTTATTTCATAAGTTATTTGTAATTTTGAACATTTATTATTTTAAAGTGAGCAAATTTTATATTGAAAACTTACACACATTTTGTTTTAATCTCAAACATTCAGAATGGAAACGTTTTGTTGGTAGGTGTTTGAAAAAGTTGTGTTCTGTTTTAAGGCGTTCGCGTTGTTTGATTGTGAATTGAATTCATTTAAGAGTATGTGAAAAACAGTTTTCAACAGTTTCAAACAAAAGCGTTTTGTTTGACAACGTTTTTGTCTGATCAAATGGGCCTAAGCTAAAAGTTATTTTTCTCATTTTAGTTTTTAAAAAATATTTCAACACCCAAACAAAGCTGTTATTATTTTTAGAAATGTCATATAAGGTTTACAAACGCTTTGACATTTCAAGGAAAGACTTTTTTCGTTATAGTTTAAAGATGAGCTAAAAATCCATTGCCTTCCAGTTTATTAAAATTAATGGTGTTATTAAATCTTTTCACAGCTAAACCTATTTTTACTTTTTACTTTTTATTTTTAAATTTTATCGCTGTAATTTACAAAAAAAAATGTCACTGACTTATATTATAAGAATTATTTAGCGTCTTGAATTTTTGATAAACAATCGAAAAGTCGTTTTTTTAATTTTGGAACTGGAAGTCCATAGGCATAAATTTTAACATTGGAAATGTTTATGTTCGTATATGGGGGCAGAGCTACGAGTTTTCGTTCAAGGCCAAAAGACAACGGTGTCGCGATCAAGTGAGGAGCAATCATGCAAAATTGAACAAGTGCAATTTTTTCGAAATGTGTTTTATATCATGTCTAGTTAATTAACAGGTATTTGCAACGATCTGCGGTGTTATTTTTGAGCAAATGTTAATAAATACTGTAGAAAAATCCATTTAAAAGTTAAGTAATCAAGCAAAAGTGAACGCGTATATAACAGAAGAATAATAGGGTTATTCCTGACAAAACTAAACAGTGCATTGATAAACATTGTGTGTATAATAAACAGTTAATTATGTTTCATATATGCTGTTATCATTTCCAATGTCCTCAATGGTTGCAAGGATTGCGAAATCTGTGAATTTTTATTACTACCTAAAACGGTGATCGATAGAATATATTTATTATAATCGAAACTAACTGTCGGTACGGTTTTTATCGACGCGATAATTTCATATTAAATATTAAGGAACATGGTCGATAAAGCTGACTAAAATGGCCGATAATTTTGAATATAATACCTACAGTTCAGAAAGTAGGTCGGTAAAAATTACCCCACAGAGTATTGACCCATCGAGAGCGTTTTATGGGTGTAATAAGCTATAACAATACTAATAAAAAAAATGGAACTTGACCTCTGTCTGTAATTTCTATTTCTTGCGAAGTTTTCGGGTATTTTTGGAGTTTACTCCTTAAGAATCGATTTTCATATAAGGCGCCCGGTATGGAAATTTTATGAGGAGTAAAATTTACACAAGCGTTAACTAAGAAGCGTTACGTTTTTCTGCGCAACCTACCTTGCGCACCTTTCAATGTATGTGTATACTTGTAACAGCCGTATACGCATGTAAGTATGCATGTTTGCCTACTTTAAAGTGTCCCTGAGGCATTATTTAATTCAAAATTGTTTTTATAATCGACATGATTTTTTCGCATAGTATTTTTATATCTTTAATCTAACGCTATTATGTTCTTTGGAATTTTTAAAATAAAGAATTATTATTATTATTAAGGAGTGAACTCCAGTCGAGCGTCGGAGCTGACACACACTTTTTTTTTTGTATAATATTTAGATGGGACAACCCGTAGGTTTTTTGTGTAGGTATTTTTTAACCCTATAGACTTGGTATCCTTTTTTGGGAGGGGGAGTTAAGATCGTATTTTTAAACAAATTACGGATTTAAATAAATAGGTCCGCATTTTTTTCTAAACAGGATTCCTGGCTACTTGAACTATAATATCAACAAAGGAACTGCTTATCCTTAATCTACTCAATATTGCTTGGCACATCGGCGTCTCCGCTGTGCCAAATTCTCGATCAGTCACGAAAGTCTGTCTATATGGAAATTGTGTAACAACAGCCGATGGATATTGCCTTTGAAATAAAGGTTATCCTGTTCCCGTATTGCCACGGGACACAATTCAAACAACTTGATCACTTTTCGACTTTACTTTGACAGTTTAACACATATATTATTCATTCAATAATTCGATTTCATTGGCGAACGATGAGTTTTTAAAATATTCATAGCTGAAAAACCTTTTGTAGAAAAGGTGCAGGATTACGATATAACAGTTTTTGATGAGTCCGCGCTACAAATAAGTACAGATTATAACAGGGTGTCCACAGGTCGGGGAATTCTGGAAAGTCAGGGAATGTCAGGAAATTTTTTTTGGGTCAGGGAAAGTCATGGAAAGTCAGGGAATTTGAAAAGTGGTCAGGGAAAAATTTCAACAAAGCAGACTTTTAAAACACTTTTGTAATTTTTGATTCTGAAAGTTGCATAAACAATGAGTTTGTGTCGTATAATAATTGTACCTTTTTTAAATTTAAAAATATACCTTTATGTGTTTGTGTACAATAGACATATGAAATAAGGATAAATTTTCAAAAAAGTCAGGGAAAAAAATCAGATTCGGTCAGGGAAAGTCAGGGAATTTGGTCTTGAGAAAAAAGTGGACACCATGTATAATAATAATTCTATCATGGTAGTTTATTAGTTACGACCCATGCTTTTAATTTATTGTAACAAAACTGTTTTCTTACGTGGGTGGAATAAATTATTTATTTACAATAATTAAAAATGTAACAAAAATAGATAACAACAAGCCGTGAGGTGGGTCGTTTGTTAGGACTAAAGTGCGACCCTTGAGGTCCACACGACGAACTTCCCAGTTTGATAAATATTTAATAATAATAATTAAATTAGATATTACACAGAAAAGTAATCATTTTAATCATTAAAACAAAATTATTATTTATTTTTAACAATAATTAAAAAAAAAAAAAAAAAAAACGGCTGAACCGATTTTTATAAAATTTATGTCGGATCAAAATGACGTTAACACGCCTCGATTGACACCCTTACGAAGTCGATATAATTTTTTATTCGCGAGATATTGTATAAAATCTACTTTTTTGGAGGTTATTTGGTTAAGAAAAAAGAACGGCTGAACCGATTTTGAAAAAATTTCTTTCAGATCATATTTACGTTAATACGCGTCGATTGGCACTTCAACGTAGTCGATATCATTTTTCATTCTCGAGATTTCGTCTTAGAAAGAATGAATGAATGAATTGTGAATTATAGACGCTCGACAACAGAGGTCATTAGCGTCTGTGTCTTAGAAAGAAATGGACACATACGTACGTACGTACGTACACACACATACACACACAGACATCTTTCTAAAAGTAGTGTAAAAATAGTGTAGTGACCTTGAAATATAAAAATTTTTTTTCCTTTTTGATTTCGATTTTCGGACCCATTACAATAACTTCCAATGGGAAGTTAATAAAATGTAACAATTATATCTCAATTCTAACAGTCAACACTGTTTATATAATAATAACACGAACAGTAATTCTTAAACGAACTGAAGCACTTTAATCACACTGAACAATTTATATGCTGTATTTATTTCAAATCGACACTGTCACACGACTCCCGTTGTCCGCTCTCCGGTGACTGCTCCTGCTTATATAGAGCTAGCAGCTTGACCCCCCCCCCACGCTCGGGCGCTTTCCAGAACATTCTGATGGTTATCCGTGTCTTCGATATTATGGCACGCCTCACCATTGTTACTTGTTCTCGATGCTTCTATTGTCGCCAGCGGCGTATCATCTGGAGTTTTGCTACATTATGAACCTAAATTGTAAAATACAATTATTTTTCCTTTTTAGTGCATTTCAATAAAGGCTTGTTTTTCAAACGTTTTTTTATGGGGTATGACAAAAAAATATTCTCATATTATTACAATAATCATTACTTTTTAAGCGCGCGATTTCAGCATAGTGATAAGTGATATGTTTTGCTTGTAACATATATACGTCGTAACCAGCAATCAGCTCTAATGAATTTTTTAACACACATACATACAAACAGAACTGTTAGAATTTGCCAACTAATTATTGCATGTATTTTGAACAAAACTAGGACTGTTCCTTTTGTAGATAGCAGGCTATTCACCTGTGTTTCATAGACAATAGGTGCTGGCGTAGACTTATAACAGCGGAGTGGAAGTTTCTATTTCCTTCCCCCCCCCTTCACTTTGCATTGCCATTCGCCTGTGCGGCACCCTGAACTCCGTAGGCTCCGTGTTCTTTGCAACAATGAAAAAGGCCTGCAGTGTTAACGTGAATCGATTCTGTTTAATTGAAATTATAGAGTATTTGATATGTGCTGCTCGACTGAACATTCGTACGATATTAGTTATGTAGACGATATAATTCAAATGATTCTATCAAATTAAACCTGTGCATAGGGCATTCTGTGTGTAAGACAGAGATCGATACATAAAGCAATAAGTAAGAATGAGATAAATGATCGCTAATAGCGTGGTTACTGTAAATAAATAACATTTATACAACCTAATAGCGTCATCTTTGTTTTTTCGCTCCTTCTATGCTGTAAAAATGTAAATTTTTGATCAGTTCAATTTACAGTAACCACGTAACATCCTATTAGCGATCATTTATCTCATTCTTACTTATTGCTTTATGTATCATTCTCTGTCTTACACACAGAATGCCCTATGCACAGGTTTAATTTGATACAATCTGTATAGTTATGTAGACGTTCAAATATAGTTATGAACAGAAACGTCGCTGCTTTTCGATGAGTACTGATCCGGTCGACTACCATGATTATGTTTTTAACAATAATTGCACTAGGATGTTTCGCTTCGTTCAACGTGATTATTTTTTGACAAGAAAAGCTTTTTCTGCTGACGTTTGCTGAAATCACGGAATGTATATTATCTTTTTGTGGCTCATTGACTTGACCATTACAGAGTCTCAAACATAGATATTACTCCGAGTGGGTATATATTATGACAGCAGTGGCGTCACTTAATTGTTTTAATTATTTAAAGAAGGTCACTTTGTGTTGCATTTCTTAACATCCATTTGCATTTTAAACATTTTTCATTATCTAAAAATAGAGAAAAACTTATTTATTATCAATGTAACATTTTTTTGAACTTAATTTTTGAAAGATGGTTTTTCTGCGAGAAGTAAAAATAACTGTTTTTAAAAAGATTGAAACATTCTGAGAAAATAAAAATTGACTTACAAAAATTATGTAATGCCTGTATATAAGTCCAGTTCAATAAATCTTGCTTTATCTAGATCAAGACTCTTGCCAAAACTGTAGACAATTTTCAAGAGTCTAGATAAACTAAGTAGTAGTAGGTAAAGTAAACCACTCGGTTAATCTAGACTCTTGAAAATAATCTAGAGTCTTGATATTAGACAAGACAAGAGTTTTTTAATCTAGACTTAGACTTAGTGAAGTCTTGATATTTCAAGACAAAACTTATGTGAAGTCTTGTCTTGATATTTCATGACAAGACAAGACTTTGAAAGACGGCAACACTAGCTCCTATGGCGCATTTTCGAAAGTGCAGGGAACAAGATAGAACCCTTGGGCATTGATACAGCTGCTTGTGAAATCTACTGTACAAGCTAACATTTGAATTTTTAACGTGTGTTCAATGAACCCACATTTTCGATACATTTGTCGTCCGTTTCGCCACTGTGGTATTGTTATCGTTCATGCCCACATACGGAGGCATTGTACGTGCGTGCTAGAGCGAGAAAAAAGAGACAAGGAAAGACTTAAATGCAATTCATGAATTAGTTGTGAGTGTCCCGCTGTGTGCCTCAGCGATAATATCGCTAGACGCCCTGAACGATGTCTCGTTGTTGGTTAATGGTTTTGGTTGTTCTTTAACAAACTACGTACAACAAAATAAACTTGTAGTGTTGTGTCGTTAAGTTTGCAGTGCTGAACTTCGCTACTTAAGAAGAACTTAACAGGATTATATCTTGTTGCGTTGTGGTTTGCGGTTGACTCGATTTATTTTTGCTGTGCGCGTTACGTTAACATTATTGTGAATCATTTATCTGTGCCCATAAAACAAAGTTGTTTGACTATAGTGCTTCGTCGTCGCTAAGACGAGACACAGTCTAAGCAGATATCGGTCTTAATCTCGAAAATCGACTAGTAAGAGGCAAGTTGCCTTATCGCTCCACGTTAAATCTAAGCAAAACTGCATATTTGGCCAAGTGCTGTAATTTGCCATTTCACGTTCGTGTATGATATACCTGCGTATAAGTTTTTAATTTGCTTGTAGTACCAAGGTTACAAAAAGCCGAGCGGGTGATTTTCAAGAAGCTGCAGCGCGCTTACAATTAGTACCACAGAAAAGTTGTGGGAATGAAAATTATAGGAAATGTAATCCTCTTTAAAACATTACATAATGAAAGAATTTCTTAAGTCGACCGTTTCGGAGAGATTTCGAAAAAAGCAAAAAAGGTGGTAAAATTTCGTGGTTTTTCGGCTCCCCCCACGTTAGCACAGGGTCCTCGAGGTCGAAAACTCATATTCTACTTCACAGAGTACCCATAAACAACATACCAAAATATCATTAACTTCGGAATACTTTCCAGGTAAAAAGTACCTGACTGTTGGACTACATGGAATATCAATATTTATTCGTTCTTAGATAAATGCCAATCAGTGTGTGGCTATATCAATACTTTCTTTGAAAACATAGATCGGTCTGACCATGTTTGTTTTCAAAATAAGTATAGAAATTGTTTGATTTGTTGATTTATTTAATACCGAAGGAATTTATTTTATCATCGAATTGTGCTCGACATTACTAAGACGTAGTTGAGTGCAATAAAAACATTGCTAATAGTGATATAACATAACTTGTTTAAGGTCTGTTTATACATTAACTGGACAGAAACAGTGCCATATCACTTCTAATCGTTACATTCCGTGCATGGAATGTAACGATGTTTTAAACTTTGACAATCTTTCACAATGCGCGTAGTGAGTTTAGTACGGCTGAGGATATTATAGGGTTTTTTGAAAGTTTTTTGCAGCTAATTTATTTATATTGAAAGAGTTTTATTTATACTAAACGTTTCGCCTTTTTAGTCATCAGTAATATTCTGAAATGTTATACATATATACATTAAAATGAACAAGTTATAATACAGTATTTGAAAATAAAGATAAATGAATGTATTAGATTCAAAATACTTACATTTTATAGTGAAATTATGATTTATGAACATTATTTGAACGATGTTGTTATTCGCATGGATTTTAGACAACTGTTTCTATTTTTAAAATTAAAGAAAGTTATGGAAGCTATTGTATTGTTGTATTAGTATGCAAGTGTGTATACTTGTATTCAGGAGTACCAATTGTATAGATAAAATCTATACAATTGGTACTCCTGAATACAAGTATACACACTTGCATACAAATACAACAATACACTTACAATAGCTTCCATAACTATCTTTCATTTTAAAAATAGAAACAGTTGTCTAAAATCCATGCTAATAACAACATCGTTCAAATAATGTTCATAAATCATAATTTCACTATAAAATGTAAGTATTTTGAATCTAATTCATTTATTTATCTTTATTTTCAAATACTGTATTATAACTTGTTCATAATGTATATATGTATAACATTTCAGAATATTACTGATGATGCCTAAAAAGGCGAAACGTTTAGTATAAATAAAACTCTTTCAATATAAATAAATTGACTGCAAAAAACTTCCAAAAAACCCTATCTTTCACAATGTTTTCATTCCCTAATCTGTAGCTTTTTATACGACGTCTGTTAGACGCTAATGACCTCAGATGTCGAGCGTCTTTAATCTACAATCTCTTTTTATACGATGTTAGTGTTGTAGTGGCGTAACCAAGGGGTACAAAAGTAATTAACGCCCCTCATAAATGTATTTGTAATCTTTCAATCTATTGGTTTATTGATGTAAAATTTAATCTTTAAACCAAGTCTACCTACACTATAGTGAACATTGTTCACAAACTTTGTTAGCAAACTGTTTGACAACTGTTCACAAACAGTTTCTTAGCAAATTATTTAGTTATCAAACATTTTGTGAACAAAGTTTGCTAGTATGCACTTGGCCGTAGGATTCAGTGGCTGCCCTCGTGGCACTGGTGCTAAATTTAATACATCGCGGTCTAGAAATGGCACAATATCATTTTCAAATCAAAGTAGCTAGTATTTTTTAAAATATATATTGCGTCTAAACTGTACAAAATTACTTAACGCCGTGTAAAAATTAAACCAACTCTAGTGCTACGTGAGCCATCTGATGGTGATAATGTCAACTAAAATTTTTTTTATATACATATATATTGCAGTTAAAAATTGTTTTATTTTGATGTTTTTAAGCAATATGCCGTAAAGATTACTACTTTTGACAGCTCAGTTTTCTTTTTTTTTCACACATTTGATAATATGTCCGGCTTTGAGAATCCGTTCTCCTTCAACGAAATTCCTTTGTTTAGGATTCGTGCCGGCCCAATTGCAAATTGCACTTATATTTATTATTTCTTATCACTTTGAAAATCACAAAATTACACGCAAAAGTATCCCCGTATATAAAATTTCCCCCCTTTGCGCCATGTTTTTTAAGCTCCACCCATTTGACGGATCCCAATAGAATTTTTTGAACCATCGTGTGTAACATGACTCCTGTTATTTTCACGTTGATCAATGAATAGCGTTTAATAAATCACGCCCGCGTCCCTTTTATGCGCGTATAATATTATTTTTACTTCACACATAATTTATGTGGTATTTTAGATTCTCAGTTCGTCTATAAAAGCAAGGAAGCCCGATATTTGCATACGTCAGAAGCCTCATATTACTGTCAATATTGTGTATGCTGGCACGTGTAAGCACTTAAGTTTTATACAGAGTACCAAAAATCCTTGACGTATGCCACGCCCCAATTTCTATTTTCCTTTCATACGAGAAACACTATTTTTAGGGTTTAGTACCTATAACCTCAAAAGGGAAAAAGCGTATCCGTCCGTTTGTTAGCCAATTTCTCAGAAACTATGCGACGTAGAAACTTTAATACTCCAATAATTTTAGACATTAAAACAACCCACCTGCAGAATAATTCCCAGTTAGCTGATTTTTTTTATTAACCTTCGTTATGTTGTTTTAAAAAACGTGTAAAAAGTCCCCATCGATATCGTGCCGGAGTTGCCAGATATTCGAGGTTCAAGTTCACGATAGACGGTTTTTTGCGAATTTCTCGGTTCCGTTCCATTTTTTGTAAAAAATGGTTATTATCAATCTTGTAGAGGACGAAATTATCTACAACTTTTGTATAAACATTTTTTGTCTACGATTTATAGTTTTTATTATTTCACGTGATCACTCCATCTGTTAAGCGGCCCGACTATTGGCAGTTGTTTAATTTAGGGATCCTTAAAAGATATTTTAACGTACATATTCTGCATTTGAATATCAATTTTTAATATTATAATTTTATTAGAAAAATATAGGTAGTAAGTGTTGACCGGCTTATAAATTTAAACAAATATTTTATACTGCACAGAACAAGTGAACGTGTAGAATAACAATTAAGCATCGCTGACAGTAATAACAATAGAAATATGACCTGTTCTTTATTTAAATAACGGTGACTTTTATGAAAACATGCGGAAGTGTGTGCTAAATATCACTGTGTATTGTTGCTGGGTCGACATTGACAGTGGGTGAACCGGAAGTTGAAGAATGACGCGGGAAATTTAAATCATGTTCATGTGTGACAGTTGTACAGTGTGCTACGCAAATACGTCGGGAATAGCGGCAGCAGCATCATCTGCCGTTACGTTGTGATAACTAATCATTCAGCGCAGTTCTGTTCTTCCCCCATCATTCTATTTCCCTTTCGTCGTTCGAATACAAGCGGTCACTATTAATCTCGATGATGGGCTACATTATGGGCTGTACCTGCTTTAAAGGTAAAAGGTTTACTAAATCGACCTTTTTCACCTTTAGTTGTCCTTTATTTTTTTGCGAAGGTAATTTTTTTTTGCAATTTTATTTTTTTTGCAATTTTTATTTTTACAGAATTGTTCATGAAAGTACGACCTAAAGCTTAGTAGACCGAGAGCTAGTGTCAATTTTTTGGTGTTATTTATTCAAGGCTTTATTTTTGTGAAGATGTTGAGGGAGGCATATTAAAGTGCCCTGAGTAAGAGATTTTGCTAGATAGCGGTATGGGAGGGATGCAGACCGCCCCCAACATGTAACAAAAAAATGGTCACAATTATTATTGCTTCAAAGCTGAAATTGTTTGTATAGCTTGTCGGTGACCCAATAATGCCATTATAATATTTGCAGATCGATTGGTCAGTAGTAAAGGGGTGGCAAATCACCCTAAACGTGTCATGTACCCGACGAAATTTATATTATTAGTTCAAGGTTCAAATTTTAATGTGTTGGTACGGCGACTGTTTTAAGTATATATTTCAATTTGCAGAGCAAAATGTCAGTATAAACCCCCTCTCTTAGAGGGAAACTTGCTCGCCTAGGTATTTATCGTTCTGCAAGGGGATTAATACCGATATTTTGTTCTCCAAATTGAAATATGTGCTTAAAACAGTCGCCGTAACAATTACATATCAAAATTTGAACCTTGAACAAATAATATAAATTTCGTCGGGTACATGACACGTTTAGGGTGATCTGCCACCCCTTTAATACTGACCAATCGATCTGCAAATATTATAATGGCATTATTGGGTCACCGACAAGCTATACATATAAACAATTTCAGCCTTGAAGCAATAATAATTGTGACCATTTTTTTTATTACGTGTAGGGGGCGGTCTGCATCCCTCCCATACCGCTGTCAAGCAAAATCCCTTACTCAGGGCACTTTAATATGCCTTCCTCAACATCTTCACAAAAATAAGGCCTTGAATAAGTAACATCAAAAAATTGTCACTAGCTCTCGGACTTAATAGGTGTAACCGCTATACTTGACTTAACATTTTTTTGGTAATTTTTATTAAAAAATCGAACAATATTTCGTCCGTTTAGCTGTTGTTGATGTATTATCCACTTTGTGAAAAAAATTGTGATTTTTTTGCAATGACTTTGGTACCTATTTTATATACTTGCACATCAAAAATTTAAGTGTTTTTTTCACTACCTACCCAAAATGCAAAATTACATTCTAGTTTTTGTTTTTTTGTTTGTTTTTTGCTATCCGCATGTATGACCTCGATGTCAAAAATGCGTTAGTTATTAAAAAAAAAAAAAAAAAACATGTTAGTTTGTTTCCGCAAAGTTGTGATCTTTCATGAACAATTTTACTTTTATGTTTATTTATGCTTGAAAAAAATAATTACATATAAATTAAAATATTTTTTTCAAAAAACGTAGTCCTGCCGTACCAGGGCTGAACTCATCCGATTTTTTGCAATGTGGTACTTAATATAATTTGAAAGGTGATTGTCAACTTAGATAGCAGACACGGTTGCATGTAATGGAGTAATTCTATTCTTATGATGTTAATTATTGTGGAATTTCCTACAAATTATAATTTATGCAGTTTATGTAATCGTAATAAACACGATGTCAAGTTTACTTAATTGACATTAATGAGACTAGCTGACGTCACTCTGTCTGATGCATAGACCCAGAATAGGAGACTAATTGGTTCTGTGAAACATAATTTTAGTTTGAAGTCACGAAATGTCGGTTATACAATTAACGTATGCAGGGTGTTTCGTGCAAATGTCAACCTTTTTAGCATACTCTCCTAATAGAGTAGTATTGAAATTGAAAGAAGTCATTTGGCCGCCATCTTAAAAAAGGGGTGATAACTGTATCTCCGTAACGGTATTTCTTACAGAAAATTTGTAGAGAGGTTTTTTGTTTAGAATGGAATTATCTACAACTTTACTAAATACACTTTTTGTCGTAAATTGAATAATTAAAAAGATAAGCCTTGTAGAAGATAGAAATTTGTCACATTTTTTTAAGCTCTATTATTGTTTTTCTTTCAACAGAAAAACATAAAAAAATCTTTTCAATAAGGCATATCTTTTTAATTATTCAATTTACAACAAAAAGTATCTTTAGTACTAAAGTTGTAGAGAATTCGATTCTAAACAAACAACCTCTATAAATTTTCTGTATAAGATGTACCGTTACGGAGATACAGTGCAAAATCTGTTAGCACCCCCTTTTCAAGATTAAGGCCAAATGGGGTGACCACCGACCTCGAAAACTCAATTTCAATCTTTGAGGATAGTGAAATTAGAATCTGACTCCCGTTATTAGTTGTAGAATTGCAATTTGTCTACGCTTAATTACTCAATGCCTGTAGTGACCAATTACAATTATTTTAAAGACACCCAGTATATTTACATGATGTTTAAACACACGTGATTACATTTGGGGATTCCTTACTAAATATTAATATCATATATTCATATATTACTTACGTAATATTGCTATTAAATATTAAATTTACGTGAGTTGTCAGCAAACAAGCCGACCCAACGTTTCTATGTACACAGTTATGCTTTTAATTTTATTGTCATATGACCTTGTATCAATAATTTATATTTAATTTATATTTACATGCTGTTTTGACCCAGTTTTATTTTTATCATTTTGAAAAATTGTTCTGTAGGAAAGCTTTTTAAACCTACATTTTGTTTAGAAATTATTTTGGAAATTGTAAACACCTGTGGAGTAATAATTATTGTCCTTAAATTTTTTTGTTTTGTATCTCTGCATTATTGGGTCACCGACAAGCTATACAAACAATTTCAGCCTTGAAGCAATAATAATTATGACCATTTTTTTTACATGTTGGGGCGGTCTGCATCCCTCCCATACCGCTATCTAGCAAAATCCCTTACACAGTGCACTTTAATATGCCTCCCTCAACATCTTCACAAAAATAAGGCCTTGAATAAATAACACCAAAAAAATTGTCACTAGCTCTCGGTCTATTATACGTAATACCAATATTATTAATTTTATCGTTCCAAAACTTTACTGCTTGTTTTAAAAAAATCTAACAATTCTTTTTTCTTTGTTTCAGGTAAGTGCCGCCTTATGAATGGAATATTCTGACTTTACGCAACAGGTCTGTCATATTATTATACAATTTAACTTAAAAGTTAATATATTCTTTCATTTAAATTATTGTATAAATTACGTACTTGATGTATAAGGACGATTCACGACAGAATTTGGGTCAAAGTTATTTAAGAAATTAATTGAAAATGTTTTATTGTACCTATAGATACACAGGTACTGTCTGTATTTTGACATAAAAAAGTAGGTGTGTGCTTATGACCACACGACAGAAGTGAAAACTTAATATCGAGCTTAATATCTTCGGAACTCTATCACTCTATCTCATAACTCATTGTCAAATTTCAACTTAGCGGACGTAACCGTAAAAATATCTTTTAAAGTTGAAAAACGTGCAATTTTACCAATTTTCGTGATTTAAGCCGTATGTAAATTGATCCCTATATCAAGTAAGAGCTTGAGAATGGCCGAACGTTTAGCAATGCTGTTGTTTACATGCCGTTGCTATGGTTCCTCTATTACAAGTACCCAGTTCAAGGGTTCTAGCCCGAGAGCTGGTAAAAGTGTCAATTGGATTTTCAATTTATTATTAAAAAAAATAATGAATTGAAAATATGAATTGGTGTTAGGCCCAAATAACCTTAGCTGTTGGTGGTCATTAAAACACAATTTATAACAAGTAAATAGAAATAGATTTATTGTTCCACAAAATACGAAATACACAAATGAAAGAAAGCGTTCCAAAAAATCACATTTTCTGAAAAAAACAGACGATACGGTAATTTTTTGACTGAGTATATTTTGGGAACGTTGTGTTTTAAATGTCAAGTATATGTTAACACGCGATCTCCGTATCAATAATAAAAATAAAAACATTAAATTATGTTACATTACGCAAAAATACAATTTTTATTGTCTACATTAATACGGACGACGCCAGTCTAATTGTTTATATTTTCCGGAATTGAAATCTAAAAAACGCATTCGTTTCGTGTTTTAAATTTGAACGAGGACAGAGTGGTGCAACGGTTAGCGTAGCGGCCTTTGGATCACACTGTCGTGGGTTCGAATCCCGCCTCCGCTCATGGATATTTTGTGATGTCATTTAGTTTTGGGTGAGTTGTTATTTGATGTAAACAAGACGCTAATGTCCTAAGTTGTCGACGCGTCTATAATTTACAATAAATAAATTGAACATAGGTGATAGGAAACAAAAAGGATCAAGGCTCATTTTTGAAGTGAAAACTTCCTTAGGCGCGTTAGGCACTCTTTGTCTGGTTATTGAAAAAATTCGACTGATGACCAGTCCTATACTTCCCACCTAGTAAATATTTGCAAAAAATAAACACTCTTTTTTTTCTATTCTTTGACTAGGCCCAAATAACCTTAGCTGTTGGTGGTCTTTAAAACACAATTTAATTTTTATTCTTTGAAAAAAGCATGGCCCTCTTTTTTGTTTGGTGATCTACTGATGGCTAACTTAATATAGTAAAAATCCTTGATTTACGTACAATTTTCTTTTTTTAGTAAAATATTTTTTTTCTCGAAAACTATACATTTTAGAGAAAAAAAATATTTACATTTTTTTCATATTATAACATCTAGAATCCATTTATATTTTTTTTACCTATGTTAATACGTGACATTGAGAACGTTTTTTTGAATATCTCAGGATCCACTGAACCGATTTGACTCAAAATCTAATCAGATCTAAGTTAAAGGCTGATAAACACAATAGAACAATCGGCATGCCCGTATGTTGTTCCGTTCTTAAGATATCGAAGGCGAAAAATTGACCACACACACACACACACATACACACACACACACACACACATACAGACATCAGTCAGAAAATGATCTTAAACGATTGCTAGGGTCTCAAAACGTGAAAATCTGTTAAAATCTCGAAATATTGTTTTCGGACTGAATCCATTACTTCCCTACCATAGTAGAGGTGGGAAGTAAAAATGTGAAGCGTTCGCAACTACTTCCGTAAGAATTCGCGACATACTTATATCATAAAAACGGCCGTCTACACACTTCCACTCATAGCGCAGTTAGTTACGTCTTTGTGTTCTATGCATAGGAACCTGGGTTCGAGACCTGATGACAGCGTAGAATTTTAGGCGTTTTGCTTTTTCTAAATTCTACATGATATTTATTTATATATTTTTTTATTTTTGTTATATTCTTTCTTTGACAATAATTATAATTTTTTTGAAACCAAGGTGGAATTAATTAAAAATACAATTTTGGTATTTTAGTAATAAATTATTTTTAGTTCATAAATGCGCTATAATAGATGACACCAAAAATTAGAAAATATGAAGTTTTCACTTCTGTCGTGTGGTCATAAGCACACACCAATTTTTTTCAGTGTTGTATTTTTACGATCGAATTATTAATAATAATAATAAATATATTAGCCCTTATAATATCATGCCAGAGGCAGGAGGGTTTATCATTAATACATATGAACAATAAAAACAGTACATTAAAAATTGAATTAAAAAAAAAAATAAAATAGATGATAATATTAACAGTATAAAAATATATAATATTAAAATATGAATGAGCAATTTATACACGCTTCAACCGAGTAAAAAGTATTATTAATTAAAATCTTTTTTACCACTCGCCAGCAAATTGTTTTAATTTTTTATAGCTCTAATATGTGGAGGTATGTTTATTAAATATTTTAATACACATATACTATATGCACTTTAATTGCCATATCCACTACAAAATAGCTACTTTCGATGTATGTATAGCGGCTTTTAATAGGTCATTTAACAGGCAGGTGTGCGGAAAGTGTTTTACTTACCGCACTAGGGCGGTAAGTAAACGGTTGCCATAACAACTTCTGTTTATTCGCTCTATACGCCTGCGTGCGCCTGCCATTACTTACTCACGAATTTCACGGCATACTATAGAAGTAAAGATGGCGACGCAAATGAACAGTCAAAAAAAAATTTTTAACAAAAAAAAAACCTCCTTAAAAAAAGGCACTAAAAAGAGAAAAATAATGAAATTTTGAGGTCTGTGCCAATTAAAATATGAAGTTGGTTAAAAAGAAGATATTAATCACTATACTATACTTTTTAACCGACTTCATATTTTAATTGGCACAGACCTCAAAATTTCATTATTTTCCTCTTTTTAGTGCCTTTTTGAAGGAGGTTTTTTTTTTGTTAAAAAGTTTTTTATTTTTTACTTTTTAGTGTCAAAAAGTAACATTTACCTTAAAGAATCACACGCCGTTACTTACTTTTATTAAAATCAGCCGAACTACTGAGTCGATTTTGATGAAATTTCTATGGAATCAATCTGAAAGTATATCCTTTCAAATAAAAAAAAATTTTCAAAATCGGTTCATAAACGACGAAGTTATCCGCGAACACACATAAAACATAAAAAATATATACGGTCGAATTGAGAAACCTTCTTTTTTTGAAG
Organism: Mongoloraphidia duomilia; assembly: GCA_039654895.1. Classification (NCBI taxonomy): domain Eukaryota; kingdom Metazoa; phylum Arthropoda; class Insecta; order Raphidioptera; family Raphidiidae; genus Mongoloraphidia; species Mongoloraphidia duomilia. The sequence goes on from CM077517.1 coordinate 1,270,352, forward strand.
TCGGTTAAAAAAATTTGAAAATGAAGTGAAAAGTAGGTATTTTGTAGCGGGTATGGCAAATAATACCATATAATTATATCTCGTCGTAATAATAGTCCATTAGTCATTACACATCTAAATATACAATCTACTATTATAACTTCACTTATTTTACGCCCTCTGTTTTATCTTCTAAAATATCTTGCCTTGGACTTCGATCTACACTAGTAATGCATTCCAGACATTATTGACAGTGGTAATTATGAGTATGAATGCATCAAGCTAAAATATTTGTTTTAATTGCAAAGTATACTATCGTAGTATGTGTTATTAATGGGTAACATTTTTTATATCAATTCATTATTATATAAAAGTTCACCCAGCGATGTAGCTTAGTGGTACAGCACTAGACTCGCATTGGGAAGGTACTGGGTTCGAATCCCGGCGGGGGCAGATGTGGCTGGGACTTTTTCCTACTGCCTCACGCCGAGAAACGGTAATTCCTGTACCGGCCATCTTGTTTGAGGTTTTCCATGGTTTCCCTCAATAATTCCAGATGAATATCGAGATGGTTCCTTATTCAAGGCCATGGCCGATTACCTGTCAAATCCCTATGCTCCCAAAGTTTCCTACCTTACCCTAATGTCCTATAATTCCTCCATTCGCACATTGCTATTAATTAAGTTGAAGTATAAAAATGTATAAAACGCGAAGTGGTAAAAATGGAAAATAGTAATGGTGCGAATGGCGTCTGTTATGACATAATGTCGAGAAACGGACGTTAAACGCATTATTATTTTTATTATTATTATATAAAAGTTCAGTATACTAACGAAAGGTACAGTAAACGTAGACTGCAAACGAAAATCAATATCGCATGTTTGCGCCCTAAAGTCGTCCTGTATCAAGGGATGGAAAAAGGTACATTAATTGCTTGAAAACTATACACTAAAGAGTATCTACCCTTTCAATTCTATAGGCAAAATAAAAAAGAACTCAACAATCGATAAGTTAATGATTTCGACTTCCTTACATGCGAAGCCGAGCTGTAAGAACCTATATCAATTTTAATTTTTGAATTTAATACTACATTCAAACATATTAAAACACAGAAAACGGATGTATAGTTCACTATAGCCTTATTTGGCGACGGTGTAGGTACATAATAAACTAAGGCATTAAAATTGAAAAATGTGCAAGAAAAATACAAGAAAGTTTTTGGTTTTCATGTCCATCGTAACTATATATAAGAGATTAACGGGAACTTGGACCGTGGGTTGATTGAAACTCAGTTAAAGTTTTAATTCGCAACGTTTCGTCTATATTTTAGACTTCTTCAGGCTCTTAAAACATAACACGAGTATATGTCAGTAATAATCTGTAGTCATCATTCATTTACAGCGATAATATAATATTCAATAATCCTTATGAAATAATTGATCATAATAGTTTCATTAAAATTCATTTGTTCAACAGACACAATTTTTTTAAAACAACATGGCTATTTAATACAAAAATCCGAATTAAAACTTTAACTGAGTTTCAATCAACCCACGGTCCAAGTTCCCGTTAATCTCTTATAAATACAAGAAAGGTTTAATTAAACAATCTAAAACTACGTAAAAATATCAAAATATAAAATTCTTTCAGAAATACTAATGCTCAGTTTCAGAAAGCGTCGTCAAAAAATTTGATTTGACAATGGCCTTAGATTGTGATGAGACATATTTCTCCATAAGAATAGCATTGCAGAATTTCAAATCGATCGTATACTCGAAAAATAATTAAACTGCGGTTATCATCTAAAATTATTTTTTTAAATAATATCTTAAGTCATAAAAATTATTTGTCAAAAGTGTTTATGCAAATAAAAGAATAATTTATAGATTCGATATTTTCGCTACTTGGTATGTCAATAAAACCAGTTTATAGTATTGGCCATTAAATCTTTTATGACTTCTATGACTTATGATCAGCATTCCCGAGCCGTGGCCACAACAGGTCTGGCATTTAGTTTTTTTTTTGAGCGGTCATAGAGGTAAAGAAAGTCTTGTAATGGCAAAAAAATCGAAAACGAAATATCAAAAGATTTTATGGTGCCTACATAACGATAAAGTGAGTTTTAGATTTACGTCTGTTTGTCCACATGTGCATGTAAAAAATCCTGACTGACACACCGTTCAAATGATAAAAACCTTTCAGGGGATTCCTCAAGTTTCTTTTGTTTTTCCTCTACTTCCCCCCCAAAATAACTATATCTGGCATAATTTTAACGTCTCTTAAAAACTATTTGCAAAATAAAAGCCGTGCTATTTGCTAATAAGATTTTTTACAAGTTAAAATAGAATTAAGATTTTTTATGAACAAATAAATTTTAAGGTATTTTAGATCCTAGTCTGTTGCTGCACGGGGCTCAGGAACGTTAATTTTGATCTTCAACAAATGTCTGGTCAAAGGTCATGACATAAATCACATTTGTTGTTTGACTTGTCTTTTTCATCAACTATCGGTTTACTGTCCCCCAATCCTTGGGTAATGTACAATACAGAGTACAGTCGTAATACTAACTCACAACACAAAACATACACTACCGGCAAGAAAATAACTTTTGACGAAAATCTTTTCAATTTTTATCCGACTACGGTCTACGACAAGGGTTATGTTTTTCTCATCTATAAAATTAAAAAAAATCGCAGGATGGTGGACAAAATACTTGATTTATTAAATGTACAACGTTTCGTCTATAGATTTAGACTTTTTCAAGTACATACATAAAAATAACAATATTTATGAAAATTAATATTAATTACTAACCATAGAAACTAACATAAGATAGGGTACATAAGACAAAAACATGGTAACATGGTAACAAATTATGTTGACTATAAATTTTAACAATCAATAATAATAATAATACAAAATATGTTAGCATAATTTCATAACATAATTGTACTGACTGTGTGTTCTCTGTGTGTGTTTTTGTATACAATACAAAAACACACACAGAATTTCAATCGAAAAAATGAAGGCCTCAATCTCAGTAAAACCTGGACACCAGAACTCCGACATACAAAACCAATGACCAATCGTACAAGGACGGAATACGACCGAGTAGAGAACTCACCCCCACCACCACACACTGCGCAGTTGACCAATTACAGAGAGACGGACTACGACCGAACAGAGAACACACTGGCACTAGGCATAAAATATGGGAGGACACCAGTCACTGACACACTGACCTGTGAGCCGCCAAGGAGGACACTTCGACCGTTGCCACATCGCCTTTGAGAATGTCTACCGCAGTTGTAGACGAAACGTCAGGTAGAAATACCACCGGACCACGGCCTACAAGCCCGGAAACCATGAAGACTTGGAACAATGCCGACCGTGAAAGTTTGCACACCTGGATAAAACGTCTCTACGGGGAGAATATGTCAAAAATGTGTCGAAAACTGGAGGGACTCCGAAAGGCATAAAAGAAGAGAGGACACCAGTCACTGACACACTGACCTGTAAGCCGCCAAAGAGGACACTTCGACCGCTGCCACATCGCCTTTGAGAATGTTTGCCGCAGTTGTAGACGAAACGTCAGGTAGAAATACCACCGGACCACGTCGTACAGGCCCGGAAACCATGAAAATTTCTTTATACATATTTGTTGAGAACAGGGGTCGTATTTCACAGTATTTTTAAACAGCGTTGTACCCCCAGTAAATACAGCAAACTTCGTATCGATATTCTGAGTAGGGCGAGTGCGGTTAGTCCCGCGTGCAACACTTGGCTCAGTGATAAATATAAAAGACCGATCGATGTTACCTGTGTCCACACGTATAGGTAGTACTATCTGTGACGATGGGGTTGTGGAAATACATGCATATTGTATACCTGTTATCTACATATATCATTTCAGTCATTACTATTTAATTTAACACACGTTGTATTTAAGATCGTATCATTCAAACATTTAAAAAGAGGCTTGGTGTGTGGGTAAAACCACACTACTAATTTCAAATTGGGCGCCCTTAGAGTACAATTTTCTGCCACCAGATGTCATATGCTCATTTGACGGATCCCAATAGGATAAAAAAATTATTTAAACGCCCTGTAAACAAATGTTTACAGTATGGCTTATACAAACTGCGGTAGCTGTGACAGTTTTTAATTATTAATAAATTTGTACAGCGGTCAGGAACATGCGTGCTGTTACATTCTACATGGCAGTTAAGAGGTTGTTCGCTAGTGCTGGGCGGTTACGAGATGTTTTTACAATCGAAAATCGTTTATAATAACAATCGAGTCTACAATCGACTCGGAATTTGATTTTACAATCGAAATGTTCGATTGTTCAAGTCACACATAGGTTATAGCAATAGCAGCGAATGAGAATACATACAATCGCGATTCAAGGTTATATGGTAGTCGACTGACGTTCACGCGACTCGTTGATTGTTCACTCGGTACTCTGTGATCTCTTCACTGTTAAATTCGTATTTACGCGATTACTGCACAATCGACCATCGACTCGACCACAGTTGTTGAGTAATGAAGAGAGGGTAGTATAGCCTAGTGGTTAGCGTGCTTAGTGCCGCAACCTCTGGACTGCTGTGGGTTCGAATCCCACCTGCGCTCATGGATGTCTTGTGATGTTATTTAGTTTTAAGATAGTTGTTATTTAGTGTAGTTGAAAGACGCTAATGACCTGAGAGGTCGACGCGTCTATAATCTACAATAAATAAAATAAATTGAGTAATGAACGATTATATATATTATGTAGCACTCGACAGTGTACGATTCAGTGCTATGCGACTCGGTCTCGGTGAACTATGAAACAACAACAATCGAGTCCAAGTGACAACCATCGAGAGTCATCGAGATGTTTGAACAATCGAGATAATCGACTAAAACATCTCGTATCGCGCATCACTATTGTTCGCTGATAGTGCTGACCGTTGCTGCGCTGGCTCACGTGCAGCGGTGGGCCATATTATGATACAGCTCTCAATGTTATGTACGACATGGTCGTAACCCTTGTTGACCTCTATACAATCCACTGTCCGCACTTCCACCGCAAGTAAACAATTGACCAGACTTACGAATTGTGCTTTGTGCAGACATGCGGTATTTGTGCTAATTACTTGGCCTGCTGCTAACGCAATCAGACTATAATGTCTTTTGCGGGAAGTTTTTGCAGTCTTGGATATTATTATCACTGATCTTTACACTAATTGGATAGACCGGCAAAAGGTTTCTCTAATGCTTTAGTTAGCTTTTGCGTTCCACCAAAATAGAGAATTTGATTACTTTTTATAGTCCAGCAGTCAGGTAAATAAAACAGACAGATAGAGATTTAAGGTAGTTGTCGTGCTATGGGCATAGTGTCAGAAAATTCTAAATTTTCGTATACTCATTAAGGATACTATAATACAAATAAAATTTGAAGTTGATTGACTATCTCTAACTCGAGATAAACTTAATAGTCCAGCAGTCAGGTACTTTTTACCTGGAAAGTATTCCGAAGCTAATGATATTTTGGTATGTTGTTTGTGGGTACTCTGTGGAGTAGAATCTGAGTTTTCGACTTCGAGGACCCTGTGCTAACGTAGGGAAAGCGGAAAAACCACGAAATTTTACCACCTTTTTTGCTTTTTTCGAAATCTCTGAGAAGGTCGACTTAAGCAATTCTTTCATTATTTAATGTTTTAAAGAGGATTACATTTCCTACAATTTTCATTCTCACAACTTTTCTGTGGTACTAATGGTAAGCGCGCTGCAGCTTCTTGAAAATCACCCGCTCCGCTTTTTGTAACCTTGGTAACCAAATGTTAAAATGTAATGTTCTTTTCAATAGTTTTATTTATTTTCTTCTTCATAGAACTTTAAATTGAAAATACACATGTTTCACATTGGTTACCAAGGTTACAAAAAGCCGAGCGGGTGATTTTCAAGAAGCTGCAGCGCGCTTACCATTAGTACCACAGAAAAGTTGTGGGATTGAAAATTGTAGGAAATGTAATCCTCTTTAAAACATTAAGTACATAATGAAAGAATAATTTAAATTTCGAGATTTTATGATTTATATAGTAGGTAAATGAAATGGAAATGTGATAATTGTAGTGGTTCATTTTTTAAAGTGTTCGAGAATTGCACCAGTGTATAAAATGCGACCTGCAGGGTGTAATCTGTCCCACAGTTGATATTTATGTGGTCCAACTAAATTACTGAGTTCAGGTTACGGCTTACGCAGTCATTAATTGTGCAGTGCGACAGGGTCTCTTGCCAACTGCCACTAGACTAGTTACACGGGTGATAGATAATAGAATAGTAATATCTCAATTCAATGCTAACAAATTTGCCTATACATAGTATATATTACTTGTTGGCCGGTCCGGCTTCGCCCGGGTACAAATCGGATGATAGTTTCACTAAAATCAGTTCAGTAGTTTTGGTCTTTTGAAGATTAACGTCTATCGGAAATTTCCAAGCTCTCTCCTATTTTTTACAAGCTTTTGTTTAACTTGCAATATATGTTAGTTTGTGTGCTTGTTTGTTTAGGTCAAAACTTGCAAGTCAATTTTGTACGACTTCCACGTATCCGATCGATTTGAAATTTTGTACACATATGTATTCCCGATGACCATACATGAATAAATCGTTTTTAGAAATAAATTCAACCTCTAATCAATGCCCAGGCCAAATCGCTGAAGCTAGAAACTTGAAATTTGGACAGTTGGTTCCTTTTCTGACGTAAGCATCCACTAAGAAAGGATAAGTAGAAATTCAACCCCTACGGGTGTCTAAAGGGGGTAAAATTTTGAAAGACTAAAATGAACAAAATAAATATTAGTAAAAAAAAATTTTGTAGAGACAAGCTTTTATTTAAAAGCACTAAAAAGGAAAAAATAATTTTTAATAATTTAAGTTCATAATTATTACAAAAGCGTGGGTCGTGAACTCTATGATAGTTTATTAGTCACAACCCACGCTTTTATAATTATGAACTTAAATTATTAAAAATTATTTTTTCCTTTTTAGTGCATTTATAAATAAAAGCTTGTCTATAAAAAGTTTTTTTTTCTAATATTTATGATTTTTTTTATAGATCCGTATTTTCCAACTTTTTATATAGGTACTTATCTAAATATTTTATAGCTTCATGTCACATTCATTATGGATAATTCAAATAATTTTTCAGTATTGAAATTAATCAGTCAATTATTTTCTGTGAGTAGATCTCTGGATGAGTCAACAAAGGTCATTGTTAAGTATTTATACAGTGTTAGTGGTGGACAAATGATTTAATAATCAAGTTGGCGGGATGTTTGATCAATGATCAGACAACATATTATTGTCGAGCACCACTCGAAGTGATGTCATACTTGACGACAATTGGTCCGCAATCAACATCCCATGAATCATAACAATTGTTATTTAACTACAGTTTGTTTCAAAATAGTTTCCAACTGACCAAAATAAAACCAATGTTTAAATTACAAAAATTAACGTTTTTTTCCAGTTCCACAGTTTTAAGTGTAACTTTTAACCTCGCTTTTTTTCGTTCGGTTACTCATGTCGAGGTCACGTCCAATACCAAACAGACAACTTGGTATATTTTATTTATTGTAGATTATAGACGCGTTTTTCAACTACACTAAATAACAACTTTCTTAAAACTAAATAACATCACAAAACATCCATGAGCGCAGGTGGGATTCGAACCCATGACAGTCTAGTCTAGAGTCATTTTCAAAAGGTGTTTCTTACACTAATGCATACTTTAGCGTGCATTTGTAATAAGTGCTAATAAAGTAGCGATATGTCTTTAAATCGTGCAATAACAATTTGAACTAGAGTCCCTACGGTGACATAGGTTTGAAATATGAATTTTTCCTGAGTTGCTGCATTGTGTTACGTCATTTTCAATAGGTGTTTCTTACACTAATGCATACTTAAGCATGCATTTGTAATACTAATATAGTGGCGATATCCCTATATTATTAAACGAGCAAATCTTGTATATATGTACCTATATAAATATTTTCTCGAAAACGGCTCTAACGATTTTGATCAAATTTACCGAAAAGGGGTTTCGGGGGGCAAAAAATCGATCTAGCTAAGTCTCATCCTTGGAAAAATTCGTTTTCTTATCAATTTTATCATTTTAAAAAACAGTTTTTTTAACGTTATAAAACAGTGTCGTATGGTGAGTAGGCTTTGGAAAAAACAAACTATTTTCATTATTTATGTCAAATTACTGTGACAGTCAATCTTTAACTTATTAAATTAATCAGTAATTATTTGAAAAGTAAAAAAATAACAACAATAAAATCTAAACATAATTATACTTACATAATTATGTTTAGATTTTATTGTTGTTATTTTTTTAACTAATATTTAAATAAATAGGTATATTACTTTTATATTTACCTATATAAAATATGTAGGTACATACGTTATGTAGTATGACGTATACTGACGTATAATAATATTATCTACTTATAGGTATGTAATTTTTTTTCTTAAAAACGACTAACAATTTTGATGAAATGGTTAAGTACTATTTTTTTTGAACTCATTCGAGCAAAGCTCGGTCATCCAGATATTGTCTTTAAATCGTGCAAAAACAATTTAAACTAAAAAGTCCCTACGGTGACATAGGTTTGAAAATAGTACATTGTGCCACAAGGGAGGAAAGTTCTACATTTCCTCCCGCGTATAAAATTGCCATCCGAGCCGAAGGCGAGGTTGGCAAATACGCGGGAGGAGATGTAGTAATTTCCTCCCGTGTTGCGCATACTATTTTTTCTCCTGCCAGGCCGAAAGTTCGCAAAATTGAAAAAAAAAAATTATTAAAATTATTATTTTATTTTATTATTAAAATTATTTTTATTTTATTTTAATATTAAAATTATTAAAAAATAATTTCAAAGGAAATCATTTTAATGTGTAGGAAAAAGAAGTAGGTGCGTGAGAACCGGCATAAGTACTATTGCGAACGCGCATTTGTCCGTACCACGGGTATAAAGAGCGACTTTGTTCCCGCTTGGCAGGGACGAAAGTACGAACTTTCGGCCTAGGTAGGAGAAAAATGAATTTTTCCTGAGTTGCTGCATTATGTTACGTCATTTTCAATAGGTGTTTCTTACACTAATGCATACTTCATTCATTTGTAATACTAATATAGTAGCGTTTTAATGACGAGTTTAGTTGCACGTGTTTCTAATGCGGGGTAGGTCATGAATTTTGCATACATTGCAAATTATGTGTGCAGTTTATACGAGTCTAATGCACCATCAGCGTAGTCTGCAACAACTTGCGTTCATTGTACGGTTCGCGCATGCGTTGTTTGCAGTTGTCAGGGACTACTCTGGTGTATGGATTTATTATTAAAAACTTGTGATAACTCTCTTCCTAGGCTTTGTATCTAGATACATATTATGTCATATTTAAGGGACGGATGACAGTTTGGTGTAATGGTCAGCGTGCTGGCCTTTGAATCATAAGCTGCACGTGGATTCGAATCCCACCTTGCTCATGGATGTTATGTGACGTCGTTTAGTTTTAATTGAGGATGTAATTAAGACGCTAATGACCTATGTTGTCGAGCGTCTATAATCTACAATAAATTAATCAATATTTAAGGGAAGACCTGAATTTAATAGACGCGGATGCTTTTAACTCGTTACGTAACCGATAATTATTAATTATCTGATTATTTTCGCATCCCTTGTAAATTATTCGGTATTCAGGAATTATTCCCGACAATAAATTAAAAAATAGACGTTGTATACACACACACATCCATACGCATAAGTTGCAGAGATACCTTTCTAGCGTCCCACCCTAGCTCAACAATGCAGACTATTGCACAAAGAAAAACAAATTAAAGTTGAGGGTCCTTCTTAAAAAAATGTGCTTTTCCAGCCACATTGAATGAAATTAAAAATTTATTGTATCTTCATGCAACGAGATTCTTTCAGGGGTTTTTATTTTATTGAAATGTGAAATGATTCTCTCGGTAGTACCAAAAATAATTAGCAGGGACACATATAGATCCTCAGTAGAAAATCACTAAAAAATTCCCTGTACCAAATGATTTATTTTCTTATTGCCGACGTTTCGTTTTTTATTGGAACTTATTGACTATTTAAAAAATAAATTATTTGGTGCAGTCCAACTTCCCAATAACCTTCTCTCAATACCTTATTTATAATGGACAAGAACCGTCATCCCTCCAGGAGGGACATTGGACTGTGGTTGTTATCGCAAAATTGCATTCCAATGTTGTTTGGGAATGATCGCTCCCAAGAACCCGAGCTCGTACCAGTCGGTTTGTGTGCTGGCGGATTCTAATACACAAATGGATTATTTGTTGTGTTGAAGACGCTAATGACCTGAGTTGTCGACGCGTCTATAATCTACAATTAATTAATTAAGAACAGCCATATTATAACATAATGAAATAAAACTTAGTCAAAATGTTGTGTCAGCAACAAAAAAATGTTACAATACCGCTGATTTACCAAATATCAACGACGAACTGTTTCGATTCAGAATTTAACTTTGTTGTTGAAATGGACAATAAAATACTATAAAGTCAAGTTATTCTCTAGGCAATTATAATAAAATATAGTGAATTGTGTTTAGTCATTTCTGGATCTAGCTTATCTAACTAGAAATGACAATTTAATATGTACAACAGTTTGTACGTATTATTGTTCAACATAGCTGGAAATTTATGTTGTTCTGGGGAATAATAAATTAAATGTTAGGATAAATGTCACCCGCAAGAGGTCTGTTTGCTTATTATACATACATACATACATTATGTCGGCATACAAAGCTGAAATTTCTTTGTTTATATGTTAGTTAAATTGAAGTAGTTTAAAATTAGGATTATAATGTTATGGAGCTAGCGGCCCGTCCCGGATACGCCCGGGTGGTATGTATCATGTAAGCGTACGAAAACATTCCAAGTCTTCATGGTTTCTGGGCTTGTAGGCCGTGGTCCGGTGATATTTCTACCTGACGTTTCGTCTACAACTGCGGTAGACATTCTCAAAGGCGATGTGGCAGCGATCGAAGTGTCCTCCTTGGCGGCTCACAGGTCAGTGTGTCAGTGACTGGTGTCCTCCCTTCTTTTATGCCTAGTACCAGTGTGTTCTCTGTTCGGCCGTAGTCCGTCTCTCTGTAATTGGTCAACTGCGCTGTGTGTAGTGGTGGGGGTGAGTTCTCTACTCGGTCGTATTCCGCCCTTGTACGATTGGTCATTGGTTTTGTATGTCGGAGTGCTGGTGTCCAGGTTTTACTGAGATTGAGGCCTTCATCTTTTCGGTTGAAATTCTGTGTGTGTTTTTGTATTTCTATGGCCTCTCTGCATATTCGTGGGTAATAACTCAACGAAAACAGTTTTTTACAAAACATGCATTTCAGATACGAATGTAATTTGATACATGTCTGAAGGGACGGGATACGCTAAATATAAATATTAGTATTGGAATTGCATGTAAAAATGTTTGTCTTGCCGGAAACGCTACGTTCCCGCGCTGTATCTGACCGGATAATATAAATCGAGCTTTATCCGGATACGTTCATTTTTTTTAAGATAAAGCTCCTGTCTAAACTGACGTTAAAACGCGAGAAAAGCTGCGGGTAAAAGTACGCTGTGACTGTCGATAAATTGACTATCGTGTTGTCTGAGAGTGTTTTTATGCAGACTAATCAATTGAACCAGAAAAACGTATTGCCAACTAAACATAACGTCTGGAATATTGGATGCATGAACATTGAACACTGTTTGCTTTTATTATTTTTGCATCTGCTTGTTGATGAATTCGTCTGGAATTTTTATGGATATTGCTATTTTAAAGCTGCAAACATCAATGTTGCTTAAATAATATTGAATATTTGTATAATTCAGGGGTGTAAAATTATAATTTAAAAAAACTAAAAAACTCGCTTTAATGGTAAACTGAACTAAAAAGTAAAAAATAATTTTTATTGTAAAAAAGCGTGGGGTGCTCGATATCAGTTGTTAAGTATGAGAATATGGTACAAAGCACCCCACGCTTTTTTACAATAAAAATTATTTTTTACTTTTTAGTTCAGTTTACCATTGAAGCGTGTTTTTTAGTTTTTTTAAATTATAATTTATTTTTGCTTTTTAGTCCTGGAGATCCTGGTCAGGATAATGGGACAAACTTATTGAATTATTGTATTGTCATCGGTCCTTGATAAGTGTGCAAAGTTTCAGTTCAATCTGAAGTTTTAAAGTGGGTGAAAATCGCGTTCAAAGAATCCGTTACTTACATACATACATACAGGTCGAACTAATATTAGCGTGTTAAAAACGAGCATTTCCATACGTACAAAAATACAAAAAACAAGCCGTGAGGCGAGTCGTTTATTAGGACTAAAGTTACTTTTAATTGGGACTCACAAGTGCGACCCTTGAGCTTCACACGACGAACTTTCCAGTTTGATGGAATATTAAGAATTAAATTCGAAATTACACAGAAAAGTAATCATTTTAATCATTAAAACATAATTATTATTTATTTTTAACAATAAATGAAAAAAACGGCTGGACAGATTTTTTATAAAATTTATGTCGGATCATTATAGTGACGTTAACATGCTTTGATAGACACTTCAAAGAAGTTGATAACATTTTTTTTGGGCGAGATTTCGTATAAAATCTACTTTTTTGCAGTCGTTTTATTTAAACAAAAAAAAAACGGCTTGATCGATTTTGATAAAAAAAAATTCGGGTCTTGTTGATGTTAATATGCTTCTATTTGCACCCTAACAAAGTCGATATCATTTTTTATTCCCAAGATTTTGTGTAAAATCCACTTTTGGCACTAGCTCTCGGTCTATTAGTCTTTTGACGTAATTCACGTATTGAAAATGCAGGGGTGTTAAACATTATATATACGGTATAAACTATGTCGGAGACAAGAAGTTTCATAAAATAAATATTAAGTGGTACGGGAAACTTTTATTGTTGTAATGTATCACCTTGAGAAGTTCTTCTAACTGAATTGAAATTCAGGTAGAGTCATCGACCACTAGTCTACCGCTAGACGCCAGTGTATAAAAACAGATCACGTGTTCACTGTCGTCTGACACTCTCACACTCTTTGAGGATTGGTGAACTTCGCGAGTTTATTGTAAAATTAATAGAGGTTATGTTACCATGAGTTGATTTTTTTTTCATACAAAGTCCACATCATGAGAGGGTCATGTTTTTAATGATTTATACAGAAGTTAATAACTTTAATAAAAATAAACTAAATCGTAACTTAGTCTGTAATTGTAAAGTTCTAAGGACTAGAAGAGCGAATTTTCCGTTTTCATAATATTTTTCCTGTTTTTCAAATTTCAATCTATCTATATATCTATTTGTTTGGTTGAACGCGCTAATCTCAGGAACTACCAGTCCGATTTGAAAAAAATCTTTTTTGTTAGATAGCCCATTTATCGAGGAAGGCTATAGGCTATATAATATCACGCTACGACCAATAGAAGCGGAGCATCAATGAAAAATGTTGCAAAAACGGGAAAAATTATTCCTTTTCAGAGCTTCCGTTGCGTGCGCTGCGTAAACGGTTAAAGTTACGCAAAAATCATGTATGACGGAATTGTTCCCGGAAGGTTTATATATATATAGCGAACGAGCGAAGCGAGTGAGTAATGTAATTCCTAAACCACGCAACGGATTTTGATGCGGTTTTCACCATCAGTTAGATAATTTTTCACGGAAGGTTTATATATATATAGCGAACGAGCGAAGCGAGTAAGTAATGTAATTATAATATTCAAGCGAACAAGCGAAGCGAGTGAGTAGTGTATTGCACCCGGCCGAGGCCGGACGGGGCCGCTAGTTTTATATATACCAGTTGAAAACGTTTTCCACGGATACATCAAGTAATGGATTGATTTCGTTTTGTAAGCTTTTTCCATCCTTCGGAAATATTGAATAAAACCTATAATCGATTTGTAAGGGTACGTCAGATCAGGGAGTTGTCAAGTTCCCAGCTGTGACGTCAGGAGCACGAATGTAGGAAAAAACGTGTCCTTTTATATCGTAATATCAGTCGGAAATATAATTTAAAAAGATAAAATAAAACTTGTGCAGTTTTAGTGGTTGAGGAGTTTTACTTAAAATATATTTAAGTAATTCGTAAACGTTTTCGAAATAGTATATTGTGTGACTAGTGTGCTAAATACATCTTTATGCGTCAGACGCGATGTTTTCAGCACTCGTATTCGGCTCGCGATGCTCACTCGCCAAGGCTCGTGAGCGCTCTGCCTACTACTCGCGCTGAAAACATCGCGCCTGACGCATAAATATTTAGCATACGTGTTGCACACTATACTTTATATAACACATGCATGGTTTTAGACTTTAATTGAATAATTTAATGTCACTGACAGAAGTACATCTCATAATAAAAACATTGGGCTCGATACAATATTTATTCACTTTGTTACCATAGTAACCATATTTCATTTATAACACCGAAAAGAGGTACATAATGTTCATTAGATAATGGGTTTTTAAAATGTTTTTCCATTATTCATCTAAAAGCGTTTCATAATGGATCATGACGTCACTCGTCAATAAACGGTCATTTAAGGTCCGCAAAACTGATACGAAAAAACACTAAAAGCGTGCATGTGTTATATAAAATACTTTATTCAACACATGTACGCTTTTATTATTTTTTCGTATCTGTTTTGCGGACCTTAAATGGCCTTTTATTGACTAATTATATAACGCTTTTCAGTGCTATAATGAAAAACAGTTACCTACATAATGAACCATTATGTAACTAGTTAAATAATGATACATTATGTATAGGTAACTGTTTTTAATTGAATTAAAGTCTAAAACCGTGCATGTGTTGAATAAAGTATAGTGTGCAACAAGTGTGCTAAATCTTTATGCGTCAGGCGCGATGTTTTTAGTACTCGTATGCGCGGCTCGCGATGCACACTCGCCAAGGCTCGTGTGCGCTCGCCTACTACTCGTGCTGAAAACATCGCGCCTGACGTATAAAGATTATAGCACACAAGTTACACAATATACTATTGTGATGATATTTTACAATTTTCTAAAAGTTTTTGAACTATCATGACCTAAGTAAAATTTCTTCACTGACCTTTCTACAAACTTTGAATCAAGTTTGTAAGAATGTGATTTGAGTTTAAAATAATCGAGATCGTGCGGTTGTTTTTGTTATCGTAATTTTACCGTATTTATTTATTTTATTTATTGTAGATTAAAGACGCGTCGACAACTTAGGTCATTAGCGTCTTAATTATATTAAATAACAACTAACTTCAAACTAAATGACATCACAAAACATCCATGAGCGGAGGTGGGATTCGAACCCACGACAGTCTGATCCAGAGGCCGCGATGCTAACCACTGGACCACACTGTCCTCTAATTTTACCGTAGTTCGTCGATTACAGATCCCCCGTTTTAATCCGAGAACTGGATTGGGTTTCCAGTTTATTATAAGAAATAATAAATTGAAAAGATGAATTGGTGCCTATATTAAAAAAGAAGCTGATTTTGATAGAACGACTGATTATTTACAAGCTTTCATAAAACTTGCTTTGTTAGTACCTATGTTTAGTAGGTCAAATATTGCAAGTCAATTTCGAACGATTTAATTCACATATCCGATCGATTTGAAATTTTGTACACATATGTATTCCCGATGACAATACATGAGTTAATCGTTTTTAGAATTAATTAATTAATTTTAATAAACTAGTGTTTTAGGTAATAGTAAAAATTTTGAAAGACTGAAAAAAACATAAAATACCAAGCTTTCATTAAATTTTCAAGCTTTTATTAAATTGTCACAATTATTATCGCTTCAAGGCTGAAATTGTTTGTATAGCTTGTCGGTGACCCAATAATGCCATTATAATATTTGCAGATCGATTGGTCAGTATTAAAGTGGCGGCAGATCACCCTAAACGTGTCATGTACCCGACGAAATCTATATTATTAGTTTAGGGTTCAAATTTTAATGTGTTGTTACGGCGACTGTTTTAAGCATATATTTCAATTTGCAGAACAAAATGTCGGTATTAACCCTCTCTCTTAGAGGGAAACTTGCTCGCCTAGGTGTGTATATCGTTTTGCAAGGGAGTTACCGACATTTTGTTCCGCAAATTGAAATATATGCTTAAAACAGTTCCAGCCTTGAAGCAATAATAATTGTGACCATTTTTTTGTTACATGTTGGGGGCGGTCTGCATCCCTCCCATACCGCTATCTAGCAAAATCCTTTACTCATGACACTTTAATATGTCTCTCTCAACATCTTCACAAAAATAAGGCCTTGAATAAATAACACCAAAAAATTGTCACTAGCTCTCGATCTATAAGGTTAACAGTCGAAACTATTCTATGCACTACATTATGTATACTTTTTTGTCACTAATAGAATTCTGTGCGGATTTCAGTCGTTGCGATTTGCTGAACCGCGAAGAAGGAATCCTCTTTTGAGAGCACTCAAAATGATTGATGTTCACACAACTGATACTCAGTCTTGCCATTGAGGGGTCGTTAGTTTTGGGTGCATGCACCATGGTTCACATCAATGTGACCGAAGTACAATCAGCTCCTTTTGTCTATAACAGCTGATTCTTGCCGACAACGCCAAGCCTATTTGTTTGAAAATATACACAATTTTGTGCATATTTTATATTTAATAAGTACCTATCGTATAAAGTATAAACCATTAGACAATCAGAGAGCCGTATAGCCTAGTGGATAGCGTACTTGTTACCGCAGCCTCTAGACTAGACTGTATGGAACTTGAACAAAACGATTAGAAATTATTCTGACAGCTAAAACGTTACCATTTTGTTCAAGTTCCATGGCTATCGCTATCTGTTTTTGAGATATTTTTGACATTTTCATATCAAATTTCTGCCGTTACAAAGCATGCAAAATTAATTTTGTTTAATGATTTAGATGCAGAATCTTATGTTCTAAAACTATTATTTGAAGATATTTTTCCTAAAATAATTAGGGAAGCAGGAAATCGCAAAGTTTGATTTTACGGGTTAAATCCATATGTGCAGCAGTTACGGTCACCGCCCTGTATAAAAAATTTAATATGTAATATTTTTAATATTTAATATGCGACTCGATATCATGAGATGACAAAAATAAACGTCTGAAAGACTGTACAGAAATGCTTGTCATTTAAATACGTTATATAAGGTTTCATTTCCAGCATATTTCCGACGCAGAATTTAATAATTCCTACATCAAAACTTTGTGTAATAAAGTTCTCAAACTTTAAGACAAAATTAGGTTTTCTCATGTCATTGCGTTTTTTTTCATATTGTTTTCAGAAAATTGTCAATATGGAATTACGTACATCTTGAAACTTTGCCATTCATTTTGCGCTCACTAAAGAAAAAAAAAGTTGGAACTGTTTGCTTCAAGTTTTTAAGATGTTCATAAAAACTCTTACAGAGATTTTATTGATCAGTTAGAATATTGAAGACTTGTTTTTTTTTTAAATTGATTGTTTTTTTTACGTGTCCAGTCAGACTCATTGCATAATATGCTGCTGATCGATCGGAAAAAGAATGTTTCAACAATTTAAAATCTCCCAAATGTGTCGGACCTATTCTTTTTAACAGTTCGCCAAATCATTACGGGAAATTAATGACTAAAATTATTTTTCAAAGATTTAAAAACATATTTTCCTAAAAATTCTTTTATGGCATTGCTGATTAATTTTAATTAACTAATAATAAATATAAACTCTTGGTAAGTACTTAGAAAATACTTAATAATCTGGGGTCGGGTGGACATCAACATAAATCGATAAATATCGATAAATAGTTATTGTTCAGTGTTATTTAAGTGCTTCACTTTAAGAATTACTGTTCGTTTTATCGTGTTGATTGTTAGAATTGACATATAGTTGTTGCGTTTATTGTTATTGAATTGTTAATTATACTAAATAAATATTTATTCCGCCCCCGTAGAAAACAGTTTTGTTACAATATAATCAGTGCTTTTGTATACGATTTCATTGTGTATTTTAAATTTTTTAAATCATTATTTGGCATTTTAACATTTTTTAAAGACTCAAAAAAAATACTCTCAAGCAAACTGAATAAGGAAAAGAATAAAGAGAAATATCAGGCGAATGAAGTTTTAAGTCACCAACGTCGGGTTCAAGATTTAAGATTGACAATTTTAAAATTGAAATTACTTTAGGAGACACTCAAAACCGAACTTAACAGCTAGTATACTATAATATTGTCGCAAACCCCAAGATGTTACGCCGCTGCCTACAATAGAAGCGTAGAGAATGAAAGGTCACAGTGGTGAGGCGTGGAATGATATCGAAGATATGAGCAACCGCCGGAATATTCTGGAAAGCGCGCGAGCGTGCTGGGCCAAGCTGCTCGAACTATATAAGCGAAGTACGAGGGAGTCAGGCGGTCAGTCGTGAATCAGTGTCGAGTTGAATTGCGAACATAAATACAGTATATAAATAGTTATTGTTCAGTGTTATTTAAGTGCTTCACTTTGTTTAAGAATTACTGTTCGTTATTATTATCGTGTTTATATAAATAGTTATTGTTCAGTGTTATTTAAGTGCTTCACTTTGTTTAAGAATTACTGTTCGTTTTATCGTGTTGATTGTTAGAATTGACATATAGTTGTTGCGTTTATTGTTATTGAATTGTTAATTATAGTAAATAAATATTTATTCCGCCCCCGTAGAAAACAGTTTTGTTACAATATAATATCAGGGGATAAAATAATTGGAAATAAGATTAGCCTTGTTTCATTTAGTGGCACAAAAAGCTAATGTAATACAGCAAAAATGGAGAAGTCGTTTGGTATTCATTAATAATTGACAGAAAAGGTGGTTCAAAATGTAATCCATTGTACTTGAAAGAGTTAAATAATAATCGTCGATAATTTTATTTATTCCTAGCTGTTTAATTTAAAAAACTGTCACGTCAAAGACTACAAGAAAACAAGAACCAAGATGTTGGTTTCTTTTCATTTTGTTTTTACGGATTTTCAACAAATCCAAGAAGAAAAAAGAACTAGAGCGGAATTTATTCGAATTATAACAACTATGAAGAGGGCGGGGGGTGAATTTAATGCAATAAACAGACGACTGTAAACATTTAACTCAAATATCGCACCGGTGGCTCTAAGAATTAACTATCTCCAGTGTGCTTTCGTTTCGGTACAACTTAGCTCTGAAAGTTCCCTGGTCTTGCTAGCCCGTGCAGCAGGTTTTCATACATCATCGTATGTCAAGCGCTGTATAACTTTTCAAAACCTCTAAAATGACAGTCACAAAGGAGTACACATTTTTCTTAATTCAGACACAAGATTTCGAAAAGAATCTGAATTTTCGAAAAATAAACAATAATTAATTCGATTTCGAATCCATCTAAAATATTTTAATACGAAAATATTAGGTTTAGGTATGGAGAACCCTTAATAAAAGTGTTAGTAAATATGCTAAAGAATACAATTCCAGCAAAAAAAAATAACCTCGTTGTATTTAACAATCAAAAGTTACACGTGATTGAAGTTAGGTAAAATTAGTACATTATTTTGAACACCCTGTGTAATAAATTCATTTTTTTAGGACAGACATAGATTTGTCCGTCTATTATCTAGTGATCCTTAAAATTTCAGTTTGATAAAGGTTTCTGTTTTGGCTATGTCGAATTTTAGGTAAAGGTCTGCACGTGTCAAAAATTTCTAAAAAACTTGAATAACTCAAAAATTACTGAATTTTCGAGCATGTCTTCCCTTACAATTTCTATTCACATTTAGGTGCAGAATTGAAAAAAACAAATAAAAACAGGGTGCTAGGTTAAAAAAAACATAACTTTGGTCTGCCACGCTTAAATGGGACAGGCTGTATAATTGTAAATATTTTTAGGCTATACACCATTAAAATTTATACAACTTTTGTATGTAAACTTTTTTTCTATCTTCACCCAAAATCAATATATCGGCCGACAACGCAAGTCTTGGACATCCTGTATAATTAACTACAGCCGTACTAAAATCAACGCAAATCATCAGTTATATTCAGTCATAAAATAAATTTATTTATTGTAGATTATAGACGCGTCGACATCTAAGGTCATTAGCGTCTTTCAACTACACTAAATAACAACTAACTTAAAACTAAATAACATCACAAAACATCCATGAGCGCAGGTGGGATTCGAATCCACGGCAGTCTAGTCTAGAGGCTGCGGCACCAAGCATGCTAACCACTAGGCTATACTGTCCTCCCATAAAATAAAGGCTACTTTTTACCATACTATACGGATTAAGATAAAGTTCCCATAAAAATCGACGTTAACGCAAACGCAATTGTGGGTAAAAGCTAACAATATAATAATAATAATGTCGTTACTGGAATTACTTTTTATATGCTTCTATAGTTCGAAAATTACTAATAACTTCACATGCAAAAGGATTTCTTAGAATCATAAACCACCCGGTGTTTAGTTTGTAATTAGTAGAGGAAATTTAGTTTACATAGTTGGGAACACTGAAATGTTTATGTTGGGTATAGTAATCGAGACTGTCGTGTATAACTTAGGTGTATTTGATACTAATAATTATTTCGGAAGTTTATGTTTGTTTAGAAACATATAAGGTATTGTACTCGTTTTATAAACATAAAATAATGAATTGAAAATATGAATTGGTGCTAGGCCCAAATAACCTTATCTGTTGGTGGTCTTAAAAACACAATTTATAAACATAAAGCCTAAAGGTAACATTATAATAATGACGTTTGTCCTTCATTGTTACAGTTAATAGCTTTTTAAATGTCTGTTTTCATGTTGTTTTTGAAAGAGAATTTTGTTATAAATGTTTTATATTACGAAAGCTTTTATAATTTTTTTTAATAATTTTGTTTCTTTTGTTTCAGGTGAGTGAAAATCAGAAATTTCAGTTCTTGAAGAAATGTAAGTTATTTTTAATTAGTGGCAGTATTCGGAGAATTTCTTTTAAGAATAAATTATAACTACACCACCTATAAAGTATTTCACTTTATATACTTTTTTTTAACGTTTTAGTCGAAGCTAATATTTTATAAGTTTGTGTGGATGTATAATTTATTTTTTGCAACACTTGCATCAAAAATTCAATTTTAGATGGCTGTGTACCGTTTGTTAAGTGATTCTTTATGGAATCTTCTTCTGCATTCGAACGGTAGTGTTAAATTTTAACGCACTCCCGTTCTATAAAGTAATACTGTTTTGTTTTACTTTAAAACACACGTGCGTAAAATAGTACTTTATACGATTACTTTGCTATACCTCAGACCTGCGGCAGTTCGAAAATTCGGCCTTGAAAATGACTTTACTGTATTTTTTTTATACATACATTTAAACTAAAATTAAATTTAACTGAGCTCGGTGAATGTGGTTTAATATCGATGTTTTCAAACATTGGTAAAAATGAAGATACAATTTCTAATCCTATTTTTACTGTGAAATGAGAGAAATCATTAACAAAAAATTACAAATAATAGGGGCTTGAGAATGGCCGAGTGTTTAGCAATGCTGTTGTTTACATGGCGTTGCTATGGTTCCTCTATTACAAGTCCCCAGTTCCCGGGTTCTAGCCCGAGAGCTGGTACAAGTGTCAATTGGATTTTCAATTTATCAAATAACCTCAGCTGTTGGTGGTATTTAAAAACACACAACGTCACGCAAATACTTTTGATATATAATTTTCGTAAATGAAGCGCTTTGAGTGGTCTGTACTGCTCGAACTCGTCAAATTTCGTTTCACGAAGTCACACGAGTCACGTTACACGCAATACGTTAATCGAACATTACAGTGTAGTCACGCTATAGTGAAAAGTTCACACGTATCGTCACGTCATTTCCACCGTAATGTAATGTATGAATCACAATCCGACCAACATTAAGTTAAACAAACCCGTCACTTTTACCGCATGGTGTGTAAAATATTTGCGTCACACTTATCGTCACGTCATTTCCACCATAATATAACGTGTCAATCCAGTATCGTTGTGACCAACATTCTGTTAAACACATCACGTCACTCCCACCGCATTATATATAAAATACCATTAAGTTAAACAAACCCGTCACTTTCACCGCATGGTGTGTAAAATATTTGCGTCACACGTATCGTCATGTCATTTCCACCATAATATAACATGTCAATCCACTATCGCTGTGACCAACATTCTGTTAAACACATCACGTCACTCCCACCGCATTATATATAAAATACCATTAAGTCAAACAAACCCGTCACTTTCACCGCATGGTGTGTAAAATATTTGCGTCACACGTATCGTCACGTCATTTCCACCATAATATAACATGTCAATCCACTATCGCTGTGACCAACATTCTGTTAAACACATCACGTCACTCCCACCGCATTATATATAAAATACCATTAAGTCAAACAAACCCGTCACTTTCACCGCATGGTGTATAAAATATTTGCGTCACACGTATCGTCACGTCGTTTCCACCATAATATAACGTATCTATCCACTATCGCTGTGACCAACATTCTGTTAAACACACCATGTCACTCCCACCGCATTATATATAAAATACCATTAAGTTAACAGACCCGTCACTTTCACCGCATGGTGTGTAAAATATTTGCGTCACACTTATCGTCATGTCATTTCCACCATAATATAACGTGTCAATCCACTATCGCTGTTACCAACATTCTGTTAAACACATCACGTCACTCCCACCGCATTATAAATAAAATACCATCAAGTCAAAAAACCCGTCACTTTCACCGCATGGTGTATAAAATATTTGCGTCACACGTATCGTCACGTCGTTTCCACCATAATATAACGTATCTATCCACTATCGCTGTGACCAACATTCTGTTAAACACACCATGTCACTCCCACCGCATTATATATAAAATACCATTAAGTTAACAGACCCGTCACTTTCACCGCATGGTGTGTAAAATATTTGCGTCACACGTATCGTCACGTCATTTCCACCATAATATAACGTGTCAATCCACTATTGCTGTGATCAACATACTGTTAAACACATCACGTCACTCCCACCACATTATATATAAAATACTTACATCACATTGGTAGAGCGAATGTAACATTCCTAAAAAAATATGTTTGTAGGCACGTGACTTCCACCGTGTATTGTATAAAATAAACATGCTGAGCATGCGATATAATTTTTCTTGTAACTTCCATCAAGTGTTGAATAAAGTGCTTACAATGTGTTGAATAACGCAAACGCAGCGCTGCGCTACAGTGTGCGCGCGCCCTAAGGCCACTGGCTGCACGTGACCGGGCGCTGTCTACTCGCATAACCACCATCTAGCGTCACGCCACCTACACCATCGCCGATTGTGTATGCACAGTAACTTGTCACTCTGTAATCACGTGCAATATATCAACCAGAACAAAAACATTCTAATAACAACTGAATGTTTATACACACGCGCAGTACTCACGACTATTGATAGTTCTAAATGAAGAAAATAAGCAGTTGTTTTTTCCGTAAGCTTGCACTATCGCTGTTCATTGTAATCCAAAATTAATCCAGATGTAGGTACCAGTAGACCGAGAGCCAGTGACAATTTTCGGTGGTTATTTATTCAAAGCCTTATTGACTGATCGGTATTAAAAAAATGGCAGATCACCCTAAACGTGTCATGTACCCGACGAAATTTTTATTATTAGTTCAAGGTTGAAATTTTAGTATGTTGTTACAGTGACTGTTTTAAGCATATGTTTCAATTTGTGGAACAAAATGTCGGTAATAACCCCCTCTCTTCGAGGATAATTTGTTCGCCTAGGTGCTTATATCATTCTGCAAGGGGGTTAATACCGACATTTTGTTTTGCAAATTGAAATATATGCTTAAAACAGTCGCCATATAACAACATATTAAAATGTGAACCTTGAACTAATAATATAAATTTCGTCGGGTATACATGACACGTTTAGGGTGATATGCCACCCCTTTTAATACTGACCAATCGATATACAAATATTATAATGGCATTATTGGGTCACCGACAAGCTATACAAACAATTTCAGCCTTGAAGCAATAATAATTGTGACCATTTTTTTTGTTATACATGCTGGGGACGGTCTGCATTCATCCCATACCGCTATCTAGCAAAATCCCTTACTCAGGACACTAATATGCCCCCCTCAACATCTTCACAAAAATAAGGCCTTGAATAAATAACACCAAAAAATTGTCACTAGCTCTCGGTAATTCGCCTAACGACGGTATTTTTTTTAAATGTTTTTTTATTATTTATTAAGGAATTATACGTAGTCGGATTTTAGTTTTTTTAACTTTTATTTTTATTGAAACTATGTTAATAACACAAAACGAAGGGTATAATATATGTCGGTAATTCGTGGGTACTTGCGTAGAGTTGGTTCCAGCTTCCTCATTGATGGTTTTGACGGCCATTGTGATTTTAGTCACGCATAACAAAACCTTTACACGCATTCTCATGCAATATAAGCGCGTATCTTTTCTGCACCAATCCGACCGTTCGCGTGGTTGATCGTGTCATTCCCACGGCGATATCAATGTTTACATAACGATGCTCACGTCATAATATATATCTATATAACGTTTTGGTTCTTGTGGATAAATTTCAAATCTCGTCGTAGACTGGAAGTTTGAAAATGCTACGCTACCGTAGCTGAATCAATATTTGTGTTAGATTTTGCCCACTTTCCTGCTAATTTAATATTGATTTAAAGTAGGGATGTTACGGAGGTAATTTTGTTGGAGGTGAAGTCGGAGGTGTCATAGCGATCTCCGCGGAATCGGAGGTGAATCGAAATCAGAGGTCACAAAATCAAATGTAAAATTTGCTGAAAACAATTATTAAAAATTAATTTATATTTTTTATTGACGATAAAAGAATAAAAAAATAATTTTTAATTGGCGATTACAAAATATAAAATAATTGTACATTCTGCAAAAAAGAATTATTATTTATCAATAATTCTTAATAATTCTGTTAATTTAAATTACAAAAAAAATTGTATTATGCACAACACTAGTAAACACAAAACAAAGTATTGCAACTTTTCACAACCTGTCGCAACTCGCATGTGACGGCGTTGATAGCCTTAAAAAATGGGTTTCGTATGTGGAGAATGTTCAAATACATATTCTTCAAAACAGGCATTAATGTTCACAAAATTAGAATGAAAACTTCAGGTAAGGCTTGTAATCTAATTCTTTCTATAAAAGTCGATTAATTTTTTGACATTTCAAAATAAAACCTAATTTAATATTGTTATTTGAGATATTATAGGATGTCCAAAATTTATACAGTAACAGTGTTCTTGAGAATTTGGAATGGCAAAATAAATTTTAATTAAGTTTTATTTTGAAATGTCAGAGAATTGATCGACTTTTATAGAAAGAATTAGATTACAAGCCTTATCTGAAGTTTTCATTCTAATTTTGTGAACATTAATACTTGTCTTGAAGAATATGTGTTTGAACATTCTCCACATACAAAACCCATTTTTTAATCGCTATCAACTATCCATATATGTATACAGAGTTCACTAGTTAAGTTGTTACGTTCGCTTAGGTGCGTGTGCGTGTGTTAAACAACTTAAGATGGGGTATTCGACCAATCAGAATGGACCCTGACTGCAGGGCGTAGTCGCTTGTCATAAAGACTAGCTCCGGGTAAATTTTTTTTTCAAATTTTCTAATAAACGCAATATTTACTTTTTGTACATTTATCACGTATTCTTTTGCAACGCAACGAAAATTCTAGTGGACGAAAAGCTTTGCCAAGTACAGTGCAAATTGGCTTACGAATAATCAGGGGGTTAGATATAGATATATATCGATTCTAAACTTGGTTTACAAAGCTTCATAAGATTATGTAGACGACATTGTTCTATACTTAGCCAAAGTTTATGTTTTAGCTTTCACGATTGCTGTACGAGATTATAATGACACTTCTTGTTCTCATCTTCAAGTTGTCTTGTCTATTTGAACGTACAGTTACAGTGAGTCCCAAGAGTGACGAAGAATACAAATTCCTACGTAACCTTGAACGCGCGTACTGAAATTATTTTTTGAACATTTTCAGTTATACGTAAAAAATAAACCCTTTGCGTCTCAAATCCTTAATTTAACATTCTTTTACACTTTATTTTTGAGAGAATATACTGTTACAAAACTGTTTTCTGAGTTGGCGGAATAAATATTTATTTACAACAATTAAAAACACAACAATAATGAACGCAACAACGAAAAGTCAATTCCAACAATCAACACAAGTAAACAATAACTAAACAGTAATTACAAAGCAAAACAAACAACTATATACAATAATTATTAATTTATATTAGAAATCGTGTCCATCGTGATTATAATAAAATTAAGAAAAATCGCAGGATAGTGGACAAAATGTTTGAAAAAGTCTAAATCTATAGACGAAACGTCGTACATTTAATTTAATAAATCAAATATTTTGTCCACTATCCTGCGATTTTTCTTAATTTTATTATAATTCGTAATAATTAACTATATAGTATATATACCAGGACTATTTATTTCTAGTTATTTATGTTTCAAGTATTTATATTCACTGTATTTATATTCACTGTATTTATATCGGATGCACTATTTGTCGCTCAGTATTCTCCATTGACTGATTGCCTGACTCACCGTTGACTGCTGTTTATATTGGCTGCGTAGCATAAGCCTAGTGTGCTCTCGCTTTCTCTAGAACTTTCGTGCAGGTACCAGTTGTTACAGTAAGCGGACCCCCGTTTCTCAGAGCTCTTGCCTGCCGGTTATATACAGGGTGATCCGTAACAATACCTATTTCTGTTTCATCTAATATTTCTAAAATGCCACCCCAGTATCAGACATTATACGTTATTCACGTCAAAAAAAAAAAACAGTTCATATTTATGTATGCGGCTATTGAGTTTTCTGCAGGTTTTCATGTAATAGTAGTTTATTGGCTATTTTCCGGTACAATTGTCCGTTTGTCTGTAAGTAAGCCAACATATGCCGCATTGCTACTGCAGCCACCGCTTGTTAAGCGGACTGGCGCTGTTTTGATTGGAAATTCTTTTTTAATCCGTTGAACTGGGACGGCGCTGCTCTCACTGCGTTCTTCTGTTTAGAATGCGTTTCGCGAATACGAAGAGTGCTTTGGCTCATCGCCAAAAACGCTAACGTTTACTGACTTGTTGTTTATTCGCTGGAAAACGACGTGCCTGTTTTGCTGAAACGATGGACTGCATAATATTTGAATTCAGTGGCGGCTCCTCCATTAGGTCAATTGGTCAATGACCTCCCTGGAAATGTAAAATGAAAAAAAGAAAAAAAAACATTTAGAATTTAGAAAATAAAATTTTAAAAAATATTAAAAACTTAAAACCAAATAAGTATTCTGTTTCAACAAATGCAGAATACTAATAAGTAATAGTATACCTAATTCTTAAGTTCTGTATCAAATACAATTCTGTATCAAAATAAAGAATCACGCTGTGGGTCAAATAAAAATTTGCCCTCATGTACAGAGATATGGCTATCGAATCGGAACCAATCGGACGCTACGCTACACGACGTACACAGCTATGATCTGTTCATCGTACATCATCGTTTCGGTCAACAGCCGTATGTCGTCAGACGCTGTGACGTATGAATGGTTAATATTTTTTACCCACTCTACAAATTCCTGGCACGTTCATATTATATTATTATTGTTAACGGTTAAACAATTAGAAATTTATTATTTACTAATGTAAAAATGTTTGTTGTGCAAACTATTAAAAATCTGAAAATTAATAATGGTTTAAATTATGATAAACGTTTAGAGTTTAAAAAATATGGTCGCCCACGACCATCACTTAAAATAATACAAACCAGTAAGGACAAAAACAAAGATTCAATGTACGATATATCTGAATGGATTTGTGGGTGTGAAGTGACCAATTCATTTTATTGTTTCATTTGTTTACTTTTTTCAAATTCAAATGACTCGCTATGGTGCAAGAACGGTCTAATAGACTTAAAACATTTAAAAGAAAAAGTAAAGAAGCATGCTTCATCCGCAGATCATATGAATAGTGCTATTGATTATGGTACGCTCGGTCGTGTTGACATTCAGTTACAGTTGAGCAGTGCTTACCGAAATAAAATTAAAGAATATAATGAAAATGTGAATAAAAACAGATATGTCTTAAATAAAATAATCGACTGCATAAAGTTTTGCGGCGCCTTCGAGTTAGCTCTATGAGGACACGACGAAACCGAGTCATCGGAAAATGCCTGCATATTTCGGGGGCTGATAAATTTTGTTTCCGAGTTAGATTCCATTTTTACAGCTCATTTGGACCAAAGTATTGTATTTAAAGGTACTTCTATTTTAAGCATTGAAAAGTCGTTTATCAAAGATATTAAAAACTTTAATGAACTTGTAATCGATCATTTTGCCAACAGCAAGGATAGACGAATTCATCTAAAATATAAATCACTTTAATTAATGTAAGTACTCGCTACGCTTTTTTGATATTAGGTACTTATTATATTTTGTTTTGTTTTTTTGTTTTTTTTTTGTATAAAATTGACCTCCTGACCTAAAGGAACACGAGCCGCCACTGTTTGAATTTAAAATTGTTTTTATTTTTTAGTTATTTTTTAGAGTAAAAATTTATAATACATATACTAGCTGTTAGTGATGCGCGTTTACGAGATGTTTTAGTCGATTGTCTCGATTGTTCAAACATATCGATGACTCTCGATGGTTGTCACTTGGACTCGATTGTTGTTGTTTCATAGTTCACCGAGACCGATTCGCATAGTACTGAATCGTACACTGTCGAGAGCCACATAATATACAATCGCTCGTCACTCAACCACTGTGGTCGAGTCGATGGTCGATTGTGCAGTAATCGCATAATACGAATTCAATAGTGAAGAGATCACAGAGTACCGACTGAACAGTGAGCAATCAACGAGTCGCGTGAAAGTCAGTCGACTAGCATATAACCTTGAATCGCGATTGTATGTATTCTCATTCACCGCTATCGCTATAACCTATGTGCGATTTGAACAATCAAACATTTCGACTGTAAAATCAAACTCCAAGTCGATTGTGAACTCGATTGTTATTATGAACGAGTGCAATTGTTTCGATTGTAAAAACATCTCGTAAACGCCCATCATTACTATAGTTTCTTTTATATAATTTTGATAGTATTATGCCTATAAGAGTTACTCAAAAGGTTCATAATACCATCATTATACATACAGTTACCAAATATTTCTTCCTGCCTTTTAAGCTTTCACCGCTTTGTCTTAATTAATAATTTTTAATTATTCGATGTTTAAATGCCCGTACTTTTCCATTTTCCACCTTTTAACACAACTTTTCTTAAAATTTTGAATTTAAAGAGATAACCTAAAAGCTTGACATTTGTTTGTTTGCTGCTTGTGCTTGTAGCGAAATCTACGCTTAGACGGACAGGCATACAGACAGACAGGTAGGCAAACAGACAGACGGACAACAAATTGATCCTATAAGAAGGCCGATTACATAGATTATCGATGGTCCATTTGTAGCCAGCGATTAATCTGGTAATAGGCACACAAAGAGACAATGGCGTCGCAAACAGGTATCGCCTGCACATCGCATAGATTCCATAAAAACACATTGCGCATGCCTGGTTACTAATTTTACATTAATTTGTTTTGTATTCATCCATTTTATATATGTAACTATACATTTTATTTTGTAATTTTTACACACTTTATTGGAATATTACACAAATTATGTAATTTTAATTTACTTTATGTAAAAATCACAAATTTGTTCAACCTTACAGTAAAAGTTCATTTTTTTATGACGTTTTCTGTGTAAAAATAAATAATAATGTAAAATCACTTAGAAAATTGAGCGAATTCTACCTTAAGTTTTAAAGTATTTTTACATCCATTTTTTACAGTGAGGGTTCCGTTTTTTTCATTCTGAAGTACGGAACCCTAAAATAATGTTAATTATGAATTTCGCAAACACACGTGCCAGTATCCTGCTGGATATAGGATAGCAAGTATCTTAATATAAACAAACTCATAATATATTGTGACCAGGGTATTCACAGTGCGGCGTCTTTTCTTCATATATGCATGGCGTATATATTGCATAGACATCGTACATTTCATATAATATCAATGAATTATAAACCTAACCTTACTCGACTGGCGGCATCGCGCCGCCAGTAACTGTATTACAGGTGAAGGGCGAATGGTTGTGATCCTTGCTGAATTTACAGTATTGTGACATGATGTTAACAAACAGAAGAAATTTAAAAGCGTTTGATTTTTGTTTCTTTGTTTTTTGAATTGAAAACTTCTTTAGGTAACTTACCTACGTTTATATTTTGTATACGTACTGGGCCTCCAACTTCAAACTGCCTCTTACTAAACATATTTTGGCCTTGTTTGGGATTTGATTAAGAAGTACTTCTCGAGATTTGGAGGTCCCCCATGCCCGGCGAGCCGTCCCCTTAGTCCGCCACTGGGTCGAATCATCAGAAAATGCCCCCGTTCAAAGAGTTGCGAAATCTCTTTGTAAATTAATTTCAGTGGATCTGATACTTTATGTAAACATCAAATTGTTTCATTGAACATAATATCAGTTCGAGCGCATGCTCCAACAACAGCGGTTGAACACAATTCTAAGAAATTGCACCAATTTTTCACTACGTCCTGCGTGTTTGTTGACATGACTTGAAACAATATTTACCGGCCACGTAGCAATATTTTTAATGTCCATTTCTCTTATATTTCTTTAGTTACTTTTTCTTTTAGGAAGATAAATTTCTTAATTAAATTATGTATTCACAGTACGAGACTTGAGAATTTCGTTCTGCATATTTTTGATACATTTTCAAAAAAGAAATATATCTAACCTATTTGTTAACCGACTTCAAAAAAGGAGGTGGTTCTCAATTCGGTTGTATTTTTTTTTATGTTTGTTATCTCAGAACTCCGTCATTTATAAACCGATTTGGAAAATATTTTTTTTATTTGAAAGGATGTACTTTTAGATTGGTCCCATAGAAATTTCATCAAAATCGGTTCAGTAGTTCGGCTGATTTTAATAAAAGTTAGTAACGGCGTGTGACTCCTTAAGGTAAATGTCACTTTTTGACACATTAGACAGCGTAAGAAAGTCGGTTTAATAAAAGTGAGTAACGGCGTGTGATTCCTTTAAGGTAAATGTCACTTTTTGATACTAGAAAGTAAAAAATAAAAAATTTTTTAACAAAAAAAAAACCTCCTTCAAAAAGCTACTAAAAAGAGAAAAATAATGTAATTTTGAGGTCTGCGCCAATTTAATAAAATATGAAGCTGGTTAAAATGAAAATATTAATCACTATACTCTTTAACCGACTTCATATTTTATTAAATTGGCGCAGACCTCAAAATTTCGTTATTTTCCTCTTTTTAGTGGCTTTTTGAAGGATGTTTTTTTTTGTTAAAAAGTTTTTTTTGCACAATAAATTCCTCATAAAAATATCTTAATTAAAAAAATATTCTTCCATTGATAAAATATATTTTTAATTATCTACATGAAGAATACGTTAGAGCTTTAAAAATAAAATAAAATTCAGTAGAAAAGTTGAAAGTTGGTGATACTTAAAACTTTTTACTTCGTCTCGAATCTCGACAGTTACAAGAAAGCATTGAAAGACAGACAAACTGATGGATAGCTGCGTGTTTTTTTTCTTTCATCAATGACTGCAGTGGGGAAAGTAGTAAAGTTATTTTATTTAATGTTGGGAAAGACTTTTATTGGGCTGTGAAGTTTTTCTTTTATTGAAAGCTCTTTACAAAACTTACTTGGATCAACATTTATCGAACGGTAACGAAATTTGTAAAGTATATATACGAATTAATCTGTTAAGTTCTGAAAGGTGCCAATTATCTAGCTATCTAGAACTGCATCTGTATTTTTAGTTAAAGGAAAGTTTTTGAGACTATACATTTACAGGATGTTTTCTGTCTACTTATTTTTTTTATTGGGTGATCGCAGGGTGCTTTTTAAAAATGTTAAAAAGATTTTTCAGTATAGAGCTAATGTAAAATTCAGAAGGGTGTTGTGTGATCTAAACCCAATTTTTTTTAAATTTAACTTGTAACTTTAAATTGACGCAAAAATTCTATCCTCGGATCAAAAATACGATCGAGAACGTATTGTTACAAAACTGTTTTCTGAGTTGGCGGAATAAATATTTATTTACAATAATTAAAAACAATAATAATGAATGCAACAACGAAAAGTCAGTTCTAACAATCAACACAAGTAAACAATAACTAAACAGTAATTACAAAGCAAAACAAAACAACTATATACAACTCGTAATTATTACCACTACACTAGTATTTATTTTATCAATTTATTTATTTATATCACGGCACTATTTATATTACTGATCCACCGTAGACTTGAATGCGTGACTCACCGTTGACTGATCCCCTCACTCACTCATACTGGCTGTTTATATATGCTGCGTGGCGTAAGTCTAGTGCGTTCTCGCTTTCACTGGAACTTTCGCGCAGGTACTAGTTGTTACAGTAAGCAGACCCCGTTTCGCAGAACTCTTGCCTGCCGTTTATATACAGGGTGATCCGTAACAGTATAATAAAATTTTAGGCGGGAGTGAGAGGATTAGATCCTTCTTAATTTTATACAGAGTGGTCTATACGACGAAAAGATTATACTATTGATGCTATTTTCCTTGATTTTGGTTACTTCAATATTACATTTTGTTTGTGTATATAAGCGAAGTATATCATTATAGAGTACTTACAAAAATATCCATTACGAGTGAAATATCGTTGATGTAAGTTGAGATAATGCGTTCTGTTTATGAAATTTTAAATTCGGTTATTCTGAAAAAGATGCATCAACACACACTCAGTTGTATAGGTGTATGTGTGTAGTGATTATGTTCGCTTGCCCACTGCAAGCGAAAATATTGTTTTGACATTCTGCTTTGATCTTTAAACAACTAGATATTAACGTTGATGTAAAGTGTACGCTGTAGAATGACTACTAAGCATTAGTCCGAAAACTTCGTGATCGATGATCAAACCCGGAATAAAAATTTCTGTATTGACTACACTAATATTTATTTTATCAGGTGAATTTATATCACTGTATTTATATCAGATTTGTTTCTAACGTTTATTTATGTCGGTCATTTACTCAGTTAGTTCAGTACTATTTATTTATATCCACTCCACTATTTATATCACTGTACTGACCGATTCAACCGTTGATTGACTAATATTTATATCACTGATCCGCTTGGTTGCACGACTCACCATTGACTACTTATTCGACACTACACTGACTGACTGCCTCCCTCGCACTCGCTTGCTTATATAGGCCGCTTGGCTTGGGCACAGCGCGTTCTCTAGAATGTTCGTGCAGTTACTCGTTGTTCAGCAAGCAGACGCCGCTTCCTGCCTGACGTTTATATACAGGCTGATCCGTAACAATACATCATCGACCAAGCTGCGAGTTGAAAAACGGTTCTGACCTAGTCATTGCGTCAAAAAGAGTACGAAACATTTTGAAAGGAGCGATCATAACCGTGGCGACGGCGCTTGCGCGTAACTACTGGTGTAACGGGCGCCATTTGTTGAACAGTTGTACCGATCGGCTATATGTTATAGAACAGTGCCATCTAGAAGTGTCAGCTTCACCATGTTCTTTTTTAAAACACTTTTATATTCCACTTTACAGTGGCGGCGCGTGAACATTTTAAATGGGTGTTCTGCAGAGTCAACCCGGAGATTGGAGTAGCCCCCCCCCTAATGAGGCAACCTCGAAAAAAAAAATTCAAAAATACATTTGATGCAATTTTTAAGTGTATTTTTTGATCTGAATAATTTGTCTATACATTATACAATGATTTCGCTAGCGCTAAAATCGTAAATAAAGTGATTTTTATAGCAATATTTTTTATTGTATTAAAAAAAAGAGTGTGTGTGTACTATGTACGCACGTCAGAAGTTATACTTCTTTTAGATAACAAAACAAAAATAACTCCGAACATTTTATCCCGCGTGCCAGTACTAAACGTTTGTAAAAAAGACGATAAAATAATAAAATAAAGATATTAAATAAATTAATTTAATTTAATAAATTATTAATTTATTAAATATATTTATTTATGATATTTATCTAATTATTTATTAAAAAAAAATAATAAGGTATGTTTGAATTGAGATTTGAACCCGAGACCTATTGCTTATAGAGCCACTACGTTACCGCTACACCACGAAGACACCTTATTGCATTGCTATATAATACGGTATTATAACCAAG
Organism: Mongoloraphidia duomilia; assembly: GCA_039654895.1. Lineage (NCBI taxonomy): Eukaryota > Metazoa > Arthropoda > Insecta > Raphidioptera > Raphidiidae > Mongoloraphidia > Mongoloraphidia duomilia. Next base: position 1,304,796 of record CM077517.1, read on the forward strand.
AAAAATAATACTGTACTAGGTTCTGTGCACCCGTTCTGGCTTTTACGCGTATAAATCTGTCTCATTTTTACTAAGTCATCTCTCTTTAACACATTGGATTTAGGTGCAACACAAACTGCAGCACCTCCTGCAGGACTGTTTATAGAATATAGGCCTGCGGCATGCCGTCATTCATAATAATGCTATGTGATTATGAAATTAAAACATATTATGCAGATTTATATAATATTTTTTTTGAGTTGTGCGTTATATTCTGGCAGTGCGGCAGCTCCGCAGCTCTCATAGAGGAGCCGCCACTGCCACTTTATATATCATCTTCTTTAAAGAACGGCCAGCAATATGAATGTTGATACACCGTACATATAAACTACGTGTTGTGTGCTATGATGGATTGCCAGTATTTTCATTGAGCATATTTTATCAGTTTTACTGCGTCACTTCTTCTGATGCATATATCTTCAGAAAGATATTTGAATTTTTATGTGGTTTTAAGTTAAACTTTTTATAAACTACTCGCATACTTTGTTTACAACAATAACTTGACAGCGGAGGACAGTGTGGTCTAGTGGTTAGCGTCGCGAGCTCTGGATCAGACTGTCGCGGGTTCGAATCCCGTCTTCGCTCATGGATGTGTTGTGATGTAATTTAGTTTTAAGTGTGTTGTTAACTTCCCATTGGAAGTTATTGCAATGGGTCCGAAAATCGAAATCAAAATTTTTAACAAATTTTTATGTTTCAAGGTCACTACACTATTTTTAGAAAGATGTCTGTGTGTATGTGTGTGTGTGTACGTATGTATGTACGTACCTACGTATATGTGTCCATTTCTTTCTAAGACGAAATCTCGAGAATGAAAAATGATATCGACTACGTTAGGGTGCCAATCGACGCGTATCAACGTAGATATGATCTGAAAGAAATTTTTTCAAAATCGGTTCAGCCGTTCTTTTTTCTTAACCAAACAGACTCCAAAAAAGTAGATTTTACACAATATCTCGCGAATAAAAAATTATATCGACTTCGTAAGGGTGTCAATCGAGGCGTGTTGACGTCATTTTGATTCGACATAAATTTTATAAAAATCGGTTCAGCCGTTTTTTTTTTTTAATTATTGTTAAAAATAAATAATAATTATGTTTTAATGATTAAAATGATTACTTTTCTGTGTAATATCTAATTTAATTATTATTATTAAATATTTATCAAACTGGGAAGTTCGTCGTGTGGACCTCAAGGGTCGCACTTTAGTCCTAATAAACGACCCACCTCACGGCTTGTTTACTATTGCGTTTTGAAGATACAGAAACTTCTCCATTGCAGTGCTTGTCAGAAATGAAGCATGATTTTTAAAAGAACTGGTAGGGTTGAGTAGGTCAGTATTGAAAATTCCCATAGCGAAGATCCCTCTCTCGACTTTATATGTCAAAATGAATGTGCATTGTCTAACAAGAGCGTACACAAAGTATGATACAACGTTATTTCAGCTTTATTACTTTTTTCATTTCGTCCATTTGCTGTTTACCCAAACGGCAAATTGAAATACTTCAACATTCAAACAAAACAAATTTATATCTCGTGTTAGTAGTTCAGTGGAACATTTTCGTTGACCATACGAGATGAGAAATTTGATTTTACGTGAAAAACATCGCTGTGAGTAGATGTTTGGTCCTGCCATCTGGTGAGTGATAGCGTGAATCAGCGGTGTTAAAGCTACAATGTAATCATTCAATGATTCTGTTGAATTAAAAAATAGCAACGTAAAAACTGAATGAAGTGATTTAGGTGTCATTTTGTTCAGGATTTACTGCTCTATTAATATAACACAAACACAAATTTTAGTCAAATACCCTATCGCGTATTTCCCGATTAATTATCCGTTGTTGCACGCTAACAGTCACGTTGAAATCCCCTCCATGCATCTGCTCACAGCGAATAGCCAAAGGTGCGCAAATTAGGAGAAGCATGTCAAAAAAAAATAGATTTCAACATTGGCGGGACGCGTCACACGGAAAGTGCATCCCATCTTTTTTGGAATTAATTGATTGTCTACACTTTATCATTAACTTTATTAGTGTATTTGCCATATGGCACATACACTATTGGCGTCGGTCGGATGGTGGGACCTAGGGGTCGGACCAAAATTTCTCGACGTTTCATAGCCTCCTGAACACTTTGGCACCATTTTTAAAAATGTTTATATATATATGTATGTATATATATATATATATATATATATATATATATATATATATTTATATATTTATATATTTATATATATATGTGTGTACACGATAACTCTCGACAGACTTAATCGATTGAAACGAAATTTGGTACACACATTGGAACCCATCACCGCAAGAAGCCTATTTAAAATGGGCCCGATCGGACCATTTTCAGGGTTGTATTTAGGGGTTCCAAAAAGTTTTTGGGCCCAAAAATACCGAAAAATTTGTCAGAATCGTTTCAAAATTGAAATTTAACTCTTTAGTAAAGATTAAAATGTGCTGCTAAAATTTTAATAAAATCGGCCCGACAGGACCGGACTTTCAAATTTTATGAAAACACTAGTTTGTTGATACGGATTTACTTAGATATGGAAGGGTGTATTTAATTGGGTGTATTGATGAAATCCATGTCTAATATTGAAATTTAGAAAAATTTAATTATTTTAAGGGCTGTATTAAGGGGTTAAATTTTTTATTTTGTCAAAAAACAAACTTAAGTTTACATAATAATGCCACAATGCCTGTATTAGCAAATACACTATATTGTCGGCAGGGTTTTGGCACTGCGACCCGAGTTCTTTTTATTTTATTATTCGAATGAATGAATTGTAGATTATGGACGCTCGACAACAGAGGTCATTAGCGTCTAATTTTATTATTCGAATGTGCTCGTGTGAAGTTTGGGCATGCGCAGCTGGTGAACTAAGCTGCTACACTTATCGATTGAAAATTCACTTGTAATTTTATTTTCCAATACTGTATTTCACTTGTCCGTTCCCAGGCCAAGAGATGGAAGCACAGCTGATACCATCACAATATGAAATCTGTTGCTTGCTCATTCTCTTCCCTTAAAATTAACGTTTTTCATACTTTTGAACGAGCTGTTTTGAATTACAGGAAAATGATAAAATACCTTTGGCTAAAAACAGCAAAATTTCTTCTTTTTTTTAATGTACCTACTTTTTTATTTTTAAAAGGCATAATTATTTTCTGTTAAAAACAAAAAAGTAGGTACATTAAAAAAAGAAGAAATTTTGTATAATTCTTTTCTGTTAAACACTATTTATATACATTTGTACAAATCAAATAAAGACATCTATCTATCTATAAAAAATTAATTTTTTATTTATTTCTATATACCTCTTGATTTTTACTCTGTAAATAGCCGAATTTTCTCACTATTTTGAGGTTAAGTATGTTTTATTGTACTTTAAGGCCGATTTAACTTCTTTTCATTTACTAATTGTACAATTAGTAAATGAAAAATCGTTGACTTTAATTTATTACAGTCCAAGTACCTGCGATTTTTTATAATAGTAAAAAATGTTTGTCTTTTAGAAAAGTAAGATAGTTCGTTTAAAATTGTGTTTTAAAGACCACCAACAGCTAAGGTTATTTGGGCCTAGCACCAATTCATTATTTTTTTTAATAGTAAATTGAAAATCCAATTGACACTTTTACCAGCTCTTGGGCTAGAACCCGGGAACTGGGGACTTGTAATAGAGGAACCATAGCAACGCCATGTAAACAACAGCATCGCTACACTCTCGGCTATTCTCAAGCCCATAGTTCTCAAGCCCATAGTGTGCTCAGATCACAGATTTGAAATTTAAAAACCTGAAAAAGTCATGACATTTTTTATAGGGTCAGTGTATTATGTCAGGAAGCAATACATAAATAAGTATTTTTCTGATTCAAACGTTCAGCGAGCTGACAGCATCCTGAGGTCTAGCCTCTAGCGGCTGAGTGCTATAATGGCATATACTTTTTAAATAAATAAAGAAAACTAACAGTTTGCTATTTTACGAGAATAAAAAAGTCAGGAAAAAATTGCGCTTTAGATACCGGAAGAACTGGAAAAATCGAGAATTTTTATTTAAAAAAAATTGATCACTTCTTGTCGTGTTTTACTTTTTACAATATCTGGATGACCGAGGTTTGCTCGGATGAGTTCAAAAAAAATAGTAATTAAAGTTCCCATTTCATCAAAATCGTTAGTCGTTTTTAAGAAAAAAAATTACATACCTGTAAGTAGATAATATTATTATACGTCAGTATACGTCATACTACATAACGTATGTACCTACATATTTTCAAATAATTACTGATTATTTTAATAAGTTAAAGATTGACTGTCAGAGTAATTTGACATAAATAATGAAAATAGTTTGTTTTTTCCAAAGCCTACTCACCATACTACACTGTTTTATAACGTTAAAAAAACTGTTTTTTAAAATGATAAAATCGATAAGAAAACGAATTTTTCCAGGGATGAGACCTAGCTAGATCGATTTTTTGCCCGCCAAAACCCCTTTTCAGTAAATTTCATCTAAATCGTTAGGGCCATGTTTCGAGAAAATATTTATATAGGTACATATATACAAGATTTGCTCGTTTAATAATATAGGGATGTAATCACCGCAACCAGGAGTTATCTAAACGTAGTAATAATATTACAAATTTAAATAAAAATCGTGTTTAGAACATTCAAGTGAATTCATTTTTGAAATAAGAATTCAATATGTCAATTTGCCTGTCAATTACTGTATGAGCTTCAAATAGTTTGTTGACAGTTATTTATAATATGTAATTCAAATACGGTGTAGTTCTAAACTTCGCCATCAGGAGGAAGAGAGGAGAGTGAGTGGGTCGACGGTATAATCGGCGTGGCGAGACGGGTGGTACGAGAGTGTGTGTGTAGCCAGTGATAACACAGACCGTGGTTGGTGCTTCACTGGGGGGAAGTGGGGGAAATGGGGGCGCTTAACCAGTAACGATCGTTCCCCTCTCAGCCCGTTCTCGATGACTGTACGTACGTCGGCACTTGTTACAAATTTTGGATGGCGATATTCTTAGGGCAGCACGTTAAAAAATTCGGTCGAAAAATTTTCTTATAAATATTTTAACAATAGTGGCGCAACTAAATGGCTTGCTGGAGGACTATCTTAGTTAGCGATGTGCTGCTGGCAGGAAGAAAATTTGAAGAAGTTAAATACGAAAGTTCAAATAAATTATCATAATTTATTCCGCTGGTTTATATACAAAAAAAATTGAATCAATTAAATATCCGTTTAAAGCTTATAGACCGAGAGCTAGTGACAATTTTTTGGTGTTATTTATTCAAGGTCTTATTTTTGTGAACATGTTGAGGAAGGCATATTAAAGTGCTCTGTTTAAGGGATTTTGCTAGATAGCGGTATGGGAGGGGTGCAGACCGCCCCCAACATGTAACAAAAAAAAAAAAATGGTCACAATTATTTGCTTCAAGGCTGAAATTGTTTGTATAGGTTGTCGGTGACCCAATAATGCCATTATAATATATTTTGCAGGTCGATTGGTCAGTATTAAAGGTGTGGCAGATCACCCTAAACGTGTCATGTACCTGACGAAATTTATATTATTAGTTCAAGGTTCAAATTTTAATATGTTGTTACGGCAACTCTTTTAAGCATATATTTCAATTTGCAGAACAAAATGTCGGTATTAACCCCCTTGAAGAACGATATAAACACCTAGGCGAGCAAGTTTCCCTCTAAGAGAGGAAGTTAATACCGACAATTTGTTCTGCAAATTGAAATATGTGCTTAAAACAGCCGCCGTAACAACATATTGAAATTGGAACTTGAACTAATAATATAAATTTCGTCGGGTTCATGACACGTTTAGGGTGATCTGTCACCCCTTTAATACTGATCAATCGACCTGCAAATATTATAATGGCATTATTGGGTCACCGACAAGCTATACAAACAATTTCAGCTTTGAAGCAATAATAATTGTGACCTTTTTTTGTTAAATGTTGGAGGCGGTCTGCATCCCTCCCATACCGCTATCTAGCAAAATCCCTTACTCAGGGCACTTTAATATGCCTCCCTCAACATCTTCACAAAAATAAGGCCTTGAATAAATAACACCAAAAAATTGTCACTAGCTGTCGGCCTATTATTTACTACAAGTAAATCTTTGGTCATTATCATTAAATGTCAAAAATACCGATAGTTATATTATTTATGGGATATACGACTGTCGTTTTAAAGAGCGCCTTTGTGTATTTAATGGTAGTTGTTAAGAATTAATTTTTTAAATGAATAAACGATATAATAATGTTTGCGATCTTCTATTTTCAATGCACACGAGCATTCGGTCCATAATGGAGTGCCAACATTTTTTTTTTGGGTTTCTGACGCTATAGAAAAGTGATCAGGTGCTTTAATAAAATATTTTAAATTGTAAATTCGCTCCAAAATTACAAAATTTAATAATATTGACGCTATGTATTTTTTTGTTTATACGTTACAAATGCACATTGTCCGCTAGTTTTTTGTTAATATCTTGCAGCAAAATTGTGGCAAATAATTAACTTTTTTGCCATGTTTAAATGAACTATTTCACTTAACAGAGAATATCTTTGTCACAGTAAACTTGCAGCATGTTTTTCACTCAACAAATCTTTGTTGTAGCAAATAAATATTTATATAAATATTTATTTCATTCAACAAATCTTTGTCGTAACAAATTTGTAGCAAATAAATATTTCTTTCATCATGTTTAAATAGACATTTATTTTGCTCAACAAATCTTTTTGTCGTGTATTTTATTTTTCAACTGTGTGACATATTTTAATGTATTTTTAGATCTCCTAATGAATAAAGTATATCTATGATAAAAGAATAGTTCAAATCTAGACTAAGATTCTAGTGGCTTGCGTCCTTATTTACCAGACGTACCGTTCTATTTGTCTATCTCTTTCGTGATACAGCGTTGTAGAGGGGCGACGGCAGTGCTTCATGACGTGTCGACGGCCAGCCGGCGCCCCAGCATCCCGGGGATCCCCCTACATACACCATGTGTGCACACCTCTAGACAAGCTATCGCCACTTTCGCAGACGCTGATAGCGAATCGCTAGAAATGATTTGGCGGACAAAACGTGGGTGTTTTTTTAACAAGCTGATTTATAAAAGCCACTTTTAACGACAGTACAAGGCGACATTATAATTTAATTTTGGTTTTATTTAAAACATCCTATAAAAAAATATTAGTCTTGCAAACGTAAACACATTTGCAGTATGGTGTAGGTGGCGGGTATAATGTGGTGGAACTAGCGTGATAAACATTAGTCGTTTGTCAAAAAAACAAACAAAAAATTGTATTTTTTTAAACAAAATGAATTAAAAAGCACTTTTGACGCCGGTGCAAGGCGTTTTAATAATTTAATTTTATTAAAACACCTGTAGAAAATATCTCGCACACATTTTCGATGTGGTGTAGGTGGCGGGTATAATATGGTGGAAGTTGCGTGATAAACATTAGTTTATCAAAATAAAGAGAACATTAAACAACTGTACAGATGCATAAGAATAAAAAAAACTCGGGTCGCAGTGCCAAAACCCTGCCGACAATATAGTGTATTTGCTAATACTGGCATTGTGGCTTTATTATGTAAACTTAAGTTTGTTTTTGAACAAAATAAAAAATTTAACCTCTTAATACATCCCTTAAAATAATATTTTTTTTCTTAATTTCAATATTATTATCAATGCAACCTCTGTACCAAATTAAATACACCCTTCAGTAAGTAAAGCACTATCCGCAAACTAGTGTTTTCATAAAATTTGTAAGTCCGGACCTGTCGGGGCGATTTTATTAAAATTTTAGCAGCACATTTTAATCTTCACTAAAGGGTTAAATTTCAATTTTGAAACAATTCTGAGAATTTTTTCGGTATTTTTGGGCCCAAAAACATTTTTCAACCCCTAAAAACCACCCTTAAAATGGTCGGATTGGGCCCATTTTAAATAGGCTTCGTGCGGTTATGGATTGCAATGTGTCTACCCAATTTCGTCAAAATCAATTAACTCTTTCGAAAGTTATGGCCCGTACACATCTACACACACACATATATATATATATATACATATATAAATAGACATTTCCAAAAATGGTGCCAAAATGTTCAGGAGGCTATGAAACGTCGAGAAATTTTGGTCCGACCCCTAGGTCCCGCCATCCGACCGACGCCAATAGTGTATGTGCCATATGGCAAATACACTAAAAATAAGAATGCATATAGCGAATAAATTTAAACTAGTATGCGAAATATAGGTATTTCGCATCTGTGTTTTCAAGTAAACTATTTTTAGTGATAATTTTTGAGTACTGGGCTGTTATTACATCTTTGTTGTTTTAAGACGACATGATCGTTTTTAAGGCCACCAGCAGCTAGGGTTATTTGGACCTAGTACCAATTTATATTTTCAGTCTATTTTCAAATAATAAATTGAAAATCCAATTGATACTTGTACTACCTATAGTTCTGGAATTAGAACCTGGGAACTGAAGTCTTGTAATATAGAGGAGCCATGGAAGCGCCATTTTAAGAATGTGTTTTTTTTTATCTTTGAAACTTTCGAATAGTTTTTATAAAAAAGTATCTTCCTCATATACAGGGTGTCCCAAAAAGAATGGGACATAAAGTAACAGCTGATTCCTTACAAAAAAATATTGCGATAGACCTCAGCATGTCTATTCCGAAAGTTGATATTAAAAGAGATACAGGATGTCAAAGTTTAATTTTTATTTTTATCATTATGACGCGGCATTTTAATAAGAAACATTGAATTTTCAAATAAAACTGTCAAAATTACCATGATAACGCCGTGTTGGCGTTTTCAATGCCACGTTCATTTTCAAAATTTGCCATTTAAAACCACATTGCATCGATTACTTTAAATGCAAATATCTTGAAAGAGGTTACTCCTAGCCACTTTTACAAAGTATACCTTTTTTATATAAAAATGACGAAAAAATCAATTTTTTAATTCAAAAAAATAGTACGAGTGCGTACAAAAAAGTTATGACTATTTGAATGAGTGAAAAGGTGTGTAAGTGGCGCCCCCTACAAGTAAGAGCCATACCAAGGTCAAATTTGAATTTCTCATGTCAAAAAATCCCCATATACCAAATTTCATTAAAATGCGTAAATTATTTTAAAAGTTATTTAAGAAAATCAAAAATTAAATTTTGACACCCTGTACATCTTTTAATATCAACTTTCGGAATAGACAAGTTGGGGTCTATCGCAATATTTTTTTGTAAGGAATCAGCTGTTACTTTATGTCCCATTCTTTTTGGGACACCCTGTATATTGATCATTGGTGTATAAATTGAAGTTTAGTTTTGTTATTAAAATGAAAATTAATGCCATCTTTGTGTAGGTAAATGTAAATATTGTTGATAGCTCTAAAAATTCACAGATTTCGCAATCCTTGCAACCATCGAGGACATTGGAAATGATAACAGCATATATGAAACATAATTAACTGTTTATTATACACACAATATTTATCAATGCACTGTTTAGTTTTGTCAGGAATAACCCTATTATTCTTCTGTTATATACGCGTTCACTTTTGCTTGATTACTTAACTTTTAAATGGATTTTTCCACAGTATTTATTAACATTTGCTCAAAAATAACACCGCAGATCGTCGCAAATACCTCTCAATTAACTAGACATGATATATAACACATTTCGAAAAAATTGCACTTGTTCAATTTTGCATGATTGCTCCTCACTTGATCGCGACACCGTTGTCTTTTGGCCTTGAACGAAAACTCGTAACTCTGCCCCCATATACGAACATAAACATTTCCAATGTTAAAAATGAAGAGTAAAGTAACCGAACTAAATTTGTTTGTTTTATGAACGCACAGTATTATTCTATTATAAATTTAATAGTGCCTGCGTTATACCTGCTTTGTGATACTTCTTTGTAAAAAGGAAATTGAAATTTAATATTCTAGTAAGCTTGTGACCTACAATTCATTTGGAAACTGTACGTTTTTTTCAAATTCTTTTTTATACAACGGTTTTTTTTAATGTATTGTCATTGTCAAGGAGTTAATTTGAATAGACTTCAAATGGTGTAACTCTCAGCGGGGGCTACGCTTTTTTTGCGAGTTTATTCATATTTAGGATGTACGCTAGTGAATTAATTCCGTTTGACGCGTAGTGCGTACACGACGAATTAAACCTGTGAGTTGAAAACGGCTGTAAAACTATCATAGAGTTTACAACCGCTTTTATAATAATTATGAACCAAAATTATTAAATATTATTTTTTCCTTTTTAGTACATTTCAATAAAAGCTTGTCTCTAAAAATTTTTTCCTGTTCTCTTCATAAACACATTTGAGTCCTTTCTACCTAATGGCGTGGAACTGAAAGCAGCTACTTTAAAATTAATTCAGTAAAAATATATCTAAATAGATAGATTTTAATTATGTAATAGTATTAATACGAGAGGAGAACAAAAATCAAAAATTGAATTAAAAACATGCAAAGCACTAGAATTAAGTCTAGAAATTTGATTTGTAAGTTATTGGTTAAATAAATGACTGTTTAAACTTATTCATTATGTTTTAATCAAGTTTGCATATGTTTGAATTTCGAACGAAAACTTCTTAATTTAATTCATAAACGTAGTGCCAGATACGTGTTTCTATTAAGTGAAACTTTTTAACTTTTATAATATGATTAATTTTATGTGCGTAGGTGGACTTCAATTAATTTTTAACGATATTAATTTTCGAAAAACAATCAACTTTTCACTTTGTTTTTAGTGAAAAGTTAAAGTTTAAAATCATCAGAGGAGTTAATTCTTTATCAATTTTGTCCCTGTGAGCTAAAATTGCAGTATGTATATACCGGGTGCTGATTTGATTTGCGGATAATAGGGATTTTACATGTAAAATCATATTTATGAATTTTCCTGCTTCCCTATATATTTTGGTGAAAAAAAACAAATACGAAATTTGTTCATAATTAAAAACTCTACCTGACACGTATGTTTGCAAATTACCAATATGCAGCTTTTAATTACAAAATAATTATTACGAAACTGTAATTAAGTTTAAATTAAAAATATTTTATCCGAATAGCCATGATTTTGTTTAAGTCATGGCTATTCGGATAAAATATTTGTAATTTAAACTTAATTACAGCTCCTTAATAATTATTTTGTAATTAAAAAGGTAATACCTACTTCAAATTGAATAATTTATCTAAACTATTAACCAAATTAAAATAAACACGTCAAACGGAAGAGCGTAAACCAAATATAAATAATATAAAGAAGTTCTTTAAATGACCAATTTCAAACTTCTCAAAGTAAATGGAGATTCCAGTTAATAATAAAAATAAAACAATAAAATGTAAAAATGTGTTAAGCCCTTCATTCTAAATGAATATAAAAATTAAAAAAGTGGAAGCAGTATAAAAGTAATGCGAACAAAAGATTAAATTTCTTACGTAAATAACGGAAGTTGTTCTTTTTCTGCGGAATTGAATGTTATTTTAACTTTGTTAAATCGAGGCAAAGGGAGACAGAAATGGTGTTGAGAAAGTGAGATAGAACGGAAGGTTATTAACCTCGGTGTATGTCGCTTATAGACAGAGAGCAGACCCACCCTCCAAGTTCAAGGGTCATCGGCCTTCGTTCGGTGAAATGCCGCATTTCACACAAAATTATATGTGTGATCAGCAGAACGACCCCAAAAATACAGTGTTAAGGACCGTTTATAAATGTCTTTGTCTGTCTCTTAGAATATGTCAATGGTCCCTTGGTGGACTAAGGGGTCATTCACATATTGCGCCATGCGAATTTGGGCATTTATTGATCCCCCTTCTTCCGCTATGTCACAAAATGACGCCCTACCACCCCCTAGTGTCAGACAAATCTGAAAAACTGGAAATTTTCTTTTAAGAGTATTCGATACCGGAAGTCACCACCTGCACTCTTCATCTCAAATCCATTCCCCTCGCCTAAAAACTACAATACTCTCTTAAGGTTATGTTGCATTTATACCAGAACTCGTGTGATTACCGCACTCGCCTTCGGCTCGCGTGGTAAACCTAGTTCTGGCATAACCTTAGGCTCGTATCACAAAATCGCGACTGTCATATAATCCGTCACTTTTGCTACTAGTTGCATAAATTACTAATATTTCCTTCTTGAGATAAACAAAATTATGTAAAGTATTGTTACGGATCACCCTGTATATAAACGTCAGGCAGGAATTCTGAGAATCAAGGGTCTGCTTACCGAACAACTCGTACCTTCACGAAAGTTCTAGAGAATACGAGCACACACTGGGCTTAGGCAACGCAGGTATATAAACAGTGAGTGTGTCGTGTTGAATCAATCAGTCAATCAACGGTCGAATCAGGCAGTACAGTGATATAAATAGGGGAGTGGATATAAATAAATAGTACTGAAGTAACTGAGTAAATGACCGACATAAATAAACGTTAGAAATAAATCTGATATAAATACAGTGATATAAATAGTTCCGTGATATAAATTCACCTGATAAAATAAATATTAGGGTAGTCAATTGTATATAGTTAAGTGTTAATTACTTGTGTTGATTGTTAGAACTGACTTTTGGTTGTTGTATTTATTATTGTTGTGCTTTTAATTATTGTAAATAAATATTTATTTCGCCAACTCAAAAAACAGTAGTATAACAGTATTAATTGATACAAGAAGGCACAACTCAACGTACGTAATTTGTATTTATTCAGCAAATTTCTTCTTTTCTATATAGCTCAAAACTATATTATGTGCCCCATCGGCGTCTCTGCAAATTTAAATTCGATCAGCTGCATTCCGGCTGCATTTCGAAACATTCTGCGTTTATTTTTACCAATGTACGATTTGCGTTGTCTGTAGAACGGGGCTTGCGCAGTGGCGTATTAATCGGTGTGTGATGTGTGCACTGGCACACGAGCGCAGCCCCTCCAAGGGGCGCCAGAAAATATATAGATAATAATACTAATTTTTTTTTTTTAATAAAATAGAGACCTATTATAGGCGTAATAAATTAATTTCACGCTACTTGTGTTCAATAATGTTCGGGTGTTTTTTTACAAGCTTTTATTTAACTTGCAATGTGTGTTTGTTTGTGTGTTTGTTTGTTTAGGTCAAATCTTGCAAATCAATTTTGAACGGCTTTCACGTATCCGATCGATTTGAAATTTTGTACACATATGTATTCCCGATGACAATACATGAATAAATCATTTTTAGAAATAAATTCAACCCCTAAGGGGTTCAAACGGGGATGTAGGGTTTTTTTGACTAATCAACGCCCAGGCCAACTCGCTGAAGCTGGAAACTTGAAATTTGGACAGTTGGTTCCTTTTCTGACGTAAGCATCCACTAAGAAAGGATTTTTTGATAGACTAAAATGAACAAAATAAAATATTAGTAAAAAAAACTTTTTAGAGACAAAATTTTATTGAAATATACTAAAAAGAAAAAATAATATTTAATAATTTTGGTTTCATAATTATTATAAAAGCGGGGGTTGCGACTAATAAACTATCATAGAGATTACAACCTCCGCTTTTATAATAATTATGAACCAAAATTATTAAACAATTTTTTTTCTTTTTAGTACATTTCAATAAAAGCTTGTCTCTAAAAAGTTTTTTTTTACTAATATTTTATTTTTTTTTGTTACTTTAGCTTTGTCAATAAATATTAAAATTATGTATCATTGTTTATTTATTAATACTTTTTTGTTACGATTTCAAACAAATTGTGTATTTAAGGGCGCAAAAATTTTCTCGTGGTCTAGTTACGCCACTGGGCTTACGAAATCTTTCAAAATCTTTTCGTGGTGTCCTAATTTAATTTTTTTGATGCGACATTTCTCTACAATAATTCTTTCATACCTTCATATTTATTCATTATGAAAATAGGTGTGAAAAAATTATACAGTATGTAAACAGGTATAAGCTGCACATAAGAAAATTACAGACGCTAATGACCCTTGTTGTCGAGCGTCTATAATTCACAATTCCATTCATAAGGAAATTAGCATTGGGAAAAAATGAATGGATCAGAGTGAGCCAGGGCTCATAATGTACGTATTTATATAGAGCTGCTATTTTTAGTGTTTTGATTTCAGTTTAAATTATTTTTATTTAAATAGCTGTTTAAATGTCAAATAAAATAAAAATAATTGACACTAAAATAAAAATACTAAAATAACCATAGCAACCCTATATAAATACGTACATTATGAGCCCTGGCTCACTCTGATCCATTCATTTTTTCCCAATGCTAATTTCCCTATGTGCAGCTTACTACCTGTTTACATACTGTATAAATACGTACATTATGAGTCATGGCTCACTCTGATCCATTCATTTTTTCCCAATGCTAATTTCCCTATGTGCAGCTTACCTGTTTACATACTGTATAAATACGTACATTATGAGTCATGGCTCACTCTGATCCATTCATTTTTTCCCAATGCTAATTTCCCTATGTGCAGCTTACTACCTGTTTACATACTGTATAAATACGTACATTATGAGTCATGGCTCACTCTGATCCATTCATTTTTTCCCAATGCTAATTTCCCTATGTGCAGCTTACCTGTTTACATACTGTATATGTAAAATGTTGTATTGTAGCTATTAAGTCGTTCTTTTATGTGGATTGGAACATATACCTTTTTGCTTTGAATTTGAATATTTTATTGCTGACCTCGCCGTCGAAAGGTTTTAGGTTCAATCCCAGCAGAACCAGTGTCGGATTGTCAAGTGTTCTTGTCAAAAACGTGTAATTTCTATACTGTCTACCTTACGCTCCATTGAGACAAGATGACCAGAGATATAAATAGACATGCATCCTATCTCAACTTTCACCTCCTTATTTTATCCGATTAATTTTTGAAGTGAAAACTTCCTTAGGCCCGCTTTGCCTGGGTTGTGACCGAAAGTGAACCGTTCGCAACCCGACGGTGAGATTCGCTGAATTGGGGTTACTCGGCTCAAACACGAACACGTATTTGCAGTATACTGTTACCTAATACACGTCTGGGTACTGACTGGTCACTCTTTTATTTACAACTGTGCCCGGCTGACATACTTATATCATAAAAACGGCACGCTACACAGTTGCACCGATAGCTAAGTAAGCAGCGTCTTTGCGTTGTATGCATAGGAACCTCGGTTCAAAACCTGATGGCACCGTAGAATTATTGACGTGTTTTTTTTCTAAATTCTACATATTAAAGTATTTATATATTTTTTAATTTTTGTTATATTCTTTCTTTAATTTTTTTGAAATCAAGGTGGAATTAATTAAAAATATAATTTTAGTATCTTAGTAATAAATTAGAAAATCTGAAGTTTTCACTTCTGTCGTGTGGTCATAAGCACACACCCAATTTTTTGTGTTTTGTTTGGAATCTGGAAATTAATTATTCGATTTTTTTTTTCGAGAAATCATCAACAGTTAATATATTTTTATTATTGAAAATAACTTGATAAATATCTTTCATGTTTCATGAAAACTGTTTTTGCATGATGCCCGAACAAATAAAAAAATGCAATTTAATTTATTTCATAGAGTGTTTGTAATTTGTGCCTTACATGTTGAATTTCATACGCTCTGAGATTACACATCCGACTACGACTGTGTGTAATCTGACAGCTTCGTCTATACTTGGTTGTACAGCTGTAGGTAGTTGTGTTGACTCGACCTTAAAATAGAACTGAAATAGTGACTACAGTCGGTTTTCAGGGTTTATTATTATACATAGTACATTTTCCTGTTACATAGGACGTACGACCTTAAAATCACAAAAGACGGAGACGAAAGTATAGCGCCCGAGTGAGATACAGCTTCCCGGTGAAACATTGAACGCTGAACACCCACACGAAGGCCACGTTGTCCTCCCCCGACGTCCTGTTTTCCTTGTTTTACATCTCACTCATACCCATTCTAACCATCGATCAATTTATCATTGTCTTTTCTATATCCATTCAACATCCGTTTTTCCGTGTAATTTCTCTATCTCTCTTGTACAAATCATATTATTTTTGCCTTCTAGAAGAAACTCCTTTGTTAAATTTAATAGTCTGTTCTTGTTTAACAGTCATTCTCAGGCGTATTTCTGTCTTTGTTCAAGCGCTTTTTGAAGGTCCTTGTCAATGTCATTCCAGGACTCGTAGATGGTTGTCCTTTTTCCGTTATGCTTGCTCCTCGTTCAACTTGCAGATTTTATTACGTGTACTGTCTCGGTTTAGCGCTATTGTTTGCACGATTTTCTGTCCCTTTCTGACCTAATAAAATCCTAGAAGCAATGCACTATATTTATCCTTTATTAATGTACATTTACGGAATACAGCGCCTGTAATTTTCAAGTATAAATTAAAGTTCGTTAAATATTCATTTGATGGGAACATTTTATTCCACTTCGGCCACTAAATTTATTTTCTTTGCTTTTTGTTTGTTCATTTAATTTTAAAAAGTAAATTTTTAATTATTTAATATTTTTAACATTAAATCTAGCTATTTTTTCTCTTCTTATGGTCGTTGGTTTGTGCAGTTTTTTTATACAATTTAAGAAACAGTACGTCACCGGGGCTTGAGAATGGCCGAGCGTGTAGCAATGCTGTTGTTTACATGGCGTTGCTATGGTTCCTCTATTACAAGTCCCGGGTTCTAGCCCGAGAGCTGGTAAAAATGTCAATTGGATTTTAATTTATTATTAAAAAAAAATAAATAATGAATTGAAAATATGAATTGGTGCTAAGCCCAATTAATCTTAGCTGTTGGTGGTCTTTAAAACACAATTTTAAAGTAAGTCATTGGTACTCTTAAGAGATGTGTAAACATTCAGATTCTATTAAAATGATAGTTAGGTATTTCACCGAGTTAATAACAGAAATTTTTGGTGGGCGGGAAGGAAAAATGCTATTTTTAGAAAAATTTTAAATGTCTCAGATCTATTTAAATGTATTATGCTAAGCACAGGTTTTTATAATTTCTAAACCGAAATCGATAATTATAGAAGTTCACGTGTGATTATTCTAATCAGCGTATTTTTTCAGAACAATGGTTATTTTCATATTTTAATCCCCAAAGAATGTACTTTAGTCTTCATTTTGAGCTAATTCATAAGATTGAAAAATGGAAACATCTAAATTTACAGGGTTTTTTTGGAAAATTTTTTGCAGCCAATTTATTTATTTGAACGAGTTATAAATATTTATAATAAACGTTTCGCCCTTTTAGGCATCATCAGTAATATTCTGAAATGTTATACATATATACATTAAAATGAACAAGTTATAATACAGTATTTGAAAATAAAGATAAATGAATGAATTAGATTCAAAATACTTACATTTTATAGTGAAATTATGATGTATGAACATTATTTGAACGATGTTGTTATTAGCATGGATTTTAGACAACTGTTTCTATTTTTAAAATGAAAGAAAGTTATGGAAGCTATTGTAAGTGTATTGTTGTATTTGTATGCAAGTGTGTATACTTGTATTCAGGCGTACCAATTGTATAGATAAAGGAATAACTTTAGGAGGTGTAAAGTACTATTGTTTTAGAGGTACTATTGTATAGATGGAGTATTTTTTTTTAATGAGGGGTGTATCTAAATTTACAAATATGTACAAAAGTTAACTTGCTTGTCAACATTGGTGCAAAGGAATACTAGTGAACAACGTGCTTTAAACATGCAAGTTTATAAAGTATAATATTTCTTTTATGCTTATATTCTGTTTCTTTTTTCACTAAATTGGATTTGAATTTATAATGTTCCATATACGAGCATTATTGGATAACATGATTTATTTTATATATATTACGGCTAAGGTCTACCTAAACTTTATTAGAACTTTATTAGAACTATCCAAGTGTGTAAGCTTTCACGGCCGGCATTGTTCCAAATCTTCATGGTTTCCGGGCTTGTAGGCCGTGGTCCGGTGGTATTTCTACCTGACGTTTCGTCTACAACTGCGGTAGACATTCTCAAAGGCGATGTGGCAGCGGTCGAAGTATCCTCCTTGGCGACTCACACTAACCTGTGAGCCGCCAAGGAGGACACTTCGACCGCTGCCACATCGCCTTTGAGAATGTCTACCGCAGTTGTAGACGAAACGTCAGGTAGAAATACCACCGGACCACGGCAAGCAAAAAACTTCAGATTGAACTGAAACTTTGCACACTTATCAAGAACCGATTACAATACAATAATTCCATAAGTTTGTCCCATTATCCTGACCAGGATCTCCAGGACTAAAAAGCAAAAATAAATTATAATTTAAAAAAACTAAAAATCACGCTTTAATGAACTAAAAAGTAAAAAATAATTAATTTTATTGTAAAAAACCGTGCGGGGTGCTTTGTATCATATTTTCATACTATACCCCACGCTTTTTTACAATAAAATTAATTATTTTTTACTTTTTAGTTCATTAAAGCGTGTTTTTTAGTTTTTTTAAATTATAATTTATTTATCCACATCTACGATGCACCACTTATTTACAGATTATGTAACTTACGTAATGTCGGTCAATATAATTAGAAATATTATATATCTACCACTTCAGTAGAATTTGACAGGCGTTTGAACTGATAATAATTGGGAGTGTTTTAATTGCCCATTTGTGTTGTGATATTGTTGTGTTATATTATAATTTTTATGGTTAGGTGGAGTTCAGTTAATGTGGTACAATACTTAGTAGTTACTGACACAGTTTTGTGTAGGTAATTCTAATGCTGGGTTGCAGAAAGCATTGTCAGAAAATCTAGTTTGACAGTGATCTTAGATTGTGGCCATACATTTTTCTCCATAAGAGAAGCATTGTAGAATTTCAAATCGAACTTGCTCGAAAAATAATTGATCGATTGAATCGATATTTTTTTAAACTGTGTATACATGTACCTATTAACATAGTTTTTTTGTAATTTCAACTTCGAAATCATATTTTTCTACGCATTTTGATCGAAATTTAGTTTGATCTTTTTCTATGTAGATCAGTAATTTGTTCTTCTGTGAGTGCAACAAATAACAAAGAGTTTGACAACGACATTCGATTGTTACTGCATAATATAATCAAATCAGATGTTCTGACAATGCGTTCTGCAACCCAAGCTGACACTATGATAAGTTTTATGTACTGAATAAAAAAAATTCGACGTCGACCTTAGACTGTTATAACGCGTTTAAAAACTAACTATAAAAACACAATCTAAGGTTATTTGTCAACCTAGATTTGTGACGGGAGAATGACCGAGCGTGTAGCTATGCTGTTGTTTACATGGCGTCGCTATGGTTCCTCTATTACAAGTCCCCAGTTCCCGGGTTCTAGCCCGAGAGCTGGTAAAAGTGTCAATTGGATTTTCAATTTATTATTAAAAAAAAATAATGAATTGAAAATATGAATTGTTGCTAGACCCAAATAACCTTAGCTGTTGGTGGTCTTTAAAACACAATTTAGATTTTTGACATTGCGTTGTGCCATCCAGCATCCAGTGTACGACGACTTTTTCAACACAACGTCGTTTCTCTACACGGGTCGCATATCCAGGCGCCTTGTACATGTACACCTACGTACACGAGTGCGGGTGTCGGCGGGCGCCGGGACGCTAAACAGTATAATGCGCACGCGTAGATATACACATCTCTTTTCAACGCATGGACGTCAATATTAACGTCTTTGTCGTCGCGACGCTAACCTGTTGTTCTTCTTGTGGTAAGTGCGTTGTGTTATACTGAACATTGAACACTCTAGGTCTGCAGTCACATCATTCATATAGGTCTCATTGTGTGTGTAGCCCTTTTATAATACACTACACTACATACACTAACACACACTAACTAAAAACACACTAATACATACATGCAGAACACAGAAAAAAACAACACTACTCAAAGTGACGCGCTAAAAACCTCTAGCTCTTTGTTTTATAGTGTTAGTTGATGTTTTAATGTGCGATGTAGAATGTTAACAATTAAAAAAAGATAGTGCTGAATTTAATGTTGACATTTTATATGATTTTGTTTTTAAACAGGTAGTGCCGAATAGTTCATCACAATGTAGTGCTCGGACTGTTGTTGATTAGATTAATTTCATTGAATGCGTTTAAAATGACTATAGTGCAGAAATTATTTTTGAGTTTAATTAGACAGTATTATTATTAAGTGAATAATTACATTGATTGTGTTTAAAATGGTAGTTCAGAGTTTGATAATAATCGATATTTTAGTCCTTAAATGATCGGGTTTAAAAAGACGTTTAGAAGACTGTAAATCAGCTATTGTAATGTTTAGTTGATATTTTTTAAAAATTTGATTGTGTAGTTAAGCTCGTGTAATGCTAAAATTGATACAGTTTAAATTGACAGTATGCTTGATAATTTAAATCTAAACTATCGGATACAGAATGTAGAAGATATTGATCGGGTTTAAAAAACTTTTGAATAATCTATTTAACTCTTAAAAATATGGAGGTTAAGTTAATGCATCATAAATTAATCCGATTTAAAATGGCTGGCCCAGAATCGTAAGCAATATCTATAATAGATAAAAATATTAAAAGCAGTGTTTATAAAGCCATTTTGCGTTGTATTAAGTTTAAAAAATGGACTCTTAAATTATTTAAATGTGTAGTGCCAAAAGCTAGTAATGTTGAAATGTAAATAATCTTAGATAATGGCGTGCCAAATTGAACGAGTTAAAAATGTTCCAGAATTTTGAAATCATTAAACCATTTTAATTTAATTTTAAGTTAGATCAATAAATGTATAAAGCTTATCAAAACATTGTCTACTCTTGATTAATGTACCAACTTAATGGAGCTTGAAAAGAATGCATTTAAAGTATTATTTATAAAATGTCTAATATAAAGCTGTTATTTATCTAACATTAAGCTTGTTTAAACTAAACTTGGAAAAGAAAATGGTGCCAATGACCGTTGAAATTAATATTCAAAGCAAATAATAATATTATTGAACAGAAATAGTACCAAATTTTGTCGTCGAAATATATTTAAGAAATGTTAAAAACAAATTCTAATAACTTTTATGTAAATTATAATATGTAGTTAGTAATTTTATTAATTTAAGTACCAAGTCTATTGTGTAATAAAATATTGTTTATGATAATTAATTGTTATACATCTAAACATTTGTTGCAGTAAAAATTAGTGCAGATTTAATCGAAAATTCTAAATAAACTAATCATTTGCAGAGAAATATTTAACTTTTAAAATAGTATAATAAAAAAATAAATATTTGAACGTCATAAGTACTTATAAATAATTATTGTATATTTAATGCTAAACTTTACGCTTTGTTAAAATACGTTGTTAATATTAAAATATGCATTTGTTTTGAAATAATACTATTGTGTTAAATTACAATTAAATATTTAAATAATCAATAATAAAATTTAATTGTTATTCTAAAAATAATTTTAAGAAATCCGTGCATTTCAGCAAAACTTCCATAAATTTTCCTTAAAAAAATCGAAGTCAATTAGAAATATAAGAACTGTTTAAGTTTATATATTTTATTATAGAACAACAAACAATATTTTTAATGGTTAGCTAATTTAATTTTTAGTAGTTTTAAATAAAATCTTCCAAAGTGATAAATTTGTTATAAACAGTTGCAATATAAAATGGCCGCTTTAAAATTGGTCACTCAATCAAAAACCGGAAACATAAACAGTTGACGAACGCCTAGTCTTAAAATCTGTGTCAAAAACAGGAAAACAATAAACAAAATATTTCATCATTTATTATTATATCTAAAACCATATATCTATTATAATATAGCAATATCAAAGCCAATATATATAATAATAATAAATTGATTTAAAATTTTTCAATATTTTAACGGCCTAAAAGAATACGTAAAAAAATCGGCTAATTAAATTATGTGATAATTGAATAGGATTGGTAATTTTTCTAAGAAGAAAAGGGTATCAAACGACATATCAGCGCATTCCGAATTTATAAAAAAACAGTAGACTTCAGTGAGGGTTTATAATATACAAAATATATTTTACAACAATTAGTGGCATTAGAAATATTAAAATTGTTTCAATTGTTGAAATATAGTAAAAGTCTTAATGCACAAAATTGTTGCTTGAAATTAATTTATAATATCGATGTTTAATTCTGCCAAAACTAGATGGAATGTTTTGAAATATACGAATTAATGAGAAAAACAATCCAAGCATATAAAACAAAAAAACTAACAAATAAAACTGGCTTGCAAATGTTTACAAGAATAAAACAACATAACGAATATTAGTAGTCGTAAAAAAAAAGTTTCCAGAAGAAAAAATGCAAGTACGTCGTTTATTTAAATATGATGACAAATGTATAAATATTAAATAACTCGTAAAGATTTAGAAAAACGACAGCAATATAAAAAGCAATTTCCAGTATATATGCGTATATAAAAAGACTGAGAGTAAACAATTGGCAATCATGAAGTAAAACAAATGCAATAAAAAAAAACAAGAAAAGATGAGCGGCGTCGGTTTTCTGGCGGCCGTAAAGACGTTTGCACCGGGCAGTATTCGAAGGCGGCGCCGTTGTGAAAAACAGGCGGGCAAACAGTTTGAACTATCCGGTGATGTCGTCGGAATCGGAGACGCAGGTCACGGCCAAGGTCACGTTCACCACCATCCGCACCATAATCATCCGCAGCAGCCAGACGTAGTGCCATGTTGGGATTCGGCGCCACCCATTACTCCCCCCGCTGCGTTTCTACCGCCCGGATATAAGAAAGGTATATCGTATGATGCACCAGAACCTAACCTTTAGTGACGTGGAATCACTAACCAAGATGTCTGATAAAACAGTTCAGGAAAAAATCGAGATTTTTGTTGACATTTTTCAAAAAAATCTAAATTAACATTGAACATTAATTATTATGGTACTTATTAATAGATATTATATTATTACAAATTTTAAAAGAAGGACTCAAATTTTAAATCGATACCATTTGGTGTCGAAGCTGTCAGTCTCAAACGAAATTCAGTTTAGCCAAAAAACGAGCTTTTGTGCAGATCTTTATTGTTTATTTTTCTCGAGTAGAAATTATTTAAATTTCTATTTTTAATAGCCGCACTGGACTATTTATATGTGACGTATACAGAGTGTCCCAAAATTGCTGGGACACAGAGCTACCACGTGTAGTAGAGGTCAAAATAAGTTGATTGGACCCAATTTATTTATACACCAAAATGTACCGTTTGCCCGTGAGAAGAGTTCAAAGTTTACATAAAAAAACACATTTTTGTACTCTGTTCAGAAATGAGTGAAACAAATTGAATGAAATTTAACAAAAGTGCATTTTAGAGGATTACTCTCCTTTCGGTAATCAAAGGAACCCAAAAGAAATTGTAGAAGGGTTAAAACCACCCTCACCCCCTGACATTTTTTTCAGAACTTTCTTAGGGGTGGTAATACGGTTCTTAAATTTTTTTAGCGAGAAGATTGATTAATTATCTTCATTTTGTTACTCTTGTAAAAATTTCGTATTCCGCATAGTTCCGAAGGAAAAAAATGTTTTCTTAAATAATGCTAACAGATATTTCTAGTACAAGTTTAATAAAATTGTAATACCAAATTTTATGTACACAATTTTAAGTAAACTTTGAACTCTTCTCACGGGCAAACGGTACATTTTGGTATATAAATAAATTGGGTCCAATCGACTTATTTTGACCTCTGCTACACGTGGTAGCTCTGTGTCCCAGCAATTTTAGGACATCCTGTATAACCATATCATCACATCATATACTGCTGTAACAGTATTATTTGTTTACGTTCTGTTATAGCTATTTAATCTCTTTTTATTAAATTAATAGTCTATTATTTCATTTATGTTCTGGATTAAAGACGTCATATCAAGGTCACTAAAATGAAATACTGATATTAATTCTTCCCTTCTTGTTTCTCAATTTGAAATCGTGAATAATCAACCATAATGTATTTTTACAAAGTTCCTATTATGTCACTTGCAAAAAATTTGAGACGGAGAAATATTTCTATCTGCCGCCAGCGGTTAGGGCAAGCGCACTACATGCATTTGTTCGCAGACGGAAGTAGATATAGATTTCTACATATGGAGCTTATGGTCGTTTTCTATCTCAATATTATGCTGGTTATACTTTTGGAACAGAATGCGCCATATATAGAACTTTATAGATATGTGGAATCAGGGTGGCCAATTTCTGGTTATTGATTTTTGTGAAGGAAAAAAAACGGTCAAATGCGAGTCGAAGTCGCGTACCGAGGATTCCGTACCCACACTGAACAAATTTGTCGATCAACTTTTAACTTTGGTACGTAATTGCAATAGTGAAGTTGGTCGGAACTTCCTCTGAAACGTAAACATAAATTGTTTAATAAGAAGTAAGTATTAGAAATACCTTGTATTTTTTGTATCCGTCTTGTGACTTCGTGTGTTGTTAACACGACGCGTTTCAGCAACGAGTTGCCATCTTCAGGTGTGGTTAATTTTTTTATATTATTATAAATTATGTTGTGGATTGTGATTGTTTATTTCTGCATTTGTTGTTGCGTACGTGAAGTCAGGAAAAAAACTAAAAAATCGTTTAGAAAACCGAGAAAAGTAAAGGAAATTTGTTCTAGATGAAAAGTGGCCACCCTATGGAATCAACTTTATATACACTTTATTAATAATTTTCATAGTATACATGTGTGTGAAAATGCAGGGTTTTCGGTTTGCTTCGTACCTAACCTCATTTCCAAACGAGGTTTTGTTTTGTTTGCGTGCGGCAATTGTTTAATAACACAACCCACACAACGTATTGTGTTACAGTCGCGGGCAATTGTTCGAAGTTCGGACATCATTCAACACGTTATGTTGTAAAGTGAACAGCCAGTGTCACTATGCTATTATTAACTCAGCCTCAGGTGTGAGAGTGACGGCCGACAGTTTTGAGTCATGCTGATTGCCACTGCCCCAGTACAGACAGGGATAAAATCTCTATTTAACTTCTCTCAGAAATATAATTATGGAACATATCTCTCAGGTACCTGTGCACAACAGATAATTTCACTTCCAAGTCTTCATGGTTTCCGGGCTTGTAGGCCGTGGTCCGGTGGTATTTCTACCTGACGTTTCGTCTACAACTGCGGTAGACATTCTCAAAGGCGATGTGACAGCGGTCGAAGTGTCCTCCTTGGCGGCTCACAGGTCAGTGTGTCAGTGCCTGGTGTCCTCCCTTCTTTTATGCCTGGTACCAGTGTGTTCTCTGTTCGGTCGTAGTCCGTCTCTCTGTAATTGGTCAATTACGCAGTGTGTAGTGATGGAGAGTTCTCTACTCGGTCGTATTCCGTCCTTTTACGATTGGTCATTGGTTTTGTATGTCGGAGTGCTGGTGCCCAGGTTTTACTGAGAATGTCTACCGCAATTGTAGACGAAACGTCAGGTAGAAATACCACCGGACCACGGCCTACAAGCCCGGAAACCATGAAGACTTCGAACAATGCCGGCCGTGAAAGCTTTGACACCTGGAGATAATTTCACTATTCCAACTGGACGAGTGGGGAATAGTTCTCAATTAGGTCAAAATTCAGTTTTCAAAATACTTTCCCTACTTGAGGTTCCCGGAATGCAAAACGCGTCATAACGACTAAGCGAGTCAAAACCAAATGTTGATATAGGATATTTGACACGTAAATAGGAGAAACTCGAAAAAAAAGTGTTTTTTAAATACTACAGTTGATTCTAAAAAGCATACTTACTTAAAAGACAAAAGGTCAATCACTGCGACTAAAATTTTTTTTGTTTAAACGTTTTGTTAATTGATAAAAAATTCAACATTTTTTTTAAACTGTTCCAATATCTGGTTTCATTGGTGGTCCTTAATCCGCCATTTCGTACATCCCTAATAGTCGGTTGAATTTTCGATATCCGACCGAAGAAAAACTGGCTGAATATTCGGTATTCAGTCGGAATCACAATTCGCTACACATCTCTGTAACTCCCAAGTGAGTTTGATTAAAGTATACATTTCAAGTTCAGCACAGGTGCTGTCCCTGTCTGTATGTTGACGCCACGCGCGCTTAGTGTCAGTAACGACTTCCTCGCGTGTTTCCCCCCTTACATGTGTGTGTGTGACCGTGATGACGATTTGCGATGTGCCGTAAATCTGTACCGAGACCTTGCTCTTCTCTCTGTCTATACTCTATTCGCTGCAAGACACGATTTATGACGAGTTAAACGAATGGGCATACATCGATCCGAAAAATCGTTTTTGAAGTGAAACGTCGTTACGCACGCTAGAGTGAATTGAATTCATGCTAACGAGATATAACAGGACGAAACGCTGCGGTAATGAAAAATCGTAGTCATGGATAATTAGTAATATTTACATTCGACGAATTATTGGTTAAACTAAATCAATAATAATAATTTTTTTTACAGTTTAAACATTTTGAATGTGGAACCTGTGTATTCAATTTGTAGGTACAATTCCGTCATACATGATTTTTGCGTAACTTTAACCGTTTACGCAGCGCACGCAACGGAAGCTCTCAAAAGGAATATTTTTTCCCGTTTTTGCAACATTTTTTATTGATGCTCCGCTCCTATTGGTCGTAGCGTGATATTATATAGCCTATAACCTTCCTCGATAAATGGACTATCTAACAAAAAAAAAATTCAAATCGGACTGGTAGTTCCTGAGATTAGCGCGTTCAACCAAACAAATAGATATAGATAGATTGAAATTTGAAAAACAGGAAAAAAATTATGAAAACGGAAAATTCGCTCTTCTAGTCCTTTGAACTTTACAATTACAGACTAAGTTACAATTTAGTTTATTTTTATTAAAGTTATTAACTTCTGTATAAATCATTAAAAACATGACTCTCTCCTGATGTGGACTTTGTAGACGCGTTACTATATATACGAACACATCGATCGATGCCCGGTAGTGCTTCTATTGTACAAAATGCAGAATTTACCAATTTTATAATATTAGTTTAGATCAGAAAAGATTTCTGAATCTTCAACCGAATTGTTTTTTTATTGGTTTACTCCGTAAATTGAATGTTCTACTGTAGCGTAAAAAAAGTTTGGAAACGTTAGTGGAGTCGGTTTTGCTGCATTGGTTTCCCCGGCGGGGCAATACCTGAATTCGTCAGCGGGGAGACTCGGTTCGTTTTTCCTCATTTTATACATGACTCAGCTACCGTCGACAGATAGTGGGCTTGGTACTGAACTGAACTACGTCTCGCTATATTAGATCTGTTTGATGTGCCAATAGAAAATATATACTAATGGAATGTCGTCAAAACAACATGATTATATCAATAATTTCAAAAAGTTACTTCATTTTTCATGACAGTTCTGGGTCAAGTATACCAAGTATAGCTAGTGAGAACTTTTAACATATAATTTGGGCGATATTTTTATGTCGCCCGGTAAAATAGAAGAAAAGATTAACGACAAAATACCGTTAAACGTTGTTCAGTTAGTCTGACGTCTGAACACAAGTTTTTCTTTCACTTTTATAGTGTCAAAGATAATTAATTATTAAGACAATATCTAAACTTATTATTATTAATACTATAAATTGATAATGTCCGCATTTTGTACAATACAAGCACTATTTACTAGCTATCGATCGATATGTTCCTATATATAGTATCGCGCGTACAAAGTCCACATCATGAGAGAGTCATGTTTTTAATGATTTATACAGAAGTTAATAACTTTAATAAAAATAAACTAAATCGTAACTTACTCTGTAATTGTAAAGTTCTAAGGACTAGAAGAGCGAATTTTCCGTTTTCATAATTTTTTTCCTGTTTTTCAAATTTCAATCTATACTAATATTATAAAGCTGAAGAGTTTGTTTGGTTGAACGCGCTAATCTCAGGAACTACCAGTCCGATTTGAAACATTTTTTTTTGTTAGATAGCCCATTTATTGAGGAAAACTATAGGCTATATAATATCACGCTTCAACCAATAAGAGCGGAGCATCAATGAAAAATGTTTGCAAAAACGGGAAAAATTATTCCTTTTGAGAGCTTCCGTTGCGTGCGCTGCGTAAACGGTCAAAGTTACGCAAAAATCATGTATGACGGAATTGTTCCCCTTTAAAAGTTCTAAAATTTATTTCTGAAAGCAATTCGATGGTTAAGTACCGTATATTTGTAAATATTATACTACATCGTTGTGTTGAAAAACGGTAAGCCGGCTAGAGATACCTCAATTCGTTATATTTGTTCATTTCAACGCGAAGTTGAGCTGGCTCAAAGCCAAATCTCCGTTGCGCAAATATGCGGCTGACAGCTGTAGCGGAATTATACACGTCGTACCAACACAAATACAGCACTGTGCCAGTGAGTCCACCCTCGCTCGTTTAAAGGCTACGCAAAACGGTGTCACTTAACCGAACATCAAAAATGAACAATAATGAAAACACGTGTGTGTCAAAATATCTCTGTGTGACGCTACAATCAGTTTCAGGCTAGGCGCATACACACAATTGTTGGGGCTTGAGAATGGCCGAGCGTGTAGCAGTGCTGTTGTTTACATGGCGTTGCTGTGGTTCCTCTATTACAAGTTCCCGGGTTCTAGCCCGAGAGCTGGTAAAAGTGTCAATTGGATTTTCAATTTATTATCTATTAAAAAAAAATCGGTTGATCCTGTAGGCCATCCCTGGAACTTCCCGCTATTTTCAAGCGCTTTGAGCTCGAAGCACTTGATAATATACCCAAAAGTAGAAAAGAAGGAAAGGAAGGCGTGGCGGAGTCGCAACTGTCTCCTTCTGAGTCGCAACTGTCTTCTTCTAACTAGAAACGTACGTTCTTAATTGAATTTCTCGTCGCTTTGGTAGAACATCTGTCAAGTTTCATTCATTCTACTGACATAACCTCGTTTTTTTAAACACGTTGTCGTCGATAATAATTAAAGCAATTTGTTATGGGGTGGTGTTTTGTACCTGACTGCATTCATAATGAAAATTATGACTGCAAAAAGTTTACATTTCCGACTGAAGAAAAAGCTAAAATAATACCTAGATATCCAATACCTAATTGGTGAAAACATTGTTTTTTATACTTTTAGCGTACCTTCGCTTGATCTAGCGTAACTCAGACGACTTCAAAACATTTTTACAACTCCAAATGGAAAGAACAAACGCAATTTCTAATTATAATTGCTTAAATTATACCTCGACAAACGTCAACGAGGAAGTTCGGTTAGAATTAAACGTCACTGGCTGAATCAGTGAATCAAGTTAGGACATTCGTTATTTATAAATCTTGAATTACAAATAAAAAATTATTTCACACGACATAATAAAGATTTGTAGCCAATAATGACGAGATTTATTAATTATTTTTATGAAACAGCCATTGTTTTGGTAAGAAATGTGTTTTAACAGAATAGTAAGGAATATTCTGTTAAACCCCATACATTTTTGAACGCCAATCGACTCCATTTTAAATATCGCGCTCAAATTATTTCTGTAAACTATTCGATTTAGCTTGTTATTCAGAGTTGATGCGTTTCAAATTGACTCACCATGTATAAATATAGTTAGGTAAAGTTTATAATTAAATTTCGATTCATCCCAGCAAGGCGCGACCCTTGATCGTTACCTTCCACCGTTAAATTAAGGTCATGCTGTCAAACTTTTGATCGGGCAATTGTTAAACCATTTGGCGACCCCTTGTCGAAATGTTTAATTTCGCTCGTGTCAGACACAGTACAAAATATCGATATTGAAATACAGTCTATATAAATGTTTTTACTGATCCACTGTGATAACAAAATCTATCAAGCTTGGTGAGTTCGAAATATATGTTGGTTTTAGTAGTAATATTGGTTGGATTTTCTTTTTTATTTATGTCAAGCTATTTTATACGTTTGCCATCGTACGTGAACAAAATCGCGAACGGTGTCTCTTGCGCCTGGGGCTATGTATCTTGACTTGTTATTGTCGCCGTCAAAAATACGATATAGAGTCGACTTTCTCTAAGAACTGCGCTAGGGAACTAAAGACTGACTATTTCTATACGACACGACACTCAAACAAGAAAGCTTTTTTACAAGCTTTTATTTAACTTGCAATGTTAGTTAGTTATTAGTTAGTTTGTGTGTTTGTTTAGGTCAAAACTTGCAAGTCAATTTTGAGCGACTTCCACGTATCCGATCGATTTGAAATTTTGTACGCATATGTATTCCCGATGACAATACATTAATAAATCGTTTTTAGAAATAAATTCAGCCCCTAAGGGGTTCAAACGGGAATGTAGGTTTTTTTTTTGACTAATCAACGGCCAAGCCAAATCGCTGAAGCTAAAAACTTGAAATTTGGACAGTTGGTTCCTTTTCTGACGTAAGCATCCACTAAGAAAGGATTTCTCGAAATTCAACCCCTACGGGTGTCAAAGGGGGGTAAAATTTTGAAAGACTAAAATGAACAAAATAAATATTAATAAAGAAAACTTTTTAGAGACAAGCTTTTATTTAAATGCACTAAAAAGGCAAATAAATTTTAATAATTTAGGTTCATAATTATAAAAGCGTGGGTCGTGACTAATAAACTATCATAGAGTTCACGACCCACGCTTTTATAATTATGAACCTAAATTATTAAAATTTATTTTTTCCTTTTTAGTGCATTTAAATAAAAGCTTGTAGGTATCTAAAAAGTTTTTTTTATTAATATTTATTTGACAGATACACGATCCAATCAAATTAAAGATTTAATCGTTCATTATTTATTACATTCGGATTAGCAATGTAGGTAACGAATACTTAAAACTACTGAATAACGAATATTCGACCGAATTCGTTGACCGAATGCCAGATATTCGACCGAATTCGTTGACCGAATGCCGGATATTCGACCGAATTCGTTGACCGAATGCCGGATATTCGACCGAATTCGTTGACCGAATGCCGAATATTCGACCGAACAGACTGGTTTAAATTGCATTATTTTACCATCACATGGAAGCATTATTTAATAAACACCAATTTCGTTGTTAGTATGAAAAAAGTTGTTTGCTAAAAAAGTATGAACATATTTTGATGCAACGTACATTTTGGGACAATCTGCGAGTAGCACCGTCATTTACGCGAGCGAAGTCGTAGGCAACAACTAGCTGATACGAAGTGAAATTGATTTATTTATCTAGAGATTATTTCCTGGAAAAATATTTTTCCAATTCATTTCATTCAATTTAAAATTCTCGTATCAAAAACGTATAGTTTTATTTACGCTGTTTAAGGAAAAGAAAAAAACAAATTTTCTGTGAAATGTGAAAATATCAACTCGTTTGTTTTTTTTTCTTTTCGGAGAATAAATGACGATAAATGTTATAGTTCAAGAATTGATAGGCAATAAATAAGTTAGCTTGTATATACACATAGGTACGTACCCTACGTCCTACATACGTCATACAAACGCTGTTCCAAGCCTACTCAGATGGTCTTTCAGTGAATTCCTTTCATTCATAAAACAGACTTGTGTGTATATTTTAAAATCATGATCTAGACGCTACTATAAAGTAATAATAAAGAGTTTAGTCACGTCTAACTACAATAATTTTATTAATGAATGTACATTTCAAGAGCTATGCTCCCATATTCAGCAAATACTAAACTATTAGTAAGTATTTGCTGAAGATGGGAGCATAGCTCTTGAAATGTACATTCATTAATAAAATTATTGTGGTTAGACGTGACTAAACTCTTTATTATTAAATTAAACCAAAGTGCTCTTAATTATTCTTATGCTACTATAAAGAAAGAAAAGAAATTGTAGATTAAAGACGCTCAACAATTGAGATCATTAGCGTTTAAATATAAAGGAAGTTAAACAATAAATAAGTAAAACAGCAATCTAGATAAATTACATTTATTTCACAAAAAAGAAAGATTTTACATTTTCAAATCAAATATTAATAAGTTGGAATTTTCCAACCTAACTTGACTGTTGCCACTTCTACGGTTAGACTTGAACAACTTAAAAATGTAATATATATAAGTATAAGTTATAACTTAAGAGAGAAAAGTTAAAGAGAAACAAAAAATAAATAAACAAAGCTTCCTATTCTTTGCCGACATCTAAAATTGTCATTGCTATAGTTGAGGACATTATTATAAATTTACACATCATAATAACAAGAGAGACACCCAATGACTTCACTCTACAAAGCAATGATGTATCATCTAATCTAATCTAACTATCTAACTAATATTATAAATGTGAAAGTTTGGATGGATGGATGGATGGATGGATGGATGGATGGATGTTTGTTACTCAATCACGCCAGAACGGCTGAACGGATCTGGATGAAATTTGGTACAGAGATAGATTATAGTCTGGAATAGCACATAGGCTACTTTTTATCCCGGAAAAATGTACGGTTCCCGTGGGATAGTTTTGTTTTTGTTTTTCATTAAGCAAGGAATCGACATGATTTTTTGCATTGTGGTAGGTTAGGGGTCAGAGAATGTTATAGGCTAATTTTTATCCCGGAAAAATGTACGGTTCCCGTGGGATAGATTTGTTTTGTTTTATCTCTGGAACTACTTAACCGATTCTAAAAATTCTTTCACTAATAGAAAGCTACGCGGGGAGGGGAATCTTGAGGGGGGATAACAAATTAGGGGGGAAGATTCTCGCGGGGGATAATAAATTAGGGGGGAAGATTTTTGCGGGGGAAAACAAATTAGGGGTGGAGATTCTCGCGGGGGGATAACAAATTAGGGGGGAGATTCTCGCGGGGTGATAACAAATTAGGGGGGGGAAATTCTCTCGGGGGGTGATAACAAATTAGGGGGGGAGAATCTCGCGGTGGGATAACAAATTAGATGGGGAGATTCTCGCGGGGGGATAACAAATTAGGGAGGGAAATTCTCGCCAGGGGGGGTAACAAATTAGGGGGTAAGTTTCTCGCGGGGGGATAACAAGTTAGGGGGGAGTCTCGCGGTGGGATAACAAATTAGGGGGGAAGGTTCTCGCGGGGGGATAACAAATTTTGCACAGGAGTTACTTATATAGGTATCGTAGATGAGCAATAATGTACTAATAAAATTCGAGCGAACGAGCGAAGCGAGTGAGTAATGTATTAATAAAATTCGAGCGAACGAGCGAAGCGAGTGAGTAATGTATTAATAACATTCAAGCGAACGAGCGGAGCGAGTGAGTAATATATTAATAATATTCAAGCGAACGAGCGAAGCGAGTGGTAATGCATTATTAATATTCGAGCAAACGAGCGAAGTGAGTGAGTAATGTATTTATAAAATTCGAGCGTACGAACAAAGCGAGTGAGTAATGTATTAATAATATTCAAGTAAACGAGCGAGGCGAGTGAGTAATATATTAATAATATTCAAGCAAACGAGCGAAGCGAGTGAGTAATGTATTAATAAAATCCGAGCGAACGAGCGAAGCGAGTGAGTTATGTATTATAAAATTCGAGCGAATAAACACTACCAGCCTCGCTTCGCTTCGCAGGAAAAGAATTTCTCGCGAGGGGGGATAATAAATTCTAAATCGTAAAATACGTGGGCGAAGCCACGGGTAACGGCTAGTGTATTATAAAAACTTAAGAATTTCTGCTATCACATAACCATCTGAATATTTTTCTATTTTTTCTATTTATTTTTTTATTTATTTATATTTTTTCTATTTCTATTTCAAATTTGTTTGAATTCCATTGGTATGCAGTTGCATAATTATGAACCAAGGAACACTCCGTGTTTTTGATTAAGTTTTCGACATTTTTGGAATCAGAATAGGATCTGTGATCTTGTGCTGTAGGAATTTTAATAAGTAATATGGTATGTTGAATTTTTATGGACCAAGGATAGAATTGCTTTAGCGTATGTTTGATAAATATTTAGAACTTTTAAGTTGCTAAATAGTTCTAAGGATGGGTAAAGACGAGGCTTTTTTAGGATTATTCGTAGGAGAAGAGACATAACTGGCTTTAATGATGAAAGCTACTAAAAACTCCATAGCTCGATATGTTCGGCATTTCCCATGAAGTTTAGAGTTTCAACTGTATATCAGTCTTGATGGAGGGTTGGGTTCCTAGATTTAGGATTATTCGTAGGAGAAGTTTTTGCGTAGACATAACTGGCTTTAATGATGAAAGCTACTAAAAACTCCATAGCTCGATAGTTTCAGCATTTCCCTTGAAGTTTAGAGTTTCAACTGTATATCAGTCTTGATGGAGGGTTGGGTTCCTAGATTTGGTTTGAACGAAGATTTTGCTGACATAAAAATAACGTCAACAACCCCCATAGTCTACGTTTATGCTAGATGTTGTATATTTATGCAAAAAAGCATTAATACTGTTTGTATACAAAAATAGCTCGTCCCTAAAGTGCGGGGGCGACGGATGTTCACGAAAATATAACCTGTTTTATTCAACAATTTTATTAAATATTTGCTTTGTGTTTACAAATTTTATGTAAATATTTTCGTGTCAGTTTTAATTTTGTTTGAATGTATAATATAATTTTAACATTTTGTTACTCGTTTTGGTATGTACAGATTTTATTAATTAACTAGCCTGTACCCGTGTTCTAGCGCACGTTAATATCGATTTTGAGAAAGTATATTTCATTCATTCATTTTATTTTCTGTAAACGAAACCAGCCTTGCAAAGTCAAAAAAATAGGTAAAAAAACTTTTAAGTTAAACGGTTTTATTTTAAATGATCAGCTGTACCAAAAACTAAAAAATAATTAGGACACAAACCAAGGGACACTTTGTGTCGCTGCGTCAACGGAATAAGTAATAATCTGGGACTTTTAACAGACTAAAATACTGTTCACTATTAAATACTGTATCGTATTCTGGAATAAAAATGCACTGTTACAATTAAAAAATCGAAGCTGACCTTTGCCTGACCTTCACAGCACCATCTGTGTTAAATCTGATATCACAGTCTTCTGTCCCCTTTGACACTCTATAACTTTTGTATAAAACATTTTTTATGGTTTGTGCCGTTAACGAAATATTTCACTGCATTGTTTAAGATGTGCCACCCTGTATAAACACTAGCTGTGGTTCGCGAATTTTTCCTGTTTTGATGCGACTATACAAAACGCCCACAAACAATTTTCTTTTTCTTTTCCCGATTTTACCGTCTCAAGTACATAATTATATGCAAATAGAAAGGAAAAGAAAATTGTCTGAGAACATTATAGTCATAATAGAGTTTCGTTTGTTGCATTTTAATGATAAAAATATCGAATTTTTAGGTAGGTATATATTATGTACTGTACGTAGTTTTGAACAGTTAAATA
Source organism: Mongoloraphidia duomilia (assembly GCA_039654895.1). Taxonomy (NCBI): domain Eukaryota; kingdom Metazoa; phylum Arthropoda; class Insecta; order Raphidioptera; family Raphidiidae; genus Mongoloraphidia; species Mongoloraphidia duomilia. Next base: position 1,340,190 of record CM077517.1, read on the forward strand.
AACACAATATTTTTGATAGCGTTCGATGCTCTAATGCTGCCATATTTCGTTTTAAGTGGGTGATAACGTCAAAATACTAATAAAAATGCGCAATATAAAAATTATTTTAGAGATATATATTTTCATACAATTGTAAACTCATCGACTGTAAAGACGGTGTCAGACGCTAATAGTAGCCTAAAGATGCGGCCTCATGCAGTCGCTCGACGCTCGTTTAGAGCGTCAAATTCAGTCACGTGGTGAAATTTTAAATCTCTCACCACATGAAAAATCGTAGCGACAAAACTAAACACAGTTTAGTTTTGCAGCGCGATTCTAGTGCAGTTCTGACGCTTGGAAGCTGCTTCAAAAAGCCGATGAGTTCCTAGGAATTTTAATAATGGATGAATCCAAAAACTTTTTTATTACGCTTTTTTCATTTGATTGCCGGAAAATTTCATTAATAATAGTAATAAATAATAATAATAAACCCATATTTGATAGATATTTATTGATATCAGACATCGCTCTATTATGTTGATAACCTATGTATAATAAATTAAACAATATGAAATTATTTTCTATTACGATTTTTCTTCAAAACGTATTTTATAGGAAATTTCGGTATAAATTATTAATTTGTAATTATTTGTTATAACAGCTTTACAACGATTTTATATTTCTGTTTGTATATTATTATATTATATACTATACTAAATGAGGTTAGGGACAAGCAATATAAATATCGATTTATTTTGACGTTTATTTATGCAAGCAGCCATGTCGAAGCTGCAATTTGACGCTACACTTTTTCCTGTCGCGGAAAATTTAAAATTGCACCACGTGACTTAATTTGACGCTCTAAACGAGCGTCGAGCGACCGCATGAGGCCGCACCTTTACTACACTATTGTAGCAATTACTATTAAGGTGCGGCCTCATGCGGTCGCTCGACGCTCGTAAAAATGGGAACATAAACATATTTGACTAGTGCATATTGAAGTAAATTTTGTGCCCTTGAATTTTGAATAGGACCATTTTTTCGATAGGACCAGCCGTTTCCATGTTATAAGCAAGAAACCGAAAAAAGTGCAAAAAAATCGTGGTTTTTAGCCCACCAAAACTCCCCCGCCCTGTTTTAGAGGTCGCAAACTTGGATTTGACATCTCCTAAACATGCTTGAGGACACAAAAAAATAAAATCATTTGCTGCACAAAACGCAAGGTGGACTTCCTCTCGTGACTGGACTATCAAAACAATGTACGAAAAAATTGTAGGTCTTAAAAACCGCTATTAAATCATAATTTCATAACACCCGGGCGTAGCCGAGACGGGCCGCTAGCAATTAATATTCCTGTACAGAAGCTGTATCTTTGATTGTATTCCTTTAGCTACCTATAGTCGAGTTCCAAAATTTAAGATAGTAAGTCATGCATAGTTTGGTTAGGTTAATGAAGCGGAAAAGCAATGAAACAATGTAAGCATACGCGTCCCATGCATAAAAAGGGTGTGGGTCTCGGGACCCCCGACAGATGTGAAACATCAAAGAAAACGTTATTGAACTCGGTGGTATTCTCTATGTAGTAGTATATATTTTTTCAAAAGCAGCAACTAACTGTTTTGCTGACGTAATCCTATATACTGCACTGTAACACCGCGTGTGTTACAGTGCACGCCTGAGCCAAGAGAGAGAGAGAGGGAGAGTGTGCCGCAGTGGTGGGGAGAACAGCAGCGAAGGAGCGGACCAGAAATTTTGTTGCATATTTCCCTTCACGCGGCTGTTCACAGCCCGACATAAGATGTTTCACTTCAAAAACTGTGCCGCTTAGATAAATAATGAAGGATAAGTGCATGATTCAGGTCCGTATTCACCGAGCCTAGTTAGTTATTTATTCCGTTGATTTATTCCCCTGGTAACTATCACACGGAATAAATAGTGATAATTCAAATTACCAAACATAGTTAAGTTTACTGCAGGTATAAATCGTAAGAATAGTTATTCTGTTTAATTTCAAGGGTATAAATATTTATCCGCCTAGTTAAATAGGGTGTGCACGAAATGCATAAATTACTTTATGGCCTGGCAACCTTTTCAGGTAAATATTAATTTCATATCTTACAGGTAAAGGTTTTTGTCAGTAAAATATGTCAATATTCACCATTTTACATTTTCGATAGATGCGCCATCGGTCGGATCTTTGGTAAACGTGCTTTATTTGACAAAATCTGCAAGGCGTATAGTATATAGTAAATTTTTACCTGCAGTTACTATTCTATCGAATAAATTGCTTGGTGAATAGAAAGTTTATTTTATTCCAAGGAATAAATTTATTCTAAGGTTAGTAACTTCTATCTTTAACAGTGTTTGGTGAATACGGGCCTCACTGTCTTAAATTTTGGAACTTGACTATAGCTGCCTATTAAACACTTAAAAAGACGGAGTGCAAAGCAGCTCGTTAAATCAGATGACATCTGAATGAAAAGGTTAATATTCATGGCATAAATAATAACATGGAACGTTTTTTTTTATTTTTACTGTTGTATAAACATGCTTTTGAATAAGTTATTTTGCTTTTTCCCGACACGTTGTTTAACGTCAAAATGTCGATGAGTGCGCGTAGGTGTCATTCGCCATCTGCAAACACAATTTGCTGAAGAGGTCTGTTTACACTTTACAATGAGCCAAACGCCAAGTCTGGGCCAAACCCGAATTGGCAATCATTTTACTGGCTGGAAAATTCTTTAATCCACTCCAGAGCTTTTGAAGTGAAAACTTCCTTAGGCGCGTTAGGCACGCTTTGCCTGGGTAGTGAAATAAAGTGAACCGTTCGCATTCGCAACCCGACGGTGAGATTCGCTGAATCGGGGTTACTCGGCTCAAACACGAACACGTATTTGCAGTATGCCGGTAAATACTAACGTCTTGGTACTGACTGATCACTCTCTTACAACTGTGCCCGGCTGACATACTTATATCATAAAAACGGCACGCTACACAGTTGCACCGATAGCTAAGTAAGCAGCGTCTTTGCGTTGTCTGCATAGGGACCTCGGTTCGAAACCTGATAGCACCGTATAATTTTTGACGTATTTTTTTGTAAATTCTACATATTATTTATTTATATATTTTTTAATTTTTGTTATATTTTTTCTTTGACAATAATTATAATTATATTGTCGGGCGTCTATAATTTACAATTCATTCAATTATAATTATATTTTATTATTAATAATTATAATATATATAAGTTAGGGAAAAAACTAAAAAATCACCTAGAAAACCGGGAAAAATCAGGGAAATTTGTTCTGGAGAAAAATTGTTTAGTTTTTTTAGTGGCCCCGTCCTCAGAAGGCATTGCCCACCGGATATTTATTTATTTAGTACTAACAGATACAATAATAACTAATTAACACGTATCAATACTCATATTCGAAATGTATGTAAAAATGTTTGTCTTGCCGGAAACGCTACGTTCCCGCGCAGTGTCTGACCGGATAATATAAATCGACCTTTATACGCACCATTCTAGTATTATCTTTGAAATTATAATCATAATCGATTCCAAAAGTGCGTAAATAGACCTGAATACTGAAAACGTTTGATGTAATTTCTCCAAGGAAATGACGTGTACAAACAAAAAACGAGCTGTTTGTTTTAAAAAAACTTTTAAAAAATTATTCTGTGACGTTGAAAAATGTACAAGCATAGTTTCATTCATATTTACAAAAGCTTCACATGTCAAATATTAAAATTTTAAATTTGACTGCAAATATTTTCATGTTTACGAAAATACTTTTTTTTTATTTTTAAAAATTGTTTTATTTTATAAAAGTTACATTTGCTGACCTAGCTTAAAATTGATACATTGTCCAATCTTTCAGATCGACTTATTTAATTTACTTTTAAACGAGGTTTTGAATTTCTTCTTATAGACGCTAATCACCTCAGCTGTTGAGTGTCCATAATCTACAACCTATCTATTTATTTTTTTATTGTAAATTATAGACGCGTCAACAACTTAGGTCATTAGCGTCTTGATGACGTTAAATAACAACACACTTAAAACTAAATGACATTACAAAACATCCATGAACGGAGACGGGATTCGAACCCGCGACAGGATTCAGAGGCCGCGACGCTAACCACTGCACCACACTGTCCTCATATATCTATCTTGAATGTCTTCTTATACATCGATCTGTCCTTAAACCCGTCACACCCAATTGAAATTAGAATATGTTTTTGCGTAATGTCCGAAAGAACAAACAATTATTGTTTCATAAGTACCTAAATATCCGTCGTTCCGCCGCCAATGTTTGTTTTTTGAAAACATATAGTGGGGCGGCGGCAACAGCGACAACGCTTAGCAGATGTTGTCTGCGTCGCGTCATGACGGTACACGTTGTGTGAATCAAACGGCGCAGCCCTAGTTTGTTTTTCGTGTTGTGTAGTGTGAAGGGATCGATAAATTCGTTGCCGCCTCTAAGCGCTCTACCGCCACCAGCGGTTGCGTCAAGTTCAACTTCTGTGAGGGCATGTTGGAAATTGAAAAGAGAAATCATATAATACGATAAACATTATCTACCTTCTCGCTACACAATACGAAAGGATTCTGTGGTAATGATATTAATTTCCTCCCTGGTGTAGGTATAGACGGATCTGGAAATATTTTCTGGGGGGGGGCACAAATTCCCATGTTATTGTAACAAAACTGTTTTTCCGAGTTGGCGGACTCAATATATTTATTTACAATAATTAACAATTCAATAACAATAAACGCAACAACTATATGTCAATTCTAACAATCAACACAATAGTAATTCTTAAACAAAGTGAAACACTTCAATAACACTGAACAAATAACTAGATTTATAATATACTGTATTTATTTTCGCAGTTCAACACGACACTGACTCACGACTGACTGCCTAATTCCTGTAAATATTGTAAACGATATTTTGTTGTAGAGCAGAATTGGTGAAAATATTGTTACAAAACTGTTTTCTGAGTTGGCGGAATAAATATTTATTTACAATAATTAAAAACACAATAATAAACAATAATTAAACAGTAATTACAAAGCAAAACAAACAACTATATACAATAACTCGTAACAATTAACTATATATCAGGACTATTTATTTCTAGTTATTTATGTTTCAAATATTTATATTCACTGTATTTTTATCAGACGCACTATTTGTCGCTCAGTATTCTCCATTGACTTGAATGCCTGACTCACCGTTGACTGCTGTTTATATAGGCTGCGTAGCATAAGCCTAGTGTGTTCTCGCTTTCTCTAGAACTTTCGTGCAGGTACAAATTGTTACAGTAAGCGGACCCCCGTTTCTCAGAACTCTTGCCTGCCGGTTATATACAGGGTGATCCGTAACAATATTATTAATAAACTGTTTTTAATTCCTGATTTCAGTTTGAAATTTAGATTTTCACTTTATTATTAAAAAATATATAATAAATGAAAACATTATGCTAAAATCAGAAAGCCCTAACAGATGGCCTCTAAAAAAATACGCGGTTGTATGATAAATTATATTTACATTAACAATAACAATAACAATAAACGCAACAACTATATGTCAATTCTAACAATCAACACAATAGTAATTCTTAAACAAAGTGAAACACTTCAATAACACTGAACAAATAACTAGATTTATATACTGTATTTATTTGCGCAGTTCAACACGACACTGACTCACGACTGACTGCCTAATTCCTGTCGGCTCCCTGCTTATATAGAGCTACGTGGTCTTTTCACTTTATTATTAAAAAATATATAATAAATGAAAACATTATGCTAAAATCAGAAACCCCTAACAGATGGCCTCTAAAAAAATACGCGGTTGTATGATAAATTATATTTACATTTTTTTCTTTTCTTTGCAGAGCCGAAAAAAGATAAGACTGACCAAGGTTCTGGAGGACAGGCAAATGGTGCAGTGTCCCCCAGCGGTGGGGACCATTCGCATCCATGTCCTGCGCAGATGAGTGGTGGTGGAGATCCTGGTAATAAACCAGAACGACCGTCTTCGTTGGGTCCTGGTAAACTTACCAGAAGGCTACTTTGCTACCACAGTGAACACTGTAAGTATATACCTTCATAATTATTCTACTGTATCAATTTGGTACCGTGTCGTTAATAAATTAATTGGTTATATCCATTGATATAGAGAACAGACTGCAGCGCAGTGCGCAACAGGCCAGAAAAGGCGCTTTATATTTACCCGACTAAAGGTACGTGCGGTACGCAGCTGGGATTCTAGATGGTAGCATGTATGGTAGATGGTGACTGAAATTATAAGCTCTTATAGGTTTGCAAAACGAAGCTTTGATACTAGCATTGATACAAGCGTTTGAAATGTCAGATAGCGAAGACGAATATTTGTGTTCTTCTGCTACAAAGTGGTATATTTTAAATACAAATTTGGGTAGGAGCTGTCATGTCCACCCTATTAATAGAAAACGATCTAAACATGGCGAATTTCATCATTTATACCAAGAATTAAAATTTTACCCAAACCGGTTTTTTGAATATTTACGTATGGAACCTAATTTTAAATACGTCTTAGAAAAAACTCAAAACAAATTAAATAAAAACTGGCAAAATTTCACTTATTAAACTAGTCACATCATCCATTGCGAAACTTGTAACGACCATTTGACAGTTGTCACACGTTGATTGTAGTAGTTAGCGTGCTGAAAGTCGGTGAGATACATTCTTGAATCTACCAACTCTTGTAACAGCGCTTATACCTGCTACACTCACTGCTTCGTTGTGTACGCTCGCATATATAACAATGCATTAATTTAAACAAGCCCTGCTATGATCTACGCTACCATCTAGAATCCCAGTTGCGTACTGCACGTACCTTTACGACTTCAAGCGACTCACGTCTATGCCAAATGGTACTACTAAATAGTTAATACCCTATGAGTTTTTACACAACAATGCGATAAATTTGATAGCTTACTTACATTTTTGGATCGAGACTTTCAATTATCGTAATTCACAATAATTAACGGCGTATTTTACCCCCATTCTTTACGCTGACACAGTTCAATCATTAAAAAATATAATTCTACTTTTGCAGGCCCGGACTTAAAGACCCAGGGCCCCTAGGCACTTGACAGCCCAAAAAAGGGGGAAAAATGAAAAATATAATTGGATGGAAATTTAGCAAAAAAAAAGTCGCCAATTGGGTTATCTTACAAAATGTTTGGGCTTTTTTTTCTTTAATCTCCATCTCCACCCTAGCCGGGACCCCCTCGACGACTGGGCCCTTAGGCCTAGGCAGATATCCGGGCCTGTACTTTTGTAAAAAAAAATAAATTTTAAAAACCTCAACTTTAAAAAACTGTATATCTAAAAGGGTGCATAGTTAAATTGAGTATGACAAAGATATTATCTATACCGAATTTTATCATTTTATCACTTATGGTTTCCGAGATATTTAATTAAAATCATCTTTAGAAGCTGACAGTTAATTAAGGGGTTGTATCTCCCTTAGTATACACTTTTTCAAAAAATGTTATTGCTGATTTTCCTCTTTATTTTTCTTGTTCTATATGCTCTCAAACGTTGATTAACTATTATAGAAACACTTTGTATAATATAATATAAAATGTATCAGTATCAATATTATTATGGACACCCTTGTTTGTAGTCAAAGCATAATCCACTAAAAGAAAGACAGCTCTTCATTTCCTAATAAGAAATAAACTATTATATTTATGCATTACATTTTTTTTTTTGGAAACAGTTACTGAAGGTGGACAACCAGGACCTCCAGGTAGTACTCCGCCTCCAAGTGAACGACACCTTCATCCTCACCATGTCCCCGGTTATCATCCTCAACAGCAGGGTAATACACTCATGTTGTCTGAACTACCGGAGCCACCGATCCCCGTGTCGGAGATCGGTCCTATTCCACCGCCGCCTATGTTCAGTTCACCGAGTCCCACCATGACGATACGGCAGGGCAGCGTACATAATCCCGTGCCAATCGATTTGGGAGATTATGATTACGACGGTAAGTAATGCAACGTAATGTTGCCATGTCGGCTTCTTTATTTGTAGTATAGTTAATAATATTGCACCAATAGAGAATTTGCATTATTTGAGAAAGACTTTTGAAAAAACCTAAATAATTGTTGAGGTTAAAATTGAAAAATAAGTTATAAGTAATAAAGACTTTTCTAAACTTAATATTATAAAATTGGTAAATTCTGCACTTTGTACAATAGAAGCACTATGGGATATTGATCGATGTGTTCGTATATATAGTAACGCGCCTACAAAATCCACATCATGAGAGAGTCATGTTTTTAATGATTTATACAGAAGTTAATAACTTTAATAAAAATAAACTAAATCGTAACTTAGTCTGTAATTGTAAAGTTCTATGGACTAGAAGAGCGAATTTTCCGTTTTCATAATTTTTTTCCTGTTTTAGTTGGTTGTAGTGAAATATGCTTATGTTGTTTGTTAATTCTCGATACGGAAATACAGTACTCTGCAATATCGATGTGTCTTAATTCGAGTATTAAAATTAGAATTAACAAAAACGATTTCAATATGTTTTAGTGTTTTCTTAATTATTTTTTTTTTTAGTAGATCAAGATGAAATCGATCCAGAAGATTTAGATGAAGAGGATGATGACGATGGAGGTAGCGGTGAACCTCGATACATGTTTAGGATGGCTCAACCCGATCCGGCTATCGATACAACTCGAGTCGATGAAATACCGGCAAAAGAACCTAAATTTAATGCTGTGCCATTGAAGTCGGCGCTCAAGAAAAAAACGGGCAGTGGGAATGTGACTCCAGGAGGTGGAAGCGGTCCTGGCACTCCACAGAATACACCCACACAAGAAAATAGAACTCTCACCTCCAGGCAAGATCCACAAAGTGCCTCTTTCAAGTAAGCTAACAACATCGAATTATATTCATAACAAGCCGCAGTTTCCTAAAACTCCCTCTCAAAATTGAAATTCTAAGTAGGATTGACCTTGTGAGACAGGGCCGGATTTAGGAGAGGGCAACCGAGGCTACAGCCCCGGGGCCTCCACAAAAGAGGGGCCCCCACAATAGAGACTTCGGAAAAAAAATTTCTCTGAAATCTCGGTTATTAAATTTTGTCGTTGAAAATATGCTAAATCGGGAACTGGATTTCAGCGAAATCATCAACGATTTTTCGGCGAAAAAAGCTCGGAAGGTTCCGTTCGTTAACGCTAAAATTTAATTTCAGATACTTAATTCTTGTTTCCGATTATATTTATATGTTTGTTAAATAATAAAAGAATCTATACTTGGTTTCACAATAAATTATTTATTGGAAAACTCGACTGAAAAAAATTGTCATTTTATTTGGAAAAAAATTTGGGGCCAGAGGGCCTTCACTCCTTTGTTGCCCCGGGGCCTCCAGACCTCTAAATCCGGCATTATTGTGAGATATGTTACCAATTTCTTGAATATTAGTTCAGTTGTTTTGACGTGATTTCCGAACAAACAAACCGACAGACTGACAGACCGAAATACAATTAGTGTATCCTTTGCTAAAGAAATCTACAGCTTTTTAAAGATAACAGAAAGTAGGTAGATTTTCCTTGATTGTAAATGAACCTTGCTGCAACATTTTCTTAGACAAATCACTGCTTTTTTCTGCACTATCTCATATTATTGTTTAATTGGGATAATCCCTTATATAAACAATATTTGTGTTTTTGCTTTCTAGAAGGCCTCCCTTGAGGCCAAGGATCAGAATATGGTAATTATAACTCCAGTATAGATGGAATTTTTTAACGCATTGACAGTTACTTAAAAATATAATAAAATTTCTGAGTTAAATTTAATAAAACATGTTTTTTACATTCCGGGAATCTCAAGTAGGGAAAGTATTGTAAAATTGTGAAAGGTTAATTATGATCTGAATTAGTATGAACCATTCCCCACTTGTTGAGTTGGAATGATAAACGTAGTATGAACCATTCCCCACTTGTTGAGTTGGAATGATAAAATTCGTCGATTGGTTATTAAATTATAACAAATGCAACGTACAATTGTTTTTGTATTGGCATCTAATGCTCGGTTTCTGATACGAATTTTAGCTTTAAATCTAGATTTAAGATCTTAAATCGAGATTTATAGCTGAAAGTCGTATCAGAAACTGAGAATTATTGTTTGAATACATTATAATTTAATTTTTTTAACAAACAAAAACAGAAAGCGAAGTTTTAATTGAATTTTACGTTTGAAATAATACACTTCATATTTTACAAGCTATCAAAATTTGAAAAATCGCATTATTGATAATACCGATATTTTGATGATGTTTATCCATTCATAAATATTTAATTTGCCTTTGAACTTTTGATAGCTAGATTTAGGTTACAAGAGCACAAATTTATTTTCTGTATTTATGCTGTTTTAGTACACGACCAGTAAGATTTGGTATATCACTGCCATGCACTTTAGAAAACAAAGAAAATGCCAGACCTTACATAATACGTGAAGATACGGATAGTGATTCGACAGACGGTCCTGTTTTGTACAGGGATGACGATACTGAAGAGAATAGGCTCGCTGCTAAAATCGCTCGCAAAGAAAGTCTATCGTTGAAGTTGGCTCTGCGTCCCGATAGACAAGAACTCATCAATCGGAACATTTTGCAGATACAATCTGATAATGAGAGACAAGAGACTAAAGAAGCTATCGGTGCGAGACTCATCCGAAGGCTCAGTATGAGGCCAACACAGGAGGAGCTTGAAGAAAGAAATATTTTAAAAAGTAAGTTCTAATTCAAAGGCATACTTATATTGAAAAAAAAAACAAATATAATTTCATTCTATAGAGGCTAAGTTCGGTTTTGCACTCGATTAATTGAGCCGAGCGAACAGATTTTTGGTCACATGACAAGCGAGCAAATCGAACCATCTAAACAATTCCGAACGTAATCTAGCAGATTTTTCCAAACGTCAGAATAAAATGGCCCCAGCAAGTTAAATTCTTATTACTAAAGCCGAAATATATTCTTTATTGCTCCTCATTTTGATTTCATTCAACATTGTTATAATAATAAATCATGATTCACAATTTTTTTCGTTTTATTCCTTTATTTTAAAATCAATAGTACTACCGGTTTTTGATTTTTTCGACCCATAGATATAATAAATATTTTATTTAATCATTCTGTGCGATGTAGACTTATTGGTTATTACTATTCTTTGAATAAATATTATTCGTGTATTTTTACCTATTGAAAAATTACCTCATATAAATAAACTTCGAAATTTATCCATTCTCACAACAAGTGTTTCCGCTCATTTTTAAAATGAATGCTCTGAAGAGCGTGCTCGATCTCCTCCAGATTTTAAATCCGAACGCATGATAGAGCATATAAATGTTAAATTGGAACGCATTGGAGCACTCAGATCAATCTGAGCTCAAAACCGAACTTACCCAGAATTATCGCTGATTGATGGCAGGAACTCTGTCAAAAGTCAAAACGCTAGATAAATTATAAACTTAATATCAGTGTTGCGTTTTTATTGTGATCCTTACCTATACTACACAAAAACTTCGTCTTCAACCATCATCTAATTAAAATGTCACTATTAAGTCAGATCTATAGAAAATATACATAAAAAAAGCGCTCTTTGAAAGAAGCGTTAATTGAGAAATAAAAAATTCGTAGCAACACGCACACGCTGTCAGGAAATATAAGAAAAGGTCCAAGAAAAAAAATCTCGCCTGGGGCGTAAGACTCGATAAAGCCGGCCCTGTGTCTGAGTATTTATTGCCTTTTTCACATTTGATTCATTTTAAGCAGATATTTATTCAAAAAGATTCAAAGTTCCATGTTTAATGTTATTATTGTTTTAACCATAATATTAGATAATGTGTTATAAAATAATAAATAAAAGTGCATAATTTAGGCATTAGCAATAACTTAAAATTGAATTATGTCATACTATTTAAAATTATAGTCCTTCATAATAATAAAAAAAACTAAACGAACGCAGTTTAAAAAGAGAAATTATAAAAACAACGTCAACTGTTTCTTATTAATTATGTTTCTTTTGTTTGGTATCGTCAAAAATTAATTATTATTTATCAGTGTATAAGGAGGTGATAAGAAAGTATACCTACAGATCTATGACTGTTAACCTACCTGCATTAATGACGCTGGATGCCAGTCATAAATTTATATTTATAGACATTATCTTCTAAATGTCAGCATACACGTGTTTCATGAGATTATTTTCTATTATAAAAATGTCTAAGTATACACCCTGTATAAATAAGTAAAATTCATAAATGAATATTTGGAAATATGATATTATCGTTATTTCGACAATGTCTAAATTGTGGTTTGAAAAATTCAGAATACTTAGGTACTGCTTTTATATTTTGTTTTATCATTTTAATTAGGAGCTGAGTGCTGACTTGTAAGAAATTTATTACAGTGTACAAAATTGCAAAAATAAAAGAACTAGATAGTGTTATTGGTATTTTTTGGGTTGAATATCTTTTTTATAGTAGAGTAATGGGTATATTTCCGAAATTTGTAGAACAAAGCCCAGCAGAAGAAAAAAAACAAAAGGAAGAAAAGAAACGGTACCTGTTACGTAAATTGAGTTTCCGGCCAACGGTCGAAGAACTAAAGGAGAAGAAGATTATAAGATTTAACGACTATATTGAGGTAACACAGGCCCACGATTATGACAGACGGGCCGATAAACCATGGACACGGCTTACTCCTAAAGATAAAGCTGCCATACGAAAAGAACTCAACGAGTTCAAGAGTTCAGAAATGGCTGTTCACGAAGATAGTAGACACCTCACCAGGTAAATATTTGTTTACAGTTTTAAACACTTTGATGAGATAGTAGAACACCTGCTGGTTTATTAACTTCCCATTGGAAGTTATTGTAATGGGTCCGAAAATCGAAATCAAAAAGGAAAAAAAATTTTTATGTTTCAAGGTCACTACACTATTTTTACACTACTTTTAGAAAGATGTCTGTGTGTGTGTGTACGTACGTACGTACGTACGTATGTGTCCATTTCTTTCTAAGACGAAATCTCGAGAACGAAAAATGATATCGACTATGTTGGGGTGCCAATCGACGCGTATTAACGTAAATATGATCTGAAAGGAATTTTTTAAAAATCGGTTCAGCCGTTCTTTTTTCTTAACCAAATAACCTCCAAAAAAGTAGATTTTACACAATATCTCGCGAATAAAAAATTATATCGACTTCGTAAGGGTGTCAATCGAGGCGTGTTAACGTCATTTTGATCCGACATAAATTTTATAAAAATCGGTTCAGCCGTTTTTTTTTTTTTTTTAATTATTGATGTTTTAATGATTAAAATGATTACTTTTCTGTGTAATATCTAATTTAATTATTATTATTAAATATTTATCAAACTGGGAAGTTCGTCGTGTGGACCTCAAGGGTCGCACTTTAGTCCTAATAAACGACCCACCTCACGGCTTGTTTTATGATGTAATGAGAAGAATCTGATACCCGATGAAAGTACAGTAGAGCCCGTCTATTACAACTATGTTTATAACGGCTAACCGTTTTTAGCGACGTAAATGCAAACCCAAGTTGGGTTTCATATAGACGTGTACTATGAAAGCGTATCCGTATAGTACGACTCCGGTTTAAGCGACCAACTGCTTTTAACGACCTAATTTTATAATAATCGTCCGGTTAGAACGAAATTATAATACATATTGTTCCTCTGATCTGTAATACACACATATGTGCAATGTTTAATTTTTATTAAAGTTACATAATACATATGTCTTTGTAAGAGTTAATATATTTTGTTTTATTTTCTTAGAAATTAATCTATTGTACACTTATACAAGCTTAAATTATGCGGTCGCTTTGTGCATCGTCCGGTTGATATGACAATGTCGCCGGTCCCTTGAAAGTCGTTCTATCCGGATTCTACTGTATTTTAATTTAAAAATCACGATATAATAATAAATTGTAAATGATAATTAATGTAACATCATTTTTTTTTAAGTAATGTGCATAGTTAGTAAAATAATGCTGGAACGTCTCTGGCGATCCGACCCTGAACTTGACACTCTGGACAGTCGCCCAATCCGCCCACTCCTTCCCCATACTTTCTACTACGCGAGAATTTCAATTGATGAATTTATGTAAACTTGAAACTTTTTAAAATTTATTAAGATTTAAAAAAAATAAAATATACATTGGTAAAGGGATTCTGTTTATAATTACTGTCGTGTAGTGAAAAGTATTTCAAGATCTTAATAGTCCACTGGACGATCTATTTATTTATTGTAAATTATAGACGCGTCGACAACTTAGGTCATTAGCGTCTTGATTATACATTAAATAACAACACACTTAAAACTAAATGACACCACAAAACATCCATGAGCGGAGGTGGGATTCGAACCCACGACAGTCTGATTCAGAGGCAGCGACGCTAACCACTGGACCATGACTGTCCCCCACTGGACGATCCATTCACTCTCTGTGTATTTAAATTAAATGAATAACTGAGTATGTGTTTGTTTCCAGATTCCATAGACCATGACAAATGCAAGGAATAGTCGACAATAACATTGTAACACTCTATGCTGTGATGCTGGTGTCCACTAACGGATGGCTCCGGCAGGCCGTGGGTTCATCCCCTAACCCTTTCATCACTGCAACAGGGTAGACACCTCTCAAACGTGTTGTTGCTGTTGGAACTTCGGCAACATTGGACGGTGCTTACCCAATTTTATTTACTTTAATTTTATAAATATTATAAATATATATAGGTATATATATTTGTAACAGTATGCTTTGTGCAATTTATTGTACATAAGTGATTTTTTTATTTCTATTATAAATAATTCACATTTATATATAAAAATTATATATATTCTACAATTATTATATACATAAATAATAGTGAGCAGAAAATAATTGTGCATTTCAATGGAAAATAGCACGTAGAACTGTTAATTCGGTAAAAAAAAATTCTGTAAATATTATCACATAGCATAATATTTTTATGTAACTACATAAATAATCAAGATTGTGCATTTACAGAAAACAAAATATGGTTAGTGTACTTTGTGTACAGCTGATATTATTACTTTTTTTATGGAAAATGTGTGTAAGTCGAAATAATTTATTATACCTACTCAAGTAATCATAGAGGTTGTTTTTTTCTTTTTCAATTAAATTTAATAGTATATGCTTTTATCATTATTATTTTTACAAACTTCAACAAGTCATTGAAGTAAAAAGTAAGCGATATTTGCTGTAAATGTCTGATCGATGCTTGCATCCGAAACATTTGTTTTGTATTAGAAATAATATTTCGAAAAACATTTGAAAGATGTAATGACATACAAAAAAGTTTTTTTTTTTTTTTAATTTATTTAATAGGTATTGGTTTTGTTCAATCCGTTCGTCACCAGCTGAGCTAACTGAAACACTCGACCATAGCTGATAAGAAACAACTATTATTTTGTAAGTTATTTACTTAAGGGAGAAAATAATAAATGTATTGACTACTAAAAATTGGGCACCTAAAAAACTAAATGAGCGTTAAATATCTGACCAAGCGATAGATCTGAGCACTAAATAGTGTTTGAGCATTAAATTATTTATAACCGACAATAAAGAATACTGATTGAGCGTTAAATTACCAACAAGCACAAGTGAGTGTTGTGAACAAGCGATTTTTTGAAAATTAACTTAAAAAAAACTGTTACCTAAGTACCTAGTTATGTAATCTTTGATTTTTCTTTATAAAAAATGTTTTGCTTAATCAGTAGGTACCTACCTACCTTTTTTTTTATTGTCAGTTATAAATTATAATTTAACGCTCAAACATTATTTATTTACTGCTCAAGTCTATTGCTCAGTTAGTTTATTTAATGTCAGTGTTACAACTTGCCAAAATGGTAATAATTTAATTATTAATACTCGATTAAATACTACTCTGTACTGAATACGTTACTGATTATTACTGATACTCGGTTAAATTTACAGCTTTAGAACAAAAAACGATAATTTAGTTTTAATGATAAGTGATCTTCTTAACATCACTCTTTGTTTATTCTGTTCATTTGTTTTTAAGCATCTTTTGTTCATTTTCCTGGATAAATTATGTTATGTTGCAGTCACTGCAATCTTTCCTGATGATTTATAAACTAATTGTATGTAACGGAACGGAACAATTTCAGTACATCGACCGAAAGCCCGCTATTGTTAATAATTCTTCCTCTAATTGCCATATCTTTTTAAAATTATTTTCTAAAATTAATTTATTATTTACTATTTCATGTTGCGTATGTTTTGTTATAAAATCTCTGAGTGTTTTGTTAGTTTGGACAGCATATATTATTAAATTTAAAAGCATTAGGTAGGATTTGTACGTTTTGTCTTTCATAAAGATAAAAAGTAAATTTGCTTCGGTGACTTACAAGTTGTTATTGATGTCGTCAAATCTTATTTCCTGCATCGGGACTGATATGTATGTCATGATACATTCGATGTTTTTGTACTACAAATCACAAACTTAAATATTTTCGTATAATGCACACTAGTTAATATAATAATAATATCTAATTAATAACCGTTAAGAACAAAAAATATTAAAGTTATAAAAAGTAAAATGCACTCGTATAACATATTCACTACCTACAAAATTTTCTATTCAAACAGAATATGAACAAATGTTGCCAAAATAATTTTAAAATTACAACTTTTCTTTATTGGCTGGGTGCGCAACGAATACGACAAATGATGGCCGCACTAAATCACACTCTATATCCGTTGAAGGAATGACAAATTTTTATAAATAAAAAATTTTAGATCGCTAAAAAATATAAGTGCAATACCACATCTGAAAAGGGCTAATAAATATTAAATATTGTGTTGAAAAAAAGTACGTATAAAAAATTTTAATAAATATAAAATACATTTTATTTCGAATGTGTTATGTATCTGTGTCCACTGTCCACTAGATGGCAGTGGGAACTTAATATGAACAGACTGTGAGAACGTCGTCAGATAATATTTGATGTTGTAAATTATTGTTCTTAGTTTATAGTTATTTTTTTAATAAATAATTTATTACATGTGGTATTGCACTTATGTTTTTAGCAATCAAAAATTTTTTATTTATAAAATAAAACAGAATGGAGTAAGTTTAGCTGTCAAAAGTAATAATAATATTAGTTATGATAGCATTAGAGCTAAGATAATCATAATTTAAAATTTGCAACTACTATTTCTGCCTGTATTTCTACAATTAACTACACAACAACTATTATGCAACATTTTTTAAATAACTTCATTTATTTATTCACAACGTGAGTGTGATTTAACGCTTATTTTGTCCATAGCGTACGCTGCAGTCGATTCGATTATCCCCACCATATACTCTGCACTCAGCGAATATGGCATCATTGAAGTTTATATAATTTTCTTGGCTAGGAAATCTGATAAAATTGGATTTGTTTATTATTTTTATGTGCTGTTTCGGTAGTTTTATTTATTGAAAAAAATTGTAGGGTTGAATAAATCAGTGTGTATTTATTTATTTCAAATTTCTCCACACAAAACAGAAGACTGACATATAGAAGTTGCCATGTAATTTTCTTTTGTTTTGTGCTAGTAGATATTATGAGACCGATAAAATACGTATAATAGGTACATTTAAAAATTTTAATTATAAAATTTAGCTCGCAAATGCGGTGGAAATTTTTGCTGTGTATTATTTGTATTTTTTATAATTTTCTATTACTTTTTTCCAATCCATCACTAATTGTCAGTAATTTACTATAGTTCTGTGTAATTTAAAAAAATCTGATATTGCTCAATATTTTATTTATTATGCTTTCATTGTATATGAAAAATTTAATTACGATCTTGATCATAGAAAGAATAGGTACTGTTTTCTTACAAAAATATGTTAAAATAAATAATAATATTAAATCAATAAAGCATTAAAACTCTTGTCAGTTTATTGTTTTTTAAATATTTTGCAATAATGTAGTTAAAAATATTGACATTTCATTCTTTATAAAGAAACAGCATGTAAAAATAAAAACGAGATTTAAGTTGTGGAAAATTTAATTAAAATTTTGACAGTATTAAAAAAAATTATAAATCATGAGATTATTTATTTTCAGCGAAAATGTATACCCATTTTTCTTTCATAACATTTTTCTTAAATTATTTCGGTGATCAAAGGCAGGAAAGAAGTACTCATTTGGTGCCTGAGTAAAAATTACCATTCATGGAAAAATAACTGTATATAAAAAATAAAATTGAACAGTTGAATTCTATTTTTTTCCGAGTGTTTCTAGCTGGTTTTCTAAACTCTAAATAATCTAAATAGTCCAGCAGTCAGGTACTTATTACCTGGAAAGTATTCCGAAGTTAATGATATTTTGGTATGTTGTTTGTGGGTACTCTGTGGAGTAGAATCTGAGTTTTCGACCTCGAGGACCCTGTGCTACGTGGGGGGAGCCGAAAAACCACGAAATTTTACCACCTTTTTTGCATTTTTCGAAATCTCTCAGAAACGGTCGACTTAAGCAATTCTTTCATTATGTAATGTTTTAAAGAGGATTACATTTCCTACAATTTTCATTCCCACAACTTTTCTGTGGTACTAATGGTAAGCGCGCTACAGCTTCTTGAAAATCACCCGCTCCGCTTTTTGTAACCTTGGTAACCAATGGTTAAAATGTAATGTTCTTTTCAATAGTTTTATTTATTTTCTTCTTCATCGAACTTTAAATTGAAAATACACATTGGTTACCAAGGTTAGAAAAAACGGAGCGGGTGATTTTCAAGAAGCTGCAGCGCGCTTACCATTAGTACCACAGAAAAGTTGTGGGAATGAAAATTGTAGGAAATGTAATCCTCTTTAAAACATTACATAATGAAAGAATTGCTTAAGTCGACCGTTTTTGAAAAATTTCGAAAAAAGCAAAAAAGGTGGTAAAATTTCGTGATTTTTCGGCTCCCCCCACGTTAGCACAGGGTCCTCGAGGTCGAAAACTCAGATTCTACTCCACAGAGCACCCGCAAACAACACACCAAAATATCATTAACTTCGGAATACTTTCCAGGTAACCTCCTTCATTTATTACCTGCCGCTTGGACTAAATGGCGTCACAGGATCGTCAATCCAGTTAGTAGTGAGAGATCAGTGGATGCATACCGACCAAAAAAAGAGACTGAGAACAAATTTTGCCGAAATCTACCGTTAAGATGATAGAGGCTGGTAAACAGCGCGCTTTATCTCTCTCACTTTGCTGGAAACATTTTTTACACACAGTCCATATTTTATGTCTACGAAATGAACATAATATTTTTATAATTTTATTAACTTAATTTTACCGACTTAGTCGTGTCCGTAACGTTAAATATTTTGTTAACTCCAGAAAAATGTTGCATAGACCGATATAGTTTGTAAATATTCAATTCCTAAAGTTTTAAAATTTATTTCTGATTGTTTACACAGCATTAGCAAAACATTTTTTGAAATGTGATCAGCACGATGTAAATATATCTCTACTGAAAAAATATTAATTGCAACATACCTGATATTTATGTACAGTTTCAAGAAATAAAAAAAAAAAAACGTTGTGTCGCAACACTCGGAGGAAGTGTATCTTTTTATGCATTACTCAAAAGTTACCTACACAGTAAAATTTAGTTTACTTATAAGACTGTGTAGTTTGCACTACATACAACAGAAGTGAGACTTACGCAAAATCTACATACATCTAACGTCCGGCAACAGTGATTCTAGTCAGCAATCTGGAACGTTTGTAAGTGAGTAAAGTTTTAAATTTCGGCTAAACTGTATGAACACCGTCCGGAAAACAGTGACAGGTATGGCTTACACTACAGAAGTGAAACTTACGCCTAATCTACATTTAAGTATTATAAACTGACATTTACAGAAATGAAAAAATGTATCTATTACGCGATATTATAATATGGTTACGCAATATTATAATATGGTTTCTTTTTCGTTGCTATGGTTACAATGTTAGCGTTACGCAAACGTTAAACGGCCAGAACTTGCATAAAGAGTTACACTTCAAAAGTCTTAAAACTTGTTCACTTAAGACATAATACGTAGCTTTCATAATAATCTGGCAATAGTGGAACTGTTTATGTAGGATATGTGTATATTATTGGAAAATGACTACCATTTTTACTTGTTTTATTAAGAATAAAATGTCTTCCAAATAAACAAGACATTTTCATCAGTGGATTTTTTAATTTTTTGTTTTTTCCCTGTTTAAAATTCACTAGGTCCTTAAATTACCAAAATTTAATTTTTTTTTCGGTTTGTTTTGAATTAATTTACCATTTTTTAGTGTTTAATTTAAATGTGTGTGCTGAAAAGCAGTTTGATTCCCAATGTTTCGATACTTTGTCTTTAACAGGGTCCGTTGCCAGGGCCGGATTAAGCCATGTAGAGGCCCCTAGGCATGGCAAGTCTCGGGTCCCCTCTTTCCTTATGTAGGTAGGTTGTATTTAAACCTTATAACATCACCGAATTTTAATATCTCGGCACTAATGAATGTATGTCATCAGGGTCGGATTATCCAATAGGAATTATAGGAAACTGCCTAGGGGCCCACAACCCGTGAGAAAAATAAGTCATAGTTAAATAAAAAATAGAGAAAATAGAAAAAAAAAAATAAATAAATATCAAAATTCAAGTGGAATATGGAATACTTAGTTAAAAAAAACTAAAATAAATGGTGCTGCGCGGGATTCGAACCCGCGACATATTATGAAGCAGCCGTTCTAACTAGGGCTCGGAATTTATTCGAATATTCAATATTTCTTCACTCGTATTTTAATAAGTTCTACATAATCGAAACAATCTTTCCTGTGTTGAACAATAATTTTTGATGTGCAATTTTCGAATATTAAATGGATATTTAAATTTTAAATATTTGTCATAGACTGTAGTTAGCTTCTTTCCGAATTCAAAGGAAAATTAAAATGCATTGCAAATTAAATATACAGAAGTTTAATGATTACAAATGCAACTGGCGAACGAAGTTTTTCGAAATTGAAACTTAAAAAACTGTCTTCGATCATCAATGGCTCAAAAACAACAATAATTTTATTCGTGTATACGAATAAAATTCTTGTGGTTAGAAGTGTCTAAACTATTGTTTTATTTTGTTTAAAACCACAGTGCTCTTAATATTCCTACTAGTTTCCAATGTGGTTTTCTGACTGCTGGATGATTGATGATGATGATTTACAGTTAATCAAGAAATAAATCATTGTTATTAGATAGTTAAGTGTCTGCATTCAGGTAAGTAAATTTCGAGGGGTAAATATTTGGGGATTTATAAGGATTTTGGGAGGATTTATAAAGATTTATTGAGGATTTACAGAGGAATTCATGTTTTCTCAGGCCTGCAACTTACCCCTTAAAAGTCTTCTAGAAATCGAGTAACTGGTAATTTCGAGATAACTCGTTATTTCGCAAAATTATCGAAAGTGTATCAGGTCAGGATATTCTGGACCAAAATTACTGCGGTGGAACCTCCCCAAACAGCGTTCTCAAGGTGAAAAAATTGTTAAAAATGTTTTTTTTTCAACTCTCCACTCAAATTTGTGTGAGAACCATGCTAGATAGGACAAAACTGCATATTAGTAATTTTGTAGAGTATAAAATTTCCTACACAAAAATTCCTATAGACGCCAGACGGCATAATATGTCTAAAGCTAATAGTTTAGAAATACTGGGCGTTCCAAATTTTTGTCAATTCGTGGTCTTTTCTTAATGATCGAGGTCGATTCTTAATAATCGTGGTTGATTCTTAATGATCGAAGTCGATTCTTAATGATCGTGGTCGATTCTTAATGATCGAGGTCGATTCTTAAGGATCGAGATCGATTCTTAATGCTCGAGGTCGATTCTTAATGATTGTGGTTGATTCTTAATGATCGAGGTCGATTCTTAATGATCGTGGTCGATTCTTAATGATCGTGGTCGATTCTTAATGATCGAGGTCGATTCTTAATGATCGAGATCGATTCTTAATGCTCGAGGTCGATTCTTAATGATTGTGGTTGATTCTTAATGATCGAGGTCGATTCTTAATGATCGTGGTCGATTCTTAATGATCGTGGTCGATTCTTAATGATCGAGGTCGATTCTTAATGATCGAGATCGATTCTTAATGCTCGAGGTCGATTCTTAATGATTGTGGTTGATTCTTAATGATCGAGGTCGATTCTTAATGATCGTGGTCGATTCTTAATGATCGTGGTCGATTCTTAATGATCGAGGTCGATTCTTAATGATCGAGATCGATTCTTAATGCTCGAGGTCGATTCTTAATGATCGTGGTTGATTCTTAATGATCGAGGTCGATTCTTAATGATCGTGGTCGATTCTTAATGATCGTGGTCAATTCTTAATGATCGAGGTCGATTCATAATGATCGCTCGAATTTGGGCGAATTTTCGGGATTTTCGCTCGAATTTGGGCGAATTTTCGGGATTTTCGCTCGAATTTGGGCGAATTTTCGGGATTTTCGCTCAAATTTGGGCGAATTTTCGGGATTTTCGCTCGAATTTGGGCGAATTTTCGGGATTTTCGCTCGAATTTGGGCGAATTTTCGGGATTTTCGCTCGAATTTGGGCGAATTTTCGGGATTTTCGCTCGAATTTGGGCGAATTTTCAGGATTTTCGCTCGAATTTGGGCGAATTTTCGGGATTTTCGCTCGAATTTGGGCGAATTTTCGGGATTTTCGCTCGAATTTGGGCGAATTTTCGGGATTTTCGCTCGAATTTGGGCGAATTTTCGGGATTTTCGCTCGAATTTGGGCGAATTTTCGGGATTTTCGCTCGTATTTGGGCGAATTTTCGGGATTTTCGCTCGAATTTGGGCGAATTTTCGGGATTTTCGCTCGAATTTGGGCGAATTTTCGGGATTTTCGCTCGAATTTGGGCGAATTTTCGGGATTTTCGCTCGAATTTGGGCGAATTTTCGGGATTTTCGCTCGAATTTGGGCGAATTTTCGGGATTTTCGCTCGAATTTGGGCGAATTTTCGGGATTTTCGCTCGAATTTGGGCGAATTTTCGGGATTTTCGCTCGAATTTGGGCGAATTTTCGGGATTTTCGCTCGAATTTGGGCGAATTTTCGGGATTTTCGCTCGAATTTGGGCGAATTTTCGGGATTTTCGCTCGAATTTGGGCGAATTTTCGGGATTTTCGCTCGAATTTGGGCGAATTTTCGGGATTTTCGCTCGAATTTGGGCGAATTTTCGGGATTTTCGCTCGAATTTGGGCGAATTTTCGGGATTTTCGCTCGAATTTGGGCGAATTTTCGGGATTTTCGCTCGAATTTGGGCGAATTTTCGGGATTTTCGCTCGAATTTGGGCGAATTTTCGGGATTTTCGCTCGAATTTGGGCGAATTTTCGGAATTTTCGCTCGAATTTGGGCGAATTTTCGGTATTTTCGCTCGAATTTGGGCGAATTTTCGGGATTTTCGCTCGAATTTGGGCGAATTTTCGGGACTTTCGCTCGAATTTGGGCGAATTTTCGGGACTTTCGCTCGAATTTGGGCGAATTTTCGGGACTTTCGCTCGAATTTGGGCGAATTTTCGGGACTTTCGCTCGAATTTGGGCGAATTTTCGGGACTTTCGCTCGAATTTGGGCAAATTTTCGGGACTTTCGCTCGAATTTGGGCGAATTTTTGGGACTTTCGCTCGAATTTGGGCAAATTTTCGGGACTTTCGCTCGAATTTGGGCGAATTTTCGGGACTTTCGCTCGAATTTGGGCGAATTTTCGGGACTTTCGCTCGAATTTGGGCGAATTTTCGGGACTTTCGCTCGAATTTGGGCGAATTTTCGGGACTTTCGCTCGAATTTGGGCGAATTTTCGGGACTTTCGCTCGAATTTGGGCGAATTTTCGGGACTTTCGCTCGAATTTGGGCGAATTTTCGGGACTTTCGCTCGAATTTGGGCGAATTTTCGGGACTTTTGCTCGAATTTGGGCGAATTTTCGGGACTTTCGCTCGAATTTGGGCGAATTTTCGGGACTTTCGCTCGAATTTGGGCGAATTTTCGGAACTTTCGCTCGAATTTGGGCGAATTTTCGGGACTTTTGCTCGAATTTGGGCGAATTTTCGGGACTTTCGCTCGAATTTGGGCGAATTTTCGGGACTTTCCCTCGAATTTGGGCGAATTTTCGGGACTTTCGCTCGAATTTGGGCGAATTTTCGGGACTTTCGGTCGAATTTGGGCGAATTTTCGGGACTTTCGCTCGAATTTGGGCGAATTTTCGGGACTTTCGCTCGAATTTGGGCGAATTTTCGGGACTTTCGCTCGAATTTGGTCGATTCTTAATGATCGTGGTCGATTCTTAATGATCGAGGTCGATTCTTAATGATCGTGGTCGATTCTTAATGATCGAGGTCGATTCTTAATGATTGTGGTTGATTCTTAATGATCGAGGTCGATTCTTAATGATCGTGGTCGATTCTTAATGATCGTGGTCGATTCTTAATGATCGAGGTCGATTCTTAATGCTCGAGGTCGATTCTTAATGATTGTGGTTGATTCTTAATGATCGAGGTCGATTCTTAATGATCGTGGTCGATTCTTAATGATCGTGGTCGATTCTTAATGATCGAGGTCGATTCTTAATGATCGTGGTCGATTCTTAATGATCGTGGTCGATTCTTAAAGATCTAGGTTGATTCTTAATGATCGAGATCGATTCTTAATGCTCGAGGTCGATTCTTAATGATTGTGGTTGATTCTTAATGATCGAGGTCGATTCTTAATGATCGTGGTCGATTCTTAATGATCGTGGTCGATTCTTAATGATCGAGGTCGATTCTTAATGATCGTGGTCGATTCTTAATGATCGTGGTCGATTCTTAATGATCGAGGTCGATTCTTAATGATCGTGGTCGATTCTTAATGATCGTGGTCGATTCTTAATGATCGAGGTCGATTCTTAATGATCGAGATCGATTCTTAATGCTCGAGGTCGATTCTTAATGATTGTGGTTGATTCTTAATGATCGAGGTCGATTCTTAATGATCGTGGTCGATTCTTAATGATCGTGGTCGATTCTTAATGATCGAGGTCGATTCTTAATGATCGTGGTCGATTCTTAATGATCGTGGTCGATTCTTAATGATCGAGGTCGATTCTTAATGATCGAGATCGATTCTTAATGCTCGAGGTCGATTCTTAATGATTGTGGTTGATTCTTAATGATCGAGGTCGATTCTTAATGATCGTGGTCGATTCTTAATGATCGTGGTCGATTCTTAATGCTCGAGGTCGATTCTTAATGATTGTGGTTGATTCTTAATGATCGAGGTCGATTCTTAATGATCGTGGTCGATTCTTAATGATCGTGGTCGATTCTTAATGATCGAGGTCGATTCTTAATGATCGAGATCGATTCTTAATGCTCGAGGTCGATTCTTAATGATTGTGGTTGATTCTTAATGATCGAGGTCGATTCTTAATGATCGTGGTCGATTCTTAATGATCGTGGTCGATTCTTAATGCTCGAGGTCGATTCTTAATGATCGTGGTTGATTCTTAATGATCGAGGTCGATTCTTAATGATCGTGGTCGATTCTTAATGATCGTGGTCAATTCTTAATGATCGAGGTCGATTCATAATGATCGCTCGAATTTGGGCGAATTTTCGGGATTTTCGCTCGAATTTGGGCGAATTTTCGGGATTTTCGCTCGAATTTGGGCGAATTTACGGGATTTTCGCTCGAATTTGGGCGAATTTTCGGGATTTTCGCTCGAATTTGGGCGAATTTTCGGGATTTTCGCTCGAATTTGGGCGAATTTTCGGGATTTTCGCTCGAATTTGGGCGAATTTTCAGGATTTTTGCTCGAATTTGGGCGAATTTTCAGGATTTTCGCTCGAATTTGGGCGAATTTTCGGGATTTTCGCTCGAATTTGGGCGAATTTTCGGGATTTTCGCTCGAATTTGGGCGAATTTTCGGGATTTTCGCTCGAATTTGGGCGAATTTTCGGGATTTTCGCTCGAATTTGGGCGAATTTTCGGGATTTTCGCTCGAATTTGGGCGAATTTTCGGGATTTTCGCTCGAATTTGGGCGAATTTTCGGGATTTTCGCTCGAATTTGGGCGAATTTTCGGGATTTTCGCTCGAATTTGGGCGAATTTTCGGGATTTTCGCTCGAATTTGGGCGAATTTTCAGGATTTTCGCTCGAATTTGGGCGAATTTTCGGGATTTTCGCTCGAATTTGGGCGAATTTTCGGGATTTTCGCTCGAATTTGGGCGAATTTTCGGGATTTTCGCTCGAATTTGGGCGAATTTTCGGGATTTTTGCTCGAATTTGGGCGAATTTTCGGGATTTTCGCTCGAATTTGGGCGAATTTTCGGGATTTTCGCTCGAATTTGGGCGAATTTTCGGGATTTTCGCTCGAATTTGGGCGAATTTTCGGGATTTTCGCTCGAATTTGGGCGAATTTTCGGGATTTTCGCTCGAATTTGGGCGAATTTTCGGGATTATCGCTCGAATTTGGGCGCATTTTCGGGATTTTCGCTCGAATTTGGGCGAATTTTCGGGATTTTCGCTCGAATTTGGGCGAATTTTCGGGATTTTCCCTCAAATTTGGGCGAATTTTCGGGATTTTCGCTCGAATTTACGCGAATTTTCGGGATTTTCGCTCGAATTTGGGCGAATTTTCGGGATTTTCGCTCGAATTTGGGCGAATTTTCGGGATTTTCGCTCGAATTTAGGCGAATTTTCGGGATTTTCGCTCGAATTTGGGCGAATTTTCGGGATTTTCGCTCGAATTTGGGCGAATTTTCGGGATTTTCGCTCGAATTTGGGCGAATTTTCGGGATTTTCGCTTGAATTTGGGCGAATTTTCGGGATTTTCGCTCGAATTTGGGCGAATTTTTGGGATTTTCGCTCGAATTTGGGCGAATTTTCAGGATTTTCGCTCGAATTTGGGCGAATTTTCGGGATTTTCGCTCGAATTTGGGCGAATTTTCGGGATTTTTGCTCGAATTTGGGCGAATTTTCGGGATTTTCGCTCGAATTTGGGCGAATTTTCGGGATTTTCGCTCGAATTTGGGCGAATTTTCGGGATTTTTGCTCAAATTTCGGCGAATTTTCGGGATTTTCGCTCGAATTTCGGCGAATTTTCGGGATTTTCGCTCGAATTTGGGCGAATTTTCGGGATTTTCGCTCGAATTTCGGCGAATTTTCGGGATTTTCGCTGGAATTTGGGCGAATTTTCGGGGTTTTCGCTCGAATTTGGGCGAATTTTCGGGATTTTCGCTCGAATTTGGGCGAATTTTCGGGATTTTCGCTCGAATTTGGGCGAATTTTCGGGATTTTTGCTCGAATTTGGGCGAATTTTCGGAATTTTCGCTCGAATTTGGGCGAATTTTCGGGATTTTCGCTCGAATTTGGGCGAATTTTCGGGATTTTCGCTCGAATTTGGGCGAATTTTCGGGATTTTCGCTCGAATTTGGGCGAATTTTCGGGATTTTCGCTCGAATTTGGGCGAATTTTCGGGATTTTCGCTCGAATTTGGGCGAATTTTCGGGATTTTCGCTCGAATTTGGGCGAATTTTCGGGATTTTCGCTCGAATTTGGGCGAATTTTCGGGATTTTCGCTCGAATTTCGGCGAATTTTCGGGATTTTCGCTCGAATTTGGGCGAATTTTCGGGATTTTCGCTCGAATTTGGGCGAATTTTCGGGATTTTCGCTCGAATTTGGGCGAATTTTCGGGATTTTCGCTCGAATTTGGGCGAATTTTCGGGATTTTCGCTCGAATTTGGGCGAATTTTCGGGATTTTTGCTCGAATTTGGGCGAATTTTCGGGATTTTCGCTCGAATTTGGGCGAATTTTCGGGATTTTCGCTCGAATTTGGGCGAATTTTCGGGACTTTCGCTCGAATTTGGGCGAATTTTCGGGATTTTCGCTCGAATTTGGGCGAATTTTCGGAATTTTCGCTCGAATTTGGGCGAATTTTCGGGATTTTTGCTCGAATTTGGGCGAATTTTCGGGATTTTCGCTCGAATTTGGGCGAATTTTCGGAACTTTCGCTCGAATTTGGGCGAATTTTCGGGACTTTCGCTCGAATTTGGGCGAATTTTCGGGACTTTCGCTCGAATTTGGGCGAATTTTCGGGACTTTCGCTCGAATTTGGGCGAATTTTCGGGACTTTCGCTCGAATTTGGGCGAATTTTCGGGACTTTCGCTCGAATTTGGGCGAATTTTCGGGACTTTCGCTCGAATTTGGGCGAATTTTCGGGACTTTCGCTCGAATTTGGGCGAATTTTCGGGACTTTCGCTCGAATTTGGGCGAATTTTCGGGACTTTCGCTCGAATTTGGGCGAATTTTCGGGACTTTCGCTCGAATTTGGGCGAATTTTCGGGACTTTCGCTCGAATTTGGGCGAATTTTCGGTACTTTCGCTCGAATTTGGGCGAATTTTCGGGACTTTCGCTCGAATTTGGGCGAATTTTCGGGACTTTCGCTCGAATTTGGGCGAATTTTCGGGACTTTCGCTCGAATTTGGGCGAATTTTTGGAACTTTCGCTCGAATTTGGGCGAATTTTCGGGACTTTTGCTCGAATTTGGGCGAATTTTCGGGACTTTCGCTCGAATTTGGGCGAATTTTCGGGACTTTCGCTCGAATTTGGGCGAATTTTCGGGACTTTCGCTCGAATTTGGGCGAATTTTCGGGACTTTCGCTCGAATTTGGGCGAATTTTCGGGACTTTCGCTCGAATTTGGGCGAATTTTCGGGACTTTCGCTCGAATTTGGGCGAATTTTCGGGACTTTCGCTCGAATTTGGGCGAATTTTCGGGACTTTCGCTCGAATTTGGGCGAATTTTCGGGACTTTCGCTCGAATTTGGGCGAATTTTCGGGACTTTCGCTCGAATTTGGGCGAATTTTCGGGACTTTCGCTCGAATTTGGGCGAATTTTCGGGACTTTCGCTCGAATTTGGGCGAATTTTCGGGACTTTCGCTCGAATTTGGGCGAATTTTCGGGACTTTCGCTCGAATTTGGGCGAATTTTCGGGACTTTCGCTCGAATTTGGTCGATTCTTAATGATCGTGGTCGATTCTTAATGATCGAGGTCGATTCTTAATGATCGTGGTCGATTCTTAATGATCGAGATCGATTCTTAATGCTCGAGGTCGATTCTTAATGATTGTGGTTGATTCTTAATGATCGAGGTCGATTCTTAATGATCGTGGTCGATTCTTAATGATCGTGGTCGATTCTTAATGATCGAGGTCGATTCTTAATGATCGAGATCGATTCTTAATGCTCGAGGTCGATTCTTAATGATTGTGGTTGATTCTTAATGATCGAGGTCGATTCTTAATGATCGTGGTCGATTCTTAATGATCGTGGTCGATTCTTAATGATCGAGGTCGATTCTTAATGATCGAGATCGATTCTTAATGCTCGAGGTCGATTCTTAATGATTGTGGTTGATTCTTAATGATCGAGGTCGATTCTTAATGATCGAGGTCGATTCTTAATGATCGTGGTCGATTCTTAATGATCGAGGTCGATTCTTAATGATCGAGATCGATTCTTAATGCTCGAGGTCGATTCTTAATGATTGTGGTTGATTCTTAATGATCGAGGTCGATTCTTAATGATCGTGGTCGATTCTTAATGATCGTGGTCGATTCTTAATGATCGAGGTCGATTCTTAATGATCGAGATCGATTCTTAATGCTCGAGGTCGATTCTTAATGATTGTGGTTGATTCTTAATGATCGAGGTCGATTCTTAATGATCGTGGTCGATTCTTAATGATCGAGGTCGATTCTTAATGATCGAGATCGATTCTTAATGCTCGAGGTCGATTCTTAATGATTGTGGTCGATTCTTAATGATCGTGGTCGATTCTTAATGATCGAGGTCGATTCTTAATGATCGAGATCGATTCTTAATGCTCGAGGTCGATTCTTAATGATTGTGGTTGATTCTTAATGATCGAGGTCGATTCTTAATGATCGTGGTCGATTCTTAATGATCGTGGTCGATTCTTAATGATTCTTAATAATTTTTGAAACACCTTACATGCATACTTTTGAAAAACAGACCTCTCTCTTCGCGCAGTCGGGTAAATATATTACAGCGTTTATTTTTTTTCATAATACAGATATATAACTATAGAAGCATAAACAAAGATTAAGCAACTACCAAACTTAGGCGAATCCCGCGTGGGAAGCGGTGTGCTTATGCCGATTGTTCCAGCTAAAATGCATGGAGGTGCTCAAACTAGCGCGAATAGTTGCATCTATTAGCGTCCAGCGCGGGATCAGCCTTACTTTAGTAGTCCCTTATTAATTGTATCAACAAAAATAAACAAAATGTTTTACAGGTTGACATTAATTTATTAATTTGATGTTCATTTTGCTGCAGGAATCACTAATGGCGTTATGTGCAATTCCTTATGCAAATCATCAATTGACTGCTCCCAACGTTTTTCAAAATAAATATTTAGTAGAAACGAACTCTGTGCTCCGGTTTTTATCGCCCATGGCAAATAATATTTGATGTATTTTTCCCGTTGTCTGAAATTACAAATTCACGTATGAGGTAGTAGTGTGTTTGGTACATTTTCTTGTAAATTGCGCATTGAATGTGCATCCATTGCATAGGTACTTGTTTCGGGGAGGAAAGTTGACTTTTTCATGCCAAATTTGCCAATGACATAAAAGAAAAGTAGTGCATGCGCAGATCAAAAGTACCTAATGTGTTTTCGTTCATTGGGAAATTCTTTTCGGATCGAAAGTAAGACAAAGTGGCGCCATCTTACGCGATGATTATAAACTATACTTGACAATTCGCCTAACCTACAATATCCATTTACGGTACAAACATTATTTATTCCCCATTAGTGTCGTGTCATTTTAGTGGTATAACTTAATCATTAAATTATTATTATTATATTATTTAAATAATTAAGTTATACCACTAAAATGAGGAATTTAATAATGTTTGTACCTACCGCAAGTGCTCCCTCTCGTGGATAATTGAAGGAACTACTCTCAGGAAAATGACTCATTAAACCAGTATATTTTAAATTTTAACTTAAAAGTTACAATATTGTTTTGTCAAAAGATCAAAGAACTTCAAGAAACATATCCCGATTTTTTCTATAAAACTGGCAATATACAGGGTGTTTCATAATATATGCGCAGGACTTCAGGATGTGATAGCTCGTCCCAAAATATGAAAAAAAGTTTCTATTAACTTACCCTCTAAAATGCACCATTTTACACCCACTACCCCTTCAAAACCTTCACCAATTATGACTTAAAAAAAAAAATCCGCACAAAACATAGCTAATTATGAGTAGAAAATGCTTACAAAAGCTGTTTTCTGTACGATAAACGGTTCCGGAAATATTCGCAAAAAATGAAATTTTTTTCAATTTCAACACCCTGTATCTTTAAAATGATGCATTTTAGAGGGTAAATTAATAGAAACTTTTTTTCATATTTTTGGACGAGTTATCACATCCTGAAGTCCTGCGCATATATTATGAAACACCCTGTATATAAAAACATTCTTACTTTGGTTTGAACCTAAGGGGTCCAAATAATGCGCCTCCAATGCACATAGGCTGCCTTGTTTGGATTGCCTCAATCCATTTGACAGTAACTTCTCCTACAAAAATAATTAAAACTGTTTTAGTTTCAAGTGTGCAAGCTTTCACGGCCGGCATTGTTCCAAGTCTTCATGGTTTCCGGGCTTGTAGGCCGTGGTCCGGTGGTATTTCTACCTGACGTTTCGTCTACAACTGCGGTAGACATTCTCAAAGGCGATGTGGTAGCGGTCGAAGTATCCTCCTTGGCGGCTCACAGGCCAGTGTGTTCTCTACTCGGTCGTATTCCGTCCTTGAACGATTGGTCATTGGTTTTGTATGTCGGAGCATTCCGACATACAAAACCAATGACCAAATCGTTCAAGGACGGATTACGACCGAGTAGAGACCTCACACCCACCACTACACACTGCGCAGTTGACCAATTACAGAGAGACGGACTACGACCGAACAGAGAACACACTAGTACTAGGCAAAAAAGAAGGGAGGACACCAGTCACTGACACACTGACCTGTGAGCCGCCAAGGAGGACACTTCGACCGCTGCCACATCGCCTTTGAGAATGTCTACCGCAGTTGTAGACGAAACGTCAGGTAGAAATACCACCGGATCACGGCCTACAAGCCCGGAAACCATGAAGACTTGGAACTGTTTTAGTTGTTATTACATATTTTATTTAGTAAAAGTAAAAGAAATAAAATCATTTATATGGAAAAATTCAGTCATGTTTAGAACATAGCTACGTCAAATCCTATCCCGTGAAGAAAGTATGTTGCCAACTTAGGCCTAGACCTAAGGCGTTGCGTACTAAGCAAAACAGCACTAGAATTAGAAAAAATATTTTTTATAATTTGTGCGCGAACAATAATTGAATTTCAAATAGTGGCGTAGCTAAAACTTTTGGGCCCCTAGACAAACATCGATAACGGGCCCTTTCTTTCATATTTTTACCCGACTACGGCAAAGCCAAAAGGAAGCTTCTGATTTTAGCAGTTTATTAACTTCCCATTGGAAGTTATTGTAATGGGTCCGAAAATCAAAATGTATAACAAATTTTTACTTCCCACCTCTACTATGGTAGGGAAGTAATGGATTTAGTCCGAAAAAAATATTTAGAGATTTTAACAAATCTTCACGTTTTGAGACCCTAGCAATCGTTTAAGATCATTTTCTGACTGATGTCTGTATGTGTGTATGTGTGTGTGTATGTGGTCAATTTTTCGCCTTCGATATCTCAAGAACGGAACAACATACGGGCATGCCGATTGTTCTATTGTGTTTATCAGTCTTTAACTTAGATCTGATTAGATTTTGAGTCAAATCGGTTCAGTGGATCCTGAGATATTCAAAAAAACGTTCTCAATGTCACGTATTAACATAGGTAAAAAAATATATAAATGAATTCTAGATGTTATAATATGAAAAAAATGTAGATATTTTTTTCTCTAAAATGTATAGTTTTCGAGAAAAAAAATATTTTACTAAAAAAAGAAAATTGTACGTAAATCAAGGTAACCATGATTTTTGCTATATTAAGCTAGCCATCAGTAGATCACCAAACAAAAAAGAGGGCCATGCTTTTTTCAAAGAATAAAAATTAAATTGTGTTTTAAAGACCACCAACAGCTAAGGTTATTTGGGCGTAGTCAAAGAATAAAAAAACGAGTGTTTATTTTTTGAAAATATTTACTAGGTGGGAAGTATAGGACTGGTCATCAGTCGAATTTTTATGTTTCAAGGTCACTACACTATTTTTAGAAAGATGTCTCTGTGTGTGTATGTACGTACGTACGATGTGTCCATTTCTTTTTAAGACGAAATCTCAAGAATGAAAAATGATATCGACTACGTTAGGGTGCCAATCGACGCGTATTAACGTAAATATGATCCGAAAGAAATTTTTCCAAAATCGGTTCAGCCGTTCTTTTTTCTTAACCAAATAGACTCCAGAAAAGTAGATTTTCCACAATATCTCGCGAATAAAAAATTATATCGACTTCGTAAGGGTGTCAATCGAGGCGTGTTAACGTCATTTTGATCTGACATAAATATTATAAAAATCGGTTCAGCCGTTTTTTTTTTATTAATTATTATTAAAAATAAATAATAATTATGATTAAAATGATTACTTTTCAGTGTAATATCTAATTTAATTATTTTTATTAAATATTTATCAAACTGGAAAATTCGTCATGTGGACCTCAAGGGTCGCACTTTAGTCCTAATAAACGACCCACCTCACGGCTTGTTATGTATGTATGTGGGTGGGTGTTCCCTCCCAGAAACCAAATTAGTGGACAGATTTTGATAAATGAGGTGACTCTTCCGTACAATCTATGTTGGTGATGGTTAATGATATTTTTTTAAAGAAGTAATTTTGTTCAGAATCTTATCGACGAGATTAATTAAGTATAACCCTTTTGGTTCTAAAACTATTTTTAAGTTATATACAAATAACTGGTTTTTAACCTCTTGGCGACCCTCTGGACACATATGCACAGGTACGGATTTGCATGTTTTGCGCTCATGGACCCACGCAAAACATCCCCCCGCCCCCCCCATTCAATCGATAAAATTATGACTTAATAAGAAACCAACCAAGCATATTAGTCGGCATTCCTAAAACTGCATGCACCAAGTCATGCACTTCTCGGTATCTCTGTATGACGTACGCCAGTTTCACATCATCCACAAACTGCACAGGTGCACGGGAATCTGGAGTCACTTTCTAAAACAAGTTAAATACCTGATATAGCTTCTTTTGTTGTGTCTAACTAAATTCGTAAATTATGCGTTGTCAAAATTAATTAAATTGATGAAGACTAATAAAAATTAATATTAATAATATCATTATAAACCCAAACTTACATTATGTTCCAAAAAATTACTGTAAACTTTTCCTAAAGTGCCTTCTGGTAATTCTTTTAATTGATCTAAATTTAATGTACTAGAATTGATTCTTGGTTTTTCATTTAATATTTCCGAACCTTCTTTAGATGCTTCCATTTTGTTTAACATATATTGAGAAGCTGGATAACTCGTCGTTTCTCCCAAACATGCTATCATATCACCTCTTGATGGATCTAGGAGAGAAACAGCCGCTGATCCGACTGTTAAAACTAACTTTTGAAACGGATTTGTTTCGACATGATGATTTTTATAGAACGCTTCAAAATCATTTGCCTGAAATTTTTGTGTATTATCGAAAAAACCTTCAGCAGTGTTTTGTGACTGTTGTAACAATGTTTTGGCACTGTGTATTGTTCGAAATTGGTGACGAAACAGCATCATCATTCATTACCGATCTGTAATAGATGTTTTTTTTAATTTTCTTGTCATTGTAAATGTATTAATAACTGTTAAAAATCAGTTATTTACTATATTTTTGCAGTAGCATTTTATATTTTACAAATGAATTACAGTTAAGGCACATAAAGGTATTCGAATAATTCTGAAGGACATAAAACCGAACTCTAATTCAATTCGTTCAAAAGTTAAGAAAATGGGGGGTCAGGAATCAATGAATGACAGTTAAACACAAAAATAGACGTTCGCAAGGTTTTTCGTTCTGTAGGTCCCAGTGCCGTATTATCAAATAGGCACTGGTCTATAAGCCGGTGCGTTTTAGGGCTCCGTATAACAGAGAAAAGGACGTTTTGCCGCCAGAGCCGCTAGCCAAATCGCAACAATTTTTTTCGCATAATAAAATTGGTATATTAAAATTGTTGGTTGGTAAAATTAAAAAAGTATAATAGAAGATAATTTGCGAGTGCCTAAGGACATCCACAGTGTTTAATGAGCAATTTTCCTGAGAGTAATTCTTTCAATTATCCACGGGAGGCAGCACTTGTGGTAGGTACAAACATTATTTATTCCCCATTTGTGTCGAGTCATTTTAGTGGTATAACTTAATTATTAAATTAATTAAATAATTAAGTTATACCACTAAAATGACACGACACAAACATTATTTATTCCCCATTAGTGTCGTGTTATTTTAGTGGTATAACTTAATTATTAAATTAATTAAATAATTAAGTTATACCACTAAAATGACACGACACTAATGGGGAATAAATAATGTTTGTACCTACCACAAATGCTGCCTCTAGTGGATAATTGAAGGAACTACTCTCAGGAAAATGGTTCATTCGGCACTGATAGGCCCTAAAAACGCAAACAAACGTCCGATCTCCGGGTTGCTAAACTATTTGTAAAAAGTTATAATATATCTTTAAATAAAACATGTTTTATAAAAAAGGTAGGTATTAGGTATATGATGAGATAAAACTATAGTGATTTATATTAATTTTTTTGTTAGATTTTAGTTTTACAACTATTTATTTAATCACAGAAAATTTAACAGCACAATCTTATAACAATATTATAAGTTATTAAATTAAACGCTGTATTTCATAATAATTATAATATTTACATAAAGATATATTTAATTACAGCTAACAGACGTTTTTAAGTATTTTTTAAATTTATTTAAACAGCTTTTCATATTAAACGGTGTGATGTGATTTATGCAAATTATTGAAAAATTGTTACAATAATATATTATGTTGGTGTAAACCAATAGGTATAATATCGAATTATTTGTAAGAGTATACCAGTAGAGGATTTTCTTGTTCAAGCCTAGTATTTAATATGTACTCGATTCTAAAAGCCAATCGAGTAGTACAGGTATAAAACTTTTTGCCATATCCACTACAAAATAGTTACTTTCGATGTATGTATAGCGGCCTTTAATGAGTCATTTAACAGGCAAGTCTGTGGAAAATGTTTTATTTTCCGCACTAGCGCAGAAAATAACGGCTGTTTATTCGCTCTATACGCCTGCGTACGACTGTCATTACTTACTTGAACGAACTTCGCAGCACACTGTGGAACGAAAGATGGCGACTGTCATCACTCGCCATATTTCAATCGATCAATTATTTTTTAAGCAGGATCGATTTAAAATTCTACAATGCTTTTCTTATAGAGAAATATATTGTGTGGCCACAATCTGAGGTCATTCAAAATAAATTTTATGGCAATGCTTTTTGCAAACCAGCATAAGATATTTGAGAAATTAAGTTGAAATGCACCCTCCTGGCTACGCTATGATCCAACCAGAGTAGGGCTTGAGAATAGCCGAGAGTGTAGCGGCGCTGTTGTTTACATGGCGTTGCTATGGTTCCTCTATTACAAGTCCCCAGTTCTCGGGTTCTAGCCCGAGAGCTGGTAAAAGTGTCAATTGGATTTTCAATTTATTATTAAAAAAAAAAATAAATAATGAATTGAAAATATGAATTGGTGCTAGGCCCAAATAACCTTAGCTGTTGGTGGTCTTTAAAATACAATACAATACCAATCAGAGTAACGTCAGGCTAAATGTGATAGAATATTATTATATTGTGTAGACAGTTTGTTTACATGGCGTTGCTATGGTTCCTCTATTACAAGTCCCCAGTTCTCGGGTTCTAGCCCGAGAGCTGGTAAAAGTGTCAATTGGATTTTCAATTTATTATTAAAAAAAAAAAAATAATGAATTGAAAATATGAATTGGTGCTAGGCCCAAATAACCTTAGCTGTTGGTGGTCTTTAAAATACAATACAATACCAATCAGAGTAACGTCAGGCTAAATGTGATAGAATATTATTACATTGTGTAGACAGTTTTAAAATTTATAATAATTTATATTAAATTACTCTCTCAATTGAGAAGCACCGTTTAAACGACCCAAAGCTGATAGATAAATTTGAAATCAATAAAATGGCACAAAATAACGACAATTTGTACCGTAATTCGTTTAAACAAATTTACTAAAAATATTTAAATATATAATAATTTTAAAAAAATTATAATTATTAAAGACTGACCAAATATTTAACGTAATTTCTAACTATTAAGATTTAAGATGTTATTCTTGTTTTATTGTTTTCATTCTCTGTAGCATTTCAAATTTCACCAAATTTTATTTAATAAGGTAGGTACCTACTTACTTGCAGAACGAAAATATACGTCAATAAAAAAAATCTGAGAAACATCGAACGATTTGTTAAGTGCAAAAGTCACGCCACTTAGCCGTGTTGACGTCAAAATTACTTTGATAAACTCATATTTCTTGTGAGAACCATTTTTGTAAGTATTGAGCATTATCTAACCAAGAAACCTAAGTTTTAGCAAAGCACCTTTGACGTCAGCACATAACATGCTGTTTAAATAGCCGACTTAAATAAACTATTGCGCTTCAACGAATCGTTCAATGTTTCTCAGATTTTAGAGTTTTGTTCTGCATAATAACAAAATGCCGTGCAAATAGCCTAGAACCAAATTGCAAAAAAAATATTAAATGAACCATTTTCCTAATAGTAGTTCTTTCAATTATCCACGAGAGGCAGCGCTTGTGGTAGGTACAAACATTATTTATTCCTCATTAGTGTAGTGTCGTATCATTTCAGTAGTATAACTTAATTATTAAATTAATTAAATAATAAAGTTATACCACTAAAATGACACGACACTAATGGGGACTAAATAATGTTTGTACCTACAAGTGCTGCCTCTCGTGGATAATAGAATGAACTACTCTCAGGAAAATGGCCCATTTAGGTAGATACTGTAGATTATTAGACGCTCGATATCTAAGGTCATTAGCGTTTATAATTTTTATAGGATGGATTACAGAATAAGAAAACATTTTAAATTTTTTGCAGATGCAATTTTGGTTTGTGTCCTTTAAACAATTCCGAAACTATTTTTATTTTAATAAGAGTTCCTCAAGTAAGAGTTATACGAATTAACAATATTTGGATTGCGTCATAAGTAATAGGGAAACATTATAGTATTAGAGTGCCTGCGGTGAGAGATGAAGTCAGGCACGTCATCAATAATATGCTAGTGAACGCTTGCTTGCCCGCAGACAGTGTTGTGTACACAAAATTGCACATTGGGTTTTATGACGTTAGGTACAATTTTGGCAAACTGCTATTCATGACAATAAAACAGCCAATAGCAAGCTAGAAGGCGGGCGCAATGCATTCACGTTACTATGACGCGGTGGCTTCATCTTTCGCCGCGCGAAGTCTACTTTATTATTTATCAGTGATGGCCGATGGGCAAACTTTTTTCTTTAAAGGAACATTTACAAAACTTATTTTAGAAAAGTGGCTCACAGGTTCAAAGAAATGAATAATTTCCTATATGTGCCAGAGCGCCCTTTGCCAAGTCGCGTCGCCATTTTAGACCAACAAAAGAAATAAAAAAAAATTGTTCTTACTATACTGAGTCTACTCGATAAGATTGATTTATAGACATCCCACATGGCCTTCTTCTAACGTTTTGATTTTTTTATCCCCTTTTCGATATACAGTTCTCTAAACATAAATCCAATGGAAAAAATCAGCGTTCGTCTATTATTAGCACTTATTATTTAGGCTATGACAGATAGAATAGTGAGAGCAGTAGGGTTCTACTCTTGGGTACCGTAAAAAGCGTTGAAATCAATGGAAGCCGGTGTCCTAACTCTTATTTAAGGAATTCTAACGACGTGTATCTTTCTTTTAATTTCAATTTTTAATTACAGCAATCAAAAATAATAAAATATGTTATAGATAAAATATATATCCTAAGTTACATGCTCAA
This sequence comes from Mongoloraphidia duomilia, assembly GCA_039654895.1. Lineage (NCBI taxonomy): Eukaryota > Metazoa > Arthropoda > Insecta > Raphidioptera > Raphidiidae > Mongoloraphidia > Mongoloraphidia duomilia. The sequence continues at coordinate 1,379,501 of CM077517.1, forward strand.
GTTGAAATAGTTTTTCGACTAGATAAGCAGGAAATCGACCGAGCTGTAAAGTTTTATAATAGTCCCTCTATTCCTTATGTATATGTACCTAATTTAATTTTAAACTAATAACTAATATTTACCTACTAAATATATTTTAAATTATAATACAATTTAAATTATATACACATACAGTATAAAAAATACATAATTAAATTTGACACGTTCTTCATTGAACGCAGTAGTGTAAAGGCCCTAATTTTTACAAACACTTAAAAATTCGCTACAGCTCATGTTGATGTAATAGTTACAGAAAAAATTGATAAAAATATCCCTTTACAATAATAGATTACAAGTACAATATTAATTTCTAGTTCACAGTATTATAAAAAGTGTAATTAACAAATTTTAGAATGAGCCATTTTCATGAGAGTAATTCTTTCAATTATCCACGAGAGGCAGCACTTGTGGTAGGTACAAACATTATTTATTCCCCATTTGTGTCGTGTCATAATTTAATTATTAAATTATTATTATTATTAAATTAATTAAATAAATAAGTTATACCACTAAATGACACGACACTAAAGGAGAACAAATAATGTTTGTACATATCACAAGTGCTGCATCTCGTGGATAATTGAAGGAACTACTCTCAGGAAAATGGTTCAATGAGGGAAATAATGTAAATATGTGCAAATTTAATTTGTTCAAGAAGATTTAATCTTCTTATCAATTTATAATATCGACTATTTAGGGATAAATTTCAAGGATCTAGTTGCCAAGCGGTAGCAATACGTTTGAATTGATTTTTTTTCAGAGGTGTTCAAATTATTAATAAAAGATTTAATTTATTAATTAAACATTTTTAAATGCTACGTTAATATTGTCTTCTAACCTAAAAATTTAAATACCTCTGTATAAATTTAACGTTTATCCAACATTGGCTAATAAAGTAGCATTAAAATTTATAAGATTTTCCAGAAACCGTTTCTTTATAAACTGACTTGTCATAAATATTATCAACGGAAAACGCACGGAAGACAGAACTCGGAAATGCAAATGGCGGAGGTTGACCAATCAGATTCTTTCCGTAATATTCAAACTTTACGGAAAGAATCTGATTGGTCAACCTCCGCCATTTGCATTTCCGAGTTCCGTCTTCCGTGCGTTTTCTGTGTACATTGGACTGCTGCCTGAAACTATAGATTTCTGGAGTATGTCAGATTTATGTCAACAAATATATTATGAAGTGTATTTGTTGGCAAGTTTTGAATTATTTCTGAACTGCTAAAGCGTGTGTTGGCAATACAGAACTCTTCGGACACAACTGCGTGTTTGTTCATTGTTGGTCAAATTCTTAGACTCTGGACTGTTTGAATTTGGCTTTAGCGGTTTTAGGCTTCTACCTAGAACCGCTAAAACCAAGTTCAAACAGTCCGAAGAATCCGGGAATTTGATCAACAAACACGCAGTTGTATCCGAAAAGATCTGTATTGCCAACACACGCTTTAACAGTTCAGAACCAATTACGAACGTAGACGCTAATGACCTCTGTTGTCGAGCGTCTATAATCTACAATTACGAACGTGGCAACAAATACACCTATAATTGACCGCCTTGTCATCTCTTCACAACTACACCATTGAAGTTCAGCCTTAAATGAAAAATTTCACTAAACGTTTAAAAAAGAAATGTATACCAACAGTTTATTTTACAACATTCTTCTAAAAAAATATACGATTTTATATACCTACATTTATTTTAAATAATACTTTTACAACGGTTTTCAAATTTTTATTGGGCATTTCAAATCATACTGGTACTAATTGCACTAATTTCAAATTTTATTTTGTACTTAAATAGCATAATTTATAGTTTTTAGAAATGCCAATCTAGTAACCATGCACCGTTATCGAAATTAAACGGAAATATTGTTTCAAGGTTTTTATTTCGAAATATTTGTTCTAAAAATATATTCAGCGACGTTAATTTTAAGTACATTATTATAGCATGTGCTTTTTATTGAATCGGTTAAACATTTATACAGGTAGTCCCAATTTTCTTAGTTCGAGAAAGAAAATAAACAAAAGATATAGAGACTAGAGTTATAAAGCAATGATTGTGTTCATAGCAACATTTTCGAGTGCGGTAGTATACAGGGTTCGCCTGTGACACAAAAAGTTACTGGGAAAAACGAATCGATCGGGCCTCATACAACTTTTCAGTATAATAATAATTTTCTTTAATGATGGGAAGGTTATTACTATTAGACTAGCCCATCGGAAATTCTCCTGGTACTTCCTATGGCCAGGCCAATCCTGCTAGTAAAGAATTTTCCTTTCTGGATCAAGCTGAGTCAATTATTAAATAAATACTAGATTTGGGAACCGAGTAGTATGATAAGAAAACATATTGAAAAAGGATTAAGATAAGAATCTTTCGGGCTTATGAGCCGTAGTCTACTGAAATGGCTTCTTCTTCTTCCAGACGTTTCGCTTGCAACTGCGACAAGCATCTTCAGTGGTGTGTTCGACGTGGTCGTAGTGTTCTTCTCGGTGTCCTGCTGTCGAGTGTGACAGCAGGACCACGTCGAACACACCACTGAAGATGCTCGCCGCAGTTGCAAGCGAAACGTCTGGAAGAAGAAGAAGCCATTCCAGTAGACCACGGCTCATAAGCCCGAAAGATTCTTATCTCAATTCTATTAACGCCAGCCGTGAAAGCCTACATTCTTTTATATATTGAAAAAGATTTTTTAAATATTTTAGTATTTAAACTACTAAACTTGACTTAAAAAATAAAATTAAGCATTTATCAAATATCAGATTCAATTTTAAAAGTTTGAGTATTTTTTCTACTCGATTCGATGGCTGATTTTTAACTACTTGATTTTTCGAGTACTCGAACACCTTTAATTAACAGTTGATATACTATTTTATTTTGTATGTAAGTGATGGGAGACTGTACGTAAAGGTGACATAATGAGAGTAAACAATTCGATCAGTGATTCGGCTTTAGCAAAAAATGTGTATTATTCCAATAGAATATAGAATTAATTACGATAGCTTTGAGAATAAAAAGAGTAGCAAGCACTTTTATATCTGTAGTTCCATAAGTAAAATAGAGCGTATCAATTGTTCCATCAAAATGTGTCATTTAACTAAAATTTGCTTGAGACTTGAGAGAACTACTCATGGACAAAATTACCGAATATTTTTAAATGTTTGTAATTTCTTTTTGAAGAAATAAATTCTTTAAAATTATTTTCAAGGAACAGTGATCCCTAACACCTTGAAAGCCGATACAAATTTCGAAAAAATGACCATGGAGCCGAATATACTTTTAAATAATTAATCGCTTCTAAAACATTTTTGTAATTATGGCTTTCAAAAATAAAATATATTTTTGATATTTTCGGTTACTGGTCCCATGGGATCTCACGGCGTAAACACATACTCATTGAAACCTAGCACCAACCCGGTCCATTATAGGTCTACATACGGCGGCCCGCTTATTTGATGTTTCAGCAAAATCGAAAAACAAGACATGCAAAATGTTCAACAAGGCCGCCTTGGTTCACTGCCGGCGGTAAAATGTCGATACAATGGACCGGTGGCTCATCAAAAATACTTAAATACATCTATTGCTTACCGGTTCCATGGGACCGACACGGCGCTGTATGAAGTTTATCAGCCGGTCCGATGGGACCGATATAGCAGTCAAGGTGTCAACAAAAAATATTCGATAATTTTATTCATGAGTGTAATTCATCATCAGTTTATTATTTCATCATATTGAAAATTTTGTTAAAATTTTTATAATCGCGATCTAACAATAATTCAATGATAAATACTTTTCACTGGATCTGAAGACTTTATTAATGAAATTCTTATCATAATATTTGGAGTAGTTTTTTTCAAATTATGTTTATTACGTCCACAATTTCGTCAGTTCATGGAACTCTCAAGATCTATGTGATAATTTTTATCAAAAAAACGTCACACTAATTATTTTATATGACACATGCACGCTTTTAGTATTTTTTCGTATCATTGCTGACCTTAAATGACCGTTTATTGACGAGTGACGTCATGATCCATTATGAAACGCTTTTCGATGCATAATGGAAAAACATTTGAAAAACCCGTTATCTAATGAACATTATGTACCTCTTTTCGGTGTTATAAATGAAATATGGTTACTATGGTAACAAAGTGAATATTGTATCGAACCCAATGTTTTTATTATGAGATGTACTTCTGTCAGTGACATTAAATTATTCAATTAAAGTCTAAAACCATGCATGTGTTATATAAAGTATAGTGTGCAACATGTGTGCTAAATATTTATGCGTCAGGCGCGATGTTTTCAGCACTCGTATTCGGCTCGCGATGCTCACTCGCCAAGGCTCATGAGCGCTCTCCTACTACTCGTGCTGAAAACATCGCGCCTGACGCATAAATATTTAGCACACATGTTGCACACTATACTATTATCTACTACTTTTCATTAGTTATAGATGTCACAAAAACATTCCTCTTTAAAAACTGTTTTTTTCAAAATATCATTTAAGATCTTTGAAGTGAAAACTTCTTTCGGCGCACTGTGCACACTTTTTTTTGGACAGTGAATAAGTCTGATCCGTCAGACTCCAATGTGAATCGCTCATTCAGGTAAACTCGGGGGAGAGAAAAACAGTCAGCCCTGAATGAATGAATGAATGAATTGTGATTTATAGACGTTCGACATCAGAGGTCATTAGCGTCTGTCAGTCAGCCCTGCATCACTGCTGCGCCTGGCTGTGTTTTGTAACTATGGTGTTCAGAATGTGTTTCGAAGCAATAAATGTTGATTTTTGCATATTGTATCAGACTTTGAAACATAATATACAATGGCAACGACTATGTTTTGTTTTAATATATATATTACTTCAAATCGATTACGATCGCCATATAGGGCTTGAGAATAGCCGAGCATGTTTATTTATTGTGGATTATAGACGCATCGACAACTTAGGTCATTAACGTCTTAAATACAACAAATATTATAATATATCACTTAAAAACTAAATTACATCACAAAACATCCATGAGCAGAGGTGGGATTCGAACCCACGACAGTCTGATTCAGAGGCCGCGACGCTACCAACTGAGCCATACTGTCCTCTAGCCGAGCACGTAGCAATGCTGTTGTTTACATGGTGTTGCTATGGTTCCTTTATTACAAGTCCCCAGTTCCGGGGTTCTAGCCCGAGAGCTGGTAAAAGTGTCAATTGGATTTTCAATTTATTATTAAAAAAAAAAATATTGAATTGAAAATATGAATTGGTGCTAGGCCCAAATAACCTTAGCTGTTGGTGGTCTTTAAAACACAATTTTACAATCGCCATAGAAGTTTTCACTTCGGCCGTGTGGTCTTAATTTTTTTCTACATTCATTCTAAATCAGTCCGCATAGACAAACGCACCTATGTATTTAATATCAGATAAAATACAATACAAAAGTATTGTTGACTATTTACATTTTAGGCTAAACAGTTTCTAACTGAATTGATTTTTGGCTACTTAGAGGTACATATTGAGTAATTTGCTTCTTTCTGAACGTGACATAAGTGTACATTAAACTTCCTACGACGCTTATATTAATGCCGAGGAAATTAATCCAAGCAAATATATAATCTCCGCCGATAACCATTCCTAAATACGTAACACAAATGTTCTTTAAACAACCGATCACAGCTGTGGTTAGCGCTGAATTATAAAAAGTACACAATATTACACTGTAAGATAATATAAAGCCCATAATGCACGATAGTAAAAACTGGGTTAAAAACCACAAGTTGTTCCATGATTCGTAATTGTAGGCAGCATCCAAGTCACCCGTTTGCCACATCAGAACAGTAGCGGGAGCTATCATGAATAACGAGTTGTAATACATGAGTCCGTATTTACCGAGTTCCTTCGAATCGAGTTTCTTTTTCATGTACACGCCGTTCATAGCCGTGAAGAAATTATTCAAGAATATATATGAATAACCGGCCAAGTTAAATGCCAAATCGTTCGAAGCCGCTATTAGTGCACCGGCAATCATCGTATAAACACTTACTTGAACGCCGAAATTGGGGCGCACGCCCAACACGTACAATTCACTAATCATCGTCATCAAAATTGAAAATCTTCTCAACGCTGTGAACATCGGTAAACTCAAAGCTTGCGTTCCACCCAGACCAAATATCATATTACCTATGTATATTATTGGCAATGGCCATATTTTGAATAGAGTGTTTTTTTCGAACGATGGAAAGTCGACGATGTGTAATTTTTTGCTGATGAAGAGTACAGAAATCGTTGCGATCATCTGTCCTAAGCCGAGAACTTGAAATGACGGAAATTTAAATGTTGTCAGGACACTTTTATTGATGATTGTTATCATAAGTGATGCAAAACCATAAAAAAGAGCTGATGCTATTCTTTTAAATAATATAGACCTGCCTCCTACAGTTTCTTCTAAATGTTGTCCTGACGAAGGCATTATTATTACGTTCACATTAATTTTATATTTACACGTCCTTAATTTCACACCTTTTGATTACACAAACTTAAAGGACCATTTTGCAATTATTGGTACTATCTCATGGCCGTATGATGTTTAATACAAATACACGTCAACGTACTTATCTCATACCTGTTATCATTTTATATTATGCCAGCACGTTTATCAAAACATTTCCGTATCATTTTATGCCTACACGGCGGTTCACTTATGATGCATGCAGCGTTTGCCCTTGGTTCTTAACATCTCAATTAACTCAACGTAATATACATTATACGTACTTGACAGATGATTGGTGCAAAATATGCGTATACATAACCTTACAATAACATCAATTTCATTTTTTTTAAACCACCATAGTTACGAATAATGCTAAAATACTTAAAATAAATATGTTTTTTCAACCAATGATCAACGACTTACCTATTTATTTATAAAGTAGAAAAATGTTGAAGATTAAAAACGACACTATTTTAAAAGATCAAATATTACAGACAACTGTCATCGATTTGTCAAACAGCTTTACGTATAAACCATAAGATGGCAGCATTAATCTATGATGGCAGGAACATTTTATTTTTAATTAATTTTTGAAGAATATACTCTGATTAACCTATATTTAGGTAATTTCACTAATTAATTAAACAAATACAAAGTCCTTATCTCTTTTAATAACTAAAAAAGAAAAATATTAATACCGTGACATCAGACGGAATTTTTTTGAAGCTATTAGTTAGCAGTATTTGACGCTGCTGGCAGTTTACTGTTTGATTGTTCCATGGTTTGAATTTTGAAATGGTTTTTTATACCATTCCACAATTTTCGCACACTTTTCGCAATTTTACAATATTTTTTTGTTTCGAAGTCATCGGAGTCCAAAAAACATATTTTTGAAAAAGTCTGTTCGTCTGTTTGTTGGTCTGTGAGAACGATACCGGATACATCATACAGGCAAAACAGCTGAGCAGATCGAAAACAAATTTTGCTAGGATGTTTGACATGTAAAAAGGAAGAGCCATATTGTTTTTGGGGAAAACAGCAGAAGATATATTTGCTATAACGTTCTCTATTACAACGGTATACTTTTCACAGCGATTTACTGTTCTACTCATTTTAACAAAAAAAGTTTCGTAGATATTTTTTTGAATATAAAAAGTCAGTTGTTTTTTTGTTTTTAAGTAATAATTTGATCTGTCAGAAAAAAATGAGTTAGCTGACAAGCATGATTTGATTATTTTTTGGTAAATAAGGCAATGGAAAACAATAAATTGTTATATTAGAAAAATAATTTTCAATTATAATTAATTTGTCAGTTTATTTTGAGTTGAAATGGTTCCGTCGTCCAACTGGCTGGAATTTTTAAAAAGGTTTCCATCAAGTTTCCACATAACTTGTGCCCCAGGATCCGTGTTATATTTAAGTGTATACTGTAAGAAATGAGAAGGCCGATTACATAGATTATCGATGGTCCATTTGTAGCCAGCGATTAATCTGGTAATAGGCACACAAAGAGACAATGGCGTCGCAAACAGGTATCGCCTGCACATCGCGTAGATATCATAAAAACACATTGCGCATGCGTGGTTACTAATTTTACATTAATTTGTTTTGTATTCATCCATTTTATATATGTAACTATACATTTTATTTTGTAATTTTTTCACACTTTATTGGAATATTACACAAATTATGTAATTTTAATTTACTTTATGTAAAAATCACAAATTTGCTTAACTTTACAGTAAAAGTTCAAGTTTTTATGAAGTTTTCTGTGTAAAAATGAATAATAATGTAAATCACTTAGAAAATCGAGCGAATTCTACCTTAATTTTCAAAGTATTTTTACATCCATTTTTTACAGTGTACATATTCAATAATTATTCTTTTAATATAAGTATAAATATAATAATTATTTATAAGAGACATAAATACATTAAGTACAATATAACACTGAGCTGGCAACTGGCTATCAGAAAAAAAATTATACAGAAACTAATTAAAAATTTCGGAATAATTGATGCAAGCGGTTACAATTATATGTAAACTCAGGTACTAATTTATCAATCGATATTTTCTCCGCATATTGTTGAAATAACATATAATATGCTTCTATTTGAGTAAAATCTGATAAAATTCAAAAATAAAAAATGGCGCAATAATCTGATTCTGAACTATAAACTAAAAGCTACCGAAAAAGCTGTTAGCTGGCAAGATTTTTTTAGAAAGTAGGTAGGTATAGCTCAAGTGTATGCATTATCATGTGAATATATTGACGTCAAACAACTTTTACATATTGGTCTTATAAAATTGCGCGTAGTCCTACAAACAAAGGTCCATTGGCGTATCTATAGTATATTCATTATTATTTAGAGAATAAAAATAGGTAAAAAAACTTTTAAGTTAAACGGTTTTATTTTAAATCATCTGCTGTACGGTGTATCAAAAACTAGAAAATAATTAGGACACAAACCAAGGGGCACTTTGTGTCGCTGTGTCAGCGGACTAAGTAATAAAAACGTGGGGCGCATTTGAAATATTTCTGTTGGTGGGCTTGGAAACACATTTTTCTAGACAAGCCTTTAACTTAGATCTGATTAGATTTTGAGTCAAATCGGTTCAGTGGATCCTGAAATATTCAAAAAAACGTTCTCAATGTCACGTATTAACATAGGTAAAAAAAAATATAAATGAATTCTAGATGTTATAATATGAAAAAAATGTAAATATTTTTTTTCTCTAAAATGTATAGTTTTCGAGAAAAAAATATTTTACTAAAAAAAATAAAAATTGTACGTAAATCAAGGTAACCATGATTTTTGCTATATTAAGCTAGCCATCAGTAGATCACCAAACAAAAAAGAGGGCCATGCTTTTTTTGAAAGAATAAAAATTAAATTGTGTTTTAAAGACCACCAACAGCTAAGGTTATTTGGGCCTAGTCAAAGAATAAAAAAAAGAGTGTTTATTTTTTGAAAATATTTACTAGGTGGGAAGTATAGGACTGGTCATCAGTCGAATTTTTTTTACTATTTCTGATTTCAAAATATGAAGTGCGTAAAAAATTATTAAGACGCACGGCACTGGGTTTGACTGCCAGTGCAGTGAATTGAGAGATAACATCAAATATTAAGTCATGTCCCCGAGGACAATATCGCAGGACCTCCTCTGCATGGATTGCTATACATAAATCTAACATTTTACATTATTCATAAACAAGTGAAGAACCGACTTCTCTCTTCTATTCTCTCTTTCTCATTTTCTCTGTAGTCTGTATATGCTGACGCCGACAATTACTAGTCAGTATAGTCAAAGATCGTTTCCATTTTACTAATATTTGATGACACAATAAGTTCAAATATTACTGACAATTATTTACGCCTGGATTAGGACTTTAGGCGCACACGAGTGATAAATCAATCAGCTGATCGAACCAGATCGATCTATTGAATAGTATGACACCGGAGTTGTATGAAAAATCACACATGAACCAACAAAAAATCCAAGTCTTCATGGTTTCCGGGCTTGTAGGCCGTGGTCCGGTGGTATTTCTACCTAACGTTTCGTCTACAACTGCGGTAGACATTCTCGAAGGCGATGTGGCTGCGGTCGAAGTGTCCTCCTTGGCGGCTCACAGATCAGTGTGTCAGTGACTGGTGTCCTCCCTTCTTTTTGGAAGACTTGGACCGGCCGTGAAAGCTTTCACACCTCAACAAAAAATCGACTGATTATCATATAATACAGCTTACAAGTTATGCCTGGCTCGGACGATTTCTTGTAATATTCTTATGCCCGGTGTTACCGCAACCAGTAAGTATTCTTAAAATATCAACTGCTCTTTTCACAACTTGTACTGTTGTAGGAGTCTGTTTATCAGCATACTTAACCACTATACAATATATCATCCACACTTATTGGTAACTATTTCCAGATCGTGCTCAAATAACCATTTCAACATTTTTGTTGAATAAGAAGATATTATTTAGAAATTAGAAGTAATTTAATAAAAAATACATATTTATTAACCGACTTCAAAAAAAGGAGGTTTCTCAATTCGACCGTATATATTTTTTATGTTTTATGTATGTTCGCGGATAACTTCGTCGTTTGTGAACCGATTTTGAAATTTTTTTTTATTTGAAAGGATGTACTTTCAGATTGGTCCCATAGAAATTTCATCAAAATCGGTTCAGTAGTTCGGCTGATTTTAATAAAAGTAAGTAACGGCGTGTGATTCTTTAAGGTAAATGTTACTTTTTGACACTAAAAACTAAAAAATAAAAAACTTTTTAACAAAAAAAAAACCCAAAAAGGCACTAAAAAGAGGAAAATAATGAAATTTTGAGGTCTGTGCCAATTAAAATATGAAGTTGGTTAAAAAGTATAGTATATTGATTAATATCTTCTTTTTAATCAACTTCATATTTTAATTGGCACAGACCTAAAAATTTCATTATTTTCCTCTTTTCAGTGCCTTTTTGAAGGAGGTTTTCTTTTTGTTAAAAAGTTTTTTTTTTTGATAGCGGATAATATTTCAAAAACAGTTTATTTTTTCAATATGAACAACTTTCAGACCGTTTCACTTCAAAAATCGAAGAAAAATTGTATATGTAGGTACAGATCAAAGATGATCTCCGAGATACCAAATCCGGTGCAATCTGACAGAGTTGACTGTATATGATATATTTTTAAAATGAGGCCTTTGGAATCAAATAGTAGGTAAAGTTGTCGATATAAAGGTGGAAGTGGCGTCTCGTAGGAATAAATGCACTTCTGTGTCGAAGCGCGTGTTGAATAAGTCCTTCAGATCTGCATTTGTTTGTCTGTTTGAACCTAAGAACGCATCAGTTAGAACGCCTATAGGTAATATACGTAGATACATGTTTGTGTGTTGGCAGTTTTGCTTATAGAATTTTATTTATTTATTTCTGTATTTATTTATTTATTTCTCAACAGACATTGATGTCCAAATTAATAGATTTATACGACTGAATTGCAATTGAAATTTTTTTATTAGATAAGCAGCCAATTATATAATTGATACCAGATATATCGGAAAAAATCATTTTATCTGCAACCATAGTCACAGTCAGGAATCTAACCTGAACCTTTCCACTTTCGCGGCGGAATGAGCTTACAGTACTCAACCGTGACATGATTACTAAACTAACATTCTCCTTATATGCTTTGGAATCAGTTGATTTCCACTACATGCGAGTGTTATTTTTTGAAAACTCATTCCGCCGCGAAAGTGGAAATAGTAGATTGTATATCTAGATGTGTAATGGGCTATATTATACTGATGAGTGATGACAGTATGTAATAAAAATGAGCGATAACGAGTTTTTACAGTCACTCGAGTCATAATACCATTGCACACGAGATACATATGGTATTTTTTGCCATACCTACCCATTACAAAATACCTACTTTTCACTCCATTTAAAAAGGGATTGAAAATTGCCGAGAGTGCAGTAGCGATGCTGTTGTTTACATGGCGTTGCTATGGTTCCTCTATTACAAGTCCCCAGTTCCCGGGTTCTAGTCCGAGAGCTGGTAAAAGTATCAATTGGATTTTCAATTTATTATTAAAAAAAAATAATTAATTGAAAATATGAATTCGTGCTACGCCCAAATAACCTTAGCTGTTGGTGGTCTTTAAAACGCACACACACAACTCCATTTAAAAAAAATTTGACAGTTCATTTGCGTCGCCATATTTACATTTACAGTATGCCGTGAAGGTCATGAGTAATCGCAGGCGCACGCAGGCGGATAGAGCGAATAAACAGAGGTTGATATTGGCAACCGTTTACTTACCGCACTAGTAAAAACACTTTCGGCACGCCTAAGCCAGTTAAATGACTCATAGCAGGTCGGTATATACATGCATCGAAAGTAGGCAGCTATTTTGTAGTGGATATGGCAAAAAATGTGCTTACGTAATACTTGAATGGCTCCCAATGTAAAAGTTAAGAAAATCTTTGAGAATTTAAAATAAAAATGAACACTCAAGACACTCTGACGTACAATCAATCTTTATATGTCAAGACGTCAGAACATCGCGACGGTATTAAATCAAAAATCTTAAAGTTGATCAACACTGTTTAGAAGTAACGAGTCGTGGAGCACGCAATGCCATGATAACTTGCCTAAAAAAAATTTAGATAGTAAAAATATTAGTAAAAAAAACTTCTTAGAGACAACCTTTTATTTAAATGCACTAAAAAGGAAAAAAATAATTTTTAATAAATTAGGTTCATAATTATAAAAGCGTGGGTCGTGAACTCTATGATAGTTTATTAGTCACGACCCACGCTTTTATAATTATGAAACTAATTTATTAAAAATTATTTTTTCCTTTTTAGTGCATTTAAATAAAAGCTTGTCTCTAAAAAGTTTTTTTTACTAATATTTATTTTGTTCATTTTAGTCACCCGTAGGGGTTGAACTTCGTGGCACACTAGAAGAAAAGATGGCGACGCAAATGAACTGTCAGAATTTTTCGAAAATGACGTAAAAAATAGGTATTTTGTAGTGAGTATGGCAAAAATTACCATATATGTCTCGTACGTATAATGGTATTACGGCTCGTGTAATTGTAAAAACTCTCTATCGCTCGTTTTTACATACTGTCATCACTCGCCGTAATATGCCCCATTACGTATCTAGACATACAATCTACTATTAAAGGTTACGTGTACTGATTATGATAATATTATTGTCATGTTTGAATTAGTGAGACGCTTTGTTCGATCTGCGGGGAAATACAGACAAAAGACTATCTCTAACTTAGCTGCCAATCTACACACATTAAATATTGTTGTGATTTCATTTAACATTAATACGCTATTCTACCGTGCTAAGGAAGAACAAGAAATTTTCAGTTGGAAAAGTTAAACATATACTGTTATTCTTTACGAATTACGGCAGTAAAAATACGTTATTCATCATAATATTTTGGTACCATGGATGATAGATCTGATCTGAGATACTAAATTTTGAAAATGTATGTCATTTACTCGAAAATAACGCTGTTGGTTGAAGATCATTGTCAGAGTTGACAATGACTTTAGTTGTGATCGTATTATTACAGTTTTTACATATGCAGAAAAAGTTTACATAATGTAGGGCTATAATAAAAAATAAACACAGAAAAAGATCGTTTTTTGAGTTAAAGTTAATTAACGATTTTAGTGGCAAATAACCTTCATGGAAAGATGCTAAACAAAATGCAACTGGTTTCGCTAAAGTTGGTTTAGCCATTTTAAAGTTATGCACGGGCAAACAGATAGAAATACGTACAGGGAAAACTGAAAACCTCCTCTTTTTTTGAAGTCGATTAAAAACCATTCAATTCCATAATATGTAGAAAACTATGTTTATATTTCCATTTGCTCACTAATGTAATAGTGCGAGAGCTAGTGACAATTGTTTGATGTTATTTATTCAAGGGCTTATTTTTGCGAAGATGTTGAGGGAGGCATATTAAAGTGCCCTGGGTAAGGGGTTTTGCTAGATAGCGGTATGAGAGGGATGCAGACCGCCCCCAACACGTACCTAACAAAAAAAATTATCACAATTATTATTGCTTCAATACCCAATAATGCCATTATAATATTTGCAGATCGATTGGTCAGTATTAAAGGGGTGGCAGATCACCCTAAACGTGTCATGTACCCGACGAAATTTATATTATTAGTTCAAGGTTCAAATTTTAATATGTTGTTACGGCGACTGTTTTAAGCATATATTTCAATTTGCAGAACAACATGTCGATATTAACCCCCTCTCTTAGATCTTGCTCGCCTAGGTGTTTATATCGTTCTGCAAGGGGGTTAATACCGACATTTTGTTCTGCAAATTGAAATGTATACTTAAAACAGTCGCCGTAACAACATATTAAAATTTGAACCTTGAACTAATTATATAAATTTCGTCGGGTACATGACACGTTTAGGGTGATCTGCCACCCCTTTAATACTGACCATTCGATCTGCTAATATTACAATGGCATTATTGGGTCACCGACAAGCTATACAAATAATTTCAGCCTTGAAGCAATAATAATTGTGACCATTTTTTTGTTACATGTTGGAGGCGGCCTGCATCCCTTCCATATCGTTATCTAGCAAAATCCCTTATTCAGGGCAGTTTAATATGCCTCCTTCAATATCTTCACAAAAATAAGGCCAATTGAATAAATAACACCAAAAAATTGTCACTAGCTCTCGGTCTATAGTAATGATACCGTGGTACGTATTTATCCGCCGATAGAAACAGAACATAATTTGTGATATATCTCTGTCTCAAATTGTTGGTTACAGGTTCAGTAGATTGTAATAGGTAAATAAATAACAATATAATATGAGGTAGGTAATTGTGGACAACAATATAATAATTAAAAAAAAAAATAATAATAATTATTAATTAATTTAACCATGAATTTAATCCACAAGGCAATCGTTTGACGTTTAACAATCATGATGGCATAATATGCTGACTGATATGTTAAGAAATATTATTCACTACCTAGTGGATGCCTTGTGGACTAAATTCATTGTTGAATTAATTAATAATTATTGTAATAGGTAAATGTGAATGAGCCTTATAGAAAGTTTATAGATCTATGGTATGAAGTGAGAATCATGCTTAATATATACGAGATGGTGTGAGTGATTGGCAACAGAAATCGTTTAATTGCATCCCATCTACGTAGTCAGTGGGGGTGGCCGGTAGAGCAAGGCAGGGCAGAGAAGATACCCCACCTATCCCAGTTTGTCCTCGTTATATGGTCCAATGCTATGCCGCTATTGTAACATCAACAGTCGCAGGTATAAGTGAAATAAAGAAACATGCTAGCAAAAGAATTCCGCAATTTAAAACGTGAGTTGGAATATCTCCCGCGAGAATCCATTTATGTGATGCACAAGGTATACACACATACACACAAACAGGGTACACTTTTCACAAGGCTGTCCAGTTACCGTTTTGTTAAATTGCCGTCAGTCAAAGCTGTGTTTTATTTATTTATTGTAGATTATAGACGCGTCGATATCTCAGGTCATTAGCGTCTTTCAACTACGCTAAATAACAACTACTTATCTTAAAACTAAATAACATCACAAAACATCCATGAGCTCAGGTGGGATTCGATCAGGCGATCAGTCGACGGTGTCACGCAATCGGTAATCAGTCAGTGTCGTGTTGAATACGGAGTCAATGGCGAGTCGTGCAACTAAGCGGATCAGTGATATAAATATTAGTCAATCAACGGTCGAATCAGTCAGTACATATGTGATATAAATTGTGGAATGGATATAAATAAATAGTAGGTACTGAAGTAACTGAGTAAATGACCGACATAAATAAACGTTAGAAATAAATCTGATATAAATACAGTGATATAAATAATTCCGGGATATAAATTCACCTGATAAAATAAATATTAGTGTAGTCAATTGTATATAGTTAAGTGTTAATTACTTGTGTTGATTGTTAGAACTGACTTTTGATTGTTGTATTTATTGTTATTGTATTTTTAATTACTGTAAATAAATATTTATTCCGCCAACTCAGAAAACAGTTTTGTAACAATAATTTATGGTTAATGCATGTCAATTGATATGGAAATTGGACATCCCTCATTTATACATGTATGTGTTGTGTATCTATGTGTTGTATAATATGTACGTGTATGTGTGTGTGTAATGACAGAGGCGTGCTCTTCTAGTTCCCGACGGGCGCTCATTATTAATTTATTTTCTAGTCTCACAATAATGTATATTATGATTATTGATTATATTATGTATAGACATTTTGTAGCAACTGTGTTTAACAGTTATGGTCGAACAGTGGAGAAACATTTTTAATTTTAAAATTTACTATATCCACCAAAATTATAAACAAAAAAATTCGGCCAGGTATGAACGTACTTAATGCACAGCGGGTAGATGTGTCTGTATGTGTCAAATTATATCAAAATAGGGTATTCGACCAATCAGAATGGACCCTGACGGCAGGGCCTAATCGCTTGTTATAAAAAGAGTTAGTATCGCACCTTTACTTCCACCACAAATAATTAACTAACAAAAAAGTGCATATGTAAGATGTATTCATAACGATAATTGATTCCTTACTGATAATTTTTTGAAAAGCTTTAAATAGTTGTTAAAATACTGTTGATCAGATTTTTAATTTGTCAGTGAGAAAATGAATTAAAATTATTTATTATAACAACTTTACTTCCACCACGTCATAACACTAACTGCAACTAGAATCTAGATGGTTGAGTAAGCGAGTAACCTATTCTCTATAACGATAGACGCTACACTTGCTAAAATTTTCGATTAAAATGCTATCAAAAACAAACTAGGTTTGAAAATGTTTGTTGGAAAGCAGCCAATTATATAATTGATTCCAAACATATTGGAAACAATCATTTTACCAACCACAGTCTATGACTATGACTATGGCTGGTAAAATGATTTTTTAAAATGATTTTTTCCAATATGTTTGGAATCAATTATATAATTGATTCCAAACATATTGGAAAAAATCATTTTAAAAAATCATTTCCCAACCATAGTCACAGTCATAGACTGTGGTTGGTAAATCATATAATTGATTCCAAACATATTGGAAAAAATCATTTTAAAAAATCATTTTACCAACCATAGTCATAGTCATAGATTATGGTTGGTAAAATAATTTTTTCCAATATGTTTGGAATCAATTATATAATTGGCTGCTTTCCAACAAAAATTTTCATTTGCAATTCAGCCGTATAAATCTATTTATCAAACTAGGTTTATGCGTTCTCTCTCATTCTGCTCAAAAACAGTACATCTAGCCACCGTAACTTAACCAAAAAACTGCCCCGGTTACGTAGGTTAAGACGAGCCGTCATTGCCAAGAGCCGTAACGGTTTTTTGGTAGTCGTAATAGTGAATTGTTTGGAGTGAACATAAAGCAGCATGCTTTATGTATGTCGGATGTGTAGGTATAGTGTAGTTGTAGTATCCACCGCCAACGGCGCTGCATTCGATGGAGAGCCGCTTTAATAAGCCTACTACTGTTTATGAGCGTTCTTACATCGTTTTCTCTCTCTCTCCATTTCTCTGCTTCTCCCTTTCTTATACGTACGGTACAACACACATTGTATGTACGACGTACGTATTCGTATATACGTCGTATATGTATATGCTTTGTTCTTCACTAGTCGAGAAAAATAATACCCAGAGAATATATGTATGTGGCTATACGTGAATATATACTTGGGGCCTAGTTCATTGAAATCCACAACACACCGAGTTAACGGCTCTAGTCTTGGCCCTTTTATTTTTTAATGCCAATCGGTTTAGGGTATTCAGTTATTGCACGTTTAAAGACCAGCTTTCAGAGGATTCCTTATAGAGGATTCCGTGTTGGTGTTATTTTTTCAAGGCCTTATTTTTGTGAAGATGTTGAGGGAGGCATATTAATGTGTCCTGAGTAAAGGATTTTGCTAGATAGCGGTATGGAAGGGATGCAGACCGCCCCCGACATGTAACAAAAAAAATGGTTACAATTATTATCGCCTCAAGGCTGAAATTGTTTGTATAGCTATAGGTGGGATTCGAAATCACGATTTGATCCAGAGGCTAGCACGCTGACCATTGCACTAATAGACCGAGAGCTAGTGACAATTTTTTGGTGTTATTTATTCAAGGCCTTATTTTTGTGAAGATGTTGAGAGAGACATATTAAAGTGTCCTGAGTAAAGGATTTTGCTAGATAGCGGTATGGGAGGGATGCAGACCGCCCCCGACATGTAACAAAAAAAATGGTCACAATTATTATTCCTTCAAGGCTGAAATTGTTTTTATAGCTTGTCGGTGACCCAATGATGCCATTATAATATTTGCAAATCGATTGGTCAGTATCAAAGGTGTGGCAGATCACCCTAAACGTGTCATGTGTCCGACGAAATTTATATTATTAGTTCAAGGTTCAAATTTTAATATGCTGTTACGGCGATTGTTTTAAGCATACATTTCAATTTGCAGAACAAAATGTCGGTATTAACCCTCTTGCAGAACGAAATATAAACACCTAGGCGAGGAAGTTTCCCTCTAAGAGAGGGGGTTAATACCGACATTTTGTTCTACAAAATGAAATAAATGCTGAAAACAGTCGCCGTAACAACATATTAAAATTTGAATCTTGAACTAATAATATAAATTTCGTCGGGTACGTGACACGTTTAGGGTGATCTGCCACCCCTTTAATACTGACCAATCAATCTGCAAATATTAAAATGGCATTATTGGGTCACCGACAAGCTATACAAACAATTTCAGCCTTAAAGCAATAATAATTGTGACCATTTTTTTTGTTACATGTTGGGGGCGGTCTGCATCCCTCCCATACCGCTATCTAGCAAAATCCCTTACTCAGGGCACTTTAATATGCCTCCCTCAACATCTTCACAAAAATAAGGCCTTGAATAAATAACACCAAAAAAATTGTCACTAGATCTCGGCTATTAGTGTAATGGTCAGCGTGCTAGCTCTTGGATCAAGTTATCGTGATTTCGAATCCCACCTCGCTCATGGATGTTTTGCGAAGTGATATGTTATTTGATGTAATTAGGACGCTAATGACCTTAATTGTCAAGCGTAGATAATCTAAAAATATCTTGGTGCGACCCCAATGTTCCGCCATCCGACTGACGCCAATAGTGTAAGTGCCATATGGCAAATACACTAATAAATAAAAAGATCAGCGTTCAGTGTTTGATAGGCGCTGGATAACAACATTTTATTAAAATCTGCTTGTCACTACAAAACAGTTGGGTCAACTTTGATGAAATGTCACATCGAAATTTAAATTCTAGCTCTTAGTATTCTTTATAATAAACTAGCAGCCCGGTCCGGCTTCGCTCGGACTGCAATGCACTACTCACTCGCTTCGCTCGTTCGCTCCCGGGTGGTACATTAATCACTCGCTTCGCTCGTTCGCTTGAATATTATAATATTACATTACTCACTCGCTTCGCTCGTTCGCTCTCGGGTGAATTTTTTCGATGTTTTAATAGTTATTCTGTTAACCAGGGCGGAGACAAATCCAAAAAATAAAAGATCATGAAAATCGGTCCAGCCGTTCTCAAGTTATAAATGGTGTAATTAACTAACTAACTAGTAACTAACACGACTTTCTTTTATATATATATAGATTATTTTTGAATCTTTAAGTAAAATTGATATCAGATGATTTCGATAACGCATTAGATAAAAAGTGTGAAAATTCTTCAATATATTCGACGCAATATCAACAGGACGAAACTGAAAGTATTGAATGAAGACCTAGTATTGTACCCACACATTGCTAGCAGTTTGATTGCTACAATAAAATAGAATATTCATGATTCCTTACTACTTTCCTTTTATTTCCTTGTTCGGGAAAATGGGTTTCTTATTTGTTGGAAAGCGTGTGTAAGATACGGAATTGCTGTTGATTATGAAAAGTCACTATTTTGAATGTAATTCGTGAATTTTTCAATATGCCTGCATTGCAAAAATTGATAATTTCGTATACTTGAACAAGACTTGTAAAAGCGCTGTTAAATTTCACCATGCATATTTTACATTCCTCAGAGATGTCAGATTGTTTTGAAATTACCAACAAATAAAGAAGAGAATTTATAGTTTGCGTTTGTTTTTATATAATATTTTGTCTTCATTGATGTGTTTGTTGTCCTCTTATTTATTTATTGTAGATTATAGACGCGTCGACAACTTAGGTCATTAGCGTCTTAATTACATTAAATAACAAGCCGTGAGGTGGGTCGTTTATTAGGACTAAAGTGCGACCCTTGAGGTCCACACGACGAACTTCCCAGTTTGATAAATATTTAATAATAATAATTAAATTAGATATTACACAGAAAAGTAATCATTTTAATCATTAAAACATAATTATTATTTATTTTTAACAATAATTAAAAAAAAAAAAAACGGCTGAACTGATTTTTATAAAATTTATGTCGGATCAAAATGACGTTAACACGCCTCGATTGACATCCTTACGAAGTCGATATAATTTTTTATTCGCGAGATATTATGAAAAATCTACTTTTTTGGAGTCTATTGGGTTAAGAAAAAAGAACGGCCGAACCGATTTTGAAAAAATTTCTTTCAGATCATATTTACGTTAATACGCGTCGATTGGCACCCTAACGTAGTCGATATCATTTTTCATTCTCGAGATTTCGTCTTAGAAAGAAATGATAAAATATGTACATACGTACGTACACACACACAGAGACATCTTTTCAAAAATAGTGTAGTGACCTTGAAACATAAAAATTTGTTATACGTTTTGATTTCGATTTTCGGACCCATTACAATAACTTTCAATGGGAAGTTAATCATGCCATTCAATTTGGTTTACCAGTGATCTACAATATACGTCTACCGACTATCTACATTACAGAAGCTATAACAGACAGACAATACAAGAACATTAACTATAAACTTGAGAAGTAGAAAAAGCGAAGTAAATCCGATGATGATATTTGCGAGAGCCAATTGACTTACAGGATAAGGAGCAACGACAACCCTAGGTTATCTTGTCATGTTGTGAGAGATCATTATGTCAAGGATTTATGTCCGTTTCAATTTCAGCTCAACTTACGTTCACTTGTTAACAAGCTCTAACCCTAACAATCTCTCCAAAAACCACACACATCAACTTATCAGTACGTTTTCATCATCATCATTTTATTATACAATATGACTGAAATAGTGTTGTGTCATTTTGAGTCAACATAATACTCTACATTGTCTACACAACATTGTTTTGTTTTGGCAGTTTCTATTAGCTACGCTTTTGAAACAAACAAGAAATTCAAAATTATAATTTCGTTGTGATCAGACCTATTTTAGACTCGTCTTGATTAAATCAAATTTTATTGTGTTTTATTTTTTTATTTATAATTTTATATAAGGATCTATAATAATATTAAATCACGTCAAAAAGATCTTTATAATAGTATTATTTTTAGGGTTCCCTACCAGAAAGGAATCCTGTTGTTTCGCCAACGATTATGAACATGATTTTACTTTATTTATTTTATCAAAATAGTAAGTTTGGCGAGGACAGTATGGCTCAGTTGGTAGCGTCGCGGCCTCTGAATCAGACTGTCGTGGGTTCGAATCCCACCTCTGCTCATGGATGTTTTGTGATGTTATTTAGTTTTTAAGTGATATATTATGATATTTGTTGTATTTAAGACGCTAATGACCTAAGTTGTCGACGCGTCTATAATCCACTATAAATAAAATAGTAAGTTTGGCATAAGTTACATAGTATACAGAACCCTATACTCCTTGATACATTTTTAGAGTGTTGGGTCTCCAAGTCACTATATGAATATTATGAAGTATTTTCTATAAATTCTATAGAATTATCGCTAGGCACTTGGTAGAACATGATTGAATAAAAATTAATAAACAAACACTTGAAAAATTCTACACATTTATTCATCTCAACGATCGTTTCGGGTTTCTAACCCATCATCAGGAGTTTTAAAGTAAACTCCTGATGATGGGTTTGAAACCCGAAACGATCATTGAGATGAATAAATGTGTAGAATTTTTCAAGTGTTTGTTTATTAATTTTTATTTGAAGTATTTTCGCCCAACATATAATTTCACAAAATCATGAATATCACGATTTTGAAACAAATTTTATTCCATTACATATTTGCAGTAAAGATAAACACATGGATACCCTGGAAGAATATGAAATATATAAAGCCACAAAATTCGACAATACCAACATTCTTAATGACAAACTAACACTAAAATCGAACATAATATACGACACAATAATTAACAGCACACAAACACCCAATACTCAGTAATCGTCTACACACATACACACTCATATTTCTATTTCATTTACCTACTATATAAATCATAAAATCTCGAAATTTAAATCAGTACTTCACAAACCACGACATAATACACAGTGCTTAGCATCATAAAATTATATAGTGTTACGAATACTCATATTTTAAAAAATAATTAACCACACCTGAAGATGGCAACTCGTTGCTGAAACGCGTTGTGTAAATTCACAAGAAGTCACAAGACGGACATAATACAAGGTATTTCTAATACTTCATAATATTTTATACTCTTTGCGTGGCTCGACACGCACTTGGCCGTTTATTTGTTATATTTCGGTTATAACGGTGGTTTTCTCTTTTTTTCAACGGAGAAAAAAATTCGATTTGGCATCTATGGTGATCTTAAGTTGCGTCTTAAGAGAAATTCACT
Organism: Mongoloraphidia duomilia; assembly: GCA_039654895.1. Taxonomy (NCBI): domain Eukaryota; kingdom Metazoa; phylum Arthropoda; class Insecta; order Raphidioptera; family Raphidiidae; genus Mongoloraphidia; species Mongoloraphidia duomilia. The sequence continues at coordinate 1,402,356 of CM077517.1, forward strand.
GTATAAATTATTGTATACTATACTTAACTTTTATCTGAAAGTTTTTTTGATTTTTACTTCCCATCTCTATTATGGTAGGGAAGTAATGGATTTAGTCCGAAAAAAATATTTCGAGATTTTAACAGATCTTCACGTTTTGAGACCCTAGCAATCGTTTAAGATCATTTTCTGACTGATGTCTGTATGTGTGTGTGTGTGTATGTGTGTGTGTGTGTGTATGTGGTCAATTTTTCGCCTTCGATATCTTAAGAATGGAACAACATACCGGCATGCCGATTGTTCTATTGTGTTTATCAGCCTTTAACTTAGATCTGATTAGATTTTGAGTCAAATCGGTTCAGTGGATCCTGAGATATTCAAAAAAACGTTCTCAATGTCACGTATTAACATAGGTAAAAAAAATATAAATGAATTCTAGATGTTATAATATGAAAAAAATGTAAATATTTTTTTTCTCTAAAATGTATAGTTTTCGAGATAAAAAATATTTTACTAAAAAAAATAAAAATTGTACGTAAATCAAGGTAACCATGATTTTTGCTATATTAAGCTAGCCATCCGTAGATCACCATACAAAAAAGAGGGCCATGCTTTTTTCAAAGAATAAAAATTAAATTGTGTTTTAAAGACCACCAACAGCTAAGGTTATGTGGGCCTAGTCAAAGAATAAAAAAAAAGAGTGTTTATTTTTTGCAAATATTTACTAGGTGGGAAGTATAGGACTGGTCATCAGTCGAATTTTTTCAGCTGTTTTCAAGCTACAATAAAAAAATACGTCATTCAATTCTTCTTGAATTTGTTTACTACCCTCGCCGGTGACTCAAGAATTTATTAGAAGAAAACATTTTTCCTCAAATTTTTAGTTTTCCCGCTCAAACGGTAATTTAAGGTCTATTCTTTTCACTTGTTTCTCATTTAAATCTTATCTTACCAAAAATATGACATAATACATTTTGCCTTATGACCACAGATTGAGTCCTCTACTAAACTCTCTAAAACCATTATTGTTACCGGCATCTACCTGTTCTGATTGTTGTCGAAATTTATATACACCGTCATGGTGCAGGTAAAGGGTCTACGGCGGTGTGAGAGAAGGGTGTATATTTAATATTCCTGTTAGGTAAACGAAACAAGTGATTGTGTAACATCCGTTAAACAGGCCTCTGGCTATACGTCATGGTGTGAGTGACGGGTCTGCAGTATCGCTTCAATATACTATTGTAGAACTATATTGTTTTCAAGCCGAGGTATAATAGAACCTAGTAGGTACAAATATAATAACAAAAATGCTTTTACAGCGTGGACACGTGTCATATTTTTACTTTTGGTTTCGTTATTATGATCAGTTATGGTGTGAGCAACGGGTCGAGTTAGCCCTTGAAGTGTCTAGTAGGGACCATGTGTAATCTAATGCCTCTTTTTATGAACATATCCTAGGATTATGAATAGTTTAACGTCTGTGTAAAAATTATAATTCAATAAATTAAAATTATAATATATTTCGAGCTTTTAAATATTTTTGTCTGTTTGAATTGGTCATTAATTTATTGAATTTTATCCTGCTAATTTATTTTTACTTCCCACCTCTACTATGGTAGGGAAGTATTGGATTTAGTCCGAAAAAAAAATTTCGAGATTTTAACAGATCTTCACGTTTTGAGACCCTAGCAATCGTTTAAGATCATTTTCTGACTGATGACTGTATGTGTGTATGTGGTCAACTTTTCGCCTTCGATATCGTAAAAAACGGAACAACATACGGCCATGCCGATTGTTCTATTGTGTTTATCAGCCTTTAACTTAGATCTGATTAGATTTTGAGTCAAATCGGTTCAGTGGATCCTGAGATATTAATAAAAAACGTTCTCAATGTCACGTATTAACATAGGTAAAAAAAAATATAAATGAATTCTAGATGTTATAATATGAAAAAAATGTAAATATTTTTTTCTCTGAAATGTATAGTTTTCGAGAAGAAAAATATTTTACTAAAAAAGAAAATTGTACGTAAGTCAAGGTAACCATGATTTTTGCTATATTACTAGCCATCAGTAGATCACCAAACTTTTATTCGAAGATATTTTTCCTAAAATAATTAGGGGAGCAGGAAATCGCGAAAGTTTGATCTTACGGGTTAAATCTCTATTACCCGCAAAACGATTTAGCACCCTGTATAACATATACTTCAAGCGAATGACACATCTAAGCGATCTCCAATTAGTTAAAACAAATGATATTCTTAAATCTAGATTCATAACTCAAAAGTCGTATCAGAAACACAGCATAAGGTATAGAAGGCACTGGCAACGCTGAGTATAACAGCTAGTGTTGTATATATACTTGGGTTCACATAATACAGTGCTAGTTGTGACCAATCAAGCAATGTAGCCCTAGCGGTAAGGGCATAGTTACGCACACATCCGGAGGCGGTGTCGGAGTGCTGATTAAGATTGTAACCGCGGGCTCTGTGCACACGCGCTTGCTAAATAAACTTACTGCCACACCAGTCAATGGATCGGCTTTACCGACACAAACTGAAGACAGCAATGTTATGATTTTATTTGTCAACATTAGTTATATAAAACTAATTATTAAATAAAATACAGTAATCCTTTGTCGATAGCCCTGAAAAAATATTTAAACAATGAATGTTCATTCAAAAGTTCGTTGAAAGATATGCGTTGTGTTTATTAAGAAAATTATATTATATTGATATAGGTAGTGGTAATGTATTGTGTGTTTTAAAGACCACCAACAGCTAAGGTTATTTGGGCCTAGCACCAATTCACATTTTCAATTCATTATTTTTTAACTTCCCATTGTAAGTTATTGTAATAGGTCCGAAAATCGAAATCAAAACGTTTAACAAATTTTTATGTTTCAAGGTCACTACACTATTTTTACACTATTTTTGAAAAGATGTCTCTGTGTGTGTGTACGTACGTATGTACGTATTTTATCATTTCTTTCTAAGACGAAATCTCGAGAATGAAAAATGATATCGACTACGTTAGGGTGCCAATCGACGCGTATTAACGTAAATATGATCTGAAAGAAATTTTTTCAATATCGGTTCAGCCGTTCTTTTTTCTTAACCAAATAGACTCCAAAAAAGTAGATTTTACACAATATTTCGCGAATAAAAAATTATATCGACTTCGTAAGGGTGTCAATCGAGGCGTGTTAACCTCATTTTGATCCGACATAAATTTTATAAAAATCGGTTCAGCCGTTTTTTTTTTTTAATTATTGTTAAAAATAAATAATAATTATGTTTTAATGATTAAAATGATTACTTTTCTGCGTAATATCTAATTTAATTATTATCATTAAATATTTATCAAACTGGGAAGTTTGTCGTGTGGACTTCAAGGGACGCACTTTAGTCCTAATATACGACCCACCTCACGGCTTGTTTGATATAATGTCCTGTAGAAATTTTTAACTTTGCAAAAAATCGACATGAGTCGTTTTTTCTTGTGGCCACAAATATTACGTATGTATTGTAAACGAGCTTTTAATCAAATCCTGTAAAAGCAGGCGATAGGCAGGCTTTGATCGCTCCAGTTGGTTTTAACGGTAGGCATAACCGTACGATAGCGGGTGGGTTGGTACGATAGAGACGAGGGCAAAGGGAGTCACTAACCGAATGTTAAATGTTTGCTAATCACAGATGTTGTGCTTTATACCTACAGAGAGCACTGTATACCAGCTGTACTATGTATGTATGAATGGCTGTGTGTATACAAGTCGTCGTGTTGGCAGCCCGCGGTGTAACTGATACGCCGCCAACTTCATAGGTATGTAATTAGTTGACTCAACGCCGGCACTGGACACAGTGGTGTGCGTTAATTATTTTAACTGAACTTGTCTTTATTGACAGATATTTATATTGATAGTGGAGAAGTATTAGACTCGGGAAAGATCATGCTTTTTTGAAGTATCTTTCTAAACAAAAATCGCGTGGGTTAAGCTGGTTGTAGGTACTGCAGTGTAGCTGAGAGCTAGTGACAATGGTTTGGTGTTATTTATTCAAAGCCTTATTGAAGATGTTGAGGGAGGCATATTAAAGTGTCCTGAGTAAGGGATTTTGCTAGATAGCGGTATGGGAGGGATGCAGACCGCCCCCGACATGTAACAAAAAAAATGGTCACAATTATTATCGCTTCAAGGCTGAAATTGTTTGTATAGCTTGTCGGTGACCCAATAATGCCATTATAATATCTGCAGATCGATTGGTCAGTATTAAAGGGGTGGCAGATCGCCCTAAACGTGTCATGTACCCGACGCATTTTTTATTATTAGTTCAAGGTTCAAATTTTAATATGTTGTTACGGCGACTGTTTTAAGAGCCCGTTTCCCCTGGTTTTCTCAATGCAATACAGTGGTCTGCAGAACGATATAAACACCTATATAGGCGAGCAAGTTTCTCTCTGAGAGAGGGGGTTAATACCGACATTTTGTTCTGCAAATTGAAATATATGCTTAAAACAGTCGCCGTAATTAACATATTAAAATTTGAACCTTGAACTAATAATATAAATTTCGTCGGGTACATGATAAGTTTAGGGTGATCTGCCACCCCTTTAATACTAACCAATCGATCTGCAAATATTATGATGGCATTATTGGGTCACCGACAAGCTATACAAACAATTTCAGCCTTGAAGCGATAATAATTGTGACCATTTTTTTTGTTACATGCTGGGGGCGGTCTGCATCCCTCCCATACCGCTATCTAGCAAAATCCCTTATTCAGGGCACTTTAATATGCCTCCCTCAACGTCTTCAAAAAATAAGACCTTGAATAAATAACACCAAAAAATTGTCACTAGCTCTCGGACTATAACTCTTTTTACACTTGTAACGAAATAGGACTTTTTAACAAAAAGTTTTCATTCTCTCAATCAATTTTTCACAGCTACAATGTATTTCTTTCAATGAAAGTTAATTGACTGAATTTTTTTATATGGTGTTATAGATGATATACGAATGATACGCCATTGATTACGTATCAAGACGTTATCGAAGCGGTAACTGCCTGTATAGAATATGAAGCAATATAGAGTATGCTGCAACAGCACTGACACAAGCCCGGAGCAAATATTACGTACAGTCTACATGTTGGTGTGTAACGAATATACTCGGAGTGTACACAGGTGATTCAGTTCAGTAAAGTTCTGGTATAGCAGCAAGCAAATAGTCATTTATAAAAGAATGTAGGCTTTCACGGCCGGCGTTAATAGAATTAAGATAAGAATCTTTCGGGCTCATGAGCCGTGGTCTACTGGAATGGCTTCTTCTTCTTCCAGACGTTTCGCTTGCAACTGCGGCAAGCATCTTCAGTGGTGTGTTCGACGTGGTCATAGTGTTCTTCAAAAATAAGGATAGTTACTTCTTACCACAACAGTTTTATTGATGGATGTATAGTGTTTGCTGCAGATAAAAGCATAGCTTTCGAAATGTACATCCATCAATAAAACTGTTTTGGTAAGAAGTAACTATCTTTATTTTTGTTTTTAACACGCTTTTTTTTATTATTAGCTTCACCTGTATGTTTGCTTGCTTGCTTGCTTGTTTGTCAGTTTGTAACCGACTTCTTTGGACTTGATTTTGACCAACTTTGAACGGTCAGATTTAGTTTAAACGTTGTCGACTTATCAAGAACCGACGACAATACAATAATTCAATAAGTTTGTCCCATTATCCTGACCAGGATCTCCAGGACTAAAAAAAAGCAAAAAACTTCAGATTGAACTGAAACTTTGCACACTTATCAAGGACCGATTACAATATAATAATTCCATAAGTTTGTCCCATTATCCTGACCAGGATCTCCAGGACTAAAAAAAAAAGCAAATAACTTCAGATTGAACTGAAACTTTGCACACTTATCAAGGACCGATGACAATACAATAGTTCCATAAGTTTGTCCCATTATCCTGACCAGGATCTCCAGGACGAAAAAAAAGCAAAAAACTTCAGATTGAACTGAAACTTTGCACACTTATCAAGGACCGATTACAATACAATAATTCCATAAGTTTGTCCCATTATCCTGACCAGGATCTCCAGGACGAAAAAAAAGCAAAAAACTTCAGATTGAACTGAAACTTTGCACACTTATCAAGGACCGATTACAATATAATAATTCCATAAGTTTGTCCCATTATCCTGACCAGGATCTCCAGGACTAAAAAGCAAAAATAAATTATAATTTAAAAAAACTAAAAAACACGCCTTAATGAACTAAAAAGTAAAAAAATATTTAATTTTATTGTAAAAAAGTGTGGGGTGCTTTGGATCATATTTTCATACTACCCCACGCTTTTTTACAATAAAATTAATTATTTTTTTACTTTTTAGTTCATTAAAGCGTGTTTTTTAGTTTTTTTAAATTATAATTTTTATTCCAACCACAGTGCTCATATATTTTTATTGCTAGATCAGAGATCTTATATTATTGAGATTATCTATTATCAAGTCCCAATAAGTCCTTATAATAACTAAAAGTCGTTTTAAGTGAATCTTTAGTAGATATTTATTGGATAAATATTTTTTTAGGATATCCTTGAATAGTATGATGCTATTTTTATATGCTTAAGGATCGTCCTGTATGTGCACAACTCAGTGTTAAATATTATGTTTTACGTTGGTAACATTTACCCAACTAAATAAGCTTTCCATTAGATGTATATCATGTGTGTGTTTTAATCATTGGCAGGCGATTTTATGAAAAGATGCCTCACAAAAATTATAATTTAAAAAAACTAAAAAACACGCTTTAATGAACTAAAAAGTAAAAAATAATTAATTTTATTGTAAAAAAAACGAGGGGTGCTTTGTATCATATTTTCATACTACCCCACGCTTTTTTACAATAAAATTAATTATTTTTTACTTTTTAGTTCATTTTTTTTTTAGTTTTTTTAAATTATAATTTATTTTTGCTTTTTAGTCCTGGAGATCCTGGTCAGGATAATGGGACAAACTTATGGAATTATTGTATTGTAATCGGTCCTTGATAAGTGTGCAAAGTTTCAGTTCAATCTGAAGTTTTTTGCTTTTTTTTTTAGTCCTGGAGATCCTGGTCAGGATAATGGGACAAACTTATGGAATTATTGTATTGTCGTCGGTCCTTGATAAGTCGACAAAGTTTAAACTAAATCTGACCGTTCAAAGTTGGTCAAAATCAAGTTCAAAGAAGTCGGTTACAAACTGACAAACAAGCAAGCAAGCCCGCAAACATACAGGCGAAGCTAATATAAGCGTGTTAAAAAAATTCGACTGATGACCAGTCCTATACTTCCCACCTAGTAAATATTTGCAAAAAATAAACACTCTTTTTTTTATTCTTTGACTAGGCCCAAATAACCTTAGCTGTTGGTGGTCTTTAAAACACAATTTAATTTTTATTCTTTGAAAAAAGCATGGCCCTCTTTTTTGTTTGGTGATCTATTGATGGCTAGCTTAATATAGCAAAAATCATGGTTACCTTGATTTACTTACAATTTTTATTTTTTTTAGTAAAATATTTTTTTTCTCGAAAACTATACATTTTAGAGAAAAAAAATATTTACATTTTTTTCATATTATAACATCTAGAATTCATTTATATTTTTTTTTACCTATGTTAATACGTGACATTGAGGACGTTTTTTTGAATATCTCAGGATCCACTGAACCGATTTGACTCAAAATCTAATCAGATCTAAGTTAAAGGCTGATAAACACAATAGAACAATCGGCATGCCCGTATGTTGTTCCGTTCTTAAGATATCGAAGGCGAAAAATTGACCACATACACACACACACACATACACACATACACACACACATACAGACATCAGTCAGAAAATGATCTTAAACGATTGCTAGGGTCTCAAAACGTGAAAATCTGTTAAAATCTCGAAATATTGTTTTCAGACTGAATCCATTACTTCCCTACCATAGTAGAGGTGGGAAGTAAAAATGGAGCAGAATGTTTACAGAAATAATGGTTATTATTATTTAAATCGGTTTTATAGACAGGGAGCTATAGTGCCCATTTTAAATAGTAAAAGAATTTATGTATTGAAGTGAAAACTTCCTTAGGCGCGTTAGGCACTCTTTACCTGGGTATAGTGAAATAAAGTGAACCGTTCGCGTTCGAATATCCAAAGGTGACGCGGCTGACATACTTATATCATAAAAACGGCACGCCGCACAGTTGCACCGATAGCGTAGTAGGCAGCGTCTTTGCGTTGCATGAATAGGAACCTCGGTTCGAAACCTGATGGCACCGTAGAATATTTGACGTATTTTTTTCTAAATTCTACATGATATTTATTTATATTTTTTTTAATTTTTGTTATATTCTTTCTTTGACAATAATTATAATTTTTTTGAAACCAAGGTGGAATAAATTAAAAATATAATTTTAGTATTTTAGTAATAAATTATTTTTAGTTCATAAATGCGCTAATAGATGACACCAAAAAAAGTAGGTGTGTGCTTATGACCACACGACAGAAGTGAAAACTTCTGATTATCTAATTTTAAAATATATATATAAGTTTTCACTTCTGTCGTGTGGTCATAAGCACACACCTATTCGATAAGTTGATTTGAATTTTGAAAATCAGTGACGGAACTGTATTTGCCGGTCTTGAAATGATATAAAATTTCATGAACATTAATCTGGAAATAACAATTTTCGATATTTTGTAATTTATCACACTGACGACGGCAGCTATTTATCTAAAACAGAAATTTTGTATGGTTCTTGTCCCAAACACCCAATACTCATTAATCGTCAACATACATCACACTTACACTTCCATTTCATCTACCTACTATATAAATCATAACATCTCGAAATTTAAATCAGTACTTCACAATCCACAACATAATAGACATGTGCTTAGCATCATAATATTATAACGTGTTACGAATACTCAATGTGTGTTTTATAATATAAAAAATTAACCCAGCCCCGGATCTTCAATTTTTTTTAGGTGGGGCCAAAACTGAAAAACGCCGCACCCGCCCACTTATATTTATTTTTACCTTTATCATATTTATAATTTCAGCTATCAGATGTTCACTAATTGATTGACATTTGGACATATGCCTTCCGAAAATAATGCATCCTGGGTATCGGTCGAGTTGATATGGCCACAGTAAAACAAGAGTGAAATTTCTCTACTTGTACTATTATTTATTCTGTGCTCAAAGTTAAGTAAATGATGAGTTGTCCATTCGTCTGTAAAGTGTGAATTTGAATTTGGTCGCCCTCTGAACTTGCCGCCCGGGGCATAGGCCCCGGCTTGCCCCCCCTAGATCCGGGGCTGAATTAACCACACCTGAAGATGGCAACTTGTTGCTGAATCGCGTCGTGTTAACAATACATGACGTCACAAGACGGACACAAAGTATTTCTAATACTTATTACAATTATTATTTCGATTGTAAAATTATCTCGTATTCGCCCATCACTACTTTGATCGTGCAAACATTTAACTCTATTAATTCTAAAGAAAACGATTAATAATTTCTGAGTGATGGATTCCTGCTGAAAGCCATTGGCATAAACGTACGTCTATGCTATGCTATAGGTATATTTATTCTATGTAGGTGTAGCTATAGCAAGAGAAATGCCTTCATGTAGTTTATATATGTAAAAATTGCTTAAAGTCAAATAAATATTGAAGATAATTATTGATATTTTAATTATTAATAGTTAATTATTTATAAAATGTTATGTAACGAACTCATATTTGAATGTTTGCTGAAAACTTTCTCGTTATGACCAACTGAGAAAAAAACAAAATATAAAAATGGACGTAAACTAACGGGCAAAGTAATTAAATATTAATTTGTTTTCATTACTGCTCCAGTTGGTAGCGAGCCTTCATATTCGCGGAAAATAATAATAATAATAGATCTGTAAACATGTACGGACTGTTTTGAAATTAGTAGCCATTTGCAACAACAACAGTGATTCATAAGTTAACAAGAATTTAATCAATATTGTTACGGATCACCCTGTATATATAAACGTCAGGCAAGAATTCTGAGAAGCGGTGTCTGCTTGCTGAACAACGAGTAACTACGCGAAGTTTCTAGAGAACGCGATGGGTTTCAGCCACGCAGCGTATATAAACGAGTGAGTGAAACGATCAGTCAATCAGTCAATGGTGAGTCGTGCAATCAAGTGGATCAGTGATATAAATAGTTCCGCGATATAAATACACCTGATAAAATAAATATTAGTATAGCCAATTGTAAATAATTAAGTGTTAATTATCGTTTAGTTATTGTTTACTTGTGTTGATTGTTTGAACTGACTTTTCGTCGTTGCATTTATTGTTATTGTATTTTTAATTATTGTAAATAAATATTTATTCCGCCAACTCAGAAAACAGTTTTGTAACAATATAATATCTGCGAACTATGACTTTTTTGTTTTCAAACATCAGTTAGAATACATTTTTAGAGTGTTGGGTCTCCAAGTCACTATATGAATATTATGAAGTATTAGAAATACCTTGTATAATATCCGTCTTGTGACTTCTTGTGAATTTACACTATACGCGTTTCAGCAACGAGTTGCCATCTTCAGGTGTGGTTAATTATTTTTAAAAAACACACATTGAGTATTCGTAACACTATATAATATTACGATGCAATACTCAATGTGTGTTGCCTACCTTATCCTAATGTCCTATAATTCCTCCATTCGCACATTGCTATTAATTAAGTTGAAGTATAAAAAAATACATAAAACGGGAAATGGTAAAAATGGAAAATTGTAATGGTGCGAATGGCGTCTGTAATGACATAATGTCGAGAAAAGGACGTTAAACGCATTATTATTATATTTAATTCTGTAAAATAGTTTCCTCGATGCTGAAATATTGAAAAGCACTTTTCAGTTAACTTTGATTTTACTAATAGAGCTGTTGACTTTTAATCATTTAATATTCGCTGTAGAATGGACTAGGTGCGAGAGTAAACGAGAGAGTCCATAAACGATAAGTAAGATATATAGTACATGCATGCAAACCGCAATAGGTAAGTAGAGAAAAAGAGAGAGAGGAGAGGTAACAGTCGGTGGTAAATGACAAAATCTCATTGGCCAATAAACATAAATATGTAATCAAGGTGCATAACAAATCAGAGCTTTGCACTTTTGCGCGGGACAATTAAATATGTAGCAGAGTTCACACCTCGGTGGTTCGTTGGGTCAAGTGAGAGCTAGAGCTCTAGCTTTCTCTCTAGATATATATTATTCGGTCACAAAACAAAACGGTATATGTCGAAAATGAGATTAACGATTGTTATTTATCTGTTTCCATTAGACCGACAGCTAGTAACAATTTTTTGGTGTTATTTATTCAAGGCCATTATTTTTGTGAAGATGTTGATGGAGGCATATTAAAGTGCTCTGAGTAAGGGATTTTGCTAGATAGCGGTATGGGAGGAATGCAGACCGTCCCCAACATGTAACAAAAACAATTGTCACAATTATTATTGCTTCAAGGCTGAAATTGTTTGCATAGCTTGTCGGAGACCCAATAATGCCATTATAATATTTGCAGATCGATTGGTCAATATTAAAGGGGTCGCAGATCATCCTAAACGTGTCATGTACCCGAAGAAATTTATATTATTAGTTCAAGGTTCAAATTTTAATATGTTGTTACGGCGACTGTTTTAAGCATATATTTCAATTTGCAGAACAAAATGTCGGTATTAACCCCCTTGCAGAACGATATAAACACCTAGGCGAGCAAGTTTCCCTCTAAGAGAGGGGGTTATTACCGACATTTTGTTCTACAAATTGAAATATATGCTTAAAACAGTTGCCGTAACCAACATATTAAAATTTGAACCTTGAACTAATAATATAAATTTCTTATCTTATCTTATATTATCTCTGTTGTCTAGCGTTTATAATTTAGAATATCTATCTAATATTGTAACTTAGTATTTTAAGTATTTATAATATGCCTTTACATTTACTGATTTGTACGAACCACCTCTAATCTATCATATTCATCGCAGATAGTGTCTAGTGTCTACCCATCTATTAAAAAATATCGAAAATTCGACATAAGCTACATTGACATGTGGTTATAGATATACATCGTTTTCTTTCTCTCTCAGGATGACGGAGGGCAGCTGGCCGTGAATAATTGAACCGTGCGCGGCTTTTGGTGCACTAGTGGAGCCCCATGGGCTCACCGACACCGTGAGCCTCTCTTTCTGCTTGTCTGTCTGATTCCTATGTGTTTGTGTGTGTTCTTTTATTCAGTAAGGAACAAACTGACCGGACTAGCTTTGGTTAAGTTATCTGGTGCCGTCGAGGAGCGTCGAAGTTCAGTTATAACTGGATATTGCAGTACAAGGGACGAAACACTGCGTTTGCAACTAATGTGAAGTTTGTTGTCTGAGGAACGAGGGCAGCAATTCACACGCGTCGCTAACGCTATATTTTTCGTTCCGAGTAATGCATATTATTTTTCACAACTCTATTGACAAATAAAAATATATGAGCACTGTGGTTGGAATAAAAACAAAAATAAAGATAGTTACTTCTTACCACAACAGTTTTATTGATGGATGTACATTTCAAAAGCTATGCTTTCATCTTAAGCAAACACTATACATGTATAGTGTTTGAAGATGAAAGCATAGTTTTCGAAATGTACATCCATCAATTAAACTGTTGTGGTAAGAAGTAACTATCTTTATATTTGTTTAAACTCTATTGACAATTCGATTTGAGGTACCTGTAAAATTTGGGCGCGTAGAAAAGTCGCAAAGATATTATAGATCTGTCAGATCTATGTGAAATTTATGTGGGGTTGTGTCTGTCATTTTGACGTTTTCGAATATTATTTGCGGATTGCAGTTGGCGCGACACAATCGCTCTATCTCTCTCTTAACTATGTTAAAAAATAAAGAAAACCGACAACTGAAAATTTTCATCCTTAGGGTTGAAACTCTCAGTTTCAACCCGCTAAATAAATAATAGGTAACAAGGAGGGGTACATCTTCAAACAATGGAGGTAAAACATTTCTTAAAAAGTCCAGGTACACTTCACCAGTTAAATAGAAAATGGGCCATATGTTGGAAACAGTTAAGTTGCGGACCCATTTTGACTAAAACTTTTTTGGTTGTTTTAATTAGTACTAGAAGTGGATAAAATATTCGACTTTTTTAACATCCTGTATAAGGTAATGCTCCACATTTGAGAATAAAATGTAAGTAACAAATTGACAGTATGAATATAACCCTGCCAGTTGGTGTGTGTGTGTGTGTATTTTTTAAAGACCACCAACAGCTAAGGTTATTTGGGCGTAGCACCAATTCATATTTTCAATTCATTTTTTTTTTAATAATAAATTGGAAATCCAAATGACACTTTTACCAGCTCTCGGATTAGTACCCGGGAACTTGTAATAGAGGAATCATAGCAACGCCATGTAAACGACAGCATTGCTACACGCTCGGCCATTCTCAAGCCGCTGCTAGTTGGTGGCCTAACATAAAAATTCGAGTGATGACCAGTCCTATACATCCCACCTAGTAAATATTTGCAAAAAATAAACATTCTTTTTTTATTCTTTGAAAAAAAGCATGGCCCTCTTTTTTGTTTAGTGATCTACTGATGGTTAGCTTAATATAGCAAAAATCATGGTTACCTTGGTTTACGTAGGTACAATTTTTATTTTTTTTACCTATGTTACCTATGTTAATACGTGACATTAAGAACGTTTTTTTTAATATCTCAGGATCCATTGAACCGATTTGACTCAAAATCTAATCAGATCTAAGTTAAAGGCTAATAAACACAGTAGAACAATCGGCATGGCCGTATGTTGTTCCGTTTTTACGATATCGAAGGCGAAAAATTGACAACACACAAACACACACACACATATACAGACATCAGTCAGAAAATGATCTTAAACAATTGGTAGGGTCTCAAAACGTAAAGATCTGTTAAAATCTTGAAATATTTTTTTCGGACTAAATCCATTACTTCCCTACCATAGTAGAGGCGGGAAGTAAAAAGAACATGGCAAAAGCTCTTGAGCAGCGCCCAATACGTGTGCGGGGGTAAAGTCGTGGCTCCAACAACGTAACGTTTTACTTTTTAATGTCAACAGGATATATCTGCGGTCGAGTCGACACTCTTTTTGTCACAAAACACCTATTTGCTTTCATATCATCGTTTTATTTTATAGGCCCACAGACAATTCAATAGAACTCTCACTATTTCACTTTGCTATTAAGTTTTTTGTTCTGTTTCACTTAAAAGAAAAATGTCAGTTCAAATAAATATTAGTAAAAAAAACTTTTTAGAGACAAGCTTTTATTTAAATGCACTAAAAAGGAAAAAATAATTTTTAATAATTTAGGTTCATAATTATAAAAAAACTTTTTAACAAAAAAAAAACCTCCTTCAAAAAGCCACTAAAAAGAGGAAAATAATGAAATTTTGAGGTCTGCGCCAATTTAATAAAATATGAAGTCGGTTAAAAAGTATAGTATCGTGATTAATATCTTCTTTTTAACCAACTTCATATTTTATTAAATTGGCGCAGACCTCAAAATTTCATTATTTTCCTCTTTTTAGTGGTTTTTTGAAGGAGGTTTTTTTTTTGTTAAAAAGTTTTTTATTTTTTACTTTTTATAATCAAAAAGTGACATTTTCCTTAAAGGATTAAGGAATCACACGCCGTTACTCACTTTTATTAAACCGACTTTCTTACGCTGTCTATAATGTGTCAAAAAGTGACATTTACCTTAAGGAATCACACGCCGTTACAAGCTTTTATTAAAATCAACCGAACTACTGAAGCGATTTTGATGAAATGTCTATGGGACCAATCTGAAAGTATATCCTTTCAATTAAAAAAAATTTTCCAAATCGGTTTATAAATGACGGAGTTCTGAGGTAACAAACATAAAAAAATACAACTGAATTGAGAACCACCTCCTTTTTTTGAAGTCGGTTAAAAAGCGTGGGTCGTGACTAATAAACTATCATAGAGTTTACGACCCACGCTTTTATAATTATGAACCTAAATTATTATTTCCTTTTTAGTGCATTTAAATAAAAAGCTTGTCTCTAAAAAGTTTTTTTTTACTTTTATTTTGTTCATTTTAGTCTTTCAAAATTCTACCTCCTCTTGATACCCGTAGGGGTTGAATTTCGAAAAATTCTTTCTTAGTGGATGATTACGTCAGAAAAGGAACCATCCCCGTTTGAACCCCTTAGGGGTTGAATTTATTTCTAAAAACGATTTATTCATGTATTAATCGTCATCGGGAATACATATGTGTGATTTGACAAGATGTTGAGTACGAAATTTCGCTAAATTAAAATTCCTTAATTTGAAAACACGGAGAGAAAAAAAACTAGTGTTTACAGAGCTACTAGTTAATTATACTCTGGTATCTATATACAGGGTGTCCCACGCCATAGCCTGAGACTGTGTTGCTGGGGTGATTTCAAGTCAAAAATGTCTAATGAACATATACCCGGAACGCTATCCTAACTGAGCTAGAAGCATTTGAAATTTTAGATAAGTAGTAGTAGAAATTCCCTACTAATTTAAAAACCATTTAAAAAGAAATCGCTTTATTGAATTAGTTGCTCAAAATGTCCATCCAGTTGCTGTATACATAGTCTAATTAATTGACGTTTACTGTCACAATAAATACTAATGGTGATCACAGCCACCTGGTCTTTTTAATAATAACAAAACCAACAGCCGAACCTAATACTTGCATTAGTGGGATTACTTATTTAAAATTTCAAATGCTTCTAGCTCAGTTAGGATAGCGTTCCGGGTATATGTTCATTAGACATTTTTGACTTGAAATCACCCCAGCAACACAGTCCTAGGCTATGGCAGTCATGTCGTGGGACACCCTGTATAGCTAAGTATATCGAATTATTTTCTGCTATACAGTATGAGGTGAGTAGGTAATACATATAAGTAAGTAGAGTATATGTAAGTATTATAGGCATACACATAATGTTTATATCGGCTTAGATGCACAGGAGTCGGGAATCTCTTGCGGCGCGGGATCGACCCCACGACTGGCAGAGTCATCTATCGGATCGTGACGGCGGGCACAAGATTAGTCGTGTATCTGTCATCCTAAATGTGGATTTATTTTCACTATATTAGATTACATAAACCCTGGCTGCTTGCTTGTGTAGCGGGTATTGAACAAACTACCATGGAAGAAAAAGAACGGTACACTGGAAACGCAACATCGCTATATTATTGCAATTATGATTGTATTTATGTCGGATTTTTGAAGTCATACTTTTTTACGCACGGCAGAGTGACTTAGATTCATGGGGCTGATACGCGTGTAACGAAATTACTATTTTTATTTATTTGTTGTTATTCTATTCATTGTTATGCTTCACAATTAATTTTTTTCTTACCCATGCATATGCCTGCGGCTACACAATTTTGTCATTTTGTCATTGCCTAAGTAAACAATTTCTAATTTCTAAGCCGTTGAGCTAGAGTTGGTCGCTTTAGGAAGGCAATCGCTGCAGCTAATGCGTATGGATGTGTATGTGTCTACAGTCGATGCGACTAAAAGTTTTAATCGCTATCAACTATCCATATTAGTATACAGAGTTCACTAGTTAGTTGTTACGCTTGTTTAGGTGTGTCTATGTGTGTCAAAAGACATCAAGATGGGATATTCGACCAATCAGAATGGCCCCTGACTTCAGAGCCTAGTCGCTTGTTGTGTACAGTGTAAAATGCATGGTCTCTTTTTTTACATCTTCAGAGAGATTCTGTTCAATTCAAAATGCCTGCTATAATGACTCGGTGAAATGTCACGGAAGTTTGTTACGGAAGTGATGCTTGTGTCGAGTATTTCAAACAATTCTATCCAGAGCATATATTACTATATTCTATCCTTCTTGACTGGAAACAGTCTAATATCGCTGTCAATTTTTTTTTTATGTAGAACGCTATAGTTACGGACAGAAAAAACAAATGACTATATGTATGGCTGTGTGGCTTTTTATGTTTTAAAATTAAAATAAATGAAAATAAAAAAAATAGGAAAAGATAGTTTTCCAAGCTAAATTTTGATAAAAATGAGACTCGAAAAATGTTGTTCAGATGGGGAAATTATACCAGTATGATGAACACTTGTAGATATACACAGTTTAAAAAAATATCGTTTCAATCGACCAGTTAAACGAATCGATTAAAAACTGTGTAATTCTTTTCTTATGTGGTCACATTCTAATGCTATAAAAATATATATGAGCACTGTGGTTGGAATAAAAACAAATTAAAATATAGTTACTTCTTACCACAACAGTTTTATTGATGAATGTACATTTCGAAAGCTAAGCTTTCGAAATGTACATTCATCAATAAAACTGTTGTGGTAAGAAGTAACTATATTTTATTTTGATTCTAATGCTAGTCAAACCAGATTTTCTGACAATGCGTTTTGCAACCCAGCATTAATGTTGGTACCATGGTAGTGTTCCCGCTGGAATGGCTGCCTTTTTCTGAACAGAGTTCGCCTCCTTCCAGACGAAGTCAATAAATATACCACCGAAGTGCAGTAGGAAACCTTCAATTAGGATTTCCTCGCTATACCTACATTCTTTCCTTCACCTCTCCTGGTTTCTTGGTTAACTAAATACATACTTTGTGACTGCAGCTGCCAGTTTCTATAGAATCTAATATCAATATTGATTGGCTGTCTTATTTTTAAACGTTTTTAAAATTTGTTTAATTAAAGAATACGTTTTTGGCGAATTATTTTTATTTTTAAAATGTGTTATCGATGGCGCAACAAAAGACACTAATTTAATATGAAATATTTACAAGAAGTTGATATTCCACAGACCACAGGGTATTAGGTAAACAAAAATAAACATAAAATATTTAAGTTTTTTACCGTGAAAAAGCAAGATGGCGCTAAGTTACTTTATAAATATTTCACAAAAAATAATCACTTAATATATAAATGATCCCAATTATATTCGAATCAAAAATAATTTCCAAAATATTTCTTGAAAAATTAATTATAAAAATATTATTATACAGGATGTTTAAAAAAAATGTGCCATAGCTTGAGTGATTTTTGAACCAAAAATAAAACAAGTACCTAGTTTCTATCAACATTCTTCCGTAGATGTTTTGTTTCAAAAATAGTGTTCAACTTTTCAAAATTTTTTCGGTTTATTATTTGATAGGTATCTGATCTAAATCTGTTGGATTTTTATATGTGGGGGCATTTAAAATAGCTTGTTTATAAAACGCCGGTACAAACAAGAGAAGAACTTTTAGAAAGAATTGAAATGGCGTTTGTTAGAGTTCGGAAAAATCCTCGTATTTGGGTCAGAGTGCGAAGATTCTTACGTAGAAGGTTGAATGCTTGTAATGAAGCTGCTTGTGGCCATTTTCAACATTTACTACAGATTTTATTTAGGTAGATATCAATAATAAAACGAAAGAAATTAAAAAATTATACACCCTGTATCTTTGAAACAAAGTATCTGCAGAACAATGTTGATAAGAACTACTTGTTTTATTTTCGGTTAGGGAATTACTCCACAACCGATGGCACATGTTTTAGAAACACCGTTTATGTAAGCTTTGTCAACAAAAAAGTATACTTATTAATTAGGAAATTAAAATAATTTAGGAATGTTAACAAAAATAAATGATTTTAAGTACCTATTTACTGTAAACGTTGTTCCAATATTTTTTTCTATTTAAAGCTGATATTTCAGTTCAGGTAAAATAAGCAATTGCAATGCGGTTTCTAGTTTCTACTTAACGAGCTGAGGAGGCCACTTCTATGTGCGCAAGAAAAAGTGGCTTATGTCCAGTTTTTCACATATTTTTAGCTTCGGGTAGAATTTATTTATTTCTATTTTACGGGTAATGTGTTTTAACTAGTGATGTAAATGCGTATAATACTCTGGTATAAAACGTTTGTATAAAACGGTATGTAAAAAAAATAATATACCCCAGTTTTACACTAGGTATAAATACTGCGTATTTTGCTATTTTATACAGCACGTATAAAACGTTTAACACAGTTTAAAACGATTTAATACCACAATGAGAACAGGCACTTTTCCTATTATGCAGTTGGCAATACTGAAAAAAGCACCGTAACCGTAGTGTGAAAAAGTAAAAAAACGTTTTATACTGAAAAAATACGGTATTATACCATGGATTTAAAACGCAAAAAAATTTAATACGTATTTTTACATCATTAGTTTTAACCTTTTAACATTTCATTTCTACAATAGCGCCACGCATGACAAATTAAAAAAAAAACGACATGAATTAAAATAGGTCTGGGCTTTAGAATAGCCAAGGACGTAGTTCCCACATTCTAATTTGAAAACTGCGTTTTTCAATTTACATTAAAAATTTGCATTGATACTAAGCCCAGATAAATCTGACAGTTGGTGATCTTAAAATAGGCCATGACGTTTGTTAAAAAAGCTTAGGGCTCTTCCTATTTACATGTCAAATATTTTACCAAAATTTGGTGACAGATAAACGGAATAACAGACGTAGGTACAGAGTTTTTGCAAAAACATGTTTTTAGATGCTGGGGACCTCAACAAGAAAAAATATTGTGAAATTGTGAAAAGTAAGTTTTGACCTAAATTAACATCATTCCCCACTTGTGGAGTTGGAATAGTATAAACATTATTTAAAATGAAAATTTTTATTGAAAGAGCAGCCAATTACATAATTGATTCCTACAAATATCGGAAAAAATCATTTTAACAACCATAGTCACAGTCAGGACTCTAACCTGAACCTTTCCACTATCGCGGCGGAATGAGCTTACATTACTCACCCGTGACATGATTACCAATCTAACATTCTCCATATATGCAAAGGAATCAATAGATTTCCACTACATGCGAGTGTTACTAATTATAGCTAGGTTGTAGATGTGAATCATCGTAATAGCGAGAGCTATTCATCCTGACTGTGACTATGGTGTCAAAATGATTTTTTCCGATATTTGCAGGAATCAATTATGTTATTGGAATGAGTTTACATTACTCATCCGTGACATGATTACCAATCTAACATTCTCCATATATGCAAAGGAATCAATAGATTTCCACTACATGCGTTACTAATTATATCTAGGTTGTAGATGTGAATCATCGTAATAGCGAGAGCTATTCATCCTGACTGTGACTATGGTTGTCAAAATTTTTTTTCCCGATATTTGCAGGAATCAATTATGTAATTGGCTGCTCTTCCAATAAAAATTTTCGATTGCAAAACAGCCGTATAAATCTATTTAAAATTTTTAAAGAGAGACCTCAAACTTCATACTGCGCTTAGGGGCCTCCAAACATGGTTATTTCGTCGCTGAATATACAACATAAGTCATTTTGCGTTGTGGTTACATATTTAAGGAAAGAAACAGAGTTAGCTATGGATTAAGAGGAGGAAGAGAAGCAAGTTAAACGTTTGACCAACTGGCAAATAGGGTAATAAATATCACGTAACAAGTGACGTTTAACAAATGTTCCGACAGACGGTAGTTAGTTACACTTGTGTCTGCCGCGCGGCGTTAGCGTCGACGTTATTCTTGTTAAAGAGATTGATTTTGTTCATTTGTATGTATTTACTAAGTACACTAGCCTCCTTGACGGCGTGTTGCCGCAGTCTCCTGGTTTGTAAGATAATTATCGTACTTAAATGGTACTAGCCGTTACCCGCCGCATCGCTCGTATTAACAGAAACTTTATTTTATTAACTTCCCATTGAAAGTTTGTATTGGGTCCAATTTTGCAAATGAAAAATTTTGACGTATCTCCACGTTGCATCGATTATTTTAAGTGCAAATATCTTGAAAAAGGTTACTCCTAGCCACTTTTACAAAGTATACCTTTATTACGTAAAAATGACGGAAAAATCAATTTTTTGATTCGAAAAAATAGTACGAGTGCTTACAAAAAAGTTATGACTATTTGAATGAGTGGAAAGATGTGTAAGTGGCGCCCCCTACAAGTAAGAGCCATACCAAGGTCAGATTTGAATTTCTCATGTCAAAAAATCCCCATATACCAAATTTCATTAAATATGCCTAAATTATTTTAAAAGTTATTTAAGAAAATCAAAAATAAAAATTAAACTTTGACACCCTGTATCTCTTTTAAAATCAACTTTCGGAATAGACAAGTTGGGGTCTATCGCAATATTTTTTACTTCCCACCTCTACTATGGTAGGGAAGTAATGGATTTAGTCCGAAAAAAATATTTCGAGATTTTAACAGATCTTCACGTTTTGAGACCCTAGCAATCGTTTAAGATCATTTTCTCACTGATGTCTGTATGTGTGTGTGTGTGTATGTGGTCAATTTTTCGCCTTCGATATCTTAAGAACGGATCAACATACGGGCATGCCGATTGTTCTATTGTGTTTATCAGCCTTTAACTTAGATCTGATTAGATTTTAAGTCAAATCGGTTCAGTGGATCCTGAGATATTCAAAAAAGCGTTCTCAATGTCACGTATTAACATAGGTAAAAAAAAAATATAAATGAATTCTAGATGTTATAATATGAAAAAAATGTAAATATTTTTTTCTCTAAAATGTATAGTTTTCGAGAAAAAAAATATTTTACTAAAAAAAAATAAAAATTGTACGTAAATCAAGGTAACCATGATTTTTGCTATATTAAGCTAGCCATCAGTAGATCACCAAACAAAAAAGAGGGCCATGCTTTTTTCAAAGAATAAAAATTAAATTGTGTTTTAAAGACCACCAACAGCTAAGGTTATTTGGGCCAAGTCAAAGAATAAAAAAAAAAAGAGTGTTTATTTTTTGCAAATATTTACTAGGTGGGAAGTATAGGACTGGTCATCAGTCGAATTTGTTTGTAAGGAATCAGCTGTTACTCTATGTCCCATTCTTTTTGGGACACGCTGTATAGATAGAAAATTGAAAATATAAATTGATATTAAGCCCCGATAACTCTGTAGGTGATCTTAAAATAAGTTCGTTTTGGCAGGTCCTGCGTCAAGAACGCATTGCAGTAGTTCTGTTATCCAGAAGGCCGTGATTGAAACAAGATGATGGCCAACACGGAAAAGCGGAAGAACAGCCGTAGCTTGTTGAATGGTAATATTCTAATAAACAGTATGTTTTATGATTACAATAGAAGCATTAATACGATGCCAGTTTTTGAGTAGTAGATGTAGCGTGCCAAGAGCAATCAGACGCCACGTGTGCGACACGTGTGGACCACTTCACCGGAGCACCAGCGCTAATCTACTGATCGAATTATTGCGGCCACGCGTTTGGATCATGTTGTACTAATTCACTAAAGTGTATTCCGGTACTTCCCCTTCGTTTTACATGAATTAGATTGCATATAGTTATAAGGCCCGGTTGTAGGGCGGCTTCCATGTCATCTAAACCAGGGCATTTTTAACTTCCCCTAGGAAGTTACTGTAATGGGTCCGAAAATCTAAATCAAAATTTTTATCAAATTTTTATGTTTCAAGGTCACTACACTATTTTTACACTATTTTTAGAAAGATGTATGTGTGTGTATCTGTGTGTGTGTGTACGTAGTAACATACGTACGTACGTATGTGTCCATTTCTTTCTAAGACGAAATCTCGAGAATGAAAAATGATATCGACTACGTTAGGGTGCCAATCGACGCGTATTAACATAAATATGATCTGAAAGAAATTTTTTCAAAATCGAGTCAGCCGTTCTTTTTTCTTAACCAAATAGACTCCAAAAAAGTAGATTTTACACAATATCGCGCGAATAAAAAATTATATCGACTTCGTAAGGGTGTCCATTGAGGCGTGTTAACATCATTTTGATCTGACATAAATTTTATAAAAATCGGTTCAGCCGTTTTTTTTAAAATTATTATTAAAAATAAATAATAATTATGTTTTAATAATTAAAATGATTACTTTTCTGTGTAATATCTAATTTAATTATTATTATTAAATATTTATCAAACTGAGAAGTTCGTCGTGTGGACTTCAAGGCTCGCACTTTAGTCCTTATAAACGACCCACCTCACGGCTTGTTTTCCCTTAATTTAATTCGAATGGAAATGTAGGTATCTTTCGCGTAAAATAAATACATTGTCGCAGTACGAATCTTAGAACCCCTCTTGATTTAAATTTAGTTAAAATAAGGATGAAGGACACACGACTGACCGGAAGTCTGGCGGAACCACTGTTTACCGGTGTTTCCTGTAATGCATATATTTATGCAAAGTGTTTCATAATGATTCAGAAATAGCGACGAAAAAAACATGGGTAAAATGAAGTCTAAGAGAACACGTCAGAAGGGTTTAAAAATTAATTTTATATTATTTTAAATTTTAATTAAAAAAAAAACGGAATTGTATCGGCAACATAAATGACGATGTGATTTTATTTATTATTAAAAAAATTAAAAATTTTGTAATTGTGTTATTTCTGTTTCATAAATTCACGGTACAAAGTAATCGATGTGGGGCTGCGTAATGAAAACAAAAGCATTTCTAACTTTATTAATAGTGGGAAAAATTACACTGAACCGATTTATTGATGTTTTTGTTAATATCCGTAGCTAATGTGATGTAAAACTACTGATAATTTTTTGTTCAAACGCCAGATAATCAATAATTAATGTATAAGAAGAAAATATGTTCACATTTTACTCGTTTTATTATCAAAAATCCCAGATGAAAACAGTTTCCAAACAAACAATTTTGACATGTAATAATTTAATGTATTTTACCTTTATAGTTGTATTTTTTCACAATAATAGCAAAATTAAAAGAAAAAATAATATTATACAATAACACGTACTTACATAAAACTTTTGTTATCGAGCGTCTATAATCCACAATTCAATTTTTACATAAAACTTTGGAACCAATGTTAATGGAATTCACAAGCTCACAAACGTTGTACAGTTTCATTAAACGTGTGTGCTTCAGGACACGACGTCCGGGAAAACGGTTAGCATATAGTCTGCGTGCTTCTCCAGTATATCAGTCAGTTTCACCGTATAATAAAACCATGTCTGTTTTTTCAATAATTTTGTAAAATGTGCCATACAGCTGTTTTATGAACATCACGGCAGAGCAGTCGGTAATAACTGATTATAAAATTATGTATTTTAACCAAATTTTATAGCAGTTACATAATTAGTGAGAAAGGTTTGTATTTAGTTAGTCTTTAATGATTGCATAATATGAAATTTAATTCTCCAGTGGCAGGTACAATTTTTTTTATTAATGAACATGCCGATTTCTTATATTATTACTTTAGGATAGTGCAGGTTATTTAAGCCTGTTTGATATGTAAATTTTTTCTTCCGCCTCTATTTCTGAATCAACCTGTATATGAAGATTAGGGGAATAAATATTTTTAACTTCCCAATGGAAGTTATTGCAATGGGTCCGAAAATCGAAATCAAAATGTATAACAAATTTTTATGTGTCAAGGTCACTACACTATTTTTACACTATTTTTAGAAAGATGGCTGTGTGTGTGTAGGTACGTACGTATGTGCCCATTTCTTTCTAAGACGAAATCTCGAGAATGAAAAATGATATCGACTACGTTAGGGTGCCAATCGACGCGTATTAACGTAAATATGATCTGAAAGAAATTTTTTCAAAATCGGTTCAGCCGTTCTTTTTTCTTAACCAAATAGACTCCAAAAAAGTAGATTTTACACAATATCTCGCGAATAAAAAATTATATCGACTTCGTAAGGGTGTCAGTCGAGGCGTGTTAACGTCATTTTGATCCGACATAAATTTTATAAAAATCGGTTCAGCCGTTTTTTATTTTTAATTATTGTTAAAAATAAATAATAATTATGTTTTAATGATTAAAATGATTACTTTTCTGTGTAATATCTAATTTAATTATTATTATTAAATATTTATGAAACTGGGAAGTTCGTCGTGTGGACCTCAAGGGTCGCACTTTAGTCCTAATAAACGACCCACCTCACGGCTTGTTTTATTAATTTTCACTTTATTGACCATAGAAGGTGCAGTTTCATTATTATTATTTTTGTTGTAAAAAGTTCCCTGGAATATCAGCGGGACACATTATTCAATCTACATGCCAAAAATTTCAACTTCGAATGACTCACCGTTTAGAAGTTATATGCCTGTGACAGACAAGACAGACAATGCACAACAGAGTTTCACCATAAGGGTTTACCATTTTGATAACCCTAAAACCCTATATTTTAGAATCCTAAAAATTGTAAAATAGTTTTACCTCAGAACAGAGAGTTATAGAAGTGGCATATCACAGCTTGTTGGTATAGTGCCCGCGGTGAGAGATGAAGCTAGGCACGTCATCAATAATATGCTAGTGAACGCCTGCTTGCCCGCAGACAGTGCCGTGTACACAAAACTGCACATTGGGTTTTATGACGTCAGGTACAATTTTGGCAAACTGCTATTCATGACAATAAACAGCCAATAGCAAGCTGGAAGGCGGGCGCAATGCATTCACGTTACTATGACGCGGTGGCTTCATCTTTCGCCGCGCGAGGTCTACTATGTACAACTGAAGCAAGTCGAGACGTGCGGGGAACAATTTAAAATATAATAAAATATTTTTAAAAGCGCTTTTATTTAACTTGCAATGTATGTTAGTTAGTTTGTGTGTTTGTTTAGGTCAAAACTTGCAAGTCAATTTTGAACGACTTTCACGTATCCGATCGATTTGAAATTTTGTACACATATGTATTCTCGATGACAATACATGAATAAATCGTTTTTAGAAATAAATTCAACCTCTAAGGGGTTCAAACGGGGATGTAGGGTTTTTTTGACTAATCAACGCCCAGGTCAAATCGCTGAAGCTAGAAACTTGAAATTTGGATACAGTTGGTTCCTTTTCTGACGTAAGCATCCACTAAGAAAGGATTTTTCGAAATTCAACCCCTACGGGTGTCAAAGGGGGGTAAAATTTTGAAATATTAAAATGAACAAAATAAAATATTAGTAAAAAAAAATTTTTAGAGATAAGCTTTTATTGAAATGTAGATACTAAAAAGGAAAAAATAATATTTAATAATTTAGGTTCATAATAATTATGAACCTAAATTATTAAATATTATTTTTTCCTTTTATTATTATAAAAGCGGGGGTTGCGACTAATAAACTATCATAGAGTTTACAACCCCGGCTTTTATAATAATTATGAACCTAAATTATTAAATATTATTTTTTCCTTTTAAGTACATTTCAATAAAAGCTTGTCTCTAAAAAGTTTTTTTACTAATATTTTATTACTTACTGATGATAAGATACACCTTGATTTTTCATAAGCGCTTTGCGGAACCTTTATTGTAACATTCAGGCATACTGTTGGCCGCGGCAGTAGATTTGAAAATATGTATATGCATAGTTAGCTATGAACAAACAATGAAGTGACATGTCAAAATAAATATAAAATTATTAGTGGTCAGAAGAAGATTTGCACTTAGCATGGAGAAGATATTAGTACCTCAAAATTTGAGTGTTGATGTGGAGACTCAAGCTTTCTTAGTGGCAAGCTTTTGTATAATCGGCTTTTTCGTTGTTTTATCGTGGTTCTTACAGCTTTTCAAAGTATATTAAATTATTGTTGCTATAAATAATTGGAAAGTCATTGATGGAAAAATAGCCAACCAGTTCTATTAATAGTCAAATGATTGTTTTAATTTTTTGCCTAAATCCTAATGTAAGAGCTAGACCATAATGGTCTCATGGAATCTTGTAAATTGTGTTTTAAAGACCACCAACAGCTAAGGTTATTTGGGCCTAGCACCAATTCATTTTTTTAAAATAATAAATTGAAAATCCAATTAACACTTTTACCAGCTCTCGGGCTAGAAACCGGGAACTGGTGACTTGTAATAGAAGAATAGCATTAATGCTATTCCTCTATTAAAAGTCACCAGTAGCAATTGCTACACTCTCGGCTATTCTCAAGCCCTGGAATCTTGTAAACATTGTGTAACTTTTATAACTCATGACAATAAACTATCTTTTTATTTATTAGTTTAACGGCTCCGTTTGAAGATTCTGAGGATACCTAAGATTTCGTTGAAATATAGTTGTAATGAATTTGACTTTCCATCAACAACTTTCCAACAATTTTTTTAGCTTAAAAAATAAAGATAATAATTTAGCAAAGTTCACAGATTTATCGGGTAATTAAAATTGATAAAAAACATTCCAAAAAGAAGCTGAGGAAAATATCGTCAAAGGTGTTAAAAATCTGAATCCTCTATAGTCTATGCAAACGAAGACACAATTATTGCTAAAAGGTAGACCATTAAAGAATTTAGCAAATAAATATTGTTTACTTTTGCCTAATTGTATCCCGTTGTTTTAAAGAAGAAATATTTTTAAAATAATGTGACAGTTTTTAACAATTTTAATTACCTGATTATGATTTCATATGTAGGTAAGTTGAAACTTATAGAAAAACATTTTTTACTTTCCCATATACAGGGTGCTGAATCGTTTTGCGGGTAATAGGAATTTAACCCGTTAAATCAAACTTTTGCGATTTCCTGCTTCCCTAATTATTTTTGGAAAAATATCTTCGAATAAAAGTTTTAGAACATGAAATTCTGCATCTAAATCATTAAACAAAATTGATATTGCGTGCTTTGTAACGGCAGAAATTTGATATGAAAATGTCAAAATTACTTCAATAACAGATAGCGATAGCCATGGGACTTGAACATTAGAAATTATTCTGACAGCTAAAACGTCATCATTTTGTTCAAGCTCCATGGCTATCGCTATCTATTTTTGAGGTAATTTTGACATTTTCATATAAAATTTCTGCCGTTACAAAGCACGGAAAATTAATTTTGTTTAATGATTTAGATGCAGAATTTCATGTTCTAAAACTTTTTGTTCGAAGATATTTTTCCTAAAATAATTAGGGAAGCAGGAAATCGCAAAAGTTTGATTTTACGGGTTAAATCTCTATTACTCGCAAAATGATTCAGCATCCTGTATAGGTCAGTCTTATATGCCAACTTATTCTATAAGTTTTTATGAGTTTTTTCACTATTTCGCCTATAAGTTTTCTCATTTCAATTTGTTGAACATCTTTAATAATTATTAGTGCTCTGTAAGGTACTCCACACCAGAACACCCTGGTGTCCGTCTGTACCAGCTTAAGAGCTCAGCAAACCAACACGATCGCGGTGGCGGCCATGGCCTAGCTGCGGCCAAACTCAACGCGAAGGGCTCCACAAACCGGAGCGGCCGCGGTGGCGGTCGCTGCCACGGCCGTATTTGCACACGTGCGACCAAAACCAAATTTATACTTTAAAATTTTTGTAAGTACCCTTCCAAATCACACACGTATTCCATAGATAGGATAGCACAAACACAAAGATTATAATTGAAATGGGCTTGAAAATAGCCGAGCGGTTTGCGGAGCCCTGTTTCTCAATGACCGTTTGATTTAAAAAATATTAATGGCACAGAACATTATAATAATGCAAGTTCGACTTGCACATTCCGTTTTTTTTTCAATTATTTTGAATTTTTTAAATTTTCTGTAACATTTAATTATTTTTACTTTACAGATCGTTTTATCAATTACGTGGCCATTTATCCTGGCTGCATGTATCTTGTTTCTAGTACCAGAATGGCGCGAGGCTTTAATACACAACTATTTGCCCAAATATAAACATCGGATTAAGGAACTAATGGAGAACGTTTACAGGATTGGCGATTAGCAACGACAAGAAACTAACAGCCAAATTTAATATGTTAAGCTAACTGTAAATTATATTTATTTAATAAATGCTCGATTTTTAATACATATTTGGTAGGCTAAATTTAAACAATGATAAAGTCTTTATTGTGTTTTTTAAAGACCACCAACAGCTAAGGCTATTTGGGCCTAGCACCAATTCATATTTTCAAAACATTATTTTTTTAATAAATTGAAAATCCAGTTGACACTTTTACCAGCTCTCGGGCTAGAACTCGGGAACTGGGGACTTATAATAGAGGAACCATACCAACGCCATGTAAACAACAGCATTGCTACACGCTCGGCCATTCTCAAGCCCTGCAATGTTCTAAATTGTGTTTAAAAGACCACCAACAGCTAAGGTTATTTGGGCCTAGTACCAATTCATATTTTCAATTCATTATTATTTTTTTTAATAGGTAATAAATTGAAAATCCAATCGATGCTTTTACCAGCTCTCGGGCTAGAACCCGGGAACTGGGGACTTGTAATAGAGGAACCATAGCAACGCCATGTAAACAACAGCATTGATACACGCTCGGCCATTCTCAAGCCCTGCAATGTTCTAAATTGTAATAAAATTAAGTAAAATCGCAGGATGGTGGACAAAATAATTTGATTTATTAAATTAAATGTACGACGTTTCGTCTATAGATTTAGACTTTTTCAAGTACAATCATAAAAATAACAATATTTATGAAAATTAATATTAATTACTAACCATAGCAATTAACATAAGATAGAGTACATAAGACAAAAACATGGTAACATGATAACAAATTATGTTGACTATAAATTTTAATTTGTCCACCATCCTGCGATTTTACTTAATTTTATTATAATCACGATGGACACGATTTCTAATATAAAAAAAAGTTCTAAATTGTGTTTTAAAGACCACCAACAGCTAAGGTTATTTGGGCCTAGCACCAATTCATATTTTCAATTCATTATTTTTTTTTTTTTTTAATAATAAATTGAAAATCCAATTGACACTTTTACCAGCTCTCGGGCTAGAACTCGGGACTTGTAATAGAGGAACCATAGCAATGCCATGTAAACAACAGCATTGCTACACGCTCGGCCATTCTCAAGCCCTGCAATGATCTATAAAACTACATAAAATATTTAGTTATAATTATTACACATTTCCCTTTTTTTCATAAAAAGAAGGACCTAACTACTTTTTTACAATTTTGCATTTGGGGAAAATTGTGTCATATGATATTGCTGCCAGCTACTCATCTGTTTTTTGAACCATACGATCAGTCACACGTCACAACGCTCTAGATCAGAGCTGCAATAGTCAAGGGGTGCAGATTATGTGTCTGTGTGTGTGTGTGCGTGTTCATGTTATAATGCAAGTATGAGCTCTACCCTCTCTACTTTGCAAGTACACCCTCAATTCCTGTTAGGGGGTGTTCGAATAATGTGATAACATTCAAACTCGTTCGTACTTATTATTACACAATCTCAAATAGGGGATGTGATATCAGTTTGTAGTTACAAATAAGTGAAGAATCGTCCTGTAACACACTTGCTGTGAGCCCTTTTTCTATTTGTGACGCGGCTGTTAAATGGACAACGCAGGTTTACATCACAGGGGGGCATAGCCTTATAGAGGGGCGTACGTTCACAAATTAATAACTAATAAATTACTAAGTTAGATGCAGTTTTGGGTAAGGTACAGAGAATGTAATTCATATTCTAAATTAGAAATTACCCGAACTAACGGTGATTGTGGCTAGTAAAGGGTTGAATTTATGTTTCAAGAGTTGATAATAACTACTAAATATAGTTTCAAACACATTTCAAAATAGGAAATAATAATTAATATCTATGGGTAGTGACTATACGGGAACACTGAACAGTAGGCTTGAGAATAGTCGAGAGTGTAGCAATGCTGTGTTTACATGGCGTTGCAATGGTTTCTCTATTACAAGTCCCCAGTTCCCGAGTTCTAGCCCGAGAGCTGGTAAAAGTGTCAATTGGATTTTCAATTTATTATTAAAAAAAAAATAATGAATTGAAAATATGAATTGGTGCTAGGCCCAAATAACCTTAGCTGTTGGTGGGCTTGTTTTACATGGCGTTGCTATGGTTCCTCTATTACAAGTCTCCAGTTTCCGGGTTTTAGCCCGGGAGCTGGTAAAAGTGTCAATTGGATTTTCAATTTATTATTAAAAAAAAAAATAATGAATTGAAAATATGAATTGGTGCTGGGCTCAAATAACTTTAGCTGTTGGTGGTCTTTAAAACACAACACAACACAACACAACACTGAACAGTGGAAATATATGTTATTAGCGGTCCCGTCCGGCTTCGCCCGGGTGTTATAAATTTATGATTAGTTACACGTTTTTAGCTTGAGCAATTTCAGAGATACAGCTTGTCCTTCATGGAGCTTTCCACCACCGCGCCGTTTTCACCCCTTAGAATACGGATTTCGGTAATTTGTCGAACACAGATCTTTTCGATTTTAACAAAGAGTACTAAAGTCAAATTTAGTGTTTCTAACTCGAGCTCCCGAGCTTGAGAATAGCCGAGAGTGTAGCAATGCTGTTGTTTACATGGCGTTGCTATGGTTCCTCTATTACAAGTCCCCAGTTCTCGGGTTCTAGCCCGAGAGCTGGTAAAAGTGTCAATTGGATTTTCAATTTATTATTAAATAAAAAAAAAATAATGAATTGGTGCTAGGCCCAAATAGCTTTAGATGTTGGTGGTCTTTAAAACACACAATTTTGTAATTTTTCTGGAGATAAAAAAACTTTTGTTACAAATATTAAGGCACCCTGTATATGAATATCTTATTTAAAATAAATTATATTAAAACCAATACTACAACGCTAATGACCTCTGTTGTCGAGCGTCTATAATCTACAATTCATTCAAAACCAATACTTTTCAACAATCTTTTTATCGGTGTTATCTTTGGTGTTATCAATACTTACTAATTAGTAGAAATTTCATTTCTCATGTTCAAACCATATTTACAACTGTATTGAAGTTTCAATAAAAGTTCAATGAACCATTTTCCTGAGAGTATAGTTCTTTCAATTATCCACGAGAGGCAGCACTTGTGGTAGGGACAAACATTATTTATTCCCCATTAGTGTCGTGTCATTTTAGTGGTATAACTTAATTATTAAATTATTATTAAATTAATTAACTCTCAGGAAAATGACTCATTACTATTCAATACTGCATTTTAATTGTTTTTAAACTTCTTTTACATAATATATCACGAAACTTTTGAATCGTAACTCATTCACAAAAGGCGAAGCATTAACAATATTATGCAGCGTAATATACTAGAATCGATTTACTGTATGTATGCTAGGAAATTGACTTTCAATCATAAAATTGGAAAATAATGCTACCAAGAGATAATATTTTACAAATGAGTTGGTTAAAGATTTCATTTACTCGTTTCTAAAATATATTGATATATTTTACTTATGTCTAAAAATTAATCAAATACAATTTTTTTATCAACTTATATATACTTAAAAAAAGTATTTAATAGGCATGCATTAACAGGACCGGTCTTGGTTGCTGAAACAAAAATGTCAAAAAGACTAAACGTTGGATTGTAATTTTTTTAATAACGAAAGATGGTAATTATGATGGCACTCAGCGCAGAAAAAGCATTTACTGAAAAAATGTGACGTAGGTCACTGACGTAATAATAGATATACAGGTTGTGGCTTAGAAAAGGTAACATAGGGAAAATACCATCACTAATTATAGTGCAGTTATGATTTTATATTATAAAGTCATAAATAAAAATAAAGTATGTACGATATACGTCTAAAATTATGACAAACATATTATGAATGTTAGTTGTGTCGACGTTCACTTGTCAGAGCGCGTCGGTGTAAACATAACCTTATCGTTCACAATATGTACACGTAGCTGCAAAATACACCACGTCAAAATTCTCAAATCACAATTTCAATCCAATAATCATCACAAAAACCAACCCTTCCCGGATGAGCAGGTCGCGCGCAACGCATGCGTTAAAGCGGCGGGGGTTGGACCGACGCTTGGCGCCGGCGTAGCGTGACGTCACGAACAACAATGCCAGCGCCGCAGCATGGCAGCCTTTATAGCGATAGCAGTATCACAGTGATAGCGATAGGACTTGGAGTTCTTGTTACTGTTGCTAACAGTGGTTGTTGGTTTATAAAGGTTATTTGATTGGTGGTGGTTTTTATTGTTGTTTATATTGTTGATTGTGCAGTTGATTGTTGTTGTTGTTGTCGATACCACGAGAATTGATTCGAGATCGTTAAACCAAAATGACTGGCCACTGTCTGTCCCCCGACTAACAATGTCTAAAACATTATTACTGTCAAATGTTTCAAATACCAATTCTAAAAGTGACACATCATAATTACAATAATGTAAACAACAGCGTCTGTTAAATATAACGTTACTGTTAAATATATTAACGTACAAAACAAAAGAGTTCGAATGATACGTGACGTGGTGTGTTGAACAATTAAAACAACTGACTGTTTAAACAATAAAATTGACTGTAATGTAAGAGAGGAAGGTGTGTGTGAAAGTGTTGCAAGGAGCTGTAATTATACACACAAACTGTTTAGAAGCGTGAAAGAGGAAATCCTGCATCAGGCGGTGAAGCAGGAGGAGGCGGCGGCGATGTACTCGCCGGAGAAGATGATGTCTAGCGGCGGTACGAAGAGCGCGGGCCCCGGGCCGTTGCACGGACCGCTCGGCACCGCGTCCAGCGCCGGCTGCTTCCCGGGGCGCTATTCGCCGACGTACCGCTCTCCGGATCCAATGCCGAGACGCTGTATGCCTAACCCGTCGGTAAGTAACTACATCTGTTTTATTTTATTTATTGTAAATTATAGAGGCGTCAACAACTTAGGTTATTAGCGTCTTGATTACATTAAATAACAACACACTTAAAACTAAATTACATCACAAAACATCCATGAGCGGAGACGGGATTCGAACCCACGACAGTCTGATCCAGAGGTCGCGACACTAACCACTGAACCACACTGTCCTCACCACAGCTGTTAATTACCTGTATCTATAGCTGTGTCAGTGGCGTAGATTTCAATTTGATCTGTGAAAATATTGTAAAATCAAACTTTAACCGGGTCTTTAGACAATTTTTTTGCAAACTATTTTGGTCCAATTCCTTGAGGCCTGTCCACTGAGCTATATCTGTGGCCACAAAATAAAGTGGCTATGTTGAAATGTTGATATTTTTTTTGTCTTCATACAGAATTTTATAATTCTGTCGATTGTTAACCGACTTCAAAAAAAGGAGGTGGTTCTCAATTCCGTTGTATTTTTTTTTATGTTTGTTACCTCATAACTTAGTCATTTATAAACCGATTTTGAAATTTTTTTCTTATTTGAAAGGATATACTTTCAGATTGGTCCCATAGAAATTTCATCAAAATCGGTTCAGTAGTTCGGCTGATTTTAATAAAAGTGAATAAAGGCGTGTGATTCTTTAAGGTATATGTCACTTTTTGACATATCAGACAGCGTAAGAAAGTCGGTTTGATAAAAGTGAGTAACGGCGTGTGATTCTTTTAAAGTAAATGTCACTTTTTGACACTAAAAAGTAAAAAATAAAAAACTTTTTAACAAAAAAAAAACCTCCTTCAAAAAACCACTAAAAAGAGGAAAATAATGAAATTTTGAGGTCTGTGCCAATTTAATAAAATATGAAGTTGGTTAAAAAGAAGATATTAATCACTACACTATACTTTTTAACCGATTTCATATTTTATGAAATTGGCACAGACCTCAAAATTTCATTATTTTCCTCTTTTTAGTGGTTTTTTGAAGGAGGTTTTTTTTGTTAAAAAGTTTTTTTTTTATAAAATATACTCATATTTTAAGGAAAATTTTAATTCAATTCAATGGCTTAAGCAATCTATTTTTCGCTGCAAAGAATATAATTACCTGTCATATGCCTACTCAATCCGTCATGGATTCAAAATCTAAATAAATTCTTAAAAAAATAATGAAACTGCTCGAATGTTAACCGCTTCAAGTTTTAAGTTGAATGAATTTCACTTGTTTGGTCTATTCCTATTGCAACAAAAAATTGACAACTGAATCACTATAATTAATCCACATATTCACTGCAGGAAGATCATAAAATAGTCATTTATTTTGCAAAATCTGACATAAGCCATTTGCACCTATGATAGGTGATAAATATTATGTAATTATACAATGTGTATATAAAACTATGTATTATGACCGACTATGAGCAGAGTTGATTTTTATTAATGATGCTTTTTCGTGGAATTCATCAAAAACTTCATAAACTACTTATTAGTTAACTGTTTTTTTCATGACAATGCTATTTCAAAGGTATAAAGATAGAGCTAGTTTATGAAATTCATAAAAAATGCCAATTCTTTCCAATTACAACGAAAAAAATTTGTAATACAAAAATTCAAACGAGATTTCGTTTTTAAGCACATATCTAAAGCTCAAATATACTTAAAAGTAATAAAATAATTAATAGTTTCTATATTTTAAATTTTTAATCGTTTATTTGTGCGGACAGCAACAAGAAGAAGTAGAAACAAAATAAAATATAGTTACTTCTTACCACAATAGATTTATTGATGGATGTACATTTCGAAAGCTAAGCTTTCATCTTCAGCGAACAAGAAGAAGTAGAATAAAAAAAATTAAATAAGTAAATACATTATTAAAGCTACATAGGCATATTTTTAATAAAGATAAAGATAAATCTTTATTCACCCCTAAACACAGGCAGAACCTGTGTTATCAGGCTAGTCAATTTACAATAAACTTATAACAATTTGTAACTAACATTTCTAGACAACGTAAATACTGATATATTCTACTATTAGAAGAGTATAGTACCTATAATTAGGGTTGCCATAATTTGTTAGAGTTAAGTCCGGACGCTCCAGCAGATCTGGAGATAAATCGCGGTCACCGTGAAGCGCGAGCCGCGAAAATTTTTTTTGGTATTTTAATTCAAATGTCGGTTGTAGAAATTGGGTTCTTCTTCATCCCCAGTTTCATTTTCACGTCTTCGTTTGGTTCCTTCTGACTCTGAGTACCATTCGTAGGTACTTTTCAGACGTAAGGGCTTTCTTTAATAAAACTTTGTTTGTTTTTATTTATTGAAAATCTGGACGTAATTACGAGTCCGGACAAAAGTCCGGACATGGTTACCAAATCCGGACTAAATCCAAACGTATGGCAAGTCTACCTATAATATACACGTTTGAAATAATCAATTGAAAGTGAAAATACTCTCTTCAATATCAATAAATTATTAGACTTGTATACAACTAATATGTTCTATTTAAAAAAAGTAAATCAAATAAGTAATGTAAGTTGTGGATAATAGTCCAAGATCTGACCGTACAAAAGTCTACCAGACAACACAACTAAAATTTTATTAGTGATCTTTTAATAGATAATATGATGGGAAACATCAAATCGGTGGCAGACTATTTCTATTTTTTTTTCCTCATTTTTTGTTGCCAGTATCTCGAATACGG
This sequence comes from Mongoloraphidia duomilia, assembly GCA_039654895.1. Classification (NCBI taxonomy): domain Eukaryota; kingdom Metazoa; phylum Arthropoda; class Insecta; order Raphidioptera; family Raphidiidae; genus Mongoloraphidia; species Mongoloraphidia duomilia. The sequence continues at coordinate 1,438,718 of CM077517.1, forward strand.
CTTAACACTGCGTACTGAAATTTATAATTTATACAGATTATAGAGAATATAGTGTTGCCGTCTAGACAACACAAGACAAGACTTTCGAAGTCTTGTCTTGTCTTGAAATATCAAGACAAGACTTCACTAAGTCTTGTCTTGAAATATCAAGACTTCATTAAGTCTAAGTCTAGATTAAAAAACTCTTGTCAATTGTCTTGAAAATCTAGACAAGACAAGACAAGTGTCTAGAAAGTCTAGATCTAGACGGCAACACGAATAGAGAAGTATCAATTAATTACAATTATCATCGTATGCCTTGCATTTTTTTTTTTGCATAGATACCTGGTAGACCGAGACCTCTCTTCAAATGTATAAATGTTCACTATGAGGTCTGCCAGGTATGCAAAAAAAATTTACAAGGCAGACGATGATAATTGTAAATAATCCTATATTATTATAAACATTTACTAATATTCAAGTAAATTAATATTTCTAATGTTTTATAGGTAAACATAATATTTTTTGAAAAAATCTATGCCCAGTAATTACCCAAGATTTTATCATGTAAAAAACTAAATTAGAATTATTGAAAATGCCATGTTCATGAGAGGTTATTTTAATATCAAAATAATATTAATTAATATAAAAATATTTTTATTATGCAAAATCTTAAATAAATAAAATTAATATGCTTGGAGGTAATTCATTATGAAACAACAATTTTTTATTTTGATTCATACACTAAATAATGTTTTATGAATGAAGAATAATTTCTACCGACGGCATGTTTTAAATTTCTATCCTTGGATTTGCAATTATTGTAACCTCTGTCAGTCTGCAAAAAATCGGGATTCGATCGCATAATAAAGAACGTAAAATTCGCGGCATATTTTTAAATTGACGCGACAGATCTTTTTTTAAATCTTGAAATAAGTTTCTCCTTTTATAATATTTGCTTGATGATTCAGTCATATCTTTACTTTAAATTACATGTATTTTACATTTAAAGTTTAGAACTGAGATAAAAAAATGCAATCTTCATCAAACTGAATCTGAATAAAATAATTTATTCAGTTATCAATAATTAATATAGAAACTGTATTTCACTTGTACACAAAATACAGAAGAAAACAAGCCGTGAGGTGGGTCGTTTATTTGGACTAAAGTGCAACCCTTGAGGTCCACACGATGAACTTTCCAGTTTGATAAATATTTAATAATAATAATTAAATTAGATATTACACAGAAAAGTAATCATTTTAATCATTAAAATATAATTATTATTTATTTTTAACAATAATTAAAAAAAAGAAAACGGCTGAACCGATTTTTATAAAATTTATGTCAGATCAAAATGACGTTAACACGCCTCGATTGACACCCTTACGAATTCGATATAATTTTTTATTTGCGAGATATTGTGTAAAATCTACTTTTGTAGAGTCTATTTGGTTAAGAAAAAAGAACGGCTGAACCGATTTTGAAAAAATTTCTTTCAGATCATATTTACGTTAATACGCGTCGATTGGCATCCTAACGTAGTCGATATCATTTTTCATTCTCGAGATTTCGTCTTAGAAAGAAATGGTTACATACGTACGTACGTCGGACCCATTAGAATAACTTCCAATGGGCAGTTAATAATAATAAACGCTTCAAAATTCCTACCAAAAATGGATTATATGCACCTAGAGTACAATGCTATCCGTAAAAAAACAGCCACTTTCAATATAGTGGATCAACCCATTGAAATTTTAGACAAAGATAATGCTTGGTTCGCATTAACTTGAATTAATTTTGAAAACTACATAAAATTACATACATTTATGTTGTATGTCTTTATTTTGAGATTCTTCAAACCTTTGTTTATATCTTACAAAAAATAAAAGTTAAATTTATTAACACATTTTGAATGTACACGAGAAGATAGGATGTTTCGGCATAGTTGACTATAACCTCACTTTCAAACAATCGCTTATAATACGAAATTTCAGTAAAAAATAATTTCTTCTGACATTGAGACACAATGTTATGACCTTAAATTATTCTCAGCGTTTTTGTTCTATTTGTAGTACAATATATGAATAAACATTTTATTTTTTATCCGACGGCTGAAAACACTAACTACATTTTAATTATAATGTTTACTATTAATGTAATTACAATACAAACACAGCTAAGCTTATTACAGCAATTACATCTTTAGTAATAATTAATCCTAAAATTGCAGTTGTAATTTTATTGGATGATATATTTATATAAATATTTACGTAAACTGCTAACCCTGCAAGGCTATGAATAATAAAAGCGGAATTCAGTTCAAAATTTCAATAAATATTAATTAGTTAATAATTTTAAAATAAGTATAGAGTGGTAACTAGTGGTTTTATGTACAGATTTAAAAGTTACAAAGCACGGTAAGACATTTTTTTTCAAAAGTTGGCTTTCTTTTTGGGAAAAGAACTAGAAATCCCTAAAGTCGGTTCAGGTCACAGATTGACAGACCCGGTGTGTCAATTGGATTTTCAATTTATTATTAAAAAAAAAAAATAAAAAAAATAATGAATTGAAAATATGAATTGGTGCTAGGCCCAAATAACCTTAGCTGTTGGTGGTCTTTAAAATACAATACAAAAAAAGACAGAACCGGTACCGTCGGTACCTGTCCTATTTAGAAGCCGAGCAATGGGCACTCATATGGTACGTATAATTTGTAGGTATGTCATATTTTTAATTTACTTTAAAAAAAAGGAGGAAGGTTCTCAAGTCAACGCGTATTTTTTTTTTATTTTATAACTAAATTGCGTCTGTTATAAACCTAGATTTAAAATTAATACTTTCCTTGTCTCTTATCCCAAAACCTGTTAATCCATCCATCTTTGTGTCCCAGTAATATATGTTATAGTAATAGGAATAAGATGCTGGCACATGGGGTAAACCCTGAAGCCATAGGTGAAGGTTAAAAAAAAAAAAACACGTGCATATCTTAAGATTATAAGTACGTCATTGAAATCGTATATTCGTCAAAGTTTGTGTGTGTATAACACGTTTTTGTATGTGCATCTCCGTCGCACATGTACTCGAATGCATCAATATATTGTATAAACTGATTCATTCGAATTTTCACGGAAATATTCATTGTTTTGAATGCTTTACTAGTTTGAAAGACATGTATGTGCATCTATGGCGGGCCTTAGACTGTGATCAGACCATTTGGAATTTCAACTTTCTAGTACCTAGATGTTTTTTAATTATTTTAGCGCAGTAGGTATGTTATATAGATTTATTTAGGTGATAAATAAAACTATCACTTTTCTTTATATAAATAAATATATACAAATAAATAAATAAAACACAATAAAATTTGATTTATTAAAACTAAACTGAATTCAACTTATTTGTTTCTTAAGCGTAGGTCATAGAAACCCAAAACAAAACAATTTTGTGGTCGACAATGCAGAGTATTGAATATTGTTGTCTCAAAAAGACAACAATCTGGTTAGGAAAATCGTTTTAAACAGCTGCAATAGCAATGGTGTGAGAAATGGGTTTGGTGGTGGAAGAGACGTGATAGTTTGTAAGGTGTTTGTAAACAGTCACACGATTGAGATAATGACGTTAAGGAACCTTTTTTAAACATTTGAAAAAAAAATTCGAAGTCGCGGGTAAAGGCTAGTTATAATATACAGGGTGTCTTTAAAGACACTTAACACACGCCTACCACATGTTCCTGAGACCAAAATAAGCCGATTTAAGCAAACTTACCTTCTTACAAAATTTCTTAGTTGGGCGCTATACGGCCCTGAAGTTACAATTTTGAAATTGTTTTTTTGTTATAAATTTAAAACGGCTTGTGCGATTTTGCTAAAATTTGGCACGGTGACATAGTTTTATGGAACAAAAAAACTCATATCAAAAATATGATTAATATTAATCCATAGGCGTAGAACTCGGGTTTTTTAATATTTGAACGTTTCGAATTTCTACGCCAATGGAAGAAAAGGGGTTTAAGCATAAAATTTAGATTCAGTAACTTATTTGCTACAAAAAAGCTACTCTTAATAAGACTCGATTACTCTCATGGTTTTTGAGAAATTTGTATTTTAATAATTCGTACGCTGCAGTCGATTCGGTTGTCCCCACCATATATACTCTGCACCCAGCGAATAGAAGCCAGTAAGGCAAAGATATCATAGGAAGGCAAAACAAAACTGGTTTCGAAAATCCTTGGCAAGACAATAACTAAACTGACTTCAAGACGGGTTACCCCCACTCTGGAGCAATGTCATGATCTGATTTAAGCCTCACGTAAACAAAGCAGGTATCCGACTTCTATATAAGCGAGCTCTATGGTTCGGTTGTTTACGGTCGTGGCGCGCGCGCTCGATTCTATGTGTGTAGTTGACTGGTGCGCCGCGCTACGGCAATGTCGCGCATTAATATTAACGCTATCGCAACAACAATCGTCTTGAATCTTAACACGTTTAATATTTAACTGAGTTCACACGGTTGTCCCATTACGTATACTACATATACTCACAGAGCATTAATACATGTGTGTCATGAACGGACTGCCGTTCAGTGTGTTAATGTGTAGACACATACGGCTAAAGGACAAAGGTACGTGCAGTACGAAGCTGGGATTCTAGATGGTAGCATGTATGGTAGATGATGGCTGAAATTATAAGCGCTTATAGGTATGCACAACGAAGCTTTCATACTAGCATTGATACAAGCTTAAATCGCGATTGAAATGTCAGATAGCGAAGACGAATATTTGTGTTCTTCTGCTACAAAGTGGTATATTTTAAATACAAATTTGGGTAGAAGCTATCATGTCCACCCTATTAATAGAAAACGATCTAAACATGGCGAATTTCATCATTTATACCAAGAATTAAAATTTTACCCAAACCGGTTTTTTGAATATTTACGTATGGAACCTAACACTTTTAAATACGTCTCAGAAAAAATTCAAAACAAATTAAATAAAAACTGGCAAAATTTCACTTATTAAACTAGTCACATCCATTGCGAAACTTGTAACGGCCTTTTGACAGTTGTCACACGTTGATTGTAGTAGTCAGCGCGCTGAAAGAATGATGAGATACATTCTTGTATCTAGCAGCTCTTGTAACAGCGCTTATACCTGCTACACTCACTGCTTCGTTGTGTACGCTCGCATATATAACAATGCATTAATTTAAGCAAGCCCTGCTATGATCTACGCTACCATCTAGAATCCCAGCTCCATACTGCACGTACCTTAACACATGCCCATTACGTATTTAAATAATGTGATTACCAATGGAACGCCAACACTATAAGACTCTATGTAATCTACTAAACAAACGATTTACTCGTTAAACTGTTTTATCAGCAACATTTTATTAGTGTCCAGTTTATAAAGAATTATAATAATTACAATGATGATGATTACATAATATTTGTCCTCGATTTGTCTTTGCCGACACAGGGTAAGTCCGGAAAGTTCAATAAAATACCATACAAAATAGAAACAAAAAATTTCTGTGCGCGACACTCGGAGGATTTGTAATTGCAATACTTATTAAAAGGTTAGGTAGTTATAAAATAGTGCAGTTTACACTACATACTACAGAAATGAAACTTGCTTACGAAAAATCTCGCTGTAAGTGAGCAAGTTGTACTGTATGAGCGCCCTCCGGTAAACAGTGATATATTGAACCTTGTATAACTGCATATTATGCTTATTTCTTTCAATATGTGAGGTATGGAATAATGTTCTGGGGTCGCAGCTCCACTGGACTGCGTAAAGTGTTGTTGTTACAAAAACGAGCAATTAGAATAATTTTCAAGCTAAATTCGCGTGAGAGCTGTCGTGATACTTTCATTTCTAATAAATTTTTAACTATTCCATCAATATACCTATGGGTATCACTTTGCTTTATTAAAAAACATATTGCTGAATTTCAAACTATAAATGCCCACCATTCTTATTTAACTCGTAACTGTGGCAATATCTTATTACCTAAATGTAATCTCTCTCTCTTCAAAAACAGTCCGCATTATGCTGCCTTGAAGCTTTTCAATGATTTGCCTAATGACTTTAAAGACTTGCCTTTTAATTCATTTCAAAAGAAACTTAAGAAATCATTGATTGCACAATGTTTGTATATCGTTGATGATTTTATTATGTAATAATTTATTGTATTGTTTATACTTTATTTTTATATATACTATTGTTTTTATATTTATCATGTCTGACAAATTCGACTCCTTGTAGTCTTTTGAACGTAATAAAATAATAATAATAATAATAATAATTGTTTACACTACACAATATTACATATTTATATTATTATCCCTATATTATTAAATGAGCAAATTTTGTATATATGTACCTATATAAATATTTTCTCGAAAACGGCTCTAACGATTTTGATCAAATTTACCGAAAAGGGGTTCCCGGGGGCAAAAAATCGATCTAGCTAGGTCTCATCCCTGGGAAAATTCGTTTTCTTATCGATTTTATCATTTTAAAAAACAGTTTTTTTAACGTTATAAAACAGTGTCGTATGGTGAGTAGGCTTTGGAAAAAACAAACTATTTTCATTATTTATGTCAAATTACTCTAATCTTTAACTTATTAAAATAATCAGTAATTATTTGAAAAGTAAAAAAATAACAACAATAAAATCTAAACATAATTAGACTTACATAATTATGTTTAGATTTTATTGTTGTTATTTTTTTAACTAATATTTAAATAAATAGGTATATTACTTTTATATTACCTATATAAAATATGTAGGTACATACGTTATGTAGTATGACGTATACTGACGTATAATAATATTATCTACTTATAGGTATGTAATTTTTTTTCTTAAAAACGACTAACGATTTTGATGAAATGGGAACTCTAAGTACTATTTTTTTTTAACTCATCTCATCCGAGCAAAGCTCGGTCATCCAGATATTTGTTACAAATTGACAATTACAAAATAATATTATATAATTTGCTTTTAGTTGCCATGATTTTAATAAATATGGAATATTCCCACAATAATATACAGTGAATTTAGAATAGAATAGAATAGATATATATTTCTCTAGAAAATTTTAGCAAATCGTTTTGGTGACACGAATTTGCAATAAGAAATTTTGTAGTCCCTAACATTTTTCATGTCACGTTAGATTTTGGATTAGCCTATAGCGTGGTTAAAAGGTAAAGTTTTTAAAAATATATAAAACTGTCTATCGTGATAGGAAATTAATTCATATTATCTTTAAAAAAAATATCTGAAATTGCAGGAGAAATATGCCAGCTGGTGTAAGAGACGGGTATCAATAACCTACTTATGTATTATTTATTCGAATATACTTTTATTATAAATATTAAAAAATGAAATTATAATATCAGAAAAATGTTCCTAGGTATAGAGAGTGTCCCAAAAATTCCATATATGAAAAATATATACATTTGATTTATATTTGCTCATAAGAAATGTGATTTTTTGTAACATTAGTCTGAACTCTAGAGTAAAAGCGTCTACACACGACACAATCTGCTGGATCCAATCTGCAGGGATCCAGCAAATTGGATCGTGTGTACTGTGCATAGATCAATTGGGCCGATTTATTGATGTGAAACATCTTATGTCGGGCAGTGAACAGCCGCGCGAGGGGAAATATGCAACGAAATGTTTGGTCCGCTCCTTCGCTGCTGTTCTCCCCACCACTGCGGCACTCTCTTTCTCTCGGATTCCGCGCGCTCGGGCAACCGCGTGTGTTACAGTACAGTATATAGAATTACTTCGGCATAACAGTTAGTTGCTGCTTTTGAAAAAATATATACTACTACATAGAGAATACCACAGAGTTCAATAACGTTTTCTTTGATGTTTCACATCTGTCGGGGGTCCCGAGACCCACACCCTTTTTTATTATTATTTTTATGTTGGGTGGTTGACTCGGGCGAACACACAATCTCCCAAAACCCAGATAACACTGGTCTTTAAAATATTTGTTTAAGATAGGTATATCTTGAATCAATTCGACTTCATTTTGTTAGATAACTCATGTCTTAAACAAATCAGGGTTAAAATGCACTTGTTTCATATGAATACAATTTCTGAGGACACTCTGTATGCAAGAATGTAACGGTGACTTATGGTGCAGGGATTTGTCATGCCATAACACAAATAACAGCTTTAAAAGTATTTCATAATCTATTAATATTTGATTTAACCTTAATATTAATGAAAAGAAACATTCTCTAACAAATGTCAAAACTTAGAGTGGAATTATCCAATTACGTTGTTATACAGGGTTGGTCATGCGTCTTTGTCGATTTACTACTAGCTGTTAAGCTCGGCGTTGCTCGTGTCCATTTTGTATTTAGCGCAGATTTTTTAAAGTAAAACTTCTTCCGCGGCATCACTGTTTCGACGATTTGAGGGTAAAATTCTCGTACGTAAGTTGTACCTAATTATAATAAAATTAAGCAAAATCGCAGGATAGTGGACAAAATAATTTGATTTATTAAATTAAATGTACGACGTTTCGTCTATAGATTTAGACTTTTTCAAGTACAATCATAAAAATAACAATATTTATGAAAATTAATATTAATTACTAACCATAGCAATTAACATAAGATAGGGTACATAAGACAAAAACATGGTAACATGGTAACAAATTATGTTGACTATAAATTTTAACAATCAATAATAATAATAATACAAAAATTAGTATAATTTCATAATATAATTTTACTGACTACTTAAATTTTGAGTGTCTGTTCTATAATTGATTGAATTGTTTTTTCTAATAAAACACATTTCACTGATATTGCGTTTCTTCCAATTTGACTCTTTATCTAATATTTGAACTTCATTGAAAAGAAATTTATGCCCAGTGTCGAAATGATGAGATGACAACGCCGTTTTATTATCACTTAATAAGTTTATGTTTCTACAGTCCATTTTGTGCTGATAAATTCTATTTTTTAATAACTGTTTAGTTTGTCCCACATAACACTTATTACATTCACAAGGTATTTTATAAATAATATTAGATTGATGTGAGATAGGCGTCTTATCTTTAAGTCTTGTGAATAACCTATCCAATTTATTTAAGTTATAAAACACCAACTTAATATTTGTGTTCGAAAATAATCTGTTGATCTTATAAGACAAGTTCTTCACAAATGGAAATCTAACATAAATCTTGGTAGACTTAGTTCTTTCATCCACAGTATCCAACGTGTTATTTAGGTGATTTTGGTCCTCTATAAACCTATTAACGCATTGATGTATAAAGTTGACAGGGTAATTATTAGCTTTTAAGATATTTTCAACTATATTTTCAAATTATTTTGTCCACTATCCTGCGATTTTGCTTAATTTTATTATAATCACGATGGACACGATTTCTAATATAAAAAGTACCTAATTATGTTGGGTTTTTTTGAGACAACATCAATATACACTACATTGTCGACCACTGTTTCTATGAACTACGCTTTTGAAACAAATAAGTTGAATAAAAATTTTAATGTTATATTTAGACCTGTCTTGATTACATCAAATTTTATTGTGTTTAATTTATTTAATTAAATATCATAAAATAGATCATTACAATGAAAATTCAAACCGCGCTAAAAAAATAGATAGACTGTAGATTATAGACGCTCAACAGCTAAGATCATCAACGTCTAATCCGCTAAAATGTGATTTGAAGGTGTGATTATAAAGATTATCTCGCCCTCAGACGTTTTGTCAACTGACTGCCAATTTTAGGAGATTTCAAGCATTGTAAACAGATGATAAGTCTAAAAATTAATAAACAAACATTTGAAAAATTCTACACATTTATTCATCTCAACGATCGTTTCGGGATTTTAACCCATCATCAGGAGTTTAAACTAAAACTTTTAAACTCCTGATGATGGGTTAAAAACCCGAAACGATCGTTGAGATGAATAAATGTGTAGAATTTTTCAAGTGTTTGTTTATTAATTTTTGTTCAATCATGTTCTACCATATGCCTAGCGATAATTAGGTATGTATTTAAGTTTAAAAAAAATTATTAATTTTTTAATTTTTTCTAATAATTTAACATAAATAATATTGAAAATCGAAAAGAAAATTTTTTTTAAAGCTATAGATAAATTACTAAAAATTAATTAAAATGTATAAAAATTTAAAAAATATCACGTGACTTCAAAACGCGCCAGGAATGTTTGTGACGTCGTTATGTTAAAATGTGTCTGCATTTGTTGGTATTTGTGTATATGTATTACACATACTATCAAAAATAATAAATTTTTAACTTGGTAACCATGGATACAAAGACCATAGATAACATAATGACGTCACACGCGTTCGGATTCTTTCGGCGCGTTATCGGAACTGAGTTTAAAAATTAATTTTTATTTAAATATAACTTTTTAATTAGTAAGCAAAAAAATTAAATAAAAACAGTTTTGCTATAAAACTTGATGTGGTCCTTCCATTTAAGTAAAAAAAAAAAATCATTTAAAAACCCAATTCTATAGAATTTAGATGATATGTCTATCCGCTATCCATATATTTTCATATCAGTAGTAACCATAGATATAGCGTGTTGATTGTTTATGATACTCCTAACTTCAGACTTTAATAAGAGGGGCGTTTCAATTTAGTTACGTTGCACTTTTTATTTATAGACGGATCTTTTGACATTTATTTCTCTTGCAATGCAATCAACAAGATACCTAGCTGTGAGGAAGAAATGCGGACTTTAATGTTGCGTAATTGGAATTTTATTTTCTAAAATTGATAGTTTGGAACTTTTATTTTTTTAGTTAATTATGTAATAGTAGATTGTATATTTAGTGGCATAATGGGGTATATTACTGACGAGTAGTGACATTACGTTAAAGCGAACAATAGTGAGTTTTAACAGACACACGAGTCATAATATCATATTGCGCCCAAGATATATTATATGGTATTGTTTGTCCTACCGGGCTTGAGAATGGCCGACCGTGTAGCAGTGCTGTTGTTTACATGGCGTTGCTATGGTTCCTCTATTACAAGTCCCCAGTTCTCGGGTTCTAGCCCGAGAGCTGGTAAAAGTGTCAATTGGATTTTCAATTTATTATTAAAAAAAAAATAATGAATTGAAAATATGAATTGGCGCTAGGCCCAAATAACCTAAGCTGCTGGTGGTCTTTAAAACACAAAAGAAACCCTGTGTGTTGTTACTTGTTCGATTTTTTTAAATGTCACTTTTTGACATATCAGACAGCGTATAAGAAACTCGGTTTAATAAAAGTGAGTAACGGCGTGTGATTCTTTTTAGGTAAATGTCACTTTTTGACACTAAAAAGTAAAAAATAAAAAACTTTTAAAAAAAAAAAACCTCCTTCAAAAAGCCACTAAAAAGAGGAAAATAATGAAATTTTGAGGTCTGTGCCAATTTAATAAAATATGAAGTTTATTAAAAAGAAGATATTAATCACTATACTATACTTTTTAACCGACTTCATATTTTATTAAATTGGCACAGACCTCAAAATTTCGTTATTTTCCTCTTTTTAGTGGTTTTTTGAAGGTTTTTTTTTTGTTAAAAAGTTTTTTTACGAACAATACTCAAGTTTTTAATGACGCTTACATAATGTTTAATTATCAGTATTTTCAAAATAATGAGATGTTTTCTTTTCACTGTGAAATTGCTTGTACTATATAAGCTTGCCGCAGTGTGGGCAGTGTAAAGAAATAAAAAGTAACTGCATCTACCTTCAGTCAACACATGTCTAGTATTGTATGCAATAAAAAAGCAAGCAACCGACCAATTTTGGTTTTATCGCTACCACTCGAGTGCAACCGTAACGTGCTATGCCGCATCGTGCCGCAAATGTCTCCATGGTGTTCTCCATCGCTATTGGCTAGACATACTTTTTTATTTTATGTATTATATATACATTTCTTCGCCTTTAACAAGTAGACTCTTTGTGTCCGACATAATATAGCGGGGGATGAAACGCCCCCTCCCCTCATACTATTTATATATATATATATATATATATATATATATATATATATATATATATATATATATATCTATGTAACGCGTATTGACTACTCCAACAACCCTTAGACGCAGTATATATAAGTCTAGTGTTTTTCCTTACTGAAATTTATGATACTTTAGGGTGAAATATATACGGCATGGCAAGTGTGATTGTTATGACGTCGTTCCTATGTTTTATGATTTTCGATTGTTTTAAGGGAAAACAAATGATGTACTTTATATTTATTGTTTCTGAGTTGTGCTTGATTCGATGTAAAATATCAATATTATTCATCTATTGTGCTAAGGTAGGCAATAAAATAGCGCTAAAATATTATTTGTAGACTATTGAAGCTGTTTTATAAAATATTTTAGAAAAATTGATAAAATTTTGTACACAAGACATTCGAATCAATTGTTTATTCAATTATTAGTTATTACACAAAATAAAAAACTCGGGTCGCAGTGCCAAAACCCTGCCGACAATATAGTGTATTTGCTAATACTGGCATTGTAGCTTTATTATGTGAACTTAAGTTTGTTTTTGGACAAAAAAAAATTAACCTCTTAACTCATCCCTTAAAATAATATTTTTTTCTTAATTTTAAAATTATTATCAATACAACCTCTGTACCAAATTAAATATACCCTTCAGTAATTATTAGTAAATCACTATCCACAAACTAGTGTTTTCATAAAATTTGTAAGTCCGGTCCTGTCGGGCCGATTTTATTAAAACTTTAGCAGCACATTTTGATGTTTACTAAGAGGTTAAATTTCAATTTTGTAACAGTTCTGAGAATTTTTTTCTATTTTTGGGCTCAAAAATATTTTTCTACCCCTAAAAATCACCCTTAAAATGGTCCGATTGGGCCCATTTTAAATAAGCTTCGTGCGGTGATGGATCCCAACCTGCTTACCAAATTTCGTAAAAATCAATTAACTCTTTCGAAAGTTATTGTTCAGGAGGCTATGAAACGTCGAGAAATTTTGGTCCGACCCCTAGGTCCCGCCATCCGACCAACGCCAATAGTACTCTCTTTTTAAGTATTATTATTTAATTAAATAATTATGTGATGCCACTGTTACTATTATTTTTTATTTCTATTTTGTGTCTTTGTATGTTATTGTATTCTGTTCACAAATGGTTGTATATTTTTTTTTATTTTGTGTGAGAGTGAGTTGAAAAACAGCATTTTATGCTGAACTCGTTTAACCCTTTTGATCTTGTTTTTTTTGGTCAATAAATTATTATTATTATTATTATGTGCCATATGGCAAATTACACTAAAAAGAGAGAGTTGACTATATATGTGGTGAAATAGGAAAAATAATCACAAACTAGTAAAAACTTAGTCAGCTAGCCCCGGTCTCCCCTACTTAATTACTTCATTAAATCAGTTTTAAATTTTGGATGACAAAATTTTCACGTGTTTGGATAGATCTTCACTATATTTTCATTTCCGAACTTAAGAATTATTAAGGTAGGTCGTAGTGAAATTTAGTGACTTTTGTACAGCTAATGCGTGATATGGTATCATTGAGCTTGTGATGAATGCGTATTATCTAGGTACGGTAGTGGTGGAGTGGATATAAATATACAGATAATAGACACAAACACAGAAACGGTGTCGAGAAACCGGCGAACGAGCCACCGGTAAGTAACGATAGTCGTAAAAACATCAAGTGTAACCAGTGTTTCCCAACAGGGTTTTTGCAACGAAAATCACACCATGGTATAAATTGTTTTTTGCCACACAAAAGTACAATTTTAGATGGCTGTGTATCGTTTGAAAAGTGATTCATGAATCATGCTGGAGTTCGAACGGTAATGTTTAAAGTAAATTTTAAAGCGCTCCGTTCTATAAAGTAATACTGTTTTGTTTTACTTTATAACACACGTGCGTAATAAAGTACTTTATAGATTACTTTGCTATAATGTCACTAATAAAATCTTTATCCAAATTGTGTTTTTTTGCTTGAAATTGAACTTTTGAAGCAGTTGTTGCAAAAAATATTGTATGTAACGCGTGTCTGAAGTGACGAATCTGACAGTAGAGATTTTACAATATTCTCTTAAGGTTATGTTGCATTTATACCAGAACGAGTGTGTGATTACCGCACTCGCCTTCGGCTCGCGCGGTAAACACACACTCGTTCTGGTATAAATGCAACATAACCTTAAGAGAGTATTGTAAAATCGCGACTGTCAGATTCGTCACATAACATATTTATTGATGATGTATTTATACAAAAGTACATATTATTATCAGAGTAAAAAATAATTAACAATTCAAATATTCTTGTAGAGAATAAAAAATATTTTCAGATAAGAATTTCTTAGTTTCATGTTTAATTTTTTTTATATTATTCGTGTCTTTTAGATTTTGTGGTACCTTATTATTATAGAGTAATAAAAATAATATAATTTGGAGAATTACAATATTTGACCTTATTGTGCTTCGGTATTACTAAGTTATTTCCATTTCGAGTAGCGTAATTATGAAAATCTATGCTTAAAAAAACTCGGGTCGCAGTGCCAAAACCCTGCCGACAATATAGTGTATTTGCTAATACAGGCCTTGTGGCTTTATTATGTGAACTTAAGTTTGTTTTTAGACAAAATGAAAAATTATCCCCTTAATACACCCCTTAAAATAATATTTTTTTTCCTAATTTCAATATTATTATCAATGCAACCTCTGTACCAAATTAAATACACCCGTCAGCAAATAAATCACTATCCGTAAACTAGTGTTTTCATAAAATTTGTAAGTCCGGTCCTGTCGGGCCGATTTTGTTAAAATTTTAGCAACACATTTTAATCTCTACTAAAGGGTTAAATTCCAATTTTGAAACAATTCTGAGATTTTTTTCGGTATTTTTGGGCCCAAATACTTTTTTCAACCCCTAAAAACTACCCTTAAAATAGTCCGATTGGGCCCATTTTAAATAGGTTCCGTGCGGTGATGGAATCCAACGTGTCTACCAAATTTAGTTTAAATCAATTAAGTCTTTCGGGAGTTATGCCGCGAACACACACACTCACACATATATATATAAACATTTCAAAAATGGTGCCAAAATGTTCAGGAGGCTATGAAACGTCGAGAAATTTTGGTCCGACCCCTAGGTCCCGCCATCCGACCGACGCCATTAGTGTATGTGCCATATGGCAAATACACTAAAAAGAAGCAATATTTGATTTCACGTAGATAACAGATTTTTAAGCATTTTTAAGAAGGTTCAATGGCTGTCTACGATGTAAAAGGTTTGCAACTGCTGATGTCCAAGTGACATTATACCTTTAGATCTACCTATAGCAAAGCGATAAATTAATTTAGTCGATCCAGACGTCCAGCACCGTCGAAGACAGATCGACGCACACATCGCCTCCCGGTTTATATCTCCCGCGGGAATAATATATGTACGCCGCGTCACTTTGGTCTGCGCAGAACAAACGTCTGACGATCATAAACAACTGACTGTACTATACTCGAGATGTCGCATTAACTTTCAGAAGTGGGGAGCAATGTAGGTATAGTGTTAAAGCTGGGTGCTAGAAACTAGTGCTTTTGATGAAATGTGTGTTTTAAGTTTTTAAGTTGGTAATTTTTTACTATACTTGCTTCGGCGAGAAAGGATTCAAATGTAAATAAATCATGCATATAATCTATACTAATATTATAAAGCTGAAGAGTTTGTTTGTTTGTTTGTTTGGTTGAACGCGCTAATCTCATGAACTACTGGT
This sequence comes from Mongoloraphidia duomilia, assembly GCA_039654895.1. Taxonomy (NCBI): domain Eukaryota; kingdom Metazoa; phylum Arthropoda; class Insecta; order Raphidioptera; family Raphidiidae; genus Mongoloraphidia; species Mongoloraphidia duomilia. Next base: position 1,454,493 of record CM077517.1, read on the forward strand.
TCGAATTGAAAAATTATTTTTGTGTTGGATAGTCCATTTATCGAGGAAGGCTATAGGCTATATAATATCACGCTACGACCAATAGGAGCGGAGCATCAATGAAAAATGTTGCAAAAACGGGAAAAATTATTCCTTTTGAGAGCTTCCGTTGCGTGCGCTGCGTAAACGGTTAAAGTTACGCAAAAATCATGTAAGACGGAATTGTTCCCGGAAGGTTCGGGAAAAAATTCAAATAATTAAATGGTTTTATGGTGGTAATTCAACCGCCGACATAATAAAATTATTTGTAGCTGCCTTTGAAAATAGACCGTCTCCTTCTGTCACAACAATTCGCAATGTCATAGCAGAATTTGAATCAAATGCTTGCCTATCTCCGAAATATTATGGTTTAGTTGCTTTAGTTGGTAAACTGGTAAAAGATTTACATTTTTACAGCATAGGAGCGAAAAAATAAAGATGACGCTATCAGGTTGTAATAAATATTATTTATTTACAGTAACCACAGTAACTTCCTATTAGCGATTATTTATCTCATTCTTACTTAATACTTTATATATCAATCTCTGTCTTACGCACAGAACGGCCTATGCACAGCTTTAATTTGATACAATCTGTATGTTTAAAAAATTGTATAGGGGCTTCAAATTTTAGCTTGCCCGAGGCTTCGGTAACCGGTAACCGCAAATCTGATTAGGCTGTAAGCTATATTATGCTAGGCAACAATCATAATATGAATGAGGAAGTGTAGGAAATATTAAGCAACAATGACAACATTAGTTATTTATTTACAGCATTTATGTTAACAAGTAAATATTAAATCTGAAGATAAACGTATCACGCAATAAGTACTTGTTTAAATATTCATCGTCAGTCATTCTTGCTGTTTGTATATTGTGCATTGCATACTTACATGAATGTGTACAATATATAGGGTGTTTCATTAACAATGGGAAACCCGTTAACTGGAGATACTACATAGGTTGAAAAAGTCTTATCCGAATGTTGGCGGCTCAGGAAATACAGGCTGTTGAAAGTTAAAATTTTATTTCCTTTTTTTTCATTATTATAAAAATTCTTGTCATCGACTTGAAAATGGGCAACTTTATGTTTTTTGGTACGACAAAAAAGAATTTGTAACTATTTTTCACGTTGCTTATATAGGTCAAATTATTATTGTAATCAGTAATATTACATTTTATAATCCTGTGAGCAACGTAAAAAAAAGTTAAAAATCCTTTTTTACCAGAAAACATAAATCTGCTCATTTTTAATAAAAAATGAAAAAAAGAAATAAAATTTTAACTTTCAACACCCTGTATTTGTTAAACCATCAACATTGGGATAAGCCATGTTTGGGTCAATGGTCGTTATTTGACCCGTAGTATCTCCAATTAACGAATTTCCCATTGTTAATTAAACACCCTGTATGTAAGAATGTATGTAGGTACAGACTGTCTCATAAGTTACTAAGGATGTTGCAAACATATATCTCGTGAAATTCGGAATTAAAAAGTCCTTTGCCATTTTTATTTCCAAAGTTCAATTACCGAGTTATTAATTTTTGAACTTTAAAAATTTGGTTTCTTAAACTTAAACAATAAATAACTTTATACTTCGGAGACAAAAACGGTAAATTTTCGAAATTATTTATGGGACATCCACATACAATAATATATTATTATACCTCAGAATATTAAGTGAATCATTGCCTTTTTTCACTTGTAGATGTAACTACTGTACCGCAATCGTCATATTATTAATTGTGCATAACTGACCAAAATAAGGTATTTATTATTAAAATAAATACTGTAAGCAAGTATTTGACTACAAATTCTACGTAAACGGTTTTGCTTTTTGGTCACAGATATTCTTTAATATCTAAATATAAACACAGAAAACATTATCTACAGCCTAGGTCAGGGGTCGGCAACCTTTTGAGACGGAAGTTTTTAAAGGGTCACTAGCATTTTTATTTCAATATTATGGTATTTGATTAGGATTATAAATAAACAAACAGAACAGTGTTGCCACATTTAAAAAATGTCAGCTGTCCGTATACTCTCTACTCCACCTATTCTCACTGTTCTCTGTTGAGTGTTTTTATGCTGTTTAAAGTTTTTTTTGCAGTATAATATTTTTTATGAGTTTTAAAAATAAAATAATATAATTATTAATATTTGCGCATGGAACTGGAGAGCCGCATTTTGACATCATAAGAGCCGCAGGTTGCCGACCCCTGGCCTAGGTTATGATACGGTCATTACAGTACCGAAAATGTTCCTATGGATAGTAATGATATACAGCGTTTTCTCGGTTACCTATTTTATTTTTAATGGGTGAAAAAAATCCACGTATTCGATACTTAAAAACATGTGGTGGAAGTCCTGATGCTGGTGGTGGGAGAACGTGTCTCCATTCATTTTTTCAAACTTTTTTGTACGAGTGTAAGACTAAGAATTTAAAAATAAAATGGGTAATTTTTTTATAAAAATCTTTTATTAAAATGTACCTAATAAAAAGAAAAAAATAAAATTCAAGTTCATAATATTATTATAAAAGCGTGGGTCGTGACTGTAATAAACTAACATAGCATTTACTACGCTTTTATATTATTATGAACCTAAATTAAATCTTATTTAATGTATCCCCTTTTGGTGTTTGAAATAATTTTCACTTTCATGAATAACTCTCGCTATTACGATGATTCACATCTACGACCTAGCTATAATTAAATAACACTCACATGTAGTGGAAATCAATTGATTCCGATGCATAAAAGGAGAATGTTAGTTTGATAATCATGTCACGGTTGAGTACTGTAAGCTCTTTCCGCCGCAAAAGTGCAAAGGTTCAGGTTAGATTCCTGATAGTGACTATAGTTGGTAAAATGATTTTTTCCAATACGTCTGGTATCAATTATATAATTGGCTGTTTATCCAATAAAAATTTTTCAATTACAAATCAGCCGTATAAGTCTATTAATTTATCTAAATTAAATATTTTTTTCTTTTTAGTACATCTTAATAAAATCCTGTTTTTAAATTTTTTTTTCTTGTTCCTATAGATGATACATGCATTTTACTATTCACTGTCATTTTTGTGTGCGGTGTTTCACTATTTGGTACTGTTAGAATGACAATTAATAATATTTCTAGCTGATACAATAACTAAAAATTCGATTGATGACCAGTCCTATACTTCCCACCTTGTAAATATTTGCAAAAAATAAACAATCTTTTTTTATTCTTCGAAAAAAAGCATGGCCCTCTTTTTTGTTTCGTGATCTACTGATGGCTAGCTTAATATAGCAAAAATCATGGTTACCTTGATTTACGAACAATTTTTATTTTTTTTAGTAAAATATTTTTGTCTCGAAAACTATACATTTTAGAGAAAAAAAATATTTACATTTTTTTCATATTATAATATCTAGAATTCATTTATATTTTTTTTACCTATGTTAATACGTGGCATTGAGAACGTTTTTTTAATATCTCAGGATCCACTGAACCGATTTGACTCAAAATCTAATCAGATCTAAGTTAAAGGCTGATAAACATAATAGGACAATTGGCATGGCCGTATGTTGTTCCGTTATCGAAGGCGAAAAAATGACCACACATACACACGTACAGACATCAGTCAGAAAATGATCTTAAACGATTGCTAGGGTCTCAAAACGTGAAGATCTGTTAAAATCTCGAAATATTTTTTTCGGACTAAATCCATAACTTCCCTACCATAGTAGAGGTAGGAAGCAATAACTATAGTTGAGTTAGAAAATAATTGTCAGTGAGTCATGCATAGCTACTAACAAGCTTAATGGAGCGAAAAGCAAAGAAATAATGCATGTATAAAAACTCTTCTGCTTATATTATATTGTGAAGTATAAATGTATTTGTCACTGTTTATTATTTTCGAACTGAAACACTGCGATATAATAAACATTTTTGTTTTCGATAACTATTTATGTTATTCAGTTTGATACTTGAACTGCACTTTTTTTTTTTGAAAATTTATTCAAAATTGTTATAACCTGAAAGGGATCGCAAAAAATACACGAGCAGCATGTGACTCGCGAGAATCACTTAAGACGCTAATGATCTCAGCTGTTGAGCGTCTATAATTTCTAGGAGACATGTTTCATGTAAATTGCTGCTATAAGAGTGTGCTGCTATAGCTGTATGTTTTCACATGATACTGCACTGTTATAGAGGATGTAGTTACATTGGATCACGCACAGTACAGCAGAGTATTATAGTATACATTAGAGGAAGACAGGTGTAATTACCAATATTAATGATACGGTAAGAGCGGCGGATAATAGCAGACATCTTGAAACACTGCCGTGAGACTGTCAACACGTGGCACCGACTGTCCACTGCCAACTGTCAGTTATCCAGTTCACTATATTATAGTTACATATTCAACTTGAGGCCACTGTAGATATAGGTACTGTATGAATATTGACTGGGTGCGCGACGAAAACGACATCTGATGGCAACACTAAATCACACTCTATATCCGTTGAAGGAATGACAAATTTTTATAAATAAAAAATTTCAGATCGCTAAAAAATATAAGTGCAATACCATATCTGAAAGGGGCTAATAAATATTACGTATTGTGTTGAAAAAAAGTAAGTATAAAAATTTGAAGTCTTCATGGTTTCCGGGCTTGTAGGCCGTGGTCCGGTGGTATTTCTACCTGACGTTTCGTCTACAACTGCGGTAGACATTCTCAAAGGCGATGTGGCAGCGGTCGAAGTGTCCTCCTTGGCGGCTCACAGGTCAGTTTGTCAGTGACTGGTGTCGTCCCTTCTTTTATGCCTACTACCAGTGTGTTCTCTGTTCGGTCGTAGTCCGTCTCTCTGTAATTGGTCAACTGCGCAGTGTATAGTGGTGGGGGTGAGTTCTCTACTCGGTCGTATTCCGTCCTTGTACGATTAGTAATTGAATTTATATGTCGGAGTGCTGGTGTCCAGGTTTTACTGAGATTGAGGCCTCAGTCTCAGTAAAACCTGGAATGTGTTATGTATCTATGTCCACTGTCCACTAGATGGCAGTGGGAACTTAATATGAACAGACTGTGAGAACGTAATGCCGTCAGATAATAGTCGATGTTGTAAATTATTGTTCTTAATTTATAGTTATTTTCTTAATAAATATTTTATAGGTCAAATCAATAAATGTGTTTATTACATGTGGTATTGCACATATGCTTTTAGCGATCAAAAATATTTTATTTATAAACATAAAATAAAACAGAATGGAGTAAGTTTAGCTGTCAAAAGTAATAATAATATTAGTTATAATAGCATTAGAGCTAAAATAATCATAATTTAAAATTTGCAACTACTATTTCTGCCTGTATTTCTACAAATTATTAACTACACAACAACTATTTATGCAACGTTTTTTAAATAACTTCATTTATGTATTCACAACGAGAGTGTGATTTAACGCTTATTTTGTTCATAGCGTACGCTGCAGTCGATTCGGTTGTCCCCACTATATACTCTGCACCCAGCGATTAGATACAATCGAATATTTTCTTCCATGCCAGCCAATTGATAGTAGAGCAATTCTATTTTTTTTGTAGAACTGTAATAACTAAAATAGAAGCTTATAGTAAAAAATTTGAACCTAAAGTTTTTCAACCGCCGATCTAAGAGAACGAATTCTTTTAAAAAATTATTAGTTTGTATTTTTTTACGTTCAGGTACATGTTTTTTAAAAAAATGTCACTTTTAGGGGGAAAATGTTACCCTGAAATACTTGTCTCGCGCATTTATAAACCCAGACGTTTTTCAGGAACGCATCTCTCGTAATTGGCAAAAGATTATTATGACTTAATTATATAAAAAAAGCGTTAATCAAAATAGTATACTGTGTATCCTATTTAAACAACTCGCCCTAAATGACTTGTAAACCGATTGAATCAAAGTTTTGCAATTTAAAATAAATTGTTTTTATAGTCGCCATTTAACAATGTGAAGTTGGATTGTGAGGTGGGGAATTAGAATAAGTCAGGAATGAGTACTTCTAATGTAACAAATTGACTTCTTCTGTGCCGTGATGCTTCCCATTTACTGAAGATAATTTTCCCTAACGATTTTCGAGCCATGTAGGGTAGATCTTTATTATTGAAACACACGGTATATAAGAAATAATATAATATTTTTGGTTCAGACAAAATAATATTGTTTTCTGAAGTGAAAATAATCGTTGGATTTTACATTTTTCTTTAAGATTTGAGTATAGCGTTGAAGCCTGACATTATACTTTCTTTTGCTTCTTTAATAACAACTTACACATAAGTATTATATAATTTAGAGAGCCTACGTATAGGTCACGTGTCAGTAACACCTCGCGCGCTCGCACTGCACGAGCAATTGCTCACCACACACACATATTCTATTTTCTATTACAGCAAGTATTTCCATATAGAACAGAGGGAGGAGAGTCCGACCCTTTTTATAGTCAATAAAAAAAAATACATTCATGGTGTTTTTTTTGTGAAGCTTAGCTAAAGTTCGCATTTGAAAACAACGACGAAAATTTTATAAAATATGCGACATCAAGTCTTCATGGTTTCCGGGCTTGTAGGCCGTGGTCCGGTGGTATTTCTACCTGACGTTTCGTCTACAACTGCGGTAGACATTCTCAAAGGCGATGTGGCAGCGGTCGAAGTGTCCTCCTTGGAGGCTTACAGGTCAGTGTGTCAGTGACTGGTGTCCTCCCTTCTTTTATGCCTAGTACCATTGTGTTCTCTGTTCGGTCGTAAACCGTCTCTCTGTAATAGGTCAACTGCGCAGTGTGTAGTGGTGGGGGTGAGTTCTCTACTCGGTCGTATTCCGTTTTTGTACGATTGGTCATTGGTTTTGTATGTCGGAGTGCTGGTTTCCAGGTTTTACTGAGATTGAAGCCTTCATCTTTTCGGTTGAAATTCTGTGTGTGTTTTTGTATTATGCGACTTCAGTCTAGACTTCAAGAGTTTAGTTGCCAAGAGTTGTTTTTCCTTCCAGGGTTTTTCCGTATATCCAGGTGAACTAGAAGTAAATTCGGAATGCAGTTTTCTGGAAAAATGGGATTGATCCGAGAAATCCTAACCTGAAAAAAAGGAAAAGAAGGCGAATTTGTAGCTCCAAAAGTTTACCTTATGGGCAAAAAATAAAGTTTGTTCGATCGCGCTGTAATTCGGTTACTGTGGGTTTAAAACATTGCCAATCACAACGTCAACTCTGTTATAATTTTTTTTAGAAATTCCAGTCGACTGACCCTAAATGGATTCAACATTTCGAAAATTTTTATTTCAATTTTAATTTTCAAAAAATTTTATATCTGGGGTTTTCGAGATCGGTACACATGATTTTGTTTTTGATTTCCTAAATTCGATTAATTAGGCCACTTTAAACAGATTTAAATACCATGGTTGTTGACATAAATCTGAAATATCCTACATTATATGTCACTAATAATTTAGCTACAAGAATCCAATTTTGTACATGAAGTTCCTATACCTATAAATAATTGAACGCTTTGTAAAATATATCAATATCTTAAAGTGGTTCGAATTAATACTTTTACATTAGCGATATCCAATCTCTGAGTGATCCATTTTTTAAATGACATTTATTAATTAATTATCATTGATTTAGGACATCAGATATCTCGCACGCGTCAACCGAAAACACAATCCACTCCAACCTGCTGTTTACAGGGCGTTTAGAAAATCAAGACTAGACCACGAGTTTTTATTATAGTTCATCTAAAAAACACATTGGTCGCAGTTCAAAATCCAGTCGAGATATTTGTTTATACATACATTTTGGTATTTAAATGTATCGCCACGTGAACATAAATTCGCTTCAGGGCAAAATAAAAAATTTAACCCCTTAATACTAAATTACTAAATTTTTCACAACTTCAACATTCGACATGTAAGTATTTTTAACCGACTTTAAAAAAAGGAGGTGGTTCTCAATTCGGTTGTATTTTTTTTTTCGATTCAGTAGTTCGGCTGATTTTAATAAAGGTGAGTAACGGCGTGTGATTCCTTAAGGTAAATATCACTTTTTGACACATCAGATAGCGTAAGAAAGTCGGTTAAATAAAAATGAGTACGGCGTGTGATTCCTTTAAGGTAAATGTCACTTTTTGACACTAAAATGTAAAAAATAAAAAACTTTTTAACACAAAAAACCTCCTTCAAAAAGCCACTAAAAAAGAGGAAAATAATGAAATTTTGAGGTCTGCGCCAATTTAATAAAATATGAAGTCGGTTAAAAAGTATAGTACCTATACAGTGTGTCCACAGACTCCTCCTCAACATGGGGATATCCGTTGTTATGGGAGATAGAGATTTGGTTAAATGAGACAAAATGTGCAGAATCTCCAGTACTACTACCCTGCGTAGTCACACTTTCCATATTTTGCTTGGTTCGCGACCGACAGTTGAAAAACGAGATTTACCCATTTTCGTTTTTTGTGTTTAACTCGCTTATTAAGAAAGTTAGAAAAAAAATATTTTCACTTTCTTAAGACCCTTTTTTTTGAAGATTTCAAATCTCTTTTCATATTTTTATTTACTTTTATAGTTTTAGAGATACTTGTATTAACTTTGTTTTTTTAAATACACGTCAAAGATGGCCATGACACCATTCGAAAGAGATTTTTTTTCTCTTTAATTTGATATGAGGGTTGATGGATTTATTTTCAAAAATAACAGAGTTATACGTAAAACACTGATTTTTAATAGTAGGCTATGCTAAATTAATTGATAAAACAACAGAAAGCTTAGCAAACAGTTGAAATTCGCGTTGGCTTAGTAAACGGCTGTTTTGTTTTAGCTGTCAAAGTGTAGTTTGTTGCTAATTTGTCAGTTTACTAAGTGATTTATTAAATTTACTTTTGTTATCATGGAACCATTTTGTAACAATGAAAAATAATCGATTTTCAGCAATTGATCGTAAAACAGTAGTTTTGTCTTCTTCACTTATTCGCGTTGACTTAGTAAACGGCTTTTTAAATGATCCATAGTTCATTAAATTTACTAAGTTTCTGTAAATAGACGAATGAGGTTGTCTTCGTTCTGGATACTGATCGAAGTACCTACATTTCTGCAGCTCTGGTCGAATTTTTGTGACATAGAATGTAACAAGATAACATATCAAATTTTTTGATTGTTACAAAATGGTTCCATGATAACAAAAGTAAATTTAATAAATCACTTAGTAAACTGACAAATTAGCAACAAACTACACTTTGACAGCTAAAACAAAACAGCCGTTTACTAAGCCAACGCGAATTTCAACTGTTTGCTAAGCCTTCTGTTGTTTTATCAATTAATTTAGCATAGCCTACTATTAAAAATCAGTGTTTTACGTATAACTCTGTTATTTTTGAAAATAAATCCATCAACCCTCATATCAAATTAAAGAGAAAAAAAATCTCTTTCGAATGGTGTCATGGCCATCTTTGACGTGTATTTAAAAAAACAAAGTTAATACAAGTATCTCTAAAACTATAAAAGTAAATAAAAATATGAAAAGAGATTTGAAATCTTCAAAAAAAAGGGCCTTAAGAAAGTGAAAATATTTTTTTTCTAACTTTCTTAATAAGCGAGTTATACACAAAAAACGAAAATGGGTAAATCTCGTTTTTCAACTGTCGGTCGCGAACCAAGCAAAATATGGAAAGTGTGACTACGCAGGGTAGTAGTACTGGAGATTCTGCACATTTTGTCTCATTTAACCAAATCTCTATCTCCCATAACAACGGAGATCCCCATGTTGAGGATGAGTCTGTGGACACACTGTATAGTGATTAATATCTTCTTTTTAACAAACTTCAAATTTTACTAAATTAGCGCAGACCTCACAATTTCATTATTTTCCTCTTTTTAGTGGTTTTTTGAAGGAGGATTTTTTTTATTAAAAAGTTTTTTAATTAATCTAACATCTACACCAAATTAAATACCTACATCATTCAGTAAGTAAAAAACTGTGATTTCAAAAAGTCTGTATTCGGGTCGATTCTGTTAAAATTTTCAAAGCATACCTATTTTAAACTTTATTAAAAAGGGTTAAATTTCAATTTTGAAAGATTTCCGAGAATTATTTCGGTGTTTTAGTGTTAAAAAATTGTTTTCAACTCCTAAAGTGGTCCGACAGAACTAATTTTAAGTAAACAGGAGCGTTGATTTAAAATATGACAACATATTGTAGCAAAACCCCAGATGATACGCCGCTGGCGACAATAGAAGCATTGAGAACAAGTAACAATGGTGCGGCGTGGCATGATATCGAAGACACAGGTAACCACCAGAATGTTCTGTAAAGCGCGCGAGCGTGGGGGGGTCAAGCTGCTAGCTCTATATAAGCAGAAGCAGTCACCGGAGAAAAAAAACAACGAGAGTCGTGTGACAGTGTCGATTTGAAATAAATACAGCATATAAATTGATCAGTGTTATTAAAGTGCTTCAGTTCGTTTAAGAATTACTGTTCGTGTTATTATTATATAAAACGTGTTGACTGTTAGAATTGAGATATAATTGTTACATTTTATTATCTATTTTTGTTACATTTTTAATTATTGTAAATAAATAATTTATTCCACCCACGTAAGAAAACAGTTTTGTTACAATATATACTTTAATCTTGAATATGCGCTAGTTATTTTATGAACAGCCTGTACATTATGATGTAATATTTAATATGTGTTACGTGCAGAGCTTCATGAAGTAGCTTCGAGATTTAAATTAAATTATATATGCTATGATGAGAAATAAATTACATTCCCGCTGATAACGTCTATAATGGTTCTAATGTTACGCAATTCAAGTATAGGTACAATCATTTCTATATTAATATTATGTATCATAGTAATAATTGAAATATACGTAAAATATCAGTTATAAACTGATCTATACATTATTATTACAATACATTAGGAACGACGACGGGTAGCCGACTACCAGAATAGAATTGAGTACCTGGATAACTCGAATCCGAAACAGGACTTCGTGCGAGATCGAGATTTTCTCGACGAGACAATATTATGATATTGTAGCAAAACTGTTTTCTTACGTGGGTGGAATAAATTATTTATTTCCAATAATAAAAAAATTTAAACAACAATATACAATAATTCGTAACAATGAAAAGTCAATTTATAACACTGTTTATATAATAATTACACGAACTGAAGCGCACTGAACTGTATTTATTTCAACTGTCACTCGTTGTCTAATTCGTTGTTCGTTCTTTTCCGGTGACTGTTCTTGCTTATATAGTGGTAGCAGCTTGACCCCCACCACGCTCGCGCACTTTCCAGATCATTCTGTGTCTTCGATATAATGCCACGCATACACATTGTTATTTGTTCTCGATGCTTCGATTGTCGCCAGTGGCATATCATCTGGGTTTTTGCTACACTTTGTTATTTGTTCTCGATGCTTCTATTGTCGCCAGCGGCGTATCATCTGGGGTTTTGCTACAATATCCAAGACTTTGAAACAGCGGCGGAATTAAGGCGAGGCGATCGCTTCGCCCCTCCCACAAAGCTGGAGCACCTACAAACTTTACTTTTGAAATTTTTTATAAATTAATAATAAAATAAACTTTACATAGGCTTTTATATTTATTTTTGTTGCGTGATTTCTACTTAAAGTCGTTAAAGTCTGCTTTAAAAAGTAAAATTTTCAAAATATTTATTCAAGTGTTGGCTTGAGTTTCATATAGGTAACGTTGATACAGGGGATCTTCATTAGCATAATGACCAGAAAAGGGATGTACAATAAATATAATAATAATATAAAGAACGATTAAATGGATGATTATACAGGGTGGCACATCTTAAATAAATTGTAAGTTAAACTACTAAATTAATTTTAGCTTAGCTTATGGTTTATCGCTATTGTTGAAATATGGAAATAAAACCCGGGACAGATTTTTAAAGTACCATCATTTTTATACATCAGACAACACGAGGAACATTGAAATAAAATTAACTGTTATGGGCAACACTATAGACCCTGACCAAATTCCCTAGTAAAATGGGTATGTCCTTTACATTATTATTATTATTGTAGATTATAGACGCGTCGACAACTCAGGTCATTAGCGTCTTCAACACAACAATTAATAATCCATTTGTGTATTAGAATCTGCCAGCCGGCATACACAAACCGACTGGTTTGGGCTCGGGCTCCTGGGAACGCCAATCCCAAAGAACAGTGGAATGCAATTACGAGAACAACTACATTTCAATGTTCCCCCTGGGGGAATGTCCTTTACAACTTTTATTGTAATATGTTATATTTGGCATCCCTGCAAGAGCAGAGAATAGGAGGCGCTCAAAGAGGGACCGGATTGCGTGAGAAGCGAGGAGCTCCAAATGCGTAACGAACTATTGGGTAATTATCTTTAATTAAATAATGGTTTTCCGTTAATAATATTTCCGTAATGCTTCAACCCGTAATTATAATACTACATAGAGTAGCAGACTGCTTTACTCTCTTCTTCTTTCTCCCTTCCACACCTATAATATTCATTTCTCTTTAAATGCCACCTACTAATCATTTTTCAATAATAAATACAAAAAGTCAAGATAAAAAGGGTCGTACAGCCTTTGTGTTCACCAGTTACAAATCATTGTTACAATCATTATAGTGGCAGGAAACAGTTGAATGCACGTAGAAATTGTTTGTTATTAAACAATTGCAGCTATATTCCCCGACTTACACTGTATTCAGAATGCAAGAAAGAATTTTTCTATTCATTATACAGGGTGCTGAATTGATTTGCGGGTAATAGGGATTTAACCAGTAAAATCCAACTTTTGCGATTTCCTGCTTCCCTAATTATTTTAGGAAAAATATCTTCAAATAAAAGTTTTAGAACATAAAATTCTGCATCTAAATCATTAAACAAAATTAATTTTGCATGCTTTGTAACGGCAGAAATTCGATATGAAAATGTCAAAATTACCTCAAAAACAGATAGCGATAGCCATGGAACTTGAACAAAATGATAACGTTTTAGCTGCCAGAATAATTTCTAATCAGTTTGTTCAAATTCCATGGACGTGCATTCCATGGCCGCTCATGGATGTTTTGTGATGTAATTTAGTTTTAAGGAAGTTGTTATTTATTGTAATAATGTAATTGAGACGCTAATGACCTAAGTTGTCGACGCGTATATAATCTACAATAAATAAATAAAATAGTAACAATTATTTGCCTGACAATTTCTATAAAGAGAAATGGTGGAAGTACCGGGTATGTTTAAATAATACCTACCTTCAATATTTTTTGTACTTACCTGTGTTGAAAATTTCTAAACGTATATAATATGTGTATTTTTTAATGTCATTTTTTATTACATTATATTGTATTAATTTGATCTTACATATTATAGAGCCTTTTAGTAGACTATAGTATAGGAATACCTGGAAGGTACTTACTACGTATTTCACGATAATCAAACATGAACGATATAGCCGTTGTTACTATACCAACGAACCGATATATATTGCACTACACATACAGTAGTCAACAAAAATAAAGTTTCTTTTCAATAAACGGTAAATAATTTCTGTAGGTGTAAAATTGCTCAAAAATTAATTTATTATTATTATTTACATTTTCTATAAATATTGCAAAATTTTGTTTTCGTTTAATTTAACCATCTGCAATATCTATGAATGAAAGAAAATTCTAGAAGCGCATGCGCGCGCACACAGCTGCCATGCGGAAAACAATTTTTCTTTGTTTTGAGGGTAGTACAATCAAAATTTGACCTGGTTTCGGACACGATTCTTCGACTGTATCACCATACTTCAATATCGGAACGTGGAAGTTAGATACTTACTAGCGGCCCCGTCCGGCTTCGTCCGGGTGCTAAGAAAGCCCGGGTGCAATACACTACTCACTCGCTTCGCTCGTTCGCTTCAATATTAAAATTACATTACTAACTCGCTTCGCTCGTTCGCTATATATATAAACCTTCCGTGAAAAATTATCTAACTGATGGTGAAACCGCATCAAAATCCGTTGCGTGGTTTAGGAATTACCTTACTCACTCGCTACGCTCGTTCGCTATATATATAAACATTCCGGAAACAATTCCGACATACATGATTTTTGCGTAACTTTAACCGTTTACGCAGCGCACGCAACGGAAGCTCTCAAAAGGAATAATTTTTCTCGTTTTTGCAGCATTTTTCATAGATGCTCCGCTCCTATTGGTCGTAGCGTGATATTATATAACCTATAGCCTTCCTCGATAAATGGACAATCTAACAAAAAAAAATGTTTTCAAATCGGACTGGTAGTTCCTGAGATTAGCGCGTTCAACCAAACAAATAGATATAGCTAGATTGAAATTTGAAAAACAGGAAAAAAATTATGAAAACGGAAAATTCGCTCTTCTAGTCCTTAGAACTTTACAATTACAGACTAAGTTACGATTTAGTTTATTTTTATTAAAGTTATTAACTTCTGTATAAATCATTAAAAACATGACTCTCTCATGATGTGGACTTTGTAGGTGCGTTACTATATATACGAACACATCGATCGATACCCACTAGTGCTTCTATTGTACAAAGTGCAGAAATTACCAATTTTATAATATTAGTATAGATTTTGTAATAACTAAGTGCATAGAAAGAACAACATTAATTAGGTACATACAAAAATACTGTAAATGGATATTGTAGGTTAGACGAACTGTCAGATATAGTTTACAATCATCGCGTAGGATGCTGCCGCTTTCGCATACATTCGACTCGAAAAGAATTTCCCAAGGGCCGAAAACACTTTACTTTTGGCATGCAAAAGTCAACTTTCGTCCCCGAAAACAAGTATGTAATGATGCCCTTTCAACGCACGTATTACCTACAAAAACAACTGATATCTAATCAGAATGAAACCTAAAAATTTATTTAAAAAATTGTTTATTCAGAACGTAGTTCTAGCAATAAAAATAAAATCCGACGACAAATATAGACGAAATATCGTCGTAAATAAAATCGCAACAATATGGTTCGATACTTAAATATTGTTGATGAATGTATAAATAGGCTTACACATTTGCCAATGTGGAACACACTCAGGTAGGCAAGGGAAGGTAGCAATTAATTAAGTCTTTCATCTAGTTATTATTTTACAATTAGTACATGAAATTATTAGGTGTACATTATTTGTAATTACTGAAATAATTATTAAATTGATTGTTAGAACAACTCCAACTCGGGACCTGTGCGTTCATTATTTGTGTTTTGTCAATACATTAAAGACCGCAATAACTTGTCAATTTGAATAATTAAACTGCCCAAAGTGAACAAACATGCACGCGTACGTGTTCGTTTTTGTTAACAGCGCACCTATTGTTGCACTCAGAAAACATGACATGGCTCATAAAATTGACCAAGGACAATAAAAGCAAGCTTTCACGGCCGGCATTGTTCCAAGTCTTCATGGTTTCCGGGCTTGTAGACCGTGGTCCGGTGGTATATTTCTACCTGACGTTTCGTCTACAACTGCGGTAGATATTCTCAAAGGCGATGTGGCAGCGGTCGAAGAGTCCTCCTTGGCGCCAAGGAGGACACTTCGACCGCTGCCACATCGCCTTTGAGAATGTCTACCGCAGTTGTAGACGAAACGTGTTGGCGGAATAAATATTTATTTAGTAAAATTAACAATTCAATAACAATAAACGCAACAACTATATGTCGATTCTAACAATCAACACGATAATAATAACGAACAGTAATTCTTAAACAAAGTGAAGCACTTCAATAACACTGAACAATAACTATTTATGTTCGCAATTCAACTCAACACTGATTTACGACTGACTGCCTGACTCCCTCGTACCTCGCTTATATAGTTCGAGCAGCTTGGCCCAGCACGCTCGCGCGCTTTCCAGAATATTCCGACGGTTACTCGTATCTTCGATATCATTCCACGCCTCACCACTGTGACTTTTCATTCTCGACGCTTCTATTGTAGTCAGCGGCGTAACATCTTGGGGTTTGCTACAATATTAATCCAAGAAAAGCTCATTGGGGTCTCTAGTTCATGATAATAAAATTGTATTTGTATCAATAAGTAAATATTACAATCTTTAAATTAAGCGTTTTGAATCGAGTAACCGGGTATCCGATTCTATTCGGACGGTCAAGTACTTGTCGTCATTCCTAAGCTGTAATACGGCACAACACAGCTGCTACACCTGTTCACAGGTGTGTTACACGTGTCCTACACACACCCCGGTACTCGTGTGGCGATCTGATTTAGCAGGTGAATTGTGGTCTGTTCCCGCCTTACATAACGCGTTCTGTACACCACGGGATACATCGATGAAACATATCGTGAAACAAAGCTGTGCTGTGACGCTGTCAGCGAACCTGGCAAATTGACTGTAATACGTTTTAATGTAGGCACGTCTTCTGAAAGGACAGGTATGTAATTTCGTTATGGTACCGGTGCTGTTATCATAGTTTAAACTATAGTAACAGCAACAGTATCTCTCGCATGTAGTGTGTTTTCAACGTGAAATTGCTATATATAAGAAGAGATCGGTTTCCACTCTCGGGCACTGTGGAGAAATTGGTAACTCACCTAGCCGGAAACTGGGGGTTTCGGGTTCAAGTCCCGACAGTGGTCATTTGATTTTTTCTTAGATATAGCTCAAAAATCATGGCAGCCTAGCTGTCTGAGATATTTATTATTTTCACCTCTAATTGTTATGTGAATAATATGGTGTGGATATAAGGGGTTTTAAATCGATTGATTTTATCACATACCAAGCAACAGTATCGTTGCGAACTTACGTACCTGTCTTTTTAGTTTATTTTATTTATTGTAAATTATAGACGCGTCGACAACTTAGGCCATTTGCGTCTTGATTACATCAAATAACAATCAACTTAAAACTAAACGACATCACAAAACAGCCATGAGCGGAGGCAGGATTCGAACCCACGACAGTCTGATTCAGAGGCCGCGACGCTAACCATTGGACCACACTGTCCTCCTGTCTTTTTAGAAGACGAGCCATTAAGTGATTTAAGATGACGTTCATTTGAAATCGTGGTCATATATTATGATGGTCATTTAGAAATTTTTGTTTGTTTGTGACGCTTAAGACCTTAGTTACAGTAACTATTTTACCAATCCAACTCCACATGTGGGAAATGGTACTAATTTAGGTCAAAATTTTATATAGTTAAGTGTTAATTACTTGTGTTGATTGTTAGAACTGACTTTTGGTTGTTGTATTTATTATTGTTGTGTTTTTAATTATTGTAAATAAATATTTATTCCGCCAACTCAGAAAACAGTTTTGTAACAATATTGTAATTATTAAAGACATGTAATTATTAAAGACATGTATTGACCTTTTTTACGATGCTGTATTATTTCAGTTAGACATAATCCACAAGGCTTTAATAGATTCTAAACTAGTGGATAATCTATTCATAACAGCCGGATTAATGAAATCATCCGTAGCAACAGTTGGTAATATGCTGTAAAGCGTGTCCAATACCGTACACCGAACACCAATCGAGGGGAGAGCCTTTATATTCTATCTACTCTACTATACCCATTGACTCTGCGTTACAGGAGGGGTTCGACCGCAATACGTGCCATAAAATTGTATCAAATTGAGCTTAGCTTCCTGTATAAAAATATAAATTGAATTGTTTAATTTATGACGTAGCAAATAAGCATTGAGTTGTTATAATCTACACACTGCATGTAACTAACTTAGTTAAGAAATAAATTGGGCTTGAGAATAGCCGAGAGTGTAGCGGCGCTGTTGTTTACATGGCGTTGCTATGGTTCCTCTATTACAAGTCCCCAGTTCTCAGGTTCTAGCCCGAGAGCTGGTAAAAGTGTCAATTGGATTTTCAATTTATTATTAAAAAAAAAAAATAATAATAATGAATTGAAAATATGAATTGGTGCTAGGCCCAAATAACCTTAGCTGTTGGTGGTCTTTAAAATACAATTACAATTAAGAAATAAATTATAGTGAGGAGCTTAACAATAAACCGTTTTGTAAATCATAACAGAGTCGATGATCTTATTGTTAAAAAATTGTGTTTTAAAGACCACCAACAGCTAAGGTTATTTGGGCCCAGCACCAATTCATATTTTCAATTCATTATTTTTTTTTAATAATAAATTGAAAATCCAATTGACACTTTTACCAGCTCTCGGGCTAGAACCCCGGGAACTGGGGACTTGTAATAGAGGAACCATATAGCAACGCCATTTAAACAACAGCATTGTTAAACGCTCGGCCATTCTCAAGCCCTAGAAAGGCTGGTAAAGGTTGCCGAAAAACTATATCGAATGGTTAGATTTTCATTAGTTTTTAAGATTTAGCACAAAATTAGGATGGTGAATTGAATTGTAAATCATAGACGTCTTTACAACAGAGGTCAATTAGGATGGTGGTAGTGATGTATCGTCCATGAATATATTAATTCAACTTGAACGTTTTCCACTAGTGTGCCGTGAATGAACGACTCCTTTTATTTTAAAAAGTGTTTTCCAGTGGATTGATTTTGACGCAAATAACGTCTAATGTCATATACTGGAATGGCATTTGAGAAATATTGGATGTAACGGAAATAAAACGAACTAGTAATCATTATTATTATTGTAGATTATAGACGCGTCGACAACTCAGATCATTAGCGTCTTCAACACAACAAATAATAATCCATTTGTGTATTAGAATCTGCCAGCCGGCATACACAAACCGACTGGTACGAGCTCGGGCTCCTGGGAACGCCAATTCCCAAAGAACATTGGAATCCAATTGCGAGAACAACTACATTCTAGTGTTCCCCCTGGGGGAGGGAACTAGTTGTCATGTAAAACAAAACACATAAATATACCAATGATAAAGTCTATGTTGACATAAGCCAGATGGCTGTGTGGTAAAGTACTAGACTACCGACAGGCTTAAACGCTAAGCCCAGGTTCGAACCCGAAAATATATTTTTTTTTTTTTTTAATATATATAATTGGCTTCTACGCTTATTTGCGTAATTAGCCACGTCCTTTTTCTATATTTATTATTATTCATTAATTAAATCTTTTTCTATTTATTCTGCATTTTTTTTTTTTTCTAAACCCTCAGCCATTCTTCTTTCATCCTTCTTCATTCACGTCCCATTCATTCTTCCATTCATCCATTTCTATTGTTTATTTTTATTTCATACTTAATTTTATCGAAAATATATTATAAGTAGGTATTGGATAAGAATTTAAAATTAAAAAAAAAATAGAATCATTTTCTTATATTTTAAGAACATTTGATTTTATAAGATAAATAAAAGTTGATGTATTAATAAAATTATTTGTATTTAACGGTATTTACAGACCTATCCTTTTATTTCTTTATTAATTTTTTTGTGGATCACAATTTTTTTTGGAACTCTCGGTGCACGAAGTACGTTCATGCGTGTGTGTTTTTTTGTCTATGATACGCAAAATATCACATCTTTTTATTTATGGAACGGTAAAAATATGGATAATATTTTTTTTTTAAATAAAAACTTGTGAATCCTGTGAAAGAATGATTTTGAAATAGACATACAGAGTTTTTAAAAATAGCACCGACAAATTTTAAAAGGTTGTATAGATATTGACGCCCGTATTCAACGCTATAGTGTATGCTGTATTCTGTAGAAATATATAGAAAAGACAAATGAAACACAAAGAGGAAGAATCAAGCTTTGATATTCTAGAAAGAAATTGTTGTGAGTAGGAAACTCCAAATATACAGGCGATAAAATTCATTTGTATTTTGTAACCATAATAAATAATGAATAACATAACATAATATATAAAATGGATGAATACAAAACAAATTAATGTAAAATTAGTAACCACGCATGCGCAATGGGTTTTTATGGAATCTACGCGATGTGCAGACGATACCTGTTTGCGACGCCATTGTCTCTTTGTGTGCCTATTACCAGATTAATCGCTGGCTACAAATGGATCATCGATAATCTATGTAATCGGCCTTCTCATTTCTTGCAGTGTATAAAAATATATGAGCGCTGTGGTTGGAATAAAAACAAAAATAAAGATAGTTACTTCTTACCACAACAGTTTTAATGATGGATGTACATTTCGAAAGCTATGCTTTCATCTTCAGCAAACACTATACATATATAATACATATATAGTGTTTGCTGAAGATGAAAGCATAGCTTTCGAAATGTACATTCATCAATAAAACTGTTGTGGTAAGAAGTAACTATCTTTATTTTTGTTTTTAATCCAACCACAGCGCTCATATATTTTTATATGGCTATAATATGTTTATTGTTTAGACAGTTTATGAAATTACCGTCGGTAAAACAGGACATTTTATAAAATGCCAGTGACGATAGATGGCTGCGACAAATAAATTTCAAAGACTCGCCTATATATAAGTGTTGTACTGTTAATTTAAAGTAGGAGAATGGCGGAAACGGAAAGAGGTTTAAAAGCGATGATTAGTTGCGCGTTGCAACTTCATTAGACGTTTGTAGATTCTCGTTGTACTGTGTACAGGGAGTGAGTAAGCGAGAAAGAGGAGTGTGGGAGGACGGGGAGCGTGTAAGTAAAACAGGACTGACACACACACATACACACACCGACATACTTTGTTTTAATTTAGAGCGAGAATTTCATAACAATAATTACTGTGCTTCAGTGAGTACATAAAGGGAATACATTACAACAATAACACTTCCAAGTCGAGTTCTGTTTCGATTGTAGCAGGACCGGGTTTGCTATCGCGAAGAAACTTGACTTATGCCCGTTTTTTGAGTGAACAGGTACGTAATTTTACGTACCTATACCGACAAAGACTATAGAATTTATATAAAGTGCAACTCTGGTCTGAAATTGGCAAGAAGTAACACTAATTTCTTTTTTTTGGTCGCCTTTTTGACTTTAAGAATAATAAATACATTTATTATGAAACATATAAGAGATACATAATTTTAAACAGTTCCCGAGGACAGAGTGGTGTAACGGTTAGCGTAGCGGCCTTTGGATCACACTGTCGTGGGTTCGAATCCCGCTTCCGCTCATGGATGTTTTGTGATGTCATTTAGTTTTAAGTTAGTTGTTATTTGATGTAAACAAGACGCTAATGACCTAAGTTGGCTATAATTTACAATAAAAATAAATTAAACAGTTCCTACGCCAACTCTGTGAGCGTGCTTGATTAACCCTTTCGCGCGGGTTGTTTTACCCTTTTAAAGGATTTTATATTATGCATACTTCAAAGACATTTTCATTTCCTAAGGGACAGCACAGCTACATCGTCACTTTTATAAATTGTGTTTACGTTCTCCATCTGCATAGCTTATATTGTATATTATATAATGTAGCTAAAGATTTTTATTTCATCTTTTCGACTTATAAATGCAGAGGATATTTGCTGTCCGTTTTCGCATCAACAGGATTATTAAAGTATATTTCAGCTGGCCATCATTGCATAAGTTGGGTGTCCTCCATGACAGAATATGTGTAAAGACAAACAAATCTATACTAATATTATAAAGCTGAAGAGTTTGTTTGTTTGGTTGAACGCGCTAATCTCAGGAACTACTGGTTCGAATTGAAAAATTATTACTTCCCACCATGACAGGGAAGTAATGGATTTAGTCCGAAAAAAATATTTCGAGATTTTAACAGATCTTCACGTTTTGAGACCCTAGCATTCGTTTAAGATAATTTTCTGACTGATGTCTGTATGTGTGTGTGTATGTGTGTGTGTGTATGTGTGTGTGTGTGTATGTGGTCAATTTTTCGCCTTCGATATCGTAAAAACGGAACTACATACGGCCATGCCGATTGTTCTATTGTATTTATCAGCCTTTAACTTAGATCTGGTTAGATTTTGAGTCAAATTGGTTCAGTGGGTCTTGAGATATTAAAAAAAAACGTTCTCAATGTCACGTATTAACATAGGTAAAAAAAAATATAAATGAATTCTAGATGTTATAATATGAAAAAAATGTACCTAAATTTTTTTTTCTCTAAAATGTATAGTTTTCGAGAAAAAAAATATTTTACTAAAAAAAGAAAATTGTACGTAAATCAAGGTAACCATGATTTTTGCTATATTACTAGCCATCAGTAGATCAAACAAAAAAGAGGGCCATGCTTTTTTTCAAAGAATAAAAAAGAGTGTTTATTTTTTGCAAATATTTACTAGGTGGGAAGTATAGGGCTGGTCATCAGTCGAATTTTTACTTTTAGTTTTCACAATTTCTACTATACCGACATTTGAATTAAAATACCAAAAAAAATTTTCGCAACTCGCGCTTCACGGTCCAGATCTGCTGGAACATCCGGACTTAACTCTAACAAATTATGACAACCCTACATATAGGTATATGGGAGGTATTTCAGATTGACCGCAAGAATGCATTGTTGTAGAAAAACAACTATCAAGCGTGTTTTGTTTCAAATGCCAGCAGATATTTTGAAATCAATATAACTAGCCAAATGCCAATAACGCACCAAACTAATTAAAACCGACTTCTATATTATCGAATGTGTGCACATGATACACATACAGTAGATCGCAGGTTATATAATATTACAACTTAAACATGCAACGTATAAACAAATGAATGGCGAAGCGTCGGTAATCATCAGCAGCAGGTAGAACATATAAATGCAGGTAGAATATAGAAATGCGTAGAAAACGTAGGTATAAATAGATGAAGGAACCTTGGAACAGACTATAGCGTCGCGCAAAAATCGTTGGAATCAGGTAGAACATTCCAGAAATATTTAGAAATGAAAGGCGTAAATAAATAATAAAACAAGCCGTGAGGTGGGTCGTTTATTAGGACTAAAGCGCGACCCTTGAGGCCCACACGACGAACTTCCCAGTTTGATAAATATTTAATAATAATAATTAAATTAGATATTACACAGAAAAGTAATCATTTTAATCATTAAAACATAATTATTATTTATTTTTAACAATAATTTAAAAAAAAATGGCTGAACCGATTTTTATAAAATTTGTGTCAGATCAAAATGACGTTAACACGCCTCGATTGACACCCTTACGAAGTCGATATAATTTTTTATTCGCGAGATATTGTGTAAAATCTACTTTTTCGGAGTCTATTTGGTTAAGAAAAAAGAACGGCTGAACCGATTTTGAAAACATTTTTTCAGATCATATTTACGTTAATACGCGTCGATTGGCACCCTAACGTAGTCGATATCATTTTTCATTCTCGAGATTTCGTCTTAGAAAGAAATGGACACATACGTACGTACGTACACACACACACATACACACACACACCCAGAAGGCCAGACATCTTTCTAAAAATAGTGTAAAAAATAGTGTAGTGACCTTGAAACATAAAAATTTGTTATACATTTTGATTTCGATTTTCGGACCCATTACAATAACTTCCAACTAAAGTTTATATTTCTAATAAAATTTTACTAACTGAGAAAATTAGTGTCATAGTATGATAAAAATAACTTACATTTAATCAGCTACAGTTGACTAAAACTGCTGTACTTCTGAAACAAAAAATTCATTAAAGCTTTATCAGTACACGTTCAGCTATGTTATATTTTTTCCTTGAATTAGAATTCGGTGTAAAGGTGAAATGATTTATTATTAGAACTGTAAGAATAATTTTAGGTATGTTATAATTTAATTGTAAATTTTTGGCGTTGCTAAAGATTTTGATCGGTGATTTAAAAAAAATCTAGCCTTTAATCGCACCTCCGGGTTTAGCCGTTCTGGACCGACGTCCAACTCATCATAAACCTATAGGGTACTTCCCGTTGACCTAGAATCATGAAATTTAGCAAAAAGCCAGGTTTCGCAGCACAAGCAAAGGAAAAAATCCAAAAATCACAAAAAGTAAAAATTTAAGGGGGTCCTATACCTACTTTGATATTCGCAAACTCACTCATCAAAACCTATAGGGTACCTACTTACCGTTGACCTAGAATCATGAAATTTGGCAAAAAGCAAGGTCTCCCGACACAAGTAAAGGGAAAAATCTAAAAATCTCAAAAAAAATTAAAGGGGGTCCCCACACAAAAAAAAACGTAACATGTAGCCGGTTGAAATTTTCACAGAATATGTCTACCTAATTTAATTGTTGTAACAGTGTGGAACCCTCGTAGAGCGAGTTCCACACGCATTTGACCGCTTTTTAAAACATAAAACTGCATTTGCTGAGTTGTTCACTGACTTTTTTATATACCGAAAATTATTCCTACAGTACCGTTTTGAAATCCAGTTGGTAATTGCTTTGGAAGTTAAAAATAAATAAATGAACAGCACGCCTCGCCTAAACATTTCAGCTACAAATTATTCCATATACACACATAATATAGGTAAACCGAGTTTGTTTTGTATGATAAAATGAAATATAAAACTAATTTGTATTTAATTAAAAATGACAATAATGATGAATAATTTGTTTTGTGAAATCATTTTCATGTTTAGTATAATATCAAATTAAATCATTTACCTAATTTTGTGATAATAACCTCATTTATTATTTATAATTATTTAAATTATTTATAACAGTGAAATTGCAATTAATTTGTATTTTTGCAATTAATTATGATAATTTGCTAATCCCAAATTTAAATCAAGAGGTTTGTAAAACTTGTTCTTGCCGGGCTTGGTTTCATTTTGATTATAGATTTAGCTGAAATTTATATAAATTAAATGATACTGGTTTTAGTAAGTAACAGTTAGTGATGAGTAATACGAGATGTTTTAGTCGATTGTCCAAACATCTCGATGACTCTCGATGGTTGTCACTTGGACTCGATTGTTGTTGTTTTATAGTTTACCGAGACCGAGTCGCATAGTACTGAATCTGTATACACTGTAAAAAATGGATGTAAAAATACTTGAAAGTTAAGGTAGAATTCGCTCGATTTTCTAAGTGATTTTACATTATTATTTATTTTTACACAGAAAACTTCATAAAAACTTTGACTTTTACTGTAAACTTAAACAAATTTGTGAATTTTACATAAAGTAAATTAAAATTACATAATTTGTGTAATATTCCAATAAAGTGTGTAAAAATTACAAAATAAATTATATAGTTACATATATAAAATGAATGAATACAAAACAAATTAATGTAAAATTAGTAACCACGCATGCGCAATGTGTTTTTATGGAATCTACGCGATGTGCAGGCGATACCTGTTTGCGACGCCATTGTCTCTTTGTGTGCCTATTACCAGATTAATCGCTGGTTACAAATGGACCATCGATAATCTGTGAAACCGGCATTCTCATTTCTTACAGTGCATTATACTTCCTATATTTTTTTAATTTTCCATAGTCATACTTTCTACTACCCTGATTCCAGAGAAAATTAATTTCAAAGATAGTTTTACCCATGTGAACTAATGTTGATTTATATTTTATTTCATAAACATAGTACTTATCATTTTTTCGGAAATACGATATTTTAAAGCATGAATCTTTGAGATAAGTTTGGAAGGAGTAGGGTTACCATACATAAGCGAAGGGTTGCCTGTCTAGGGTGCCTGGAATGCCTGATTTTCCAGAAAAATAACTGTCTAAAATAAAAAAGTTGTAGGTAGGTAATGGCGAAGTCCCGAAAGAGCGCAAAATTTTAAAATGCCTGTTTCTGACCAGCGTTGGCCGCACGTCTGTCTAGACCTTAAAATGCCTGTCAAATGCGGCAACGCCTGTCAGATGGTAATCCTAGGAAGGAGGGGCATCAGAGCAAACATCCATTAGGTACAATAGCCGATAAGCACTGTGCCTAGAGTCTATTAGCTGCCGGAAATCACGAAAAATGTAAATTAAATAATTATTAGAAAGACAGATAGAGTATGATAAAAGACAACAAATGAAATCAAAAATTAAAGCCAATTCTGTTATGTGATATTTTTGCAAGATTGATAGGTTCCATTTCTAAACAATAATAACTAATTTAGTCTAATATTGGTGCACGCAATATGTGGAAAGTCAGAGAATTCAGAAAGCTGACCAGTCTAGGGCCCGCATAGATGTTAAAACGACCCTGAGGGGCACTTCCAAAAGGAGAACGGATAAAACTAAGTGAGATTACGACTTTCAACTGTCCTAATTCCGTTTCAACTGTTTTTCTCCACTCAACAATCGACAAACGTATCAACAAAGAACTGCATAACGGTCGTCGCAACTGGCAGTGAACAGAGTAAAGGATGGAGAGGCGGTTGGAGAGGCGAGGGGGTCAGTCATGGCTTCCTGCGACCCGTTGGTGGGGACTACAAGTGACGTAGCTGATCGATAGGGCACGCGCCGTGATTGGACGCCGCGCCGTCGACGGGCGGGACGCCGCCACCGGAGCGGGACTACCGGAGCGACGACAGATTTTACTCATTTTGAGATTTTATTATTGTCTAGTATCCTGCTATGCAACTTTTTAATCATGTTATCTGCAATCATATTGTTGTGGTTTATTTAAAGTACTTATAGACATACATAACCGACTCTATCGGATTGCACCAGCTGTGTGATTTCGGAACGCACATACATACAGGCTCATGCACTATTTAAGCACATAGGATATTGGATAAACCATGTAATTTAAATTTTTTGTAGATTTTTTGTTCCCCAGTGTTTATTTTTGACTGGTTATTACTGCAGTTTGCAGCCTCAGGTATATAAAGATTTAATCTCTATTAATAAGCAACCGACCAAGGAGGTTGAATATTTAGCCAGAAAAATTCGACTTTATCCAATTTTTCTTTTTTCGCCTCAGAAATATATTACACGCAGTGGCGGACTAAGCCTGTCGGAGGCCCGGGGCGGCAGAACTAAATGAGGCCCCCGGTCTGCTTAGAAATTGATGTATTTGTAGTGTAAATTTCGTAAAAAATGAATAATATAGATGTAATGGTTGACAAAAAAATCAAATATTTATAATAACCGACCTGCATACGTTTATATTTTGTATACGTACGGGGCCTCTAACTCCAATTAACTGCCTCTTACTTAGTAAACATATTTTGGCCTTGCTTGGGATTTGATTGAGAAGGACTTCTCGAGATTTGCAGCCCCACCAGGATCAGAGGCCCGCCACTAGGATTACAAGATTGATTATTCGATGCTATATTGATTCACGAGAGACAAAATTAAAACGAGTTGATGATTAGGTTGTATGGTTGAATGTGTAATTACAAAATATCTATAGTTCGTTCATTTCGCTTTGATACTTGTTAGGTTTCTGGTACGACTCTCAACACTAAAAGTATTTACTTATAGGACTGAAACCAGAAACCCAGTTTAATTATTTTCTTATATATAGTTGTACAGATTCCAAAACAGCCTTAGCCCTTAGGTTTGTATCGCTGAAAATAATTCACATTATTAACTTCCCATTGGAAGTTATTGTAATGGGTCCGAAAATCGAAATCAAAATGTATAACAAATTTTTATGTTTCAAGGTCACTACACTATTTTTAGAAAGATGTCTCTGTGTGTACGTACGTATGTGTCCATTCCTTTCTAAGACGAAATCTCGAGAATGAAAAATGATATCGACTACGTTAGGGTGCCAATCAACGCGTATTAACGTAAATATGATCTGAAAGAAATTTTTTCAAAATCGGTTCAGCCGTTCTTTTTTCTTAACCAAATAGACTCCAAAAAAGTATATTTTACACAATATCTCGCGAATAAGAAATTATATCGACTTCGTAAGGATGTCAATCGAGAAGTGTTAACGTCATTTTGGTCCGACATAAATTTTATAAAAATCGGTTCAGCCGTTTTTTTTTCTGAAGAGTATTTTGATAAAATATTTAAAATCTGATTATAAATAGGTGTTAAAATAATTTTGTTATTAAAAAAAATCGGAGATATTGTTCCCTATGTGCAAAATTTAAGATTAAGAATATATCTCAAAACAACAGTGATGTGGCATTAACCTTTGCTCTTGTACTCTTCATATTAATATTTACTTCGGAGAGATGTGCACCATATATAGCTAATATTATGAGTTATTCAATACGGTTCATGGGTTCTTGGATTAAATAAATTGTTATTGATTAATATCTCTTTTTTTTATCTTCGTACGACGTTTCGTCTCTTTCGAGACTTTATCAAGTATTGTAACAAAAATATAACAAGCCGTGAGGTGGGTCGTTTATTAGGACTAAAGTGCGACCCTTGAGGTCCACACGACGAACTTCCCAGTTTGATAAATATTTAATAATAATAATTAAATTAGATATTACACAGAAAAAATAATCATTTTAATGATTAAAACATAATTATTATTTATTTTTAACAATAATTAAAAAAAAAAAAAAAAAAACGGCTGAACCGATTTTTATAAAATTTATGTCGGATCAAAATGACGTTAACACGCCTCGATCGACACCCTTACGAAGCCGATATAATTTTTTATTCGCGAGATATTGTATAAAATCTACTTTTTTGGAGGTTATTTGGTTAAGAAAAAAGAACGGCTGAACCGATTTTGAAAAAATTTCTTTCAGATCATATTTACGTTAATACGCGTCGATTGGCACCTCAACGTAGTCGATATCATTTTTCATTCTCGAGATTTCGTCTTAGAAAGAAATGGACACATACGTACGTACGTACGTACACACACACACACACACACACACATACACACACACAGACATCTTTCTAAAAGTAGTGTAAAAATAGTGTAGTGACCTTGAAATATAAAAATTTTTTTTCCTTTTTGATTTCGATTTTCGGACCCATTACAATAACTTCCAATGGGAAGTTAAAAACGGATACATGAAGTCAAGAGTCGTCTATTTTGGAAAATAACAATTGTAATTAGAAATTAAAATTTTTTTTACCTCAATAACGAGTCATTAATTGTCAAAAATTGTACTTAAATTACCAAGACATATTTTTAACTTCCCACTGGAAGTTATTGTAATGGGTCCGAAAATCGAAATCAAAAAGGAAAAAAAAATTTTATGTTTCAAGGTCACTACACTATTTTATCACTACTTTTAGAAAGATGTCTGTGTGTGTGTGTGTGTGTGTACGTACGTATGTGTACATTTCTTTCAAAGACGAAATCTCGAGAACGAAAAATGATATCGACTACGTTAGGGTGCCAATCGACGCGTATTAACGTAAATATGATCTGAAAGAAATTTTTTCAAAATCGGTTCAGCCGTTCTTTTTTCTTAACCAAATAACCTCCAAAAAAGTAGATTTTACACAATATCTCGCGAATAAAAAATTATATCGACTTCGTAAGGGTGTCAATCGAGGCGTGTTAACGTCATTTTGATCCGACATAAATTTTATAAAAATCGGTTCAGCCGTTTTTTTTTTTTTTTTTTTTTTTTTAAATTATTGATGTTTTAATGTTTGAAATGATTACTTTTCTGTGTAATATCTAATTTAATTATTATTATTAAATATTTATCAAACTGGGAAGTTCATCGTGTGGACCTCAAGGGTCGCACTTTAGTCCTAATAAACGACCCACCTCACGGCTTGTTGTT
This sequence comes from Mongoloraphidia duomilia, assembly GCA_039654895.1. Taxonomy (NCBI): domain Eukaryota; kingdom Metazoa; phylum Arthropoda; class Insecta; order Raphidioptera; family Raphidiidae; genus Mongoloraphidia; species Mongoloraphidia duomilia. The sequence continues at coordinate 1,484,064 of CM077517.1, forward strand.
ACAGTACTTGATAAAGTCTCGAAAGAGACGAAACGTCGTACGAAGATAAATAAAAGAGTTATTAATCAATAACAATTTATTTAATCCAAGAACTCATGAACCGTATTGAATCTATTAAAAAATGGATATGATCCGAGTGAATTATGAGTTATGACTTTATGAACGAGCTGTATCAAATAACCATTGTTTTAAAGCGTGCATAAGCTTGGGAAACCATCAGCGTATAAAATAAAAGGGAATCAGTTGTAATCCTAAAATCAGTTGTGCATATTTAATGATGTTTAGTTGTTTTACATAAAAGTATACCATATACTCATTGGGTAAATATCATACTGTATATTAATATACCGGGTGTTTGTATCTTTGTTTTACTATCATATTTCAGGTTCCGTACTTAAACGGTGAAAACGTATTGTTCTCACTATTCTGTCTGTCCGTCCATATGTTCGTCTGTAAACACTCTTCTAGCTTCTAAACTATATGGTATTAAAATTGACATATTATGTAAGTTTGTGGCCCAACGGAGGCACATGCTAATTTTTACTTCCCACCTCTACTATGGTAGGGAAGTAATGGATTTAGTCCGAAAAAAATATTTCGAGATTTTAACAGATCTTCACGTTTTGAGACCCTAGCAATCGTTTAAAATCATTTTCTGACTGATGTCTGTATGTGTGTGTGTGTGTATGTGGTCAATTTTTCGCCTTTGATATCGTAAAAACGGAACAACATACGGGCATGCCGATTGTTCTATTGTGTTTATCAGCCTTTAACTTAGATTTGATTAGATTTTGAGTCAAATCGGTTCAGTGGATCCAGAGATATTCAAAAAAACGTCCTCAATGTCACGTATTAACATAGGTAAAAAAAAATATAAATGAATTCTAGATGTTATAATATGAAAAAAATGTAAATATTTTTTTTCTCTAAAATGTATAGTTTTCGAGAAAAAAAATATTTTACTAAAAAAAAAATAAAAATTGTACGTAAATCAAGGTAACCATGATTTTTGCTATATTAAGCTAGCCATCAGTAGATCACCAAACAAAAAAGAGGGCCATGCTTTTTTCAAAGAATAAAAATTAAATTGTGTTTTAAAGACCACCAACAGCTAAGGTTATTTGGGCCTAGTCAAAGAATAAAAAAAAAAAGTGTTTATTTTTTGCAAATATTTACTAGGTGGGAAGTATAGGACTGGTCATTAGTCGAATTTTTTATTATTTAAAAAGTGGACAATTTTGGTAAAATGTGTTATCCCCTGGTTGCAATTGGAAACTATTTGAACTAGAAACATGAAATTTGGTAGGCTTCATGATTACAGTTAATAAATTTAATCAAAATAGGTTCAGTGCTTTCTGAGATAAGCAACTCAAATACTCGTAAAATATAATAGCTTCAAGCACGAAACCCTGTGTGTTGGGCTTGAGAATGGCCGAGCGTGTAGCAATGCTGTTGTATACATGGCATTGCTATGGTTCCCTCTTTTACAAGTCCCCAGCTCCCGGGTTTTAGCCCGAGAGCTAGTAAAAATGTCAATTGGATTTTCAATTTATTATTAAAAAAAAATAATGAATTGAAAATATGAATTGGCGCTAGGCCCAAATAACCTAAGCTGCTGGTGGTCTTTAAAACACAAAAGAAACCCTGTGTGTTGTTACGTGTCCGATTTTTTTTATTTATAACACATATCTGGTGCTTTTACATTTAAATTAATTAACAAAACAACAAAATGGTATCGCCATAATTGCAGTTTCAATCATAAAAAATGTGTATAATAGAACAGAACCCCGATTAAACAACAAAAACGGGATCGACAATTTGTATGACATGAAGAATCATCCGATAAATAGGACTCTACTGTAGTTAATATTGAAATTATAATACAAGTATAATCTATAATATACAGTGTGTCATTTTAAATGATACAGGCAAATATATGCAAAACTACCGACTCTATGATCTATTCATTTTCAAGATAGAGTAATTTGAAAAAATACATTCCAACAGTGTCACTTGCCTACAGATTACAACAGAATAAATAAATAAATAAATGCGGTCCAGTACATTTGCAAGATTTGAAAGTCTCCCGGCCGACCAATCACAACTCAAGAAACAAAGAGACACGAGCTTATCACGCACACAGGTCACTCTATCTTGAAAATGAATAGACTGTAGAAAAAAAATTAAAGAAAAGTTGTTGGGTTGCAAGGAAGATTATCTGCCATCAATTGGTAACAGTTTTTACTTTTTACATAAATAAATTTAATTTTACATGTACATTGTACAGGCTATTCTATTTTCGAGAAATAGTGATTAATTTTTTTTGTAATAAATCTTACAGCTGATGTTGACAATTTTTTTTTGTTTTTGAAGAATCAAGTAAGTTATGACGTTTTACAGCCCTCCTTATAGAAATCGTGGTTTATAGGTGGTCTACCAGCAAAAAAAAAATAAGCAAGCCGCGAGGTAAAATTTTTTTCTCCATTTTGATTTCGATTTTCGGACCCATTACAATAACTTCCAATGGGAAGTTAATAAATAAAAAAATAAAATAATAGAAAAAAGCGAACAAAAATCGCTTGTTACATTCATTTGTAGATCCTAAAACCTTCTAAATTTTTTCAGTTATCACTTTGAAGAATCGTAACTATTATGATTATATTATATGTTTAGATATTTATAGTGATTTTTTTTTCTTTTCATTAATTATTGTATTCTTTTTGTTTTCAGAGTCGAATTCTAGAAGATGCCTCAATAATGTGCAATTCGTGGTCTCCTAGACATAATGTGAGTATACTCAGTAATGTTTACATCTATCAGTAGACGTGGTCGACAGAAATTAAAGAGCATGGACATGCACAAATGCACAATTAATTTTACATTCACGAAAACGTAGTTTATGCAAGTTTATACTGTTAAAATGTTGTTATAGAGCAAAATTACAGAATACAAATTATCATAATTTTGTACATTATAATTATAAATGCTTAAAATGTAACATTACTTATACTATTATAAAAACATAATACAATATAATATTATCTGTTACCAATCAATAATATACATATCGATCACGTGACGCATACATTATATAACGTGATTGTGTTTTCGGTTGAATCAAACCGAACGAACGAGAGTACTCACACACACACACACACACACACACACACTGCACACATTGAAAGAGCATGACAGGGAGAAAGGAGACAGACGACGACGGTTAGACTGAGGCTCTGAGCTTTAAACTAGCGCCGCTCCTTCTCACAGCTGCAGCCCCCGCGCCATCGGGCGGTGTGCCCCATTCGTGAATTATATATGAGACGTAAGCAGTAACTTAGGCCACATTGCTATAAGGGCTGATGTGACGGTAATAATGTGATATACCTTACCCTTCTTACCTCTCTGTATAATATATACATATACTTATATTATATATTATATAGTTGTTAATGCAGTATACATGTGCGTACAATAGTTCGCGTTGTCAAAAACACATTGTATGTAATATAAACGTGTTAATAATGCTCGATTTGTCATCAAATTAAATATTCGGCTTTGGCAAAACCTTAGCCTGATTTTGGCTGAAGCGTAATGTTTAATATTTGGCTGAATGTGATGAAACCGAAGCAATGGTCGGACTCTAATAATTACATACCTAATATAAGCCTGTTCAAAAATAATGCTGTTACAAAACTGTTTTCTGAGTTGGCGGAATAAATATTTATTTACAATATTTATAAATACAATAACAATAAATGCAACAACGAATAGTCAGTTCTAACAATCAACACAAGTAAACAATAATTAAACAGTATTTAACACTTAACTATATACAATTAACTATATACAATTGTTCCAAGTCTTCATGGCTTGTAGGCCGTGGTCCGGTGGTATTTCTACCTGACGTTTCGTCTACGGTAGACATTCTCAAAGGCGATGTGGCCCGGAAACCATGAAGACTTGGAATAATGCCGGCCGTGAAAGCTTGCACACCTGGATATATACAATTGACTATATACCAGGACTATTTATCTCTAGTTATTTATTTTATCAATTTATATCACTGTATTTATATCAGATTTATTTCGCTGTTCAACACTGTCACAGTATAATCTACACTGACTGATTCCCGTTGACTGATTCTGCGATTCACTGTTCACTGATTTATACCTATAGGCTGCGTGGACTGAAGCCCAGTGCTTCTCGCGTTCTCTAGAACATTCCGGCAGGTACTCGTTGTTCAGTATGCAGACCCCATTTCTCGGAACTCTTTGTTTGCCGTTTATATACAGGGTGATCCGTAACAATGCCAATTCCCAATTGTTGATCCAGTTGTGATTGGACGCTCTGTGCATAATAAGAATCAGTAAATCAGTTGTAAGTGGTTCACAGCAATGGCGATATTTAAAATGCAAAGCTTGGGGTGCCGTGTTTAAAATTAAACAGCTATATAAAGTTATGCGGACGGAAACATTACTTAAATAATTGTAAGTACTTTTATATTCGTTCAGTTTATAACAAAGTTTAAACACAAATATATTAAATAATTGATACGCACCTCATTACGTACTAAACTTGGATTTGTTTTATTAAACACGCTCATTTTTACATGAATTTATAAAACGACGTACAGTACTTTCTTCTATTACAACTTTACCAATTAGATACTTAGTACAAATTAACATTCTTTTATTCCATTACGTTATATATTTTGTATTATAATCAGTATATTTCTGCGGTCACAAATCAAAACCATTTATGTTGATATTTTGTCAGAGAGTCTGATTTGACAATGACCTTTAAATTGCAACCACCTATTTATTGATTTTATAGACGAAAAAATGTGATTTAGAAAATGAAAATAGATCTTAGAAGTTAGCTTTTTGAAAAGGGGAGACTCTGTTCTATAAAATGGAACCGTTTTCAGATTGATTCGAAATCATAAGTCCTAAAATTGCAATTGAAAATTGCGAAAAGCAGTTGTTGGTTGGTCTGTACGTACGTTCGAGCTCTACAGATCGCAATTCTTGACGAATCAATTTGGTTTATTTTTTTTCCGCTTTATTTACTATCAAAGTAGAACCCCGATGAAATTCAATGAATTGCGTTCAGTAGTTTAATTGTTATAAACAATTTTATTATTTTATGATAGCAATAATTCTTGTAATTCTTAACAATTAACCACGATGAAGTGTATTAAAATTTTCTTCTATTTAATGTAAACCCGAGCAAATCCGGGAAGAACAACCTATGTTTAGTTTTAAAACCTTCTAGAAGCAATTCTGAATCATAAGCTGAAAATTTCATAGCAATCAGATCAGTAATGTTACACATTGGTTACCAAGGTTACAAAAAGCGGAGCGGGTGATTTTCAAGAAGCTGTAGCGCGCTTACCATTAGTACCACAGAAAAGTTGTGGGAATGAAAATTGTAGAAAATGTAATCCTCTTTAAAACATTACATAATGAAAGAATTGCTTAAGTCGACCGTTTCTGAGAGATTTCGAAAAAATCAAAAAAGGTGGTAAAATTTCGTGATTTTTCGGCTCCCCCCACGTTAGCACAGGGTCCTCGAGGTCGAAAACTCAGACTCTACTCCACAGAGTACCCGCAAACAACACACCAAAATATCATTAATTTCGGAATACTTTCCAGGTAACCCCCCTCATTTATTACCTGCCGGTTGGACTATATAGGTAACTTGTAAATATGAAAAAATTTATTGGCTAAAATAGTAAGATTGTATATCTATAAGTTGCGTAATGATGTATATTACTGACGAGTAGTGACAGTATGTTAAAACGAGCGATTTAACGAGAAATATATGATATTTTTTGCCATATCCACTATAAAATAGCTACTTTTCACTTTATTATCAGTATTTTCAAAAAATTTTGACAGTTCATTTGCGTCGCCAACTTTACTTTTATAGTAGGCTGTGAGCTGTCGCAGTGCGCACGCACAGTAGCAATAAACATAGATCACTCATGGGAACTTTTTAATAATTATCACACTAGTGTGTTTTCAAAACACTTTCAACACACATGTCTGTTAACTGACTCATTCTATGCATACATACTAGTGATATGCCGGATCGTTAAAAATGTATATCCGCGGATACGGATCTGAATACGGATATTTGGTCTCAAGATCCGCGAATACGGATACGGATACGGATCTTAACTTTCTTAGAGTACGCGGCGGTAAATACTAAATATTGCACATCGACCTTTGGAAAGACACTATCTGTTATGGGAAAAAGTTATTGACCACGATATTAAAAAATAAAAAATAATCTGAATGGAATTTAACTGTTTGTCATTATTACCTAATCACCTATATATATAAAATTTTATCTATGAATTGAAAATTGATAAGGTAAAAGATCCGTAAAAGATCCGCCAAAAAACTAACGGATACGGATACGGATCTTTCTTTTACCTCGGATATCCGCGGATACGGATAGATATCCGGCACATCACTAATACATACACGCATGTAAAGTATCTATTTTATAGTGAATATGGCAAAAAATATTATAAATATTATCATTTGGTTTTGTGTATGGTGACATGGTGCGCACGTGCGGTTATAATTATTGGATGACGTTGTAAGTTTCGGGTTCATGTCCAGACGATGAGTAATATTAATTATAATCGCCCCAAAAGAAGCAAACGTGAATGCAACAGTTCTTTATTGAGACATGTTATCGATGAATTGTCACTCTTGGTCATTAATCAAACAGTGCGACCAATGAAGGGTTAATTAATAACAACTCACATACTCGCATGTGCCAGAAAGAGCCGTGTGTGTGTGTGTGTGTGAGTGAAAGAGAGAGAGGGAGAACACATTGCATCGGATGCGTGTGTCACACACCGTAGTACTATATCTTACCGTGGGGAGGACGGCGGTGCTAAGGCAAAGCCCCGACTCATAAATATTTCACGGGAGCGCCTTGCGCGCGGACAACGTCTGACGGATGGAACTCCAGACGTCTCCTGACTGCATGCATGCAGTGGGTGCGTTTCCTTCACCCTCTCCTACTTCAATTCCTCCCCCCACCTTTACTTCACTCACGGCCATTGGGAATAACCACCTCTGAAGCCTGATTACCTGCTGTGCGATAAACACTTGTTAACTTAACAACTACTATCGATACAAATTATAAAGAACTAGAGACCCCGTCCGGCTTCGCCCGGGTGCTAAGAAAGTCCGGGTGCAATACACTACTCATTCGATTCACTCGTTCGCTTGACTATTATAAATACACTACTCACTCGCTTCGCTCGTTTGCTTGAATATTATAATTACATTACTCACTCGCTTCGCTCGTTCGCTATATATATAAACCTTCCGTGAGAAATTAACTGATGGTGAAAACCGCATCAAAATCCGTTGCGTGGTTTAGGAATTGAATTAACCTTCCGGGAACAATTCCGGCTTACATGATTTTTGCGTAGATTTTACCGTTTACGCAGCGCACGCAACGGAAGCTCTCAAAAGGAATAATATTTCCCGTTTTCGCAACATTTTTCATTAATGCTGCGCTCCTATTGGTCGTAGCGTGATATTATATAGCCTATAGCCTTCTTCGATAAATGGGCTATCTAACAAAAAAACAAATTTTTTTTCAAATCGGACTGGTAGTTCCTGAGATTAGCGCGTTTAACTAAACAAATAGATATAGATAGATTGAAATTTGAAAAACAGGAAAAAAATTATGAAAACGGAAAATTCGCTCTTCTAGTCCTTAGAACTTTACAATTACAGACTAAGTTACGATTTAGTTTATTTTTATTAAAGTTATTAACTTCTGTATAAATCATTAAAAACATGACTCTCTCATGATGTGGACTTTGTAGTCGCATTACTATATATACGTACACATCGATCGATACCCAGTAGTGCTTCTATTGTACAAAGTGCAGAATTTACCAATTTTATAATATTAGTTTAGATGAAACCTTCTATTACACAGTTAGAGCTGACGTATAACTCAGCGTGAATGGTCTCTTTATGCTATGAACGTGCGCATAGGCGCGTTTTCAAATGCCTGAGATCACAAGTGGCCCAGACACTATTATTATTAGTGTATTTTCCATATGGATGGCGGAACTTAAAGGTCGGGTCAAAATTTCTCAACGTTTCACATCATCGTGAACAATTTGGCAGCATTTTTGGAAATATTTATAATAACTTTCGAAAGAGTTAATTAATTTAAGGAAATTTGGCATGCACATTGTAATCTATCACCGCACGAATTTAAAATGGGCGCAATCTGACCATTTTAAGGGTTGTTTTTAGGGAATGAAATGTGGTTTTGGGCCCAATAAGACCGAAAAAATTATCTAAATTTAACTCTTTATAGTTGCAATAAAAATTTATTTTAAAATATATTTTAAAGAAACGCAAGTTTGCGAATTGTAAATTACTTATTGAAGGATGTATATTATATAATTTGGTGCAGATATTGAATTGATACAATTCATGTCGCGTATTGAAATTTAGAAAATTTGATTATTCTAATATCTAGATTATAGATGCACGACAACTTAAATCATCTGCGTCTATTCCATATCATATATTTAACTTAAAGCTGTGCATACATTTTCGATATTTGAAAGTATATCAGTATATGCATGTTCTATAATATAATATATGTATAGATAGAGACAAACATAGATAGATAGTAAAGGAACATTTAAATATTTCATGACATTTGTTTTCTAAACATGTACGTACACCGAGTGTGTGCGTGTTTTCTTCTTTTTCTTCTTATTTTTGTTTAAAAGTGACGTTTCCCAGTTCACATGTAGCGATGGCCACCCGTAAAAAAACACACGCCTATAAAAATATCGTATAAAACAGTGTGTCAAGAACACAGCAAACCGTTCCCTTGTCAAAACCTTCTTTATACCTACTGTGTCAGCTATACCGGGTGTCCACACGAGAACTTTCCTGCACGCATTTCATTGTTTTGATTTTTGGGTTAGAAATTGGAAACTTTTGGAGGTTGGATAGCCGATAGATGGACGCAACCTGACATTGATGTCGAATCGACGCCCCCAGCACACTTTGTTATTTTAAATAGCACCCTATATTTTTTTGAACAGATTCAGAAGAAGGGCCTCATTTTGAGTATTTTTTGTATAATAAACTACTAGGCCAAAATGATGGTTTCTAAAGTATCTGATATCAAAGTTGAAAAAATAACTATACTATTATCAAAAGTTTTAATTTACTTGCCATTAAAAGTCTAAAACTGATGTTAATTTGGTTATTTTTATAACCTTATTTGAAAGAGGGTTATCGGTAAAATTCCATAAAATCGCACAACCTCAATTTTTATTAAATATGAAAGTTCTCAATTTATTAAACTTTGTCCTCAGATATTTCAAAAACCGTTCACGTTATCCTGGTACTTTATTATACGAAAATAAATATTAGTAAAAAAACTTTTTAGAGACAAGCTTTTATTTAAATGCAAAAAAGGAAAAAATAATTCTTAATAAATTAGGTTCATAATTATAAAAGCGTGGGTCGTGAACTCTATGATAGTTTATTAGTCACGACCCACGCTTTTATAATTATGAACCTAATTAATTAAAAATTATTTTTTTACTTCCCACCTCTACTATGGTAGGGAAGTAATGGATTCAGTCCGAAAACAATATTTCGAGATTTTAACAGATTTTCACGTTTTGAGACCCTAGCAATCGTTTAAGATCATTTTCTGACTGATGTCTGTATGTGTGTGTGTATGTGTGTATGTGTGTATGTGTGTATGTGTGTGTGTATGTGGTCAATTTTTCGCCTTCGATATCTTAAGAACGGAACAACATACGGGCATGCCGATTGTTCTATTGTGTTTATCAGCCTTTAACTTAGATCTGATTAGATTTTGAGTCAAATCGGTTCAGTGGATCCTGAGATATTCAAAAAAACGTCCTCAATGTCACGTATTAACATAGGTAAAAAAAAATATAAATGAATTCTAGATGTTATAATATGAAAAAAATGTAAATATTTTTTTTCTCTAAAATGTATAGTTTTCGAGAAAAAAAATATTTTACTAAAAAAAATAAAAATTGTACGTAAATCAAGGTAACCATGATTTTTGCTATATTAAGCTAGCCATCAATAGATCACCAAACAAAAAAGAGGGCCATGCTTTTTTCAAAGAATAAAAATTAAATTGTGTTTTAAAGACCACCAACAGCTAAGGTTATTTGGGCCTAGTCAAAGAATAAAAAAAAGAGTGTTTATTTTTTGCAAATATTTACTAGGTGGGAAGTATAGGACTGGTCATCAGTCGAATTTTCCTTTTTAGTGCATTTAAATAAAAGCTTGTCTCTAAAAAGTTTTTTTTACTAATAAGTATTTATTTTGTTCATTTTAGTCTTTTAAAATTTTAGCCCCCTTTGATACCCATAAGGGTTGAATTTCGAAAAATCCTTTCTTAGTGGATGCTTACGACATAAAAGGAACCAACTGTCCAGATTTCAAGTTTCTAGCTTCAGCGATTTGGCCTGGGCGTTGAATAGTCAAAAACCCTATATCCCCGTTTGAACCCCTTAGGGGTTGAATTTATTTTTAAAAACTATTTATTCATGAATTGTCATCAGGAATGCATATGTATACTAAATTTCAAATCGATCGGATACGTGGAAGTCGTAAACAAACGAACAAAAAACACACAAACTAACTAACATACATTGCAAGTTAAATAAAAGCTTGTAAATACTCAAAATGAGATACTTCTCTTGAGTTCGTCGAAAAAATATAGCGCGCCATTTAAAACTAAATTGTGATGAGGACGACACCTTTGTCAGGTTATATTCCGTAAATCGATTACCTAACCTCCCAAAGGTTTCCAATGTCTAACTCAAAAGGCAAAACAACGAAATACGTGGAAATTCTTCGCATGGACATTCTGTATATACATACATGTGTGTGAGTGTGTGCGTGTTTGATGTTTGCATACCGGAAAAGCCGACTCTACTTCCGTTCACCATCGCTATACATCGCTGAAACAAAATACTCGCGCAATAATAATGCTTGCAGCATTTACTTGAATATACTGAAAGATACATCTATACATATTATTATACAGGGTGCTGAATCGTTTTAAACAAAATGATTAGAAATTATTCTGACAGCTAAAACGTCATCATTTTGTTCAAGTTCCATGGCTATCGCTATCTATTTTTGAAGTAATTTCATATCAAATTTCTGCCGTCACAAAGCATGCAAAATTAATTTTGTTTAATGATTTAGATGCAGAATTTTATGTTCTAAAACTATTATTAGAAGATATTTTTCCTAAAATAATTAGGGAAGCAGGAAATCGCAAAAATTTGATTTTACAGGTTAAATCCCTATTACCCGCAAAACGATTCAGCACCCTGTAGATTAAAGTTTCCCGCCGCGTTTGTTCGCGCTGATCTCAGAAACTACCGCGGGGATTTTCATTCGGTTTTCACTAGGAAGGCTTAGGTATATAACTTATGAATATTTTGTGCAAATTAAATGCTGATATTTGTCGATTAAGTTGGAAAAAATCGTGCCTCCTGCAGAGTCTTTCAAAATTTAACCCACTTTTGACACCCGTAGGAGTTGAATTTCGGGAAATCCTTTCTTAGTTGATGCTTACGTCAGAAAAGGAATCAACTGTCCAAATTTCAAGTTTCTAGCTTCAGCGATTTGGCCTGGGCGTTGATTTGTCAAAAAAAACCCTACATCCCCGTTTAAACCCCTTAGGGGTTGAATTTATTTCTAAAAACGATTTGTTCATGTATTGTCATCGGGAATACATATGTGTACAACATTTCAAATCGATCGGATACGTGGAAGTCGTTCAAAATTGACTTGCAAGTTTTGACCTAAACAAACAATAAACAAACTAACTAACATACATTGCAAGTTAAATAAAAGCTTGTAATAAAATTTGTTGTCGTGTCAATGAAAATCTACTATTCAAAATTATAAAAGCTTTTTTAAATTGATTCATTTAATCAGCATTATTTCACTAATTATTTATCCTGCAAAACAAAAACACAAAACAGTTTTTCAAAATCGGTTCAGCGATGTTGGTCGCACATGCGTCACACAATTCCGTGACACATACAGGTTTGCAGCTCGAGTGCTCGAGGCGCTACAACATACTCTATGCTACGATCGCGTTTAATAACCCGTCAAGTTGACATATTGTAATATATTTCAACCAGCTCGAAATAAAAAATAATATTCAATTGTTTCTTTTTTTTTTCAAGGGCTGTTTAATTATAAATCCCTCGAGGCTGTCTCAGTTCTGTACACAACATGTGCATGCTAGAGTTATTATATGCATGTGCCGCTATGCAAACATTGGCGTTTGCACGCACTGCTGAGGCAAAATGTGCACTACTGTCGGCCGGGTTGCCTACAACAAGGGCGCGTTAGTGTATATAGTGCGCGTAGTGCATATATAGTGTATCTACATGTGTATTTCAAAGCTACAAAATATAAGTATAACTACAGCTTACTGCATTATCTGTGGTGCATAAAAGCATTGTTAAATCTATCGCAAAAATACGATGTATTTTCTCGGCAATCTTTATTTCTGTATGAGTCTAATTTGTGATTACACAAACAATCGTGTTTTTGATACAACTATAAGAAATTTAATGTTAATTTTTCTGACCACTTCTATATTATAAATAATAATATAACACTTCGGGACACCAGACAACATTGACAGTACTGACAGACGAATGAAGTGAATTTGACTGACAATACAATAGTTCGCAGTTCACACGCTTCAATCATGTTTCAAATAGCAGTTTCAACTAGTTTGAAGTTGAATATGACTCATACTTGAACGATAAAGTTAAACTCAGTCCAACTTTTGTGGAACCGACTAAAATTGATCAACAAAAGTTGAAATATAGGTTCTCACACTCATTTTCATTCGATTTTAGTTGATCAACTAAAGTTGATCCATTAAAATCGCCCCGTGAGAACCGGCCTTTAATCAGGGCACTTTAATATGCCTCCCTCAACATCTTCACAAAAATAAGGCTTTGAATAAATAACACCAAAAAATTGTCAGTAGCTCTCGGTCTATAAGTGTTTGAAACATTTTGTACGTAAATCTTGAATCAGTTTATTCATCTTTATAATCGCTATATCAATGATCAATGATGGCTGTACATGATATAAGGAGAGGTTAGCGTCGTCGTTGTATTGATTCAGTGGCATGAGACAGCACACGTGCTCTCACAACAGTAGGTACTATGACCTATACCTGCCCTTTTTATGACACGCACCGGTATATTAAAGTTCACTATGACCGAAGCTCTGCTTTTCTATGAAGAATTGTGCCAAGCTTGGGTGAAATCAGTCTATTGCGTTTTCTGGTGCTTTTCAAGAACTTCTCCAATTCGCAAATTGAAAAAAAAAATTAAAGTAGATATGCACTTAGACAAAACTTTACAGAAAAAAAGGGATATGTCTGTATTGCGGGTACAGACAGATGGCGTCAATACCGTTAAACACAAATAATTACATTCGTTGTCATGGAAAGAAATACATCCACCTTTATTTATCTTATAAAATTAAATGTTCGTAAAATATAAAAAAATTGGTGTGTGACCACACGACAGAAGTGAAAACTTCAGATTTTCTAATTTTAAAATATATATACTTATAATTTTTTAATCACATAGTTTAATCATAAATATATTAAAATCGGCCTATACAATTAAATTTAACGAATATATTACCTTAACGATAATTATTATCTAAACGAATTATTGTGTCAGCTATCAGCGAAATCATAAACTACAACTAAGTGTTTATCAAAAAAGGTTTTTGGTGTCATCTATTAGCGTATTTATGAACTAAAAATAATTTATTGCTAAAATACTAAAATTTAATTTTTAATTTATTCCACCTTTGTATTCCTGTTTTAATAGCAAAGTATACTAATATTTTGTTCAATAAATAACGGTCAGTTAAAAAACGGCCAATTTTATTATACATAGATATAGGTACTACTTTCATAAAAAGAATGCAGTATAGCCTAGTGGTTAGCGTGCTTAGTGCCGCAACCTCTGAAGTGGACTGCCGTGGGTTCGAATCCCACCTGCGCTCATGGATGTTTTGTGATGTTATTTAGTTTTAAGATAGTTGTTATTTAGTGTATTTGAAAGACGCTAATGACCTGAGATGTCGACGCGTCTATAATCTACAATAAATAAAATAAATAAACTTTCATAAAAAATCGCGATTATAAAATATTAAAAAACTCGGGTCGCAGTGCCAAACCCTGCCGACAATATAGTGTATTTGCTAATACAGGCATTGTGGCATTATTATGTGAACATAAGTTTGTTTTTTGACAAAATAAAAAATTTAACCCCTTAATACATCCCTTAAAATAATATTTTTTTCTTAATTTCAATATTATTATCAATGCAACCTCTCGTACCACATTAAATACACCCTTCCATAAGTAAATCCGTATCAACAAACTAGTGTTTTCATAAAATTTGAAAGTCCGGTCCTGTCGGGCCGATTTTATTAAAATTTTAGCAGCACGTTTTGATCTTTACTAAAGAGTTAAATTTCAATTTTGAAACGATTCTGACAAATTTTTCGGTATTTTTGGGCCCAAAAACTTTTTGGAACCCCTAAATACAACCCTGAAAATGGTCCGATCGGGCCCATTTTAAATAGGCTTCTTGCGGTGATGGGTCCCAATATGTGTACCAAATTTCGTTTCAATCGATTAAGCCTGTCGAGAGTTATCGTGTACACACATATATATATATAAATATATATATAAATAAATAAATATATATATATATATATATAAATATATACATACATATATATATAAACATTTTCAAAAATGGTGCCAAATTGTTCAGGAGGCTATGAAATGTCGAGAAATTTTGGTCCGACCCCTAGGTCCCGCCATCCGACCGACGCCAATAGTGTATGTGCCATATTATGGCAAATACACTAATAATTCCGATCTCGAAATGGGGCTGTTATTTTTAACCCCCAAAATATCGGGACTAAAATATTGGTACCCGGATTGAAGTTCTACTGGACAGATGAGCTTAGATTTTATAGACGCTCGACAACTGAAATCACTAATAGTCAGCGATTGTGTTGTTCGAATCTGCGTTAATTCTTATAACTGGTACGTTTTGTAATGAGTTCAGATAAAAGCTACTGTAAGGCAAGTAAGGCGAGTGTGAGATAATACGGCGGGTAACAAATACGCTGGGGCTCAAAGTACAACAGGCTATTAACGAAGGGAGTCTAAATACACATTAACTATAGGCGCGTACACACACACAGATAAATACAGTAACATAAGACAAATGGCTGCAATCAGCGCAGAGTGAATTACACGAGCGCCATCTGTCGGCGGCGGTCATAAATCCAACCGCGACCCCGCCAACCAAACAAATGCTATATATGAAACAATTAAATTACTGCCGATTATCACTTGTCTTAACCGCTGCAGACGTTCATTTGTTAACAAGCGCTAAACACGGCCGGCGTTTGTTATTATGACACTCGTTTGTTTTAACGGAGATGTTTCACTTGTTCGCTACGGTTAAAGAGATAATTTTCAGTTCTGCATTATTGCTGTTTACTTTATGTGCGTTAGTTCGGAAATGTTACAGGGTCTGCTATGATGTATTTAATTTGTAAATATCTCAATATTTATTAACTTTAGCTGATATGTACCTTGATAATTTACTGTTCACTATTAAATACTGTATCGTATTCTGGAATAAAAATGCACTGTTACAATTAAAAAATCGAAGCTGACCTTCGCCTGACCTTCACAGCACCACCTATGTTAAATCTGATATCACAGTATTCTGTCCCCCTTGATACTCTATAACTTTGATATAAAACATTTTTTTATGGTTTGTACCGTTTATGAGACATTTCACTGCATTGTTTAAGATGTGCCACCCTGTATAAGCTATGTTTTATTATACTTATTTTTCATTTATACATACAGCTGTAAATACTGAGCCTACTATTTTAATAAAAAAGTTGTAATAAACTTTAGTTAGATATTGTGGAAGAAGCGAGTCTACATTTTCATGTGCATATGGTGGAAGTTACGGGTCGATTGCTTCTACAAATTTTAACTAGGTTTGTTTTATTGATTTACTTGTTGCCCTAACTGGCAAATTAACTTTAAAGATTTATTTCATGCCATCTTGCTATCGATAATATCAATATCAGGAGAGGTTGCTGATAAACAAATCATAAAATCAAAATACTGATATCTTCTCTAATTATCTACAAAAATGATTTCTAGTTAAAATGCAATATTAATGATACATTTTGAGTGTTAGGTCTTCAAATCACTATATGTATGTTATCGAAAAAATATTATTATTGGTTATTATTTATGTTCCGTCTAGTTATTAATACTTAATTATTGAAAGGCTAAGACGTCATTGCGAGAAGTTCAGTCTACGGATGTTTGTTTATATAACGAAATACTCGTGTCGTCACAAGCGCTAGTCATTAAGATAAGGACACACAGAGGGTATGGATGTTTACATCTGACTAGAGATCATTATGTTGTGTCGACCAGCGAACGAGACGCTGCGATATATTATATTTTGTTAAAATAATACTTTGCCCGTTTTGAGTCTGGTTTATGATTTGGATTATTATATTTTGCTCTAACATGTATAATAAGAAGTATTAGAAATACCTTGTATTTTTGGTGTCCGTCTTGTGACTTCATGTGTTGTTGACACGACGCGTTTCAGCAACGAGTTGCCATCTTCAGGTGTGGTTAATTTTTTATATTATAAAACACACATTGAGTACTCGTAACACGTTATAATATTATGATGCTTATAAGCACTTGTCTATTATGTTGTGGACTGTGAATATTAATGTCATATCTTACACTTAAACAACAAACTTTCATAGCAGTAAAAGGTTTTCTGTAACAGATTTCAATAACATTTACAAATTTCTAGATAGGAGATGACAAAAGTTCACCAGTGATATTCAAACAGTTGTAAGATATCTTTAACATATCTGAATACAACACGGTCCATTTATCCCTACCCAATTGTTAAACGAGCAAATCTTGTATATATGTACCTATATAAATATTTTCTCGAAAACGGCTCTAACGATTTTGATCAAATTTACCGAAAAGGGGTTTCGGGGGGCAAAAAATCGATCTAGCTAGGTCTCATCCCTGGAAAAATTCGTTTTCTTATCGATTTTATCATTTTAAAATACAGTTTTTTTAACGTTATAAAACAGTGTCGTATGGTGAGTAGGCTTTGGAAAAAACAAACTATTTTCATTATTTATGTCAAATTACTCTGACAGTCAATCTTTAACTTATTAAAATAATCAGTAATTATTACTTGAAAATTTGTAGGTACATACGTTATGTAGTATGACGTATACTGACGTATAATAATATTATCTACTTATAGGTAAGTAATTTTTTTTCTTAAAAACGACTAACGATTTTGATGAAATGGGAACTTTAAGTACTAATTTTTTGAACTCATCCGAGCAAAGCTCGGTCATCCAGCATATTGCCAAACAAGTTTGATGTTCAACTGTTTCGGTGCGATACTACTTTGTTTATCGTTTTATAATTGTAATTACGCATTCCATATTTTAAACATTTTATACGCAGGCATAATTAGAATAGCGTCATTTTTAAACAACATTACATGCTTTAAAACAAATTAATGTTATTTCACAACAGAGAAAAAAAACCTTAGTGTAGATTTTCTACCGACTAATTTGACATGTAGTAGTCATATTTTTATTCTCATATTAATGCTGAGTATTTTTTTTACTTAGACATATGAACATCGCACAATTTTGTTGTCGTGGGTGAACTGTAATTGGCAATAGTACCAACAGAGCAGAACAAAACGTACCAAAACAGGAATATAATACGCGTGTGCTTTATTTCCCTGGGGTAATTTTTGAGGGTACGTAACAAATTACCAACGCAAAAAAAGTTTAAGGGAGATACAAATATCAAATTTTCAATTTTAAATACATTACTGTTTATTGTTTTTTATATTTGCATGTGTAATTATATAGGTATATTCTAAGTGGAATAAAAAATATTAAACAGGCATAAAGTTGAATATATAATATACCTTAACTCTTTTACAAAACGCAAACAAAGCGAAACGAAATGTTCTTTATTCTATACATTTTCCATTTATATTGAAGCTTCGCGTAGTATACATGTAACATTACCAACATTAATGTAGGTAGGTACCTAAAAGTTCATTGTTTAGACCTCATTGAACCCGAAAATTACTGGTAAAGTAATTTTTTGCAATACTTGCATCAAAAGTACAATTTTAGATGGCTGTGTACCGTTTGAAAAGTAATTCTTTATGGAAGCTTCTACTGCATTTGAACAGTTGTGTTTAAAGTAAATTTTAACGCACTCCGTTCTATAAAGTAATATTGTTTTGTTTTACTTTATAACACACGTGCGTAATAAAGTACTTTATAGATAACTTTGCTATAATGTCACTAATAAAATATTTATCCAAATTGTGTTTTATTTGCTTAAAATTGAACTTTTGAAGCAGTTGTTGCAAAAAATATTGTATGTAACGCGTGGCTAAAGTGACGAATCTGACAGTCGCGATTTTACAATACTCTCTTAAGGTTATGTTGAATTTTATTGAATAATTATGTTTTAATGATTAAAATGATTACTTTTCTGTGTAATATCTAATTTAATTATATTATTAAATATTTATCAAACTGGGAAGTTCGTCGTATGGACCTCAAGGGTCGCACTTTAGTCCTAATAAGCGACCCACCTCACAGCTTGTTATCTTACAATTAATAATTTTTAATATTATATAATCGAAGTATTTAGTTATTTTGAAATTGAAACAAATTATTTATATTTATTTTTCACATCCATAAAAAATATAAACATGACATACATGATACAAAATATAAACTATAACGTAACTATATGGTAGTTCTTGTCACACATTTTTTATCGCATTGTTCATCTCGCTTCATTTTACCCCCCTATATACCGCTGGAAAAGGCGTAGCTCTACATCAAAAACTGTCAAAAAAAGTCAAGCACTATCTTTCAATGAAATAAAATCAATCAATATTCTCCATCGCTCCAACCTTTAATAATAATTTTAAACCAGTAAAGAAAAGTTCTTCTGAATAATTTTTATCATAAAATTCTTAGAGTGGTGGTGAAAGTAGTTTGTGTTCCAGCATCCCCAATAACGTGTCCCCTTCCCAGAGGGGCAGGCGACAAGCCGCAAGGCGTACAAAAGAATAGCTTCAAAAATCATAAATAATTTACAAGTGTATCATTTTATCATAATTTATTACATACATTGGCAAGCAGTGCGGACTATAGTTCTGTCGCAGCGTAGACTGCAGGACACGTATACATGGCTGATGTGTTATTTATGCCAAAACTACTGTCCGCTATATAATATAGTCAGTATAGCGTAGGGTACGTTCAGCGAACTAATGCTAGTTATTTCTAGCGCTGGCACATCTAACGTAAATATAGTTTAATAAACATGTTTCGAATCAACACAAAAATCAGGCCTATGGTTTTAACCGAATATGGAAAAGCTAACGGATTGGGAGCTTATTAAAAGCAATACGCTTTAATTGTAATTTTTATAATTGACGTTTCGAATCACATATAATATCATTTTCAGGTTCTGTATAGAAATCTTTTTGGGGTTATGTATACCAAAATGGTACAAACGGAACAGTTGGTGGCCTTAAATAAATAAGAATACTGGTCGCAGTGCAAAACCTTGTCGACAAAATAGTGTATTTTTTACCCCTTAATACATTTCTTAAATTGGTTAAATTTTTTTTAATTTCAATATTCGGCATGCATCTTACTGTAAACTAGTGTGAGGACAGTATAGCCTAGTGGTTAGCGTGCTTAGTGCCGCAAACTAGTTTTAAGATAGTTGTTATTTAGTGTAGTTGAAAGACGCTAATGACCTGAGATGTCGACGCGTCTATAATCTACAATAAATAAACGTAAACTAGTGTATTCATAAATTTTGTACGTCGGGCCCTGTCTTGTCAATTTTAGAGACATTTTTTAATCTTAATTAAAGGGTTAAATTTCAATTTTGAAATAATTCCGAGAACTGTTTCGGTGTTTTTGAGCCCATTTTTTTCCAACCTGTAAGTCTAATCTAATTATTTGCCTTTGCTATATAGCTTAATTCTAGTCACCAAATAAACACCGAATCACGATTAATTATTAATTAATTATTGTATTGTAATTAAGTATTGTTTTGTATTGTATAAATCAACGAAACGTTTAATGCACACACTGTAATGATTTGAAATTATCTACAAAAATATTGAGAAATTTTTAACTCAAATTTCAAAAAAATAATTGCTGAACAAATTTGTGTTTTAAAGACCACCCAGCTAAGGTTATTTGGGCCTAGCACCAATTCATATTTTCAATTTATTATTTTTTTAAATAAAATATATGAGCACTGTGGCTGGAATAAAAATAAAATTAAAGATAGTTACTTCTTACCACAACAGTTTTATTAATGGATGTACATTTTGAAAGCTATGCTTTCTTCTTCAGCAAACACTATACATGCAGTATAGTGTTTGCTGAAGATGAAAGCATGGCTTTCGAAATGTACATCCATTAATAAAACTGTTATGGTAAGAAGTAACTATCTTTAATTTTATTTTTAATTTTAATATTATTTTTTTTAATAATAAATTGAAAATATAATTGACACTTTTACCAGCTCTCGGGCTAGAACCCGGGAACTGTGGACTTGTAATAGAGGAACCATAGCAACGCCATGTAAACAACAGCATTGGCTACACTCTCGGCCATTCTCAAGCCCTTTTCCCTTAAACTTTTTTTAACCTATTGATAGGTATTTTGCAATGAAATTAAATTATATCATATACGAAATTATTCTTGAAATTACCTTATCAAAAAATTTATATATGGTGTGAGGACGGGGTTACATGATGGAGGCACGGGTATTTTGAAAACCTTAAACCAGTTAAATGGACAAACAGTAAAGTTAAGACACCGTTTAATACAACCAGTAATAAGTGCTACGGCGAAGCTACGAGCTACAAGCGGCTGTACAAATACATATGAGATGTGTGCCTCAGCCGAGTCAATAGCGGGTTAAATTTTAATTCGGAAGTGAATGATTTACGCGGTTGGAGAATACATAGGAAGTGCTTCTAGCGCCACCTGGGATGGAACTACCTGTTACACACGTGGCCCGAATTAAACTGACCACGTGGTGTGTTTAAAATTTGATACTTAAGGTTGAGCTACTAGATCAGCTGATATAAAGAATTTGTTTAATATTCCTATCTTTTTTTATTCATGTACAAAAAATAGAGAATTAGTTCCGGACCGGTGCTTTAATTATTTATTTATTGGCAACCAATAATTTATGCATATTATTAACTTCATTGGAAGTTATTGTAATGGGTCCGATAATCGAAATCAAAATGTATAACAAATTTTTATGTTTCAAAGTCACTACACTATTTTTACACTATGTTTAGAAAGATGTCTGTGTGCGTGTGTATACGTATGTGTCCATTTCTTTCTAAGACGAAATCTCGAGAATGAAAAATGATATCGACTACGTTAGGGTGCCAATCGACGCGTATTAACGTAAATATGATCTGAAAGAAATTTTTTCAAAATCGGTTCAGCCGTTCTTTTTTCTTAACCAAATAAACTCCAAAAAAGTAGATTTTACACAATATCTTGCGAATAAAAAATTATATCGACTTCTTAAGGGTGTCAATCGAGGCGTGTTAACGTCATTTTAATCCGATATAAATTTTATAAAAATCGGTTCAGCCATTTTTTTTTTAATTATTGTTAAAAATAAATAATAATTATGTTTTAATGATTAAAATGATTACTTTTCTGTATAATATCTTAATTATTATTATTAAATATTTATCAAACTGGGAAGTTCTTCGTGTGGACCTCAAGGGTCGCTTTTTAGTCCTAATAAACGACCCACCTCACGGCTTGTATAGATTTGTTTGTAGGAGATGTGGAGAACTGTCAATAGTCGGGATTTTGACACATTTGGCAAGTTGAATAAATTACTCAATAATTCATAAAAAATGAACTACGGTAAACAAAAAAAAAAAACTTAAAAAGCAGGTTAAATTACTTGTGAACAAAGTTTTAAATAGTAAAATTTAAAGTTTAGAAGCTATTTAATTTGTATTGTGAGAAGCTATTCACATTTTTAAAAGTACCTGGATTTTTAGAAAATCATGAAAATCGGTATAGTAGAAGCCGCCATACAGATAAACATTAAAAATTCATAGACAAGATTAATCCTACATTAGTAAAAAATAAAATAAAAAAATTAACATTTTAAATGCACAAATGGTGATGCTATTTCTTTTATTCACTGGCATTATTATTGTTAACAGATTTATTTTAATTTTGCAGGGAGACCTATTTTCTGGTTTAAATGACGGCCTGCTGAGTAGGGCGGAGGCCTTAGCGGCCGTCGATATCAGCAAACATCAGCCTACGGGGGGTCCTGGAAGTCTACCGCAACTCAAACACGACATGATGTACCATCACAGTATGGGAGCACCGCCCCCCAACAGTAGACCTCATCAGGTAATCAAATAAAAACTCTGTACTTTTATAAAATAGTTCTACCATATTATAATATAAATTTTTTGGATAGTCCAGGGGTCGGCAACCTGCGGCTCGCGAGCCGCATGCGACTCTTATGATGTCAAGATGCGGCTCTCCAGTTCCATGCGCAAATATTAATAATTATATTATTTTATTTTCAAAACTCATAAAAAATATTATACTGCAAAAAAACTTTAAACAGGATAAAAACACTCAACAGAGAACAGTGAGAATAGGTGGAGAGAGAGTATATACGGACAGCTGACATTTTTTAAATGTGGCAACACTGTTCTGTTTGTTTAGTTATAATCTTAATCAAATACCATAATATTGAAATAAAAATGTTAGTGACTCTTTAAAAACTGGGAAATTTTGTAAATTGTAACTTTTGGCTCTTCCGTCTCAAAAGGTTGTCGACCCCTGGGATAGTCGGACCAGGAAAAATAATATTTGAAATATTAATTTATAAAGTTTCGTATTAGACATTATTGTGACAATGGTTTCCTGGATGATTTTTTTTAATAAATGTTAATTTGAATTTTGTACGGCTGTAATATAAAATGAACCAGAATTTAGAAATCAGACAAGTTACAGAATAATATTATGCAATATAGAAAAATGCATGGAAAACGTTAAGATTATTCTCCATCATGATAAGCTCTCGCATACTCGAAGGTTCAATTTATAGTATATCTTAAAATTTATTAACACTCACATGATGTGGTTTATTTGTGACAAATTACCTAACACATAAAAATGTAATTGATTAATCGTGTCACGAATTGATAATTCATCCGTCACGAAAGTGGAAAATTCGGGTTTAAGTCCCGACTGTAACAATGGTTGATAAATGAATTTTTCTAGTGTTGTAACGTTATGTCATTCGATGGGTATTATATATTATATAACTTAGCTGATTTCCAAATTCTGGTTTATTATAACAAATATTTTAATTTATTATATGAGTTAATTGCGTTCTTAACATGTCGATTCGGTTGCCAGACAAAAAATAAATTAATAGATTTTTTATAAGGCTGATTTACAATTGAAAATTTTGTTGGAAAGCAGCCAATTATATAATTGATTAATTTTTTCCGATATGTTTGGAATCAATTATATAATTGGTTGCTTTTCAACAAAATTTTCAAAGACAAAAAATGCTCTCTCACGTTTTGGCATGTATAAATTTTAATCCGGTTATGCCACCTGTAACAAAGTCGGGATGCCGTGCAGTCATCACATATAATAATTAAAAATTGTGTTTGATAATAATTTCAGATTTGTACGTTTTTAAATGAAAATTTGCAACTCTTGAATTTACTAAAAGAATGTGACGATAATCAAATAAAACAATACACCGAATTATTTTCTGTGAATGTATTTTTACGTTCAGTTTTATAATGGTTAATATTAATAATGATAAAATTCAGTGGAGCAGCAACAAAAGTTCTTAATTACATAAAAAAAATATTTTTGAAAATTTTCTGAAAAGTCAAATTATGAATTGTCAACTATTTCTATAGGCGCGCGGTGACGATTTTTTCAAAGAGCCGTTTAAATTTTATTATAGGTATTTATATAATAAGGAACATTTTATAAATAATTTGTGTAAAATTAGTTTTTTGAAAAAGTGGCGGATTTGTAAGCTATTCAAAAGAAATTTTTGTTGGTTGCATTTGTGCGATTAACATTTGGATTCTTACATTTAAGACCCAATATATTAAATTAACAAATGTTGAATCTCTGGGGGAAAACCATGTCATAATGGTACACTTTTAAAGTTGCCATTTTCAGGTGTGGTTAATTTTTTATATTATAAAACACACATTGAGTATTCGTAACACTTTATAATAATTTTATTAAAATTTTGGTGAAATCTAGTTTTGTTAATCTAGGTTTGTTAATCTAATAATTTAACTTTAAAAAAAAGCCAGCTTTTTTTTAAAGTTAAATTATTAGATTAACAAACCTGCCAATTAATATTGTTTTAGCAGAAGGCTAACAAACTCTTTTTTTTTAAAAACTACGCCGGGGCCCATAGCGGCGGTAATAATAAAACTAACATTCAGACGATGTAAAGGATGACAGAGGTTTATATTTTTAAGAAAATTATTAATAACTAGGATTTCACAAAAATTTTAATAAAAAACAATTTATGACATTACTGCACAAAGGCGATCTCTGAAAATTTACTTATAATTGCTTTTTTTACATAACTAAGATTTTACAAAAAAATTTTAATAAAACAATTTATTACATTACTGCACAAAGGCGATTACTGAAAATTTACTTATAATTCTTTTTTACACGTGCACGCAATAAAAATATTAAAAAAGTGTCGCAGTTCCGCCAGCTGATCGGAGACGACTATATCATTTTAATGAACGTACAAGTTGTTGCCTACCAAAGACGACAACAGAGTTCAAAAATGATAAATAATGTCTATTATGTTGTGGATTGTGAGTACTTCACAATCCACAACATAATAAACATGTGCTTAGCATCATAATATTATAAAGTGTTACGAATACTCAATGTGTGTTTTATAATATAAAAAATTAACCACACCTGAAGATGGCAACTTGTTAGTGACTTGGAGATCTAACACTCTAAAAATGTATCACATTTTATGTCCCACTTGTAATATTCTTACGAGTTACGATTAAATCGTCAATCAAAATACACTGTGAATTGTGTACATAGTAATGCAACTGAACTACGTTGTGGAGTAATAGAGTTATCTCAACTCTCAGTGTAACCCCGCTCACAGTTACCCGTTATTACCACAGCACGTTGTCCTATGCACGCCTCTCTCCATTATTATACACCAATTTCCACTGGGATACTTTTAGAGACCATGAAATTTTTCATATTATGACAAAAAGTCATATTTGCCCTGTAAACACGCGTATAACACGATATGTATGACAAGGAACACATGTGTGTGGGTATTAGAGGGGATCTCTCTTGTTGATATACCGAGTGAACTGTTTACAAACTGTCAAACAACAGTGCCCATTTTACTAGGAGATTTGGTTCAATGTTGCAGTGTGCAATAAACCATTTTCCTGAGAGTAGTCCATTCAATTATCCACGAGAGGCAGCACTTGTGGTGGGTACAGACATTACAGACATCTAAGTAATCTATTTATTCTCCATTTGCGTAGTGTCATTTTAATGGTATAAATTAATTGTTAATGCTACCACATTATTAGTGTATTTGCCATATGGCACATACACTATTGGCGTCGGTCGGATGGCGGGACCTAGGGGTCGGACCAAAATTTCTCGACGTTTCATAGCCTCCTGAACAATTTGGCACCATTTTTGGAAATGTATATATATATATGTGTGTGTGTGTGTGTGTTCGCGGCATAACTCTCGAAAGACTTAATTGATTTGAATGAAATTTAGTACACACGTTGGAATCCATCACCGCACGGAACCTATTTAAAATGGGCCCAATCGGACTATTTTAAGGGTAGTTTTTAGAGGTTGAAAAATATTTCTGGGCCCAAAAATACCGAAAAAATTCTCAGAATTGTTTCAAAATTGAAATTTAGCCTTTTAGTAAAGCTTAAAATGTGCTGCTAAAATTTTAATAAAATTGGTTCGACAGGACCAGACTTACAAATTTTATGAAAACACTAGTTTGCGGATAGTGATTTACTTACTGAAGGATGCATTTAATTTGGTACAGAGGTTGCATTGATAATAATATTGAAATTAAGAAAAAAAATATTATTTTAAGGGATGTATTAAGGGGTTAAATTTTTTATTTTGTCCAAAAACAAACTTAAGTTTACGTATTAAAGCCACAAGGCCTGTATTAGCAAATACACTATATTGTCGGCAGGGTTTGGCACTGCGACCCGAGTTTTTATCCTTGACATTTGGAAATTTTAATTTTGCCGCTAGCTCGTCGTCTTCTGTCAAAAACATTTTTTTGATACTGTTTTTATATGTTTGACAGTACGTAAATGGACATTCATACAGTGAATAGTACCCACCGTATCACTAGCGCTGCTAGTGAGAAATTTTTCGTACTTCATGAAAAAGGATCATTTAGTCAATGAGAATAGTATCGATATTTTTTATGTCTCATTAGGATCATTGAAAACAATATTTGGGAGTTGTTGGGCTTGAATGTCTGTAGACTTGTTTTTATATTTTATTTATTTATTGTAGATCATAGACGCGTCGGCAACTTAGGTCATTAGCGTCTTTTAATTACATCAATTCAAATAACAAATAACTTAAAACTAAATGACATCACAAAACATCCATGAGTGCAGGTGGGATTCGAACCCACGACAGTGTTATCCAAAGGTCGGCTACGCTAACCGTTACACCACACTGTCCTCTGTTTTTGTATTAAACTATTAAACAAGTGCTATTTCAATGTGTTTTTATTGTTGTCTAATGCATAAAAATAATTGTATTTTAAAAGTCAGTTCCGGAGTTTGGTTCTCATATTTCAACAGAAGGTAAAAAAAAGGGTGTGGGTTTCGGGACCCCCGACAGATGTGAAACATCAAAGAAAACGTTATTGAACTCGGTGGTATTCTCTATGTAGTAGTATATATTTTTTCAAAAGCAGCAGCTAACTGTTATGCTGACGTAATCCTATATACTGCACTGTAACACCGCGTGTGTTACAGTGCACGCCTGAGCCGAGAGAGAGAGAGAGAGTGCCGCAGTGGTGGGGAGAACAGCAGCGAAGGAGCGGACCAAAAATTTCGTTGCATATTTCCCTTCACGCGGCTGTTCACTGCCCGACATAAGATGTTTCACATCAATAATAAACCATAATCTGAGCGATTTCTGTTCCACTAATTAATTTTGGTGAATTAAATTAATTAATTGTAGATTATAGACGCGGCGACAACTGAGGTCTTAAGTTTCATTTTGTCATATTAGGTACTATTGACATTTGTAAGTCTCCAAGTAATACATATAAATACAATTTTTTTCTATTTTAGAGTGCGATTTGTGTGTGCAAAAATCTATGTCCTAGTTGTTTTAGCTAATAAAAAACACCCCGTATTCAATGTGCAACCCCAACGAGGGTTGTTCCGTTATGCCATCGATGTGAAAATGGATTGCACATTCCATATGTGTGGCGATTATAAAATGTTGTTTGTACGTACATAGGTATAACAGCTGTAACAGATATACATATATCTATGACCACAAGGCAATATAGCATATGTCGACCGCAAATTCATTTTTTTGAATCTTAAGTTATATATTTTTGTAACTGAAATAAAATGTTTGCTGAAATACTGGCTGAAATTATTTTTTGATGTGAAACATCTTATGTCGGGCAGTGAAAAGCCACGTGAGGGGAAATATGCAACGAAATGTTTGGTCCGCTCCTTCGCTGCTGTTCTCTCCACCACTGCGGCACTCTCTCTCTCTCTTGGCTCAGGCGTGCACTGTAACACACGCGGTGTTACAGTGCAGTATATAGGATTTCGTCAGCATAACAGTTAGTTGCTGCTTTTGAAAAAATATATACTACTACATAGAGAATACCACCGAGTTCAATAACGTTTTCTTTAATGTCTCACATCTGTCGGGGGTCCCGAGACCCACACCCTTTTTTTTAATACAGCTCAAAGCAGAATGATGTTCAGCTGATTTAATTATTATTTACCATTATTTTTCATCAATTCGTAGACTTATTTTACTTCAATTATTTACGTCTTCACGAACTTCACTAGTGGACTCCTGCTTTTGTCACGCCTTCTACAACGTGCCTAGCTGTCCATTTATGGTTCTCAGACGAAGATCACCATGATATATTGATTTTTTTTATCATAACAAACACTAGTATGTATTTACTAATGCGTAATAAACTATACATCTACTCTTTGGTTCCTTCCTGTGGGTTTTGCAGTTAGTTTTGAAAACTGGCCACTTTCATTTGTAATTTTCCCATGCGAAGGGGGGTGTTATGTTGTGTCATTTTGAGTCAACATAATACCCCACATTGTCGACACAACATTGTTTTGTTTTGGCAGTTTCTATTAGCTACGCTTTTGAAACAAACAAGAATTCAAAATTATAATTTCGTTGTGATCAGACATATTTTAGACTCGTCTTGATTAAATCACTATTATTAACTGGCATTTATTTCGGAATTACATTCCCTTCTTTAGGTCTTTAATTTCTATTTATTTGAGAAAGGATTGATTTAATTTTGAGATATTAAATAAAAGATGGTTCATTAATAAGTTACCAGTATTATAATAATAATAATACTAATTTATTTTGGTATTTGGACCTTTACAAGACGTCATAAATAGAAAATGTGTTACATCAATTACAATATTTAAAAAAAAGTTTCAAAATTTATTTGCGGATGTTTTTGTGCAACATGCATATTATGAAGATCAACTAAAAATATAAAACTCGACCATAGATGAGTGGTCAGGAACCTTTGGAACAATTTAAAGACGCATTCCTTACTGCTATAAATTGTTTTTTCAATAAGAAAGTACCTGCTTATCTATTTTTTAAATTTAAAAATATTGTTTTCGTTCCTCACATTTGTAAATAAGTATTATAATATAACGCATTTAAATCTTATTAAAAAAAAGGGTGTGGGTCTCGGGACCTCCGACATATGTGAAACATCAAAGAAAACGTTATTGAACTCGGTGGTATGCTCTATGTAGTAGTATATATTTTTTCAAAAGCAGCAACTAACTGTTATGCTGACGTAATCCTATACATATACTGCACTGTAACACACGCGGTTGCGGCGTTTGAGCAGCCTGAGCCAGAAACGCAATTAAATACACAGCGAAGTATCTATATTACATACCTACACGTGTATACATATACTTTTGCTTTACAGTACGTTCGTATGTATATACTCTCTCTCTCTCTCTCTCTCTCTCTCTCTTCCCGTGCCCGAGCGCGCGGAAGCCGAGAGAGAGAAAGAGAGTGTTGCAGTGGTGGGAAGAACAGCAGCGAAGGAGCGGACCATACATTTCGTTGCATATTTCCCCTCACGCGGCTGTTCACAGCCCGACATAAGATGTTTCACATCAAAAATGTGGCATAATGCATTTTGCCTTGTATCCATAGATATATATTTTACTCGACCCTTCACTTTGTTACTGCAATTGTGAGTTTTTCTACACTTATTTGCAGGTTTTTGAACCTAACCAACGGTATATTTCATATAACTTGTTCAATCAACATTCTTCCAATTTTAAACCACTGATTCTTTTTTTTTAAAATATGTATATTCTGCATTCTTTATCAAAGTATATTGTGTTATTAAAATTGTTAAATTGTGTTTTAAAGACCACCAACAGCTAAGGTTATGTGGGTCTAGCACCAATTCATATTTTCAATTCATTATTTTTTTTTTAATAATAAATTGAAAATCCAATTGACACTTTTACCAGCTCTGATATTAGGAATAATTACTAAAAATGTATTTTAATATTGTAGGTATTAATAGTGGTACCTATTCAAACTGATTTTATGTCACAATTTCAAAAGTTTATTTCTCCAAAAACTGAAAAGATATTCACTGAGCTTATGATCTAACAGAAGCATTAATTTTCTGGTTTCACGTCCATTATTGATATATAGCTAAAGTTATCGGGAAAATGGACCGGTACTAGTGTTGCGGTCTAGATCTAGACTTTCTAGACTCTTGTCTTGTCTTGTCTAGATTTTTAAGACAAGACTTGCAAAAGTCTTGTCTAGAAATTTTCAAGACAAGACAAGACTTGCTTTATCTAGATCAAAAATCATGGCAGCTGAGCTGTCTGAGATATTTATTATTTTCACCTCTAATTGTTATGTGAATAATATGGTGTGGATATAAGGGGTTTTAAATCGATTGATTTTATCATATACCAATCAAGACTCTTGCCAAAACTCTCAATTTTCAAGAGTCTAGATAAACTAAGTAGTAGTATGTAAAGGTTTACTTTACCTACAACTACTAATCTAGACTCTTGAAAATAATCTAGAGTCTTGATATTAGACAAGACAAGAGTTTGTTAATCTAGACTTAGACTTAGTGAAGTCTTGATATTTCAAGACAAGACAAGACTTTGAAAGTCTTGTGTTGTCTTGTCTTGTCTAGACGACAACACGAACAGGTACAGAAATCAAACACCTTATTTCGCTGTGTATAACGTTTCGCCGGTGATTCCAGCTTCTTCAGATAGGTATTAAAATATTACATATCAATTAATTGATATGTAATATTTTAATATCTGAAGAAGCTGGAATATTACATATCAATTAATTGATATGTAATATTTTAGTATCCGAAGAAGCTGGAATCACCAGCGAAACGTTATACACAGCGAAATAAGGTGTTTGATATCTGTACCTGTTCGTGTTGTCGTCTAGACAAGACAAGACAACACAAGACTTTCAAAGTCTTGTCTTGTCTTGAAATATCAAGACTTCACTAAGTCTAAGTCTACATTAACAAACTCTTGTCTTGTCTAATATCAAGACTCTAGATTATTTTAATATCTGAAGAAGCTGGAATCACCGGCGAAACGTTATACACAGCGAAATAAAGTGTTTGATTTGTGTACCTGTCCACTTTCTCGATAAATTTTGCTATAGAAGCATTAATGTTCTTTAATAATTTTTGATCTATCATATAACCATAATATAACATCAATAAAATTGTGTAGACGTTCACGGCCGGTTTCCATTGTCAAACAAGGTGAAAAATAGTTCCGGGCTGATGAGCCGTGGTCAACTGGAGTTTTTCCAGACGTTTCGTCTCTAACTGTGAGAGACATCTTCAGTGGCACTGTTACGGCGACGTAAGCTTCGACGTTGACACAAAGAAGTCTCAATGTCGAAGCTCACGTCGCCGTAACTGTGCCACTGAAGATGTTTCTCACAGTTAGAGACGAAACGTTTGGAAAAACTCCAGTTGACCACGGCTCATCATCCCGGAAGAATTTTTCACCTTGTTTGACAATAATATAACATCCTTACCCTAACACTGGATGCTCGACTTCACTGACACTTTTCTCTTTGTTATATGTGTTCCTGAAGTTCGGCAGGAGTCATAGCGATTACTCTGTACATGTAAGTATGTCTAAATACTAACTTTAGTAAGTCTATTCTTATAAGTTGACACAATTATATGTTCCGCTAATTAACTATTCTAAGGGTTGCAAGTTTTCATTTAAAACCATATATAGGTACCTAGTAATTTATAATTACTAGAACTATATATACTTCTAACATTACTCACAACTCACAATTAAAGTGCAAGCAAAATTATTACCTTAACTATAATGAATATACATATTAGTGAATAACACAATATATCAGACGACATATTATCGCCATGATATTTAATATAATACTAGTGTACCCGTGCAAAACTTTTTTGCGACGACTTAACACTGTCTTCAAAGAACAATGGTTTAGTAAAGGCTATCGCCAAAAAAAAATGTTTGCCAACACAAACCTTTTTTATATGTAATATGAATCACTTTATTAAGAATATATATATATTTCAAGCTTTCTCAATATCATTGTGTATACGAACGCGTGAGTAAAACACATAACCTAACTTTTAACGATATATTTTTAATATAATTTTTGATAAATATTTTTGATTCAAACATAACTTTAAAGTGTACGTAAAATAGTAGTTTTTTAGAAGCTTTAGAACGTATCTATCAGTGTAATACTTACGTACGAATGATCTTCAGAAAAAAATCGATGAGTTTGTCGGTATTTGAGAAACTAAGTACTATATTTAAAAGAGAA
Organism: Mongoloraphidia duomilia; assembly: GCA_039654895.1. Lineage (NCBI taxonomy): Eukaryota > Metazoa > Arthropoda > Insecta > Raphidioptera > Raphidiidae > Mongoloraphidia > Mongoloraphidia duomilia. The sequence continues at coordinate 1,516,574 of CM077517.1, forward strand.
AAAAAATTTGCACGCCATATACATCTTTATTGTTTAATTTTAAATACTTTTGGAAATTTTGTCAATATAACCCTATTAAAATCTGGGCTCTAAAAATTAAAATGTATAACTATCAAGATGTTTCATTGTTTATTGTTTGCATAGCCTATCCACGACATGCGAACATATTTGCATTTCTCTCACACTCATGTATCGTGAACGCCGATGGATTTTCTCTGTTTACGTTTCTCTTCACCCCACTGCCCCCTCGTCATTTTTACTATTATCGCTTGAAATCACCCCTTTTAAAGAAATTTCACCAAAAAAAAAAAATAGCGATAACATATCTGTGGACTAAAAGCCTCAGTTTAAAAAAAAAATTATGTCAATCGGTTGAGCAGGGGTTGCTGGCGGATTGTCTAGAGAAATAGGGCTTGTGTTTTAAATATATAGATGGTTTTTTACTTGAATATGGAGGGCAAAGCTATCTCTGATCTTAACTAATTTGTACTGTGTACTTTTCCCTATGCTCGGTTTCCTGTGATACAGCGTGTATACATCGAAGATGATGATATTTAGAATTTTCCTTTTAGTTTCGGATTATTTTTTCACGTAGGTATTTGTTTCTAATTTAATTTATTGTTGATTATAATAAAATGTAACATTTTGTGTAAAACACGACAGGTTCATAACGAGTAAAGGAGAAAAGGACTAGACGAAACGGGAGAGCGTAATGACCGTTAAGCCTGTAGCTTTAAGCGTCAGTTGGCGTTCATCTAACATTAGATATAACCCATATATGTATATACAATGTAGGTACAAGTGTACACATACATGGGGCAAGCACAGAGGCGCTGAGCCCCGCGAGGCAACATAAACATTTCCCCGGAGTGGTTTCCGGTGCGGGTCGGTGGACATGCGAACCCTGCCTATAGCAAGTAAACTGTGCCATTCCATCGTTCAAATGACCACTTTACAGCAATGTCAGGTCTAGTCGCTCCGTCGACCCTTAATGATGAAATATATCACTGTTGGGAACCGAACACTGCATCGTATTACTGTTAAGTCTGTTTCACACAGTGCAACACAAGACAGTTTCACACTGCAAAATTGCCATATGATGGAATCAATCCAGAGAATCTGCAATGCCTTAAGGTACGTGCAGTACGCAGCTGGGATTCTAGATGGTAGCGTAGATCATAGCAGGGCTTGCTTAAATTAATGCATTGTTATATATGCGAGCGTACACAACGAAGCAGTGAGTGTAGCAGGTATAAGCGCTGTTACAAGAGCTGCTAGATACAAGAATGTATCTCACCATTCTTTCAGCGCGCTGACTACCACATTCAACGTGTGACAACTGTCAAATGGCCGTTACAAGTTTCACAATGGATGTGACTAGTTTAATAAGTGAAATTTCGCCAGTTTTTATTTAATTTGTTTTGAGTTTTTTCTAAGACGTATTTAAAAGTTCCATACGTAAATATTCAAAAAACCGGTTTGGGTAAAATTTTAATTCTTAGTATAAATGATGAAATTCGCCATGTTTAGATCGTTTTCTATTAATAGGGTGGACATGATAGCTCCTACCCAAATTTGTATTTAAAATATACCACTTTGTAGCAGAAGAACACAAATATTCGTCTTCGCTATCTCACATTTCAAGCGCGACTTAAGCTTGTATCAATGCTAGATATCCATCACAGAAATATGTACTTTTGACTTCAGAGCGGCTAAGTGTCACTATTGGTTGATTCAACTTTCAACAGCACAGCAACTTTAATAAATTATTGCGCTTCAACGAATCGTTCAATGTTTCTCAGATTTTAGAGTTTTGTTCAAATTGACGTATATTTTCGTTCTGTGTTCTAAAAATGCGACGTAAAATTCCATGCAAGTAAAGGATCTCCAATATCCAGATTTGAGACTTAATGATAAAACATATGGCCGTTAGCAAATATAAATCATCGATTATTCAACCACTCTGTAGATAAAAGGTAATTTAAATGTGTATTGTTGTGACTAGGCCTATATACGGAAACCACCTTGTCATGCATGACGACTGCCGCATCAATGATTGATTTTAGACTGAATTATTTATTTTGCAGATAACTTTAACTTCAAATTACATACTTGCACGTAATACTTAACGTACGATGTAATGTAATTGTACTGAAGACACGGCGTACAGGGCTGTATTAAAGAGCGTATAATCCTTTATAGACAATCGACTCTCTCTAAGAACGACAAGATGGCTCTATCTCTATGTGACCTAATGTACGGGCACGCACTTGAAAACATCTTGACCGATTTTGATCAAATTGTATGAATGAATTGTGGATTATAGACGCTCGACAACAAAGGTCATTATAGCGTCTGAGTCGATCAACAATATATTCTACAGATTATCATAACTTTTTTTGTCTGAGATTCTGTGACCTGTCTAAAAAATAGTTGATAAATAAATATTAACCAAAAACTTACTTTTTGAATGACATATAACGACGTAGGTACTCCCAAAATAAATGTTTTTTAAATGCACTGCACAATTTAGATTTAACGAGATTAGCAGCACTTAGAACCTCCGTTAGTATCATCATGCCAAACCAATCAGTTCAAAATTAAAATAATTAACAGTTATCACAGTTGATTTTATTTAGCACTTTCCAAAAGTTAAAAAAAAAACCATCTCAAATTATTAATTACAATGTAAAAAATGAATGTAAAAATACTTTGAAAGTTAAGGTAGAATTCGCTCGATTTTCTAAGTGATTTTACATTATTATTTATTTTTACACAGAAAACTTCATAAAAATTTGGACTTTTACTGTAATGCTAAACAAATTTGTGATTTTTACATAAAGTAAATTAAAATTACATAATTTGTGTAATATTCCAATAAAGTGTGTAAAAATTACAAAATAAAATGTATAGTTACATATTTATATAAAATGGATGAATACAAAACAAATTAATGTAAAATTAGTAACCACGCATGCCCAATGTGTTTTTATGGAATCACGCGCGATGTGGAGGCGATACCTGTTTACGACGCCATTGTCTCTTTGTGTGCCTATTACCAGAATAATCGCTGGCTACAAATGGACTATCGATAATCTATGTAATCGGCCTTCTCATTTCTTACATACTATATCAATTAGTACCCAAATTTAAACAATAGTGTAGGGTTCCCGCCAAGGCAGACATTAACGTTAATGAATCTGCGGACAAAAGCGAAGTTCACGCGAGCGAAGCCGTAACTAATAGGTGTTATATAAAGACGTTTCGGCTAAACCCAGATCTGTTCATTGTAAATGTGGCGTATAATATTCGTGTCATTGATAGCTGTACAAAAACATGTGTATAGAAACACCGCCTCATTCCTTCTGCGTATATAAAGAAGACATGCCCATGGACTGAGTGACGACGTTTACCCGACTATATACTAGCGTTCCAAGTCTTCATGGTTTCCGGGCTTGTAGGCCGTGGTCCGGTGGTATTTCTACCTGACGTTTCGTCTACAACTGCGGTAGACATTCTCAAAGGCGATGTGGCAGCGGTCGAAGTGTCCTCCTTGGCGGCTCACAGGTCAATGTTGACCTGTGAAGACTTGGAACAATGCCGGCCGTGAAAGCTTGTACACCTGGATATATACTGTCGTGTTACGGGAGAACGTGTGACACGAGTATCTCAGAACATTAGCACTAGTGTCAAGAACATAAGTACCAAAGTACGAGTACCGTCAATTGGGGGAAAAGGATAAAATATTTTAAAGTCTATATAAGCTTGTTTTAGGTACGGTAAATCTCGAAAAAATATATTGTATTTTCTCTTTTCTTTCTCTACATTTTCGTTCTGTGCCGAAACTTTATAGGTTTAAATTTGAAAAAAAAAAAATTATCCGAAGCTTAGAGATCATGGTGAAGTGACTCACCCATTTAAATCACCAAAAATAATACTTAAACATTTTTAAAAGACATCAAAGTTGCATAAGCAATCTACTAATAATGTTCGTTTAGAAAAATATAAAAATTTATCCATTTTATTATTATTACCAACTGCATTTGTACAGAGAGAGTTCCGTACTTGCAGCTATTACGAGTGTCTGAGACGCGTATCTTAGAAACCATTGGACCGATTTTGATTAAATTTATTTGTCGTTCGTTGTAGTCCTGAAGACTACATATCTACAAAACGAAACAAGCCGTGAGGTGGGTCGTTTATTAGGACTAAAGTGCGACCCTTGAGGTCCACACGACGAACTTCCCAGTTTGATAAATATTTAATAATAATAATTAAATTAGATATTACAAATAAAAGTAATCATTTTAATCATTAAAACATAATTATTATTTATTTTTAACAATAATTAAAAAAAAAACGCCTGAACCGATTTTTATAAAATTTATGTCGGATCAAAATGACGTTAACACGCCTCGATTGACATCCTTATGCGCGAGATATTGTGTAAAATCTATTTTTTAGAGTCTATTTGGTTAAGAAAAAAGAACGGCTGAACCGATTTTGAAAAAATTTCTTTCAGATCATATTTACGTCAATACGCGTCGATTGGCAACCTAACGTAGTCTATATCATTTTTCATTCTCGAGATTTCGTCTTAGAAAGAAATGGACACATACGTACGTACGTACGTACACACATACACACACAGACATCTTTCTAAAAATAGTGTAGTGACCTTGAAACATAAAAATTTGTTATACATTTTGATTTAGATTTTCGGACCCATTACAATAACTTCCAATGGGAAGTTAAAAATAGCGCAATGATCATCCCTGAATATCTGTTTTAGCCTGCTTGAGCGGTAAGTAAAATAACGGCTATTATCGGAACGAGTACTCCAACGAACGAGTGCAGTCAATTTGATACTTCGATTCATCATACATAATACATAAACGATGTATACACATAAACACAACAACATAATACATCTATTGATAGCTTTTTAATTTCAATCATTTTGATAATACTATCCATCACAATTTTAAAATTAACATCTACACACTTATAAAAGATTGATAAATTATTTGTCACTTGGTCACACTGGTTTGATCTATATACGATTTTTATCACTCCGTATTCATTTTTATTTATTCTGAAGTTATAGTTAGCTAGGTTATTTATTTATTTACCCTAAATCATATGGGTCGATGAGAGGTGATAAAATCTAATCGACATTTTGTTCAAAACCGGGTTGCCTATACCATGTTGAAGATTTAGAAAAATAAACATAATTTAGAAATAAATTAATAGATTTATACGGCTGATATATGGAATCGTATGGAATTGAAAATTTTTGTTGGAAAGCAGCCAATTATATAATTGATTCCAAACATATCGGAAAAAATCATTTTACCAACCTGATAGTCACAGTCAGGATTCTAACCTGAACCTATATCTAGGTCTTATTTAGTTTATCCCATTAGGGTGTTTTGAAATAATTTTCACTTTCATGATGAGCTCTCGCTAGTACGAAGATTCACTTCTACAACTTAGCTATATTGAATTAACACTCGCATGTAGTGAAAATCAATTGATTCCGAAGCATATATAAGGGGAATGTTAGATTAGTAATCATGTCACGGTTAAGTAATTGTAAGCTCATTCCGCCGCGAAAGTGGAAAGGTTCAGGTTAGAATCCTGACTGTGACTATGGTTGTTAAATGATTTTTTCCGATATGTTTGGAATCAATTATATAATTGGCTGCTTTCCAACAAAATTTATAATGGGGGTAAAAAATGAGGTCGTAATATTTAATTCGGATTCGTACCTAATCGTGATGTTTCGCTCTTTTGTTTTCGTACTTTATTTCCAAATGCATTCCGCAAGATTTGGTTATAGTTCATTAGTTTGCCATCAGATGCCAGCGTGTCATTTTAGCCAATCTAACAAATTTAAGAAGCGTGGGAGGGGAGGTTCCAGAAAAATATGTTACATTATTTACCCAGCGAGCCCAATTTGCATCCTTGCACCGGCGCCCCTAAATGCGTAAATACGTCCCTGTAAGGAGGATCGGTTTAAAATTCTGAAATGCTATTCTTATAAAGAAATATGTATGGTCACAATCTATAGGGTCATTTTCAAACTTGATTTGCTGACAATGTGTTCTGCAATCCATCAACATTTATATTGTTACAGATGGGTCATCACGGTATGGACGGCTTGGATATGCTTGACCCGATTTCAACATCATCAATGACAACACTTACACCAATGTCAGATGGAAGCACCGCCGGTCACATGCATGGCTACGGCATGAACCACGTAATGAATCATCACCATCATCACGGAGGACCGTTGCCGGGTCCTGGTCATCATGGCAGTCACCACGCGGGACATCCTGGGCCGCATCATCCGGCGATGGCAGCAGCAGCCGCGGCGGCGGCTGCTGGACTTCATCCAGATTCAGATACCGATCCTAGGGAGTTGGAAGCATTCGCTGAACGCTTCAAACAACGGAGGATCAAACTTGGCGTAACACAAGCCGATGTCGGCAAAGCTTTGGCTAACCTCAAGTTACCTGGCGTCGGAGCACTTTCTCAGTCTACGATATGCAGGTCAGTAATGTCGATCTTATCTACTATTTAATTCAAGGTTTTGCATTTGGGTCGCGATTGTGGGCCGCTGAGAAATTTAGCCGAGTTGCGTCGAGATCCTTTGTAAACAATTTCATAGAGGATTTTGAATTAAAAAAAATACTTTTCGCAGCAGACACAATCCAGATAATTTTAACTTGAATTTAATTGTAAATTATAGACGCTCGGGAATTGAGGTCATTAGCGTCTGAACTAATTTTAACTTATCGAACGACGCATTTACATAACCTAGTTGAAGCAGATGTAGATTTAAAAGATGACGAATTGAGCGGGTAAATAATAAAAACAGATGAAGTATAAGTTAATAGATTTTTTATACGGCTGAATTGCAATTAAAAATTTTGTTGGAAGGAAGCCAATTATATAATTGATTCCAAACATATCGGGAAAAAAATCACTTTCATGGTACGAAGATTTACTTCTACAACCTAGCTATATTGAATTAACACTCGCGTGTAGTGAAAATCTATTGATTCCGAAGCATGTAAGGAGAATGTTAAATTAGTAATCATGTCACGGTTGAGTAATTGTAAGTTCATTACGCCGCGAAAGTGAAAAGGTTCAGGTTAGAATCCTGACTGTGACTATGGTTGGTAAAATGATTTTTTCCGATATGTTTGGAATCAATTATATAATTGGTTTCTTTCCAACAAAATTTTCAATAAAATATAAAGTTTTGGATTCGGTCTAATTTTACTTAATTCCTAATAATGTTTAATCCAAACTACGAACTCCGTTTTGACTATTCTTATGGGTTTAATTTTCTGTCCAGGAGCCTTTACAAAGTTAACTCCGGATCTGAATTGTTGATTTCCAAAATAATAAATGTATTCTTTTGTTTCAGATTTGAAAGTCTGACGTTATCTCACAACAATATGATAGCACTGAAACCAATCCTCCAGGCGTGGCTCGAGGAGGCCGAAGCACAGGCGAAGAATAAACGGAGAGATCCAGACGCACCAAGTGTACTTCCGGCCGGCGAAAAGAAACGGAAACGGACATCAATTGCAGCGCCTGAGAAGCGCAGTTTAGAAGCGTATTTCGCGGTGCAGCCGAGACCGTCCGGCGAGAAGATAGCTGCGATCGCTGAGAAATTAGACTTGAAAAAGAATGTTGTGCGTGTTTGGTTCTGTAACCAACGACAAAAGCAGAAGAGGATGAAGTTTGCAGCACAACACTGACCAGTGGGGCCACCTTCCGACGGGTGGAAGTATTCTAGTGTTTGGTAAATAACAATGTAATATCAGCCAGTGCTTATATTAGTGTCGGTGTGTATAACTTATTGTGTTGTAAAGTAAATTGACTACTAATAACTGCTAAAAGTAAGTACAGTAAACATACATACCTAAATACATAACACTATATTATTTAATATAGAGACATACTGTTGAATGGTTTTTATTTTTCTATATGAAAGCCTAGTCGTTAGAATTGAAAACACTTACACCAAGTGTAAGATCTAAGCAGGCTGTTTATAAGACGCCGAATTAGTAGCTATTATTAATTAACCAACGTTTACTTCAACCAAGAGGAAATACATTATATAATAATAATAATAAACATTGCATAAATCCGCCAAGTAGAAATATTAAATAATAATGTAAATAGTCGACTACTAGTCACCAAAGCAAAACTTCAAACTTTGGAAATTAATTGAATACTATTATTACAAAAATTTTTTTATTACACCCAATGATTAAAAAACGTTTAAAACACTGTATTACTAAATAATTAGGTTATACATGAATGTGTAATCAAAACTGATTTATAAAGGAACTATATTTGAAATAGAATTAAGATAAGAATCTTTCGGGCTTATGAGCCGTGGTCTACTGGAATGGCTTCTTCTTCTTCCAGACATTTCGCTTGCAACTGCGGCAAGCATCTTCAGTGGTGTGTTCGACGTGGTCGTAGTGTTCTTCTCGGTGTCCTGCTGTCGACAGCAGGACACCGAGAAGAACACTACGACCACGTCGAACACACCACTGAAGATGCTTGCCGCAGTTGCAAGCGAAACGTCTGGAAGAAGAATAAGAAGAAGCCATTCCACTAGACCACGGCTCATAAACCTGGAAGATTCTTATCTTAATTCTATTAACGCCGGCCGTGCAAGCCTACATTCTTTTATATATTTGAAATCTTTACTAACAGTTAGTTTAGACGCTAATGACATCAATTGTCGTTTATAATCTACAATATCTAACCGAACAGCAGGTATCCAGTACATTTATTATCTACATATAATTGTAGATTATAGACGCGTCGACAACTCAGGTCATCAGCGTCTTCAACACAACAAATAATCCATTTGTGTATTAGAATCCGCCAGTTGGCATACACAAACCGACTGGTACGAGTTCGGATCCCTGGGAGCGCTAATTCCCAAAGAACATTGGAATGCAATTTGCGATAGCAACCATATTCCAATGTCCCCCCTGGGGAGTGTCTACATATAGCGTCTTCAATAAATTTTGAGGTTATGTAACAGTGTAGCGGTATTTTGTACGTGTACAGGAAACTGTTTCGCAGCTTTAGCGGTTGAAATCGCTCAATGTGAACTGTTAAAGAGATGAAACTCTTTTCCGTTCGGAGTTTTCACCAGAACAGTCTAAAATTTCACGTATTGCAGAAATCGAGTGCATGTGAAATTTCAGTTAGCAATTTCATCAATACGTTGTCGAGCGTTTATAATCTATAATATTTCTCTGTCTCTTTAATACGCCAAATTTTTTTAAACTGCTTGAAAATAGGACGAGTTCATAAAATCTAAAAATATTCGCAAGATTTTTTGAACACAAGGTTTTCTGTATTCATTTCTCGACTTTAATGAGACCGATTTCCATAATTTTTATTTAAATTAAAGTAGTTGTTATGTGAAAAAAATACAGTGAATTTCAATTAACACGCAACATAGGCAAGTTTTGTTTAGATGGTAGTTACGAAAAACATTAATGCATTAGAAAAAATCATTTTACTTAAAATGCAACTTCCACAGAACAAAAACCATAATCACTAACAATAATGACCACTCCTGTGCAAAATTTCATGTTCCTAACTTCAAAAATGACGAACTTCCATGCAAATTTTCATCCCCTATTTAACCCTCTCAGAGGTTGAATTTCGAACAATCCTTTCTTAGTGGGTGCTTACGTCACAAAAGGAACCTACTCTCCAAATTTCAAGTTTATATCTTCAGCGGTTTGACCTGGGCGTTGTCTGTCAGTCAATCGAAAAAAAAAGCTATGTTCGAGTGGCCATATTTCGGTCAATGTTTAGCCCAAAAAATTTTTCGACCCAGCATTTTAAAGGAAATTTTGTCTACTTTTTTTCCTACAAAGCAATGCCTATACCTATCTCTGACCCAAAAAAAGTGCTACGCAAAAAAGCAAAAAAAGTCAAAAAATCGAAATTTTGGCTTTTTTTTCTTTTTGTTTCAACATTTTTGGCATAAAAAATGTTTTAATTTTTTTTAAATAAGCCATTTCGATGAGAAATTCAATTCTCTACAAAAAGTTTCATATAAAGTATATCGAAATTTTGCATCGTTTGCGAGATATATTGAAAAATCTGAAAAGGGTGCATTTTCACCGATATCTCCAATTTCCACCCTCTAATTTAATAGCACTCCGCGGTTTTTTCTTCTTAAATGACCCGTTGACCGATTCCTGCAATAAAAACCCGTGAACGTCTTAGTTCCTTTCTATATGACATAATCAATAACCTAAATGTATTTTTAGTAAATTTTACAGGAGATATAAAAAAATGATCACTTAAAATATCTGATTTCATAAAGCACATTTTCCTTGAAATCATATAGCAAAAACTCGGGTCGCAGTGCCAAAACCCTGCCGACAATATAGTGTATTTGCTAATACAGGCATTGTGCTGTTATTATGTGAACATAAGTTTGTTTTTGGACAAAATAAAAAATTTAACCCCTTAATACATCCCTTAAAATAATATTTTTTTTCTTAATTTCAATATTATTATCAATGCAACCTCTGTACCAAATTAAATGCACCCTTCAGTAAGTAAATCACTACCCGCAAACTAGTGTTTTCATAAAATTTGTAAGTCCGGACCTGTCGGGGCGATTTTATTAAAATTTTAGCAGCACATTTCAATCTTCACTAAAGGGTTAAATTTCAATTTTGAAACAATTCTGAGAATTTTTTCGGTATTTTTGGGCCCAAAAACATTTTTCAACCCCTAAAAACCACCCTTAAAATGGTCCGATTGGGCCCATTTTAAATAGGCTTCGTGCGGTGATGGATTGCAACGTGCCTACCTAATTTCGTCAAAATCAATTAACTCTTTCGAAAGTTATAGCCCGTACACATATATATATATATATATATATATATATATAAATATATAAATATATATATATATACATATATAAACAGACATTTCCAAAAATGGTGCCAAAGTGTTCAGGAGGCTATGAAACGTCGAGAAATTTTGGTCCGACCCCTAGGTCCCGCCATCCGACCGACGCCAATAGTGTATGTGCCATATGGCAAATACACTAATAATATTCCTTATTAAAATGTTTTATAAAATAACATGCTTTTTATCTATATTTTTTGAGTAGTATAATAATTGGTAAGAGTTTTTCAAAGCCACAATACGTATAATAAGTAAATAACAGTTTATTATTGACCGTATAATTTTCTTTGTACAAAGTATTTTGGACTTTTCCTTTCTTTATACTGAAATGTCAGTAATTTTTACCGTTCGAGTCGTCTTATTTCATCAATAAATTTAAGCATGTTGCACACTTAATAGATTTCTTCGTCATTTTTTTAAATAAAAATTAAAAATAAAATAGTAAAACATATAATTTAGAATTTTTAAACCAAGTACATTTTCCTCAAATTACGTCTGAATTTAACTTTTAATTTTTTTAGATTTCAGACAAACAATACAGTATCTAAATTCATAATTTATTAGTAAATAAGGGACAGGAAAAATCACGTATGGCTTATCCTTAATTTCGAGGCAAAATTTTTATTCTATAGCAACTTCTACCATTTAAAGAATTCCAAATCTTCATGGTTTCCGGGCTTGTAGGCCGTGGTCCGGTGGTATTTCTACCTGACGTTTCGTCTACAACTGCGGTAGACATTCTCAAAGGCGATGTGGCAGTGTCACTGACACACTGACCTGTGAGCCGCCAATGAGAACACTTCGACCGCTGCCACATCGCCTTTGAGAATGTCTACCGCAGTTGTAGACGAAACGTCGGGTAGAAATACCACCGGACCACGGTCTACAAGCCCGGAAACCATGAAGATTTGGAACAATGCCGGCCGTGAAAGCTTGCACACTTGGATTTAAAGAATTATTAAAAATGCACTTTATTATAATATATTATGAAAATTTTTCGTTGGAAAGCAGCCAATTATATAATTGATTCGAAACATATTGGAAAAAATCATTTTACCAACCATAGTCACAGTCAGGACTCTAACCTGAACCTTTCCACTTTCGCGGCGGAATGAGCTTACATTTACTCAACCGTGACAAGGTTACATTCCTCTTATACAATTATACTCGTATATAATTGGCTGCTTCCCAACGAAAAATTTTCAATTGCAATTCAGCCGTATAAATTTATTAATTTATTTTATAATATATTATAATATTCAGGTTTTTTTCCTGACAGAGTTGTAATGAATTCATAAGCTAAATATGAAAAAAGTAAAAGATCATACATATTTATCTTACGGTTAAGTTTAACAGGGACTTTCTAAAAATAGACACAGACGTAACACATTTTTAAAGAAACACGTTCTATAATATATTTTTCTATCATATATAATAATATAATTTGATGCACCAGAATGACAAAACAAGGGTACCTACTAAAATATTTAAACAGACTGAAAATATCAGTCTACGATAGTTAATTTTAGTAACTGAGAACGTCTTCTTTGTATTCATGTAATCAATGTTTTTTTTTTGATTTGAATTATTTATGGGGCTTTTTTACTATCCCAAAAAATGGACTGTCATTATATTAATACGATATATAAAAAATATTTGATTATTTCACATCAGAATATTAATTTGATACCAGTTTATTGAAACCGAAAAAGCGATATAATTCTCTCATGAAGTAAATGATAATGATAACCAACATGGAAAAAAAGTTTTGTTAAATTTTAAATCAACTTACCATTTCATGAGAAGCCCAAATGTCACTAGCAGTTATTTATAGGTTTAATCTGAAACAAAAGAAAACAATTTATATTAATTATAGACGAATGTTTGGCATATCTGGTTAGCAAATTTAGTTTTCTATTTAGATTCAACAAAATGATAGTCCTAACACCTAGAGAAAGTATATAATAATTATTTTTGACTGTAAACGATAGTAATGTTTTAATATATTTAATTTAAGTTCAAACACCAGCATAATACATTTTAAAAACTCGCCACGCGTTCCACTAATAAAATTAATAAAATTTATAGATTTATACGGCTGAATTGCAATTGAAAATTTTTCGTTGGAAGAAAGGAGAATGTTAGATTAGTAATCATGTCACGGTTGAGTAAATGTAAGCTCATTCCGCCGCGAAAGTGGAAAGGTTCAGATTAGAATCCTGACTGTGACTATGGTTGGTAAAATGATTTTTTCCAATATGTTTGGAATCAATTATATAATTGGTTGCTTTCCAACGAAAAATTTTCAAGAAAATTAGTATTTATTTAATATAATTTTTTAGTAAAGCGTTCATTGTATTACTTTTAACATTGGAAATGTTTATGTTCGTATATGGGGGCAGAGTTACGAGTTTTCGTTCAAGGCCAAAAGACAACGGTGTCGCGATCAAGTGAGGAGCAACCATGCAAAATTGAACAAGTGCAATTCTTTCGAATTGTGTTTTATATCATGTCTAGTTAATTGAGAGGTATTTGCGACGATCTGCGGTGTTATTTTTGAGCAAATGTTAATAAATACTGTAGAAAAATCCATTTAAAAGTTAAGTAATCAAGCAAAAGTGAACGCGTACCTATATAACAGAAGAATAATAGGGTTATTCCTGACAAAACTAAACAGTGCATTGATAAATATTGTGTGTATAATAAACAGTTAATTATGTTTCATATATGCTGTTATCATTTCCAATGTCCTCGATGGTTGCAAGGATTGCGAAATCTGTGAATTTTTTTATTTATTGATTCATAAATTTTGAAATAATCAATAGTGTCGTAATATATCAATTATACTACGAAGGTATTTAAATTAAAGGATGGGAGAACGTGTCTAAAGTGGTGTAGGGACGGGTATATAGTGCCTCAAAAAATTGCTATTGAATTTAGACCTTGAGGGTCAAACAATAATGATGTTGGCTTATTTTAAACATTGTGACAATCTACTAAAGAAATTTAGAAAGTTTCACCATAACATTTTGTAGTTGGTAGCACTGCGTGTGCCCGCGACTATAAATCTATTTTGAAGAACGGTTTTTAAAGTTCGCGGTGCATAATTTATAAGACAAAAATGAGCACTCTTATTAGATAGTCTTTTCATTAACAGTTGACACGCAGAACAAGTGAACATCACACGCAACTCTATACCACCCACAGCTGGCTGGATGATTGTTAGTTGTTCACTTTGAACATTATTGAAAAGCAATTACAACAAACAGTCAATAATGTCGTTTTCATTTGGAATGTGGTCATGATATGCCGATTAACAGCATGCTGTTATACTGTAATTGCGTCACTGACAGCCAATAAGATTTAAGCATTTTTACTATAATGACCTCAGTAATATATAACTCTGATGGAAAAGGGTTGCGACGTTGCCAACAACATATTGTGCAATAAGAATAGAAATGGTTAATATTTGAATAGTTTTTGCCAGGGTCGTAGCTAGACTTCCTGGCGGCTGTGGTAAAGAAACAGTTTTGCCCCCCTCCCCATCTAAAATGAGAAAGCTGAGGAAATCTGAGCTATTAACGTACCTATTTATATACACAAAATAAAATATAAGTAGTTACTTCTTACCACAACAGTTTTATTGATGGATGTACATCCATCAATAAAACTGTTGTGGTAAGAAGTAACTATATTTTATTTTGTTTTTATTCCAACCACAGTGCTCATATATATTTTTACCTATTTATATCCCTATATTATTAAACGAGCAAATCTTGTATATATGTACCTATAATAATAATAATAATAATTTATTGACCAAAAAAAAACAAGATCAAAAGGGTTAAACGAGTTCAGCATAAAATGCTGCTTTTCAACTCACCCTCACACAAAATAAAAAAAAAAAAAAAACCTATATAAATATTTTCTCGAAAACGGCGCTAACGATTTGGATGAAATTTACTGAAAAGGGGTTTTGGGGGGCAAAAAATCAATCTAGCTAGGTCTCATCCCTGGAAAAATTCGTTTTCTTATCGATTTTATCATCTTAAAAAACAGTTTTTTTAACGTTATAAAACAGTGTCGTATGGTGAGTAGGCTTTGGAAAAAACAAACTATTTTCATTATTTATGTCAAATTACTCTGACAGTCAATCTTTAACTTATTAAAATAATCAGTAATTATTTGAAAATATTATGTAAGTACATACGTTATGTAGTATGACGTATACTGACGTATAATAATATTATCTACTTATAGGTATGTAATTTTTTTTCTTAAAAACGACTAACGATTTTGATGAAATGTGAACTTTAAGTACTATTTTTATTGAACTCATCCGAGCAAAGCTCGGTCATCCAGATATTTTGTCTTTAAATTGAACACCCAGGTGTTTGGGTGTCTGGCATAAAAGATTAATGTCTTGAAGTCGAGGGTTGGTTTAAAAATGGAAAAAAATTAAACATCTCGGTTTAATTATAAATAATAATTGAGAAAATTTCAAAATAATTAAATGATAGAAACTACTACAAAAAATCATGAAAATCGGTCTGCTAAAAGTATAAAAATAACTGAATATACCTAATTTGAAAATTCTGTGTTTTAAATATGTAGCAATTATTTTCTCAACGACACATCAGTTAATTAACAATTGCATTTAAAATTCTCGTTACGTTTTAATTGTGTTTTAAAGACCACCAACAGCTAAGGTCATTTGGGCCTAGCACCAATTCATATTTTCAAATTATTATTTTTTTTTTTAATAATAAATTGAAAATCCAATTGACACTTTTACCAGCTCTCGGGCTAGAACTCGGGAACTGGGGACTTGTAATAGAGGAACCATAGCAACGCCATAAACAACAACAATGCTACACTCTCGGCTATTCTTAAGCCCTTTTTAATGTATTGTAATTTCTTATAAATAAAAAAATGGCATTTTCTTTTATTTATTCTCAAATTTTTAGAATCAAAATGAAAAATGAATCAATTAAAAACAATTTATTTTAAAATTTCTACACACAGTAGGATTAATTATTATAATATATGGTTAACTATAAATATGTAATATTAATAGTATTCAATTAATTTAAAGAATATAGTTAATGATTGCAATTTAAGTAGTACAATTTTTATACCACTTTCAAAGATAAATAATAAAGGAAGCTAGTCAGTAGACAAATTCTACTTTCTATGAAGATAGTACTGTACCCAGTGTTGCCAAATTACCGAAAATTCCATGTCCATATACAAAACAATTATTGTTTGCTTGCAGAACTCATTGCCAGAAAACCTGATTTGACAATAATAATAATAATGCGTTTAACGTCCGTTTCTCGACATTATGTCATAACAGACGCCATTCGCACCATTACTATTTTCCTCGTACCTCGGACAGCTAACTTCACACCGGTTGCAAATGCTATGTTTCGATCCTTGCAATGCAATATACTATTTTATTAAATTTCATGATAAATTATTTATTCTGTTCCTCGGACCACTGAATTTTTCCACAAAACCCACTTTTAGGAAACAATGCAATATGGCAACACTGACTGTACCTATTTGAGATAGATAAAATAGACATTATGTACACTCTGTAAATATAAAAGTAATAATGTAATAATTATAAATAATAGTTATTTATATTACATAAACTGTAGTGTTTGTATAGCATTAATTAGAAAATATTTAAACATAACAACAATTCAGTATTAACAATTACAGTATTGTATATCACCTAAAGAATAGCTCACTGGCAAGTGAATATTTTATTTATATTGTTTTGTAATATAAGATTAATGAACGAACGCCACTGGTAAAACATCTTGTTTAAAAGTTTCTTAAATTTCAACTAAAATTTATTCAAAAAAAAAAATACTAATTTTATTTTCGTGTAAAATCTGCAACAGAGAACGCAGCAAACTGGAGCTGTCAAATATAATTAGTTTTAAGTACTTGTAACTATTCATTACTTTTCGAATTTTGATACATACTCGTATACTCGTTACATCGCTTTCATTCTCGATTAAATATTTTGTTTGTCAGAATACTGCGATGTTATACTTTTAAATAAATAGTCGTTTCTTTTCGATACATCGATACAATACTCGTTCCTTCGGTTTCGTTACTCGAGTGTTCGTTTCTTCTTTCATTTTTTAAGGGTCACCAACAGCTAATTTTTTTGGGCCTAGCACCAAACTTTAATTTGTTATTATTTTTAATAATTAATAAATAATTATTACAATTGAAAATCCAATTGATACTTTTACAGGCTCTCGGATTATTATTATTATATTACCGTACCTTAACGTACCGTTTACCTAACCTATAACTCGTGTTCGCCAAAGAAGTGAATTTAAATTTATTTATTTTATTTATTGTAAATTATAGACGCGTCGACATCTCAGGTTATTAGGGTCTTTCAACTACACTAAATAACAACTTTCTTAAAACTTGAACCCGAAATTCCCAGTTTCCGGCTGGTTGAGTTGCCACTTACTCACACAGTGCCCCGAAAGTGAAATCTGTTATATATGGGGAAGGAACAGATTTCACTTTCGGGGCACTGTGTGAGTAAGTGGCAACTCAACCAGCCGGAAACTGGGAATTTCGGGTTCAAGTCCCGACAGTGGTTTCTGATTTTTTCCTTATATATCTTATAACAATCGTTTGACGTTTAACAATCATGATGGCAGAATATGCTGACTGATATGTTAAGAAATACTATTCACTACCTAGTGGATGCCTTGTGGATTAAAAATTCATTGTTGAATTAATTAATAATTATTACTATTTATTTATATCCACTCCACTATTTATATCACTTTACTGACTGATTCGCGACCGTTGATTGACTAATATTTATATCACTGATCCGCTTGGTTGCACGACTCACCATTCACTGATTGATTCAACACGACACACTAGCTGTTTATATACCTGCGTTGCCTAAACCCAGCGTGTGCTCGTATTCTCTAGAACTTTCGTGAAGGTACGAGTTGTTCGGTAAGCAGACCCCCGTTTCTCAGAACTGTTGCCTGCCGTTCATATACAGGGTGATCCGTAACAGTACATTTTTTTCGCAATTGTTAATTGTGCATAAAGTAGTATATGAGAAATTTGTTACTCTTGATTACTTAGATCTCAAATCAACATCTACCCAGCCGAAGCCAGGGCGATAGTCATTCTGATAAAATTATAAAAAATAACTATTTTAACAGTGGCGTACGTTATCATAAATAAACAGTGCAATATTAATGTTTAATGAGAACACGTTAGGTAAAATTAACTTGTAGAAATAATTAAGTGATCATGTAAATATTATTATTATATACAAGTCCAAAGCTTTTTACTTTACATAATACTGTACTTAGTAGATTGCGACTCAATTAACACTAATGTATTAACACTAACGACTTTTCCCGTGTATCTGTTAAAGTAATCCAAAAACAGGGTAAAACTTACATATCACAACATGCTTCGCGCTCCGTTTATAAATTGTGATATCATTTCTTTGACAATCCATTCTTGTTGTTCGAAGGACGAATTACAAAATAACACTCAAAGTTTTACATAAATTTGTCAATTTTTGACTGCTCCAGACGTATATATACGATTACCTGGGTTACTGCTCCAGCCGTATATTTACGTTCGGGCTGGAAAAATTACTTACAGCGATAAACTGCTACCGTCGTATATATACGAGCAACGCCTACCAGATCATACTGGCCAATCCGGAAGTTTTTTTGCGATTAACCGCAGAATTTTTTTACAACGATTAACTGCTACCGCCGTATATATACGCACAACGCCTATTAGAACACCAATTCTGAACTTTGTTGTGATTTTTTTCTTTTAAAGTCAATGCATATGTACACGTGTTTTACACGTGTATACATGCACTGACTGTTCTGTTTTTGATAAAAATATATGTTTTAAACAAAAAAGGCAAAAAAAACAATTTGATATGATTTGACGGGATTTAGCTTCATTATTTTCTGATAACAACAGTGGACTGCTCCAGACGTATCTATACGGAACAGCCGAAAAAATTGCGCACACAACATGCACTCTCGTAAAATAAATGCGCAGTGAAAAGGTTGATTTTTGGTTACCCTAAACAGAGCTGCAGTCTGCAGACAATATTATGAAGTATTAGAAATAGCGTGTATTTTTGTGTCCGTCTTGTGACTTCATGTGTTGTTAACACGACGCGTTTCGGCAACGAGTTGCCATCTTTAGGTGTGGTTAATATTTTTATATTATAAAACACACATTGAGTACACGTAACACGTTATAATAATAATAACTTAACCACACCTAAAGATGGCAACTCGTTGCTGAATCGCGTTGTGTTAACAACACATGAAGTCATAAGATGGACAAAGGTATTTCTAATACCTCATATAGTGACTTGGAGACCCAACACTCTAAAAATGTATCATGCGTAAGACATTTTAAAAAAGTATCTAGATAAAAATATATACAAGATATTAGACCGTCAATTCCTCAAAATGTTCTACCTTTAAGCAAGGAAATGCGTGTGGTTAGCAGGTCTTTTTTCATTCTAAATAAAAAATCTATATTCACAAATATGTTGATGGAATTTAAGAATTATCATTTTGAAATATTTATATAAATAGAGAATTTCCCTGAGAATTTTTGAATTTTCTTTTCATTAACTTATATTGTCATAATTTATCAAACCGGGACACTTTTTTCGGTTACGTCCGTACTGTTTCTCTTCATTTTTTTCAAATTCTGTATGTGCTAAATAAAGACAACACGCGACACACATGTCGAACTATCGAGTGTTATCGTGCAAATCGTCCTTAGTTCAAGTATCTTAGTTATAAATATGTAAACTCTATTAAATATTCATGATAACAAACAAACTAATTTTGTGTTATTTTTAGTTTTAAATGAAAAAGATATTATAATGGCCCATTTTATCCATAACGTAGGCAGTAATGGTGAGAAAGTATGTATATCAATTGTTTATAAAAAAATAAAGATAATACAAAACATTACTGCAAAAAATTGTATTTTAAATATTCCAAATTAGTTTGTTTTGAATTCATATGGCGACGATAATAATATTTTAACATATGAACACCAAATTGGCAATTTTAATTTATGAATATCAATAATTAAAAAATATTAGGTCTTCATGGTTTCCGGGTTTGTAGGCCGTGGTCCGGTGGTATTTCTACCTGACGTTTCGTCTACAACTGCGGTAGACATTCTCAAAGGCGATGTGGCAGTGTCACTGACACACTGACCTGTGAGCCGCCAAGGAGGACACTTCGACCGCTGCCACATCGCCTTTGAGAATGTCTACCGCAGTTGTACACGAAACGTCGGGTAGAAATACCACCGGACCACGGCCTACAAGACCGGAAACCATGAAGACTTGGAACAATGCCGGCCGTGAAAGCTTGCACACCTGAATATTAGGTACTGTTTATTTCTTTGTTAATTTTAGAAAATGATTTAAGTGGTTTAAATGTGGATTCACAAATAATTAATGCAAATTCTTGGTATTCACTGTAGGTAACATTATTATCATATCATTAAAAAATATAACATTTTTTAATGGAGGCATAAATATAACATTTTTAAAAACAGAAAGACTGTCAAGAAATAGTTAAAAGCAATGGCTGAAAATATTATTTTTCACTATATATGATGAATCCATATAACTATTTCTTCACAAATTCTTTTGCAGTTAAATAACTTCCCAAAATCTCATTAGACACTAAAGACATCAGTTGTCGTGCGTCTATAATCTTCAATCTACTCAAAACATAATTTAACAATTTCCTAATAAGCTTTCCTGTAAATAAATTAATATTATTACACATAAACAAAACTGGTTTTGAAGTGCAGTTTTTCACAAAAATCTCGTCAGGAATTGATATTAATTTTCATAGTGTTTTTCAAATTTTATATTCATTGGTTGTAGATTAAATTAATCCTCGACCGCGAAGGAATCGTTTCATTAATATCCCCATTTAAATCACAATTTTAAGCCTGTCGTCTGCTAGGACCGTTTGCTATTCTATGTCGCCGTTAACGAAACCAACAAATTATCTGCAATATATTATTTAAAATAGATAATCGTAATTGCCGGTTTCGTTAACGTTGACACAGCTCAGCTTCAAGGTCGATTTATATTATCCGGTCAGACACGACGCGGGAACGTAGCGTTTCCTGCAAGGCAAACATTTTACGTGCATCTCAAATACTAGTATTTGTCTGAACGGATGGGATCCGCTAAGTATAAATATTCGTATTTGAAATGCATGTAAAAACGTTTGTCTTACCGGGAACGCTGCGTTCCCGCGCCGTGTCTGACCGGATATAGTATAAATCGACCTTAACTCGTAGTGGATGAAAGACATCAACAGTCGCATAAAGTATCGTCTGTCTTTCTTCGCAGTATGCAGTGCACTACGTATTGGAGTGAAACAAAAAATCAGTAGGTAGTGCAAATGCGGATGCTAATTGCCAAAGGTATATAATCACAGTCTATAAATAAATATAATGATATTAATTGCACAGAATGATATATTATTATAAAAAATAAACATAGATTCATTGATTTAAAACAAATACATATCATTAATAAATCATTTATTAACAATTAAAATGTTTTAAATCTCCTTTGTTTGTTTAGAGAGAATGTGGAAATTGTAAAAAGTAATGATTTTGTGCCATTTGTAGATATTATCTATTATAAAAGTCAGGTTCGGAATCAACGCAAATCAGTCATTATAAAAGTTGAAATAAAGCTCATTTTTTAAATCAAAATATTTCAGTGTTGTTATTTCATTTCATTTCAGCTATTCTGTAAAATTTCAGGTAAGCCGTAAGTTATATATTTTACTTTAAGTTATACATTACAGTCAAATTATTTTATTTTATCAGGAGATCTTTAAAACAAATCATTTGAAAAGTATTATTTTCTCCAGGAATTCTTTTTATGCTTCCTTTAAGTCTCCTGACGAGTTTCTCACATATAAAAAAATAGAAAACCGTATTTCAAATATACTTAGTAATAACTACAATGGCTCATTTATTCGAGAGTCCTAGTTCTCAAGTTTTAAACTGAAGAAAACTATAATAAAAGTATCAACTGAATTTTCAGTTTATGTTTGAGAACTAAACACAAGAATTGAGGAACTGTATATAAGAAGGGTGTTAATGCAAAAATGTATTTTTGAGATAATACGGTTTAAAAGTTATATTTCCCTATATAGCACTCAATAGTTGTTTGTTACTTTTTACGATTACGACTTCAGTTTTGAAGTTAAAGAGCTAAATTTCTGACAGCATAGAAATAAACTTTTAAACTTAAAATAGACGAACGTGTAGCACGTCTAACGTAAAACGCTTCTCGTAATACAGTACAGTTCCCTTAATTCAGCGCCTAAGAGGGTTACGGGGGAAGAAAACGCTGACTTAACGTTTTTCTTATACCGCGGTTGGTGAACAGCAGCCTGCTCAGGTGTATATAGGGATTTAACATGTACAATCATAAATATGCAGTTTCCTGCCCTCCTGATTTTTTTAGAACAAAAATTCATTAAACTAAAAATGATCACTGTTAAATTATCTACATGATATGTCACTTAGTTACAACGAAAATAATTTTTATACAGCATATATAAATGCATATTTTTGACCTTTTGACTATTATTAATTTGTTAGAAAAAAATATTCTTGATAAAAGTTTGTTTATGCTCTAAAACCTAAAAGGAGATAATTATAATCTATTTTAAATCAAGTCGGCTGGTGTAGGGAGAAAATGTTCGTTTGAGTTGCCGAAGTAATGGATTTTCTCTTTCAAGATGAGTCCAGTATTTAATTAAAACTATAAAGCGCTCATAAAAATTTTAAAATATTTTAGGATGGGAATGGCTCTGTAGAAGTTATAAAAAATTCGGGACGGTCCCTTTTCAGGTATATTTTCAGGATTCATTTAAAATACGAAAGCAACTAGCTACGGTGCTAATATAAACTGTATCATGGAGACAGATGAACAGATAACGGCAAGATAACAATCGGTGATGTTTAATAACCGTACAGTACGGCAGTCATTGTGCATGACTAAACATTATTACACTTGTGTTGACTATAATAGTGGGTCGTTCTAACGAACGTTATTTTAAATATTTATACCGTGGAATGTTTCCCAAATTAATAATCACCGGGAACATACTGTAAACGTACTGCTGTCACGATAAGTTTGTGCTTTGTCTCTTCTTCTCTCTCTCTCTCTCTCTTGTGGAAATGCTACCTGAATATCAAATTAACAAAGATATTTAAACAGGAATGTGCAGATTTTTGTGCATGATCGCATACAAAAAATAAGAAGCTTTTTGTATCTTAAGGTACGTGCAGTACGCAGCTGGGATTCTAGATGGTAGCATGTATGGTAGATGGTGGCTGAAATTATAAGCGCTTATAGGTTTGCACAACGAAGCTTTGATACTAGCATTGATACAAGTTTAAATCGCGTTTGAAATGTCAGATAGCGAACACGAATATTTGTGTTCTTCTGCTACAAAGTGGTATATTTTAAATACAAATTTGGGTAGTAGCTATCATGTCCACCCTATTAATAGAAAACGATCAGAAATTGCATTTAATATTTCTATTTTATGTTTTTTAATATAAAATTCGAAATAAAAGTTTCTGTACTTTTAAAAATATTTGTATTTACTTTACCTAATGTTGCTATTCACAATCAGGTTTATCAAAATAAACATTGTCGTATCAAGTATCTATTAACTCGTTCAATATTATGATAATGGTCTTCAAACGAAGGAAATATTTTTAATGATAAATAAATGGTTTTTTGATTTAATGTCCTTGATGTTACTGTAACATTATATTAATTATACTTTCCAAAACAGAGACTTTCAAACTTTTATTACTTTTAACTTTAATAAATAAATATGTTCAGTTAATTTATTTTAAAAAAATTATAAGCTTTTTTTGTAAAAGAAAGGCTGCGGCGCTAGAGAGAAGAGTTCGGCAAAAAATGTGGTGCAAAAACGTTTTTTAGAAAAATAGCGGTTTTCAGAAGCGTGTAACTCGTTAATGGTTGAAGATAAAAAAAAACCTCAAATATAGAAAAAGTAGGAAATTTTGTCAGCTACAATTTCCATGCATAGAATTTTTTCGTTGGACCAAGTGTTTTCGAGATATACGCGAAAAATCAAAAAAGGGACCTTTGAAGTGCTCCCTCTCCCTGTTGCGTCCACCCGAGGGTCAAGGATTTTTAATATATTTTTTATTAACCAGTCCAAACAAAGTCCCGAAGTCGGTTTTTGCGCTTATTGACTTTCTGGTTAGAGTGCTAGACCCCTCTTTAGAACACTCATTGACTGAGCTACAATTTTCTAATTTATTTTATTACTAAATAGCATATTATCACATTTAGATACCCATTTTAAACAGATTTGTCAAAGAAATAGCAAGAATTTAGTCACATTAATTTTTACTTCCCACCTCTACTATGGTAGGGAAGTAATGGATTTAGTCCGAAAAAAATATTTCGAGATTTTAACAGATTTTCACGTTTTGAAACCCTAGCAATCGTTTAAGATCATTTTCTGACTGATGTCTGTATGTGGTCAATTTTTCGCCTTCGATATCGTAAAAACGGAACAACATACGGCCATGCCGATTATTCTATTGTGTTTATCAGCCTTTAACTTAGATCTGATTAGATTTTGAGTCAAATCGGTTCAGTGGATCCTGAGATATTCAAAAAAACGTTCTCAATGTCACGTATTGACATAGGTAAAAAAAAATATAAATCAATTCTAGATGTTATAATATGAAAAAAATGTAAATATTTTTTTTCTCTAAAATGTATAGTTTTCGAGAAAAAAAATATTGTACTAAAAAAAATAAAAATTGTACGTAAATCAAGGTAACCATGATTTTTGCTATATTAAGCTAGCCATCAGTAGATCACCAAACAAAAAAGAGGGTCATGCTTTTTTCAAAGAATAAAAATTAAATTGTGTTTTAAAGACCACCAACAGCTAAGGTTATTTGGGCCTAGTCAAAGAATAAAAAAAAAGAGTGTTTATTTTTTGCAAATATTTACTAGGTGGGAAGTATAGGACTGGTCATCAGTCGAATTTTTTTATTATTGAATGTAGGTATATGTACCTATTTATATGTTAATTTTTCGTGCGAATAAGTTTCGCAAACTATATTTCTACTGCGCTCTCTACACATTGTGCTAAAAATTCAAAGAAGCTAAAAATATAAGAAAATAAAAAATAAAATAAAATTTGCTAATCAAATGCTGATCATTTTGATTCATTTCAGAATAACAGTTGTTCATGTTCAGTGATGTACGGTGTATTTCTAATTATAACAGTGCACAAATGATAACAATAAATAAACATTGTCAAAAAGTTCCTAACTGTTGTCCCAACAATAGATGTATAAATGAGATAGTTAAACAAACAATAACATCCCGCTGCGAAGGCAAATCAATATGAATAGAAAGAATAGGCTTAGTGCTTACAGTACAGTGGCGCGTTTAACAATGGTTAGTGACAACCTTTTATTTGTTTAATTTCTGATCATATTCCATTATTATTACACAGCGATGGCGCCAGTATGTCTTTAACACGTTATTTCACGACGTATTTAAAAGTTCTATACGTAAATATTCAAAAAACCGGTTTGGGTAAAATTTTAATTCCTGGTATAAATGATGAAATTCGCCATGTTTAGATCGTTTTCTATTAATAGGGTGGACATGATAGCTCCTACCCAAATTTGTATTTAAAATATACCACTTTGTAGCAGAAGAACACAAATATTCGTCTTCACTATCTGACATTTCAAACGCGATTTAAGCTTGTAAAAAAACGGCTGAACCGATTTTTATAAAATTTATTTCGGATCAAAATGACGTTGACACGCCTCGATTGACACCCTTACGAAGTCGATAAATTTTTTATTCGCGAGATGTGTGTGTGTACGTACGTACGTACATACGTACACACACACATACACACACATAGTGACCTTGAAACATAAAAATTTGTTATACATTTTGATTTCGATTTTCGGACTCATTACAATAACTTCCAATGGGAAGTTAATAAATGAATAGATGTATCAGCTGAGTAATCACTGTCATTTAATTGTTTCAATGCGCCCGTCACGGACTGCACTGCCAATAACTGCCCAATACATAGTATAACAAATAATAATAATATGAGTATAATAATATAAGCTACATACGCCCCATGTAGTGTAGGGCAAGTGCGGTGTAGTGTTCTATATTGTAGCGCAGAGTGGTTCGCTAATCACGCGTATGACAACACAGAAGTACAGAAGTGTTTCCACTTGAGGACATATTAATGGCTACTTGAATTCGTGCGGTGTGGAATGGATAGACAGTGTATTATGCAGAGGAGGGTCCATCCGTACAGTGAACTGCAAGCAACCTGATCATTTCATATCAATATTACAATGTTCAACCAAGGAGTAGGTAAGATGTATAAGAGGCGACTCCCTGAGTATGGTTCCTTTGCATAGACTCATAGAGTTTCAATGATCTTGAAACGTTCAATAAAATGTGAGCCGTCGCGGGACGCCTGGCAGATGTGAAACATTTTTATAGCTTGAATCTTTTATTTATTGAACTTGACAAATTTATCAAAATAAAATCTAGCCTATATCACTTAGGGATACTGTAGCTTTCTATTAGTAAAAGAATTTTTT
Organism: Mongoloraphidia duomilia; assembly: GCA_039654895.1. Lineage (NCBI taxonomy): Eukaryota > Metazoa > Arthropoda > Insecta > Raphidioptera > Raphidiidae > Mongoloraphidia > Mongoloraphidia duomilia. The sequence goes on from CM077517.1 coordinate 1,543,328, forward strand.
AAATCGGTTCAATAGTTCCAGAGATAATAATTTATGATTTATTACAACGCCGTGAGACATTCTCCTCCTGCGAAGATAATAAGTAAAAGAATTTTTAGAATCGGTTCAGTAGTTCGAGAGATAAGAATTTACAATTTAACACAATTTACCCTAATTTTCACTCGTTTACCCAAATTTACCCTAGTATACCCTAATTTCTTGAATTTACCCTAGTTTTCCCTAAATACCCTAATTTACTCTTATTTAGCCCCCTTTGCCTTAAGTTACCCCAATTTACTCTAATTTGCCCTAATTTACTCTAATTTACCCTAAATACCCTAATTTACCCAAATTTTCGTTTTTTTTTAAAAAACAAAAAAATTAATTTTTGGTGTCATGAAATTTCAAAAAATTATAATTATTGTCAAAGAAGGAATATAACAAAAATAAAAAAAATTATAAATAAATATCATGTAGAATTTAGAAAAAAAACGTCAAAAATTGTACGATGTCATGAGTTTTCGAACCCAAGTCCCCATGCATAGAAGGCTGAAGTCGTACCACTACTCTGCGGATGAGCTTGTCTAGACAGCCGTTGTTACTGATATATGTATAACTTAATATACCCAGACAATTAATTTATAAATTATTTTCCAGTACAATATAAGTGCCACAGTGGTGGGGAGAACAGCAGCGAAGGAGAAACATTTCGTTGCATTGATCTTTCGTTGCATATTTCCCCTCACGCGGCTATTCACAGCCCAACATAAGATGTTTCACATCAAAAAAATTGAAAATTTCGTGACATCTACAAAGTGGAAGGGGGGGGGTTATACCAAAAAAATATGTCGAAGTAGCCCCGTTTTAAGGCACTGTGTTATATGTGTATCGCTGTACTTATTGCTGTGTTATAATAAAACAGGGGAAAAACAAGAGGTAGGTTGGCAACACGCTAATGGGGCTGCGAACTCTGTAAACACACGCACCTGCCCCCCTCAATGTGCATAATATCCATTGTCTCTGTCACACTCACGTATTTTCATATGTTATAGGTAGTAGGCAGTAGGCACCCACTCTTATGTGTTATTATATTATTACTGGGCTATATGCAATACAACAATACATTATAATAGTTGTCAGAATGATTGACGCTGGAACACAACAATTAACAAATATCGCAAATTATCTCCCTCCTCCACTAAACGTTATTGTTATTATTTATTTCATCAAAACAAAAATGTATGCAAATTCATTTGACATCGCCAAATTTTTTATATAAAACATTTCTGTGGTCACAAAGCACAACCGCTTATGTTGGAATTTTTCAAAAAAATCTGTATTTTCAAATTTCAAAAAAATTTTATTTTTTTAACTGGATTTTCATTTTTACAATTACATTAACTGTACGTTTAAACTAAACGGATGATGAAATCTTCCGAGCGTTTGTGGATCACCTAAAGTTTATTCACAATGGAAAGAGACTGTATCCTCGATGAAGGTACCTTCCTATATAGTTTCTATCACGCGAGTGTTCCGATTAGTAGAATTGTTATTCATCAATGTTGAATATTTTTTTGGTGTTCTGAAGTAATTTCAGTTTAGTTTGTTGATTTTCTTTTTTTATATAATTTTAACATTGGAAATGTTTATGTTCGTATATGGGGGCAGAGTTACGAGTTTTCGTTCAAGGCCAAAAGACAACGGTGTCGCGATCAAGTGAGGAGCAATCATGCAAAATTGAACAAGTGCAATTTTTTCGAAATGTGTTTTATATCATGTCTAGTTAATTGAGAGGTATTTGCGACGATCTGCGGTGTTATTTTTGAGCAAATGTTAATAAATACTGTAGAAAAATCCATTTAAAAGTTAAGTAATCAAGCAAAAGTGAACGCGTACCTATATAACAGAAGAATAATAGGGTTATTCCTGACAAAACTAAACAGTGCATTGATAAATATTGTGTGTATAATAAACAGTTAATTATGTTTCATATATGCTGTTATCATTTCCAATGTCCTCGATGGTTGCAAGCGAGGTTGCAAGGATTGCGAAATCTGTGAATTTTTTTTATTTCAACAGGGACAATTAAATGTTTTAAAAAGTGTTCTTTATACGTGTTATTTAATAAGTATTTTTACAATATTACAACCCTAAATATTTAAATATTTGTAAAACATTTTTTTGTGACGTATGGATTGGTTAAAGAGTAAATTGTGTAATGGTATCATTGTAAGAACAATTTGTATGATTGTTACGTAAGAGAATAATTTTACAAAAAATAAAATACGTATATATATTATATAATTCGAATCGTCGATCAACAAGTAGAAGAAGAATTGTGGATTATAGACGCTCGACAACAGAGGCCATTAGCGTCTAAGTCGATCAACAATATAATCTACAGATTATCATAACTTTTTTTGTCTGAGATTCTGTGACCTGTCTAAAAAATAGTTGATAAAAAAATATTAGCCAAAAACTTACTTTTTGAATGACATATAACGACGTACTCCCAAAATAAATGTTTTAAATGCACTGCACAATTTAGATTTAACGAGATTAGCAGCACTTAGAACCTCCGTTAGTATCATCATGCCAAACCGACCAGTTCAAAATTAAAATAATTAACAGTTATCACAGTTGATTTTATTTAGCACTTTCCAAAAGTTAAAAAAAAAAAACAATCTCAAATTATTAATTGCAACAACTCAAACAGCAAAAGGTAAACTAAATTTCTAAAAGTCAAAAAATACGTATCACAAAATATAATACCTACCGACCTACGTTACATAACTAGTGATAGATTTTTAGGTCATTTAAAAAAAACAAACTGCTAAAGGCGGATTTAGAGTTTAGACGGTTCATCGTTCATACTTTTCTTTTTTTGCAATGTGAATGATTTCTTTTTTAACACGCTTATATTAGCTCCAATCTCCATGTATGTACGTATATATGTATGTTAGAACAAAATATAATAATCCAAATCATAAGCCGGACTCAAAACGGGCAAAGTATTATTTTAACAAAATATAATATATCGCAGCGTCTCGTTCGCTGGTCGACACAACAACATGATCTCTAGTCAGATGTAAAAATCCATACCCTCTGTGTGTCCTTATCTTAATGACCAGCGCTTATGACGACACGAGTATTTCGTTATATAAACAAACATCCGTAGACTGAACTTCTCGCAATGACGTCTTAGCCTTTCAATAGTTAACGGAACATAAATAATAACCAATAATAATATTTTTTCGCTAGTAAGTAACGGATTCTTTGAACGCGATTTTCACTTCAGATTGAACTGAAACGTTGCACACTTATCAAGGACCGATGACAATACAATAATTCAGTAAGTTTTTTAGTCCTGGAGATCCTGGAACTCCAGAACTAAAAAAAAAGCAAAAAACTTCAGATTGAACTGAAACTTTGCACACTTATCAAGGACCGATGACAATACAATAATTCAATAAGGATCTCCAGGACTAAAAAGCAAAAATAAACTATAATTTAAAAAAACTAAAAAACACGCTTTAATGGTAAACTGAACTAAAAAGTAAAAAATAATTTTTATTGTAAAAAAGCGTGGGGTGGCTTTTACCATATTTTCATACTTTATAACAACTGATATCGAGCACCCCACGCTTTTTTACAATAAAAATTATTTTTTACTTTTTAGTTCAGTTTACCATTAAAGCGTGTTTTTAGTTTTTTTAAATTATAATTTATTCTCTTTGAAATGGTGATAATTATAGTTCCGTAAAATAAATTAAAGTCTGTCTGTCACTATAAGCGAAGTTATTGTACCATTGATAAATAATATTATAAAGAGGAAAAGTTTATAGATTTGTTTGTTTGTAGCAGGTAACTCTAGTAACTACTGAACCGATATGAAAAATTCTTCATGATATAAAAAATCCCGTGTTACGATGTTAGTTTACGCTAATCTCCGAAACCGCTCATCCGATTTTATTGAAATTTTGTAAATGTGTATTGTTTGCTCCAACTTGAGACATAGGATAGTTTTTATCCCGATCGCGGGGGGGGTAGTAAATCATAAATTCTTATCTCTGGAACTACTAAACCGATTCTAAAAATTTTTTCACTATAATAGAAAGCTACGCCAAAGGGGAGATTCTCGCGGGGGGATAACAAATTAGGGGGGGAGATTCTCGTGGGGGATAACAAATTAACAATATACTAAATATATGTGAGCGGAGCAATGAGTGACCGCTATTAAATCATAATTTCATACCAGTCGGGCGAAGCCGGGCCGGGTCCGCTAGTAATAATATAAAAAAAATGTTTCCTTGATTATTTCGTTGCCAAGCCCAAATCTACCCGAGCGAAACTAGTAAGCATACAATATTAAAAATAAAAAAAAATTACTAACAGTTCGCTGGCTCCGAAAGCGGTGTCACAGCACAGCTTCACTCGTAGCGTAAGTTTTAATAAAACAGTACATTTTTGTAATTAGTTTTCTCGCACAAACTAAAATAACAATTCATTCTGCCCTCAGGTTTTTTAACTTTTATTTGTGTTTACTAAATTATATCAGGTATTCTAAAAATAGCTGTTTCAATTTTAGGCACTGTAAAACGTAGATATATTAAGTTTTGTTGCATCTGTGTTGCGAAAACCCATTAATCACAGTCAATTATTGGAATTAATATTCACTGATCAGTTGTAGCCTGTAGGAAATGCAGTGACCAATGATTATATCAATTTCGAATTCATGCAAGCTAGTATGTATACTACAGTGAAATCTCCTTTGAAAGCAGGTGCATGGTTTTTCATATTTTTGTCCGCCCAAGAGTATATTATAGACCGAGAGCTAGTGACAATTTTTTGGTGTTATTTATTCAAGGCCTTAATTTTGTGAAGATGTTGAGGGAGGCATATTAGAGTGCCCCGTGTAAGGGATTTTGCTAGATAGCGGTATGGGAGGGATGCAGACCGCCCCCAACATGTAACAAAAAAAATAGTCACAATTATTATTGCTTCAAGGCTGAAATTGTTTGTATAGCTTGTAGGTGATCCAATAATGCCATTATAATATTTGCAGATCGATCGGTCAGTATTAAAGGGGTGGCAGATTACCCTAAACGTGTCATGTACCCGACGAAATTTATATTATTTGTTCAAGGTTCAAATTTTAATATGCTATTACGGCGACTGTTTTAAGCGTATATTTCAATTTGCAAAACAAAATGTCGCTATTAACCCCTTGCAGAACGACATAAACACCTAGGCGAGCAAGTTTCCCTTAGGTTAATACCGACATTTTGTTAAATAAATAACACCAAAAAATTGTCACTAGCTCTCGTCCGTTCAAGAGAAATTGCATTTATATGCAAAAACAATGGAATTCGGTCGAGTCCTGCCAAACTGTCCGTACAAAAGAGGTGTCAGTCCAAGAGAGGTGTCCGTTAAGATAGATTTCGCTGTATACAATTATTATGACGTCATATTCCATGGATGACGTGAGCAGTGAATGCTTTTCTAAATGAATTACCGTCGTTAGAGATGTTATTATTTAAATTCAACAAGAACTGAGATCCTTGTAGGTGATTTATTATTCAACACGTTAAATAATAATTTTTGACTGCGCATGACTACAAATCCTTTAGTTAAAGAGCTTGTAATAATAATTTTGCCCCTCTTAAATTACAACATTAAGACTGTAAAGCGTTCCAACTAAAAATAACCTTCCGTCATACTTTTTGTTTCTTAATCATTTTTAGGGTATATTGTTTTCACTATTCTGTCAATCATACTAATATTATAAAGAGAAAAGATTTGATTTTTTGTACGTTTGTTTGTTTGTTTGTAATGGATAAACTCAAAAACTACTTAACTGATTTTAAAAATTCTTTCACCTATACAGTATTTTATTTTCAAAAAAATTAGAGATCCCGAAATTCCCAGTTTCCGGCTGGTTGAGTTGCCACTTACTCACACAGTGCCCCGAAAGTGAAATCTGTTCCTTCCCCATATATACCTGGGAATTTCGGGTTCAAGTCCCGATAGTGGCTTCTGATTTTTTCTTTGTATATCTTATAACAATCATTTGACGTTTAACAATCATGATGGCATAATATGCTGACTGATATGTTAAGAAATACTATACACTACCTAGTGGATGCCTTGTTGATTAAATTCATTGTTGAATTAATTAATAATTATTATATTATTGTGTTGCCTATAATACTTTTCAAACTCGGCGACAACTTATCAAAATATCTGCTAGAAAATAAAATGTTAGTATATATTTTATATATAATAATAATAATAATGCGTTTAACGTCCGTTTCTCGACATTATGTCATAACAGACGCCATTCGCACCATTACTATTTTCCATTTTACCACTTCCCGTTGTTTTCCACATTTTTAAACTTCAACTTTTTTTTATTAATAGCAATGTGCAATGGAGGAATTATATGAAATTAGGATAAGGTAGGCCATTTTGGGAGCATAGGAGTTTGACAGGTAATCGGCCATGGCCTTGAATAAGGAACCATTTAGATTAGATTAGATTAGATTTACTCGGGGTGATAAGACACTATATATCTCACAATCACTGCGACCTATAAGATCTTTTGTGAGTCCCCTAATAGTTTATTCCCAGTCGGGTAAAATGCTTTTTATGAACCTTATAACCTTTCTGGGGGCTTCTCTCCATATGTCTTCAGGCTTTAGAAAAGGCCTGTTAAGATGTTGCAGCCTTTTGGAGAACACTGCTTCACATTCACATAGAATGTGTTCGGCAGTTTCTTTTGCTTCTTTACAGAATCGACAGTTGTCATCCTGGACTTTACCCATTTTTGAGAGATGGTATCTCAAAGGGCAGTGGCCTGTGAGGAGTCCTGTCATTATTCTCAGTTCTGCTTTGCTGAGAATAAGGAGTTCTTTGGTCCTTGTTGTGCTATGCGATATAAATCTCTTTGATAATAAGGAACCATATCGATATTCATCTGGAATAATTGAGGAAAACCATGGAAAACCTCAAACAAGATGGCCGGTACATGAATTACCGTTTCTCGACGTGAGGCAGTAGGAAAAAGTCCTAGCCACATCTGCCCCCGTCGGGATTCGAACCCAGTACCTTCCCAATGCGAGTCTAGTGCTGTACCACTAAGCTATACCGCTGGGTAGTATATTAATAGTATACTAGTGTACCCGTGCAAAACTTTTTTGCGACGACTTAACACTGTCTTCAAAGAACAATGGTTTAGTAAAGGCTATCGCCAAAAAAAATGTTTGCCAACACAAACCTTTTTATATGTAATATGAATCACTTTATTAAGAAAACAATAAGAAATATATATTTCAAGCTTTCTCAATATCATTGTGTATACGAACGCGTGAGTAAAACACATAACCTAGCTTTTAACGATATGTTTTTAATATAATTTTTAATAAATATTTTTGATTCAAACATAACTTTAAAGTGTACGTAAAATAGTAGTTTTTAGTATATTTTATATATTTAAGTAGCTAACGATTAACGAAACAGTTGAAAACTACATTAACAAAAGATGACGAGGAGGTAAACTGAATTGAAACAAGTGAACAGATAAGTGAATGTAGCAACATAATATTCATCATTCACCTGATATTAGTGTGCTGCAGTGGGTATTATCGTGTCGACTCATTTCCTCCGGCAGTGAGGTGTTTCCGGGACCGGAAGTGTACTCAATGTGTTGTCCCACACCCCCTGTCAGTTCAGTTGGTAATATGTACGTATGTACTGTATACTGTACACACGCAGCTCTATATCTGCCTAACTTGGCAGGGGTGCCAACTGCATGCACCACTAACAACTAGCGTCACGACATCGCGGTTTATAATCACGCGACTAACTACAGACCGCCACGCCACCACTACACCGCAACCAATGTCCGCAACTTTACGAAATATTAATAATATGTTAATTAATAAAACTACAATAATTATAGTATTGTTGGCATTTATCCATTCATCGCACAATGTTCTATAAGCTAACAAAAACATCCGTTCTTCAAATGCATTCTGTTATCCCTTTTAGGTTAAGAATTTTCAGGTTTTGAGCTAGACAGTGAGGGCTACCATATTTTTATTCATCAGATCTAGTGGCAAGTAAGGTATACGTCAAACGTTTACATTTTTTATTCGTCAGATGGCGCTAGTGGCAAGTAAGGTATGTCAAACGTTTAAAGTGGTTTAGAGATTAACGGTTTGTGTTTAGTCATTTATCCATTATTAAGCGATAAATAATAAAATCAATACAAAACTGCGATTTATCCGCTAAATGACTGATATTTTACTTGCTAGTGGCGTCATCAGGTAGCGGAAAATATAAACAGTACTGATATTTAAATGACATAAGTGTAAAGTGATGTATATTTTACTAAAGTTACTAAATCTAGTAACTTTATACATTACTTGCCAGTGGCACTGTCAGGTGGTAGATAAAAGTCTGTAGCCTTCATTTGTTTGTGTGATGTCCGAAAATTCTAACCCAACTTTCAGATGAGCTGGAGAGTTCAAATGTAGCACAAATTATATAGATAGTTCCCTGAAACTAACAGGGAAAATCCAAAATTCGTAAATTCTTAATCCAAAGAGTGTGAGGTGCAGAGCGCGAGCGAAGCGAATGAGTTTCCTTCTCAATAGATCGAAAGAACGAAGCGAGTTGGTTCCCATTTTTACTGAACGAGCGAAGCTAATGAGGTCCCGTGTTAACTCGACTGAATTTGAGAAAATTTTTGACTAAATCTCATTACTCTAGCATAATCAGAGGTTGTCATCTCATTCCCGAGCAACGCCGGATAAAAATGACTACTAATTAAAGAAAGGTTGCTATATGAATCCACTAAAATTATTAATAACTCTGAAATGTTCTAATTTATATCGTTTTTTAACAGCATTAAAAAAATGTAATGTAAAAAATTATCATCTAATATAAATTAATAGATTTTTTTATACGGCTGAATTGCAATTGAAAATTTTATTTGAAAGCAACCAATTATATAATTGATTCCAAACATATCGGAAAAAAGCATTTTACCAACCATAGTCACAGTCAGGATTCTAACCTGAACCTTTCCACTTTCGCGGCGGAATGAGCTTACAATTACTCAACCGTGACATGATTACTAATCTAACATTCTCCTTATATGCTTTGGAATCAATAGATTTTCACTACATGCGAGTGTTAATTCAATATAGCTAGGTTGTAGATGTGAATCATCATGAAAGTGAAAATTATTTCAAATATTTACCAACCATAGTCACAGTCAGGATTCTAATCCGAACCTTTCCACTTTTGCGGCGGAATGAGCTTACAATTACTTATTTGAAATAATTTTCACGTTCATGATGTGCTCTCGCTAGTACGAAGATTCACTTCTACAACCTAGCTATATTGAATTAACACTCGCATGTAGTGAAAATCAATTGATTCTGAAGCATATAAGGAGAATGTTAGATTAGTTATCATGTCACGGTTGAGTAAATGTAAGCTCATTCCGCCGCGAAAGTGGAAAGGTTCATGTTAGAATCCTGACTGTGACTATGGTTGGTAAAATGATTTTTTCCGATATGTTTGGAATCAATTATATAATTGGCTGCTTTCAAACAAAAAATTTCCATTATCATTTAATATTTTTCAGCGTAGCATTATAAATAGAGAAATTCACGAGCACCTTTGTTTCATTATTAATACCTTCATGGGATATTAATTTGGTTTTCACGCACAAAATGATAATGTATTCGTATTGGAAATAAAATTATAACAGTAAAGATGCTTAAACTTATAATTATGGTTTTAGACGAAGTAATTAAAGGGAATGATGGCCAACGGTACTGATATTGATTACAGGTTAAAAATATGTGATATACTTACTCAAGTTGTATTAAAATTAGAAGAGTCAAGGCGTGGCTTCATATTCACAAAAATTGAAACGAATTCGTTTGAAAAACACCAGCATTGAGTTCACGGTTACCCGTTCTTTATTTTCTTAGTGTCTATAATTAACATTCCACTCGTTTGTATGGTTAAATCTGCTGCTATTTTATATTAATAAAGTTACTGCATGAACTCTTTTAATTTTTATACCAAATTGATGTTAAAACCCTTTTTTCACAGTGCCGCTATTAAAAATTCGATTTTCGGTACTTGTTTAGCGGTTTGAAACTGAGAGCTTCAGCCCTATGGATGAAAATTTTCAGTTATCGGTTTTCTCTGTTTTTTAACGCTGTTAAAGGAGAGATAGAGCGATTGAGTCGCGCCAACTTCAATTTGCATATAATAGTAATACTCGAAAACGTCAAAATGACAGACATAACCCCACATAAATTTCACATGGATCTGACAGATCTAATATTTTTGCGGCTTTTTGCGTGCCCAAATTGCAGATACCTCAAATCGAATTGTCATAATAGAGTTGTTGTGAAAAATGATATGCATTTACTCGGAACGAAACACATCGTTTGCAACGCGTGTAAATTGCAAACTTCACACTAGTTGAAAACGCTGTGTTTCGTCCCTTGTATTGCAATATCCTGTTAAGTGTGTAAAATTTTCTCCCTACGCTACTTGACTCGAAAATAAAAATCCACTATTCGTACGAAACGGCGAGGTATACTGTTGTGTCAATAGCTCAGTTAGCAGCGTTTTTGCGTTCTATGCACAGGGACCTGGGTTCGAAAACTGATGGCATCGTAGAATTTTTGACGTAATTTTTTTCTAAATTCTACATGATATTTATTTATACATTTTTTAATTTTTGTTATATTCTTTCTTTGGCAATAATTATCATTTTTTTGAAACCAAGGTGGAATTAATTAAAAATGCAATTTTAGTATTTTAGTAATAAATTATTTTTAGTTCATAAATGCGCTAATAGATGACACCAAAAATTAGAAAATCTGAAGTTTTCACTTCATAAGCACACACCCATTTTTTTGTTCAATTCCGACGCAATTATTTGTATTGATTAGATACTATAGCATATTAAAATGATATACTATTTAATTGTGTTTCACTTAAAGTGCCCTTGTAATGTATTTTATTTTGAATCGCAACGATTTTTGCTTCAAACGACTTTGCATTCAAAACTCTAATGGTTGGTTTGCCTACACATTGAACAATCTGTACTGCCTGTGTACAGGGCCGCACTCATTGTACCTATATATTATGGTCCATACCCATATTTACATTTTAACACATCATTCCAATCTGCCATATTTTTCCATTTTGTAGCGTAATAAATTTTAAAGTTGGTTTTTAATATAAAATATCTGGACGACTGAGCTTTGCTCGGATGAGTTCAAAAAAAATAGTACTTAAAGTTCCCATTTCATCAAAATCGTTAGTCGTTTTTAAGAAAAAAAATTACATACCTATAAGTAGAAAATATTATCATACGTCAGTATACGTCATACCACATAACGTATGTACCTACATATTTTTAAATAATTACTGATTATTTTAATAAGTTAAAGATTGACTGTCAGAGTAATTTGACATAAATAATGAAAATAGTTTGTTTTTTCCAAAGCCTACTCACCATACGACACTGTTTTATAACGTTAAAAAAACTGTTTTTTTTAAATGATAAAATCGATAAGAAAATGAATTTTTCCAGGGATGAGACCTAGCTAGATCGATTTTTTGCCCCCCAAAACCCCTATTCAGTAAATTTCATCCAAATCGTTAGGGCCGTTTTCGGGAAAATATTTATATAGGTACATATATACAAGATTTGCTCGTTTAATAATAAATATAGGGATGATATAATATTATTTGTTTATAGTAATAAAAAAATTGCTTAAAAATTATTAATACAAAATTGAAAATGTAATATTATATTAAACATTCTGGGAACTGATTTATGTAAATCGATTTTTAATTATTTTGTTATGACTCATAACTGTTGTTCTCGCAATTGCATTCCAATATTCTTTGGGAATTGGCGTTCCCAGGAGCCCGAGCTCGTACCAGTCGGTTTGTGTATGCCGGCTGGCAGATTCTAATACACAAATGGATTATTAAATTGTTGTGTTGAAGACGCTAATGACCTAAATTGTCGATCTATAATCTACAATAATAATTAATGTTACAAAACTGTTTTCTGAGTTGGCGGAATAATTATTTATTTACAATAATTAAAAACACAACAATAATAAATACAACAACCAAAAGTCAGTTCTAACAATCAACACAAGTAATTAACACTTAACTATTTACAATTGACTACACTAATACTTATTTTATCAGGTGAATTTATATCACTGTATTTACATCAGATTTATTTCTAACGTTTATTTATGTCGGTCATTTACTCAGTTACTTCAGTACTATTTATTTATATCCACTTCACTATTTATGTCACTGTACTGACTGATTCGACCGTTGATTGACTAATATTTATATCACTGATCCGCTTGGTTGCACGACTCACCATTGACTGATTTCCGCTGACTGATTGATTCACTCACTCGCTCCGCTGCTTATATAGGCTGCCGGCTTAAACCCAGCGCGTTCTCGTTGTTTCTAGAACTTTCACGCAGGTACCCGTTGTTACAGTAAGCAGATCCCGTTTCTCAGAACTCTTGCCTGCCGCTTATATACAGGATGATCCGTATCAATAATAATACAAAAAGTCTGGTCACTCCTGTACTAGATAGTGCGAAAAATATAATTCTGCTTTTACTGCCGCGTAGTCGGGTAAAAACTACCTATAGTACAGCTCTGTGTACTCAAGTTGTAAGTTTTGAGAGGGGAGGGTTTGAATCCTCTGGTGGATTGTCGATGAATGAAAGTTATATATCTGAATAGGTTTATACAATATCGCTGCTTTCACTGTATGTATATGTGCACTCTTTTCTATAGTAAAACATACAATTCTTTTGTGACTACAAATTATATACAAATATGCATAGCTGATTACAGCTATTCTACAAAAAGCCCGAGATTGTTGTCTGACCTAAAAAGTACACACTTACTGTTGTACCCAGCCTATCTGATTCCGGACCGTACAGCCCTATAAACATACTGCAGGCCCTTTGATTCTCAAGATGGTGCATCATTATTCATTATTCTCAGGAAACCTTTGAAGTCAATTTTCAAAAGTGTACACCTAGTCTGATTTCTGATCGTATACGTACTCTATTATAATTTTTGAACGACCACTAATTAAATTTTGAAAGCGGACCAAGGAGGGTATACCTAAGTATAGCATACTGTTACGGATCACCCTGTATATAAACGTCAGGCAGAAATTCTGAGAAGCAGTGGTTGCTGCTGAACAACGAGTAACTGCACGAACATTCTAGAGAACGCGCTGTGCCTAAGCCAAGCGGCCTATATAAGCCAGCGAGTGCGAGGAAGTCACAGTAGTGTCGAATACCCAGTCAATGGTGAGTCGTGCAACCAAAGCGGATCAGTGATATAAATATTAGTCAATCAACGGTCGAATCAGTCAGTACAGTGATATAAATAGTGTAGTGGATAAAAATAAATAGTACTGAAGTAACTGAGTAAAGGACCGGCAAAAATAAACGTTAGAAATAAATCTGATATAAATACAGTGAAATAAATAGTTCCGTGATATAAATTCACCTAATAATGTAGTCAATTGTATATAGTTAAGTGTTAATTACTTGTGTTGATTGTTAGAACTGACTTTTGGTTGTTGTATTTATTATTGTTGTGTTTTTAATTATTGTAAATAAATATTTATTCCGCCAACTCAGAAAATAGTTTTGTAACAATACACTCCAGATACGATAGGACCAAAATAGGATTAAAAAATTCCATATATCTAAATTCCTGGACGAAGACTGCTAAATAACAATTTGAAGGCAGTTACGAAAAATTATTTAATCAACTAAAATTTTTCAAAAAACTGAGTTTAGGTGATTGACTTTTAAATTTCTATAATACTAATAGAGTTACTAGCTAGGCATAATAATTGAAAATCATACATAACGCAAATCGATATATCAATAAAAATTGATATTATCGATGATATTGATAAATTATAGTCTCAGCCCTACTTTGTAGGTACATAGGCTCAGCATCCGCCATCAGTGAGAATTGAGTGCATTCTAACAGTGTGTGTTTACTGATACTATACACATTAGCTGGTTGTTATATTTGTGGCCAAAATGCAAAATGGTTTATGTCGTAATATTGCTGATTTTTAGGTTTCCGTACCAAAAGTTCTGAAAGTTTGGTATTTTTAACAGACTTCAAAAAAAGGAGGTGGTTTTCAATTCGGTTGTATTTTTTTTTTATGTTTGTTACCTCATAACTCAATCATTTATAAACCGATTTTGAAATTTTTTTTTTATTTGAATGGCTATACTTTCTTTAAGGTAAATGTCACTTTTTGACATATCAGACAGCGTAAGAAAGTCGGTTTAATAATAGTGAGTAACGGCGTGTGATTCTATTAAGGTAAATGTCACTTTTTGACACTAAAAAGTAAAAAATAAAAAACTTTTTAACAAAAAAAAACCTCCTTCAAAAAACCACTAAAAAGGAGGAAAATAATGAAATTTTGAGATCTGTGCCAATTTAATAAAATATGAAGTTGGTTAAAAAATATTATTAATATTAATTAATCACTATAATATTAATATTAATCACTATATATATTAATCATATTAATTACTATAATATACTTTTTAACCGAATTCATATTTTATTAAATTGGCACAGACCTCAAAATTTTATTATTTTCCTCTATTTAGTGGTTTTTTGAAGGAGGTTTTTTTTTGTTAAAAAGTTTTTTAGCAAAACCATTTGATTTTATACACTCGTATTTGGAACACGTAGTGCCACAAGAAAATTAAAGAATTATTTCACAATTTTATAACTACATAAGTACCGTTCTTGTAACATATTTTTTTTTTAACTTCTCTTTTCATATTTCTGATGTACAAACATCTTTACTACCCTCTAATGCCCTCTAATGACGTAGTTTCTAAACTAATTTAAAAGTACGTTTGCTTGGGACAGGGCCGGCGTTAGGGGGGGGGGGGGTAAGCGGGTCTAAGGTACCCCGGATCCGGACCCCCGAAGGCAGCCCGCCGACCTGAAGCTTACCTATTATATGTGACTAGGTACCGTGTTTAAAACTGCGTCGTGTAGTGACCTTGACACATAAAAATTTGTTGTACATTTTGATTTCGATTTTCGGACCCATTACAATAACTTCCAATGGGAAGTTAACAATTCTCTTAAAACTAAATGATATCACAAAACATCCATGAGCAGAGGTGGGATTCGAACCCACGACAGTGTGATCCAAAGGCTGCCACGCTAACCGTTACACCACACTGTCCTCTTCTAGAATCTAGATTAGTGATGGGACTCGAGTTGTGTTTCACTCGAGTGGTTTTTATTTTAAATTTTAACTCGAGTGACTCGAATCACATCTTCACTCGAGTGAAGAAATTGTCACTCGAGTCTTATCTTGACTCGAGTGGCATTCGAGTAGTGACTCGTTTTGTACAGGCGAGTGACTTGAGTGAAAAAATCTCACTCGAGTCCCATCACTAATCTAGATCATCATAGTAAAGCAACGCGCGCTTTTGTTTAAATCATCATCGTGTTCTGCCAATAGACGTACATAAATCATTTTTCCTTTGCGACCATAGATATAATATGTGCACACACATATAGGTATAGGTGCAGGTAATGATTAATTCACAGAGTTGACAAAGCGCGGCACTGGTGTGCACGGTGCATTGATTGGCGGTAGCGGAACTGGCTTAATATTAGCGAAAGCTCTGTTAGCATTAGTTGGGAACAGATCACTGCTTCGTACGTTATACAGACTGTCTATTTTTGAAGTGAAAACTTCCTTAGGCGCGCTTTGCCTGGGCTGTTAACAACAGTGATGTGAAACGCACCCGACGGTGACAATCGGGGCTACTCGGCTCAAACACGAACACATATTTGCAATATGCTGGTATTAGTGTGTAGTTCACAAATGCGCTAACAGATGACAGTAAAACTTAATATTATCGTTAAGGTATTATATTCATTAAATTTAATTGTATAGGCCGATTTTAATATATTTTTGATTAAACTGTGTGATTAAAAATTTATATATATATTTTAAAATTAGCAAATCTGAAGTTTTCACTTCTGTCGTGTGGTCATAAGCACACACCCATTTTTTTATACGATTCTATTACTCGACAGTCTAGTCTAGAAGTTGGTACCAAGTACGCTATCCACTAGGCTATACCGTCCTCTAAATCATTTAAATGCCCGTGATAAATGCAGCATTATATACTTCAGTATGAATCAGTACAGTGATCTAAACACAGACGAACTCTGCAATTCTTTTTTTTGTAAATATATTTGTCCCAAAATATCAATGGAGTTATTTATTCAGAATCAATAATTGTAGATACATGTAAAACTCAATTTACCTTCACCCTATCAGATTACATTTAAGTGACCTTTGATTATATGCATGTACCCCATTTGATTTGTATGTAGTTTGGAAGTGTATATCAATGTACAAAGTAATTTATATCATGAAGTGAAATGTTTTATTTACTGTCAAAATATACAAAATGTTTAAATAACGCCGACAAACTTTGCGAGACTGTATAGAGGACATAAAAATAAATTTTGTGCATAAACACGCGCCCGATATGGTGTGTACTGTATCCTACTTTCGTTGGATTTAAATAGGTAAGACATTTATAAAGTCTTTTCCACCAACAGATATTGTCATGTGGTACTGTACCATGACAAATTTTCTATTTCTAACCTTATTTTACCTTCTTATTTTTATTTGATGCTTTGGTTCTCTCATTTACAATAAGATCGCTTTCGCCTTTAGACATTGTATGAATTAATTTAAATACCTAACTACTAAGTGATAAGTGTTGCCGTGGTTTAACGAATTTTTCATGTAATTGTTAACAATGACTTTGCCAGGGAAACTCTGGTTTGTAAACAGATTTTTTCACAATCTAAGAATCAAGAAGACTCCCAAAAAATCTATTTAATTCTTAAATTAATATTGGACAAATCGAGTTTCTACAAAAGTATTTCTCCTAAAGTATTTAAATATGACAGTAAAATGTTTTAACTGTTTTGATTAAAAGCGAAAAAAGTTAAATTAAAGTCAAAAAGTAAAAAAAAAACTTTGTGCAATGAAAAAGAAGAAAAATTACAATTTTTCACATAACTAGGCCTAGTTTAGTGTAGAGGCTCCGACATGGCAATGCGGCAGGCGGTTTAAAAGGAAGTTCGGCCTAGAAGTGGAGAAACCTGTTCCAAAGCTTCGCTGGAACGTTGATTAACTTTCATCTGCTGGAAACAAAAATGAAAACAAACTGTGATAAGCCTTTAGCAAAGAACGCCGGCTCTAAAGGGTTTTAATGGACCACGGCAGATACTTAACGATACAGGCAGACCATCAGTGTTTCCAAAACAGTATCATTTTTATTACTTCGTAAGGAAGTATTGTGGTCGGAAGAAATTCGACTGAATATAACCAGTCCTATATTTCCCGCCTAGTAAATCGCTCGTAACTGAAAATTTTTCCAACAAAACAATGTTTTTTCATATTCTTAATATAAAAATCATGACCATCACATTTTCTTGTTGACCAACTAAACGTCAACTAAAATCATAAACATCTAGATTAGGCTAATAAAAACATTTCCGCGTAATTTTTTTATAGAAAACATATCTACTTACTTTTGCCATCTCTTCTCTACATAATATAAATTCGAAATTTCCACACTTTGTACAATACAAGCACTATTTACTGAGTATCGATCGGATGTGTTTATATAGCAACGCGCCTACAAAGTCCACATCATGCGAGAGTCTTGTTTTTAATGATTTATACAGGAGTTAATCACTTTAATAAAAATAAACTAAATTGTAACTAAGTAGTCTACAATTGTAAAGTTTTAAGGACTCGAAGTGCGAATTTTCCGTTTTCATAATTTTTTTCCTGTTTTTCAAATCTATACTTACTAATATCTCTACATCCGTGTCTGTCTGTACCACCGCTAACTCCTCCTAAACTATGCAACGGATTTTGATTAAATTTAATGAATAATGATAATATTAAGTTTTAGTGTCATCTGTTAGCGCACTTGTGAACTACAAAATATATGTTTTAGTGTCATCTGTTAGTGCACTTGGGAACTGCAAGTGACTTTTTACTCGTATTAAGTTTTTGGTGTCAGATACACTTATGAACTACACACTATTATCAGCATATTGCAAATATGTGATTTTGTTTGAGCCGAGTAGCCCCGTTTGTCACCGTCGGGTGCGTTTGACATCACTGTTGTTAACAGCCCAGGCAAATCGCGCCTAAGGAAGTTTTCATTTAAAATACTATTGCGTAAGTATATTATAAAATTACATACTTTTGCAATAGTGAGCTGACTCCTGAGTACACCGTTTAATAACTGCCGCCTGCAGTTTCAGCAGCACATGAAAGTACACAAACTTTTCTAATATAAGAACGCGTATGTTTACTGAAAGAAAGATTATGCTACGCTTAAAAGAGGGACAGAACGCCAAATACAGCAAAATAACATTTGCTGACATCATGTAGTCATAGTACGTCACTGAGTGCATCACGACGACACAAAACTGGAGACCAGAATATCATTGATAAACCAAAATAATGAGTAGCTCTGTGAACAGTAGACCTCGCTCCCTCCGTGTTTTAAATTCAAGAATTTCAACACACAAACTAACATTTTAGTTATCGAATTGAAACGGAACCTCACTTGCATCTACGGTAAGGAGACTCTGGGCCAAAATTACCAAAAATAATTAAGACGAATATCAAAATAACTTCTTTAAGATTAAAAAAAATGTGAAAAATATTGTAACAAAACTGTTTTCTGCGTAGGCGGAATAAATATTTATTTAATATAATTAACAATTCAATAACAATAAACGCAACAACTATATGTCAATTCTAACAATCAACACAATAGTAATTCTTAAACAAAGTGAAACACTTCAATAACACTGAACAAATAACTAGATTTATATACTGTATTTATTTTCTCTGTTCAACACGACACTGGCTCACGAAGGACTGCCTAATTCCCGTCGGCTCCTTGCTTATATAGAGCTACGTGGCTTAAACACAGCGCGTTCTAGCACTTTCCAGAACGTCTAGCAGGTACTCGTATCTTCGATACCATTCCACGCCTCACCACTGTGACCTTCCCTTCTCGACGCTTCTATTGCAGGCAGTGGCGTAACATCTTGGGGTTTGCTACAATATGTTTAACTACGATGTATAACTCACAGGTATTTGCTACCAGAAACCACAAGTGTACTAAATAAATTCAAATAAAAAAATGTAGTCAAACCGGAGATCGGCAAATTTTCCTGTTAAAATGCAGTACGTTAGAAAATTTACTTCGTAACTATAGCTGAATAAATAGTTAGTCTGTCAACATATTGAAGGGTAGAATGCCATCACCACAGAGCGTCGCGAAGTCGGGGGCGGCGTCACCGCTCTACGGAGAGACGGTCAACAGCTCACCGGGGTGCAGTTTACTTGAAAGTTGTCACCCTCAACTCATTCTCTGTCACTTTGCCCACTCACCTTGTTTGAAACTAGACATACTTTTGGAAGATATATTTCATTCGGATGTTTAAATTTAACAAAATATACGTGTTATAATATTGTTAACAGCTATATGAAAACGATGTTGCAGGATATCGGTTCTCGATAATTTTTAGGACTCCGAACTAAAATGGTAAGAACGGAACCCTTATGGTGAAACTTCGTTGTCTGTCCGTCCGTCTGCCTGTCTATAGTCTATTCTGAAATAATGTAGAGTTATAAATCATTTTAGTTTGAAGTTTTTGACATATTCCAGTGATATTATAAAGTAGGAACAGCTATAGTCATCTTTTAAATCATTCCCAAATTTAGATAAAGAATTAATAATCAATAAACTTTAAGACTGTTCGAACTTTGTCTATTTCATACAATTTATATCAATAGACCTTTTCACGAATAGTTACGCGCAAGCGCCGTCGCCATGGTTACGATGGCGACTTTCAGAAGTTTCGTACTCTCTTTGACGCAATGACTAGGTCAGAAATGTTTTCAATGTTAATTTAGACGAAAATGTTACTGACGGTGCTAAATTAATGCACAACATAGTGGAAGAACTTACTTGTGCTAAATTAGGACAGTGGTTGAAGTGCCACGGCCGGAAAACTGGTGGAAGTAAACGAAAATTGGTAGAAAGGTTAGAATCCTACCTGTCATAAATTGTTTATCGTAAAAAGCTTATCTTCAAAAGCACTCAAATATTTTTCTAGGGTGTTGTACCACTTCTTTAAATAATATTTTTTATTTAATTACTATTTACTTTTTTCAAAACCAATCATTTGCCATCTGTCAAGATGACAAGTCTTTGAAACACATGGCGGAATTGGGTACATGCGCAGAAAAAACGATCCTTTCTTAGTGGATGCTTACGTTAGAAAAGGAACCAACTGTCCAAATTTCAAGTTTCTAGCTTCAGCGATTTGGCTTCGTCGTTGATTAGTCAAAAAAAAAACCTACATCCCCGTTTGAACCCCTTAGGGGTTAAATTTATTTCTAAAAACGATTTATTCATGTATTGGCATCGAAAAAAATTTGTACAAAATTTCAAATCGATCGGATACGAGGAAGTCGTTCAAAATTGACTTGCAAAATTTGACCTAAACACACAAACTAACACACATTGCAAGTTAAATAAAAGCTTGTAAAAACATTTTTAAAATTAAACAAATAAATAAAGCAGGTTATAAGAGTTTTAATTTATAAAAAAAATACATATATTTGTGATAGGTAGTCTAAAAAAATACAAAATCAGTTTAACATAATATAAATTCTCAACGTCTTGTACAAAATCTACGATGCTCTCTTCGCCGATCTGTTGAACTACTAGGTGATCTTTTTCGTTTTCTTGAACGATGTTTGTCTAGTCGTTTGCTTCCACGGCTCCGACGAGTTTCTCCTTCTGGTCTACGTCGCGTATTTTTCCCATTCTCTGTTGACTCTTCATCGCTTAGATCCAATAGTGCCAATTTTTTTTTCAATAAAATATTCAACATAATTTTTTCAAATTCGTCTTTTTTTGTTTTTTCGAATTTCACGTTGGCAGTTGTTTTCACCGTCGTATTGACTTCTTTTTCTCCTTCGTTAAAATCGAAGTCAAATTCCGATTCATCCCAATTGATAATTAGCACGTCGTCACTATGTGCCATCTTAAAATATATATTTCGTTGTATTTAGTTATATATTATAATTATGTTTAACCACTTTATCTGTTTTTACTGAACTTCTAGTTAAGTCACAATTTTAAAAGATGTTACACTTTCAAAAATATTTTTAACACTGAATGTCTTCAGGCCGTATTCAGGTCATTATATAGAAGTTTCTATGTACCTGGGAAATCTAAATGAAGAATTAATTATGATAACCATAGATTGGACTTTTTGATGTACCTACCTGTGAAATCTGAATGGAGGATTAATTATAGTGAACATAGACTGAGCTACTTTATTCATTTGTTTCATTTTAAAATTATTGTTTATCGTAAAAAGTTTATCTTCAAAAGCACTCAAATATTTTTCTAGGGTGTTGTACCGCTTCTTTAAATAATATTTTTTATTTAATTACTATATTTACTTTTTTCAAAACCAATCATTTGCCATCTGTCAAGATGACAAGTCTTTGAAAAACATGGCGGAATTGGGTACATGCGCAGAAAAAAATTGATATATTAAATATAATCAGAAAGGTCTTGAAGTTTATTGGAGACTGTGCTGTTCTCGGATACTTACATTAAAGTAGATTTAAGCTACGAGTGAGATGTAGTCAGTGTTGTCTTCATGTTGGCCCCTACGGTATGAATCAAACTAATAAGTAATGGAGCCCCATCGTGCGGTAGGAGCTTTGTCGACAGCTACGGCTTATTATTTATTACGGCATGCACATTGCAATGTAAGCATTGAGCAGGAAAATGAACGTAGCTAATTAAATCTTTTAACTTAGTGTCGAAAAATGTTACACCTTTTATGAGCTGACCCATTTGCAAACATTCTCTAGTTAATTAAATATGAATTATAGTATAGATTAGCAAAAATTTGTTAATTATAGACGCTCGACAACAGAGGTCATTAGCATTATTATAGGTTAGCATAACCTTTTGTGCGGTTTCTCTAAGTTCAATCAGTTAATAAAAAATCAATTAATTTTATTAAAAATAGAATAAAACCTAATAAAATATTAGTAAAAAAAGCTGTTTAGAGACAAGTTTTTATTTTGTTCATTTTAGTCTTTCAAAATTTTACCCCCCTTTGACACCCGTAGGGGTTGAATTTCGAGAAATCCTTTCTTAGTGGATGCTCACGACAGAAAAGGAACCAACTGTCCAATTTTCAAGTTTCTAGCTAGCTTCAGCGATTTGGCCTGGGCGTTGATTAGTCAAAAAAACCCTACATCCCCGTTTGAACCCCTTAGGGGTTGAATTTATTTCTAAAAACGATTTATTTATGTATTGTCATCGGAAATACATATGTGTACAAAATTTCAAATCGATCGGATACGTGGAAGTCGTTCAAAATTGACTTGCAAGTTTTGACCTAAACAAACAAACACACAAACAAACTAACTAACATACACTGCAAGTTAAATAAAAGCTTGTAATAATAAAAAATAGCCAGTTATCGAAACATATTGTAGAATACATTACGTCACCACGATTTCCAAAATGGCGGATTATAAACGCACCTTATTGACAACGGAAAAAAAGAAATAGAAATGAACATCGCGTAGGGTATCAAAAAAAAGGGATTGACGGGTGGATTCCGAAACTAAAAAAATCTAAATAAAAATGAAAGTTCAAAAAACTACAATCCGACTACGAAAAAAACTTTTTAACAAAAAAAAAACCTCCTTCTAAAAACCACTAAAAAGAGGAAAATAATGAAATTTTGAGATCTGTGCCAATTTAATAAAATATGAAGTCGGTAAAAAAGTATAGTATAGTAATTAATATCTTCTTTTTAACCAACTTCATATTTTATTAAATTGGCACAAATCTCAAAATTTCATTATTTTCCTCTTTTTAGTGGTTTTTTAAAGGAGGTTTTTTTTTGTTAAAAAGTTTTTTATTTTTTACTTTTTAGTGTCAAAAAGTGACATTTACCTTAAAAGAATCACACGCCGTTACTCACTTTTATTAAACCGACTTTCTTACGCTGTCTGATATGTCAAAAAGTGACATTTACCTTAAAGAATCACACGCCGTTACTCACTTTTATTAAAATCAGCCGAACTACTGAACCGATTTTGTTGAAATTTCTATGGGAGCAATATGAAAGTATATCCTTTCAAATAAAATTTTTTTTTTTCAAAATCGGTCTATAAATGACTAAGTTATGAGGTAACAAACATAAAAAAAAATACAACCGAATTGAGAACCACCTCCTTTTTTGTAGTCGGTTAAAAAGTAGAAAATTTTCAAAATTTATAGTAGTCGGTTTACTAAAACTAACATCGCTGTACTCGACTACTCTTCATATAGGAAGCTTATTTTCTACTTTTATGAAGTGTCGTTTTAGTTTTTAAAACTTTTATTTTTATAGCTAAAATAATCGATTTTGGTTAAAATTCTTTGAAGTCTAGATTTTTATTTATTTATTGTAGATTATAGACGCGTCGAGATCTAAGGTCATTAGCGTCTTTCAACTACACTAAATAACAACCAACTTAAAACTAAATAACATCACAAAACATCCATGAGCGCAGGTGGGATTCGAACTCACGGCAGTCCAGTCTAGAGGTTGCGGCGCCAAGCATGCTAACCACTAGGCTATACTGCCCTTTTTGAAGTCTAGAAAAAAAACTCGGGTCGCAGTGCCAAACCCTGCCGACAATATAGTGTATTTGCTAATACAGGCATTGTGGCATTATTATGTGAACTTAAGTTTGTTTTTTGACAAAATAAAAAATTTAACCCCTTAATACATCCCTTAAAATAATTAAATTTTTCTAAATTTCAATATTAGACATGGATTTTATCAGTACACCCGCAATTAAATACACCCTTTCATAAATAAATCCGTATCAACAAACTAGTGTTTTCATAAAATTTGAAAGTCCGGTCCTGTAGGGCCGATTTTATTAAAATTTTAGCAGCACATTTTAATCTTTACTACAGAGTTAAATTTCAATTTTGAAACGATTCTGACAAATTTTTCGATATTTTTGGGCCCAAAAACTTTTTGAAACCCCTAAATACAACCCTGAAAATGGTCCGATCGGGCCCATTTTAAATAGGCTTCTTGCGGTAATGGGTTCCAATGTGTGTACCAAATTTCGTTTCAATCGATTAAGTCTGTCGAGAGTTATCGTGTACACACATATATATAATATAAATATATATATATAAATATATTATATATATACATACATATATATATAAACATTTTTAAAAATGGTGCCAAAGTGTTCAGGAGGTTATGAAACGTCGAGAAATTTTGGTCCGACCCCTAGGTCCCACCATCCGACCGACGCCAAGAGTGTATGTGCCATATGGCAAATACACTAAAAAATCCTATAGTGAGTGATTAGTAAGTGAGTGGTATGACCGTAGTTATATTAAGTAGATATAAGCAGCAGGTTCTGTAGAGTTCAGTAGGTACACGTACATTGCGGTCGCAGTACATTATAAAGGCGACGGTGCACCGGCCAGGTTTGGTCAGAATCAGGAGGCCGACTGTACCGGCAGCGCGGGAACGGAGTGAGTTATGACCGCGGTCTGCCGTGCATCAGCCTGTGCCGGTGGTCAAACCCGGCCCTTCCGTTTCATGCATACACATATCTCCTGTCATAAGGCAAAGTGGCTTATGTAAGTTTTTTCGGTAAAATAAGATTTTACTTACAAAGGGGCTTTGAGATTTTTGATAAATGTATTAGATAAAATCACGAACAAAAAAGATAGGGTAATTAAACCATTCCAGCCTCCTTGTATGTTACGCCTCTGAATAAAATATGAAGATTCTAGCAAATTAGTAATATTTCTCATAAAAAACTACATCACTGTGTCAAATTTCATTAAGTTACCTTAGTTTTGAAGAAAATGCCAAAAAACCCTTTTTGAGTCTTCTTCTAGGGGCTGTGGCTCCCTGGGGATGCATTGTCGGAAATAGTTTTATAGAGTAACTACACTTATTTTTTGATGTACTATACGTTCTATAAATTTTGGCAGACATTTTTTAACCACTTTGGGCTATAAACATTTCTAAAAATGGTGCCAAATTTTTCAGGAAGCTATGAAACGTCGAGAAATAGTCAACTCCTGGAATATCCCCTTTTCAACATTATTTGACCTGTTATAAACATTAACCAACTGCACTAGTTTTATTACCTGTCAGCTATATGTTATTTGGTTTTTGACCTCCTATAGTTATAATTATTTTTATTAAGTAAAATTTTGTTACACTTTTAGTTTAGTATTTGCTGAAGATATGCTTCCATCTTCAGCAAATACTAAACTAAAAGTGTAACAAAATTTTAAATGTAGGTACATTCATTAATAAAATAATTGTGGTTAGACGTGACTAAACTCATTATTAGTAAATTAAACCACAGTGCTCTTAATTATTCTTAATATTTTACCCCCCTTTGACACCTGTAGGAGTTGAATTTAGAAAAATCCTTTCTTAGTGGATGCTTACGTCAGAAAAAGAAACAGCTGTCCAAATGTCAAGTTTCTAGCTTCAGCGATTTGGCCTGGGCGTTGATTAGTCAAAAAAAACCCTACATCCCCGTTTGAAGCCCTTAGGGGTTAAATTTATTTCTAAAAACGATTTATTCATGTATTGTCACCGGGAATAAATATGTGTACAATATTTCAAATCGATCGGATACGTGGAAGTCGTTCAAAATTGACTTGATTTGACCTAAACAAACACACAAACTAACATACATTGCAAGTTAAATGAAAGCTTGTAAACCCATTTTTAAAATTAAACAAATGAATAAAGCAGGTATAAGAGTTTTAATTTATAAAAAAATATACATATATTTGTGATAGGTAGTCTAAAAAAATGCATATATAACATAATATAAATTCTCAACGTCTCGTACAAAATCTACGACGTTCTCTTCGCCGATCTGTTGAGCTACTAGGCGATCTTTTTCGTTTTCTTGAACGCTGTTTGTCTAGTCGTTTGCTTCCACGGCTCCGACGAGTTTCTCCTTCTGGTCTACGTCGCGTATTTTTTCCATTCTCTGTTGACTCTTCTTCATCGCTTAGATCCAACAGTGCCAATTTTTTTTTCAATAAAATATTCAAAATATTTTTTTCAAATTCGTCCTTTTTCGTTTTTTCGAAATTCACGTTGGCAGTTGTTTTTACCGTTGTACTGACTTCTTTTTCTCTTTCGTCAAAATCGAAATCAAATTCCGATTCATCCCAATTAATAATTAGCACGTCGTCACTATGTGCCATCTTAAAATATATATTTAGTTGTATTTAGCTATATTATAATTATGTTTAACCACTTTATCTGTTTTTACTGAATTTATAGTTAAGTCACAATTTTAAAAGATGTTACACTTTCAAAAATATTTTTAACACTAAATGTCTTCAGGCCGTATTCAGGTCATTATATAGAAGTTTCTATGTACCTGGGAAATCTAAATGGAGAATTAATTATGATAACCATAGATTGGACTTTTTGATGTACCTGCGAAATCTGCATGGAGGATTAATTATAGTGAACATAGACTGGGCTACTTTATTCATTTGTTTCATTTTAAGAATGTTGAATATAATAGGTACGTACATTTTTTTTCTTTATCATAATATTCAATCATATTATTAATTGAAAAATTGCTATGGAAAATCATGAGTGTTAGACAATGAATTTTTTTATATTATTAGCGTATTTGCCATATTAAGGCACATTTCTCATCATCCTGAACGATTTGTCACCATTTTTACTTCCCACCTCTACTATGGTAGGAAAGTAATGGATTTAGTCCGAAAAAAATATTTCGAGTTTTTAACAGATTTCACGTTTTGAGACCCTAGCAATCGTTTAAGATCATTTTCTGACTGATATCTGAATGTGTGTGTATGTGGTCAATTTTTCGCCGTCGATATCGTAAAAACGGAACAACATACGGCCATGCCGATTATTCTATTGTGTTTATCAGCCTTTAACTTAGATCTGATTAGATTTTGATTTCAATGGATCCTGAGATATTAAAAAAAACGTTCTCAATGTCACATATTAACATATAGGTAAAAAAAATATAAATGAATTCTAGATGTTATAATATGAAAAAATGTAAATATTTTTTTCTCTAAAGTGTACAGTTTTCGAGAAAAAAAATATTTTACTAAAAAAAATAAAAATTGTACGTAAATCAAGGTAACCATGATTTTTGCTATATTAAGCTAGCCATCAGTAAATCACTAAACAAAAAAGAGGGCCATGCTTTTTTTCAAAGAATAAAAAAAGAGTGTTTATTTTTTGCAAATATTTACAAGGTGGGAAGTATAGGACTGGTCATCAGTCGAATTTTTGAATATAGGTAGGTATTATGTTTATATATATATTTTTTACGTACTGAAAGACTTAATTGATTTTTAAGAAATTTGGAAGGCACATAGAAGTCCAATACTGCACGAAGCCTATTTAAAATGGGCGTAATCCAGCCATTTTAAGGGTTGTTTTTGGGCCCAAAAAATTAGCGAAATTGTTTGACAATCGAAATTTAACTCTTAAGTAAAAATTAAAATGCACCTCTGAAATTTAAATAAAATCGGTTCGCTAGTGCCGGACTTACACATATTATGAAAACATTTTCAGATATATAGTAAAGTACTTACTTAATTAGTTTTATGTCTACAGGTATACTTATTATAAAATATCTGAAGACATAAAACTAATTAATACCGCAAATTATTTTTAATTCTCCGTCAAGACTACTCAGGTACAAAAAAAGTTCTAACAGCCGAATTATATAATTACGTTCAGTTTTCGAAATATTTTAAAACATAAATTTTTTGATTTTCAAAAGTTGGCGTCTATGGGTTAGTATCATTACTACGCGTAATTTAGTTATCAAAAATACTTAGCTGTTAGCTGTTCAAGTCCCGACAGTGGTAATTTGATTTTTTCTTAGATATAGCTCAAAAATCATGGCAGCCTAGCTGTCTGAGATATTTATTATTTTCACCTCTAATTGTTATGTGAATAATATGGTGTGGATATAAGGGGTTTTAAATCGATTGATTTTATCATATACCAATTAGCTGTTAGTATTAAGTTGTTATATATTAAGTAAAATTTTGTTACACTTTTAGTTTAGTATTTGCTGAAGATGGGAGCATAGCTCTTGAAATGTACATTCATTAATAAAATTATTGTGGTTAGACGTGACTAAACTTTTTATTATTAAATTAAACCTGCACAGTGCTCTTAATTATTCTTAAACAAAATTATGTTGTGACAACATACACTGTGTGAGTCTTGACGTTAAATTTGTAGATGTTAATTATTGTACACCCTGTATACAAATCAAGAGACTGTGGCAGGTTTGATAACGCATCAAACTAGGGGAGCCAGGATTTGCCCGAGGCTCAGCACCAAATGGAACCAATTTAAACAAGTTTAACATCTTCAGTTTAAACAACGACTATCGACGCAAGTGAAGAAAATCGTTTGTCTGTCATGAATGTCTGTTTGTAAAGCTGCGCAAAGCGTAGATCTGATATAAAAAGCTCGTCTGTCGGACTGTCAGCCGTGATTGACTAAATGAACGGCGGACACGACAACGGTGTGAAATGGTTTTTCGATGCTCTGTTCAAGCATCAAGCGTCGGTGACAGGTAGCTGACACAACGTGAACACGCGCTGTGCTCTGGTGTCGTGTTGGCTGTCACCGGACGGCCATTAGTGGCCACCAGGTAAAGCCCGTGTCCAGCGGATCTACGAAAGACGGTCACAGAAAGTGATTCAATTGTTTTCAGTGTGACACGCCACGCTGATCTGAGATTTTGGGTGTGTTCGTTGCTTTCTTCTTTTTGAAGATTTCCATCATAAAAAAAACTTTTTAACAAAAAAAAAAAACCTCCTTCAAAAAGCCACTAAAAAGAAGAAAATAATGAAATTTTGAGGTCTGCGCCAATTTAATAAAATATGAAGTCGGTTAAAAAGTATAGTATAGTGATTAATATATTCTTTTTAACCAACTTCATATTTTATTAAATTGGCGCAGACCTCAAAATTTCATTATTTTCCTCTTTTTAGTGGCTTTTTGAAGGACGTTTTTTTTTGTTAAAAAGTTTTTTACTTTTTAGTGTCAAAAAGTGACATTTACCTTAACGGAATCACACGCCGTTACTCACCTTTATTAAACCGACTTTCTTATGCTATCTTATGTGTCAAGAAGTGACATTTACCTTAAGGAATCACACGCCGTTACTAACTTTTATAAAAATCAGCCGAACTTACGAACCGATTTTGATGAAATTTATATGGGATCAATCTGAAAGTATATCCTTTCAAATAAAAAAATATTTCCAAATCGGTTTATAAATTACGTAGTTCTGAGGTAACAAACATAAAAAAAATACAACCAAATTGAGAACCACCTCCTTTAATAAATAATAATAAAAAAAATAAAAAATAATAATAAATTATACTGCGCTTCGCAGGGGGAGAATTTCTCGCGGGTGGTGTAATAAATAATATTGGTGATTAAAACAGTCTTAAAGTTTATTGGTTAGTAAGTCTTTACTTGAATTTAAGAAAGAAGACTAGGTACTCTATGGTACCGCTAGAATCTGTCAAAAACTTTAAACTAAAATTATTTATTACTTTACACTATTTCAGGTAGGCTATAAACAAAAAGTAAAATTAAACACTAAAAATTTGAATAAAACACTATATAAAAAGTGCTACCTAGAAGCACTAGCAAGAACAAAACAACAAAAATTCGACTGATGACCAGTCCTATACTTCCCACCTAGTAAATATTTGCAAAAAATAAACACTGTTTTTTTATTCTTTGAAAAAAAGCATGGCCCTCTTTTTTGTTTGGTGATCTACTGATGGCTAGCTTAATATAGCAAAAATCATGATTACCTTGATTTACTTACAATTTTCTTTTTTTAGTAAAATATTTTTTTTCTCGAAAACTATACATTTTAGAGAAAAAAAATATTTACATTTTCTTCATATTATAACATCTAGAATTCATTTATATTTTTTTTTACCTATGTTAATACGTGACATGGAGAATGTTTTTTTTTTAATATCTCATGATCCACTGAACCGATTTGACTCAAAATCTAATCAGATCTAAGTTAAAGGCTGATAAACACAATAAAACAATCGGCATGGCCGTATGTTGTTCCGTTTTTACGATATCGAAGGCGAAAAATTAACCACATACATACACACACGCACACACAGACATCAGTCAGAAAATGATTTTAAACGATTGCTAGGGTCTCAAAACGTGAAGATCTGTTAAAATCTCGTAATATTTTTTTCGGACTAAATCCATTACTTCCCTACCATAGTAGAGATGGGAAGTAATTAAAATAAATAAAATCATATAAACCGACCAAATCAATGTAACCACAAACCGGCACGTTTTTATGTCTGCCCTAGTAAAAATCCCGTCTCCAGATGCCACGTGTACCAATACAGCGTCCCGCATGAATTGTCAACTACAATTTCACAATTGAAACTCTATTTTGAATCTCTGAATTATTAAAAATCTTTAAGTGTTGGCGTCAGGGGTTCACTAATTGTGTAAATGTGAATAAAAAAGTAATGTTAATGGATGTACCTGATGGTTGGATTAAAATAAGTAATTGTGAAAAACAATCAAATTTATAAACCGTTTCATTGTTTTGAAAATATTGTTCATGCATATAGTCACGTGGTCTCGCGGTTTAACATTAGAATTACGTAATATATTGTAGCAAACCCCAAGATGTTACGCCATTGCCTGCAATAGAAGCGTCGAGAAGGGAAGGTCACAGTGGCGAATCATGGAATGGTATCGAAGATACGAGTACCTGCTAGACGTCTGGAAAGTGCGAGAACGCGCTTTATTTAAGCCACGTACCTCTATATAAGCAGAGAGCCGACGGGAATTAGGCAGTCAGTCGTGAGCCAGTGTCGTGTTGAACAGCAAAGATAAATACAGTATATAAATCTAGTTATTTGTTCAGTGTTATTGAAGTGTTTCACTTTGTTTAAGAATTACTATTGTGTTGATTGTTAGAATTAACATATTATAGTTGTTGCGTTTATTGTTATTGAATTGTTAATTATTGTAAAAAATATTTATTCCGCCCACGCAGAAAACAGTTTTGTTACAATATTATGTCAAAGCAGTGGCGGACTAAGGGGGGGGGCGTTAGGGGCGGCTCGTCCCGGGTCTCTGATACTGGGGGGCCTCCAAATCTCGAGAAGTCTTTCTTCATCAAATCCCAAATAAGGCCAAAATATGTTTAGTAAGTAAGAAGCAGTTTGGAGTTGGAGGCCCCGTACGTATACAAAATATAAACGTAGGTAGGTCGTTTATTATAATTATTTGATTTTTTTTTGTCGGCCATTACATTTATATTATTAATTTTTTACGAAATTTACACTACAAATACATAAATTTCTAAGCAGACCGGGGACCTCATTTAGTTCTGCCGCCACGGGCCTCCGACTGGCTTAGTCCGCCACGCGAGCTTTTTTAGCACCCGGGCGAAGCCGGACAGGGCCGCTAGTTGTAAATAACAGTTACTTCTCTATAATAATCTTAAATTTCATCAAGTAACAACAAAAAATTGATAAAAAAAATTGAATTAGTTTTCCACCGATTTGATATTTTTCATAATTTTATGTCCAGTAGACTTTTATACTGTGGGAGCTTGGACTATAAGTAACTTAATTGAAATTCATCCCCTTTCACCAAAAAACGTAGACACTTTTGAGGCACTCTATATAAAACAGGACAATAAGAATAATATTGTATATTCATTGATATTATAAGTATGTATAACAAGTTCAATATAAACAATAAATTACAATATTATATGTACCTACATCATATTATATAGTACTTCTAATAGACCGAGAGGTAGTGACAATTTTTTGGTGTTATTTATTCAAGGCCTTATTTTTGTGAAGATGTTGTTACGGCGACTGTTTTAAGCATATATTTCAATTTGCAGAACAAAATGTCGGTATTAACCCCCTCTCTTAGAGGGAAACTTGCTCGTCTAGGTATTTATATCGTTCTGCAAAGGGGTTAATACCGACATTTTGTTCTGCAAATTGAAATATATGCTTAAAACAGTCGCCGTAACAACATATTAAAATTTGAACGTTGAACTAATAATATAAATTTCGTCGGGTGCATGACACGTTTAGGGTGATCTGCCACACCTTTGATACTGATCAATCGATCTGCAAATTTTATAATGGCATTATTGGGTCACCGACAAGCTATACAAATAATTTCAGCCTTGAAGTAATAATAATTGTGACCATTTTTTTTTCACATGTTGGGGGCGGTCTGCATCTCTCCCATACCGCTATCTAGCAAAATCCCTTACTCAGGGCACTTTAATATGCCTCCCTCAACGTCTTTAGAAAAATAAGGCCTTGAATAAATAACACTAAAAAATTGTAACTAGCTCTCGGTCTATAATGCCCATCAGCTGAATTCAACAATAGCTGTTCCCCTCCTCCGACCCTTTCCTAGTGCAGTGTCGCCAGTACATATGAAACATATGATACCAAATCAAAGCATACATTGATCATAATGTGAATTAAGTTTCCCTGATACAAAACAAAAGTAATATGTAGGAAACTACATAGTTCACTTTACAGTCATAAACATACACATACAAGCAACCTTTGTAGGGTCGATGACACATCTGCAAAACAAAACAAGCCGTGAGATGGGTCGTTTATTAGAACTAAAGTGCGACCCTTGAGGTCCACACGACGAACTTCTCAGTTTGATAAATATTTAATAATAATAATTAAATTAGATATTACACAGAAAAGTAATCATTTTAATTATTAAAACATAATTATTATTTATTTTTAACAATAATTAAAAAAAAAAATAAAAAAAAAAACAACTGAACCGATTTTTATAAAATTTATGTCGGATCAAAACGACGTTAACAGTGTTAACACGCCTCGATTGACACCCTTACGAAGTCGATATAATTTTTTATTCGCGAGATATTGTGTAAAATCTACTTTTTTGGAGGTTATTTGGTTAATAAAAAAGAACGGTTGAACCGATTTTGAAAAAATTTCTTTCAGATCATATTTACGTTAATACGCGTCGATTGGCACCATAACGTAGTCGAATCATTTTTCATTCTCGAGATTTCGTCTTAGAAAGAAATGAACACATACGTACGTACGTACATACGTACACACACACACAGACATCTTTCAAAAAATAGTGTAAAAATAGTGTGGTATCCTTGAAACATAAAAATTTTTTTCTCCATTTTGATTTCGATTTTCGGACCCATTACAATAACTTCCAATGGGAAGTTAAAAATGCATAGATTGTCATTTGTCGAATTGATTTCCCATAACCTATGACGATAGAATCATTAACTAGCACATGCAGTCAAAGAATTAAATTACATTACACATGTAGGTACATCGAGACAACTGTGTAATCCCAGAACGTTTTGAGCGCAATCTGTGGGATGAAATTATTAAACAAACGCTTTAGTAAACTATTCGTAACACGCAGAACATAAAAAACAAAAAAGGTGATGAGCAGTGAGCGAAAATATAAAGTATTGATTGAAATGTGCTACTATATTTAATTAACTAAAAAATGTGTTATTATATTAACTTAGTAAAAAAAATATCTTGAATTGTGTTGTACAGTGAACCCTTCTAAAAAAACGGATTTATTAAAGTTTATACTCAACTCAGCCTCAAATAAATAATAATTTATGAACAACAATGTGTTGTGTGAGCGAGATAAAGTTTCTTCCAATCTGTGTGAACGTTATTGGTTCAAGTCCGAATCTCTGTGAGCGTTGTTGACCCAAGTTTGAATCTCTTTGAACGCTATTGATCCAAGTCTGAAGAAGCAGCCACCACTACCTATCTCTTTCTACTGAGTGACGCTTTTTCTGACCTGTTGCGGACTCCATTATCGTGCAATTGCGTTGTGAATGAAGTTTATCAAACACAAATGCAGCAGAGATAGTGGCAAACCTTAAACTAGGGCTTACACAGCTCCCTTTGTGTGTGTGTGTGTGTGTGAATGTGTGTGTGTGTGTTGTTAAGAGCTGCATTGGCGATATAGGAACGGACCGAAACCTATATGTACTAGGGTTCGATTCCCGCGAGACCCCCGTTGTGACAGCTGTACACTATGCATTATCAAATTACCACTAGCCCACCTCTCAGCTCGCGGAACCACCCCAACAATCAGGCTCATCCCGACTGTTCATCCCTTAATCTGTTTTCTATAATGTACTTTCTGTATGTATTCCACCGCGGCCCGAGTGTGTGATACTCTATGTGGACGGTGCATTCAACTAGGGTCATGTTATTAATAGTACTGTACTACAGCACGAAATTTTAACGAACGAAATATTAAATATTGAATGATCCAATAGGGTATATGACTAATTTTTTGAAGCTATGCTATCTTAAACTCTTTCCAAACTACATCTGCTGTCTGGCAAAAAATACTTGACATTGGTATCCTCCCTTCTCTCCTCTCCTTTCCCTCCACGTTTGATCAAACACGTCTTTATTGAAGCTATGCTTCTATAGGCGCGTTAGACGATTTCTGGGAGGGGAAAAACTTATGGTTTCGAGTCACGTCACCGACATGGTCATGTTAAAAGTATATATCTACTGTCCGATCCTTTTGAAAAAATAAAATGACGTCAGATTTCAAAATGGCGGCCATATGTACTTTTGTAAAAATTATCCGATCTTTTCGAAAGTTGATATTTAAGAGTTTTATAGGACACAAAAAAATAAAATGGCGTCAGATTTCAAAATGGCGGCCACATGTACTTTTGTAAAAATTATCCGATCTTTTTGAAAATTGATATTTAAGAGTTTTATAGGACACAAAAAATAAAATGGCGTCAGATTTCAGAATGGCGGCGATATGTACTTTTTGTAAAAATTATCCGATCTTTTTGAAAATTGGTATTTAAGAGCTTTATAGGACACAAAAAAATAAAATGGAGTCAGATTACAAAATGGCGGCCATATGTACTTTTGTAAAAATTATCCGATCTTTTTGAAAATTGATATTTAAGAGTTTTATAGAACACAAAAAAATAAAATGGCGTCAGATTTCAGAATGGCGGTCAAATAATAACTTTTCAATTGTATAATTGTCTATAGCTTGATAAATTCGGTTTTATATACAATGCGTAAAAAGCATGAACGTCAGTCGACTAGCATATAACCTTGAATAGCGATTATATGTAAGTACTCTCATTTGCTGCTATTGAAATAGCCTATGTGGCAAATAATCGACTTGAACAATCGAACATTTCGATTGTTAATCAAACTCCGAGTCGATTGTGGATTCGATTGTTATTATGAATGATTACAATTGTTTTGATTGTAAAAATATCTCGTATCGCCCATCACTAGGTAAAGAACCGCTGCTATACAGTCCACAGTGTTATACTCTTTCTTCGAATTCAGTCTATAGACCTAAATCATAGTTAACACCGTCCACATTATAGAAAGGGTGTAGCTTGACATTGATCCCACATTAAAAAGTACTTCAACAAGCTCTGAACTAAAGTATCAACAGTCAGTATCTGTCATCACTCCTATATGAGTCTACTGGATGTTCTATTGTCACTACGAGGATTTGAAAATATATTTAAAATAAATATTTAGTAGATTTCGTGTCCATATTTATATAATTAATGTAGTAAATTCGCAGGTATGTGGACAGTAAATAATAAAACAGATAGTTCTATCTGTTTTATTATTTACTGCGAATTTACTACAATAATTTAAAATATTTAAAATATTGAATTAACACTCGCATGTAGTGAAAATCTATTGATTCCGAAGCACATAAAGGGAATGTTGATTACTAATCATGTCACGGTTGAGTAATGTAAGCTCATTCTGCCGTGAAAGTGGAAAGGTTAAGGTTAGAATCCTGACTGTGACTATGGTTGATAAAATGATTCTTTCCTATATGTTTGGAATCAATTATATAATTGGCTACTTTCGAACAAAAGTTGTCAATTGCAAATCAGCCGTATAAAAAATCTATTAATTTAATTTAAAATTAATTTGGAAAAAACAAGACAATGTTTATATTAAGCGGTAAAGATCAGTAATAAACCTAATAATTAAGAAAATTATATGAGCACTGTGGTTGGAATAAAAACAAAAATAAAGGTAGTTACTTCTTACCACAACAGTTTTATTGATGGATGTACATTTCGAAAGCTATGCTTTCATCTTCAGCAAACACTATACATAAATGAAATAAAAATAATGTAAGTTTGGTAAAGGCGGTAAGTACGACCCATCATTTAGATAGCTTTGAAAGCATATACATTGCTAAGTGCGATGGTACCAAGCTTTTGAATTCAGATAATGGCCCTATACCTTTTTCTGCTTTATTTGATCTTTTAGACCATAAGTAATGTTCCAGATAATTCGCTTTTTTCTTCTTTGCTCTAGGTCAATTTGTTTCAGGTCAATTTCTCAGTCGTCTTAGTTAAGTTTTCAATTTGTTAATTGTTTTATCACCTGTAATATTAGTATAAAATACCCTATATGTTTTATTTCATTCATGTATAGTGTTTGCTGAAGATGAATGCATAGCTTTCGAAATGTACATCCATCAATAAAACTGTTGTGGTAAGAAGTAAACTATCTTTATTTTTGCTAATAATTAAGGTTATACATAGGTATTATAGTAAAATATGATTTGAGTCAATATCATTGATTTTTGGTTAGAGAAAGCTCGATGAACAATTAAGCCAGATAGTCACAAGTAAAGCCACATAGAGGAGCGAAACGTGTGTCTTTTCAATTTTAACAAACATTGACATTAACTGAGATATACCTATGACATAGATTGTAGACGAAAATATCAGAACAAAAATTATTGTAATAAAACCAGACAATTATTTTTGTGCTGACACGAGAAAGAATATTCTGTATATAACTAATACTCGAAAATATCAAAACTGATGTCCGTGATGTAAAGAACGGATTAGCAGTGCTTTTATTCATTGAAAATTGACTAGAAAATTGTCGAGCACCCCTTTCTGTGATAGTAGATGGAGTATAATATGTATTTGTAACCCTTATCCTGTTATGTCCTGGACTTCTGGCGTGATGCCCTGCCATTACAGTCACGCTCTGTCTGCCATTACATAAAATCTATTGTTACATGCATACAATCTCACTCCTCGCACCACCCTTTCTGCATCACTCGCCGCCCGTGTAAAAATATAGACACAGTTTATAAAGACTATCAGGTGCATCAGCTGTTGCGCAACTTCTTATGCGCAATTTATTTTATTTATTGTAAATTATAGACCCGTCGACAACTTAGGTCATTAGCGTCTTGATTACATTAAATAACAAGCCGTGAGGTGGGTCGTTTATTAGGACTAAAGTGCGACCCTTGAGGTCCACACGACGAACTTCCCAGTTTGATAAATATTTAATAATAATAATTAAATATGATATTACACAGAAAAGTAATCATTTTAATCATTAAAACATAATTATTATTTATTTTTAACAATAATTAAAAAAAAAAATCGGCTGAAATGATTTTTATAAAATTTATTTCGGATCAAAATGACGTTAACACGCCTCGATTGTCACCCTTACGAAGTCGATATAATTTTTTATTCGCGAGATATTGTGTAAAATCTACTTTTTTGGAGTCTATTTGGTTAAGAAAAAAGAACGGCTGAACCGATTTTGAAAAAATTTCTTTCAGATCATATTTACGTTAATACGCGTCGAATGGCACCCTAACGTAGTCGATATCATTTTCCATTCTCGAGATTTCGTCTTAGAAAGAAATGGACACATACGTACACACACACAGACATCTTTCTAAAAATAGTGTAGTGACCTTGAAACATAAAAATTTGTTATACATTTTGATTTCGATTTTCGGATCCATTACAATAACTTCCAATGGGAAGTTAACAACATACTTAAAACTAAATGACATCACAAAACATCCATGAGCGCAGGCGGGATTGGAACCCACGACAGTCTGATCCAGAGGCCCGCGACGCTAACCACTGGACCATCTGTACTCTGTAGTATTTTCAATATGTTGAAACTGTTTTTAGTATACAAGAATCTAAAGAACGTGTTCATTAAGGAGAGGAGGCGAAGCTAAGACATAATGGTGCAATGCAGACAGAGAGTTTACTCTAATAATGGAAGCATACAAGTTTATAATCTGTGACCAGACTTTAAAGAAAACTAACTTACCGCTAATCCACGCGCAACTCTAATCCTCAACAGAAGTTATGTTTTGATCCTGGATTAAACGAGCTGGCTGATGATTAATTTTATCTCTCTGATGATTGTTACAACGCCTTAGATTACCACCACCGTGTTACCGTAACTATGTACTCGAGGAGTCTTGTGGTGCCCTCCTTCGCTTTTCTAGCTTACACAAGCTGGAACAAAACAAATTATTTTGTTAAATTATGATGACAAAATTATTATATACAGGGTGTCCACGACGACGTTGGCTGACATGGGTATCTTTGTTATTAAAAAATGGTTAAAGAAATGTTCAGATATTTTCATAAATAAAAAAGTTATGGCCAGTTTTCAAAAACGGCAATTTTCACTATTTTCTAAATAAATCTATAGTGTGTCAAAATTCAATTGTTTTTTCGACGGGACGTTAATGAGCACATAATTCTGCACTAATTTGCCCATTTAACCGACTTTCTATCTCCACTAATAAAAAAGATATCCATGTTAGCTAACGTCGCCGTGGACACCCTATATTATATCGGTACGTCGGAGCCAGACTGGCCTGCCATATTTTTTCCAAAATAATGTTTTTTTGTATAGGTATAGTACTGTTAGGACCGGGCGAAATTTTTTCAGACGCACCCCCCCCCCCCGCCGGCGCTGAAAGCATTTTTCTTCCAATGACAGATTTGCATACTTGGTTTAGTAATTTGACTAGTCTTATATGAGAGCCCTTTATTAAGTCAGCTGTCAAAATCTCTACAGGGCTTTTTGCAAACATTTAGTCGATCATAATACAATCGACCTCGCTTATAATGACTTCGGATTACGAACTCTCGGATATAACGAACTTTTTTTCTGGTTCCGACTGAACTCCCATAAGAAACAATGTTAATTATTACCTCGTTTATTGACCTCGGATGTTACGCCGTTACCACGTTTTTATTTTAGTCTGTTAAAAGTCTCAGATTATTACTTATTCCGCTGACGCAGCGACACAAAGTGCCCCTGGGTTTGTATCCTAATTATTTTCTAGTTTTTAGTACAGCTGATGATTTAAAATAAAACCGTTTAACTTAAAAGTTTTTTAACCTATTTTCATTTTCTAGTTTTTAGTTTGATTTCTGGCCCGTATCATTATGCAAACCCCTCATCCTTTCAACTGTCCACCTCCTGATTCCATCATCAGACCCTCGTTTTATTTTAAATCATCAGCTGTATCAAACACTATAAAATAATTAGGACACAAACCAAGGGGCACTTTGTGCCGCAGCGTCAGCGGAATAAGTAAAAAAAAGGTGGGGCGCATTTGAAATATTTCTGTTGGTGGGATTGGAAACACATTTTTCTAGACAAGCCGTTCTTATTTAATAATTATACAGTCGTTATACAGATTTTTATGCGCCCCACGTATTTATTACTTATTCCGCTGACGCAGCGACACAAAGTGCCCCTTGGTTTGTGTCCTAATTATTTTCTAGTTTTTGGTATACAGCTGATGATTTAAAATAAAACCGTTGAACTTAAAAGTTTTTTTACCTATTTTTATTTTCTAGTTTTTATTTTGATTTCTGGCCCGTATCATTATGTAAACTCCTCATCCTTTCAACTGTTCACCTCCTTATTCCATCATCAGACCCTCGTTACCAAGTTGAAATTATCATAATATTGTATTGTCACGGGAACTCAACGTGTGTGCAAAATTTCATAAGAATCGGTTATGTAGAAGTAGTTGAAAAAGCTGTCACAAGATTTGAAACAAAGATAGTAACAAACAAACAAATATACGGGATCAAGCTAAATAAAATCGTTTAATAAAAAACTTTTCAGTGTTCAGAAGAATGTAAAGTGAAATTCCAAAAAATAAATTACCTACCTTAAAAAATATTTTATCTAGCATTCATTTTCATAGATAAATTATAAAATATAAATAAATAATATAAAATATATTGTAGCGAAACCCCAGATGTTACGCCGCGACCATAGAAGCATCCAGAACAAGTAACAATAGTGAAGCGTGGCGTGATATCGAAGACACAAGAATGTTCTGGAAAGCGCGCGAGAGCGGGGGGTCAAGCTGCTAGCTCTATATAAGTAGAGCAGTCACCGAAGAAACAACAACGAGTCGTGTGACAGTGTCGATTTGAAATAAATACAGTTCAGTGCGCTTCAGTTCGTTTAAGAATTACTGTTCGTGTTATTATTATATAAACAGTGTTGACTATTAGAATTGAGATATAATTGTTACAGTTTATTGTTATCCATTTTTTTGTTACATTTTTAATTGTTGAAAATAAATAATTTATTCCACTCACGTAAGAAAACAGTTTTGTTACAATATAATTGTCTCCTATAACCATGAAGACATAAAAAAATCCGAAAAGTTAACACTTTATTACTCATTCGACTTACACACCGTGAATTTTTAATTCGAAAAAAGAAGATAAAGTCGCCAATTTAAAAGAATACAACAATATATATTGCGTAATAGTGCTCCAATTTAGACAATTACTTTCGTCACCCCAAGGTAATAAAAGCACAACAAATTATAATGAACTTGCAGCTGAGACAATTACACTGCATATAAAGAAAAATTATATAAGTACTTTAATATGACCGAACACCTTCAATTTCACAGGGTTGGAAACTCATACTCACGCCCTTATG
The DNA here is from genome assembly GCA_039654895.1 of Mongoloraphidia duomilia. Classification (NCBI taxonomy): domain Eukaryota; kingdom Metazoa; phylum Arthropoda; class Insecta; order Raphidioptera; family Raphidiidae; genus Mongoloraphidia; species Mongoloraphidia duomilia. Next base: position 1,584,535 of record CM077517.1, read on the forward strand.
CATAGACGTCTGTTTACACCAACAAATGAGACGCTAATAGCTTCAGTTATCGAGCTTCTATAATCTATTGTTATAAGTCCTCAACTGATTCCTTTCAGAACTACAGTTCTTAAAAGGACATCATACCTCAAAAACAATAGTACTTTACACCTAAAATTATTCCTTTATCTATACAATTGGTACGCCTGAATACAAGTATACACACTTGCATACAAATACAACAATACACTTACAATACCTTCCATAACTTTCCTTCATTTTGAAAATAGAAACAGTTGTCTAAAATCCTTGCTAATAACAACATCGTTCAAATAATGTTCATAAATCATAATTTCACTATAAAATGTAAGTATTTTGAATCTAATTCATTCATTTATCTTTATTTTCAAATACTTTATTATAACTTGTTCATTTTAATGTATATATGTATAACATTTCAGAATATTACTGATGATGCCTAAAAAGGCGAAACGTTTAATATAAATATAACTCGTTCAAATAAATAAACTGGCTGCAAAAAATTTTCCAAAAAAACCCTATCATACCTATTACAATTACATTTTTTTGGGCATAATTTTGACATTCGGTACCTACTACTAGACTGATTCGATATAAAATTTGATATACAGTATTAAGAAGGCTCTCTCACTGACGGCCATTCGATAATATTGTAGCAAACCCCAAGATGTTACGCCACTACCTCCAATAGAAACCACGAGAAAGAAAGGTCACAGTAGTAAAGCGTGGAATGGTATCGAAGATTCCAGACAACGCTAGAGGATACGAGGACGCACTGAACGTACACCGCACGCAGGTATATAAACAGGAGTGTGTCGTGTTGAATCAGTCAGTGAATGGTGAATCGTGCCATCAGTCAGTACAATGAAATAAATATTGAATGGGAATCAGTCAGTGTAGATTGTACTGTGACAGTGTTGAACAGCGAAATAAATCTGATATAAATACAATGACATAAATAATTACAAATAAATAATCCTTGTATACACAGTTATTTGTTAAGTGTTATTTAAGTGGCTCGTTTAGTTCAATAATTACCGTTAAGGTTTTTTTGTTGTTAGAATTAACTTTTCGTTGTTGCATTTATTGTTATTGTATTTTTAATTATTGTAAATAAATATTTATTCCGCCAACTCAGAATACAGTTTTGTAACAATATATTTAATATATTCCGATGATGTAATGACTATTAAAATATACTTTATGGAGTTTAAATGCAGCTGAAAAAAACAAATACTGTCCGTTATTTGTAACGCAAAAAAGTGAAAAACATACACTCTTCCGACCTTATTTTTGAACTTCAGTTTTGACTTTAAATATATATAATAATAAATATTCAAAAACAGCTTGTTCATAAAACAAAATGCAAATACTTTAGGTACCTATGTTTTAATTGTATTCTACGCCACTGTATAACGCGAGAGGGTGAGTTCGGAGCATCCTCAGCAGACAACCTAAATTAGCACCTTGTTTATGACGTACTTAATCTACAAAATTGAAAAAAGTTACGACTGCTGCAAGACAAATTAGAAGTACGGTTTAAAAACTTGCCGACTATATAAACAAGAAGAATAAATTAACTTTCATACATAAAAGTGTACGACTTGATGCTGTCTTGTCTGTTCTTCACTTGTTTCTTAAAAAAATATTATTAACAGTTCACTAGTGACGCCTTTTATATTATTTTACTTTACTTCTTTGTAGAATACTAAAAAGAAAAAATAATATTTAATTTAGGTTCATATTTATAAAAACGTGGGTCGTGACTGTAATAAACCAACATAGAATATGAGCCTAATTAAAATATTTCACCAAGGTTGTATTTAGCTGAATTAGACTCATCGAATTTCAGCGCAATCGAATCATAGTACATATAGCCACCATTTTGAAATCTGATGCCATTTTATTTTTTTGTATCCTCTAAAACTCTCAGATATTAATTTTCAAAAAGATCAGATAATTTTTACAAAAGTAAATATGGCCGCCATTTTGAAATCTGATGCCATTTTATTTTTTTGTGTCCTATAAAACTCTTAATATCAATTTTCAAAAAGATCAGAAAATTTTTACAAAAGTAAATATGGCCATCATTTTGAAATCTGACGCCTTTTTTTGTGTCTATAAAACTCTTAAATATCAATTTTCAAAAAGATGGGATAATTTTTACAAAAGTACATATAGCCGCCATTTTGAAATCTTACGCCATTTTATTTTTTTGTGTCCTATAAAACTCTCAGATATTAATTTTCAAAAGGATCGGATAATTTTTACAAAAGTGCATATGGCCGCCATTTTGAAATCTGATGCCATTTTATTTTTTGTATAGATACACAGTACTAATGTTGTACAACACGTTATCTTTGTGTTAATACATATACGTGTACATAGGCCACTGCGCGTGCGCCAGTATATTACTTTCACCGCTGGCCATAGCTATAGATATACTTTTAATAACATGAGCGTGACGGTGACGCGAATCCATAAGTTTTTCCCCTCCCAGAACTCGTCTAATGCGCCTATAGAAGCATAGCTTCAATAAAGACGTGTTTGATCAAACGTCGAGAGGAAAGGAAAGGAGAGAAGGGAGTGCACCAATGTCAAGTATTTTTTGCTAGACGTAGTTTGGAAAGAGTTTAAGATTTGAGTGGTCGCTTAGTCACAAAGAGAAAAGCAGGTAAAGCTAATTTAAAAAACGAGTGGCGCGGGTAAAAAGTAGTTTTATTAACTGGCTGCCGCAGAGCGCTGGGCTGGCAGTGAACCGACCGTGCAAATTATTAACAAGCTCGACTATGCATTTTTCATCAGCCGAGGCGAGAAGACGTTAAATCCTTTCTGAGCGCCGCGGCGTCGAGTCCGCCGCTGCGTTCGTGCGAATCGCTCAGCTTTTGAAGCTTCATCAGCATCATATCTTTTGTCGACATTTCGCTGAAACTGCATCATCGCCTGTTTAATTAGTTTTGTAATTTGTTTATTTTTTGCCAACAGATTAGGTTTGCTCAAAACAGTTTCAAAGACGGAACGAGAACGTTTCCTTTGTTGAGCGCACATGTTTCCGAGAAACATGTCCGAGGAACGATCTTGTTCCATTATTTCAACGGCCACATTTGCAATGAAGGAAAGAAATGATATTATAGGTAAGCATTCTCGGATGCGAACCGATTTCCTTCCATAATTCTAAAATCTAAACGAAGAGGAATAAACATTGCAGTGTAAAAGGCCGAGCCTACCCGAAATTGCCAGACGTTCACTATTGTACATATGCACTCTCATTCGAGAGCAAACGAATACTCGCACTGTTGCCATTGTTGAACTTGACGAATGGAATAATTATTAAATTCAACAATGAACTCAATCCACAAGCGTTCACGTAACCCGTAGGTAGTGAATAATATTTCTTAACATTATCAATCGGCAAATTACGCCATCATGATTGTTAAACGTCAAACGATTGTTATAAGATATACAAGGAAAAAATCAGAAGCCACTGTTAGAACTTGAACCCGGAATTCCCAGTCTCCGGCTGGTTGAGTTACCACCTACTCACACAGTACCCGAGAGTGGAATCTGTTCCTTCCCTATATATAACAAGATCAACACGAATGGAGAGAGATTTCGTGATGAAATCGGACTATATGCCGGAGTATGAACATGTTATGCGTTCTGAGGAAAGATAGTTATTCCTGTACTGCTTAATTTATTGAGATTTTTTAATAAGTCCAGACACATGACCAGGCCGTCTTCCTCCATCCCAACTCTTGTGCTCATAAAATTGCACACCTTATTCTAATTTATTTTAAAGTTATTGAAATTCCACGTTGATCATCTTAGGCCCGTATTCACCAAACACTGTTAAAGATAGAAGTTACTTAGAACAAATTTATTCTTTGAAATAAAATTAACTTTCAATTCACCAAGCAATTCATTCGATAGAATAGTAGCTTCAAGTACAAAGTTACTTTATACCATACACCTTGAACATTTTGTCAAATATTTTGATTCTAAAGCACGTTTACCAAAGATCCGACCGATGGCGCATCAATCCAAAATGTAAATTTATTTTATTTTACTACAAAAGCCTTTACCTGAAAGATATGGAATTAATATTTACCTGAAAAGATCGCCAGGTCATAAAGTAATTTGTGCATTTCGTGCCCATCCTATTTTACTAGGCGAATAAATATTTATACCCTTGAAATTGGACAGAATAGTTATTCTTACGATTTATACCTCAAGTAAACTTAACTACGTTTGGTGAATTGAATTATCGTTATTTATTCCGAGTAACAGTTACCAGGGAAATAAATCAACGGAATAAATAACTAACTAGGCTCGGTGAATACGAGCCTTATATGTATAGATAATTAGTCGTTTAATTTTCATAATCTATTTATCTAATCTCCGATGTGGAAAAAAATGATTTTTTTTTTTATTTTAAGACGCGCAGCAACTAGGCTATATACGCCGTTATGTGATTATAAACTTTAGTTTAATCAAAAAAAATGATTAATTCAACTATTCTAGACCAAAGAACAGCTGAACAGGTTACTGACTCTGGAACCTCTGCCTGACATTTCACAGACTTCATCAAAAACTTATCATAGATTATTAAGACCACTAATTTGGACACATATTATCATTTCACTGCAGACATGAGACAAAGATGAACGCAATGTGTATATATGAGAGAGAAAGATAACAAATAGAACGGTGTTCGGTCAGGAGAGCTATGTCTCTTACTTAGAGAGCGCACCTTCGGGAACAGCTCGCGAACAACTTTATCTTTCCACTTATTGACTGTATCGCGCTACTTAGTTAAGTTTTCTCATTAATTCTGTACAAACTTAAATATATAGGTATAATATATACGTACATATACTGTATGCATACGTACTTAGATCGCAGGCGGTGCCAAATACAGTTACCTGATTTCATTTCGATATTTATTTATAGTTTATAGGCACTGAGAAGGGATAAATCTATTGTACATTATTAGTAAAAAAACTTTTTAGAGACAAGCTTTTATTGAAATGTACTAAAAAGGAAAAAATAATATATATAATGGTCTTACTATTTTTTTCTAGAGCTTGATAAAAAAATTATAATTTAAAAAAACTAAAAAACACGCTTTAATGAACTAAAAAGTAAAAAATAATTAATTTTATTGTAAAAAAGCGTGGGGTAGTATGAAAATATGATACAAAGCACCCCACGCTTTTTTACAATAAAATTAATTATTTTTTACTTTTTAGTTCATTAAAGCGTGTTTTTTAGTTTTTTTAAATTATAATTTATTTTTGCTTTTTAGTCCTGGAGATCCTGGTCAGGATAATGGGACAAACTTATGGAATTATTGTATTGTCATCGGTCCTTGATAAGTGTGCAAAGTTTCAGTTCAATCTGAAGTTTTTTGCTTTTTTTTTAGTCCTGGAGATCCTGGTCAGGATAATGAGACAAACTTATGGAATTATTGTATTGTCGTCGGTCCTTGATAAGTGCGCAAAGTTTAAACTAAATCTGACCGTTCAAAGTTGGTCAAAATCAAGTTCAAAGAAGTCGGTTACAAACTGACAAACAAGCAAGCAAGCACGCAAACATACAGATGAAGCTAATATAAGCGTGTTAAAAAATATGGACGAAACGTTGCGAATCAATAAATTTGTTTTAATTGTCTTTTTTTGTCCAACCTTCCCATGACTTTCAAGAGTTATATATAAATTTTGGACACGAAAATGTCTAACTATTAAATTGTACTTTTGATAAACAAATTACTAAATAATAAATAAATTCCACAATTCAGTTTTTCAAGTTCTTCTAAATAACATAATTGATTGTCTATTAAGAAATGTAAAAATAAATAAAAGCATTGCAGGTGAAAACTGAAAACCACAAAAATTATAAAAAATGATACATTTTAGAGTGTTGGGTTTCCAAGTCACTATATGAATATTATGAAGTATTAGAAATAACTACACACATACATTTCCATTTCATCTACCTACTATATAAATCATAAAATCTCGAAATTTAAATCATTACTTCACAAACCACGTCATAATACACAGTGCTTAGCATCATAATATTATATAGTGTTACGAATACTCAATGTGTGTTTTTTAAAAAATAATTAACCACACCTGAAGATGGCAACTCGTTGCTGAAACGCGTAGTGTTAAATCACAAGAAGTCACAAGACGGACATAATACAAGGTATTTCTAATACTTCATAATATTATAAAAAATATTTTTTTAAGTATATTATAGCCAACATTGATGTTTCTTTCTAACGAAGAAAAAAATAGGTTTTATGGGTGACCTACAGTTCACTGCAGGGTTAACTGAAAGGTCATAAAATGTCAGTTTCAGTGTAGGTACTGTGAATTTGCTTTTAGCGTACAGAGATAATGCCATTCATACCAAGGTACTTTCATAGACAATATCATATAAGTACTCTGGACTCTAGGTGCATTATATTCTTTGACCGTTGGCAGACGTATTTTGTTGCCAACTTACAAAGATTTATGTATATACCTTGAGAAAAACTACACTGCAATATGAAAAGTGTAAATACAGAACAGGATACTGGGTGAACGAAAAATATATAGAATATAGATGTAGGTATAGAGTAGCTTTCTCCATTATGTAGGGATTACATTAGCCCAGTAAGATGCCAGTACAGCAGCAACCCAATCCAGAGCTGACTTGCTACTGGGTCCATCTAAACTCTGGTTTCATTCCAGTCCAGCGCTGACTTCTCGCTTGCAAGTTGCCAGTCAGTCCAACGGACTAGCCTGGCGGCTGACGGTCTATTTTTCGGACCCAGTGCCTTTCCCCACCACGCTGCCCAAGATAGTACAATGCGACTGGCATTGTTTAAACGCTTTGGACAGTCTCTACCGGATTTTGTGTTGACTTATTTCACGGCTATTTAGTCATTCATGAAATTAAATATATACAAGCCGTGAGGTGGGTCGTTTATTAGGACTAAAGTGCGACCCTTGAGGTCCACACGACGAACTTCCCAGTTTGATAAATATTTAATAATAATAATTAAATTAGATATTACACAGAAAAGTAATCATTTTAATCATTAAAACATCAATAATTAAAAAAAAAAAAAAAAACGGCTGAACCGATTTTTATAAAATTTATGTCGGATCAAAATGACGTTAACACGCCTCGATTGACACCCTTACGAAGTCGATATAATTTTTTATTCGCGAGATATTGTGTAAAATCTACTTTTTTGGAGGTTATTTGGTTAAGAAAAAAGAACGGCTGAACCGATTTTAAAAAAATTCCTTTCAGATCATATTTACGTTAATACGCGTCGATTGGCACCCCAACGTAGTCGATATCATTTTTCGTTCTCGAGATTTCGTCTTAGAAAGAAATTGACACATACATACGTACGTACGTACATACGTACACACACACACACACACACACACACACACAGACATCTTTCTAAAAGTAGTGTAAAAATAGTGTAGTGACCTTGAAACATTAAAATTTTTTTTCCTTTTTGATTTCGATTTTCGGACCCATTACAATAACTTCCAGTGGGAAGTTAATAATATAATATCTGGGTGGCCGAGCTTTGCTCGGATGAGTTCAATAAAAACAGTACTTAATATGCTGTGAGATATTATTTTCTCAGAATATTATTCCGAGACGAATTTATTTCTGTAACATAATTTAAAATAATTGTTTCTGATATTTTAACTACCTATGTGTATTTTTAAGCGTAAAAACTAAGTATCAACTTGAATCAAGCATTTTTTCCTGTAAATATTATTTAGGTCGCCATTTTCAAATCTACCGCCGTTATTGTTTTGTTGACTGAAGAACTTGCAAAAACCGATTTTCATAGATTGAATATCTTGTAAAAATGTTTGAATCAGATGAAATTTTGCTCGCCCGTTACCATTTTAACAATCCAATTTTAAGCATTAATACCAAATATCAACTTTATCGAAGTACTTTTTCTCTGTGATGTCATCTTAACAACTTCCAGTAAATTTCAAATACTTTTTTTTGCATAGGTACCTACTGAAAAACTCACAAAAATCGATTCTTTTAATAACAAACGTCAGACTAACCTGCGCAAAACTTTTTACTTCCCACCTCTACTATGGTAGGGAAGTAATGGATTCAGTCCGAAAACAATATTTCGAGATTTTAACAGATTTTCACGTTTTGAGACCCTAGCAATCGTTTAAGATCATTTTCTGACTGATGTCTGTATGTGTGTGTGTATGTGTGTATGTGTGTGTGTGTGTATGTGGTCAATTTTTCGCCTTCGATATCTTAAGAACGGAACAACATACGGGCATGCCGATTGTTCTATTGTGTTTATCAGCCTTTAACTTAGATCTGATTAGATTTTGAGTCAAATCGGTTCAGTGGATCCTGAGATATTCAAAAAAACGTCCTCAATGTCACGTATTAACATAGGTAAAAAAAAATATAAATGAATTCTAGATGTTATAATATGAAAAAAATGTAAATATTTTTTTTCTCTAAAATGTATAGTTTTCGAGAAAAAAAATATTTTACTAAAAAAAATAAAAATTGTACGTAAATCAAGGTAACCATGATTTTTGCTATATTAAGCTAGCCATCAATAGATCACCAAACAAAAAAGAGGGCCATGCTTTTTTCAAAGAATAAAAATTAAATTGTGTTTTAAAGACCACCAACAGCTAAGGTTATTTGGGCCTAGTCAAAGAATAAAAAAAAGAGTGTTTATTTTTTGCGAATATTTACTAGGTGGGAAGTATAGGACTGGTCATCAGTCGAATTTTTTTGCATGTATCTTCACCATAGTTTTTAAAAATCGATGTGTTTTGATACACATGCCTGCGGCGCTAGAAGTGCGGCCCCTCGGGCCGCCGTTTTGACATTATTTACATATTGTGCAAGACACTTCTTATATTAGTGTTCATTTAAAATTTTAGCACTTGTGATATATTATATAAAATCTATGTAGAAATAGACTTCGAATCAATCTGACTTTAATTGAGCGAGTTATAATAAATAAAAAACACCTTTTTTTTAATTGCTCCCCTCTGGAACCAAAATTCCTACCTAGATCGTTAGTCGTTTTGGAGAAAAAAAGGTCTAGGTAAGATTATACGTCATACTACATTTAACGTACCTACTTACCTATACATATTTTATATAAGTAATATAAAAATAACATACCTATTTATTTAAATATTAGCTAAAACTACTTACATAATTATGTTTAGATTTTATTGTTTTTATTTTTTTACTTTTTAAATAATTACTGATTATTTTAATAAGTTAAAGATTGACTGTCAGAGTAATTTTGACATAAATAATGAAAATAGTTTGTTTTTCCAAAGCCTACTCACAATACGACACTGTTTTATGACGTTAAAAAACTGTTTTTTAAAATGATAAAATCGATAAGAAAACGAATTTTTCCAGAGATGAGACCTAGCTAGATCGATTTTTTGCCCCCCGAAACCCCTTTTCGGTAAATTTGATCAAAATCGTTAGAGCCGTTTTCGAGAAAATATTTATATAGGTACATAGAAACATATATACAAGATTTACTCGTTTAATAATATAGGGGGATATATATATATATATATATATATATTATTTATCAATTCTTCTTCGGCCATGACCAGGAGTTCTCTAAGTGTGAACTTAAAAGCTTTCTTTAGTAATTTCTTTCTACGTTCTCGTACTAACCACAGTGTCAACAATTGACACAACTGTCTCAGCAAGCGACGCGCAACTGACTGCCGAGGTCCTGACTCCCTCGCGTTTACAAGAACTCAGTGACTGGGTCCGATTTTATTTTATTTATTGTAGATTATTGACGCGTCGACATCTAAGGTCATTAGCGTCTTTCAGCTACAATAACAACAAACTTAAAACTAAATAGCATCACAAAACATTCATGAGCGCAGGTGGGATTCGAACCCACGGCAGTCCAGTCTAGAGGTTGCGGCACCAAGCATGCTAACCACTAGGTTATACTGCCCCCGAAATATGAGTTACTGAGTCCAGTCACCAGAGATGCGATTTATTTGAAATACTTCTATTTAAAATGCAAAATACCTATTTTGTATTTTGCATTTAAATGCCTTTTAGTAAAAAACATTTTGTATTTTATTTGAAATACCTTTCGAGATGTATTTTGCATTTTTAATATTCATTTCAAAATGCAAAATACTTTGTGATTAAGTTTAGCCAACATCACCAGTCAAACAAAATGAAATGAACGAATGACGCTTGTATTGCCGAATTATTTTAAGTGAGTATTATTATTATTATTAATAACATAACAGAATTTATTGATACGCGTACTGATAAATATGACCAAAATGTCATGCATAAGGTGCCATGTTATTAGACGTTTTTGTTCGGCTCGGCATTGTGTCTCTATTTCTCATGATAAATACCTAAAATAAATAAAAATATCTGAAATTTGGTAAAAAGGTATTTTATTCTGAAATAGTATTTTGAAAATACCTATTTTGCATTTAGCATTTGAAATACAAAACGCAAAACTATTTGGTATTTTGCATTTGAAATAGTAAATCTGAAAAGTATTTTGCATTTTGTATTTAAATGCCTTTTTTAAAACCATTTTGTACATCTCTGCCAGTCACTGCGTGCAATCTCTGCTGTCGTTGGTCGTTAAGTCAGTTGATCTACGACTTCCCCTCTTTCGCCTTACTGTTTTCTTTCGTTATAAGTCCCCACTACTGTGGGTTGTTTTCAATTTTGCTACTGAACCTCAAAAACAGTATGTTGATAAATTGGCAGTAGGCTATTATTTTGAACACATTGTAACGCTGAGAACGCGTTTACCTGGATGCATGGTTTGCTTGAAAATAGTGGAGATTACTTATTTATACCTTCCTTTTATAAAGAAAAATAAAACTAAAATATATGGACGATATATATACAAAATATATATGGCTACTTTTAAAAAGAATTTACTTGAATAGGGTTAATGGAAATTATACCCAGCGATGTAGCTTAGTGGTACAGCACTAGACTCGCATTGGGAAGGTACTGGGTTCGAATCCCGGCGGGGGCAGATGTGGCTAGGACTTTTTCCTACTGCCTCACGCCGAGAAACGTGATGATCATTTGTACTCCGCCAAACTTCGTGCTAAAGGCATGCTAGAAATCCCGAGACATAGAACAAATAAGTACAAAGGAGGTTTTTCGTATTTGGCTGCCAATCTCTATAATAAAGTACCACCGGAATATAAAGTTCTTAAAATAAATTCATTTCGAAAAAAAATTGAGGGGTGGGTTGTCTCAAATATAATATAATTATTGAGTTTATTCAATTTACTTAGGTAGGTATATAATTTGATATGAACTGAAGACACAGTGCAATAATAACTTTGCTGACACATACTTGTGATATTAAAATTTATAACCCATAATATGTATGTATATGTATATGTTGATGTTTTGTTTTGTTATTGTTGTTTTTTTTCTCTATTTTGTATTTACTTTGTAAATGAAATGAAAAACTTATGTTAGGTACAGCTATGCTATTACAATATGTATTACTGAGAATTTACAATTTTTGTTAGGTTAAGTTGTAAAACAGCTTTATAAGCTGAACTTTGCCTTTTAGAATAACTAATAAAAAGAATATTATTATTATAATGAGTAACCACTAACCACATTCAGTGTAGCTCTCACTCATTTTAAGCACGAACTCAAACAGCTTTACAGTTTACACAAACATTTAACAAATAAAACAACTCAAACTATGTACTGAATTTCAAATGAAAGATTAAAGCCTGTATAGATATTGTATATCATACATCGGCTAAGCATGTCTTAACTAATTGTACTACTCACTCGAGTCACTACAAGCCATTCAAGTGTTCCAAGTCAACTCGCCAATCGAGTGGTTCTAGCCGATTTGAGTCACTCGACGATTCCAGTCACTCGAGTTGACTCGAGTCACTCGAAAGCCGAGTAAAAATAAATTTGACTCGAGTGCGAGTAAAATAAAAACCACTCGAGTCACTCGAGTGAAACAAAACTCGAGTCCCATCACTAATCTAGTGATAGACAAATAGCAACCGTTTTAAAACAGTATTGAAATTGAATTAGCCAAAATAGAAAAAGAAGCGGTTACGAGATCCCACTTGAAACAGTACAATCAATTGAGGACTGCACTACAGTTGAGAATAAAGACAACGACCTAATAAATTAAAGGGAGAAAATTAAACCATGTCTTTCATTAGCTCGGCTATCAGACCAAGTGCCGAGGAATGCCACCGCCCACTCGGCACCCGTTGCTACTAGCCAAGATGGCGACGGGTTCTTATAATGCAGCACCAAATTATTTTGGTAGTTTTTTTTAACAGTTATGAAACCTTTCTGAGCATTTTTCAAATTATTCGCGTAATACTAAAAGCTATTTATTATAGATAATTTCGCTATAGGCTTAAGAATTATTAGCGTGGTCTTGCGAAGTTTTTTTTTTTAATAAAGATGATTGCTAGAGTTATGCAGACCTAGTATTAATTAATATTTTCAATTTGTTATGATTTTTAAATGAAAATTGAAAATTTAATTAAGACTTGTACTTTCTTTCCAGGTGGTTTTTAATTCTATTTCAAATTGTATTCAGAAATACACTTGTATGTATATAAAAATATATATATATATTATAGCAAACCCCAAGATGTTACGCCACTGCCTCCAATAGAAACCACGAGAAAGAAAGGTCACAGTAGTAAAGCGTGGAATGGTATCGAAGATTCCAGACAACGCTAGAGGATACGAGGACGCACTGAGCGTACACCGAAATAAATATTGATCAGTCAACGGGAATCAGTCAGTGTAGATTGTACTGTGACAGTGTTGAACAGCGAAATAAATCTGATATAAATACAGTGACATAAATAATTACGAATAAATAAACCTTGTATATATAGTTATTTGTTAAGTGTTATTTAAGTGGCTCGTTTAGTTCAATAATTACCGTTTAAGTTTTTTTTATTGTTAGGATTGACTTTTCGTTGTTGCATTTATTGTTATTGTATTTTTAATTATTGTAGATAAATATTTATTCCGCCAACTCAGAAAACAGTTTTGTAACAATATAGATACTATGGAGGTATATAAAAAAATCTCCTGCAAATACGAAATTGCACGGCCTACACAGGGCTTAATTAACAGCTAGTATTTATATAATATTTAAAGAACGCATAAAACGTCAATACTGAATTTTGTAATTTTTGTGCAAATCTATAGTACAGTTGGATATAGATATTGAGATAGATGGTTGATTATAATTAATGGTCAACACTACAATTCAAGATATTTTATCAAAGCAACTGATTTTTTAAACGGTTTTATTTAGCTTGACCCCGTACATTTGTTTGTTTGTTACTATCTTTGTTTCAAATCTTGCAACAGCTTTTTCAACTACTTACTTCTACTTAACCGATTCTTATGAAACTTTGCACACGCATTGAGTTCCCGTGACAATACAATATTATGATAATTTCAGCTTGGTAACGAGGGGTCTGATGATGGAATCAGGAGGTGGACAGTTGAAAGGATGAGAAGTTTGCATAATGATACGGGCCAGAAATCAAACTAAAAAATAGAAAATGAAAATAGGTTAAAAAACTTTTGAGTTAAACGGTTTTATTTTAAATCATCAGCTGTACCAAAAATAATTAGGACACAAACCAAGGGGCACTTTGTGTCGCTGCGTCAGCGAATAAGTAATAAAAACGTGGGGCGCATAAAATCTGTATAACGACAGTATAATTATTAAATAAGAACGGCTTGTCTAGAAAATTGTGTTTCCAATCCCACCAGCAGAAATATTTCAAATGCGCCCTACGTTTTTATAACTTATTCCACTGACGCAGCGACACAAACTGCCCCTTGGTTTGTGTCCTAATTATTTTCTAGTTTTTGGTACAGCTGATGATTTAAAATAAAACCGTTTGACTTAAAAGTTTGTTTACCTATTTTTTTATATTAGTGTCCAAATATCACAGATTTGCATAAATTATAGATACATTTTTTCGACGGGTACTGAGCTGATACAAATAGCCATTATTGTATTATTTTTGTGATTTGGATTATGGAAACTTTTAAATTAATTTCATTCGAACTAACGAGATAATACAGTAAATTAACAAGCCGTGAGATGGGTCGTTTATTAGGACTAAAGTGCGACCCTTAAGGTCCACACGACGAACTTCCCAGTTTGATAAATATTTAATAATAATAATTAAATTAGATATTACACAGAAAAGTAATCATTTTAATCATTAAAACATAATTATTATTTATTTTTAACAATAATTAAAAAAAAAAAAAAAACGGCTGAACCGATTTTTATAAAATTTATGTCGGATTAAAATGACGTTAATACGCCTCGATTGACACCCTTACGAAGTCGATATAATTTTTTATTCGCGAGATATTGTATAAAATCTACTTTTTTGGAGGTTATTTGGTTAAGAAAAAAGAACGGCTGAACCGATTTTGAAAAAATTTCTTTCAGATCATATTTACGTTAATACGCGTCGATTGGCACCCCAACGTAGTCGATATCATTTTTCATTCTCGAGATTTCGTCTTAGAAAGAAATGGACACATACATACGTACACACACACACACAGACATCTTTCTAAAAGTAGTGTAAAAATAGTGTAGTGACCTTGAAACATAAAATTTTTTTTTCCTTTTTGATTTCGATTTTCGGACCCATTACAATAACTTCCAATGGGAAGTTAATAAGTTGAAAGTTTAAAACGTATATTGTTATGATTATTATACTCTCACAAATGATTTTTATTAAATATTTAATACGATAGGTTTATAGGGAAAAGTGTTCTTTCATTTGTTGTACAAATGTAAGTAAAAACCGCAAAAATGTCGAAAACATCGTTTAGTGTATACAAACTTCACACAGCAGCAAACACATGACTGTCGACGGCGATAGGGCGGTGTGATGGGGGGTAAGGGGGACGGGACGACCACTTCAAGAGGCCTGTTTGCGAGAGAATTTCGTCTGAAACTTTTATCAGATCTGCTCATTACTGGTTTGCGCGGTGCAAGTTTCATGAGCAGACCGAACGGCTCCACACATACGTATGTGTCTATATATATATATATTGTATGCAGTGTGTTCACTGACACTACTCGATTCATTAAAATGTTTTAAAGCACAGACCGAGTGAGCCCCGTATTTACCGAGCCTAGTTAGTTATTTATTCCGTTGATTCTCGTAACTATTATTCGGAATAAATTGCGATAATTCAATTCACCAAACGTAGTTAAGTTTACTTGAGGTATAAATCGTAAGAATAACTATTCTGTCCAGTTTCAAGGGTATAAATATTTATTCGCCTAGTAAAATAGGATGGACACGAAATGCCCAAATTACTTTATGACCTGTCGACCTTTTCAGGTAAATATTAATTCCATATCTTTCAAGTAAAGGCTTTTGTAGTAAAATAAAATAAATTTACATCTTCGAACGATGCGCCATCGGTCGGATCTTTGGTAAACGTACTTTAGAATCAAAATATTTGACAAAATGTCCAAGGTGTACGGTTTAAAGTAAATTTGTACCTGAAGTTACAATTCTATCGAATGAATTGCTTGGTGAATTGAAAGTTAATTTTATTTCAAGGAATAAATTTATTCTGAGATTAGTAACTTCTATCTACAGTGTTCGGTGAATACGGGCCTGAGTGGGGTAGTGGATTCATATTCGAATGGCAGTGGGTTAGGATCCCGGCGGGGATACATGTGACTAGGGTTTTTTCCTACTGCCTCTCACACAGAAACGGTAATTCATGTACCGACTATTTTGCTGAGATTTTCTATGGTTTCCCTCAATAATTCCAGATAATTATCGAGATCGATCTTTATATTAAACCATGGCCGAATACCTGTCAAACTCCTGTCTGTATTCCTATAATTTTCTATAATTCTCCCGCTTGCATATCGTTATTACCTATAAGCTGGCATTTAAATAGGTAGGTAGAGTGCCCGCGGTGAGAGATGAAGCCAGGCACGTCATCAATAATATGCTAGTGAACGCCTGTTTGTCCGCAGACAGTGCCTTGTACACAAAACTTCACATTGGCTTTTATGACGTTAGGTACAATTTTGGCAAACCGCTCATGAATTTCCAAAACAGCCAATAACAAGCTAGAAGGCGGGCGCAATGCATTCACGTTACTATGACGCGATGGCTTCATCTTTCGCCGCGCGAGGTATAAGTAGAAAATAACGGAAAGTGGCCAACTAAACATAATAATGTAGGTACATACCATCGAGTCCAGATTTCTTGTTATTTGCAAGAAAGAAATCTAGAATAGAATTGACCTGATTCGGAATTTAGCCCGGCCTGTCGGGGTGTAGGTATTAAGAGTAGCAGCTAAAAATATAAATAATTATTAATTAATTCAACAATGAATTTTTAATCCACAAGGCATCCAGTAGGTAGTGAATAGTATTTAACATATCAGTCAGCATATTATGCCATCATGATTGTTAAACGTCAAACGATTGTTTTTGTTATTGTTTTGTTTTTTTTCCTTATATATCTTATAACAATCGTTTGACGTTTAACAATCATGATGGCATAATATGCTGACTGATATGTTAAGAAATACTATTCACTACCTAGTGGATGCCTTGTGGATTAAAAATTCATTGTTGAATTAATTAATAATTATTATATTGTTGTCCACAATTACCTAGCTCATATATTGTTATTTATAAAAATATACAGTTTTTATAAGTATACCTACTCACTGAAATATCCGAATATCTTCTGAAATTGAACAAATTGTTGACGATTCAAAATAGCTGAGGCTGCGTCACTTCACAAAGCACTGAGAACTTCATTACCAAAATCGAAAGTTATATCAGAATTTTGTACAGTTTCTTACACTTTTACACAAAATTACTTAATAAATAAATTTTCATTGATTATCCAAAAAAAATTGGGTAAAGTACGATTAAAATTATACACCAATGTCTGGCACCTCACAGATGGCGGGAAACAATAACAATAATAAACTAAAAACCAAATCGATTTGAAAAAACCAGATCTGGTTACTTTGTTGACTGTTTTGTTGTAACAAAAAACTTTTTAACAAAAAAAAACCTCCTTCAAAAAGCCACTAAAAAGAGGAAAATAATGAAATTTTGAGGTCTGCGCCAATTTAATAAAATATGAAGTCGGTTAAAAAGTATAGTATAATGATTAATATCTTCTTTTTAACCAACTTCATATTTTATTAAATTGGCGCAGGCCTCAAAATTTCATTATTATCCTCTTTTTAGTGGCTTTTTGAAGGAGATTTTTTTTGCTAAAAAGTTTTTTATTTTTAGTGTCAAAAAGTTTACCTTAAAGGAATCACACGCCGTTACTAACTTTTATTAAAATCAGCCGAACTACTGAACCGATTTTGATGAAATTTCTATGGGACCAATCTGAAAGTATATCCTTTCAAATAAAAAAAAAATTTCCAAATCGGTTTATAAATGACAGAGTTCTGAGGTAACAAACATAAAAAAAAATACAAACGAATTAGAACCACCTCCTTTTTTTGAAGTCGGTTAATTACAACAAAACAGTAACCAAAATAGCCAAATGTGGTTATTTCGAATCGATTTGGTTTTTAGTATAGTAAATTATTCACTGGTACAGTCATCTTATTTTTGCACATGACCACGTGTAATAAATGCAAAAAAGTATTTCTATTCAAATTTAGTATAATATCGAACTATAGAAATACAGCAACTTAAAAATTAATAAAACTAATACGACTACTAAAATCTAAATCCACTCAATTGTAAAAGCTAAAACCAAAAATTATCTGGCATAATATTATATGACCATGATCACCCGTCACGCGATTCTATACTAAAATTACAACTGTACTTTTAGAACATTTGAATCAAACTCAATGACAAATTGTTATAAACAGGACAGGACATTTCAAGACAATACAAACATTACGCAACAGCTACATAGGGTGCGTTCCACTTGGCGACCATTGCGCCCACTACGCTCGCGCCTTATGGCCGCGCTCATTACGTTTGGTCGTTGTAGGCGTTGCGATCGCCAAGTGGAACGCACCCATAGACGCTCTGACGCACACGGGTTATACAAGTAGACACAGTACTGCTTTGAATGATGATCTATGACAATTATGTTACGTAGTCCAGACAAGTCTTTGAACACATTTCAGTAGATTTTATACATATGTGCATAGAACTGTATAGTTCTGAACTGACACAGTACTGCACTGCTTGATTGTTGATCCCTCACAAGTTCTGCATAGGCGTAGATATTTGAAATACTGAAATCGTAATTATTACAGGACGTGAGGTGGGTCGTTTATTAGGACTAAAGCGCGACCCTTGAGATCTACACGACGAACTTCCCAGTTTGATAAATATTTAATAATAATAATTAAATTAGATATTACACAGAAAAGTACCTAATCATTTTAATCATTAAAACATAATTATTATTATAATATAGTTTTTTTATACGGCTGAAATGCAGTTGAAAGATTTTTTCGTTGGAGAGCAGCCAATTATATAATTGTTTCGAAATATATTGGAAAAAATCATTTTACCAACCAGTGGTCACAGTCAGGATTCTAACACCTGAACCTTTCCACTTTCGCGGCGGAATGAGCTTACAATACTCAACTGTGACAAGATTGCTAAATTAACATTCTCCTTATATGCTTCAGAATCAATAGGTTCATTTAGTGAAAATCTATTGATTCTGAAGCATATAAGGAGAATGTTAATTTAGCAATCTTGTCACAGTTGAGTATAATTATATATATAATTATTATTTATTTTTAACAATAATTTAAAAAAAAAAAACGGCTGAACCGATTTTTATAAAATGTATGTCGGATCAAAATGACGTTAACACGCCTCGATTGATACCCTTACGAAGTCGATATAATTTTTTATTCGCGAGATATTGTGTAAAATCTACTTTTTTGGAGTCTATTTGGTTAAGAAAAAAGAACGGCTGAACCGATTTTGAAAAAATTTCTTTCAGATCATATTTACGTTAATACGCGTCGATTGGCACCCTAACGTAGTCGATATCATTTTTCATTCTCGAGATTTCGTCTTAGAAAGAAATGGACACATACGTACGTACACACACACACATACACACACAGACATCTTTCTAAAAATAGTGTAGTGACCTTGAAGCATAAAAATTTGTTATACATTTTGATTTCAATTTTCGGACCCATTACAATAACTTCCAATGGGAAGTAAAAAAGTCTGACTCCATAACAATGTCTAATAATTACAGTGGCGTGCAGTTGCAGTGACGGACGCCATTGGATGCATGACTAGCCGACGACGTCTACCAAACTCCGTACCGCTGGTCAGACAGATCTTCCGGGTTGAATTATTGATGACAACTCCAAGACGTTTGCTCTTTTATATCTTACAGTGGCCATGTTTACGTACCGAACACACATACATGCAACTGATTCTTTCTCTCTCTCCCTATCGGCTTTTATCTCTTTTTCCCTCGTAATAATATAACGATGCAGCGTACACTAAGTGCATGCCGCGGAAACCTTCCTGCGGCACACAGTTAACTTCGTCAGAAATTTCATTCGCTTAAAAATCTGTATAAAAATAAAAATTTAACATATTGTAGCAAACCCCAAGATGTTACGCCACTGCCTCCAATAGAAACCACGAGAAAGAAAGGTCACAGTAGTAAAGCGTGGAATGGTATCGAAAATACTGAACAACGAGTACCTGCCGGAATGTTCTAGAGAACGCGACCTATATAAGCGAAGTACGAGTCAGTCAGAGGATCAGTCGACGAAGTCACGCAAACGGGAATCAGTCAGTATAGTGAAATAAATATTGATCAGTCAACGGGAATCAGTCAGTGTAGATTGTACTGTGACAGTGTTGAACAGCGAAATAAATCTGATATAAATACCGTGATATAAATTCACCTGATAAAATAAATGTTAGTGTAGTCAATTGTATATAGTTAAGTGTTATTTAAGTGGCTCGTTTAGTTTAATAATTTTTATTGTTGTTGCATTTATTGTTTTTTTGTTAACATTTAATTATTGTAAATAAATATTTATTCCGCCAACTCAGAAAACAGTTTTGTAACAATATTTAACGCCTGTTTCTCGGCAGTTATAACAGATGCCACTCGAACTATCTCGATTTTTGCAATTTCAAACTTAAATTTTGTTAAATTAGGGTAGTGTAGGTAATTTTGTGAGAAGAAAAGCTGAGCGGGTTTTCAGCCATGGCCTTATGTAGGGAACACTCTGTAATTGTTGAAAAAGTCATGGAAAATCGGCCTATACAATTAAATTTAATGAATATAACCTTAACGATAATATTAGGTTTTAGTGTCATCTGTTAGCGCACTTGTGAACTACAAAATATATGTTTTAGTGTCATCTGTTAGCGCACTAGTGAACTACAAATGACTTTTTACTCGTATTAAATTTTTAGTGTCATCTATTAGCACATTTATGAGCTACACACTATTACCAGCATATTGTAAATACGTGTTCGTGTTTGAGCCGAGTAACCCCGATTGTCACCGTCGGATGCGTTTCACATGGCTGTTGTTAACTGCCCAGGCAAAGCGCGCCTAAGGAAGTTTTCTCTTCAAAAAGTTTAATTATATAATATATTGTCTTACTACGAAACTTCCCACATTTGCCAGAACATTAAAGTGTTGCGACATACCACTTGGAAATCTCTGAAGCACTTAAATGTTATTGTGATGCACACAAATACTATAGTGGCTTGTAAATCCTGTGATAAATAATAATTATGTATCCTGTTAGCGCTGCATGAAGTTTGCGTGACATTTTCAGACACTTTGTAATTACACTACGCCATGTATTTCAGGGATGCACAAAAAATTTAACACATTGATTTTAGCATCAACTGATATAGGTATTGAAAAATCATCGATGTGTTTCCCGGTACATCGGAAACTCAACACGATAATACTGATGTCAGAACATCGATGTTTTTAGGGTTCCGTACTTCTGAACAGAACCTTATTACTGAGCCTACGATATATGTCCGTCCGTCCATCTGTCTTGTCACTATCTCACAAACGGTAAGTGGTAGTTAGTTGAAATTTTCACAGATTGTGTGTTGTGGCATGAATCTTCGCAAATAATAATTAGAATTAAATAATTTTAATAAATTACTGTTTTTTTATACATACATGGATATACAGGGTAGTAATTTTTTCGAAATATTATTAATGATTATATGTATCTCCGAAACGGTAGCAGATATCAAAAAAATTGTTAAAACCTTTTTTGTTCCTTATTTTATTTGCAACAAAAAAGGTCTTTACCAAAATTTGTCTAGAACCAACCGCAAACGAGTTACAGAGACAAAAAAAAAAGATTTTTGTCATATAGGGTGTCAGCCAAAAAATTGGCCAAAATACCTGGTAATATCTGATTGTGTGACTCATGAACTATCCATCCGGCGTAACTTCTAAACCTGAAGAGATACAGAAGTTTGCTTGTGCTCACTGTAATGAGCGTGTCATTTTCTACAAGCATGGCGATTTTCATAAAGTTCTGAGAGATTTCGATTTTCGCCAAAAATCGCATTTTTTCAAAGGTGTATGCCTTAAAAAAATCGCAAAAATCGAAATCTTTAATATGTGCTTGAAATTAAGAATGATTATAGAAAAAAATACGCTGAATTCAGTAAGCAGAAGCAAACGTTTGTATCTCTTTTAGTTTAGGAGCTACAGCCATTCAAAGATGTTTTTATGATTTCTGAGAAACTTTGAACGGACGTAACTTCTAAACCTGAAGAGATACAGAAGTTTACTTGTGCTCACTGTAATGAGCGTGTCATTTTCTACAAGCATGGCGATTTTCATAAAGTTCTGAGAGATTTCGATTTTCACCAAAAATCGCATTTTTTCTGCCTTAAAAAAATCGCAAAAATCGAAATCTTTAATATGTGCTTGAAATTAAGAATGATTATAGAAAAAAATACGCTGAATTCAGTAAGCACAAGCAAACGTTTGTATCTCTTTTAGTTTAGGAGCTACAGCCATTCAAAGATGTTTTTATGATTTCTGAGAAACTTTGAACGGACGTAACTTCTAAACCTGAAGAGATACAGAAGTTTGCTTGTGCTCACTGTAATGAGCGTGTCATTTTCTACAAGCATGGCGATTTTCATAAAGTTCTGAGAGATTTCGATTTTCGCCAAAAATCGCATTTTTTCAAAGGTGTATGCCTTAAAAAAATCGCAAAAATCGAAATCTTTAATATGTGCTTGAAATTAAGAATGTTTATAGAAAAAAATACGCTGAATTCAGTAAGCACAAGCAAACGTTTGTATCTCTTTTAGTTTAGGAGCTACAGCCATTCAAAGATGTTTTTATGATTTCTGAGAAACTTTGAACGGACGTAACTTCTAAACCTGAAGAGATACAGAAGTTTGCTTGTGCTCACTGTAATGAGCGTGTCATTTTCTACAAGCATGGCGATTTTCATAAAGTTCTGAGAGATTTCGATTTTCGCCAAAAATCGCATTTTTTCAAAGGTGTATGCCTTAAAAAATCGCAAAAATCGAAATCTTTAATATGTGCTTGAAATTAAGAATGATTATAGAAAAAAATACGCTGAATTCAGTAAGCACAAGCAAACGTTTGTATCTCTTTTAGTTTAGGAGCTACAGCCATTCAAAGATGTTTTTATGATTTCTGAGAAACTTTGAACGGACGTAACTTCTAAACCTGAAGAGATACAGAAGTTTGCTTGTGCTCACTGTAATGAGCGTGTCATTTTCTACAAGCATGGCGATTTTCATAAAGTTCTGAGAGATTTCGATTTTCGCCAAAAATCGCATTTTTTCAAAGGTGTATGCCTTAAAAAAATCGCAAAAATCGAAATCTTTAATATGTGCTTGAAATTAAGAATGTTTATAGAAAAAAATACGCTGAATTCAGTAAGCACAAGCAAACGTTTGTATCTCTTTTAGTTTAGGAGCTACAGCCATTCAAAGATGTTTTTATGATTTCTGAGAAACTTTGAACGGACGTAACTTCTAAACCTGAAGAGATACAGAAGTTTGCTTGTGCTCACTGTAATGAGCGTGTCATTTTCTACAAGCATGGCGATTTTCATAAAGTTCTGAGAGATTTCGATTTTCGCCAAAAATCGCATTTTTTCAAAGGTGTATGCCTTAAAAAATCGCAAAAATCGAAATCTTTAATATGTGCTTGAAATTAAGAATGATTATAGAAAAAAATACGCTGAATTCAGTAAGCACAAGCAAACGTTTGTATCTCTTTTAGTTTAGGAGCTACAGCCATTCAAAGATGTTTTTATGATTTCTGAGAAACTTTGAACGGACGTAACTTCTAAACCTGAAGAGATACAGAAGTTTGCTTGTGCTCACTGTAATGAGCGTGTCATTTTCTACAAGCATGGCGATTTTCATAAAGTTCTGAGAGATTTCGATTTTCGCCAAAAATCGCATTTTTTCAAAGGTGTATGCCTTAAAAAATCGCAAAAATCGAAATCTTTAATATGTGCTTGAAATTAAGAATGATTATAGAAAAAAATACGCTGAATTCAGTAAGCACAAGCAAACGTTTGTATCTCTTTTAGTTTAGGAGCTACAGCCATTCAAAGATGTTTTTATGATTTCTGAGAAACTTTGAACGGACGTAACTTCTAAACCTGAAGAGATACAGAAGTTTGCTTGTGCTCACTGTAATGAGCGTGTCATTTTCTACAAACATGGCGATTTTCATAAAGTTCTGAGAGATTTCGATTTTCGCCAAAAATCGCATTTTTTCTGCCTTAAAATATCGCAAAAATCGAAATCTTTAATATGTGCTTGAAATTAAGAATGATTATAGAAAAAAATACGCTGAATTCAGTAAGCACAAGCAAACGTTTGTATCTCTTTTAGTTTAGGAGCTACAGCCATTCAAAGATGTTTTTATGATTTCTGAGAAACTTTGAACGGACGTAACTTCTAAACCTGAAGAGATACAGAAGTTTGCTTGTGCTCACTGTAATGAGCGTGTCATTTTCTACAAGCATGGCGATTTTCATAAAGTTCTGAGAGATTTCGATTTTCGCCAAAAATCGCATTTTTTCAAAGGTGTATGCCTTAAAAAAATCGCAAAAATCGAAATCTTTAATATGTGCTTGAAATTAAGAATGTTTATAGAAAAAAATACGCTGAATTCAGTAAGCACAAGCAAACGTTTGTATCTCTTTTAGTTTAGGAGCTACAGTCATTCAAAGATGTTTTTATGATTTCTGAGAAACTTTGAACGGACGTAACTTCTAAACCTGAAGAGATACAGAAGTTTGCTTGTGCTCACTGTAATGAGCGTGTCATTTTCTACAAACATGGCGATTTTCATAAAGTTCTGAGAGATTTCGATTTTCGCCAAAAATCGCATTTTTTCAAAGGTGTATGCCTTAAAAAATCGCAAAAATCGAAATCTTTAATATGTGCTTGAAATTAAGAATGATTATAGAAAAAAATACGCTGAATTCAGTAAGCACAAGCAAACGTTTGTATCTCTTTTAGTTTAGGAGCTACAGCCATTCAAAGATGTTTTTATGATTTCTGAGAAACTTTGAACGGACGTAACTTCTAAACCTGAAGAGATACAGAAGTTTGCTTGTGCTCACTGTAATGAGCGTGTCATTTTCTACAAACATGGCGATTTTCATAAAGTTCTGAGAGATTTCGATTTTCGCCAAAAATCGCATTTTTTCAAAGGTGTAGCCTTAAAAAATCGCAAAAATCGAAATCTTAAATATGTGCTTGAAATTAAGAATGATTATAGAAAAAAATACGCTGAATTCAGTAAGCACAAGCAAATGTTTGTATCTCTTTTAGTTTAGGAGCTACAGCCATTCAAAGATGTTTTTATGATTTCTGAGAAATTTTGAACGGACGTAACTTCTAAACCTGAAGAGATACAGAAGTTTGCTTGTGCTCACTGTAATGAGCGTGTCATTTTCTACAAGCATGGCGATTTTCATAAAGTTCTGAGAGATTTCGATTTTCGCCAAAAATCGCATTTTTTCAAAGGTGTATGCCTTAAAAAAATCGCAAAAATCGAAATCTTTAATATGTGCTTGAAATTAAGAATGTTTATAGAAAAAAATACGCTGAATTCAGTAAGCACAAGCAAACGTTTGTATCTCTTTTAGTTTAGGAGCTACAGCCATTCAAAGATGTTTTTATGATTTCCGAGAAACTTTGAACGGACGTAACTTCTAAACCTGAAGAGATACAGAAGTTTGCTTGTGCTCACTGTAATGAGCGTGTCATTTTCTACAAACATGGCGATTTTCATAAAGTTCTGAGAGATTTCGATTTTCGCCAAAAATCGCATTTTTTCTGCCTTAAAATATCGCAAAAATCGAAATCTTTAATATGTGCTTGAAATTAAGAATGTTTATAGAAAAAAATACGCAGAATTCAGTAAGCACAAGCAAACGTTTGTATCTCTTTTAGTTTAGGAGCTACAGCCATTCAAAGATGTTTTTATGATTTCTGAGAAACTTTGAACGGACGTAACTTCTAAACCTGAAGAGATACAGAAGTTTGCTTGTGCTCACTGTAATGAGCGTGTCATTTTCTACAAGCATGGCGATTTTCATAAAGTTCTGAGAGATTTCGATTTTCGCCAAAAATCGCATTTTTTCAAAGGTGTAGCCTTAAAAAATCGCAAAAATCGAAATCTTTAATATGTGCTTGAAATTAAGAATGATTATAGAAAAAAATACGCTGAATTCAGTAAGCACAAGCAAACGTTTGTATCTCTTTTAGTTTAGGAGCTACAGCATTCAAAGATGTTTTTATGATTTCTGAGAAACTTTGAACGGACGTAACTTCTAAACCTGAAGAGATACAGAAGTTTGCTTGTGCTCACTGTAATGAGCGTGTCATTTTCTACAAACATGGCGATTTTCATAAAGTTCTGAGAGATTTCGATTTTCGCCAAAAATCGCATTTTTTCAAAGGTGTATGCCTTAAAAAATCGCAAAAATCGAAATCTTTAATATGTGCTTGAAATTAAGAATGATTATAGAAAAAAATACGCTGAATTCAGTAAGCACAAGCAAACGTTTGTATCTCTTTTAGTTTAGGAGCTACAGCCATTCAAAGATGTTTTTATGATTTCTGAGAAACTTTGAACGGACGTAACTTCTAAACCTGAAGAGATACAGAAGTTTGCTTGTGCTCACTGTAATGAGCGTGTCATTTTCTACAAACATGGCGATTTTCATAAAGTTCTGAGAGATTTCGATTTTCGCCAAAAATCGCATTTTTTCAAAGGTGTATGCCTTAAAAAAATCGCAAAAATCGAAATCTTTAATATGTGCTTGAAATTAAGAATGTTTATAGAAAAAAATACGCTGAATTCAGTAAGCACAAGCAAACGTTTGTATCTCTTTTAGTTTAGGAGCTACAGCCATTCAAAGATGTTTTTATGATTTCTGAGAAATTTTGAACGGACGTAACTTCTAAACCTGAAGAGATACAGAAGTTTGCTTGTGCTCACTGTAATGAGCGTGTCATTTTCTACAAGCATGGCGATTTTCATAAAGTTCTGAGAGATTTCGATTTTCGCCAAAAATCGCATTTTTTCAAAGGTGTATGCCTTAAAAAAATCGCAAAAATCGAAATCTTTAATATGTGCTTGAAATTAAGAATGTTTATAGAAAAAAATACGCTGAATTCAGTAAGCACAAGCAAACGTTTGTATCTCTTTTAGTTTAGGAGCTACAGTCATTCAAAGATGTTTTTATGATTTCCGAGAAACTTTGAACGGACGTAACTTCTAAACCTGAAGAGATACAGAAGTTTGCTTGTGCTCACTGTAATGAGCGTGTCATTTTCTACAAGCATGGCGATTTTCATAAAGTTCTGAGAGATTTCGATTTTCGCCAAAAATCGCATTTTTTCAAAGGTGTATGCCTTAAAAAATCGCAAAAATCGAAATCTTTAATATGTGCTTGAAATTAAGAATGATTATAGAAAAAAATACGCTGAATTCAGTAAGCACAAGCAAACGTTTGTATCTCTTTTAGTTTAGGAGCTACAGCCATTCAAAGATGTTTTTATGATTTCTGAGAAACTTTGAACGGACGTAACTTCTAAACCTAAAGAGATACAGAAGTTTGCTTGTGCTCACTGTAATGAGCGTGTCATTTTCTACAAACATGGCGATTTTCATAAAGTTCTGAGAGATTTCGATTTTCGCCAAAAATCGCATTTTTTCTGCCTTAAAATATCGCAAAAATCGAAATCTTTAATATGTGCTTGAAATTAAGAATGTTTATAGAAAAAAATACGCTGAATTCAGTAAGCACAAGCAAACGTTTGTATCTCTTTTAGTTTAGGAGCTACAGCCATTCAAAGATGTTTTTATGATTTCTGAGAAATTTTGAACGGACGTAACTTCTAAACCTGAAGAGATACAGAAGTTTGCTT
This sequence comes from Mongoloraphidia duomilia, assembly GCA_039654895.1. Classification (NCBI taxonomy): domain Eukaryota; kingdom Metazoa; phylum Arthropoda; class Insecta; order Raphidioptera; family Raphidiidae; genus Mongoloraphidia; species Mongoloraphidia duomilia. Next base: position 1,612,121 of record CM077517.1, read on the forward strand.
GTGCTCACTGTAATGAGCGTGTCATTTTCTACAAGCATGGCGATTTTCATAAAGTTCTGAGAGATTACGATTTTCGCCAAAAATCGCATTTTTTCAAAGGTGTATGCCTTAAAAAAATCGCAAAAATCGAAATCTTTAATATGTGCTTGAAATTAAGAATGTTTATAGAAAAAAATACGCTGAATTCAGTAAGCACAAGCAAACGTTTGTATCTCTTTTAGTTTAGGAGCTACAGTCATTCAAAGATGTTTTTATGATTTCCGAGAAACTTTGAACGGACGTAACTTCTAAACCTGAAGAGATACAGAAGTTTGCTTGTGCTCACTGTAATGAGCGTGTCATTTTCTACAAGCATGGCGATTTTCATAAAGTTCTGAGAGATTTCGATTTTCGCCAAAAATCGCATTTTTTCAAAGGTGTATGCCTTAAAAAATCGCAAAAATCGAAATCTTTAATATGTGCTTGAAATTAAGAATGATTATAGAAAAAAATACGCTGAATTCAGTAAGCACAAGCAAACGTTTGTATCTCTTTTAGTTTAGGAGCTACAGCCATTCAAAGATGTTTTTATGATTTCTGAGAAACTTTGAACGGACGTAACTTCTAAACCTGAAGAGATACAGAAGTTTGCTTGTGCTCACTGTAATGAGCGTGTCATTTTCTACAAACATGGCGATTTTCATAAAGTTCTGAGAGATTTCGATTTTCGCCAAAAATCGCATTTTTTCTGCCTTAAAATATCGCAAAAATCGAAATCTTTAATATGTGCTTGAAATTAAGAATGATTATAGAAAAAAATACGCTGAATTCAGTAAGCACAAGCAAACGTTTGTATCTCTTTTAGTTTAGGAGCTACAGCCATTCAAAGATGTTTTTATGATTTCTGAGAAATACCGATTATGCCGCCCTACGACTACTTACTCTGAGTTTTGTCAAAAAAAGGATAATTAATATTTTCTCATGTTCTGAGTTTTGTCAAAAAAAGGATAATTAATGTTTTCTCATTATGGTGGGGAAAAAAACAACTTAACGAAGATAAAACATTTATTTTAAAACTAAGATTCTTAGTTTTAACGGATGCCAATAGATGGCGGTTTTAACGTCATTCGGTCGGATTTTTTTCTGTGCTATGACATATTTTCTTATCCCCTCAACGGGCACGCCTCGCGCGCTCCAAGGAGTCCTTGGAGCGCGCTATAGGCGCCCCAAGTTGGTATTCTATGCGCGTCCTCTGCGTAGGAGTCGACCGGCTAGGGGTACAGTGACTTGAATTAGGTATGAGTCGCTCGATTTGCCGCCCCCTGGGCGAGCCGCCCGTGTGCGGTGCACGCTTTGCACGCCCGCTTACGGCGGCCCTGTCCATCCCATGTAGTTATACTATTCTTTGATCATTCAATATCGCACTGTTGTGCCCCTGCACTGATAAGCAATATGTTTGATCTTCAGCATCGATCAAAAACATCACGATGCTTCGGAAACTCAACAATCGATGTTTTTTGTGCATCCCTAATGCATTTGCAGTACCTAGTGTTCGTTGGAAACGACATTCAGATGTACATGTTTTCTTAGAAATAAGCAGTGTAACACAACCCATCGCTAAAATACACATTAGCTTTTAGTGTGCTGTCTTTTGAAGTTTTAATCTCAGATCTGGTGAAAATGCTTATATCAAAATATATCTTGTAGGTTACCTTAATACAATATAAGGCAAAGGCACCTATTCCTGATCACCTAGACCTCTGATCTACCACTTTTAATTGATTGATTGTAGATTATAGACGCTAAACAGCTGAAATCATCAGCGTCTATTCGACCATTTTTAACTTCCCATTGGAAGCTATTGTAATGGGTCCGAAAATCGAAATCAAAATGTATAACAAATTTTTATGTGTCCATTTCTTTCTAAGACGAAATCTCGAGAATGAGAAATGATATCGACTACGTTAGGGTGCCAATCGACGCGTATTAACGTAAATATGATCTGAAAGAAATTTTTTCAAAATCGGTTCAGCCGTTCTTTTTTCTTAACCAAATAGACTCCAAAAAAGTAGATTTTACACAATATCTCGCGAATAAGAAATTATATCGACTTCGTAAGGGTGTCAATCGAGGCGTGTTAACGTCATTTTGGTCCGACATAAATTTTATAAAAATCGGTTCAGCCGTTTTTTTTTTAATTATTGTTAAACATAAATAATAATTATGTTTTAATGATTAAAATGATTACTTTTCTGTGTAATATCTAGTTTAATTATTGTGTGGACCGTGTGGACCTCAAGGGTCGCACTTTAGTCCTAATAAACGACCCACCTCACGGCTTGTTAGATTGTGTATTTCTGATCGATCATTTGCATATATAATGAAATTAAAAATTGAATAATAATCTTGTAACAGTAGTGTAAGAATGCACATTCTGCCGCGAAAGTAGAAAAGATCGGGTTCGGTTCCCGATTGTGACATAATTGTTGTAAAATGATTTTTCTCTCCAAAATTGCAAGATTATGATATGGTCTGTTTGGCAGCTTATCCAATTCCCTTCTTTACTATGAAATTCAGCCGTATAAATATGTTACTTATAATACTTAATATTAAATAAAAAGAATTTTTTAAATTTGCAGATCTCAAAAAAAGTATTTAAGTAAGTATCTTTATTTGGTTTGTACTAATTAATTTACATAAATAGTGTAAAAACAAGCCGTGAGGTGGGTCGTTTATTAGGACTAAAGTGCGACCCTTGAGGTCCACACGACGAACTTCCCAGTTTGATAAATATTTAATAATAATAATTAAATTAGATATTACACAGAAAAGTAATCATTTTAATCATCAAAACATCAATAATTAAAAAAAAAAAAAAAAAGAAACGGCTGAACCGATTTTTATAAAATTTATGTCGAATCAAAATGACGTTAACACGCCTCGATTGACACCCTTACGAAGTCGATATAATTTTTTATTCGCGAGATATTGTGTAAAATCTACTTTTTTGGAGGTTATTTGGTTAAGAAAAAAGAACGGCTGAACCGATTTTAAAAAAATTCCTTTCAGATCATATATACGTTAATACGCGTCGATTGGCACCCCAACGTAGTCGATATCATTTTTCGTTCTCGAGATTTCGTCTTAGAAAGAAATTGACACATACATACGTACGTACGTACGTACGTACATACGTACACACACACACACACACACACACACACACACACAGACATCTTTCTAAAAGTAGTGTAAAAATAGTGTAGTGACCTTGAAACATAAAAATTTTTTTTCCTTTTTAATTTCGATTTTCGGACCCATTACAATAACTTCCAATGGGAAGTTAACAAGAAAATTATAAAAATGTATTCACCGTCGAATCAGTTTTCAATTCGATTGCTGTCATCAATACGTTAAGCAATAATTCTATGACTTTTCCTAGGAAGTTCATAAAGAATTCTGAATCTAGGATAGGTATGGTAACCACTTATTTTAACACTTTGCGTATCGACGTCAAGTTAACAATTATTGATTAATATTTAGTGTCCAGTTTACATGACTTGCAAAATTTGCCTTAAGTACCAAGTAAAAAAAACAATAAGAAAAATGCTTTATAAACACCTTTAAACAGCAGGAGTGGTCCCAAATTTCAATAGTGTATCATTATCACCAATTACCACCATTCACAAAAAAAATGTTTATTTCGTTTTTTTGCACATGTAGTTAACACAAGGGGGTATATGTTAAATTACAACGACTTGTTAACTAGTCAACGTATTTTTCGTTCATCCACTTCTCCAACAGATGTCACTAAAATACTGTAAAAATCAATGTTTGGTTTGAATACAGAAACTAGTTAACTAGACGTCGGTATTAACTGTAATTTTCTTGCGTCTAGTTTACAAGTCAGATGTAATAAGAAAAACGTATGTAAGCACAAACTGGGATTAGGAAGAAATTATGTTTTTTTGTTCCGGTACGCAAAGTGTTAAAACATACGTTATGTGCTACATATATGTGTGTTCCGATTATCTAATGGAAAATGTTTCAAAAGAGCTCAGTGCATTGATAGCCTGCATTCAGGACAGAATTGCAGGGCCCACCATATTATATGCACATAGCTGCAAACGGCGGCGGCAATATATTAGCGTTCTGAACTCGAGCGACTAATGCATTATCTGCAGCACGGGGTGCTCTCTGCTCACTCACCTACACGTTATATAATATGTCGTAGTCACATAGCGTAATTGAACAATATTGTTACAAAACTGTTTTCTGGGTTGGCGGAATGAATATTTATTTACAATAATTAAAAATACAATAACAATAAATGCAACAACGAAAAGTCAATTCTAACAATAAAAAACTTAAACGGTAATTATTGAACTAAACGAGCCACTTAAATAACACTTAACAAATAACTATATATACAAGGATTATTTATTTGTAATTATTTATGTCACTGTATTTATATCAGATTTATTTCGCTGTTCAACACTGTCACAGTACAATCTACACTGACTGATTCCCGTTGACTGATCAATATTTATTTCACTGTACTGACTGATGACACGACTCATCATTCACTGACTGATTCGACCGTTGACTGCCTGCCTGATCGCTTCACTCACTCGTTTATATACCTGCGCTGCCTAAGCCCAGTGTGTGCTCGTATTCTCTAGCGTTGTCTAGAATTTTCGATACCATTCCACGCTTTACTACTGTGACCTTTCTTTCTCGTAGTTTCTATTGGAGGCAGTGGCGTAACATCTTGGGGTTTGCTACAATATGTTGTAAACTATAATGATCAGTTCAAAAAATTAACAGCATAAACACCGGGGAACAGGAAATCAACAAAATTTGTAATCAACTGTTGAGCGTCTATAATCTACAATCTTTCTCAGAAATAACATGGAATTTCCTATGGGCCTAAATCAAGTACAGGAATCATGTAGAAATATCTAGGCACACAGCAGTGTATCACACGAGCCACGTGATCAATTTACCGTTCTCATAACTTCGCTGATTGTATATTGTTACAAAACTATTTTCTGAGTTGGCGGAATAAATATTTATTTACAATAATTATAAATACAATAATAATGAATGCAACAACGAAAAGTCAGTTCTAATAATCAACACAAGTAAACAATAACTAAACAGTAATTAACACTTAACTATATACAATTAACTATATAGCAGGACTATTTATTTCTAGTTATTTATGTTTCAAATATTTATATTCACTGTATTTATATCAGACGCACTATTTGTCGCTCAGTATTCTCCATTGACTGATTGCGTGACTCACCGATGACTGACTGATTCATTCCCTCGCATCGGCTGTTTATATATGCTGCGCGGCTTAAGCCCAGTACGTTCTCGCGTTCTCTAGAACTTTCGTACAGGTACTCGTTATTACAGTAAGCAGATCCCGTTTCTCGGAACTCTCGCCTGCCGTTTATATACAGGGTGATCCGTAACAATATGTTGTTAAGGTTAGTTTCATTAGGACTCTGCAAAAATTTTAAGCTTTTATCTCTAAACGTCTAGACTCTAGGCAATCAGACTCCAGAAAATCGCATAGTTTGGCACTAACTGACGACTCCTATAGGATCTAGAAACTTAAAAATTGACACGTAGGAAGGATTTTGGGTACAAATAAAGGAAAAGAAAAAATCTCAACTTTATCACCCTAAACCAGGGATGTATGGGAAAAATTAGTTAATTATTAAAGCAAGAAGTATTGATATTCTACCAAAAATATAAATGTGAAAAAATGAGCCAAACCCTTTTCTACCAGTTTGTTCGGCCACCAAAAGAATGGAAAACTAGAACGGTACCATTCCAATCCCAAATTCGAAAAATTAGATTTGGAACATAAATTCTGAAAAAAGAGCTTCAGAACTTATGTTCCAAATATATTTTTTCCAGTTTGGGATTGGACCGTTTTAGATTTCCATTATTTTGGTAGCTCAACAAAAGAAAAAGAACTTGTCCAGGTGTGCAAGCTTTCACGGCCGGCATTGTTCCAAGTCTTCATGGTTTCCGAGCTTGTAGGCCGTGGTCCGGTGGTATTTCTACCTGACGTTTCGTCTACAACTGCGGTAGACATTCTCACACTGACCTGCGAGCCGCCAAGGAGGACACTTCGACCGCTGCCACATCGCCTTCGAGAATGTCTACCGCAGTTGTAGACGAAACGTCAGGTAGAAATACCACCGGACCACGGCCTACAAACCCGGAAACCATGAAGACTTGGAAAAAAGAAATTGGCTCATTTTTTTCACGTACTTATGTTTTAATAGGTTGAAGTTTTTACGAAACATCTCACAAAATATAACTACTTACAAGAATGTTATTAGAAGGCATAAAAAATAAAAAAAATTGGACATAAGCTATTATATTTCATGGCCACAGAATTAATATCGAGGCATTGTTGTCAATTATTTGCTTTAAATCCGGAATTAAACAGTAGTGATATTGCAAACATCCTATATTTGCCCCATATTATTCCTGTTTAACCTAACCCGTAGGGCTTTGTCGGTTATATTCAATGAATTTACCCCTCGCATTGACACATAATATGTTGATAATTTCAATATGCATTCAAATCTAGATGATTAACCTGAATTTAGTACAGTGAAAAAATAACGCGGCTTTTGTATGTTAAATGCAAATGGATAATTGCAATTCCCACCCTAAACTGTTATTACATAAAATTACAATACATATTATGTACCCACTTTGTAAAAAGTAAAGCGCGATTCTCCTACTTTTTTAAAAATTTATATTTTTTTATTATTTTTTTGAGCCGGTAAGCAGTGTAGTCGGAAAAATCATGGCTCTAAAAAAATTTCGAATTCTAACCCAACGTTCACTAAAAAATTAAAAACGCAGATGTGTAAACATTCGAATACGTATTGTTATGGATCACCCTGTATATAAACGTCAGGCAAGAATTCTGAGAAGCGGTGTCTGCTTGCTGAACAACGAGTAACTACGCGAAGTTTCTAGACAACGCGAGAAGCACTGGGCTTCAGCCACGCTGCGTATATAAACGAGATTGTGAAGCGATCAGTCAATCAGTCAATGGCGAGTCGTGCAATCAAGTGGATTAGTGATATAAATAGTTCGCCAAGGCTCGTGAGCGCTCTCCTATTACTCGTGCTGAAAACATCGCGCCTGACGCATAAATATTTAGCACACGTGTTGCACACTATACTTTATATAACACATGCATGGTTTTAGATTTTAATTGAATAATTTAATATCACTGACAGAATAAAAACATTGGGCTCGATACAATATTTATTCACTTTGTTACCACAGTATAACCATATTTCATTTATAACACCAAAAAGAGGTACATAATGTTCATTAGATAACAGGTTTTTCAAATGTTTTTCCATTATTTATCGAAAAGCGTTTCATAATGGATCAAGACGTCACTTGTCAATAAACGGTCATTTAAGGTCCGCAAAACTGATACGAAAAAACACTAAAAGCGTACATGTGTTATATAAAAATAATTATCCTCAAAAAGTTGAAAATATTTCCTGTAAAGACAATTTCATAGATGTAATGTAAATGTTTTGCGCTTACAAAATTAGTTGAATATTATGTGAACTATTGTCATCTATCAGAAATGGGTTGTGCAGAGTCACAATTCGTAAGACAGAGAGTTTGAAGTAGGTCTGGAAAACTTAATTCAGGCAGAGATTCACTCCATCAGTTAGTGTTAAGTGTATTATTATTTGGTGCAGCATCAAGTTGAGTAAAAGTTGTCTTCTTTAGCCTCGGTGCAAATGGAGCTTTATTTAAAAAATTATAATTTAAAAAAACTAAAAAACACACTTTAATGAACTAAAAAGTAAAAAATAATTAATTTTATTGTAAAAAAGCGTGGGGTGGTATGAAAATATGATACAAAGCACCCCACGCTTTTTTACAATAAAATTAATTATTTTTTACTTTTTAGTTCATTAAAGCGTGTTTTTTAGTTTTTTTAAATTATAATTTATTTTTGCTTTTTAATCCTGGAGATCCTGGTCAGGATAATGGGACAAACTTATGGAATTAATGTATTGTCATCGGTCTTTGATAAGTGTGCAAAGTTTCAGTTCAATCTGAAGTTTTTTGCTTTTTTTTTTTTTAGTCCTGGAGATCCTGGTCAGGATAATGGGACAAACTTATTGAATTATTGTATTGTCGTCGGTCCTTGATAAGTCGACAAAGTTTAAACTAAATCTGACCGTTCAAAGTTGGTCAAAATCAAGTTCAAAGAAGTCGGTTACAAACTGACAAACAAGCAAGCCCGCAAACATACAGGTGAATTGCTAATATATGCGTGTTAAAAATTGAAACGATTTGGAATCATTGAGCGCCAACCTTTATGAGACCAACATGTGGTCCAACTTAAAAAGAAACATTTATGATCGTTCCAATACTATTTGTTGAACAATCCGCAAGGAAGATTGGAAGAAGTGGAAGGAGAGAGAGAGAGAGAGAGAAAGGAATGCAACAGACAGAGACGGCGTCAAGCGTAAGTTGGTAGAACCGCGTCTCTGCTAATGGAGTTGACCTGTCACTGGTGACAACGGGACGCTCCGCTCCCACGGGATAACCTCCCTTTCCCCCTGCTCCTGTTTGCCTTTACCCCCCGCCCCACGCTTCTCAATGCCATGCCGACAACTTCCCTCGCATATATCTGACAGGCAGACAATCACGTCGGTAATTATTTTAAAGTAGCTAGTTCTTCATCCGAGACTGCAATACACACACACAGACTTACAGAACAAGAGAGAGAAAAGAGAGACAAGTGAGACAAGTTGTTTCAATAACGTAAAGTTACTTCATAGATCATCGTTATTTTGCCATAGTACGATTATTATCAACATTGTCGACCATATGCGCACATGCCTAAATTTAAGTATATGGTAATATAATGGTATAAATACCTTTTTTCCTACTTGCTACTTCTGATTTAGTTGTTGTAACGACGCGTTTCGGGACTTCGATCCCATCTTCAGGTTACACTTGAAATTGTTAAGTCATTCACACATTCACGCATAATTTGCGTACCTATATCTAACGCGACGGGAAAAGATCAAAGATATTATAAAATACGCTTAACGTTGATATGTTACGATACGATTCCCTAGCATTTTAAAAATTTTATATGTCAGAATATTTGGCCCATTTGATCGAATGGTACAAAACATATTTTCTGAGACTGTTTAACCTTAAAAAGGTGATAAAAATCAACAGCCCCACAGCCTGTCACTGAAAGTTCATTGAAAGAAATAGGTACCTTGTTTTTATGAAAAATGTTGGTTTCTAAAAGAGACACATACGTACACACACACACATACACACAAACACAGATATCTTTCTAAAAATAGTGTAGTGACCTTGAAACATAAAAATTTGTTATACATTTTGATTTAGATTTTCGGACCCATTACAATAACTTCCAATGGGAAGTTAATATGTTAATTTCATGTATACCTAATATCTAACAGTTTCGAAAAAAAATATCGTTTCATTTGTTTAGTTATTTTTAAAGCTGGATCAATTTTTAAATCTGCATTGTTTTTTCTTATGAAGAAATATGTGTTGTCAAAATCCAAGGACATTGTCAAACCAGATTTTCTGACAACGCGTTTCAACTCAGCATGATTAATATTAAATATATACCTCAAATATTACGAACTGTTTGCATTTGTTGAAAAGAAAAAAATCGACAATTTTAATGTAACGACTATAACGAAGGGTGAATAAAAACCCATTTTGAAAATTACAAATCAAATCATAATTTGACAGACAATAGCTGTTATGGAACCGTCAGTATAGGGGTGTTAATAAACAATAAAGTACGACCTTCAATCTTACATTACTGCGACTTGTTAATTAGTCCACGCCATATACTATGGCCTTGGGTTTATCTCACTTTAAAAACCAAAGAAAAGACAGGTCATGAATAAAATATACGTTCGTAAAAACTCACTTTCATTGTCTTGAATGTAAATTAACTTGATCTTTACGCTACATCTTAAATGTCTGAGGGACAATATAATACGTTTAAATCGGATAAATATAAAATTTAAATTATAAGAACTTACAGTAATTTAATTATAGTCTGCATAATACACAGTGATTAGCATTATAATATTATATAGTGTTACGAATACTCAATGTGTGTTTTTTTAAAAATAATTAACCACACCTGAATATGGCAACTCGTTGCTGAAACGCGTAGTGTTAAATTCACAAGAAGTCACAAGACGGTCATAATACAAGGTATTTCTAATACTTCATAATACCTCTTACCATTTGTGAGATAGAACCTTGTGACAGATGGACGGACGAACATCATAGGATCAGTAATAGGATTTATTTATCCTTTTGACTTTCATGTTTCGTTGTTGTCGAGCGTCTACAATCTACAATCTCTCATGTTCTATAAGAAGGAAATTGAACTATGCTGATAGGATCGAGCAAAATGAAGTTGTAAAAAATAATTAATATCTATATGACTGTTTCCTATTATAGAAATCATTGCCAAACACAATGGCGTTGGCCCTATAATACACATAAACATATTGGTATAGATTATCTTTTTGTGTTTTAAAGACCACCAACAGCTAAGATTATTTGGGCCTAGCACCAATTCATATTTTCAATTCGTTATTTTTTTTTTAATAATAAATTGAAAATCCAATTGCCACTTTTACCAGCTCTCGGGCTAGAACCCGGGAACTGGGGACTTGTAATAGAGGAACCATAGCAACGCCATGTAAACAACAGCATTGCTACACGTTCGGCTATTCTCAAGCTCTAGATTATCTTCAGCTGTCGTCAACAGAATAGAGATAACAGCAGCTGAATGCAACATCCGACATCCGGTGATGGTATAATATTAAACGCAGTCGCAGAGCGTGTCCAATGTGTGCGATTGTTGCGTCAGAGAGCGCGCCATTGTTGCCGGCACCCAATCAATTATTCATGTGGCGTGGCCTCGGTGCTGGGGGGGCGGCGCCGTACCGCAAGCAGCTCTTAAAGACGACCCTTGCACACACGCAACCCATACGACATCATGACGTCGCGGCGCGTTGCACACTGCACTGCGGACGACAACAGACGCCTTGACTCCGGAATCCAGATTGATGCTGCATTGCATTGCATTGTCCAGACGGTAGAATCAGAATACAGCCGTAATTTAATCCTTGGGTTAGCTGAGTTATTTAATCAGTGCCTAATCTTACTTTAGTATATAGTAGTGTTGATCCAATGAATGTTAATAATTGAAAGAAAGTTTGGTTGAGGGTCAAAATAATGAAGTTTTACCAAAATATCGCTTGTTGTCTAATTTTGCTATTTGTGTAATTTTTAAAGCCACCAATCGCTATATTTATCTGAGCTCGGTACTAGTTTTCAGAATAAAAGCTAAAAACTGAGAACCTGTAATAAATGAACGATGGTAACGTCATATTTATAAATAAATAACGACATCTAAACGATCTGAGCAACCGATAAATCAAAACTTTGCTATTTGTGCTAATTTTAAAGCTGCTATAACTGCCAAGTTTATAATCTAAGTCCAGTTTCTATAGCCGAATACAGATTTGAATGCGCATGCGTTGAGAAAAATGTTTATATATTAAATTTATCAAAAATATTATTTTATAAGAATAGTATTTTCTTTCTCACATTGAATTTAGAACTCAATAATAATACTCTTAGTCCATTTTGTGCTGATAAATTCTATTTTTTAATAACTGTTTTGTTTGTCCCACATAGCACTTATTACACTCACAAGGTATTTTATAAATAATATTAGACTGATGTGAGATAGGCGTCTTATCTTTAAGTCTTGTGAATAACTTATCCAATTTATTTAAGTTATAAAACACCAACTTTATATTTGTGTTAGAAAATAATCTGTTGATCTTATAGGACAAGTTCTTCACAAATGGAAATCTAACATAAAACTTGGAAGAGTTAGTTCTTTCATCCACAGTATCCAACGTGTTATTTAGGTGATTTTGGTCCTCTATAAACTTATTAACGTCGTACATTTAATTTAATAAATCAAATATTTTGTCCACTATCCTGCGATTTTTCTTAATTTTATTATTATCTATATCGATTGAAATTGACATGTCTGAATACTTCGTCGGTATATTCCATGTCTCTTTCATACATAATGTCTGCAGTTGGGGAAATAGAAGGGCGGTTGGGTCGTTGTTTTAAACGTAAGGGTTGGAGAACTACTATAACAGAATGAATGAGTACAATAGAGTCTAGATATAGCGACTGTATTGCAAGGAAACCGGCACATAGAGATTGTTTTTCAAGTAACTTCATCATAAAGCTGACACCTACAGGTCGGCTACATATAATGTGTCTTCAATTGTTTTTGAAGGCTACTTGTTAAGAGGGAGATAGAGTGATTGAGTAGCGCCAACTTTAAATCGCACATAATATTCGAAAACGTCAAAATGACAGACATAACCCCACATAGATCTGACAGATCTAATATTTTTGCGACTTTTTTGCGCGCCCAAATTGCAGGTCCCTCAAATCGAATTGTCAATAGAGTTATATAAAATAATATGCAATTACTCGGAATGAACGCTTGCAACTCGTGTGATTGCTGCCCGAGGTACGAGGGCAGCAAACTTCATACTGGCTGCAAACGCTATGTTTCGACCCTTGTAATGCAATATAAATAGCCAGTGTGCTGAAGCTTGAAGTCCCTTTTCAAAGCTTTAACATTTGCTTTTGTACAGACATGAATGCTGTACGCAACATGCGTGAATACCTTATAAGACCTAATACAGAAATGTGTTTAACAAGACTGCATTCTTAAAATACATAGTACACTAAACTGAATGAGACAAAATCTATGCATTATAATATAAAGATGAAGAGGTTATATGTTTGTTTATTTGTTGATCGTAGCTTTGTTCCAACCACTCTGAATATCGTAATATTACCATCACACTCATGCGCAGTTGATAGAACACGTTCCAACCGAACTTGGGATCGTTTGTGGACGATTCTTAAAGCGTATGTGTGTGTGTGTGTGTGCGCACGTATGTACGTATGTACGTACGTACGTACGTATGTGTCCATTTCTTTCTAAGACGAAATCTCGAGAATGAAAAATGATATCGACTACTTTAGGGTGCCAATCGACGCGTATTAACGTAAATATGACCTGAAAGAAATTTTTTCAAAATCGGTTCAGCCGTTCTTTTTTCTTAACCAAATAGACTCCAAAAAAGTAGATTTTACACAATATCTCGCGAAAAAAAAATTATATCGACTTCGTAAGGGTGTCAATCGAGGCGTGTTAACATCATTTTGATCCGACATAAATTTTATAAAAATCGGTTCAGCCGTTTTTTTTAATTATTGTTGAAAATAAATAATAGTTATGTTTTAATGATTCAAATGATTACTTTTCTGTGTAATATCTAATTTAATTATTACCTATTATTAAATATTTATCAAACTGGGAAGTTCGTCGTGTGGACCTCAAGGGTCGCACTTTTGTCCTAATAAACGACCCACCTCACGGCTTGTTTTTTTTATAATTTGTACTGTTAAATTCGAACATACATTTTTAGTGTTATTTGGTTGTTATATGTCCCTACATTACAGGGCTTGTCGTTCACGGGAAATATATCATATTAAATCAAAAATAACAGCGCCGCAATTCGAAATACACATAAGCGAAGCCGCGGGTACAGCTAGTCTCAAATAAAAAATGTTATGGTAGGGGCATCCACGATACTGGAATTTTGATGCAATCCGTATGCATAGAGGGATGCTATACACAACCCCTTCAGTCATAAAGCCGCGGGTATTAGCCCTGTGTGTTATGTGTGTGTATAACAATCTCTCTTCCCCTCCCCCTTGACGCTGCTGTACCTACATATTAGTACTGTATTACAGTAGGTACAGTATACACTATACAGAGGGGAGGAAAGGGTTGAGCTCATGTTATGATTGCCTCAGTTAATATTTAAACGAGTAATTAATGCAAGAAATTACCTATTATGAATATGATTCAACTTGTGACTGTTGTAATAATTGTAAAATATGAACGCAAACACAATGCGTGCTCAAGTATAGACTATAGTAACTCTGTCATAACAATATATGTTGCATAATAATAGGGATTTGCATATTGTATATTCTTACGTAGAATCATCAAAATAATAATAATAATGACGTGTGTAATGCCCGTATTTTGACATTATGTCAAAATAACTTGTATCATGACTACTAAATGAGCCTACTCTTTTTGTTATAAACAAGTTGAATAAACGCTCAAATCAGGACCGTAGCTAGAGCTGAATTCAAGATAGGGCACTGAAAGTTTAAAGTAGTTTTTCTAAAAATTGAGAAAAAAATTATAATACATGAGAAGTATTAGATATACCTTGTATTTTTGGTGTCCGCCTTGTGACTTCATGTGTTGTTAACACGACGCGTTTCAACAACGAGTTGCCATCTTCAGGTGTGGTTAATTTTTTATATTATATATCACTATAATACATACTTAATTAAATAACAATACTTATATGAGTTAGGTAATTGTGGACAACAATATAATAATTATTAATTAATTCAACAATGAATTTTTAATCCACAAGGCATCCACTAGGTAGTGAATAGTATTTCTTAACATTTTCTGACTAACATTTGGTGACTGATATGTTAAGAAATACTATTCACTACCTAGTGGATGCCTTGTGGATTAAAAATTCATTGTTGAATTAATTAATAATTATTACATACTTAATTGTGTAATTGTGAATAAAATAAGAGGTGATAATTTAAACCTTCAATTACATAATACATCAATATAATGCAGCGAATGTAAAGAAAATAAACTTACGTATGCTTACATAAAATTCTTAATGTTGAGCTGCAAAAACTAAAGACTTATTTAATTATAATAATCACAAAATCTATTTTAATTTCATAGTTATGTATCGACAAATGCAAAGTAGGTACAATATACTGTTTGTATATTATATAATACATAGTTTGCTATCCAGTAGCTGAGTAGATGATATTATACATTGCCGTGAAAACAGAAATCTAGAAATTGAAATTCAGTTGTCTCTGAAGATGGAGAAATGTTCCTCAGGCATACACACACACACACAATATTATCTAAGTGTATACCTTCTCATGTCAGTGGAGCAGTTTAAGACAGTTCATAGAACGACACAGTATTGTACAGTAGCGGCAAATCGTTATTATTCTAAACAGTAGCTTAGCTAAAAGTTATCTAACGCATATAACACAAACGCGGGAAAAGAGGTGATACATTCCAAACATTCTTTCCCGTTACACATTTTTCGTTTCATCGAGCTATCATCGTCGAGGCAGTGCAATCGCATAAGAATTTTCACTTCAAAAAATTGAAAACCGAAAAAATGCGATTTATTACCTTTCATCCACTCGAGTCTTCAAATATTCTCGAACCCTACCCAAAATACCACTTTCAAGTAAAATTCTAGCACCGAATGCATAATAAGGTATTTGCCAGTGATCAAAATAAAATATAAAACTTTGTTATAATGAAAGTTTATGCTCTAAAATAGTTACTTATTAGAGTTTTTGTTTTTATTAATTAAGTTTCGTAAACATATTTAAATAAATAAATAAAATCATAATTTTTAATCTATTTGTCACGTGACTTCAAACACCGTGTGAGAACGTGTGACGTCAATTTTAAGTAAAAAATGAATGTATCCATAGCAACGGAGCTTAGATTGTTTACATCATGTTCACATTATAGGTACAAAACGGTATTTTTCAACACTCTGTTTCTGATACAATTACCATCGAGTTAGTAGATATAAACGTACATTCATAAAAATATGACGTCATAGGTTCGTAGAGCAAAAACGATTTTTAGCGAGCGGGGCTAACATAAATATTTCAAACATTATTTTTGAGCTAATTTGAAATCAGAATGAAGTAATTTAGGTATCATTTTGTTCAGAATTTACTGCTTTATTAATATAACACAACAAAAATTTTTAGCCAAATACCCTATTATAAGTTCTAGATATGGATCAACGTTAAGATATTACATTGTAAGCTTACGAAAATCCGGTCTATTCGTTTTTGCATGATATTCGAACAATCATGGTATTATATTAGAAATCGTGTCCATCGTGATTATAATAAAATTAAGAAAAATCGCAGGATAGTGGACAAAATATTGTTATTTTTATGTACTTGAAAAAGTCTAAATATACAGGGTGAGTTCGACCACCCGTATCAGTCGTTTTTTTCGAAAACGGTTAGTCGTAGAGAGTTGTGTCAAAAATTTGTATTATAAAAGCCCTAATAAAGAATCGAATGGTGATAAATTTTTTTTCCGGGAAGGTCGGCTTCCCGATTAGTTTGCTCCAGAATGTCCAGAACTCCGGAATTATAAATGTAACGATAGGTCGAAAGTGGTATTGTTGAAAAGATCTTTAAAAAATAAGCAAGTTTTGTAGGAAAATTTTTTTTATTACTGCCACCCCTGTTAAGTAATATTTGTTTGAAATTACTAAATTAAAATGTCATAAATCATAATAACGAACTTTTTAAAAGTCCGCATTTAAAATCTAGTTACCTATCTATCGATCATTAAACACTGAAGAAGTACACTCACAGTATAACCAGAAGAGCTCAGTAGTATGTATTAAAGAGTAAATGGAAGAGTATTTGAACACTTGTGACAATGTCTAAGGTTGCTAGATTTTTAATGCCGACTTCGATCGTTATTATGAAAATTTGATTTAATAATTTCAAACAATTGTTACTTAACAGGGGTGGCAGTAATTAAATAATTTTTCCTACAAAACTTGCCTATTTTTTAAAGAGCTTTTCAACAGCACCACTTTCAACCTGTCGTGCTTTCTAAAATTCCGGAGTTTTGAACATATAATAATTTATATTTATACTTATAGAAATTTACAGGGGTGGCAGTAATAAAAAAAAATTTCCTACAAAACTTGCTTATTTTTTAAAGATCTTTTCAACAATACCACTTTCGACCTATCGTTACATTTATAATTCCGGAGTTCTGGACATTCTGGAGCAAACTAATAGAGAAGCCGACCTTCCCGGAAAAAAAAATTATCACCATTCGATTCTTTATTAGGGCTTTTATAATACAAATTTTTGACACAACTCTCTACGACTAACCGTTTTCGAAAAAAACGACTGATACGGGTGGTCGAACTCACCCTGTATAGACGAAACGTCGTACATTTAATTAAATAAATCAAATATTTTGTCCACTATCCTGCGATTTTTCTTAATTTTATTATAATCATGGTATTATTTACAATTTACATAGATAAGAAAATAAATAAATAAACTATTGAATTGTTCAACCCTATGCCGTGCCGCATCGTAAAAAAGTGCGGCGTAGGTACGAATAGAAGATTTGTGTGTCAGTCAAGTGCGATGACGCGGGTTCGAGCCCCGCCACGGCCCGCGATGAATAATATAACAGTGTTTTGCAACATGAATGAGATCCGACTAAACAGAACAGTTTAGCTTCTCCCGTTGTGAAGGAAACTCTTAGGTACATGTATAGATATAGATAGAGGTGTGTTTAAAGAGAGAAGAAACTGTTTTGATTTCTATTGTTGTCTCAACTATCTTACAGTAGCCAGTTATGCTAAACAATTGAATTCGTCAACTGAAACACTAGTTAAAACCTTCATAGTTAATATTTTATATACAAAACCGAAAAAAATTTGCACAAGCCATTATTCGATATTTCTGGTTTTTACGATGGATTTTATATTCACATGCATTCTTTCTTTTAAAATTTTTTTGTACTTTCATTAATTATAATACAGTAGACTCGCGATATAGTGAACTAATTAATGCACACCCAGTTCACTATATCGATTTGTTCACTATATCGAACATTTTTTTAAATTTCTTAAAAGAACGTTTTTCTTTACTAAACTAACTTTATTGACATATCTGCTTTTTTGATAGCTGAAGCTCATTGATATTTAAATGTAGAGTTCATTTAAAAGGATCAACAAGTTCGGGCTGTGATGACAATTTTTCGCCTGAAATCTTTAGGTAGCGTATTCCAAAACACTTTTTATATTTTTTCAACTAACCGCTACTTGCATTAAAAGAACGAGATTCTTTGAATTCACTCAGAAGCAACTTAGCCTTCTCTTGGATCATTAAACCAGTTACAGGAAGGTTTTTCTCTCTTTTTTTCAAAAACCACTTATATAAAACTTTTTCCATTCTAGGACACTCTGAATGTCTAAAAGTTTTCATTTTTCCTGGTCCTGTGAAAGTGTTGTTGACCCTTTTCAAAATCCTTACCATTCTGTTTCGAATTGCGCATATACCTAGTAGATTTAGCAACACCATATTCTTTAAATAAAAAGGTCACTCCGACACCTTTACTTAAATCTTCCAATATTTTAGCTTTATCACTTAGGGATAAATGTTTCCTATTTTTTGCCATACCTACTCGTGACGCGATCTAATGCAACTACTATACTGCAGAAAATTGAGGTGATGTAATTGCCCAGAAGGAAACAAAACGTTTTAATTCGTTTTCCTGTTTTAACATGTTTGTTTAACTAAAGAAACTATTGGGTTCACTATTTCGAGAGTCCAATTTGTTCACTCTACAGAATACATTAAGAAAAAAATGTCTGTTCACTATTTGGAGTAGTTCACTAAACAGTATGTTCACTATATCGCGAGTCTACTGTAATAATGCTAGATGTAGAGGCCAATAAACTACCTATATATTTAAAAATTGTAGGCATGGCAGAAAGGTGTATTATAAATTTGAACTTGATCGGTTTCGTAGTTAAGAAGATCTCGCACATCGATGAATTCTGCACGGCGACAACGGACGGACGTACAGATCGAAAAAATCTATCGCAAAATGTTTTTTAGAGTCTAAATAGTCAAGATTGATCAAAATCTGAATTTCGATTTTTTGCACGATTACATTATTTTTCTTTCACCGAAGGTGATGAAAAGTAAAAATAATAATAATAATGCGCTTAGCGTTTGTTTCTCGCCGTTGCGTCATAGTTAACGCTACTATTATTATGACTATCTTCAATTTGCTATATTTCCGTTGTTTTCTACATTTTTTTTTTAATAATTCATCTTAGTTATTATTTCTATTACTCAGTAAATAAAATTTATTTGTAAGTTTCATTAGGTGACAGTTCATTATTTCCCCCCCAAGATAAAATAGATTTTGATTTTTGAGATACAATTTTTTGTATAAATTCTAAAATGGTGAAATAAAGGTTTGAAAATACTTAATGATAAAAATTTCATGTCTACAATAAAATTAAGAAAAATCGCAGGATAGTGGACAAAATATTTGATTTATTTAATTATTAAATGTACGACGTTTCGTGACTTCGTCTATATATTTAGACTTTTTCAATAAATAAATAAATAAATAAATCAAATATTTTGTCCACTATCCTGCGATTTTTCTTAATTTTATTATAATCACGGTAGACACGATTTCTAATATAAATTTTCATGTCTACCTTTATTCAAAGGGTGAAGGTTTACTGTCGTTGATCGTCAAAGAAGACGAAAACATACTGTAAGTAAAAATAGGGGAAAAATTGTTAATAAAAGTTAAATTAATTTTTTTTCTCTGACGAAAATCTATAGAGTGACTCTTTATGATTTTGGCGAAAATTACAGTCCTGTTTTTCTAAATTTTAATTTGTGTGCTATTTTATGAAAATAATGAGTTGACTACAACGTGATAAAACTCCTTCACATTAAAATTTTAAACTACGCCACTGCAGGATATTAGAAAATGATTTTTTTCTAAAATAAATACTTTCAGGAATTTCATTTTGCACAAGTATAGAAAAGTACCTAACACTTTTCCATCTTCGATAGATAGATTGTAAACTATTATTTACGTCTTCGAGAAAGATCGGTTCGTTTAAGCATATAGCTTTATACGCTGCTTTGGACATTCATTTTGAAAATTTTAAGACTTTAAAAATTTATTGTATGAGATATCCTTACTTTTTATTATGCTCACAGAATGATAATTGGGTTTTTGAATGATTTTTTTTTTACTTAAATGGACCACATACAAGTTTTATAGCAAAACTGTTTTTATTTAATTCTTTTGCTTACTAATTAAAAAGTTATATTTAAATAAAAATTAATTTTAAACTCAGTTCCAATGACGCGCCGAAAGAATCCGATCGCGTGTGACGTCATTATGTTATCTATGGCCTTTGTATCCATGGTTACCAAGTTAAAAATTTATTATTTTTGATATAGTATGTCCCACCACGCCTTCTTTTCCTAATCTATTGTTGATACAACTGATTAATTTCAGTTCACGTGTACCAACTCCAAATAATTTAGTAATTTTTAACAGCTACCAAATATGCAACCATATCGTAATAATAATAACAATAATAATAGTGTTAATGCGCAACTGTTTCCAAGACGATAAAATAATTCGAAGTAAATTAGAGAGGCACGTAAAATAATGTTAAAGTAGGTACATCCTGTAATAATGAATATAGATTAGAAAATTGTTCAACGCTTTCTACTTAAAAGCAGATGAACATCTTACGTACTGCCGATTTATTTCATAACCCTGACTCGTTCTCTCACTCGTACACCCGCCATTATACGATCATTCATTTCACTCGCTCTAATGCACTTTAAAACACAAGAGAAGATTTTACTTAAAACTCGAGGGGGCCGAAATGTAAAGAAACTTTATGTACCTATAGGAAAGTGCCTGCCTTCTACTGTTGGGTTGGAATAAGCCAGCGTTTCCTAAACTTCTTCGCCTACGAACCCCTTAGAGATTAGCAAAATTGTGGCGATCCCCATTACTAATATAAAACAGAATAATTATTTTTTTTGAAGTGTAATAGTATATTGCATTACAAGGGTCGAAACATAGCGTTTGCAACCATGACGGCAGCAATCACATGCGTTGCAAGCGCTATGTTTCGTTCCGAGTTAAATTGTATATTACTATTTTTCACAACAACTCTATTGACAATTCGATTTGAGGTACCTGCAATTTACAGTTTCAACCCGCTAAACCCCCCAGGGGGGACATTGGAATGTTATCGCAATTGCATTCCAATGTTCTTTGGGAATTAGCGCTCCCAGGGACCCGAGCTCGTATCAGTCGGTTTGTATATGCCGGCTGGTGGATTTTAATACACAATTAATATGTTATTTGTTGTGTTGAAGACGCTAATGACCTGAGTTGTCGACGCGTCTATAATCTACAATAAAAATAATCAACCCGCTAAACAGGTAGATACCGAAAATCGAATTTTCAGTAGCGGCGTTGTGAAAATATCATTTTATAAAACATTCATAATATGTAGATTGTGCGTAAGATATTTCACTTTTGTAGTGTGTTGTGTAAACAACATATTATCTGTGTTTGCCTGTTTGTCGGAAAGCGTTTGTGGAAAGTTATACAGTTCGGCCGGTGACGGGCGAACTGTAAAACTTTCTCCAATTACAAATTGGCTTTTCAGATCGCTGACTACCTAGAGAATCACTGTATTGCGGACGGCGTTTATACGCAATTTGGCCGAACTGTATAATTTTGTCCGGTTACAAACTTCCGTTCCAAATCACTGATTATGGAATAACTTCCGTTCCAAATCACTGACTATGGAATCACTGTTTTCCGAACGGCGTTTATACTGTTCGACTGTCGCCGGCCGACCTGTATACTGTATAGCTTTACTCACGTAGAAACTTGCGTTCCAAATCGCTGACTATATAGACCTTTTCATTATCAAATTTTTTCTGCGCATATGTCTAATTGCGCCATGTTTTTCAGAGACTTGTCATATTGGCAGATGTGGCAAGTGATTAATTTTGAAAACAGTAAACAGTAATTAAATAAGAAATATTATTTAAAGAAGTGGATCAACGCCCTAGAAAAATATTTGAGTACTTTTGAAGATAAACTTTTTACGATAAACAATTTATGACAGGTAGGATTCTAACCTTTCAACCAATTTTCATTTACTTCCACCAGTTTTCCGGCCGTGGCACTTCAACCACCGTCCCAATTTAGCACAAGTATGTGCTTCCATTGTTTTGTGCACTAATTTAGCACCGTCAGTAACATTTTCATCTAAATTAACATTGAAAAACGGTTCTGGCCTAGTCATTGCTTCAAAAAGTGTACGAAAAGTGTATTAAACTTCTGAAAGCCGCGATCATAACCATGGCGACGGCGCTTGCGCGTAATTACTCGTGAAAAGTCTATAGAATCACTGTTTGCCCACTTACAAAATTGTGTTTTAAAGACCACCAACAGCTAAGGTTATTTTGGCCTAGCACCAATTCATATTTTCAATTCATTATTTTTTTTAATAATAAATTGAAAATCCAATTGACACTTTTACCAGCTCTCGGGCTAGAACCCGGGAACTGGGGACTTGTAATATCGAGGAACCATAGCAACGCCATGTAAACAACCTCGGCCATTCTCATGCGCTGCCCACTTACACCAGAGGTGAGTCCGCGGATATACTTACGGACTCCTAGGGCTTCGCGCACCCCAGTTTAGGAAATGCTGGAATAATGAATCGGGAACAAGGGAGAGGGGTTTTCGCGTTTTACTTCATATCAGATGTGCGAGTTTGTTAAGATTGGCTCCAATGGAACAAAGAGTCAAAGAACTGAAACTAAACTTGTTCTTCTGACAATCGTTACTGCAGCCAATTACTAACTTTTAACATTACAGGGCTTGAGAATAGCTGTTGTTTACATGGCGTTGCTATGGTTCCTCTATTATAAGTCCCTAGTTCCCGGGTTCTAGGCCGAGAAATGATAAAAGTGTCAATTGAATTTTCAATTTATTATTAAAAAATAACTTAAAAAAAATCTTTAAAAAACAATGGTTTTATTTTGAAACAAAATTGCACTGAAAAGTAGAAAATAATTTTTTTTAGTGATTATAAGTTGATCAGAATAGTTTTCAACATTTGTTAAAAGAAAACCATTGGGCGCTCATAAAATATTAGGTACTGATGCTGTTATGATGTTTTAACGCCCAACGGTTTTCTTTTAACAAATGTTGAAAACTATTCTGATCAACTTATAATCACTAAAAAAAATTATTTTCTACTTTTTAGTGCAATTTGGTTTCAAAATAAAACCATTGTTTTTTAAAAAGTTTTTTTCAGTTATTTATTTGTTACTTTTTAGCCTTTATTAATTATTTTAATTCTATACAATAGATTTAATAAAAAAAACGCCAAAAATTCTACGCTGCCATCAGGTCTCGAACCCAAGTTCCTATGCATACAACGCAAAGACGTAATGAACTGAGCTATGGGTGGAAGTGTGTAGACGGCCGTTTTTATGATATAAGTATGTTGCGAATTCTTAACCAAATAGACTCAAAAAAAGTAGATTTTACACAATATCTCGCGAAAAAAAAATTATATCGACTTCGTAAGGGTGTCAATCGAGGCGTGTTAACGTCATTTTGATCCGACATAAATTTTATAAAAATCGGTTTAGCCGTTTTTTTTTTTTTAATTATTGTAAAAAATAAATAATAATTATGTTTTAATGATTAAAATGATTACTTTTCTGTGTAATATCTAATTTAATTATTATTATTAAATATTTATCAAACTGGGAAGTTCGTCGTGTGGACCTCAAGGGTCGCACTTTAGTCCTAATAAACGACCCACCTCACGGCTTGTTACTTTATCTCTCCATCCGACTTAGGACAAAATATGTACTATGTATACAGGCAAACACCAAAAAAACTTGTCGCTTATAGCTTCACTGGAATTCCTAGTTTAATGCAAATGTTTAGCGATCTTTTTACCAGGCTGCTGGTTAAATTCTGAACGGGGAAGTATATAGCAGCTAATATAAATAAGGTGCATTATTAGTCAGGCATCTGTGATGCAGATTCGCAACCGAATTAATTAGGATTTAATAACTCAGATAATTTCAGTTGAATATGCATAGAGTATTAGGATAGATGCAGGGGACATCGGGGGGAAGGATAGGGGACAGCGGTGTTCGCGGACAACGGCGGTCATGCACAACACAGGGCGGGTCACATCACAGAACGGAGGGTCACCGTTACCATATCCAGCATCCAACAACATCATCATCATCAGCAACAACAGCAGGTAGATTTGACCGCTTTCATGGAACACGTCACAAATTAGCAATTTCATACCGAATACTATATTCATGGACGCTGTAATCATTTCATTAGGGCCGCTCCCAGACGCTCACAAATGTTATTTATTATACCGATATACAGGGTGTTAGTGAGATATGTCCATATACTTACTTGTATAAATTGCATTTAGTGTTGCCGTCTAAATCTAGACTTTCTAGACTCTTGTCTTGTCTAGATTTTCAAGACAAGACAAGACTTTCTTTATCTAGATCAAGACTCTTGCCAAAACTCTAGACAATTTTCAAGAGTCTAGATCATTGATTCCTAAAGTGGTCCAGGGGTCCACGGGAGACTCGACGGTGGTCTACGTTGACGTGACAAAAAAATGGGGGTTCACAATTCGTAAGCGGGGGTCCACGAAAATTTATCTAGTTTCGATAGTGAAGAACTAAAATGTTGGCTTGACTTCACCTATCAATATAGGCAGATAATATTTTAAGAAGCTCAGCGACTGTTACTTGTAATAGTATAATAATTACATATTTGAATAAATACAACACAAGAAAATATACTATTTTTCTTTTTATTTTTACCACTCCGAATGGTGAGTTTTCTAAATAAAATAAGTGAGAATTGATTGGTTTCTTGTGTGTCAAAAAAGTAAAGTTGGATGGAATTAATTTTTTGATTGGCCAACTTTACTTTTTTGACATCTACTCATAGCACAATCAATTAATTAATTAACCAATCAATTCTCATTTTTTTTTTCGAAAACTGTTAATTCATGGTAGGAACTCAGCCGCAACGCAAATTTCCATAGTTAGATCTAATCTTCACTTTTTTTGTCGAGTTTTGGGAATATGGTAGAAATGTAGCTGCAGGGGGTCCACCGGAACCAGCAAAATTTTTAAAGTGGTCTATGAGAAAACAAAGTTTGGGAACCTCTGGTCAAGATAAACTAAGTAGTAGCATGTAAAGGTTTACTTTACTTACTACTACTAATCTAGATTCTTGAAAATAATCTAGAGTCTTGATTTTAGACAAGAGAAGAGTTTGTTAATCTAGACTTAGACTTAGTGAAGTCTTGATATTTCAAGACAAGACTACAACGAATTTATAGAGGGTAGTATATTATAGTGGATAGCGTACTTGTCGTACTGTCGTGGGTTCGAATCCCACCTGCGCTCATAGATGTTTTGTGATGTTATTTAGTTTTAAGAAAGTTGTTATTTAGTGTAGTTGAAAGACGCTAATGACCTGAGATGTCGACGCGTCTATAATCTACAATAAATAAATAAACGAATTTATGGGTAACCTCTTCTTTTTGAAAATAAGAATCTGTCAGTTTTATTAATGTACTAGCGGTCCCGTCCGGCTTCGCCCGGGTGCTAAGAAAGCCCGGGTGCAATACACTACTCACTCGCTTCGCTCGTTCGCTTGAATATTATAAATACACTACTCACTCGCTTCGCTCGTTCGCTTGAATATTATAATTACATTACTCACTCGCTTCGCTCGTTCGTTTGAATTTTATAAATACACTACTCACTCGCTTCGCTCGTTCGCCATATATGTATTTTTTAAAGCTTAATATAAAAATCGCGATTAAAAATCAGGGGTTGATCGTATAAGGGTGAAAATTTAGAGTTGTATGTATTTTTCAATGCTGAATCATGAAAAAATTAAAACAAAAAATTTTGTCCAAAAAATAAAAAAAAATTTTTTGGGGTGGACCACCCTTAACATTTAGGGGGATGAAAAATAGATGTTGTCCGATTCTCCACCCTACCCGATAAGCACACAAAATTTCATCAAAATCGGTCCAGCCGTTTCGGAGGAGTTCAATAACGTACACCGCGACACGAGAATTTTATATATAAGATTTTTGTATTGAAATTCCATAATGATATTAAGCTGCAAGTAAAGTGAGCGTCTGCTGCATACCACCCCCTCCCCACCTCCTGCACGTGTTGTAGGTAATGTAGTATATATTTGAACCCCAAACTAAAGCATCGGTTGGAGAATGGAGAGTCGCCTGCATGAGCGTCATTACCATTGCAAATTGCACATACATAAACCCGTGCTCACGTATAGAGGTGGGCTGGGGTGCGTACGATAGTGGTGCGAGCTATGTTGGAGGTGACGGGTACACGCGGTGAAGGCGCCGGGTACGTTATGGTGGCAAAAATAAACAACCGTGCAATAATGTTAGCAAATTAAATCACACCTCCATTTAATCACCAATCTAACAAACAGCAATGAAACAGGCAAACATAAGATATAGAACAGTTGACAGTCGAGTTAAAAATATCAAGGTTATCATTCATAAAATATGAAAAACATAAATTGATTTAAATAATAAATACGAATTGTTTAAATCTTTTTTTTTTATTAATTGATCAAACATAGTGACATCACTTGTCACAATAATAATAAAAAATTATATTTATTATGTAGGTATTCGATTTTGGAAAAATGAACCTGCATACCATGTGTTCAGAAGAAGTAGATATCATATATTAAAAATATTGCACAATAAAATGTAAATAACGTTTTTAGATAAAAAAAATGGTTGTGTGCTTATGACCACACGACAGAAGTGAAAACTTCAGATTTTCTAATTTTTGGTGTCATCTATTACAGCGCATTTATGAACTAAAAATAATTATTACTAAAATACTAAAATTGTATTTTTAATAAATTCCACCTTGGTTTCAAAAAAATTACAATTATTGTCAAAGAAAGAATATAACAAAAATAAAAAAATATATAAATAAATATCATGTAGAATTTAGAAAAAAAAACGCCAAAAATTCTACGCTGCCATCAGGTCTCGAACCCAGGTTCCTATGCATAGCACGCTAAGACGTAACCAACTGCGCTATGTGGAACTATGTAGACGGCCGTTTTTATGATATAAGTTTGTTGCGAATTCTTACGGTTAGATTGCGAACGGTCAGGTTGCGAATTCTTACGGTTATTTGCGAACGCTTCACGTTATTTCAGTACCCAGGTATAAAGTTCCTAACGCGCCTAAGGAATTTTTCACTTCAAAAACAGAAAATTCGACTACTTCTAACACAAAATTACACAATAATCTTTCAATATGAAAAGTTGTCCGGTAAAAACATAATAAAGTTTTGTTATCAGTTTCTAATAAGACTTCTAACTTTAAATTTAGATTTAAGAATGTCATTTGTTTTCAATAAAATGGAGACCTATATTTAGTCGAAAACAATTGACATTCTTAAATCAAAAATCCAGCAAAACACTAGCGTAAACGAACAGACAGTAAGTATGTCGGATAATTGAGATTTAACTGTTTCAGAATAGTTTCAGTTAAATTTTATATTTTTTTTTTTTTTTTTTTTTTTAATTAATAACTAACGCATTTTTGACATCGAGGTCATACATGCGGATAACAAAAAACAAACAAAAAAAAAAAAACAAAAACTAGAATACATCTCATTTGCAATTTATACAAAATATATAGTGATTCATTCGGTAGTTTGCTGGCCGTTGCACTGTTAGTTCATATTAGAAAATCTTTTATATTTTATTGTATATGTTCGCTTGTCGTACAAATTGTATGATTTTATTCACCTCACTTTCCACGTCGCTTAGAGAAGTTTCAATGTTTGTGGAAATGTTCAACTGTTGTCTAATGTGTAAATATTGGTCACAGTTTGCCAGTATGTGACGAACTGTAAGCAGTTCGTTACAGTTTGTGCAGACTGGTGCAGTTGTTTTCTCCATTAAGTAGCCGTGCGTTAGATGGCAGTGCCCGATGCGTAGTCTGCATATGATAATCTCTTCTCTTCTAATGGATCGATTTGCTGTACTCCAGGGTTTAACTGTGTTTTTAATGACACGTAATTTGTTTGTAATAGCGGGTATATCTTGCCATCGTTGTTGCCAGTTATTGATAATTTCCATTTTTAGCTGGTTTCTTAAGTCTTCGGCTAGTATTATTTCGATGCTCTCGTCTTCTTCGTTGGGATATTTCGCAGCGAAGTCGACGGTTTCGTTCCCTTGAATACCGCAATGACCGGGAACCCACATGTGTATGACACGTTTTTTTAATTGTTGAAGTGTTGTTAATGTTTCGTGGATTGACTGTATGATGGGATGGAAGGATGACCTTTGGGTTATTTTATGAAGAGAGCTTTTGGAGTCTGTGCATATTAGGAAGTTATTATTAGGGTTAGTTATTATAGAGTTAAGACATCTGTCTATAGCAATTAGTTCACTATTTATTACTTCTGTGATGGCATTTAATTTATATGATTTAGTAGAGCTCTCAGTCATGTAGGCACAGCTGGTAGATCCGGCTATTTTGGAACCATCAGTAAAGCATTGGATGAAGTTTAGATACTCTTCATTTATCTTTTCTAGGAACATTTTTCTGTAATATGCTGGATGGGTGTCCGATTTTATTTTCTGGCAGAGGTCTAAGTCTATGATAGGTTTTGGTATCAGCCATGGCGGAGTTTTTGGATGCTTTGCAGTTTCAACTTCTTGAAATTTGGTTGTAACATTCATGTTAGCAAGTAAAGATGATAGTCTGATATTAATTGGCTTTAATTTTTTGTCATTAGATCGGGTGGTGTTCCTACTGAATACCTTATCGTATGTTGGATTCAAAGGATTTGATGCTAATTTGCTAGTATAGTTCGTCATTAGTATGTTTCTCCGTGTTTTTAGAGACGGTTCTCCTGTTTCGCTGTATAAGCTATTTACTGGGCTTGTTCTGAAGGCACCTGTAACGAGTCTTAAACAATTGTGGTGAATTGTGTCTAGCATTTTAAGATGTGAGGGGCTTGCAGATGCATATATTATGCTTCCGTAGTCCATTTGTGATCTTATTAGCGATCTATATAAGGTTAACAACGTTGTTCTGTCTGCGCCCCAGTTTTTATTTGATATCATTTTTAGAACGTTCATTGTTTGGAAGCATTTAGTTTTTAGCTGTTTTAAATGTGGTACCCAATTCAATTTGTAATCGAAAATCATTCCAAGGAACTTTACTGATTCTTGGAACTGTAGTTGTTGTCTGTCAAGATATAAGAACGGGGTGTAATGAACTTTTCTTAATCTGTGAAAGTCTATGCAGGTGGTTTTTTCTGCTGAGAATTTAAAACCATTCATTTTAGCCCACTGATCTAATTCGTCAATGCATATTTGCATGTCGGATTCGGCAAGCCTTAGATTATGTGTTTTAATGTATATCGCAAGATCGTCTACGTATAGGCTTGACTGAATTGGAGTTGGAATTACATTCATTATGTCGTTTATTGCTATCGCAAATAGTGATACGCTGAGTGTGGATCCCTGTGGTATTCCATTTTCAAGTTCTTGTATGCTTGAGAAGTTGTTGCCCACTTTTACCATCATTTTGCGATTAGAGAGGAAATGTTTAATGAATAATGGTAGATTTCCTTTAATATTCCAATCATACAGTTTTTTCAGGACTCCGTAGCGCCAGGTTGTGTCGTATGCCTTCTGCAAATCAAAAAAGACGGCAAGCACATGTTGCCGTGTGTTAATGGCATTTATGATATCTGTTTCAAGATTAACCAAATTGTCCATTGTTGATCTTTGTTTTCGAAATCCGCTTTGAATAGGCGATATTAGGTTTCGTGCTTCAAGTACCCAGGTAAGTCTTTTATTTATAATTTTTTCCATTAATTTACACACACAACTTGTCAACGAAATTGGTCGGTAGTTTTCCATCAGTTCTTTATTTTTATTTGATTTTGGTATCGGAATTATTATGGCCATTCTCCATATTTGTGGGAGTTGATTTCCGTGCCATATTTTGTTATAGATGTTTAAGAGGTAGACTTTGGCAGTTTCAGGCAGCCGTTTAATCATTTCATTGTGGATATCGTCTGGGCCTGCTGCAGTATTTTTTGCTTCGTTTATGGCTTCTTCCAATTCCTCAATTGTCAGTGGTAAGTTATATTCATCTGAGTTTTTTTCCTCAAAATTCAAATACGTTTCTTTCGATTTTTTGTTAATTAGAAATTCTTGGTTGTAATTTTTGGAAGAAGAGATTGTCGAAAATTGAATAGCAAATTTTTCTGCAATTATGTTAGATTCGCAAATGATATTATTACCTTCTTTGATTGATGTTATTTTATTTGATTTTCGTTTTCCGGATATTCTTCTAATGCTTTGCCATACTTCTGTTACAGGAGTTGAACTATTTATCGAGTTAACAAATTCTTGCCACGAAGTTTTCTTTTTTTGTTTTATTAAATACCTAGCATAGGCTCGAGCTTTTTTAAATTCGATTAGGTTGTCGAGTGATAGGGTTTTTTTATATGTTCTCAAAGCTTTCTGTCGGCTTTTTATTGCGTTTCGGATTTCTTCACACCACCAGGGGACCACTTTTCGATTAAAGATTTTGGATTTCGGTATAGTTTTTTCTGCAGCAAGTAGAATCTGTTTGTTGAAATATTCCACCTCCTCATCAATATTTTGAAATTCTTCGTTGTCCAGATGTATTGAATTCTGATAGCTGTCCCAATCTGCATTTTTAAATTTCCATTTCTCAAGGATCGTTTCTTTTTCAGGAGTTATAAGCAGTTTTATAAAAATTGGAAAATGATCCGATGAGCAAAGGTCGGAATGGACATTCCATTCGATATTAGGTATTAACGATGTACTGGCAATTGAAAGATCTATCGAAGAAAATGTGCCGTGTCTGACACTGAAATGAGTAGCTTGGCCATCGTTTAGAAGGCACAATCTTGGATCATAATTAAGTGCAGTTTCAATTTCTCTTCCTCTTCTGGTGCAGTAAGTGCCTCCCCAGGCTGTGCTGTGCGCATTAAAGTCGCCAACAATAATGAAAGGTTGTGGGAGCTTTTCTGTGATCGATATTAAATCTTCAGCTTCAAATATATCTGTTTGGGGGCAATATATATTACAGATTGTGACAAGTGTATTAATTGTAGGGATTTTAATTTTAACAGCAATAAGTTGATGTCTAGAGTTTATATTTATTTCTTTAGCGTAAATTGAACCGTGAACAAATGTGATAACACCTCCACAGGCATTTTCTCCTTGCGTAAAATCTTTGCGGAAAGAATTAAAACCATTTAGCTTAACAGTTTTATCAGGATTCAGACGGCTTTCTTGAACGCATATTATAAGTGGGCTATGTTCGGATATTAATTGTTTTATTTCAGCTAAATGGGCGAAATATCCATTGCAATTCCACTGAATAATAGAATTCATAATTATTGTATAGTTAGTTTATGTAGATTTAGTTTTAGTTTAATTACAATTTTTCCAGTTTATTTTACCGTTTTATATTTAATTTTACTGTTTGCGTTATTGCGATCTTTAATCTTCTTTAGATGTATCCATCCCTGAAGAACAGATGCTGGAAACTTCAGCATTTTTGTCTAGTTCTAGAATATGCAGTTTTCGAATTTTACCCATAAGTTTTGTAATTTTGGATTTAAATGTTCGATTTTCGAGATTAGGGTAAACTTTCCGCATCATAACTAGAAGGCCGTTTATGTCGTCTGTAAATTGTCTTGCGACGCCAAGTGGATCCTTACTGCCATGTGTGTATTCTAAGAATTTTACAAAATCAGCAAATGATAAAATAAGTTGTTCAGAGTTGTTTTCTATGAAAAATTTGGCTGGTAGTAGTTTTTCATAGATGTGAGGATTATCTATAATTTTTTCGGAGGTTTTCATTTTCGTCTCGTCTATTTTCATTTTTTTGGGTTTGGGTTTCTGTGAGCTAGAGCTCGAGGTCTTGCTTGAGGTTGTTTGAGGTTGTGTAAACTGAAACACTTCTTCAAGCTTACTAGCTTCGTGAGGTTGTTCAGTTGCCGGTGGGTTGTGCATCAGCGCAGTTGTTATAATTTCGTGTCCTTGATTTGAACCGCTGTCTGAAGAATCCTCGTCATTTTCTTGTCGATTTCTAGTTTCAATGTTGTTTGAAATTGTAGTTGTCGTTGATGGAGCTTGCCTTTTAATGCCAGTATTATTCGTTTCTTCATATTGTTCGGGTTGCTTGTTTGGACATTCATTCGCTCTGTGGCCCGTGGTACGACAAATGAAGCATGCCATAGCATCTGATACGTAAATTCTATATCTCGCCCTTTCGTAGTCAACCAAAAGAGATTCTGGTATGCTTATATCTTCATCAGGTACTACGTATACTTGCCTGCGGAAGCTGTGTACGTGGATAAAATCTGCATCAGGGAACCCTCCTTTTACAAACGTTATTGGAGAAATATTTTTTAGACCGTAGTCTTTTAAAGCGTCTTCGATAACATAGTGCGGTATGGAAGGACTTACGTTTGAGAGGACAATTCGCTTGGCTGGAGTTATTAGTCGTCTTACGTTGATTGCGTTTCCTTCTACGTTTATAGTACTGAAGTTTTGTATCAGATCATCTACGAGTTTCTGGTTTGCTAAATATATACATATTCGATTGTTTGAAATTCTAGATGCGAAATGGATGTTTTGGGGACCGGTTATGTTTGCAGTTGCTTTGATGTAGCTGTATAATTGTAATCCTTCTATGGAACTTAGGACAATTGCTTGTTCTTTTTTTGGAAAGATGTCACTTGGTGCTTTAGCTGAAGCTACGTTCGAATAGGTTCTTGTGTTTGAGGAATTCATATTGTTTGTTCTATCGGTGTTTTCAGCAATTTGCGAACTTCTGTAGTCAGAAGTTGCAATGTCGTTGGTATTCATATTTATATTTTCGTTGGTGAACGGTCTATAACCGCAATAGCAATTTCGCACGCCTCCGAAGAGGACATGCTACGACGATTTGTTTGTAAATTTATAGTGACAATGCTATAAGTTTTTAATTAAGTCAACCGATTAATAGATGTAGGTATGATTAAATAGATGTACGGACAGGTATTGGAAAATGACCCTTATTGATTTACAACCATGTGGGATTAAATAAGACTGAGGGAGTCAACCGCGAGACGGGAAATAAAACCAACACTTACGTTAATTGTACACTATTCTAACACCACACTAAAATACGGTTTTGTTATAAAAAACTTGTAGAAACACAAATAAATCTAATTTTAGCGGAGCTTGGAAAATAGCATTCGGTTTACTCTGATCGGAGAAACGAACCAATTTTATATTTTTAACATCTAAGTATTTGAACTTGTTTAAAAACAAAAATAAAATATTGCTTTTTTATTTTATTATTGGCGTGATAAAAATAAAAGCCATAATATTTCTGCCATTCATACCTTCAGATATTCCCGATTTAACAGCAGTGGAACAGTGGAATCTGTTCCTTCCCTATAATAGGGCACTCTCGGGCACTGTGTGAGTAATTGATAACTCAACCAGCCGGAGACTAGGAATTTCGGGTTCAAGTCCTGACAGTGGCTTCTGATTTTTTCCTTGTATATCCTAACAATCGTTTGACGTAACATTATATGATGGCAGGTTGCCGATTGATTATGTTAAGAAAAGTAATGCTTGTGGATTGGTACCACTGTTGATTTAATAATTATTATAGCATTTTAACAGTTTGTAAAAGAGAATCAGTGGCAAAAGCCAGTACAAACCTGGCTTTGAAAAATATAGCAAAATGCATAACCCAGTGACATAAAAAGTAATGTCAGAGCAAAGTATCAAGCGAATGCTTCACTTTTCATTACCATTATTTTGTAATTTTTAAAATTATTTCGCACACGACGTCATAACAATACACATGGCGTGTACACAGGTAATAGAGGCAAGTTAATTCCATGAATAGTCAATAAGTATGCCTCTATGTATACAGGATGTCCCAGACATGACTCCCCAGGCCTGTATGTCGATTATTTTTGAAGATAAATCCATCAAACCTTATATAAAAAATTCGACTGATGATCAGTCCTATACTTCCCACCTAGTAAATATTTGCAAAAAATAAACACTCTTTTTTTATTCCTTGAAAAAAAGCATGGCCCTCTTTTTTGTTTAGTGATCTACTGATGGCTAGCTTAATATAGCAAAAATCATGGTTACCTTGTTTACGTACAATTTTTATTTTTTTTTAGTAAAATATTTTTTTTCTCGAAAACTGTACATTTTAGAGAAAAAAAATATTTACATTTTTTTCATATTATAATATTTAGAATTCATTTATATTTTTTTTACCTATGTTAATACGTGACATTGAGAACGTTTTTTTTGAATATCTCAGGATCCACTGAACCGATTTGACTCAAAATCTAATCAGATCTAAGTTAAAGGCTGATAAACACAATAGAATAATCGGCATGGCCGTATGTTGTTCCGTTTTTACGATATCGAAGGCGAAAAATTGACCACATACACACACACATACACACATAAACACACACACACACACACACACACACACACACACATACAGACATCAGTCAGAAAATGATCTTAAACGATTGCTAGGGTCTCAAAACGTGAAGATCTGTTAAAATTTCGAAATATTTTTTTCGGACTAAATCATTACTTCCCTACCATAGTAGAGGTGGGAAGTAAAAATTGTACCTAATTTTTTGTTCATTGATATAGAAATCGCGAGTTCTATTTATAGAAAAGCCTTCAATCATTTCCGTGAATAAATTACCTGCCTTATACCTATACGATAAATGTTATAATGGAGCCACAAAGCCTTAACTGTCTATGAAGCAATTTTATTCGATCACACTTTATATAAACATACAGTATGTACATTGTACATATAGGGCCTATTTCTATGCCTATACAATGTATTCATTTGGAATGTCTCTGTTAACCAGGGTCGGATTTAGAATGAAAAATAATAATAACGTGACATCTTCCTAAATAGTGTAATATGGAAGAAATGACTATAGAAATTGTATTTGAATTTAAATTATCTTTTAAAATAATGTCATCGCAACTTTATAAACTCAAAAATATTTAAGTATATTTAGAAATACCCAATAATAATGCATTTTTATTAAAAATGATTCTAAAAAATTACTGTGTTATAAAAAAATTTAATTTGCTTAACAAAAAAATTCGACTGATGACCAGTCCTATACTTCCCACCTAGTAAATATTTGCAAAAAATAAACACTCTTTTTTTATTCTTTGAAAAAAAGCATGGCCCTCTTTTTTGTTTGGTGATCTACTGATGGCTAGTAATATAGCAAAAATCATGGTTACCTTGATTTACGTACAATTTTCTTTTTTTAGTAAAATATTTTTTTTCTCGAAAACTATACATTTTAGAGAAAAAAATATTTACTATTTTTTTTCATATTATAACATCTAGAATTTATTTACATTTTTTTTTACCTATGTTAATACGTGACATTGAGAACGTTTTTTTTAATATCTCAGGATCCATTGAACCGATTTGACTCAAAATCTAATCAGATCTAAGTTAAAGGCTAATAAACACAGTAGAACAATCGGCATGGCCGTATGTTGTTCCGTTTTTACGATATCGAAGGCGAAAAATTGACCACACACATACACACACATACAGACATCAGTCAGAAAATGATCTTAAACGATTGCTAGGGTCTCAACACGTGAAGATCTGTTAAAATCTCGAAATATTTTTTTCGGACTAAATCCATTACCTACTTCCCTACCATAGTAGAGGTGGGAAGTAAAAATATTGACTAGCATGACAAATAAATTAACATGTAAATAAAAAATGTATCTTATCACTACGAATTTAAAGGACACTCGATACATACGCATAGTTCATGTGTCGCGCGACAAGGTCGCTTATCTCGAATTAATCAATTTTATTTAATGTGTTTTGGGACCAGTTGCTGTCGCATATCACTGCCGCGTCGGGAATGCAAATTTTGAAAGGCTATACCTTAAACTAATTATTTATACAAATTTTCAAGAAACAGGTATTAAAAAATAAGAACACTTACTGTTCTTCAGCACAGCAATTTCGCAGCTTGAAATTTTAGCCCGGTTGGCGAAAATACTGTTAAATACAAATAATCGTATTCATGGAAAGAAATACATCCACTTTTATTTATTTTATTAAAATATTGTTACAAAACTGTTTTCTGAGTTGGAGGAATAAATATTTATTTACAATAATTAAAAGTACAATAACAAACAAATGCAACAACGAAAAGTCAGTTCTAACAATCAACACAAGTAAACAATAATTAAACAGTAATTAACACTTAACTATATACAATTAACTATATACAATTGACAATATACCAGGACTATTTATTTCTAGTTATTTATTTTATCAATTTATATCACGGAACTATTTATATTTCTGCACGATTTATATCACTGTATTTATATCAGATTTATTTCGCTGTTTAACACTCACAGTATAATCTACACTGACTGATTCCCGTTTACTCGCTGCTTATATACCTACTGGCGCGCGGTGTACGCTCAGTGCGTCCTCGTATTCTCTGGCGTTGTCTAGAATCTTCGCGTAGGCACAAGTGTGTTCAACGTCAGACACCGCTTCTCAGAATATATACAGGGTGATCCGTAACAATATAATAAATAAAATAATAGTAACTGATTCCGCCCCTGTCCTCGTTACATACACACACATTGACAGAATTACATAATGCACATAATATGTAGTTATATAATACACATGTGCACCAGTTACATACGTATACGTGTGTAGTGTAGTTTAGTGTAGTGTGTACGACAGGTTAGAGTGGAGCAAAGACAATATTGCACACATAAGCTTGTGAAAGCACGGGCTTGCATAGAGAGTGCTGACCCCGCAGGCAGTAACGGCAGCAATAGCATATACCTACGTAAAGCTCTCCCAAAAGCTCCCGTTAACAGAGCTAATCATAATCAGTAGATGGTGGAAGTGAAGTGTATTATATATACACATATTATTATATAGAACGAATAGCTTTCTCTGTAAGGTATGTATCTATGCCCAGGAGGCAAAGTAGCTTATGTGGAATTTTTTATAATTTTTTAGAAACTTCAGATAGACTCTTTTGTTTTGTGTAATTGTCTAAAAAAAGTTCTCCGTAACACAAATTCAAACAATTTTACAAAACGGTTCATGAACCCCTCACTGGGTGCGTGCAGAAAAGTAGTACAGTAGAACCCCGTTTATCCGAGGTATTGTGGGGAGGAGGTACTTTGGATAAGCGAAAACTCGGATAACACGGAAGAAATAAAAAAAATCGAAAATTTTAATTGATTTTTATATATTTGAAATGATAGAATGAAATTTAATCACAAAAGTACATATTATGTAATATGTGTAAGAAACAAAGTAGCAATCGCAAAATAGTACGCGTGTACAGTCGCGGACTTAAAAAAATTTACACCTGTATCATCTAGTTACCGGTTCTTTTAATTTTTGCATATTGTGATTTAGCTTTTGATAGTAATGTATCAATTACTAAGGTTACATCCTAAAAATTCAATAAAAAATTATTATCAAAACACCTCAATTGTTTATTATACAACCTAAATTACTCAATATTATTCAATTAAAACATAAAAAGATTTGTTTACAAATTGCACAAAATAAAAAGATAATTGGAGATATAAAAAAAATGGGTGTGTGCTTATGACCACACGACAGAGCTGAAAACTTCAGAATTTTAAAATATATATATAATTTTTTAATCACACAGTTTAATCATAAATATATTAAAATCGGCCTATACAATTAAATTTAAGTTTTAGTGTCATCTGTTAGCGCACTTGTGAACTACAAAATATATGTTTTAGTGTCATCTGTTGTCGCACTTGTGAACTACAAATAACTTTTTGTTACTCATATTAAGTTTTTACTGTCATCTATTACCACACTTATGAACTACACACTATTACCAGCATATTGCAAATACGTGTTCGTGTTTGAGCCGAGTAGCCCCGATTGTCACCGTCGGGTGCGTTTCACATCACTGCTGTTAACAGCCCAGGCAAAGCGCGCCTAAGGAAGTTTTCACTTCAAAAAAATATTTAAAAAAACTCTACATAAATCGTTTTGTCTTGTGAACTAAGATATACACACATATATAAGTCCATGTAGTAGGTCTGGTAATTATCTCGTGCACCAGCTATTCACAGACCGAGAAGCCGGTTGTTCAAACTAATTGCTCGAAGCCGCCCGTTCGATATCTCACCACCTACAGAACACCGCGCCGTGCGGCAATGTTGGCGGCAGGTCGGTCGCACGCTTGCCAGACGCCGCAATGCCGCCAAATATTATTTCGATTTATTACGGTCGAACCCGAAAAAGTGAGGCTTGGACTAGTGGGAAGCATCTGTAAATGGAACGCAGAGCTTTTTCTCAGCATTTCTCATCCAATATATCCTCTTTAACTATAGTAATTATTCGAAATGTTACAATTACCACAAAACACCAAACCATAACAAACACTCTCGACGTACGTTTCGCCAACCAAGTTGGCATCATCAGGAGATGATTAAAAAGTTTTAATCATCTCCTGATGATGCCAACTTGGTTGGCGAAACGTACGTCGAGAGTGTTTGTTATGGTTTGGTGTTTTGTGGTAATTGTAACATTTCGTATCTTTACACCAAAGGTTCCACCATTTTTTATTGATAGTAATTATTGTGCCTCCTTAAGGTACGTGCAGTACGCAGCTGGGATTATAGATGGTAGCATGTATGGTAGATGGTGGCTGAAATTATAAGCGCTTATAGGTTTGCACAACGAAGCTTTGATACTAGCATTGGTACAAGCTTAAATCGCGTTTGAAATGTCAGATAGCGAAGACGAATATTTGCGTTCTTCTGCTACAAAGTGGTATATTTTAAATACAAATTTGGGTAGGAGCTATCATGTCCACCCTATTAATAGAAAACGATCTAAACATGGCGAATTTCATCATTTATACCAAGAATTAAAATTTTACCCAAACCGGTTTTTTGAATATTTACGTGTGGATTCTAACACTTTTAAATACGTCTTAGAAAAAACTCAACACAAATTAAAAAATAAAAACTGGCAAAATTTCATTTATTAAACTAGTCACATCCATTGCGAAACTTGTAACGGCCATTTGACAGTTATCACACGTTGATTGTAGTAGTCAGCGCGCTGAAAGAATGGTGAGATACATTCTTGAATCTAGTAGCTCTTGTAACAGCGCTTATACCTGCTACACTCACTGCTTCGTTGTGTACGCTCGCATATATATAACAATGCATTAATTTAAGCAAGCCCTGCTATGATCTACGCTACCATCTAGAAGCCCAGCACCATACTGTACGTACCTTTAGTCCTAAATCATTTGGCCAAATTAAATCCAAAGTCCCGCTGCGCTTATTCTACTGTCTGAAATTAGCTACGCATTTTTTTACTTCCCACCTCTACTATGGTATAGGGAAGTAATGGATTTAGTCCGAAAAAAATATTTCGAGATTTTAACAGATTTTTACGTTTTGAGACCCTAGCAATCGTTTAAGATCATTTTCTGACTGATGTCTGTATGTGTGTGTGTGTATGTGTGTATGTGGTCAATTTTTCGCCTTCGATATCTTAAGAACGGAACAACATATACGGGCATGCCGATTGTTCTATTGTGTTTATCAGCCTTTAACTTAGATTTGATTAAATTTTGAGTCAAATCGGTTCAGTGGATCCTGAGATATTCAAAAAAACGTCCTCAATGTCACGTATTAACATAGGTAAAAAAAAAATATAAATGAATTCTAGATGTTATAATATGAAAAAAATGTTAATATTTTTTTTCTCTAAAATGTATAGTTTTCGAGAAAAAAATATTTTACTAAAAAAAAATAAAAATTGTACGTAAATCAAGGTAACCATGATTTTTGCTATATTAAGTTAGCCATCAGTAGATCACCAAACAAAAAAGAGGGCCATGCTTTTTTCAAAGAATAAAAATTAAATTGTGTTTTAAAGACCACCAACAGCTAAGGTTATTTGGGCCTAGTCCAAGAATAAAAAAAAGAGTGTTTATTTACTAGGTGGGAAGTATAGGACTGGTCATCAGTCGAATTTTTTAAATTAGCAAACCAAAAAACGTTATTTGTATGTGTGAATGCGACCTTCAGCAAGCATTCGGCTCTGATAATTACATTAAGGGTTATTAGTATTGGCCGTTATGGTCAGGCTCTTTACGGTCGCGTCATACTAAACCGGTAATGATTATAAAACCGGAGAGCTTTTGATCATAATACAATGTTATATAATACATAGCTACTGTAGATTTGTTATAGTATATACATGACCTATATTTGTGCCCATAAAGAAAAGTTTGCTACTGTAGGATTTTTTGATATTTTTAAAGTAAAACTTTTTAGCTCGCAGAAACCCAGAATTTTCTGTAATGGAAATTGACAAGTGACGTCACATCCTGAAAAATACTGCACTTTGTATAGCAGTCTTAAGGCTCATTTACACATGGCAAATTTACTAGCGGATAGTACTTTCTGCCAGTAAACTTGCCAAGTGTAAATGGGCCTTTAAGTGCATACATTATAGGAACAATTGATAGCTCAGGTCGTTAGACGGCTGCTTACTGATTGTTGGAAATGTCAAACCCAAATTCATTTCCCGAATTGTACATTATTAACTTCCCATTGGAAGTTATTGTAATGGGTCCGAAAATCTAAATCAAAATGTATAACAAATTTTTATGTTTCAAGGTCACTGCACTATTTTTACACTATTTTTAGAAAGATGTCTCTCTGTGTGTGTGTGTGTGTGTGTTTGTGTGTGTGTG
This sequence comes from Mongoloraphidia duomilia, assembly GCA_039654895.1. Lineage (NCBI taxonomy): Eukaryota > Metazoa > Arthropoda > Insecta > Raphidioptera > Raphidiidae > Mongoloraphidia > Mongoloraphidia duomilia. The sequence goes on from CM077517.1 coordinate 1,653,026, forward strand.
TGTGTGTGTGTGTGTGTGTTTGTGTTGTGTGTGTGTGTGTGTGTACGTATGTACGTACGTACGTATGTACGTATGTGTCCATTTCTTTCTAAGACGAAATCTCGAGAATGAAAAATGATATCGACTACGTTAGGGTGCCAATCGACGCGTATTAACGTAAATATGATCTGAAAGAAATTTTTTCAAAATCGTTTCAGCCGTTCTTTTTTCTTAACCAAATAGACTCCAAAAAAGTAGATTTTACACAATATCTCGCGAATAAAAAATTATATCGACTTCGTAAGGGTGTCGATCGAGGTGTGTTAACGTCATTTTGATCCGACATAAATTTTATAAAAATCGGTTCACCCGTTTTTTTTTTAATTATTGTTAAAAATAAATAATAATTATGTTTTAATGATTAAAATGATAACTTTTCTGTGTAATATGTAATTTAATTATTATTATTAAATATTTATCAAACTGGGAAGTTCGTCGTGTGGACCTCAAGGGTCGCACTTTAGTCCTAATAAACGACCCACCTCACGGCTTGTTTGTTTTAATAATGACGATATTTTGGATAACAAATGTATAATATAAAAAATAAAATTAAAATTAATAATGCATATTGTTTAAAAATAAAAACTAGCGTATAGCTAATCTCAAAATATTTTTTGCAATATTTAACTACGAGGTCTTGAACTAGTACAATATGTTCAAACATTGAATAATGCATAAATAAGCCCCAATGTTTTGATCTACAAACGATTATAGCTGCCGTATGAGCATCGGAGCTCCCTCCAGAGGATAGATGCCTCCAGTGAATGTATGTTGTGATCCCCGGAGACAGTACAGGGGCACTACCGAAACGACCCCTCTCAGCTCTCTGCTGCCAGCATAAAGAACATTAGCTTCGGAGTAATACGTGTTACATAACCTCAATAATTGTTTTTTATCTGCGATCAACACTTAGCGCAGCCGAACGAAAATAATCCGCCCACAGTTGATACAGATCTTATTAATGTAAGTACACTATAAACCTTTTCATTATCAATTTTTTTTTCAGCGCATGTGCCCAATTCCGCTATATTTTTCAAAGACTTATCATATTCATAGATAGCAAGTGATTGATTTTGAAAAAAGTAAATAGTAATTAAAAAAGATATATTATTTAAAGAAGTGGTACAACACCCTAGAAAAATATTTGAGTACTTTTGAAGATAAACTTTTTACGATAAACAATTTATGACAGATAGGATTCTAACCTTTCAACCAATTTTCGTTTACTTCCATCAGTTTTCCAGCCATGGCACTTCAACCACCGTCCCAATGTCTCAAAGATGTCTGTGTTTGTGTGTGTGTGTGTGTGTGTGTGCGTATGTACGTACGTACGTATGTGTCCATTTCTTTCTAAGACAAAATCTCGAGAATGAAAAATGATATCGACTACGTTCTAGGGTGCCAATCGACGCGTATTAACGTAAATATGATCTGAAAGAAATTTTTTCAAAATCGGTTCAGCCGTTCTTATTTTTTAACCAAATAGACTCCAAAAAAGTAGATTTTACACAATATCTCGTGAATAAAAAATTATATCGACTTCGTAAGGGTGTCAATCGAGGCGTGTTAACGTCATTTTGATCCGACATAAATTTTATAAAAATCGGTCCAGCCGTTTTTTTTTTTAATTATTGTTAAAAATAAATAATAATTATGTTTTAATGATTAAAATTTAAAATGATTAATTTTCTGTGTAATATCTAAGTTAATTATTATTATTAAATATTTATCAAACTGGAAAGTTCGTCGTGTGAACCTCAAGGGTCGCACTTTAGTCCTAATAAACGACCCACCTGACGGCTTGTTATTTTATGTTATCAAACTGAAAATTAAAATCTCGTTTATATACATTTTTTTATCAACTGTATTTATCATGATTTTGTTGGTGGCTGAATATTGTAGGACAGTCGGTATGCGTATAAAGGTACTCGAGACACGTGTTTGGTAGTGTGTAGTTTTGCATACAGATGTACTACAAGATGTCTGTTGAACAGATAGAAACGTAACCTAAGTACCGTACGTAAATATATACAGTAGGTACGTAATTCTATACCAGGTGTTTGTATACTTAGTTGTAACCAATCATATCGCAGCATTAATAACTGTTATTTCCAGATGGACACTGAATAAATCAATTAATACCACTTACAACTTACAAGTTTTATGCCCATATTCATAGTTAACCCTTAAGGTAAGTGATAAGGGGCCCTTATTCAAGGGCACCTTATTCAAAGGAGCGTTTCATATAGTCATTTCCTTGAGTGAGGGAAGAATTATAATAAACCTCCATGATTTTTTCCTTTAGAACAGTAACGTTGGTCATACTGCAGACCGATTGTGTTTAGTTGTCATTTTTGATATAAATGCGTGTTTTTCATTGTTTTTACTTTTTCGACACTTAAGGGACATACTATCCACCCTTAAGGTGAGGGTGATGTAAGGGCCCTTACAGACGTCAATTTTGACTATGAAACGCATATTCGATTTAAGGGTTAACTATGAAAACGGCCGTTAGTCAAAATTAAACCAAAAAATGATTACTTAAAAATTGTAATGGTGTAACAGAGAATAAGTACTAAAAATGTTCCAGCCTCTAGGACTAAAGGCTAAATTAATATACGTTTTCGAACGTTCGGGTTTTGTTTCATAAGATGTGGTTTCGGCCATAGACAATAGACACCCTGTATAATACACACATAAGAGTACCTACTGCAGAAACATGTACAGTACCTCCAGTATATGTAAGTAAGAGAGCAATGTCGAGGCCAGCACCTGACCGTCGGTGAGATGTGTTGATTTCCCCGGAGGTCCCCCCACCATTCGCCCGCCCTCCCACTTCCGGACATCCGAACAAACCACCCAACCGACAACCCAACAACAACAACAACAACAAACGCTATTTGCAGTTTTTGACTACATATGCAGTGTTGTTCTCAGACCGGGTAATCTAAACACATATTATTTGTATATTCAGCACACGCTCAAGCGCTCCCACAAAAAAAATAGTGAACAGATCACATCACATCAACGGACAACGACTACAAACTGATAACTTAGGAATGACAAACAATGACAGCATTGTGCCTGATAGGGCTTGAGAATGGCCAAGAGTGTAGCAATGCTGTTTTTTACATGGCGTTGCTATGGTTCCTCTATTACAAGTCCCCAGTTCCCGGAAGTTGTGGCGAACGCTTCATATTTTTTTAGTACCCAGGCAAAGAGTGCCTAACGCGCCTAAGCCCTAAGGAAGTTTTCACTTCAAAAAGGTAACAACGATTTTTTGTAGGAAATGGTTCTAAGGGACGACATTTTTATTTAGGAAACACTGAAAATAGAAATAGTAAGAGGCACATTTCTGCCGCCTCTTTCGGCGATCACTCATCGTCCCGCCATTCGCCTCCAATTGTTCATATTGTTACAAAACTGTTTTCTGAGTTGGCGGAATAAATATTTATTTACAATAATTAAAAATACAATAACAATAAACGCAACAACGAAAAGTCAATTTTAACAATAAAAAAACTTAAACGGTAATTATTGAACTAAACGAGCCACTTAAATAACACTTAACAAACAACTATATATACAAGGATTATTTATTTGGTAATTATTTATGTCACTGTATTTATATCAGATTTATTTCTAACGTTTATTTATGTCGGTCATTTACTCAGTTACTTCAGTACTATTTATTTACATCCACTCCACTATTAATATCACTGTACTGACTGATTCGATCGTTGATTGACTAATATTTATATCACTGAACCACTTGCTGGCACGACTCACTATTCACTGATTCACTTGATGGCCGACTCACCATTCACTGACACGACACACTCGCTGTTAATATACCTGCGTGCGGTGTACCCTCAGTGCGTCCTCGTATTCTCTAGCGTTGTCTAGAATCTTCGCGTAGGCACCAGTGTGTTCAACGTCAGACACCGCTTCTCAATTGTTGCCCGCCGTTCAAATACAGGATGATCCGTAACAATATATTATCAGTTGACTTTCTATATCTTTTTTCCTATGCTTGTTTTAATAAAAATAAAATAAGAATTTTCCCAGCTTATTTCATTTCGAGGAAGATAAACAAAAATGATGATTTGTCACAGGTGCCAGGAAGTCTAGATACGGCACTGAAGCTGTTATAATTTGTATATTTGATAAGACCATTGACCACTTTAGAAGTAATCATAATAACTGACAAAAAATTCACAGATTTCGCAATCCTTGCAACCATTGAGGACATTGGAAATGATAACAGCATATATGAAACATAATTAACTGTTTATTATACACTCAATATTTATCAATGCACTGTTTAGTTTTGTCAGGAACAACCCTATTATTCTTCTGTTATATATGCGTTCACTTTTGCTTGATTACTTAACTTTTAAATGGATTTGTCTACAGTATTTATTAACATTTGCTCAAAAATAACACCGCAGATCGTCGCAAATACCTCTCAATTAACTAGACATGATATAAAACACATTTCGAAAAAATTGCACTTGTTCAATTTTGCATGATTGCTCCTCACTTGATCGCGACACCGTTGTCTTCGTCGCAAATACCTGTCAATTAACTAGACATGATATAAAACACTTTTCGAAAAAATGGCACTTGTTCAATTTTGCATGATTGCTCCTCACTTGATCGCGACACCGTTGTCTTTTGGCCTTGAACGAAAACTCGTAACTCTGCCCCCATATACGAACATAAACATTTCCAATGTTAAAATAGGTGTTGATAATCTAAACAAGTCACAACAATACAACTAGATATGTGCAGGACAGACTGTACACAAGGTAAAGTCATTCCTGCAAATGGAAATGAGACGAACACTCGTTCCTGCAAATGGAATGTTACCTAACGGAGCGGTCTGCCGTTCCTGCAATGTTATTACTCGCTCACTTACATCCCGGATGTCTACATTTAACACTTTCAATTTTGTTATTGAAGTCCAAGTACGGTTTATTGTTCGAAAACTGGTATACAAAAAGAATGTATTTACTTATTAAGATTTTTAACAGTAGTCCTGCGATTATTAATCTATGGGGTATGCCTCCCAAACAGCGCTGGATTTACATTAGGGGCTAGTGCCCAGGGCGCCAATTTAAATTTTCAGAGGATGCAAAATTTGGAACGTGAAAACCGAGGTGAAAACATTAATAAATTAAAATACTGTTACGGATCATCCTGTATATAAACGGCAGGCAAGAGTTCTGAGAAACGGGGGTCCGCTTCCTGTAACAACGAGTAACTGCACGAACATTCTAGAGAACGCGTTGTGCCTAAGCCAAGCGGCCTATATGAACGAGTGAGTGAAGCGATCAGGCAATCAGTCGACGGTGTCATGCAAACGGGAAGCAGTCAGTGAATGGTGAGTCGTGCAACCAAGCGGATCAGTTATACAAATATTAGTCAGTCACCGGAGATCAGTCAATAAGTGAAGTACTGGGCGTTTACAAGTACGGGCGATAATAATAGTGCAGAAATATAAATAGTTCCGTGATATAAAGTGATAAAATAAATAACTAGAAATAAATAGTCCTGATATATAGTCAATTGTATATAGTTAATTGTATATAGTTAAGTGTTAATTACTGTTTAATTATTGTTTACTCGAGTTGATTGTTAGAACTGACTTTTCGTTGTTGCATTCATTGTTATTGTATGTTTAAATATTGTAAATTAATATTTATTGCGCCAACTCAGAAAACAGTAACAATACTTTTTCTCATTATTATAAGAATGTGTGTAAAATTATGAACACTGCAGTTTTATTTACAAAATTGTGAAAGAAACTTCAGTGTGGGGCGGCATTTTTCACGGTGCCCCAGGGCGGCACTTCGGGTAAATCCGGCCCTGCTCCCAAGGATAGATGCAAAGGGAGTACAAAAAAATGTAGCTGACCAATTATTTAAGTAAACAGACCAAATCAACCAAGTAATAAAGGTTTCGATAAAAATAGTTTGTACTCAACTGTATATACGTATTGTATAAATGTTTTTTGTCATTAAAATGTCATCCCAAAAACTTCAAAAATACCTAGAAAGGAATTCAGCCCACGTATTTGATAAAAAAAGGTTAGATAAGAAGAGTTTATTTGAATTGACACCAGGTGAATGCAAAGATCGAAAACGGAAAAAATAAAAGATATAAAAAGTGACAAAGAGCAAAAAGAGATAAACGAAGACAGACTACAGATATACCGGTGAAAAATGTCGGTGGAAATATACAAATGATAGAGAGCATGAATGATAAATGACGAACATGTCCGCGGTTTCCGAGAGCCGGTCATTTCACGGCGGGCATTGGTCACGCTGCCCTGATCACTATCGCTCGGAAGCGGCACGTCATATACTTGTCTACTACGACCGTAATAAAGAACTATTATAGAATTGAGCCGCTCATTTCACAGATAGTTACGTACGGCTAGGACCCCAATATCGGATCATTCTCAATTCCGGAACCGGTTTCGATATTTGGTTCTCAGTTTCGGAATTCCGGAACTAGTACCGATATCGAGAAAGGTCTAGAATAAACATATCTTTTTTATAACTCCTGCTTCTAAAGTTCAATATTCGAGCACTGTGAGGCGGGCGTGAAGAGGCGTATTTTAGTCACCGTGCGTGAAAGTCCAAAGCGTGCGTAAAAGTACCGTCACAGTGCGTAAAAGTCCAAAGCGTGCGTAAAAGTACAATCTCTACATCTTATAAATTCGAAATCTCCGCACTTTGTACAATACAAGCACTTACTGGCTATCGATCGATGTGTTCCTATATATAGTATCGCGCGTACAAAGTCCACATCATGAGAGAGTCATGTTTTTAATGATTTATACAGAAGTTAATAACTTTAATAAAAATAAACTAAATCGTAACTTAGTCTGTAATTGCAAAGTTCTAAGGACTAGAAGAGCGAATTTTCCGTTTATAGGTGTCTCCAAATCCGTCACTGCATGTTCTCACCAAAAATAAAAGGTGAGAAATATCGTTATCCATAAAATACAGATACTCATTACAATTTTACTAAAAGTAAGATAAGTTCTTTTACATGAGATGTTAACGTAATTTAATATAATAATATTGTCCGCTCTTCATGGCTACAGGATAGTACTAGCACACCGGTCATCAATATTCAAGACGCCGCGGCGCTGCAGGCGGCGTTGCGAGCGTCCGCACGGACGGACGGACGCCGGCGTCAAATTTATGTTTCCATGTTTATAGCCTCGCGGGACGCCGCGTGGTCATTTCTTTCTTTAATTCGCGGTGCCGAGCGAACGGTTTATTTCGGTGTAAAACGTGTTTTCTTTACGCAATGCCAACGTTTCAGAGTTCCTTACGTCGTCCCCCATTGCTCGTCCATCGCCAAGACGTCGTTCTGAGTTCTCGCTCTTTGCCCTCTCAACACAACTCAATTCAACTGTCAACTTGAGTTTTGCAGAGTAAATGCCAGAAAGAAAAGATGTCTTACTGAAATAATTAATCACGTGTTTAATAACCGTCAACTTGAGTCATGAATAATTACGGGTAAAAGAACTGATTATTAACTACTCTGAAAAAAAAATGGGTGTGTGCTTATGACCACACGACAGAAGTGAAAACTTCAAATTTTCTAATTTTAATATATATACAGGGTCCGGCAACAGGATTGAACGGTTTTCAATAGGCCACTGTTAAGAAACAAAGAATATATTTGGACTTATTATTTTTACAACTAAAAGCACAATTCTGGAAATTTCTTATAACAATTTTAGTTTGCAAAGATCACATCCCTAAGATGACCACCGTCTTCTTCTATACATTGCTGAAATCTGTTTCTGAAATTGATCATAACGCGTCTGAGTAAATCTTCGTACATCGAATTTATCTCTTCACGAATCGTTTCTTTGAGTTCCAGAAGTGTTTGGGGACGGGTAGAATACTCTTTGGACTTTAAGAATCCCCACAGAAAAAAATCCGGGACCGTCAGGTCTGGTGATCTTGCCGCTTGCGGGCCATGCAAAGTCGCCAAACCTTGAAATTAGGCGATTCGGGGAACATACGCTGTAATAAAAAATTTATTAAAAAACAAAAAACCCGACTGCGTAAAAATCGAACTTAAAAGACGGAAACAAGATCAAATGATAACATGCAGTCGCCATAGTAGTAACAAATTGAACAGAAATACCTCCGACTGCATGTTATCATTTGATCTTGTTTCCATCTTTTAAGTTCGATTTTTACGCAGTCGGGTTTTTTGTTTTTTAATGAACTTTTTATTTCAAATGTTTTTAGTTAAAAATAAATCGATATAGATCCTAAACGGTCAGTCGAATCGAAAAATGTTGAGGGAAAACTAAAAATTATTTTTAAATACCTATTCAACGATACCCCACTTGACATAGTTTGTTGACTTTCATTTTTTTTCATTTTCACAATATGGCGTCCTATAGTCGCCATACGCTAATGACCTAAGTTGTCGACGCGTCTATAATTTACTGTAGTCGCCATATTGAATTTTCACTAACGTCATGTCTTTAGTGACACTCGCCGGACTAAGGGGAATCGATTGACGTGTGAATCATAAAAATCGGCCCAGGCGTTTGGTCTGTATAGTGCTTCAAAGGAACATACATACATACATGCATACATAGACTGTTAAACACATTACCCCACTCCTTTGCTTCGCAGTCGGGTAAAAACAGCAATGGACTGTCTAGCTGTATGCGCTGTGGCACCGTCTTATTGGAACTATACTTCATCTTGGTCCATTTCTTTGAAGAAAACGGCCACACCGTTACAGTCAATTCAATTCGGTACGGGTGCAATACACTACTCACTCGCTTCGCTCGTTCGTTTGAATATTATAAATACACTACTCACTCGCTTCGTTCGTTCGTTTGAATATTATAATTACGAACAAATTTGATTACCATAAAAAAAGTTATAGTGAGTCAACCTTAAAAGATAGACATATGCTGTCGGCTGTCGCGGACTTTTTTTTAGAACTTTTAAAGGGGAACAATTCCGTCATACATAATTTGTGCGTGACTTTAACCGTTTACGCAGCGGAAGCTCTCAAAAGGAATAATTTTTCCCGTTTTTGCAACATTTTTCATTGATGCTCCGCTCCTATTGGTCGTAGCGTTATATTATATAGCCTATAGCCTTCCTCAATAAATGGGCTATCTAACAAAAAAAATTTTTTTCAAATCGGACTAGTAGTTCCTGAGATTAGCGCGTTCAATTAAACAAACAAACAAACTCTTCAGCTTTATAATATTAGAATAGATTTTGTATTTTGGTACATTAATATGTAAACGGGAAAAGGTGTTTCCAAAATGATTAGCAGTCTGTCTGTCTGTTTATATCGATATCACTCGAGAATGATTGAACTCATTTTGATCAAATTTGGTACCCTGCATACAATAATAGAATTATCAGGGACGTATTTGCCTCATGGGGAAAAGTGCACTTGTCCAGGGCGACAGACTTGAGATGCCGGCACAATACAGAAGTAACGTATAACGCAAAGAAAATGGAACTGAAATGGGGGTGGAAAATCGTCTTTGCCCAGGGCACAAAGTTTGCAAATACGTCCCTGAAAATTATATGATGTTTATTAATGTGCTGGCATCTACGTTTTTTCTGTAAATGCAATATGGCTGGTTTGAATCTAAATTATAATAGCTAAATAAACACTGAAGTAACTCAGTTCTCAGCGTTTAGTGTATATACTAGTACTTTACACAAGATGTCACTAAACATTTATTTTAGCCACTTTACTTCACTAGAACTGCACTAGGTGTCACTATCACAAGGTCGTTCACTAGCTATGCATAGATGTCTTCGTGTTACTGTCCTCACTGGTCAATCAACTCTCTGTCAACATTCTATTGATTTTATATGTTTTAGGATAATCTTTCAAAATTGCTCATCAGTTCTAGCTTCTGCAAAAGTCCTAATTAAATTAATAGTTTTCAATTCCATTTGCAATTGTTTCGTGCTTTTTAAAGAGGGTCTGCAGATTTGTGGAAATCAAGAATTTTTCAGGAATGTAAGCATACTAAAAAGATGATTGTTTACTGATCAATTTGTTTGTTATTGAACCAGTTTGGACAGATATTTGAGATGAACATAATATTCTGTTTGGACTCAGATTGCATTCGACACTGCAATATATAATATATTGGTCATTGGATACATTTGTTGTGTAATTTCTTGAAACGAGATAATTGATTTTTATTTTATTTTGAACAAACTTTGCGCATATGCAATGCAGCTGTCATAACTCGCATTTGTCACAGAATATGATCTATTTTGCATTGGCAAAGTATCTGTGATTGACAGTGTTTAAATTCCTGAGATAAAACTGATTTGATATTTTAAAAATAATCGTATGGAAACTGGAAGCAACCGTAATTGGATTTTGTAGGTTATGAATTCACTATAAGCCGGCAAGCATCGATCAATAAGACGCTGGTGTCAAAAAACTTTTTTATGAATCATGCCAAGCTGGGGATCAGACAACATGCTCCCAGAGCCTGAGGAATTCCCAAAGTTGTTCCATGAATTATTTAAACACAACTCGAAAACAAAGTAAGTACCGATTTATATTTTTGTTTATAATTTTATAAAGAAGAAAGTGCTTTGGTCGAATGTTTTTCTAGAATGTTGTCAAATATTCGACAGACTGTAAAAATAATTTTGGAAATTAACTATAGGTACCTACTATGTACAATATAAAAGTTCTCTAAAATTGTGCAAGATTTTTATAACATTTAAGTATTTTTGTAAATCATTTTTTAAACTCGTTAAATTTGAATTTAAAAACGCCAACTTATTTACAAGAAATAACTGAGAAATACGTAAGCTTTATAGATAAGATATTTACGAAGAATTCGTAGAAAAATTGTATGTTGGTCCTTTCCTTCATACTTATTTTGAATTTGTATAATAAATGTCTTAATTGTCGGTGACACGAATCTCGTTTTTTTTAAGAAGCTAACTGGATGGACATTGAAAAACGTATTTTGCTTTTTATTGCATCTTGTTCTTTATAATAATTATTTAACCTTTTTTTAATGAAATCGAAATTTTTATTTATGGTCAAATAGATTTTTTCCGTGAGTTAATTTCTTGATCGACCATTAAGGTAACTTGATTATTATCTGGAAAATTCAGATTGTGGGACATCAAAAAATATTGTATTATCTCCCCAAACTTTGATCATTTTTAGTGTTCCGTACCAAATTTGGTCAAAATGAAATCACGTCGGTGTCTGTCACAGGCATTTTTTTAATTTTTGGAATAACTATAATGTATGTTTTTTTTAATTCTTCATAGATTCTAAATGTATTTGCCTATTTAAAATGCTTGCAATCGGACCATTTTAAGGCTTGCATTTAACGGTTGGATTTTTTGCCCAAAAACATTGGGAAAATTAGCGGAATTGTTTCAAAATATAAATTTAACCCTTACGTAAATATTAAAATGTGTTCCTATTTTAACAAAATTGTCAAACCAGACCAACATGCAAACTGAAAACAGTGAATTACTTACTTAGTGTAGATGTTGGGTTGATAAAATGCATGCCGAATATTAAAATTGAGAAAAAAATGATTATTTGCACAGATGTATTTATGAATTAAATTTATTATTTTGTTCAAAAACATAAGAATAATTAAGAGCACTGTGGTTTAATTTAATAACAAAGAGTTTAGTCACGTGGTTAGACGTGACTAAACTCTTTGTTATTATGTTCAAAAACATATTTTAAGTTCACATAATAATACATTTCCACAATGCATGTATTAACTAACATTTAGCAAATACGCTATTTTGTCGGCAGGGCTCTGCATTATGATCCTAGTTTTTATTTTAAATTTATTTAATTAATGAATGAATTACAGTCGGTGCTATTCTGCCGAAATCTTGGCAAAAATGTTGAACTCATAATGATTATTTTGATTTATGGTTTTAAAAAACGGATTTTAAGAGCAAATAAAAAATAGTTTGTAAATTGTATGAATTACCAAATTGTACAGCCCTATATAATATTTAGTGGTTATGCAATTTCTAAGTTATCTAATTTTATAAGTAAAAATAATTTTTGTACACGAAAAAATGTAAAATTTAAAATGATTAAGCGGCAAATAGACTGTCAATATTATTGCGCAGTAATTTGCGCAAAAAAATTGAAAGTCATTCTAGACAGCAGAATTAACTTTCAATAACATCCACAGACTGTCAATAAATATTGCGTAATTTTATTGACAGTATAGGAGCCGCATAAAGTTCGATTTATATTTTCCGGTCAGACACGGCGCGGGAACGTAGTGTTTTCCGTCAGTTCAGACACGTACCAATACTCGTATTTGATATGCATGTAAAAATGTTTGTCTTGCCGGAAACGCTCCGTTCCCGCGCCGTGTCTGACCGGACTAAATTATTGTTGTTTCTAGTTTCCAACTACAGTGTTCTTTGTATTCTTTATTTTGTTATCAAAATAACTAATACAAACATTATTACCCCCCCCCCCCAGGGGGGACATTGGAAATTGCATTCCAATGTTCTTTGGGAATTAGCGCTCCCAAGGACCCAAGCTCGTACCAGTCGGTTTGTGTATGCTGGCTGGCGGATTCTAATACACAAAAAGATTATTTGTTGTGTTGAAGACGCTAATGACCTGAATTGTCGACGCGTCTATAATCTACAATTAATTAATTTAACATTATCTATTTTCACAGAAAACACGTACAGTGGAAGAGATCAAAAAAGAAAAATATAAAATTGTCAGAAAGTCAAGGTAAAAGCATGCTGGAGTTATTGTCAGAGTACGGTTCTTTGAGTCCACCAGAAGTGGAACTTCCAGGAAATGCATCGATGTTTGCTGTATTTGCTTCAGTGCGTCTTGTCGTACTTGAGCGTTGGATGCGATGGGCCGCAAGGGAATATCATCTCAGCAGCTCCAGTGCGATGCTATTGGATATTTCTGAAGCTGACAGCGATACGGACGACTTATCGCAAAGCACTAATAATGTTCCAATTCAAGTTCCTAAAGTAGGTTTCTTTGTTTCTCACTTGTAGGTTCCATAATATATATTAACTAGCCGCTACCCGTGGTTTCGCCCACGTATTTTTCAATTTATGATTTATTATACCCCCCGCGAAAAATTCTCCCCCTGCGAAGCGAAGTCGGGCTAGTGGTGTTTATAATATTAGTAGGATTCCGCCTATACGCTAGAATGCAAAAGAATTTCAGAGTTACGTTTTGTTACTATCCCACAAGAATTATCACCCCCTCGTGAGAAATTTATCAAAATAAAATATATCCTATATCAGTCAGGGAGTGTAGCTTTCTATTAGTGAAAGAATTTTTAGAATCGGTTCAGTAGTTCCTGAGATAAGAACTTATGATTTATTAAGGCACCCCCCACCCGTGAGAATCTCTCCCCCTGCGAAATAAAATCGGGTTGGTGTTAGTAGGATTCCGCCAATACGCTAAAATGCAAATTAATTTCACGTTTGGTAGTAGTAGAGCACCAATAAAAATGTAATTAATTAATTAAAATGTATTTGAAAAGTTGAATAAAACATAGCCTATAGCACTTCTGGAATCATAAGGAACATTTAAAAAAAATGTCATCAAAATCCGTCACATAGATTGGCTAGGTTATACCAGGAACATGATTTTTAATTTAGCTGGATGCCATTGTGACAAACCTGAACAGTTCAAAACGAGAAAATAAAAAAAAAGGTGTGGGTCTCGGGACCCCCGACAGATGTGAAACATCAAAGAAAACGTTATTGAACTCGGTGGTATTCTCTATGTAGTAGTATATATTTTTTCAAAAGCAGCAACTAACTATGCTGACGTAATCCTATATACTGCACTGTAACACCGCGTGTGTTACAGTGCACGCCTGAGCCAAGAGAGAGAGAGAGAGTGCCGCAGTGGTGGGGAGAACAGCAGCGAAGGAGCGGACCAAACATTTCGTTGCATATTTCCCCTCACGCGGCTGTTCACAGCCCGACATAAGATGTTTCACATCAAAAAATAGTTTTATGAAAATTGAATGGAAAAACGCATTATTTTAAAATTATCAAACTGCAAATTGTTACAGATTGTAAACGTTGGTTTAAGAAGCGTTTTTGAACTAATTCGTGAGAGTCGCTCATCACATCCTGTACTTTGTACAAAAGCTTTGTCCGCCTTGCTCGATGTATTACAAGGACAGAGTCCTGAAGGTTTAAAAAGTGAACCACCTGAAGCCATAGAACCATTATTTGATCTCTTACTGGACTTGGCCACATTACATGGTCCAGAATCATCCGTTCCCAATGATGGACGCCATTTAACCGCCGTTGCTTGTTCGTGTTTGCTGTCATTAGTTGTTGTTAGAGGTGATACTGGAAAGTTCCTATCGGCGACGGCTGCGCTATTGATGTGCCCCAGGGCACTCGCTTTACAGAATATTCAGGTAAGACAGTGTTACCATTATAAAAGAATGTAGGCTTTCACGGCCGGCGTTATTAGAATTAAGATAAGAATCTTTCGGGCTTATGAGCCGTGGTGAATGGCTTCTTCTTCTTCCAGACGTTTCGCTTGCAACTGCGGCAAGCATCTTCAGTGGTGTGTTCAACGTGGTCGTAGTGTTCTTCTCGGTGTCCTGCTGTCGACGAAACGTCTGGAAGAAGAAGAAGCCATTCCAGTAGACCACGGCTCATAAGCCCGAAAGATTCTTATCTTAATTCTAGTGTTACCATTGTTCCAAAAAATGGATAAAAACTTTATTCAAATTCCCGATTTGTCATTTTCAAGACCATTATATTAGAAATATGAAAATTTAAATTGTTTGTAAGTGGAAATTGCCCATGATAGATTTTTGATTTTTTTATGCCAATCGTTGATGGTGTCATTTATTCATTAGTGCTCGAAATATTGGGATTTCACAGCATTAACGATTGACATAAAACATTTCAAAAATCTAACTTGATGGTCTTATTTTTATATTACCACTGCAACTAAATTGTCTTCAAAACAGGTGAAGTAAATCATCTAACTAATTCAGTTGTCTTAATAGCTAAGAGTCAATGAATTTTTTTGAGAAGGAATTTGATAAGCAGGTCTTTATAATACCTTCATCAAGGAAGGTAAAAACACAATTCTACGAAGTTCAAGCTTTTATCAAAATTCAAAAACCTTCCCAAAAAAGTTCACTGGCTTTTAGTATTATATTTTATAAATACTTCTTCAGATGCCTACCGTGTTGACATCCTTGCAACGCTGCATTCACAACGTTCTATCTGGTAAAATTGTTCGACCAGAATGGTCAACGCACGGCGTTCCTTGCACAAGTCGTATTGATGCATGGAGATTGAGGTTACCTTCAGATGTGACGGCCATTAAGTCCATGTGCAGCGACGGACAGTATTTATACTTAATGACATCTAAGGGCTTATTCAAAATTGGATCGGGCTATGCCGGCACTGTTAAAGGACAGATATACATGCATAGAGCAGATTTTTATCCAAATGACAAAGGATGGTTGGGATTTTGTAATGTAAGTTATAAAAGTTTTAAGTTCAGTTAATAAATTAACGGAATTAAAAAGATCGGTTAATTTTTGTATCACATTTAAATTATACTCGTGCTCATAGACCTTTTCATCGACGAACATTTTTTCTGCGCATGTGCCCAATTCCGCCATGTTTTTTAAAGACTTGTCATATTAACAGATGGCAAGTGATTGATTTTGAAAAAAGTAAAGAGTAATTAAATAAGATATATTATTTAAAGAAGCGGTACAACACCCTAGAAAAATATTTGAGTACTTTTAAAGATAAACTTTTTACGATAAACAATTTATGACAGGTAAGAATCTAACCTTTCAACGAATTTTCGTTTACTTCCACCAGTTTTCGGGCCGTGGCACTTCAACCACCGTCCCAATTTAGCACAAGTATGTTCTTCCACTGTTTTGTGTACTAATTTAGCACCGTCAGTAACATTTTCATCTAAATTAACATTGAAAAACGGTTCTGACCTAGTCATTGCGTTAAAAAGAGTACGAAAAGCGTACGAAACTTCTGAAAGTCGCCATCGTAACCATGGCGACGGCGCTTGCGCGCAACTACTCGTGAAAAGGTCTATTGACATTGCAGCCTGTCGGTATCTAGCAGGTTTTTCTTGAAAACGCTGACAGATAATTTCAAGGTTATTGCTAGATTACTAAAATCTGTCAAACAGTTTTTATAAAAACCTACCAGATAGCGCATAGTGCCATAAGTTAGGTACCGACAGCGTTGCAGCAGGAGACTCAGGAGTAGGTATAATAAAAAATTATTATGTACTGTTCGAATTTCATAATAACAGATAAACGAACTTATTGATCTTTTTGATTCCATTAATTTATTAAATAAACTTAACTGGCTGTTCAAAAATACACCTTTAATTCAGTTAATATTCTTTGTCTTTGAGACAGTAGTGGATGTGTTCATTGGATACTTCTTTTTGAAGATTTCCATCAAAATGATGGGAATAACATGCGCACAATCTATTTTTAGACTGCGCGTTCGACTGTGCGCGTGCGGCTTTTCACGAAAATCTTCAAAAAGAAGAAATCAGTGAACTACCAGACAGTTGACAATTTAAAAAATATTATTCTTTGCTTTCAGAATAAACTATACTTGCGACGCAGCACAAAACAGGGCTCAGAATTGTTAGTTGCTGAAAGAGATACTTTATTAGTAGCAAACACTGTATCCTTAGACACACGAGATTCAGGTTCTTCTGTTATGTTCTCAGATGGAGAACATTTAGGAGTTATTACAGCTGGAAAAGATGTATGATTTGATTTTTAAGATTTGCAGTACTTTTATCAAGTGCAATATTATTGTTTACGTTTTTTTTTATCAGGATGGATTTGTTGTCCGAACTTTAAATACAGTGACGAATCCTTTGGTAAGCATCGGAGAATTGTCTTTAAAATTGGCTCGTAGATGCGTTGACGTTTTCGGACTCGCTACTTATGAGAGGCCTGCATCTGGAGTTACTACAAGTGGTAATAGCGATCTACCAGCGTCACATTACCTTCCTCCAGATGAAATACATTCCATTGGTAATTATGCAATTACTGCAAATATTTTTTTCCTTTCCTTAGAATTGTACTGTTGTTTTATAATCGTTAGTCGTTACTAATATTGAATAATTGAAATGGGACCTCTGTCGGTAATTTCAACTATGAATTTTAATTATCATAAACATTTTATCATGAGACGGTAAGATTTTTTTTAACAGCTGCAGGTAAAGAGTTTACACTTGTCCGTACATCGGCTGGCCATGTAATGTACAGTGGAAAACCAACTGCGCTCGGATTGAAAACTACTGGGGGCAGTCATTCGAACAAATGGGCCGAACTACCGTTAACAAAGTCACCGAAAGTGTATCACATCGCAGTCGGCCATGAAGGCATGCACGCTATCTTAGTCACTGATGATGGGTCTGCGTTTTTTGTGGGTATGTATTTAAAAATACATTCATTTGTTTGACATGTCAATAAGCCATTTTCCTGAGAGTAGTTCCTTCAATTATCCACGAGAGGCTGCACTTGTGGTAGGTACAAACATTATTTTTTCCCCAATGATTAGTGTCGTCTCATTTTACTGATATAACTTAATTATTTAATTAATTTAAAAGGTCCTATACAAAATTTATGTAGGACCAATAGTTTTTGAGATATTAGGTCGAGAAAGCTTAGGCGTTGTAATGTATTTGTTTCCGTACCACCTTTGAGGCGTGATTTAAAAAAAAAGAATAGTATCTCATTTCAGTTGAATTTTGTGATTTTTATACAAATCTACTATTCAAGATTTTTCATTTGAGCACCTGATCAGTTTTCGATGACATCGAAAACCTTTTTGTATTAACGTTAACATGTCAAAGGTTAACGTGAATATTAACTATAAAATAGAAAACATTCCTATTTATCCGTTACGCAAACACTCTTCAATGGTGAACTCTGGCGTCATGAAATTAATACAGTTAATGCTTGCCAAATCCGGATGAATCCGACTATTTTCAGCTCGCTAGATTATTCCCTACCTGATTTATGTTAGTCAGTGCGCTCAATCCGGGCAAATATATATAAACGCGCATCTAACAAGTATGTTTTTGTTTTTTTTTGAGCTAGGACTTGCAAGACGTGGAGAAGACGGGGACCAAAATAAAGCTCGTCGTCAACCGAAACCCAGCAAACCAAAGAAAATGATCAAAGTTGATGATAAAGTAATCGTGCACGCTGCATGCAACAGTGCTACAACAGCGCTTGTTACTCGTGATGGAGAACTACTTATGTTCGGAAAAGACACTGCATACGCTGATCCCACAACTGGTTTGTTTACTTTGAATAAATTTTTAAAACTTCTTATTAACGCCATAATATATATTGTATTAATAGAAAACAAATTATTTTATCGACTCATTAAATTCGACTCGCTGTAAATTGATTTATCATCTTTCAACTCAAATTGTCATCCACATATTTTTTTACTAATTCTGAAATTTCACAAATAAAATATTCAAATTTTTTTAATCAAAGATTTCGTTTTTACGAAAGTACATAGATAGATAGATAGATAGATAGATAGATAGATAGATAGATAGATAGATAGATAGAATTTATTCAGCAAAGGCCAAAGCCATTGAATATGTCATACATAAAATACATAAAATTGTACATCTTAATAAAACTTATAGATTAAAATGGTATTATTTTTGCTTGGACTGAGAAGTGAAGTCACTGACATTGTAAAAGCAACTATTGACTAGATGTTGATAAAGCACACTTTTATATCTTTTAAGCTCAAGGCTTTTTATATCCGTTGGTACGTTGTTATAAATATTTATTAAATTGTTAATTACACTGTAGGGCATGTTAGCTCCTGGATACAAATCCGTTTTGTGACGTGTTTGGTAGCCATGTCCGTTTATATGTGGTAGGAAGTAACCAAAATGTTTTTTTACATAACATGCACATTCAAATATATATATTGACGGCAAGGGAAGTAATTTAAGTTTTTTGAATAGCGGAACGCATGAGTCCCGATAACCAACTTTCATGATGTTGCGAATGCATTTTTTTTGTAATCGGAATAGTCTGATTAGATGTTTGGAGCTTCCCCAAAAAATTATGCCATATTTTAAAATTGAGACAACATAGGCATGAACCAAAAGAACATCTTGGCTTAGCATTTGTGATAAGGATCTTAGCAAAAAAGAATAGGAACTAACTTTATTACAAAGGTAATCTATATGCTCCTTCCATTTAAACTTACGGTCTATAATTATTCCAAGGAACTTTACAGGTTCATTTTGTAAGGTAATGTTTAGGTCATCCGTACCAATTTTATTAACGTTGAGTGTTTGAGCATTAAAGCAGATAGCACTAGACTTGCTGATGTTTAATTTTAACCCATTAAGTGAGAACCAAGAGTCTAGGCTTTTTAGAGTGTCAGAGACTTCTCTGTTCAGATCCAGCATTGAATTGCATTGTAGAATTACCGTCGTGTCATCGGCATATAAAATCGTTTTATGATTTATAGTGTTAGGTAAGTCGTTTATATATATATTGAAAAGCAGTGGCCCTATTAAAGAGCCCTGGGGAACTCCTTTAGTGATTCCAAGCCACGATGATCTATTTGAGTCAACTGTGACCTGCACACTTTGCATTCTTTCGCTGAGATAGGATTGTAAGAGTTTTAATGGCTGTCCTCTTACTCCATAAAATTCTAATTTTTTTAATAGAACTGCATGGTCAATACAGTCAAACGCTTTGCTCAAGTCAAAAAACATACCAATGCATATTTTTTTGTTATGTAAACTATTGATAATTTCATTGATGGAGTCAAATAATGCTGACTCTGTTGATCTATTTGCTGTAAATCCATTTTGAGACTTGCTTATAACATTATATTTAGAAAAGAAGCTATTGAGTCGATCATACAGAAGTTTTTCAATGATCTTTGATAAGTTTGAGAGCAGAGCTATAGGCCTGTAGTTGCTTAGTGAGGATTTATCTCCGTTTTTAAAAATGGGACGTATAATAGCAGCTTTTAAAATTTTGGGAAAGCATGCCTGTTCAAATGATTTATTTATTATGTATGTTAAAGGTGTTATAAATGTATTTACACACCTTTTAAGGAAAGTAACTGATAGATCATCGTGACCCGTTGAATTTGAGTTTTTTAAATTGCATATTATATTCCTAATTTCATTTTCTGTTCCTGGATTCAAGAAGAAAGAATTATGGTTTTCCTGTAACATATATTGTTCTATATTTTTATATTGTGGCAAGGTGATGTTTAAACTATCTGTTATTTTAACAAAGTAATTATTGAAAAGATTCGCTATCTCGTTTAGATCTGTTGTGTTCTTATCATTACATTTTATTTCAATAGAGTCTGGGCTACGTTTCTTTTTATTTGATTTTTTTATAAGGGACCATGCTGTTTTACTACTATTATTAGATCCTTTTATCCTGTTATTATTATAATTTATTTTAGCGTCGTTAACTTTTTTTCTAAGTCTCCGATTATATTCTTTGTAATTGGCTATAATATCAGGATTATTTGATAGTTTTGTAAGTTTGTGCAAATCTCTTTTTATTTTAGATAGATTAATTATTTCTTCTGTAATCCAGGGTTTTCGGGCAGGTTTATTTGTGATTCTAATTTTAACAATTTTTTTGGGAAAGGCAGCATTATAATAGAAATCTGACGCCATTTTATTTTTTTGTGTACTATAAAACTCAAATATCAATTTTCAAAAAGAACGGATAATTTTTACAAATGTACATATGGCCGCCATTTTGAAATCTGACGCCATTTTATTTTTTTGTGTACTATAAAATTTAAATATCAATTTTCAAAAAGAACGGATAAGTTTTACAAATGTACATATGACCGCCATTTTGAAATCTGACGCCATTTTATTTTTTTTTGTGTCCTATAAAACTCTCAGATATTAATATTATTTTACATAGGCCACTGTACATGCGCCAGTATATTACTTTCACCGCTGGCCATAGCTATAGATTTTTTATAACATGAGCGTGACGGCTTACACCGTGACGCGAACCTATAAGTTTTCCCCCTGCCAGAAATCGTCTAACGCGCCTGCAGAAGCATAGCTTCAAAAATTTAATTTTTTTTTTTAATTCAAATACCGAATTGCAGGCGTTGTAACCGATTTGAAAGGAGAACATATTACTCAAGTAGCATTGGGAAAAGCGCATACCGTTGCTTTGAATTCCAAGGGACACGTCTTCACCTTTGGAATTAATAACAAATACCAGTGCGGGCGTGAATTTCCGGCACATACTAAAGAAGGTTTGTTTCTTGTGTAATATTTTTGTAATCAGTTCTTTTATGAAAACAATCAAATTTCTTTATTTTCCAGCACAAAACGCAAGTGAACAGGGAAAAGAAACGCGAGCAGTAATGTGTCCCAAAAATAAACACAAGTGGAAGAACTATGTATGTTGGATATGCACTTACTGTGCTAAATGCTGTGGCTATGAATCGGAATGTATTAATGCTGTTAACCACGATGAACAAAGCGAGTAAGTATTGTTACAAAACTGTTTTCTGAGTTGGCAGAATAAATATTTATTTACAATAATTAAAAACACAACAATAGTAAATACAACAACCAAAAGTCAGTTCTAACAATCAACACAAGGAATTAACACTTAACTATATACAATTGACTACACTAATATTTATTTTATCAGATGAATTTATATCACGGAACTATTTATATCACTGTATTTATATCAGATTTATTTCTAACGTTTATTTATGTCGGTCATTTGCTCAGTTACTTCAGTACTATTTATTTATATCCATTCCACTATTTATATCACTGTAGGTACTGACTGATTCGACCGTTGATTGACTAATATTTATATTACTGATCCGCTTGGTTGCACGACTCACCATTGACTGACTACCGTTTGCGTGACACCGTCGACTCACTGCTTATATACTGGTGCGCGGTGTACGCTCAGTGCTTCCTCGTATTTTTTACTAATATTTTTTGTGCCTATAATAAGATAGGGAACGTACTGTTCCATACTATATGTTTATATGGAAAAAAATTAAAGAGTAAAAGGGCAAGAGTTGGAAACGCTGATTTAACGACTAAAGAGTTTTTTTATTTATTTACAGAGAATGTCTCTGTGGAAATTCTTGTAATGGTTGCGGTGTCTGTCGTCTGTGCAGATTGTGCGGTTGCAATGATGTGAAAGATTTGTTTGAACATCTACCACCGGGTAAATATAATTTAATGGAGATTTTAAAAAATAAATACAGTCAAACTTCGATAACTCGAACCATGACTTCCCACAAAAAAAAGTCGAGTTATCGAGACTTCGAGTTATAAAATAATATTAATTTTCACTCTTGACGCCACTGCCAACCAATTTTGTTCGAGTTATCAAGAATTCGAGTTATCGAAGTTCGACTGTATTTAACTCTTTAGCTTAAATTTTTAAAACAATAATTTATTTTTCTTCATTTTTTTGTAATATATATTGCAACAAAACTGTTCTTAATTTGGAGGAATTAAATATTTATTTACTAAGATTTATATACAACGTCTATTTACAATGTTTATTTACAATAATTAATTTTAATAATTATAAACACAATAATAAACAATAACGAAAATGTCAGTTCTAAACAATGAAACACTTAAACGGTAATTATAACACTTAACAATACAATGATTATTTATTTTAACCGGTACATTCACAGAATATTGTTTTATTTATTTCACATTTATTTTCACAAATCCCCGATGGACTGACTCAACACGACGCTGAATGACTGCCCCTAACCGCTTGTATTCGCGGCTTTATATAGAGCGGCACGCGTTCTAGTTGTCTATAGTAACGTCCGGAATCTTCGATACTATTTTCCACTACTGTGTTATAACAAACAGACAATCGCTTCACTCTGGAATGTTCTGTCGGAAACAGTGGCGTAGCATCTGGGGTTTTGTTACAATATTTTTCTATTTATTGGTAGAAAATGTATTTTTAACTTCCAATTTTCTTATTTTAATTTCTGTTTTAGCATACGAAGAGAAGAAAAATTGGCCACGTAAACCCGGAAATAGATTTAATATTAATGGAGCCCCAGGTAAAGGGAGTATTGAACGATCTTCAGCTTTAACGGAAGGTATGTACAATTAAAATAGATTATTTACTAGTTATTTATAAAGATATCCTGATTTTTTTCCGCAACAATGTTTTTATCCTGATAAAAACATTTTATATGAACTTATATTTATGCAGTTGAAACAAAACTCATCTGGCAGAATATAATCTAATTTTTTGAAATGTGTATAGCAAACTTGCACTGTAATGTTTTGACGGCTGGCTTCATTTATCAGAGTTCTTATTTTAGTCGCAAGATAATGTGACTGTAAAAGCTACTAACCAGTAGGTTCTCCGTACTTTAATTCGTTAATTTGTAAACGACAGATAAAGAACAATCGGTGGAGGCAGATAAGGATGCTGCCAAAGTGGGCTCGGTTCCTCCTGGACGGCTATACCTACCATGCGACAGTCCGGCATTACAAGTGGAATGCGGTCTGCATCACACTGTTCTGCTATTACAAAATGGCATGGTGTACACGTTCGGATCTAATCAATATGGCCAACTGGGCGTCGGCGATATTCTAGCTCTCGCTGGGCCTCAGCTTGTACGCATGACGGCCAGTCAAGTAGCTGCAGGATCGCACCACACTGTTGTTCTTACCACTCGTGGAGAAGTTCACACATTTGGCAATTTCCAGGTAACTCACTTGTATATCAATCGGTCAAACCGATTTTTTTCTTTCGGCTTTGAAACATTAATTTTGACAATAAATACAAATTTTAACACGGACGTCGTGAACAAATACATAATTAAATGAATGCATAATGACTGCAAACAGTATATGAAACACCTGTTGTAAGAACAATGACGTAACACAATGCTGTAATCAGGAAAAATTCATTAATTCAAACCTATGTCACCGTAGGGATTCTAACCCTAAACTTTCCACTATCGCGGCGGACTGAGTTGACAATTACTCACACAGTGACACATTTTCAAACGACCGACTTTCTCCCTTTAAAGCATTCTGTCACAGAAAAACCACTACATGCGAGAGTCGATATTCTAACATCACTGCTAGGCTACAGAACATCAGTCCGCCGCGATAGTGGAAAGTTTATGGTTAGAATCCCTACGGTGACAGGTTTGAATTAATGAATTTTTCCTGATTACAGCATTGTGTTACGTCATTGTTCTTAAAACAGGTGTTTCATATACTGTTTGCAGTCATTATGCATTCATTTAATTATTAATTTTGACATTTATATATGAGCCTTCATTCTCTTTTCTCTTTTATTTACTTCATCCCAGGACCCAGCTCCATTGTTTTGTTTTTTACCCGACTGCGGTACGCAAGGATATTGTGTTTAGAGTAATATTGTTTAGAGAGGATAGTAGCGTATTTCTGCGCACAAACGAGTTTCAGGTCGGACTGGTTTATGTTTTCTAACAAGGGGTGGTCAATGGTACATCTCGACGGGCGACGAACAACTAAATGACCATATTCATAGAACCGCCCCTTGTTAGACCCAAGACTCTTAACGATACTACTCTATCAGTCCATGTGTGTGACTATGTCCGGATGTTACGCTCTAGAGCTGGAACGGATAAACCGATTTGGAAAAATGAGGTTTCTTAATTTATGGACGCATTGACTTCAAGGGTCATTAACGTTTGGGCATATAGAAATTAGTGATAGTGGATTAGGCCATATAATTAAATCTATAATATAGATCCATAAATCTTGATTAGTAAAAAACGATACTTTGTACCATTTTCCGTGTTTTCAATTAAACTAGGGAACTAGTCGGAAAATCCATTATGCTTCAGGATTTTAAATTTGGTTCATGTCTCCTGTTATTTATCTACGAAAGTTATTTATTATCTTCAGTGGCGGACTAAAGCCCGTCGGAGGTCCGGGGCGGCAGAACTAAATGAGGCCCCCGGTCTGCTTAGAAATTGATGTATTTGTAGTGTAAATTTCGTAAAAAATGAATAATATAGATGTAATGGCTGACAAAAAAAATTAAATATTTATAATAAACGACCTACCTACGTTTACATTTTGTATACATACGGGGCCCCCAACTCCAAACTGCCTCTTATTTACTAAATATATTTTGGCCTTGTTTGGGATTTGATTAAGAAAGACTTATCGAGATTTGGAGGCCTCCCCAGGATCAGAGGCCCGGGGCGAGCCGCCCCCCTCTTAGTCCGCCACTGATTATGTTACACTAGCTTGCAGCAATATAGTTCAGTGTAAGAATGGACTATAAAAATATATATAACTAACATCTTAATCACATAATTTCTACTCTAATCTGCACTAGTGTAATATTTGAGGACAGTCGTGGTCCAGTGGTTAGCGTCGCGGCCTCTGAATCAGACTGTCGTTGGTTCGAATCCCACCTCCGCTCATGGATGTTTTGTGATGTCATTTAGTTTTAAGTGAGTTGTTATTTAATGTATAATCAAGACACTAATGACCTAAGTTGTCGACGCGTCTATAATTTACAATAAATAAATTACTAGTGTAATATAATTTAATAAAGAAACTGATTAAATATTAATTAGTGTTTAATCAGTTTCCTTATTAAATTATATTACACCAGCGCAGAAAAAAAAGCAACGGAAAAAATAACAATAATATTGTTTCGGTTTTTTTAAGAATGGGCAGTTGGGTCGTTGTGCTCCAACATCCGAGGCAGGCCCGGCAAGCGAAACGGCATCGGCCAACGATTTAGTTGAAATGAGGTATCCTTGGCATGCTTCGCCTGGACCAGTATCGCATGTAGGACCACGTTACGGAAGGCGCGCAACGTGGGTTGGTGCTTCAGGAGATCAAACTTTCCTCAAGATAGATGAATCACTTGTAAACTCCGTCAGTTTAAGTAAATCGACTGTAACAGCAAACAAAAGTAGTATAGGTAAAGCCGATAGACTGAAAAATTGTGACGTCACATGAAATCTAACAAAAAGTCATTGATATACATCTTGTTTTAAATAAAATCAATTTTATTTGTGCAATTATGGGGTATTAGGTCTCGACTTTTAGTAGGGTACTTGTTAACCTTGAAAATGATGCAATAGACCTTTTCATTATCAAATTTTTTTCTGCGCATGTGCCCAATTCCGCCATATTTTTTAGAGACTTGTCATTTGACAGATGGCAAGTGATTGATTTTGAAAAAAGTAAATAGTAATTAAATAACAAATGCTATTTAAAGAAGTGGTACAACACCCTAGAAAAATATCTAAGTACTTAAGATAAACTTTTTACGATAAACAATTTATGACAGGTAGGATTCTAACCTCTCAACCAATTTTCGTTTACTTCCACCAGTTTTCAGGCCATGCCACTGCAACCACCGTCTCAATTTAACACAAGTATGTTCTTCCACTGTTTTGTGCACTAATTTAGCACCGTCAGTAACATTTTCATCTAAATTAACATTGAAAACCGTTTCTGGGCTAGTCATTGTGTCAAAAAGCGTACGAAACTTTTGAAAGCTGTGATCATAACCATGGCGACGGCGCTTGCGCATAACTACTCGTGAAAAGGTCTATATCATGCAATCAAACCGCATTGGTACTTACGTATTACATATTACTTCGATAATAGGTATTTTAAAAACAATATTTTGCTCATAAAGAGTTTAGTCGCGTCTAACCACAATAATTTTATTAATGAATGTACATTTCAAGAGCTATGTTCCCATCTTCAGCAAATAGTTTAGTATTTGCTGAAGATGGGAACATAGCTCTTGAAATGTACATTCATGAATAAAATTATTGTGGTTAGACATGACTAAACTCTTTATTATTAAATTAAACCACAGTGCTCTTAATTATTCTTAGAATATTTTGCATATGAAAAATGTATCAAAAACATAGTTTTAACTATTTTTACTTAATTAATCGAAGTTTCTTTTGAAGTAAGTTAAAATATACTTAAAATACGCGCCCGGCATACATAACCTTAAAATATTTTTTTTTATTTTAATATTTGAATTTGTACTCATCAGTTGTTGAATTACACAAAAAAAATATTTGTGTGCATTTCATATGATCTCACGAGGTAAATTTAATATTATAACTGATTTTTTAATACGAAATTAATGGAATAATAATAATGTTTTTAGTTCTTTTGCCAAATCATTCTGAACGTCACAACAGCGTTAAATGCCTCGTTATAAACCGCCACGATGGATCATGTAATTCATTTTCGGGTCAAGAACAAATCAATTTCGCTGACATGGCTACATGTATGGATCCCTTATACAATGTGATTTGGTCATATAATATTTCAAAACAAGAAATGTCATGCTACAATATAGTCGCCAGTGAAATACCAATGCTAGTTAAAGTAACCGAGTCAGAATTCTTGAGTAACATGCATAATGTTCCACTCACAGAACACGATACAAACAAAGAAAACAAAACCAAAGCTAAAACAAAATATGTTTCAAATCCAGAATATAGCATTGTTAAAAATATATCATCCGTAACTCGGAATATCTATGCAAACGCACCGTACGTGAAAGTATCGCAAACTCCGGAATCTCCAGGAGAATTAACACGAAACGTTTTGAATTCGGATCAGTTCAATTTGGCAGCCATTTTATCGTGCGAATTGGCCTTGCCTGTCGTATCGAATTGTTACGTGATGAGATCGCAAGCGGCTTTGCACTTGCTAAGTTGTCTCGACACATTGACGATCGCTCATGATTTGAGAATGACGGTCACAGTCGACATTGACAACAAATCGTCTTCGCCACAGAAACTCTACACTAAAGAAGACTTTCAAGCTGTCAACAGATTTGAAAATTACGGTGGAGGCTGGGGATATTCAGGACATTCGTGCGAAGCTATCAGGTTTATGTGTGACACGGATGTTCTTATTGGTGAGTTTTTGCTTTACATACCAAAAATCCCTAGACAAAGTAGAAGTAATATCGAAATCTGCTTTTTAAAAAGTAGACAAGGTGATCCTAGAATGTCTGCACTATCAACGGCATCGGGTATTTGAATAAAATTCATGATACGTCAGCAATAAATTCCTATATTATTTAACGAGCAAATCTTGTATAATATGTACCTATATAAATATTGTCTCGAAAACGGCCCTAACGATTTGGATTAAATTTACTGAAAAGGGGTTTTGGCGGGCAAAAAATCGATCTAGCTAGGTCTCATCCCTGGGAAAATTCGTTTTCTTATCGATTTTATCATTTTAAAAAACAGTTTTTTTAACGTTATAAAACAGTGTCGTATGGTGAGTAGGCTTTGGAAAAAACAAACTATTTTCATTATTTATGTCAAATTACTCTGACAGTCAATCTTTAACTTATTAAAATAATCAGTAATTATTTGAAAATATGTAGGTACATACGTTAAGTAGTATGACGTATACTGACGTATAATAATATTATCTACTTATCATCGCATGCAACAATTGAAACTGTAGAATTTTCTGTTTCATTTTCTAGCATAGTAACAATTGGCACCCACTGTAAGATTAAGACAGAGCCTCGCCTCGTGTCATATTTATACGCACTCTCAAAAGCAGCAACTAATTGTTATGCTGACGTAATCCTATATACTGCACTGTAACACCGCGTGTGCTATACTGCACTGTAAGCAGCCGCGTGCTCGCTACAGTGCCCGATGTCTGAGCCAGTGCCGCAGTGGTGGGGAGAACAGCAGCGAAGGAGCGGACCAAACATTTCGTTGCATATTTCCCCTCACGCGGCTGTTCACAGCCCGACATAAGATGTTTCACATCAAAAATACTGTGTTTGATTTCAGGAGGATTCGGTTTGTTTGGTGGACGTGGTGAATACACAGCGCGCATTAGACTGTTAGATTTGGGTGTAGATGGAGGTGAACAAGAAGGAGAAGGAGAGATTCTTGCTGAAACTGAGACACAACATTATGAGTGTCCACTCAGACAAAAGCATCCCATTCTGTTTGATTCTCCTGTACCAATTCGAGTGAGTTTCGATAAAATATTTTAAATGAGTTGTTGAAACAAGGATTACAGTCCAGTACCCATTAACCGAAAGTTGTGTTATTGTTATACCGGGTGCTGATTTGCTTTGCGGGTGATAGGGATTTAACCCGTAAAATCAAACTTTCGCGATTTCCTGCTTCCCTAATTTTTTTAGGAAAAATATCTTCGAATAAAAGTTTTAGAACATAAAATTCTGCATCTAAATCATTAAACAAAATTAATTTTGAATGCTTTGTAACGGCAGAAATTTGATATGAAAATGTCAAAATTACCTTAAAAACAAATAGCGATAGCCATGGAACTTGAACAAAATGATTAGAAATTATTCTGACGGCTAAAACGTCATCATTTTGTTCTAGTTCCATGGCTATCGCTATTTGTTTTTAAGGTAATTTTGACATTTTCATATCAAATTTATGCCGTTACAAAGCATGCAAAATTAATTTAGTTTAATGATTTAGATTTAGAATTTTATGTTCTAAAACTTTTATTCGAAGATATTTTTCCTAAAATAATTAGGGAAGCAGGAAATCGCGAAAGTTTGATTTTACGGGTTAAATCCCTATTACCCGTAAAGCAAATCAGCACACGGTATAGTAAAATAAAACATATATAAGATGTCTCAGATTTCAGAATGATCGCCTATGGACAGTACAGTGAAATAAAGAAAAACATTTTGAGCAGAAAAGTCCTTAAGACATTTTTTTATCCAATCATCCAATGTTCCGTTAAATTAATTAATTATCACCAATAAGTTGAGTGAAATATGAAAGAATATTAATAAGCCACGTCTACTCGCCCATTAATTAATTAATATCTCATTAACGGTGCATCGAATCAAAAAATGTCTTAAGGACTTTTCTGCTCCGATTTTTTTTTCTGAATATTTATAAATAACGCCTACTCCCACTTATTGGTGATTTAATTAATATCTCTACATTAATGGTAGAGTGCCCGCGGTGAGAGATGAAGCCAGGCACGTCATCAATAATATGCTAGTGAACGCCTGCTTGCCCGCAGACAGTGCCGTGTACACAAAACTGCACATTGGGTTTTATGACGTTAGGTACAATTTTGGCAAACTGCTATTCATGACAATAAACAGCCAATAGCAAGCTAGAAGGCGGGCGCAATGCATTCATGTTACTGTGACGCGGTGGCTTCATCTTTCGCCGCGCGAGGTCTACATCAAATCAAAAAATTTCTCAGTACTTTTCTGCTCAGTATTATTTATTTCTCTGTACTGTTGATCGATAAAAGACACCGTGTATAAGTTGTAGAAATAGAATTCAGTTATTTGCATATTCTTATGAATGAAAACATGGAATACAAAAAAAATTTGACATTGCAGGCGAATCGTTGGTATTTGGCTTGGTGTCGAATATGCGGTCCATCAAGCGACTGTGGATCAGCAGGTCAAAGCATGGTAAATTCAGAAGACCAAGTGGTATTTTATTTTAAATCGTCTAAAAAATCAAACAACGGTACAGATGTGAATGCGGGACAAATACCGCAGATACTTTATCGAATCATAACTCCGGAAAATCAAACTACAACTCGACCACCTGAAACTTTAGAACCCGTCCACATTCTCAGCAAAGAATTTTCTAGATCTGTTTCAAAAGAATGTTTCCAGTCCCTTCTAGCTTTACTTCAGTGGTCTTGGAACACTTTTAAAGTTGCTTTACTTGAAAATCAGTCGTCGCAGTCGTATTCTTCGCTGGAATTAGAGAGGCTCGTTTACATTAGCAGAGCAAGTCTCCGTTTAATCAAAACATATACGAATGAGATTTATCCGAATATAATCGTTAAAAAATCGCCGATCGAAAACGTAATATTAGCACAGTGTATTGGAGATGTAAGAGCATTGCTTAAACAAATACTGACAGATTCCGTTCGGAAACGCAAAGGCAAAAGTCATAAAGTCAACGAAGCTCATTTGAAAATGATGAACGGAATATTTGAAGAATGTCATCAAGCTTTTGTTGCGTGTTTCCATGCTTTTTATCCAACGGCTTATTTGAAATGGAATTGTTTGTGCGATTTACTTTCTGAAATGGACAAGGTAATAAATCTTTTTTTTTATGACATTTTATTGTGGTTTATGTTTACCGAACCCAGATAAATTTAATCATAGTTTTTATATAACTATTCTTTTTTTATCCTACTAATTTTTCTAGAAAAATACATAAGTCATCTTAGTTTTAATTTAATCTATATAATTAAAACACAAGTTGTCAGTGACTTCCATTTGACCTTAACTCTGTAGAGTTGGCAGCTCTGCTTTGTTTTGCCATTTTTTAATGTTGAAAGACTTTGCTCTGTCATCGACTGATAGGCACAGCTTGTATGTATAATAATAAAAACCATGCCTTAATTGCCAAAATACTTATAATCTTAGCAATTAATGGCATTTATTATAGAAAATTAGTGGAAACCATACAAAAATGATCTTCGAATAGCAATAGCAATATAATGTATAAAGGAAAAATTTATGGAACGGCAATATAGACCTTTTCATCCATGAACATTTTTTTCTGCGCATGTGCCCAATTCCGCCATGTTTTTCAAAGACTTGTCATATTGACAGATGGCAAGTGATTGATTTTGAAAAAAGTAAATAGTAATTAAATAAGATTATTTAAAGAAGCGGTACAACATCCTAGAAAAATATTTGAGTACTTTTAAAGATAAACTTTTTACGATAAACACTTTATGGCAGGTAGGATTCTAACCTTTCAACCAATTTTCGTTTACTTCCATCAGTTTTCCGGCCATGGCACTTCAACCACCGTCCCAATTTAGTACAAGTATGTTCTTCCACTGTTTTGTACACTAATTTAGCACCGTCAGTAACATTTTCATCTAAATTAACATTGAAAAACGGTTCTGACCTAGTCATTGCGTCAAAAAGAGTACGAAAAGCGTACGAAACTTTTGAAAGGCGCGATCATAACCATGGCGACGGCGCTTGCGCGTAACTACTGATGAAAAGGTCTATTGTTGAATTTTGTGCATATCAATAGTTTGAGATTTTTCAAGAAAACACACGAATACTTTTATTATTAGCGTGCAAATATCATGGATTTACATAAATGATTAATTACACAAATTCCATAATAATCTGTTGACAGGATCGAGACTCTGGTGTGAGTACAAAAAGCGAGAGACTGTTGAGCGCAGTAGCGGCAGCACTGTGCGGTCCGACAGTGCGCCTGCGCAGTTTATGTCCATCGTTTTACAGTAGCCGACAAGCGTCATCAATAGGTTCAAGTGATGGTGGGCTCAGCCCTTCAGACAATACAGGCATGCCAATGATGTCACCAGGCGATGGACATAATTATCCAATCCTTGTGGAACAAATGAGTTATAGAACACAGGTAAGTGATTGCAAAACAAAATTTTAAAAATTCATCTCGCTAATATGGTAATTCTATTACAGTTGGAAGGTGCTGGTCCTGAAATAGGATGGTCTTTGCGAGAGGTCGTAGATCGCTTATTATCCATGGTAACAGGTCCGGTACGTCAACGATTGCTGGGAACGGTACATCCCCGAACTTTATCTGGACTCACACGTAATGCTTGTAATTTGTTAGTGAAATTACTGGCTGAATTGGCTTATCAGTGTAACAATGCAGACGTAAGTTAAATTATATTCCACTAAATGGCTCTAAATTAGTCAAAAACATTTTTTAAATCTAGATCTATATTTAAATTTTTCGGAATGTTTTTATAGAACTTTACGTCTTAGAAGTTGTCGATAAAGAAAAAAAAAAACTAATTTTGGTTTTCAGACACGTAGATATTTTAATACAATCGTTTTTTCATTGGCCGACACAATAACGATGTCGTCGTCACCGATACCGATATAATGATATCGGTGCACCTCAAGTGCGTAGAAGTATATGGAATGCTTTTTTACTTGCCGATAATAGCCCGATTTATCGACGTCGACATTATATTGGCATTCTTTAGACTTTTACATATTTGAGGTGCTCCGATATCGCTATCGGCGTTGACATATCGATCCCGTGTCAACCAATGTAAAAACGCTCTTATACTACAGACTTATTCCCTTTTTCTTGCTAGTCACTGGTTTCTTTGTGCCAAAATGTCAATTTTTATTTTTTTCAACATATTTCAAATTGGCATTGTTATTTGTTAATAATAAATTACTAGGAGGATTTGCAAGGAAGTGCAAACAGAGGTCCTTTACATACAACTCCGATGCGTTTCGCACGCGGGAATCAATCGAGACCATGGAATACGGGCGCCGGTTCTCCAGACGCAATCTGTTTCCGTGTCGATAGGCCTGGAGTGGCGATAGCCGGTCTGGCAGTTTATGGTGGAGTGGGAATATTTGATTACGAGTTGGAACTTATTGAGGATGTAAGTGTTGTTTTAAATTTTTACTTAATAACTGATGATTATACTATTAAATCAAATTTAATATTGAAAAAATAGTTTCCGTGAAGTTACAGAATAGAATAGAATACTTTATTAGCTAAAAACCACAATGTGGATAACTTCGTCATAATTACATAGTAAAATACAGCATTTAGCTTATCTTGACATCTGCAGTCAAAAATTCCTCAACAGAGTAAAAGGCCTCATTTGTAAGATATTTCTTTGTCACGCTTTTGAATTTTTTTAACCTCAAGCTATGAAGAAGGCTTCTTTCCTTTATAAACATTTTATATAATCATTGATTGTTTCATTGATTATAAAATAAGCTTTACTTTGAAAGTTCGATTTATATTATCCGGTCAGACACGGCGCGGGAACGTAGCGTTTCCGGCAAGACAAACATTTTTACATGCATTTCAAATACGAGTCTTGATACGGACGGGATCCGCTAAGTATAAATATTCGTATTTGAAATGCATGTAAAAATGTTTGTCTTGTCGGAAACGCTACGTTCCCGCGCCGTGTCTGACCGGATAATATAAATCGACCTTCAGGCGTTTCTTCTGTCGCGACAATTAATTATGGTACATTTTTACATAACATGCTGTGCCCTTGGTAAATAGTGATGTAAAGTGTTGTATTCCAAGTAACACTGATACAAGGTTTTATTATTTTAGACAACATCTGTTGATTCTACACATAGCGGTCACAGCGAGAGGTGGTTAGTGATGGAGCAGCTGAAAGGATCTTATGGCCCAGAAGATTGTGTTTGTACAGCTTCAGATGTTGTCGAATTGAAATTTGAAAATCCTGTACCTGTTAAGGTATATCCGTCAGCTGTTTTTATTTGTAATAATTTATCTGGAAATCAACATTTAGTATAGTGACCAATATCAAACTAAACAAGCCGTGAGGTGGGTTGTTTATTAGGACTAAAGTGCGACCCTTGAGGTCCACACGATGAACTTCCCAGTTTGATAAATATTTAATAATAATAATTAAATTAGATATTACACAGAAAAGTAATCATTTTAATCATTAAAACATAATTATTATTTATTTTTAACAATAATAAAAAAAAAAACGACTGAACCGATTTTTATAAAATTTATGTCGGATCAAAATGACGTTAACACGCCTCGACTGACACTCTTACAAAGTCGATATAATTTTTTATTCGCGAGATATTGTGTAAAATCTACTTTTTTTTGGAGTCTATTTGGTTAAAAAAAAAGAACGGCTGAACCGATTTTGAAAAAATTTCTTTCAGATCATATTTACGTTAATACGCGTCGATTGGCACCCTAACGTAGTCGATATCATTTTTCATTCTCGAGATTTCGTCTTAGAAAGAAATGGACACATACGTACACACACACAGACATCTTTCTAAAAATAGTGTAGTGACCTTGAAACATAAAAATTTGTTATACATTTTGATTTCGATTTTCGGATCCATTACAATAACTTCCAATGGGAAGTTAAAAATTCATTTAATTAACACATTATTCTTAATTAGGAAAATGTAAATTATGCCATACGATTAAGAAACCATGGTGGGCGCACAAATAATGGCGACGGTGGCTACAGCAGCGTTAAGGGACCAGATGGAACTACATTTTATTTTTCGACCTGTCCGTTAAGTTTTAACGGAACCACACAAACCAGAGGCCAGTTTCCATATTTGTTATATTACAGGTTAGTTTTTTTGAAATAAAACTTTTTTAACCCCGATGACAGTAATTTCTAAATAGTTCAATTCTTCCATAGCCTTCCATTAGATTCGAGTCAACATTCAAGCCGCCATAGTATGGAATACGAATCAAGGCAGTGTACACTCTCAATGGTGGCAACTATAGTTCAGAAATGCTCTTCATTATTGGTGTTCGCACGTGAGAA
This sequence comes from Mongoloraphidia duomilia, assembly GCA_039654895.1. Taxonomy (NCBI): domain Eukaryota; kingdom Metazoa; phylum Arthropoda; class Insecta; order Raphidioptera; family Raphidiidae; genus Mongoloraphidia; species Mongoloraphidia duomilia. The sequence goes on from CM077517.1 coordinate 1,688,540, forward strand.
TGCGAATCCAGCGACGGCTTACGCTCCGGGAGCTGCTCCTTGGGAAATATTGGGAGACTCATACGCCATCAACACCTTGTTACCTAATGTCTTTGCTCACATCAGTTCCCTTGCCACATCTGATCCACGAGTAAGTATTGCTACAAAACTGTTTTCTGAGTTGGCGGAATAAATATTTATTTACAATAATTAAAAATACAACAACAATAAATGCAACAACGAAAAGTCAATTCTAACAATAAAAAACTTCAACGGTAATTATTGAACTAAACGAGCCACTTAAATAACACTTAACAATTAACTATATATACAAGGATTATTTATTTGTAATTATTTATGTCACTGTATTTATATCAGATTTATTTCGCTGTTCAATACTGTCAGTACAATCTACACTGACTGATTCCCGTTGACTGATCAATATTTACATCACCATTCACTGATTACCGATTGCGTGACATCGTCGACTGATTTCCGGTGATTGACCCCCTAACTCACTCGTACTTCGCTTATATAGGTCGCGCAGCCCAGCCTAGTACGTTCTCGCGTTCTCTAGAACATTCCGGCAGGTACTCGTATCTTCGATACCATTCCACGCTTTACTACTGTGACCTTTCTTTTTCGTCGTTTCTATTGGAGGTAGAGTGGCGTAACATCTTGGGGTTTGCTACAGTATTTATATTAGTTCAATACTAACAATTCCCATGATTAAATTTTGAAATTTTTGTGATAATTTGCTCATTTTAATGAACATTGAGATGCCTGCTTTATAATTAAACGAAATTAATTGGTCAGCCTTTGAGTATAGTGAATTAAGACAACACCAGGGCCGCGCCGACCCCCCACAGCGCCTGTGTGCGAAACCTATGAAGCGCCTCTTTTTTTCACGAATCTTAATGTTTCAACTTATTTTTATTTCTTATTTGTTAATTTTGACCGAAATAAATGTTCTCTAGTTTTATATAATTAGATAACGCATGGCGGCTCTTTTAATTTTAACGCTGAGCTCGTAATTATTGTAAACTAAAACCCAAAGCGTAAAATTAAACCACAAACGTGAATATTATCTTGGGAGACTTGTACAATAAGCGCAATATTATGTTTTGTTGTTTACGAGGCATTTGTTGCGCCTATTATACCTACTTACTTATCGATACTCCACTACAAAGAAATATGTTGTTGTGTAAGTGTAACAAAAATAATTTCGATAGCGGCGCCCCTATTGTCTTGGCGCCTGTGTGCGCCGCACACTTCGCACACAGGGGCGGCGCGGCCCTGGACAACACATATATAAAACTGTCTCGGGTTTCCTCATTAAATTGACTCACTCGTTTTTATCAACACAACAATCTTGGCCATGAGGCAGCCTCGTAGTGAGGAGGTTCGAATGGATACAGGACTAAAAACATATTTCCAATTTAAATAACAATATATGAGTTAGGTAATTGTGGACAACAATATAATAATTATTAATTAATTCAACAATGAATTTAATCCACAAGGCATCCACTAGATAGTGCATAGTATTTCTTAACATATCAGTCAGCATATTATGCCATCATGATTGTTAAACGTCAAACGATTGTTATAAGATATATAAGGAAAAAATATATATCTTATAACAATCGTTTGACGTTTAACAATCATGATGGCATAATATGCTGACTGATATGTTAAGAAATACTATACACTACCTAGTGGATGCCTTGTGGATAAAATTCATTGTTGAATTAATTAATAATTATTATATTTCCAATTTCTTAGAGCGCAGTACAGTTGTTAAGCCTGATCCAAGAAATGCTTCCACACGTGTCTGCATTAAACCTCTTGGCGGGAGGTGATGTGGTCAACTTGACCCAATCAGGTATCGGAGTAGGCATTGATGGACTACCTTTGATCACCACAAGTCAGCACTACACATGGGTTGAGAGTGAACATCCTTATAAACCTGCAACTGTTTGTCAATACAGGTGGGCATTCATATGAGATAATCATTATTTAATCACTTACCAACTAATATAAGAACTTCAGTAAATTTAAAAAAACCTTGAAATGCTTTCTTGCCGAGAAATGTTTCTATTCGATTCAGAAATATTTGATCAGCTGATATATTGTAATATATTGACGCCATTTATACTATTTTTGATGTGAAACATGTTGTGTCGGGCAGTGAACAGCCGCGTGAGGGGAAATATGCAACGAAATTTATGGTCCGCTCCTTTGCTGCTGTTCTCCCCACCACTGCGGCACTCTCTCTCTCTCTCGGCTTCCGCGCGCTCGGGCACGGGAAGAGAGAGAGAGAGAGTGTACATACGAACGTACTGTAAAGCAAAAGTATATGTATACACGCTTAGGTATGTAATATAGATACTTCGCTGTGTATTTAGTTGCGTTTCTGGCTCAGGCGTGCTCAAACGCCGCAACCGCGTGTGTTACAGTGCAGTATATAGGATTACGTCAGCATAACAGTTAGTTGCTGTTTTTGAAAAAATATATACTACTACATAGAGAATACCACCGAGTTCAATAACGTTTTCTTTGATGTTTCACATTTGTCGGGGGTCCCAAGACCCACACCCTTTTTTTACAGTCTAAGATTTGTTTGAATTATTATTATAATTGTTTTACTATTTATTTTTATGCTGATTGTATGTTTTGAAACTATGTTTCAATTTTTAGAGTATCGTTCCCAGAAACTGTAAAATGGATGTCGGTAGAGTTTGATCCTGCGTGCGCCATGACGCAGCCGGAAGATTGTTTACAAGTGTATGTACCACGACTAGATCCTACTGTCGTAACGCAAATGGCACTTAGTCAGGTGACAACGCCTACGACACCGGCCGAAGAACAGGAACTGGGATCCATACCGCTGTGGCCCGTATGGCAAAAATTTACATCAACGTAAGTTCTACGAATATAAAGTAATTATTAATCATATCAAAGATTAGTTACTCCAAAACCAAAAGTTTGTTTCTCAATTGAATGCTTTATTAAACATAAAATCGAAAGTACGGTTACATTAAATATGATTAGTGTTAAAAAAACTCTATGATATAGAGATATGGTGATCCATAGTGTTGGAGCACGCCACTGAGTCCGAGCAGAGGACAACCAAAACACTTAAACACTCATTTGTTTATATTATTCTAAAAATAGACTGCACCCCTTATTTTATCTGAAGGAAATGTATTGAACTGAATTTCATAGATCATTCGTTTATAAACCTTCTTATAAACTAGAAGTTATAAAATAAAATTATATGAATTTGAAATTACTTATTTTTTTAATATTTTCCTGACAACGCGTAATAATTCAGAAGTGGGATTACAGCCGCTATTCAATTAATTAAAATAATAATAATAATTTTAATTGAAAAAAAAAAAATTATTATCAATCATGAGTGATAGTGATAGTAGTGTAACTAGTGAGCCAGAATATAACCGTCATCGCCGGGAAGTCGGGCGTGGTGTAAAACGACCAATAGAAGAAGATTATGAGCATGACAATCTTACGTTTATGATAAATCAAAAAGTGCGAGAATTTATCGAGAAAGAAAGAAAACCACGAAAAATGACACCGAATCTGGATTTGATACCTTCCTTCGACCCGGAAAAGACCGGAATAACAACTGGAAACTGGTTGAGTAAAATCGATCAAATTGGAAGGGTCCATAACTGGGACGAAACTGTTATGTCCTACTGCATGCAGTCACGTTTGACTGGGATAGCAAGAATCTGGTACAATAATCTAACAGATTATTCGATGGAATGGCCAGAGTGGAAAGAAGCTCTATTAAAAGCATTTCCAACCACGGATAATTACGTGGAATTGTTGAAAAAAATGATTGCTTACAAGAAATCTACAACTGATAGTTTCACCCGTTACTTTTATTATAAAAGTATGCTTGTAACACAATGTGGAATCGCGGATAGTAATGCAGTATCGTGCATTATTGATGGTTTACCATACACCATCCAAGCTAATGCACGAGCGGGAAATTTCGAAACACCAGAGAAATTATTCACAAATTTCTTAAGCAAACTAGAACATCAAGAAGCTAAGCCGTCGACATCCCGCGTAACAACAGAACTTCAAAAATTATGCTATTTGTGTAATCAACCCGGTCACGTTAAATGGCAATGCCAGCGTAAGAATGTTGTAGCTTCGCCTGCTTTGCAACGCTGCAACATATGCAAGAGGGCAGGGCATTCCGAAAACAACTGCTACTTTCGTCAACCAAAGAAAATACAGTTAATTACCAGGCAAGTAGACCCTTCTTATAATATTGATGTTAAAATCAACGACATTAATTTTAAAGGATATTTTGATACCGGAAGCCAAATTAATGTCGGGCACATATTGGTTGCCAATAAGTTAAAACTAAAATTAAAAAGTACTGATATAGTAATTAAAGTATTTGGTGGAGGTGTCATATTTCCTGCAGGTATTTGCGACAATATTAATATGAAAATTAACAACATTTTTTTTAATACTTTCATTGTGTTCGTGGACACCCCTATGAGTGGAATTGAAATTATTCTGGGTCAACCCATAATTAACGACGCGCGAGTTCAACTGACCATTAATGGTCGAAGCATTCAGTTCAGCGAACGGCCTATCTTTCCCGAAGATGTTGCTGAACCGAGGCCAGTTGTCAAGGTGTACGAAGACACCTTCATACCACCACATCATACAGCTCGTATCACAGTCACTTCAGACGGCACTGCAGCGCCTACATTACTAACCAGTCGTGTCCATGTCCATGAACGAGAAAAGTACAGCATTTCAACATCTCTGCTAGAGGGCCCCATATCTACAGTAAACGTCGTCAATTTAAACTCAGTTCCTATGGTCTGGAGGAAAGATCGTATCGTAGGTAGAGGCAAAGGTGTGCTGGTAAGAGATATCAATCCTTCTATTTCGAATGACTTTAAATGTGTATTTTCAATGGATGTCTCAAAAGTAAATATAGGGGATATTGCCGAATTTGATCGAACAAATTTAATAACGCTACTCCATTCATATGACGCTTGTTTTGCTAACACCTCCAATGAATTAGGGTATACTGATTTAACAGATTTCAAAATAGAGCTGACCACGGATACGCCAATTTATTATAAGCCTTACCGATTATCTTATCACGAAAAATTAATTTTGAGAAATAAAGTTAACGAACTTTTAGAAGCGGGTATAATAAGAGATTCAAATTCTAGTTACGCGAGTCCGGCAATACTTGTAAAAAAACGAAATGGTGATTACAGACTTTGTATCGATTATAGAGCGTTAAATAAAGTAACAGTCAAAGATAGGTACCCCTTACCACATATCGAAGATCAGATTAGCAAATTAACCGAATGTAATTACTTTTGTAGTTTAGATATGGCCCAAGGTTATCATCAAATACCTGTAAACTCTAAATCAATACACAAAACTGCTTTTATTACGCCTGATGGGCAATATGAATATTTGAGAATGCCATTTGGCTGCAGTAATGCCCCCGCCACCTTTCAAAGATTAGTTCATCGAGTATTGGGTGATTTAAGGCATGAAAAAGTTCTAGTGTATCTCGATGATATTCTAATTCCATCTAAAACAATAACCGAAGGTTTAGACATTTTGGAAAATGTTTTAAAATTGTTCAAAAAAGCAAATTTAAAATTTAACTTGTCCAAGTGTTTTTTCTTTAAGCAGAATATTGAGTACTTAGGTTATGAGATCACTAGTGGAACTATTAAACCATGTGAACGAAAAATAACAGCCGTAACAAAATTTAAAAGACCACAAACTATTCATGAATTACGACAGTTTTTAGGTTTAACATATTACTTTAGAAAGTTTGTAAAAGATTATGCCAAAATTACTGCGCCACTAAGTCAGTTGCTAAGAAAATCTGTAACTTGGGAATGGGGTTCAGAACAAATTCGAGCATTTAATGAAATAAAATTAAAACTTACTTCCCAGCCTGTATTGTCTATTTTTGATCCTAACGCCGCCACTGAAGTACATACTGATGCTAGTACTAAAGGCCTAGCTGGAATTTTGTTACAAAAACACGGTGAAGAATTACACCCTGTATTTTATTATAGCCGACTTACTACCCGAGAAGAAAGTTTGTACCATTCGTATGATTTAGAAACCTTAGCGCTAGTTGAGTCATTGAAAAGATTTCGAATTTATATAACAGGCATTCCCTTTAAAGTTGTCACAGATTGTAGTGCAGTCAGAGCAACTTTTCTTAAAAAGGATTTAGTACGCAGAGTCGCACAATGGTGGCTGTTAATACAGGAGTTTGATATGGAAATAGTGCATAGGTCCGGAGATAAAATGAAACATGTAGATGCGCTGAGTCGCAACGCGGTCCCATTAATGATAATAAACGAAGGTGATTGGTTAGTTGCATTACAAATGGAGGACCCAAAAGTTAGAAGCATTCATCAGAAATTAGTGGCGAATATTGTTGATAGTGACATCCAAAACAATTATGTCCTTAAGAACGGTAGAGTGTGTAGGAGAATTTTAGACGGTAGTTATAGACCTGTTATTCCCAGAATGGCCCGTTTTAGCATAATGAGAAAATATCATGATGATGTAGGTCACCTTGGTTTCAAACGATGTGAATCACTATTAAAAAGTAAATATTGGTTTGAGAAAATGACTCGATTTATAAGAAAGTATGTTAATGCATGTATCGACTGTCAGTATAAAAAGGGTACGTATGGAAAGCGGGAGGGCTTTTTGCATCCTATTCAGAAACCAGACCGTCCTTTACATACACTGCACATAGATCACTTAGGTCCATTTTCTAAGTCAGGCAGTCAAGGGTGTTGTTATATATTAGTCATGGTAGATGCTTTTTCTAAATATGTATACTGTAAACCAACTAAAACAACAAATTCCCGTGAAGTATGTAGTCACCTAAAAGAACTCTTCTGTACTTTTGGAAAACCCGAGAGAATTATCTCTGATCGTGGGAAAGCTTTTACAAGTAAGAAATTTAAATCTTTTATTATAAAATATCAAGTAAAACATATTTTAAATTCTGTCGCGTCACCTAGGTCAAATGGGCAAGTAGAGCGTTATAATAGAACTATTGTTGATGGTTTAAATGCGACTGTAGAGAACGAAAAAGAATGGATAGATAAACTTCCAGACGTTGTTTGGGGAATGAATAATGCTGTTAATAACACGACTGGCTTCACACCTCACCAATTAATGTTTGGTTTAGATAATAATGAAAAGTTTATACAGGAAAATGGAGCTGAAAAAGTAGATATTAGAGACGTAGCAAAAGAAAGAATGGACAAAACTGCAGCAGATATGAAAAGAAGGTTCGACACCAAAAGGAAAAATAGTACTGTATACAGAGTAGATGATCTTGTTCTGTGGTCTGGCGCTACTACAGACAAAAAGGAAGCAACCAAAAAGTTGAAAGTTAAATTCGGAGGGCCCTATAGAGTGAGTAAAATTCTAGGCAATGATCGGTACGAGATAGTGCCTATTAAAGGTATTAAAGGATACAAAAAGTTTAAAGCTGTTGTCGCAACAGAAAACTTACGAAGGTATACACATTTTGTTGATACGAGTTCGGACAGTGACGTAGACAGTACGGAAGAACTAATAGATTTGCTTGAAAGTTAAAAATAAAATGTGGTGAAGAAAAGCGAGTATAGCATTCACCTGAGAGATTTGAGGATGCGAGTATAGCAACTCATTAAAACAGAGAATGTGGGCACAACATTCGATAAAACCATTATAAATAAAAAAATAAATAAAATATATAACATGAGGTGAAGAAAGCGAGTATAGCATTCACCTATAAAAACATTGAGTATGCGTGCATAGCAACACAATAAAAAAAGAACAGAAAATGCGGGTACAGCATTTGATAAAAATGAAAATCTAAATAGTTAAGTGTATCATTTTTGCTCCTTGTTTAACTGTTTCAGATCCAGCGATTACAACAGCCAAAATAAACGAAAAGAACACGGAAGTCATGGTCAAGGTCATCGGGGCGATGACAAGTCAGGAAGGCCGAATGTTGGAGCACGCCACTGAGTCCGAGCAGAGGACAACCAAAACACTTAAACACTCATTTGTTTATATTATTCTAAAAATAGACTGCACCCCTTATTTTATCTGAAGGAAATGTATTGAACTGAATTTCATAGATCATTCGTTTATAAACCTTCTTATAAACTAGAAGTTATAAAATAAAATTATATGAATTTGAAATTACTTATTTTTTTAATATTTTCCTGACAACGCGTAATAATAGATAATGATTGAATTAGGCGAGGAAGTCTCTAGTGTATAAATTAACTGATTGATTCGCATTATTATTAAGATCTGAAGCCATTGGTTCATTTTTACCATGACAGTTTGAAATAACTGAACAAGTATACCAAACAGACCTGTTAATAGATTAATATTATTATGTTATGAGTACTTCTTGATTTTCAGATCTCAATGGCCACAAACAGCTGTAGTTATACCGGGTAACCAGGTGATATTCTCACTGGAAACCGCATCCGACTATGAGCACAATGACAAAGCGAGTTCGTACGGATTCCGATGTTTAGTAATCGGTTATGAATGGCCGCCATTTATCGGCATGCCCAGTCTGAGTCATCTCGAAGCCGAATTAGCCTTCCTTGGTGGAATGTGTGCTGCTAGTCTTATGAAGAAAGATTTACAACTTCCTCCTGTTACTGGTGAGTACAAACTGAAAAGAGGACAGTGTGGTCCAGTGGTTAGCGTCGCGACCTCTGAATCAGACTGTCGTGGGTTCAAATCCCGCCTCCGCTCATGGATGTTTTGTGATGTAATTTAGTTTTAAGTGAGTTATTATTTAATGTAATCAAGACGCTAATAACCTAAGTTGTGGACGCGTCTATAATTTACAATAAATAAAATAACAAACTGCAAATTTCATTTTTACTATCACTGCTTGCTTTCAAAATATATACCAACTCTATTTCAAAGTTAAGATTTCTCTAACTTGAAGCTGTTGTATTTTTTGACGAGACACCTTTAAATTATTAACATAGCATCTACAAACTTGCTCAATACATACATTTTTAAATACAAGTTTAATTACAGTACTAGCTTTTGATTAGGACTTCACTCCTATGTACGTCGATTTTGCCCGCAGATTTGCTCACATAAATGTCGGAGTGTTTTTCATATAAACTCAATAGTGATTTTATGTTAGTTATCACTCAAAGCCAGTAGATGGCACTCGCGGCAGTGTCGCAGATTTCTACTGTACAAATGAACATACGTTTCCTGTTTTATAATACTGTCATAGATAATTGTATTGTTGAAGTGCTTTTCTGTAATTATGACTTTTGATGATCTAGAAGAGGATTCTGACTGGGACAGCGACATATGTGAGGCAATGGCACAGAACGTGGTGAAGGAACACAGTCAACTGTTGGCCAAGGGGCTCGCGCTTGCCAGTCCACCAACCGCAATGCAAGCCCTCGATGGAACGCTGCCATACAGGTAAGCCGTTCAAAACATACATACATGATATAGTTACTTACGCAACTGAAGAATAAAACATTTATTTTTTTTATTTAACAATATTATAATAAATATCACAGGATACAAACATTTAAATGCGATAGCAGCAAAATTAGTAATTCATATTTTTTCAAATCGGTTTTAATAAATTCCGAAATAATATACAAAAATAATGACTTGATGTGTGAATGTCAATCAGTAATTAGTTAGTAATTAATAGGGTGTTCATATTCGTGATCAAAGCATCTCAATACACAGCAAATGATCCATAAATACGAAAATATCAACAAATATATATTATATTTAAATAATTATTAAATAATTGAAGTTGGAAATGTGTCTAAAATTGCAAATTTCAAATTAACATTGTGACGTCAGAATTCGTATAATACTTAAGTGACAGCAATGTATTTTTATCATTACAATACGAATTATGATGACAAAGTCAATAATTGTCGCAAAATGCAGAACGCAAGGCATCGCAAGAGATCGCAGCGCCTCATGCTAAACGTAAAACGCAGATCGCGCAACTTTTACGTTGCGTTCATTTCGCGTGTGTTATGCCAGCCAATCAGAGGTAGCTTCAACGAACGAGGTTATGGCAGATGAAATAAGCAACTGCTCTGATTGGACAACGCAGACAAAAGGCACGTTTAATATAGACAGCTGACGCAACGTCAACTTGCGTGCTGCGTTGCATCTTGCGTATTTATTGCGTTTTCGTCTTATGTTTTGAAACAAATTATTATAGACGGGGCCAGGAATTTTCTGTATTTAAATTGTAACATTAAATTTTGACTTAACTTTAACAGAATTTTAAGATACATAGTGATGTAAAATGACCGCGTCACGATCATTATGACGGTCATTTCCGGTCATTTTAAAATTATTGATCGTTACATAACACAGAACACGCATGTTTACCAGTTTCAACAAGTATGTGACCTGTCAGTTATGAAAATGCCAGGTCATTTATAGCGTCATTTTTGCAAAATGACCGTCACAACCAATCTGATGCATTTTTGCAAAAATGACCGTCACAACCAATGTGACGTGACGGTCAATTTGGTCATGACTACGCCATGACTATAGTCAGATTATCGACTCACATTCTATGTCGTTTTCACATGCTTTTTGCGCTAATTTCCAAAAATATGAAAACACCCTATTATTAAAATGAAACAACTGTCAGTTGTTGATAATTGTAATGGTTCTACTGAAAGATATTCAAAGACAAGTTAACATTACATGTGACATTATTAAGCAAAGTATCGGCCAATACAACAAATGACAATATCGGGCGACCTTTCGTAACAGAATAATCACAAATTGCTTATTTAATACGCTTTGAATGAATATAACATACCACCATTTAAAAATCAGTGCTTGTTTAAAATTATTTGGCATTCAATAAGCATTATTTTATGCTCTGGCAGTGTGTAGATTATAATGCACACGGTAACTTCTTTAAACATTTAATTAATTATTAATAAATGTAAAAATACTGATACAAAAATAAATTACGTGTGCTATTCATACTTCGTTAACACATAGGTATTTAGTATTTTTAATAATTGAATGAGATACAATAAAATATTCATGCACTCGACAAATTCATTTTCAGTATAAATTGAGGCTTACAAATCCTTATGTGCAGAGCGTTGCATTTTCGATTGTTAGCTTTGAAGCGTAGGTATCTAAAAAAAATATTGGACGAAAAAAATAAATCTTTAAAATTTTAATATAAGACCAAAAATGTATTCCAACTTTTTTAATAACGTGAAAAATAACTAAGATATGCGGACATATTGTAATTTCAAGACCTCGTTCGCGACATGAAGATTTCCATCAATATGATACTGTCCGCGTGGCGCCTCCCATCATTTTGATGGAAATCTTCACGTCGCGAACACGGCTATTCATTTGCAAGAAATAACAATAGATGTCAGGTATGGTAAATTATTAGTTTTTAACTCGTTTTAATACTTTTTCTCTATCGTAATAACTGAATTATCTAGAAATTGCTCTGAAATTCCATTAGAAATGACAGACTGTTTATTTAAATAAAATGGAAGCAATATTTTTTATGTAGTAAAACCTCAATAAGTAAAAAAACGTTGAGATCTCAAAATGCATCACTTCTTTTTTGACATCTTGTAATCTGCACATAGTTTTACTGATTTTGCATATTGTGGTACAATACAGTAGAACCTGGATTATATGAGCTATTATGACTACCTCGAATGATTGAAACTGATAATACTGACTTTTTAAGGATTTAAAAAAGGACTACGTATTTCTATGACAAAATCAGCATTTACTTACTGAAATAATTATCAAGCAAAAACTTTCGCATTGCGCAGATAAGCCGGGCTCTTACGTGCGATGTAACCTCAGTAAATTGCAAACTCTTGTAAAACGGGCTCGGTTAATCCCGGGTTCTACTGTACCTATATATCTATTATACCATTGAAAATTTAAAACGAAACAGAACAGTCATATAATAATAAAATAAATATTTTGTACTCAGTTAGCTAAAGAACTTAAAAAATTATAACAAGGATGGCACTATTTCTAATTGACCAGTATTTTACTCTCTCACTCATCCGGAATTTATTGTTTACGCGTATTTATATCAGTCGTTTTAGCTCAAGCATATTCATTTTTTATTTTTGGACCTACTATATCAAAATAGTTTTGGTCTAATTGTTATTATACTTCAATACGACTAGAAAAGATCAAAGCAAATGCTTTGATCGTCACGATGAAGTTACTCCTCAAATAACAGCGTTAATATATAGAACTATAGACCTTTTCACCAGTAGTTACGCACAAGCGCCGTCGCCATGGTTATGATCGCGCCTTTCAAAAATTTCGTACATTTTTTCGTACTCTTTTTGACGCAATGACTAGGTCAGAACCGTTTTTCAATGTTAATTTAGATGAAAATGTTACTGACGGTGTTAAATTAGTGCACAAAACAGTGGAAGAACATACTTGTGCTAAATTGGGACGGTGGTTGAAGTGCCACGGCCGGAAAACTGGTGGAAGTAAACGAAAATTGGTTGAAAGGTTAGAATTCTACCTGTCATAAATTGTTTATCGTAAAAAGTTTTTCTTTAAAAGTACTCAAATATTTTTCTAGGGTGTTGTACCACTTCTTTAAATATATCTTATTTAATTACTATTTACTTTTTTCAAAATCAATCACTTGCCATCTGTCAATATGACAAGTCTTTGAAAAACATGGCGGAATCGGGCACATGCGCAGAAAAAATGTTTGTCGATGAAAAGGTCTATTAAAATTGTTTTTGATTTAAAGCGAGTAATTATTTTTTAAGACCAGCAATCACCAGAATTATCTTTGATCTCTTCTCTTCGTAACAATACGTAGTTTTATTGAACAATTCCTTAAAAAACAGTTCATAATTCAGTTGTTAGAACTTCAGCTTTTTCGACGATTACATGAAGCTCTGTCTCCCTGTATGTTCTCCCATCCGGTACAATTATGGGCAACTTTCCGTCTCTTCCAAGGTCGCTGCTTCCATTCGAATTTCTATATTTCTTTTGAATTATTGGAGACGCATTATTTATCCACTCTTTCTGGTTACGGTTTTGACGTCTTCTAAAATAGTAAACAGCAGCCACAACTATCACAACAATTATAATCACTAACACAGACACCACTGCGACAATCAGTTTCAAATTGTTCGATTTGGGTTTGCACTTTTGCGATTTATAATATTCTAAAGTCAAATATTTATCTTTATTTTTTTTATCATCGTTTCTACATTTCATTTCACTCAATTTCGAGTTATAAAAAATCCATCGATCCAAGTTAGGGCAGCTACATGGTGAATCTATGACTAATGAACTCAGTTTAAAATTATAACTGGTTATATTTATATCTAAAGAACTTTGGTATAAATCGTTTACAGTGTTTTTATCGAATACAAAATCCCTAGGACCTATCTGGTCGACTATGTTTTTATATACAATAATTCCAGAAAACGCGTTTGGACTTATCGATTCAAATTTATTATTTCTAAACACTGTATCACCCTTCACAGTCATTTTAAAAGCTTCTCCATCCAAATTTTTGAAATTCGAATCGGATATTTCAATTTTACCCGCATCGTTCACGATAAACCCACTTGAACGTATTGAATTAAAAGAACTCTCTCCGATTTTAAAAAGTTGACTTAATTCCAAATCAGAAAATGTATGGCTTGTGATGGGACTTTTGAACGTCGTATTTAACACAAGTATATTATCAGTTTTGAATTTGCTAAACGCTTTAATTTTTACATCATTAATAACCGAATTTTTTATAATAATAGTTTCAGTTCCATGTAAATTGGAAAATGCAAAAGATTCAATTTGAATTATCTGGACGTTTGTTAAATGAACTTCTTTAATTTTTCCTTGAAAACTAAACCCACCGATGTTGTGTACCGATGTGTCAGAAATGCGAACTGTGAGTCTTGGTGTATCCTTGTAGATGTCCTTATTATTATTATCATAATTGTAATATGATTGGCTATCCCCACCGTCCCACTTGAGGGAATATTTTTCCAACCACAAATCGCCAATGTTGACTATGTTGACATATCGTAGGCTCCTGACAGCGTTGATAGAATGTGTTGGGAACGTTGCTTTTCTGCAATTCGTTATCGTGAAGTTCGTTATTGTAAGATCGTCTGTGAGCTCAACGATCATTTCCTGAAAAAAATAATCAGGTGTTCATTATGTAATTATGTGTCGAATGAAATTGGTCAAAAAAACAGGATACAGTAAGTCAAGTGAAAATTTGTATAAATCGTATCCTAAGCAGTTAGGAGTCAGAACAAAGTCATGTTCCAAGCATGAACTTGAAAGTTGCGTAGCCAAGCTTGGGTCCTATAAAATACACTACTTAGTACGATGTAATTTGGAAACGACAGAATATTTGCATTTTAGAAAATCCGGAGCACCTAGGGTTACCATCTGACAGGCGTTTTAAGGTCTAGACAGGTGTGCGGCCGGCGTTGATCAGAGACAGGCATTTTAAAATTTCGCGCCCTTTCGTGACTTCGTCGCACTTTGAACTTTAGACAGGCATTTTTCTGAAAAATGAGGCATTTCAAGGACCCTAGACAGACATCCCTCCGCTTATGTATGGTAACCCTAGGAGCACCCATCTTATCAACGTCTATATATATAAAGCGAACTAAGTAATAAATTCTAGTCTCTCTTAGTGAAAATCTTTTGTACGGTCACTGGAATTCTGAACAGATTGCTTATCACATAACAAGTATGGAAAAAACAGTTAGAAAGAACTGTATTTTACGTACTGGAATGCCTGGAACAGTCTGGGATTTTTTTCCAGATGAGCAATTAACTTATCACTAAGTGACCAAATAGCTGATTTTTACTGTTATAAATATTTTTAAATAAGTTGGCTGTTGGACTATGTTACCTGCTGAAAGTTGTCACACTTGCACAAAAGACTTTGGTATCCGCAATCGCACCTGGGGTTGGCGCACAACGATTGCGGTTGACGATTCGCCGGTGTTAGTATCCCAGTGCTTGGCATCATCATGTAGCACAAAGCTAAAAGTGCTAGGACTGCAATCTTGCAGTCCACCATGTTGTTGGATCCCGTCGGCTTGTGCCATATAACCCAATCGATACACTCAAATCTGTTCCAGTTCACATGAGTAGGTAAAAATCTGTGGTCATAAAGCAAAAAAGTTTGTCAGATTTTTAATAAAATACTAGCGGCCCGGTCCGGCTTCGCCCGGGCGCTATAAATTTATAATTTATTAATACATTACTCACTCACTTCGCTCGAATTTATGATTAATTAATACATTACTGACTCGCTTCGCTCGTTCGCTCGAATTTATAATTAATTAAAACATTACTCACTCGCTTCGCTCGTTCGCTCATATTCCCTATTTTTTTTAACCACCCCTGTATTAGAGTGAACAAAACAAAAAAAAATATTCAAATCGGTCAAGCCGTTTTTGAGTTTTAACGAGACTAACGAACAGCAGTTTATTTTTATATATAAATATATATAGATTATTATTGACTATTGAGTCATTGACTGGTATTTAAGGGCAATGATAAACTATTTATCCTTACACGATTGATAATCTATAATATACGCTAATGACCTAAGCTGTCGAGCGTTTATATTCAATCTATCTATTGATAGTTTATACTCTATTACACAATACCGGTTGTGACAGTGCTGTCTTTTTTCATTGTAGCGACAAATAGATTAGTTGGTGACTCATGCACCCGCTGGAAAATTAATAATACTACGTTTCGAATATTGGTGTAAAATGTTTTCATTTATTTATTGTAAATTATAGACGCGTCAACAACTTAGGTCATTAGCGTCTTAACAACACACTTAAAACTAAATGATATCACAAAACATCCATGAGCGGAGGGGGGATTCGAATCCACGACAGTCTGATCCAGAGACCGCGACGCTAACCACTGGACCACACTATCCTCTAAAATGTTTTCATACACAACATAAAATATTGAAAAATTCTACATACTCATCTAAAAAAACTTACCAAAAAATCGGCATAGGCCACTTTGCCTCGTAGCTACAGGAATAAAACTCGAATCATCGAATTGGTTAAAAATGGTAACCTAATTTCTTTTCCAATATTGCTGTATCGCCGTAATACAAAACCCTTGACAGTAATTTTATCTGTATTTGTGTTTTATCATAAGTAAACTGGCTTGTTTGCACTTTTTGTTAATCTTACAAGCGTTCGTGAAACTGATACACTGCTGAAAATTTTTATGTACATTTTCAACTGAATTTCACAATATTTTATCAATCAACGTGTTTACATTGGTGTGTCTGATCAAGGATTTTTTTTTATAATTTCCCGTTTATATAAATTTTCACTCATAATAATTTGATATCACTTCACTTTAATCACGATAATTTTTTTAACGATACAAGTTTCGAAATTATAATTACAAATTATGCAAGCTATAAATCGATAGCGTTATGTAACTTGTGTTATTCGAAACAACTGAACACTAAATTTTGTTTAACCGAAACAAAACTGAACTTTTGATAATCGCGCGTGTTTTGTTATAAATTGAACAGCGCATAGTACCCACACACTTGATACTACCTATTGTTTTTTAAATAATAGTCGATAAATGAGTTAACATGAAACTTTTGTGATAACGCTAGTGCGTTTGTCAGTTTATTTTAGTTAAATAGGTATTTTATCAATTGTTGAATCATACGCCCACACAATGATTAGCCAATGTTCTAGAATCCACATTATTAATCAGATTGTAAATATTTTTTCGTAACGATATTCATGGCCAACAGCTGTCGGTGTTCAAATTCCACGTTTTAACTAAAAAAAAAACAACAGATTATTAGATAATTGTATTTTCTAAGTAATTAAATCAATGTGAATGTCTCCTTATCACAATTTGAAACGGGAGTACCATTTTTAAAAACAATTATATTAAATAGGTGCATTGATTCAAAGAAAAGTCAAAAAGGTCTTTGGAAATTTCCCGGTGTGCATTTTTGTTGGGAATTCTTCACCCGATTTTACTTAAAAATTTAGTGTTTTTCTTTCGAAGTTTTTTTTTAAGACAAATTCCACTTTTCATTGCTTATAGACCGAGAGCTAGTGACAATTTTTTGGTGTTATTTATTCAAGGCCTTATTTATGTGAAGATGTTGAGGGAGGCATATTAAAGTGCCCTGAGTAAGGGATTTTGCTAGATAGCGGTATGGGAGGGATGCAGACCGCCCCCAACATGTAACAAAAAAATGGTCACAATTATTATTGATTCAAGGCAGAAATTGTTTGTATAGCTTGTCGGTGACCCAATAATGCCATTATAATATTTGCAGATCGATTGGTCAGTATTAAAGGGGTGGCAGATCATTCTAAACGTGTCATGTACCCGACGAAATTTTTGTTATTAGTTCAAGGTTCAAATTTTAATATATTGTTACGGCGACTGTTTGAAGCATATATTTCAATTTGCAGAACAAAATGTCGGTATTAAGCCCCTTGCAGAACGATATAAACACCTAGGCGAGCAAGTTTCCCTCAAAGAGAGGGGGTTAATACCGACATTTTTTTCTGTAAATTGAAATATATGCCTAAAACAGTCGCCGTAACAACACATTAAAATTTGAACCTTGAACTAAAAATATAAATTTCGTCGGGTACATGACACGTTTAGGGTGATCTGCCACCCCTTTAATACTGAACAATCGATCTACAAATATTATAATGGCATTATTGGGTCACTGACAAGCTATACAAACAATTTCAACCTCGAAGCACTAATAATTGTGACCATTTTTTTTTGTTACATGCTGGGGGCGGTCTGCATTCATCCCATACCGCTGCCTAGAAAAATCCCTTACACAGGGCACTTTAGCCTCCCTCAACATCTTCACAAAAATAAGGCCTTGAATAAATAAGTAATTATTTATGCAATTTTCCGTTAATGTTGACTTTATCGTACCTAAAATAGTACTGAAAGCGATACTTTACAGGATTAGAAACAATATTGAAAAGCAAAATCGTACAATTATTTAGAGTTGAAACATTTGGAAGTATTTTCAACTGATTCACATCCACAAAATGCAGAAATTGTGTGTCATTATTCATCATGTTATCATCACGTCACAAAAATGTCAACGCGGCGCTATAAGTAATTGCTATGTTGATACCAATTTTATCAGCAAATAGTATATTATATCACCTACTTATCTTCATTGGCGTTTCATGAAGATATTAGTATAAATCTTTATTCCTTAAAAATACTGCAATGCAGTGTGAAATTAGTCGAACAAATACAATGATACATATATTCGACGAAATTTAAAAATCAGTGTTAAATAAAGAGTTTTTGCAGACTGTAATAATTATATTGATTTAGCAATATGTATTTAAATATTGTTCTTAAATGTTATAAGAAATAGACCGACAGCTAGTGACAATTTTTGGGTGTTATTAGTGTATTTGCCATATGGCACATACACTATTGGCGTCGGTCGGATGGCGGGACCTAGGGGTCGGACCAAAATTTCTCGACGTTTCATAGCCTCCTGAACACTTTGGCACCATTTTTGGAAATGTTTATATATATATGTATATATATATATATTTATATATATATATATATATGTGTTCGCGGCATAACTCTCGAAAGACTTAATTGATTTGAACGAAATTTGGTACACACGTTGGAATCTATCACCGCACGGAACCTATTTAAAATGGGCCCAATCGGACTATTTTAAGGGTAGTTTTTAGGGGTTGAAAAAAGTTTTTGGGCCCGAAAATACCGAAAAAAATTTCAGAATTGTTTCAAAATTGAAATTTAACCTTTTAGTAAAGATCAAAATGTGCTGCTAAAATTTTAATAAAATCGGCCCGATAGGACCGGACTTACAAATTTTATGAAAACACTAGTTTTGCGGATAGTGATTTACTTACTGAAGGGTGTATTTAATTTGGTACAGAGGTTGCAATGATAATAATATTGAAATTAAGAAAAAAATATTATTTTAAGGGATGTATTAAGGGGTTGAATTTTTTATTTTGTCCAAAAACAAACTTAAGTTCACGTATTAAAGCCACAAGGCCTGTATTAGCAAATACACTATATTGTCGACAGGGTTTTGGCACTGCGACCCGAGTTTTTTTATTCAAGGCCTTATTTTTGTGAAGATGTTGAGGAAGGCATATTGAAGTGCCCTGAGTAAGGGATTTTGCTTGACAGCGGTATTGGAGGGATGCAGATCGCCCCCAATATGTAACAAAAAAAAATGGTCACAATTATTATCGCTTCAAGGCTGAAATTCTTTGCGTAGCTTGTCTGTGACCAAATAATGCCATTATAATATTTGCAGATCGATTGGTCAGTATTAAAGGGGTGGCAGATCACCCTAAACGTGTCATGTATCCGACGAAATTTATATTTTTAGTTCAAGGTTCTAATTTTAATATGTTGTTACGGCGACTGTTTTAGGCATATATTTCAATTTACAGAACAAAATGTCGGTATTAACCCTCTCTCTAAGAGGGTAACTTGCTTGCCTAGGTGTTTATATCGTTCTGCAAGGGGGTTAATACCGACATTTTGTTCTGCAAATTGAAATATATGCTTAAAACAGTCGCCGTAACAACATATTAAAATGTGAACCTTGAACTAATAAAATACAAATTTCGTCGGGTACATGACACGTTTAGGGTGATCTGCCACCCCTTTAATACTGACCAATCGATCTACAAATATTATAATGGTATTATTGGGTCACCGACAAGCTATACAAACAATTTCAGCCTTGAATCAATAATAATTGTGACCATTTTTTTGTTACATGTTGGGGGTGGTCTGCATCCCTCCCATACCGCTATTTAAAAAAATCTCTTAATCAGGGGACTCTAATATGCATTCCTCAACATCTTCACAAAAATAAGGCCTTGAATAAATAACACCAAAATTTTGTCACTAGCTCTCGGTCTATAAGCTGTTGTACTTAAGTCCAAACGCTTCTTGAAACATTGTACACACTGTTTCGTGGCAACGGAAATTATAATTCTTTGTATACCGCGGTGCTTTTTTGGTATGGTGTAATTTTCAACGTACTGAGTTTATTTACACCTCCTCTAATTACATCATCAGACTTGTTTATTTATTGGGTCAACAGTTAATACTTGGAATATTTCACGCCTGGGAAACACTCGGTTGTCGATATAGGGGGGCCACGTGCAGTAAAGGGTTAGATAGTCAATGTATTTTGTATATATTAAACACAGATCAGATGGCTTTCATCTGTAAACACTTGTGAACAATACAGGGTGTCATAATTTTCAATGCAGGGTTGACTATTTAAAATCATTTTTTTTCAAATTTCTTTAGTTTCCAAAATATGGGTTCCTAATTTAATGTCGATTTTCAATAATTGTTTAGCATAAAGATCGACTTATACTGTGTCATCATGAAATAAAGACGGTTTATTATTATTATTATACTTTCGGAGATTTTCGGGTTAAAAGCATTTAAGGTTATGGTAAAAAGTTTCGCTTGCACCGAGATTTCATAAAATCGCACCCTAGTTTTTTTACTTCCCACCTCTACTATGGTAGGGAAGTAATGGATTTAGTCCGAATAAAATATTTCGAGATTTTAACAGATTTTCACGTTTTGAGACCCTAGCAATCGTTTAAGATCATTTTCTGACTGATGTCTGGCTGTGTGTGTGTGTGTGTGTGTGTATGTGGTCAATTTTTCGCCTTCGATATCTTAAAAACGAAACAACATACGGCCATGCCGATTGTTCTATTGTGTTTATCAGCCTTTAAGTTAGATCTGATTAGATTTTGAGTCAAATCGGTTCAGCGGATCCTGAGATATTAAAAAAAACGTTCTCAATGTCACGTTTTAATATAGGTAAAAAAAAATATAAATGAATTCTAGATGTTATAATATGAAAAAAATGTAAATATTTTTTTCTCTAAAATGTACAGTTTTGGAGAAAAAAAATATTTTACTAAAAAAAATAAGAATTGTACGTAAATCAAGGTAACCATGATTTTTGCTATATTAAGCTAGCCATCACTAGATCACTAAACAAAAAAGAGGGCCATGCTTTTTTTCAAAGAATAAAAAAAGAGTGTTTATATTTTGCAAATATTTACTAGGTGGGAAGTATAGGTCTGGTCATCAGTCGAATTTTTTCATACACTTTTTACCTGTACTGTAAAAGGAACCGATTTTTCAGACAGCAAATGACATCCGATGATGAGCAAAATTATTGTCAAGCGACAAGCAATCTATGGACTGTATGAATAGCTCTACAATGTTTAACTCAACATAAATATTTATGCATTATGTTATACGTGCATACATAGTACAAATATGACTTTAATGCATCTATTGTACGTTTTATGTTCATGCTTCTCATATTACACTTGCACTTGCACATCTTTAACACTTCAATTTGCATTATGAGTCGTTTCCGCTGTTTGCACGTCATCTTGTAGACTTCTATTCGCGTCTGGCATTAAGGTCGAAGCCCTCTATTGGGCTTAGTCGCGAACTACCCGAGGAGGTCGTAGCAACGGAACAAAGCGTTGAATGAAGGTGAAAGTGCACGAAATATATGTTTTTCACGAATGACAGTTTACGAATGGTACGCATAATGCTAAAAGATATTGTTCAGTTTTCACTTGAAGTTTTGTAATAAATAATCCTGTCGCAATTCGACTTTTAATCGTTGCACATAACCTCATTGTTGTTTGTTTACATTAGCTTACAAGTGATTTGTATTAAATAGTTTCAGAAATGCCTTACATGTGTTCAATTCCTTGTTGCCGAAATACTTCGACAGCATTTTCCTATCACAAATTTCCTGAAAATAGTAAAAATAGTAAAATGTACTCAAGTTTGAGTACCTACCAGTCGATAACTATTTGAACTTGTACCCTGACTTCGAGATAAAAATTTTTTTTTTTTTGTCCAATCTGTACCTTTTTGTTTGTAGTTGTTTGTAGTGAAAAGATTTTTGCTTGTAGTTCAACAGTTTTCGGGGGAAAAAAAATTACCCCTCCCCCTCACTTTTGAATTTCGAAAATCCAACTTCACAGTCATGTTCGGAATCTTTTGTAGTTGTTTGTAGTGATTTTACTTTCGATTGTAGTTCAAAATTAAGCGAGCTACAAAAAAAACCGAATTCGTTTACGCACCTACCTATTTTTTTGTTTTTTAAATTATGTGCGTCGTTCACTTATTTAAACAAATGCCGACTCGATTGTTTCCTTAATATTTTGCCCAGACTAATCAATTACTCCAATTACGCCTTTGGCATACAATTACACGTAAATTGTATAATTAAAGAATTCCTGAATAAATACGTCATACTAAAGTAAAGTTTGCCATTGTATTGATTTAATTGCATTTATTTCTAAGCATATATATTCGATTATAAACAATTTAAATGCCGCATTA
Organism: Mongoloraphidia duomilia; assembly: GCA_039654895.1. Taxonomy (NCBI): domain Eukaryota; kingdom Metazoa; phylum Arthropoda; class Insecta; order Raphidioptera; family Raphidiidae; genus Mongoloraphidia; species Mongoloraphidia duomilia. The sequence goes on from CM077517.1 coordinate 1,711,085, forward strand.
TAGTAGTGAAAATCACCATCGATCACCTATTATATTGATTGGTTGTAGATTATAGACGCTCGATACAAAGCTGCACCTTATATTACAAAAACGTGTGTAGTATATTGCATGATACTGATTTGCTTGGAATTAGAATGAACACAAAAAATTGAACTACATAAATCATTCATAAGTTGATTTGCGAATATAATGTGTATACCTATTTACATTTAAAATATTAGTAAGACTTAGCGAAATACGTATAATAGGGATACGACCTTCTTTCTAAATATAACGTTAATGTATTTTCACATAAAACAGATACTTTGAATACTTATTAATAATATATATGAGTAAGTAGTAACCTCTTGTTATACGGTATGTTCAAATAAAAAAAAATTCGACTGATGACCAGTCCTATACTTCCCACCTAGTAAATATTTTCAAAAAATAAACACTCTTTTTTTTTTATTCTTTGACTAGGCCCAATTAACCTTAGCTGTTGGTGGTCTTTAAAACACAATTTAATTTTTATTCTTTGAAAAAAGCATGGCCCTCTTTTTTGTTTGGTGATCTACTGATGGCTAACTTAATATAGCAAAAATCATGGTTACCTTGATTTACGTACAATTTTTATTTTTTTTAGTAAAATATTTTTTTTCTCGAAAACTATACATTTTAGAGAAAAAAATATTTGCATTTTTTTCATATTATAACATCTAGAATTCATTTATATTTTTTTTACCTATGTTAATACGTGACATTGAAGACGTTTTTTTTAATATCTCAGGATCCACTGAACCGATTTGACTCAAAACCTAATCAGATCTAAGTTAAAGGCTGATAAACACAATAGAACAATCGGCATGCCCGTATGTTGTTCCGTTCTTAAGATATCGAAGGCGAAAAATTGACCACACACATACACACACACACACACACACACACACACACATACAGACATCAGTCAGAAAATGGTCTTAAACGATTGCTAGGGTCTCAAAACGTGAAGATCTGTTAAAATCTCGAAATATTTTTTTCGGACTAAATCCATTACTTCCCTACCATAGTAGAGGTGGGAAGTAAAAATAATTTAAAAAATCAAAAAACCCGACTGCGTAAAACTGAAAAGAAAAAAACAAGCAATTAGATGTCCGGTGGTCAACTGAACATTCAGATCCATTGAAAAATTTGATTGGCTGTCGAATAATGGATCCCGACTGTTCAGTTGACCACCGGACATCTAAGTGCTTGTTTTTTTCTTTTCAGTTTTACGCAGTCGGGTTTTTTGATTTTTTAAATTATTTTTTTTATTTTATATTTTTTAGTTATGAGTACCTAGCTAGCTATTTACCAGACTGGATTTCCTATCAGCATCAGTGCACTGGAACTTAAGTTTAAATTATGTGATTTTTTCAAATGTTTTTAATTAAAAATAAATCGATATAGATCCTTAACGGTCAGTCGAATCGAAAAATGTTGAGGGAAAACTAAAAATGATTTTTAAATACCTATTCAACGATACCCCACTTGACATAGTTTGTTGACTTTCATTTTTTTCATTTTCACAATATGGCGTCCTGTAGTCGCCATATTGAATTTTCACTAACGTCATGTCTTTAGTGACACTCGCCGGACTAAGGGGAATCGATTGACGTGTCAATCATAAAAATCGGCCCAGGCGTTTGGTCTGCATAGTGCTTCAAAGGAACATACAAACACACATACATACATAGGCTGATAAACACATTACCACTCCTTTGCGTCGCGCAGTCGGGTAAAAAAAATTAACTTCCAATGTAGAGCGATAACACACACAGCGGCTTGTGCCGAGGCGGTTGCCGGGTCGGCACGTATGTTAATGTTTTTCAATGCTGCAAAACACACTGCACCGCGGCGAAAATTGCCTGGCGACTGAAAACCGACTCTCAGCCACCTCCACAAGAAACGCCTGACTGCCGATTTGACACCACTGTGTGTGTCATCGTCGAGTCATTGTCAACTTAGACAAAAAATATAGTGTTAAATTGATCTTCAATACACCCATTTATTAAGTAATTGATTCTATCTGTAAGGTCGTTTTCTGGTAGATTTTGGAATATCTCATATGATACCTTGACGAGAAAACGTGTTACTAATATGTTTTTATTGTTTATATTAGGTCTTTCTGGCTGTTTGTATCAGCATCACTCGAGAACAGCTCTATTAATATAGCCCAACAAAATTAAGTTCTTGCAGATTGCCTATATTGTCTGATCCCCTAGACAGGCGAGCCGACTAATGCCCTGCATTTTCTAGTAGTTACTAAAAATTATAGATAATGGCGTAAAATTATCCTGGTATCATTTAATTTCCATTTTCCAAATATAAATAATAAAACATTAATTCATAAACAGGAATAACGTAGGGGTTGGATTGGGGCTTGAGAATAGCCGAGCGTGTAGCAGTGCTGTTGTTTACATGGCGTTGCTATGGTTCCTCTATTATAAGTCCCTAGTTCCCGGGTTCTAGGCCGAGAGATGGTAAAAGTGTCAATTGGATTTTCAATTTATTATTAAAAAAAAATAATGAATTGAAAATATGAATTGGTGCTAGGCCCAAATAACCTTAGCTGTTGGTGGTCTTTAAAAACACACACAAAAGGGGTTGGATTGTTTAAAAAGTTATGTATTTATATTATGACTATAGTACCTATAAAAAATTTAACTGATTCTAAACATTTCAAAACATCATGTAAAAATGTAGATACTTATTAATAAGAACTGCTATTACACGGTGGATGATTTTTTGTTCATGACCACATGTCTGTTCTTTATAAAGAATGGTATTTTTAAGTTTGTTATTATTTTATCAAATCATAACCAAATTTTATTTAATTTTGTATGCAAATTATTGATTAAATAACAATATATGAGTCAAGTAATTGTGGACAACAGTATAATAATTATTAATTAATTCAACAATGAATTTAATCCACCAGGCTCCACTAGGTAGTGAATGGTATTTCTTAACATATCAGTCAGCATATTTTGCCATCATGATTGTTAAACGTCAAACGATTGTTATAAGATATATAAGGAAAAAATCAGAAGCCACTGTTTGGACTTGAACCCGAAATTCCCAGTTTTCGGCTGGTTGAGTTGCCACTTACTCACACAGTGCCCCGAAAGTGCACTGTGTGAGTTTGAGTAAGTGGCAAACAGGGGATGGATTAGTGAATATTATTCTCTTCTTCTTCTTACATATAAAATGAATGAGCCGACTAAATATGGCGACCGGCTTCACTTGTAAATGCTTGTATAGCGTCTCTATAACCTCCTTGCTCAGTGTGTGCAACTTTGTATTCCACGAAGTATAGTATTCTTTGTTTATCATACCATGAATATAGTTTTTATTTGATGTACGCGAAATACGTAATATGTGATTTATTTAACGGTCGCTAATAATATGTCATAGTACAAGAATGATGTCACTGTTGTGTTGGTTCACAAAATATCATGGGTGTGTTGATTGTTGATCAAACACTCGAGTCTCGAGCGGATATTATTACAGATAACACAAAAAAAGGTACTGATTCCATGGATGTAGAGTTAAAATAAACGGTACGATACAAGTTACAACTCAAAAAATTCGACTGATGACCAGTCCTATACTTCCCACCTAGTAAATATTTGCAAAAAATAAACACTCTTTTTTTTTGTTCTTTGACTAGGCCCAAATAACCTTAGCTGTTGGTGGTCTTTAAAACACAATTTAATTTTTATTCTTTGAAAAAAGCATGGCCCTCTTTTTTGTTTGGTGATCTACTGATGGCTAACTTAATATAGCAAAAATCATGGTTACCTTGATTTACGTACAATTTTTATTTTTTTTAGTAAAATATTTTTTTTCTCGAAAACTATACATTTTAGAGAAAAAAAATATTTACATTTTTTTCATATTATAACATCTAGAATTTATTCGTATTTTTTTTTACCTATGTTAATACGTGACATTGAGGACGTTTTTTTGAATATCTCAGGAACCACTGAACCGATTTGACTCAAAATCTAATCAGATCTAAGTTAAAGGCTGATAAACACAATAGAACAATCGGCATGCTCGTATGTTGTTCCGTTCTTAAGATATCGAAGGCGAAAAATTGACCACATACACACATACACACACACACACATACACACACACACACACACACACATACAGACATCAGTCAGAAAATGATCTTAAACGATTGCTAGGGTCTCAAAACGTCAAAATCTGTTAAAATCTCGAAATATTGTTTTCGGACTGAATCCATTACTTCCCTACCATAGTAGAGGTGGGAAGTAACAAGCCGTGAGGTGGGTTGTTTATTAGGACTAAAGTGCGACCCTTGAGGTCCACACGACGAACTTCCCAGTTTGATAAATAATTAATAACAATAATTAAATTAGATATTACACAGAACAGTAATCATTTTAATCATTAAAACATAATTATTATTTATTTTTAACAATAATTAAAAAAAAAAGACTGAACCGATTTTTATAAAATTTATGTCGAATCAAAATGACGTTAACACGCCTCGACTGACACCCTTACGAAGTCGATATAATTTTTTATTCGCGAGATATTGTGTAAAATCTACTTTTTTGGAGTCTATTTGGTTAAGAAAAAAGAACGGCTGAACCGATTTTGAAAAAATTTCTTTCAGATCATATTTACGTTAATACGCGTCGATTGGCACCCTAACGTAGTCGATATCATTTTTCATTCTCGAGATTTTGTCTTAGAAAGAAATAGACACATACGTACGTACGTACACAGTACACACACACAGACACCTTTCTAAAAATAGTGTAAAAATAGTGTAGTGACCTTGAAACATAAAAATTTGTTATACATTTTGATTTAGATTTTCGGACCCATTACAATAACTTCCAATGGGAAGTTAACAAACTTTCTCATATTATGCAATACGTACATTGTCATCTCCACAGCCTCCCTCCTTGTATTTTCTAAGAGCCTAAGAGGAACTTCTATTTCTACACTGAGTTAAAAGGTTATTACAGAGACGCTATAAGCATTTAAAAGTGAAGCCAGTCGCCATATTTATTGAGCTCATTCATTTTATATCTAAGAAGAATAAGAAGAGAATATCATTATCCCGTGTTTGGCCACCATGTTTGTGGCCTGTGACATCAGATTTGGTTTCAGCTTTGCATAAGCAGTAGTATACGGTATAGCATCTCTATTACCTTTTAACTCAGTGTATTTCTATTATGCCATTGTTCTAGGAGGAACTTATCCAAAAACTACATAAAAAATGAGTGTGTGCTTATGACCACACGACAGAAGTGAAAACTTCAGATTTTCTAATTGTTGGTGTCATCTATTATAGCGCATTTATGAACTAAAAATAATTTATTACTAAAATACTAAAATTGTATTTTTAATTAATTTCACCTTGGTTTCAAAAAAATTATAATTATTGTCAAAGAAAGAATATAACAAAAATAAAAAAATATATAAATAAATATCATGTAGAATTTAGAATTTAGAAAAAAAACGCCAAAAATTCTACGCTGCCATCAGGTCTCGAACCCAGGTTCCTATGCATAGAACGCAAAGACTACACCAACTGCGCTATGGGTGGCAGTGTGTAGACGGCCGTTTTTATGATATAAGTATGTTGCGAATTCTTACGGTTATTCGCGAACGCTTCACGTTATTTCAGTACCCAGGCAAAAAGTGTCTAACGCGCCTAAGGAAGTTTTCATTTCAAAAACAAAATTACAGACAGTAATTATATACAATAGTAGTATTGATTGACATAGTTCCAGGCCACGTTCTGGTCCGTCTTGGCACGGCTACATCCCTGGCTGATTCACAACGTCCCGTGTTGACATTTATACAAAAATATAAAATCGAAATCAAGTAATCACTGAAATCGTAAATACTAAAATACATCTGTTTGAAACTTGATAGTTTCCTCAAGGTCGGTTAACAATAGTGCAATTGGAGCGGCTAAACGCCTTTCCGGAATTCGATTAAATAATCATTTTTAAAATTACAATTTTAAATTCTACTCCAAAATGCATTAAATTTGACTTCCGGTTAGTATTAGATTTGTTTTTTTATAAGTAATTTGTTTGAAGAATAATATCACCCCTTGATTTACATGCTGAATTAGTGTTACCAGATGGCCGGGATTTCCGGAAATGTCCCGGAATTCGTTGGTTTGTCCCGTGTCCAGAAATTTAAGTCTTCTATCCCGGAAATGCAAAAGTTCAACGAATTCGAGCTGGTGTTGTCCTGATTCGGGTCTATAGGCCGTCGTTGGTTGGAATTGCTTCCTAACGTTTCGCTAGCACGAGTGGCGAGCTTCTTCAGAGGTCCTTCCATCTCCGATGCTGGATGTAGAATGAATGAATTCTACATCCAGTCTATAGACCCGAATCAGGACAACACCAGTTCATCAACTGGCCGCGAAAGCCTCAAACAATTTGTTCAACGAATTCGTGCTCGCGATCGCAAGGAACGACACTAAGATACATGCTAAGTAGTACTTATTTATTTAGCACTATCTGCAATTTCCGCACATATTATATATATTTTTACTTGTATTCTTCGGACTTATGTCGGTAAAGACAAATTGGGAACAATAAAATGAATTATTAAAGATACACACGAAATTATGTGTGATTTACACACTCAGAAGCGCGTGCCACATCTCACCGTGTACTGTTGTGTGATAAATGAATAAAATTAGACAAGTCTAATTATAAATACAAAAAATAGTAAAATAATAAAACATTTTTTTCACAATAACTCCCTCCCCCTGAAATTGCCTTCGCCTTAGAAATGTCCCGAAAATCTTGGTTTTTGATCTGGCAACCCTATGCTGAATTGTTGCCATTAAAAGTCAACAATATAATTGGCGGATCTCTCACGTAGGTATCTATTTATTTATTTATTGTAGATTATAGACGCGTCGACATCTAAGATCATTAGCGTATTTCAACTACACTAAATAACAACTAACTTAAAACTAAATAACACCACAAAACATCCATGAGCGCAGGTGGGATTCGAGCCCACGGCAGTCCAGTCTAGAGGTTGCGGCACCAAGCATGCTAACCACTAGGCTATACTGCCCTCACACGTGTAGGTATCGCGGTTTAAGAGCAGCTGCACTATAGAGTTTGAAAAGTGAGTTTTCATGTATTCCATCTTATCTTTGAACGATTAGATTTTGCATATTGCAACTAAGCTGCTAACTGCATACATAATATTATGCACATGGAACATTATGTCACGTTTACCTTGTTAATTTTTTATAACTATAAATGTTTTATTAATGGTACTTGTATTGTTAATAGAATCGTAATAATATGCATATTGCATAACGACGATATGTAGTTTGTTACACAGTGATCAGTTGGTTACGGTTTGGTCTGTAACTGTTACGCTATTGAAACAAGTGTTTAGTAAACAAACACGCATCAAAACCGATTTGTTAGTTGTTTTAGAATTCACTTGTTTTTCTATTCGTATATTTATAATTAATTATCGTAAGAAAACGTTAATCAAATACAGCGAGTAGTTTTTTAAAATAAAGAAAGTGAACCAATGTTTCGCTGGCTGTAGCATTTTCCTCCTTTCACAGTTAGTTTTGAGGACAGTGTGGTCCAGTGGTTAGCGTCGCGGCCTCTGGATCAGACTGTCGTGGGTTCGAATCCCGCCTCCGCTCATGGATGTTTTGTGATGTCATTTAGTTTTAAGTGAGTTATTATTTAATGTAATCAAGACGCTAATGACCTAAATTGTCTACGCGTCTATAATTTACAATAAATAAAAAAAATAAATCGAAATACGTTTTAGTGGAAGTACTTTTGTGTCATTCCTTGCACGGGATAATTTCTCGCGGGGTGTTGGTGTGATGGGGTTTTTCGCGAGTAGGAAGGGGGGTGGGGTGCGTAGTTCATTAAAAATCGTACGTGACAAATCTGCAGAATATCGTACGTGAGCATTCTGTAGAATGTTACCCCTGAATGTTTTCGACCAGAATTACCGAATGGTCTACATTAATCCGTACAAGAATTGATTGTAGTAACTAGTAAATAAAAGAAGGGGTAACATCATATAAACAACGACGTCTCAACGATTTGAATTACTATACTCGAGAAATCAGAAAACTAACATAGTAACATTATCGCTTAAATACATCCTGGTGTACACTGTACTATCATAGCTTACCTGAGTTAATAATTATTATCGTATGTGTTATCCATTTATGAAGACAATTAGCACATGGGTGACTGATGTGACATAAAACTAAAAAATATACACCGAACATAGAGCACACTGTAATATACACAACCTACATCACTGAAGCCTCACTTCCGTATGACACTATAGACTATAGTAGCAAATAGCGATAGCATAGCACCTCCTAAAGCCGCTGGCGGTGCGACGCGGACGCTATCGGTGATTCTCTGTATCGCGCACTGATACAAATAATGTGGTCTAGACGTGAGGCATGCCAAACTCACCAAAGCAAAGGGTCTGTGATAAAATGAGTTTATGACGTAACGTTACAAAAAAAATACTTTTCGGATATTATTTCAGACTCAAACTCACCAATACGGGGATCTGTAGTAAAATTAATTTATGGCAGAGAAATAATTTGCGATTATTTCATCTAATCTAATCTAACTAATATTTTAAATGTGAAAGTTTGGATGTATGGATGGATGTTTGTTACTCAATCACGCCAGAACGGCTGAACGGATCTGGATGAAATTTGGCACAGAGATAGATTATAGTCTGGAATAGCACATAGGCTACTTTTTATCCCGGAAAAATGTACGGTTCCCGTGGGATAGATTTGTTTTTGTTTTATCTCTCGAACTACTAAACCGATTCTAAAAATTCTTTCACTAAAAGAAAGCTACGCAGGGGGAAATTCTCGCGAAGGTTAACAAATTAGGGGGGAGATTCTCGCGGGGGGATTACAAATTAGGGGGGAAGATTCTCGCGGGAGGATAACAAATTAGGGGAGTGATTCTCGCGAGGGATAACAAATTAGGTGGGGAGATTCTCGCGGGGGGGAAATATAACTGCAGACAACTGAATGTAGTGACGAAGGTCATATTATGTCTACACTATTGCATAATTATTATAATATATTAGAACGTTCGATGTGGGAAGTTGGGAACTGCTTGTACTGTACCCATATGTTGTTGATGCGACGAGGCTCGCCGTCAGAGTCTCTGTTGTCATGGCAACGGCGCACGTGGTCAGATCGATCCGCCATTGCGTGTACGCCACGGTGCATTTGCATTGTGTTTTTGTTGCCTACATCCCGTGGGATACGGTGCAACGGTCTGGCTAGTTCTGGATGGGGTAGACATGGATTACACTGGTGTGTGGATGGCGGATGCTGGTCTGTACATTGTACAACACTGTGTATAATACGAGTTACGACCCCTCGAATAAAATCATTCTGTGTGAATGGGTGATCCCTCCAAATTCCAATTGTTCTTCAGGCCAGGGCTTACCGGTCTTTGTACAGACATCAGTGCCCAGTGGCAGCGTATGGTTTGCTATCCACACGAACGCAGGTCGGCACCGCATCAACATACTTTATTCAGTGTGTAATATATAAACAAATTGTATCACTACAGACACTCGTATGCAAAAAAAATCATTTGTACAAAAATTCGACTAATGACCAGTCCTATACTTCCCACCTAGTAAATATTTGTAAAAAATAAACTCTTTTTTTTTATTCTTTGACTAGGCCCAAATAACCTTAGCTGTTGGTGATCTTTAAAACACAATTTAATTTTTATTCTTTGAAAAAAGCATGGCCCTCTTTTTTGTTTGGTGATTTACTGATCAAGCAAAATCTAGCAAAAATCATGGTTACCTTGATTTACGTACAATTTTCTTTTTTTAGTAAAATATTTTTTTTCTCGAAAACTATACATTTTAGAGAAAAAAAATATTTACATTTTTTTCATATTATAACATCTAGAATTCATTTATATTTTTTTTACCTATGTTAATACGTGACATTGAGAACGTTTTTTTGAATATCTTAGGATCCACTGAACCGATTTGACTCAAAATCTAATCAGATCTAAGTTAAAGGCTGATAAACACAATAGAATAATCGACATGGTCGTATGTTGTTCCGTTTTTACGATATCGAAGGCGAAAAATTGACCACATACACACATCAGTCAGAAAATGATCTTAAACGATTGCTAGGGTCTCAAAACGTGAAGATCTGTTAAAATCTCGAAATATTTTTTTCGGACTAAATCCATTACTTCCCTACCATAGTAGAGATGGGAAGTAAAAAGATGTCCTGCCAAATTTTCATAGAATGCACCGGTCCAGAGATATTTCGAAAAAAATTATCGTGCCAATCGTTTTTTCGAAAGATCTCTTTACATGACGCTGTCACTGTTGTTACATAGAATCAGTATACTATTCAAGTATAAATAAATTATTGTTAACAAACTCATGTATACCCATTTATTCGTGTTAGTATTATGATTATATAATTAATCATTTCCTGTAATTATTGTCAACTCGAAACGCAAGAAATGTTGTGATTTCCAAGGGCGTCCGGTCTTCGAGATAAATATTATACCGTTATATTATCGCAGAAGAACAATTCAAAATTCGTTTCAATTGATAAAATAACAAGCCGTGAGGTGGGTCGTTTATTAGGACTAAAGTGCGACCCTTGAGGTTCACACGACGAACTTCCCAGTTTGATAAATATTTAATAATAATAATTAAATTAGATATTCCACAGAAAAGTAATCATTTTAATCATTAAAACATACTTATTATTTATTTTTAACAATAATTAAAAAAAAAAAAGTCTGAACCGATTTTTATAAAATTTATGTCGGATCAAAATGACGTTAACACGCCTCGGTTGATACCCTTACGAAGTAGATATAATTTTTTATTCGCGAGATATTGTGTAAAATCTACTTTTTTGGAGTCTATTTCGTTAAGAAAAGAGAACGGCTGAACCGTTTTTGAAAAAATTTCTTTCAGATCATATTTACGTTAATACGCGTCGATTGGCACCCTAACGTAGTCGATATCATTTTTCATTCTCGAAATTTCGTCTTAGAAAGAAATGAACACATACGTTTGTACGTACGTACATACGTACACACACAAACAAGCGAACGAGCGAAGCGAGTGAGTGGTGTATTGCATCCGGGCTTTCTTAGCACCCGGGCGAAGCCGGACGGGGCCGCTAGTTTGAATATATCAAGCAATGAATTTTTGAGGACGCGAAATAACAATCTTGCCCTGGGCGCCGATGAGCTACTGGAAATGAGCTTAGGTGGATATTAATAGAACTAAACTTAGAATGCGTTTTTTTTTTTAATAAATGGAAATTAAATTCAGACAATAGTGAAAGTAAAAATCAACTATACGTATATTTTTTATGGAAAAACCATTTATTTCTTGTTTTGCGTAATTTTTTTTAACAGTTCCATTGATTCATATTCTTTAAACGGTTGCGTATACTGTGCTGTACAGTAGTGTATAACTAGTTGCCTGTGTTTTGGGCTATTTAGTGTATTTCTTTTGCATCTTAAAGCAAACCATGCCATCTTATACTGGTTTTTACTCTTCACACCCTAAACTAAGTAAGTATTCAGGGCCGAATTAAGATGGGGGCAAACAGGGTCATGGCCCTAGGGCCTCCACCAATTGAAAACTCGAGATATAATTGTACAGATTATTTTAAGTTGAAACTTATCAAAAACAGAATACGAACAACCATGGGACAACATCGTTTGACAAATCTGACGCTTCTCAGCTTGGAAATTTGTCTTTCGATGAACTCATAATTTCTGCTTAAATTATAAAATATAAATCAGTGAATTATTATAAAGAAAAAGAAATATGTACACGGTAACACGAGACAATTTTTCTGTATAAATTGAAATACAGTTCTGTATAAATTGAAATACAGTAGCTTATATTATTAGCATAGTACTGTCTCCGTTTGTTCAATATCTTCCTTTTTTAGGGCATCCAATATTCGTGTGTAAGATTTAGTCAAAATCATTTGAGTCATTTTTGAGAAAAAAATTTTTTTGCCAGTTTTTTAACCGGTTTTTAGCCCCCGCTTCTCACACTTCTGAACTGTAGGATCGATTTTGAGATCACGTTTCGAGGTGTAACCGCCTTGAACACGCATGCAAAATTTGATCAAAATCGATCCAGTGGTTAGGGCTTTAGCTGCAACCAGAAACAAACAGACGGACATTGTTTAAAAACTACTTTTTGGGTTCAGGGGACTTGAAAACATATACATTCACCAAAAACTCGAAATAAAATTTTTGCACGATCACAAAATTTTCCTTGCATACTTCCTTATATATAGGATGGTGTACACCGCAAGCGACTAGGCCCTGCAGTCAAGGTCCAGTCTGATTGGTCGAATATCCCATCTTGACGTCGTTTGACACACACACACATACAAAACCCATTTTTTCATCGCTATCAACTATCCATAAGATAAGATAAGATAAGATTTTATTGTCACATCTTAAAATTTTACATAAACATTTATACATTTTTATGCTCAGTGTTCCATAAGCACCACTGCTTGAATGAATTTGATCTTTCAGTGTGCAAAATAACATATAGTTTATGATTTTTGCGGGAAAAAATTTGAAAAAACCCACACATTCAACTACAACTATTCATATTAGTATACAGAGTTCACTAGTTAGTTTGTACGTTCGTTTAGGTTCGTGTGTGTGTGTGTGTGTGTGTATGTGTAAAACGACATCAAGACGGGGTATTCAACCAATCAGAATGGACCCTGATTGCAGGGCCTAGTCGCTTGTGTAAAAAACATTTAAAATGTACATAAAATAACATACAATGAAAATGTCAATATTTATAATTGGGTTTTTAAATGAATTTTTTTTTTACTTAAATGGAAGGACCACATACAAGTTTTATAGCAAAACTGTTTTTTTTAATTTTTTTGCTTACTAATTAAAAAGTTATATTTAAATAAAAATTAATTTTTAAACTCAGTTCCGATAACGCGCCGAAAGAATCCGAACGCGTGTGACGTCATTATGTTATCTATGGTCTTTGTATCCATGGTTACCAAGTTAAAAATTTATTATTTTTGATAGTATGTGTAATACATATACACAAATACCAACAAATGCAGACACATTTTAACATAACGACGTCACAAACATTCCTGGCGCGTTTTGAAGTCACGTGATATTTTTTAAATTTTTATACATTTTAATTAATTTTTAGTAATTTATCTATAGCTTTAAAAAAAATTTTCTTTTAGATTTTCAATATTATTTATGTTAAATTATTAGAAAAAATTAAAAAATTAATAATTTTTTTTAAACTTAAATACCTAATTGTTATATAATTACCTCTGACTTCACATACGTAGGTATCAATAAATCCATCAATATTTTAACAATGTAATTCACAATCGCGTAACAAATCACATAGCGATAGTTTAATCTCCAGTCGCGACGGCAATCGTCGGTTGACTGTTTCATCTCATTTACATACTTAATAGTATCAAGTATATGACGCCGTACTCGACAGATTCTGGTTTCATTAAAGACGACTATAATAAACAAATTACATCGACGCTAATATAATAAAAGCGACCTACGTACTTCTAACGAGAAGACGGACCGACGGGTGTCGGATTGGGTCAATGAGCCAGGAGGAAGCTTTGACTCTATTGTTCTGTTATGGCGCTCTGAAGTAGGCCCACTTGATCATCGTTGCATCACCAAACGCATTCGGCATAATGATGGCACGGTCAGGTTTATAATGTGGTCGATAAATAGAACTGGACATGCAATACGCAAAAACGTTACTTTTTAACATTGGAAATGTTTATGTTCGTATATGGGGGCAGAGTTACGAGTTTTCGTTCAAGGCCAAAAGACAACGGTGTCGCGATCAAGTGAGGAGCAATCATGCAAAATTGAACAAGTGCAATTTTTTCGAAATGTGTTTTATATCAGGTCTAGTTAATTGAGAGGTATTTGCGACGATCTGCGGTGTTATTTTTGAGCAAATGTTAATAAATACTGTAGAAAAATCCATTTAAGAGTTAAGTAATCAAGCAAAAGTGAACGCGTATATAACAGAAGAATAATAGGGTTATTCCTGACAAAACTAAACAGTGCATTAATAAATATTGTGTGTATAATAAACAGTTAATTATGTTTCATATATGCTGTTATCATTTCCAATGTCCTCGATGGTTGCAAGGATTGCGAAATCTGTGAATTTTTTACCGACTTCAAAAAAAGGAGGAAGGTTCTCAAGTCGACGCATAACTTTGTACAGAGTAGTTCGATTTTGATGATTCTTGTTTTATTGGATAGGGTATACCTCGAAGTTGCCCCATATAAATTTTAATTAAATCGGTTCAGTAGCTCGGTCGATTTTAATAAAAGCTAGTAACGGCGTGTGATTCCTTTAAGGTAAATGTCACTTTTTGACACATCACACAGCGTAAGATGATTATTTTACTACAACACTGACTCCAGTTGTATTTCTATATTGTTCATATATTTTCCGACATACCCACAAGACTGATCGAGTCCCTTATTATGAACTAAATCTCTAGAAAAACTTTAAATACAGTTATAAGCTATTTTCCTAAAAAATATTATAGAGCCTTCAAAAAGTTACGTAACCATGACCAATCGTTTTTTCTAGATTGTATTCACCTTCCAATCTATTGTTTCATTGATTGAAAAATTAATCGGTAAACTACAGATTAAAAGAATTCTACAAAAAAAAAGATGGTACCCGTTAGTTTAATCTTTGTTGCTTCTTCATGTGAGGACACACGGTATATCAAGCTAATATTAATATTATTATTATATCATACTTATACTTTACTTTTAAAACATGTTGTACAGGCAATTAGAAATAATAATAATATTGTTATTGTTGTTTAATAGTCGATCTGATTGATTGTGGAATGTGCCATTATCTCCATATACTTTTATTCAACCAATCAGATCAATCGTCATAGTTTAAAGTTACATTCCCTTGTTTATTATTAAGTTCACTAATTATTCAATACGTTATGTATCAATAATAGGATAATGAGCCTATATAAATGACTATTTTACCCGACTACGGCAAAGCCAAAAGAAGGGTAATGTTTTTAGCAGTCTATGTATGTATGTTTGTATTTATAATTAAACAATTGGAATAAGCTCCGTCGAACTTAAATAATGCTGTTGGATTTTTATTTAGCACTTAAAAGGGATTCACATAAAATTTTTGAAGTTGCTTAACGTATTGAAATGAAATAAACGCCATTGTGTTTGTGACAATAATTTCTAATAGGAAATAGTCATATATCATTTTTTTAACCTACTTCAAAAAAAGGAGGTGGCTCTCAATTCGGTTGTATTTTTTTTTTTTTTTTTGTTACCTCAGAACTCCGTAATTTATAAACCGATTTGGAAAATTCTTTTTTTATTGGATAGAGCATACCTCGAAGTTGGTCCCATATAAATTTTGCTTAAATCGCTTCAGTACTTCGGCTGATTTTAATAAAAGTGAGTAACGGCGTGTGATTCCTTTAAGGTAAATGTCACTTTTTGACACATCACACAGCGTAAGAAATCGTTTTAACATTTTGAATAATATTTTAAATTTTTCAAATCGGTTTAATATAAACTAAAAAGTGAGTAACGGCGTGTGATTCCTTTAACTAAAAAGTAAAAAATATAAAAACTTTTTAACAAAAAAAAACCTCCTTCAAAAAGCCACAAAAAAGTTGAAAATAATAAAACTTTGAGGTCAACGCCATTTTAATAAAATATGAAGTCGGTTAAAAAGTGCCAATTTAATTATTATCTCCTTTTTAACCGACTTCATATTTTATTAAAATGGCGCAGACCTCAAAGTTTTATTATTTTCCTCTTTTTTGTGGCTTTTTGAAGGAAATTTTTTTTTGTTAAAAAGTTTTTTTTACAGTCTCGTTATTATATAGGTAGATGTATTGCGAACATACAGACGCGAAAAAGGGACAACAATAAATTTAAAAGTGGTCGACCATGGTGGTCGAAAACTGGTGTCTTTACTCTCCTCGTTTTTTTTTTGTTTCTAACTAAGTAACGATCCAGTAATTTGCATTTATGAAACATTAAAATCATTTTTTGTCGCGAGCATCTGCAATATCTGTAGCTAAAACAGTAGACAATTCTTGTCCGTTATTTTAATTGAAAATGGCCATAAATTGTGATAATTTGATTAAACATTATACAGACAAGTACAGCAGATGCGGTCCATTCTCTTTCCTATAATAAATTAGATAACTTTAATGAACTACGACTACACCCAGTATGTCTAGAAAGAGAGGGAGGCCTAGATTCCATAGGGGGTCTATCAATCAATTATTGATTTATTTTTATCAAATATTAAAAAATCTAATAGACTACAGAAGTAGGCGGTCCTGATTTGAGCGCGAAATTTAAAGTGGAGTCGATTGGCGTTCAAAAATGTATGGGGTTTAACGGAATATTCATTACTATTCTCTTAAAACGCATTTCTTACCAAAACAATGGCTGTTTCATAAAAATAATTAATAAATCCCGTCATTATTGGCTACAAAACTTTATTATTTCGTGTGAAATAATTTTTTATTTGAAATTAAAAATTTATGAAAATCGAATGTCCTAACTTGATTCAGCCAGTGACGTTTATTCTAACCTAACTTAACCTCGTTGACGTTTTATAATTTAAGCAATTATAATTAGAAATTGAGTTTGTTCTTTCCATTTGGAGTTGAAAAAGTGTTCTGAAGTCGTCTGAGCTACGCTAGATCAAGGGAGGGCAAACTAAAAGTATAAAAAAAAATGTTTTCATCAATTAGGTATTGGATATCTAGGTATTATTTCAGCTTTTTCCTCAGTCGGAAATTGAAATTTTTTGCAGTCATAATTTTCATTATAACTGCAGTCAAGTACAAGACACCATTCCATAACAAATAATTTTAATTATTAACGACGACTTGTTTAAAGAAACGAGGTTATGTCAGTAGAATGAATGAAATTTGACAGCTGTGTCGTGTCATTGGATGAACGTACGTTTAACGCAGATTCTAGTTAGAAGGAGAGTTGCGACTCCGCCACGCCTTCCTTTCCTAATCTATTATATTTTTTTATATACCAAAAAGTACATTGGATTCATAAAAACATTAATTGCGAAAAAACAATTTTAAATTTTAATTTATGCTAAACGAAATTGAAAATTAAAACTTCACTTTTTTTGTTTCAGGTAAGACGAGATTGTTTTAACAACACCACACCTGTTGCTAGTGTAAGTTTTCTTTTCAGTATATATTTACAGAGCTATTTTAAATATTTTGAACCCGAATAAAAAAAATAAAATGAGACACATCATTAAAAAATAAGTATATCTGGATATACATTTCTCCTCAAATTAAATCCCCTCATCTAAACATCTAATCTGTTTAGTAATCTAATGTCTCAAAATGAATATCATAAATTTAAGTAAAAGAGTTGAAGGTATTTTAACATAAAAAAGAAAACAAAATTATCATTGGTTATTCACGCATTTTATGTACAACAATAGCCAGTAAGAGTTTTCCAAGATTAAATTTATTCTTTGAATAGTTTATTCCTCATTTATCTTGTATACTACACTTCTACTGGCGTCTTAAATCTTTAAGTTCAACACAAAGCCATTCAAAACAGGGACGGCCTCAGGGCTGGCCCGTCCATATAGGCGAATTAGGCGACTGCCTAGGAGGCTAGGGCGCTCAAATTTGGGGAGCGGCCAGCCCACGGTTGCGGCGAGTCAAGTGCGGAGCGACTGAAAAACAAGCCCACCCAAATATGCGTATACACGCTGAAACATGACCGAACTGTGCCGGCCCGAATATGTATAAATCGAGAGCTAGTGACAATTTTTTGGTGTTTTTTATTCAAGGCCTTATTTTTGTGAAGATGTTGAGGGAGGCATATTAAAGTGCCCTGAGTAAGGAATTTTGCTAGATAGCGGTATGGGAAGGATGTAGACCGTCCCCAACATGCAACAAAAACAATTGTCACAATTATTATTGCTTCAAGGCTGAAATTGTTTGTATAGCTTGTCGGTGATCCAATAATGCCGTTATAATATTTGTAGATCGATTGGTCAGTATTAAAGGGGTGGTAGATCACCCTAAACGTGTCATGTACCCGACGAAATTTATATTATTAGTTCAAGGTTCAAATTTTAATATGTTGTTACGGCCACTGTTTTAAGCATATATTTCAATTTGCAGAATAAAATGTCTCGAACGTTCAATCAACCAATCAGGTACTTTGCACGCGGTGATCACGCAGTGATTTTGCTCCATCTGTTTAGTGGCCCGACTATAGTTACAGATTCATTAAATATTTTAATGTATGAAAATATTGTGGATTGGGCGGGGGGAAGATTATTTTCCTATATATACCTATTTCAACACTAAATCACACTTCATGCGAGAGTGGATTTTATTTAAGTTATAAACATAACTAAATATTAAAAACTCGGGTCGCAGTGCCAAACCCTGCCGACAATATAGTGTATTTGCTAATACAGGCATTGTGGCATTATTATGTGAACTTAAGTTTGTTTTTTGACAAAATAAAAAATTTAACCCCTTAATACATCCCTTAAAATAAATAAATTTTTCTAAATTTCAATATTAGACATGGATTTTATCAGTACACCCAATTAAAAACACCCTTCCATAAGTAAATCCGTATCAACAAACTAGTGTTTTCATAAAATTTGAAAGTCCGGTCCTGTCGGGCCGATTTTATTAAAATTTTAGCAGCACATTTTAATCTTTACTAAAGAGTTAAATTTCAATTTTGAAACGATTCTGACAAATTTTTCGGTATTTTTGGGCCCAAAAACTTTTTGGAACCCCTAAATACAACCCTGAAAATGGTCCGATCGGGCCCATTTTAAATAGGCTTCTTGCGGTGATGGGTTCCAATGTGTGTACCAAATTTCGTTTCAATCGATTAAGTCTGTCGAGAGTTATCGTGTACACACATATATATATATATATAAATATATATATATAAATATATATATATATATATATATATATATATATATATATATATATATATATATATATATATATATATATATATATATATATATATATATATATATATACATACATATATATATAAACATTTTTAAAAATGGTGCCAAAGTGTTCAGGAGGGTATGAAACGTCGAGAAATTTTGTTCCGACCCCTAGGTCCCGCCATCCGACCGACGCCAATAGTGTATGTGCCATATGGCAAATACACTAATAACTCGTAAGTCCAGACAAGAAGTGTTGAAATAGGTATATATAGGAAAAGAACAGATCCCACTCTCGGGGCACTGTGTGAGTAAGTGGTAACTCAACCAACCGGAAACTGGGAATTTCGGGTTCAAGTCCTGACAGTGGCTTCTGATTTTTTTCCTTGTATATCTTAATTATTTGACGTTTAACATCACGATGGCAGGTTGCCGACTGATTACGTTAAGAAAAGTATTTGCTTGTGGAATGGTTACTGTCTATTTAATAATTAAAATTATTTTAGCATAAATTTTGTCACATTTAAAACTTACTCTAGGTAGACAGAACTCTATGTGTCGCCAAGAAGATGTCTTGACTTTTGATGTGACGGAAGCCATGACTAATCACTGTAAGCAGGCGGTCACTTAAAAAGTGTCCATATAGAAGGAGACTATACTGTATTTTATTTGTCATTATTTATTAACGGAAATTTAATGAAATTAAAGTTAATCTCGATTACTGACTCACTAAGCCATGTATTTTTATGTGCTTAATTTATTTAATTCTCTACACTGTACTGGCCGCAGTGCGGTGTTTGTTTTCGCTTTCAGACCTGCGCATGTGAAACAATTGGTCTACTGAAAAATAAATTTCTAAAAGTAGAAGTTTATCAACGAAAAATACAGAAAAAGCGTTCTAGATGACCAGTTATCTAAAAATATCTTCAAATAAAAGTTTTAGAACATAAAATTCTGCATCTAAATCATTAAACTAAATTAATTTTACATGCTTTGTAACGGCTGAAATTTGATATGAAAATGTCAAAATTACCTCAAAAACAGATAGCGATAGCCATGGAACTTGAACAAAATGATGACGTTTTAGCTGTCAGAATAATTTCTAATCATTTTTTATTCAAGTTCCATGGCTATCGCTATCTGTTTTTGAGGTAATTGTGACATTTTAGTATCAAATTTCTGCCGTTACAAAGCATGTAAAATTAATTTAGTTTTATCTTTTAATGATTTATGTTCTAAAACTTTTATTTGAAGATATTTTTCCTAAAATAATTAGGTAAGCAGGAAATCGCAAAATTTTGATTTTACGGGTTAAATCCCTATATGCAGCAGTCACGGTCACTATCTTGTAGAGGACAGTGTGGTCCAGTGGTTAGCGTCACGGCCTCTGGATCAGAGTGTCGTGGGTTCGAATCCCACTTCCGCTCATGGATGTTTTGAGATGTTATTTAGTTTTAAGCGAGTTGTCATTTAATGTAATCAAGACGCTAATGACCTAAGTTGTCGACGCGTCTATAATTGACAATAAATAAACCATCCTGTATATGCTCTGAACAGGTGGCAAGTTGCCTATGAACAACATCCAACGATATGTAAATTTACAATTACTGTCGCTAAATTCATGTATTTTGTGAGTTTAATTTATATTTTAAATCTTTACACCGGGATCCGTTTTCGCTCCCAGACGCCCTGTAATTTGTAACAGAATCGGTTCATTGAATCATAAATTTCTATGACTATAATTAAGACCGACTCTGGACAGGTGACAGTTGCATATGAACACTAATATGTAAATTCGCGGGCGGACCTTTTTCATTCCAGAAGCTGAACAGAAATAACGAATGTATATTTAGCAACGGTCCAGTTCGTTGCCGTTGTCTGTGTCCTTTTCTAGCATTCCATTGACATTGACAATACAACGCGTAAAGGTACGTGCAGTATGGAGCTGGGATTCTAGATGGTAGCGTAGATCATAGCAGGGCTTGCTTAAATTAATGCGTTGTTATGATTGTTATATATGCGAGCGTACACAACGAAGCAGTGAGTGTAGCAGGTATAAGCGCTGTTACAAGAGCTGGTAGATTCAAGAATGTATCTCACCATTCTTTCAGCGCGCTGACAACTACAATCAACGTGTGACCACTGTCAAATGGCCGTTACAAGTTTCGCAATGGATGTGGCTAGTTTAATAAATGAAATTTTGCCAGTTTTTATTTAATTTGTTTTGAGTTTTTTCTAAGACGTATTTAAAAGTGTTAGGTTCCATACGTAAATGTTCAAAAAACCGGTTTGGGTAAAATTTTAATTCTTGGTATAAATGATGAAATTCGCCATGTTTAGATCGTTTTCTATTAATAGGGTGGACATGATAGCTCCTACCCAAATTTGTATTTAAAATATACCACTTTCTAGCAGAAGAACACAAATATTCGTCTTCGCTATCTAACAATTCAAACGTTATTTAAGCTTGTATCAATGCTAGTATCAAAGCTTCGTTGTGCAAACCTATAAGCGCTTATAATTTCAGCCACCATCTACCATCTACATGCTACCATCTAGAATCCCGGCTGCGTACTGCACGTACCTTTAGGCTCTAATGGAATCTCGCCCTGAGTAAGCATTTTAATAAGGGAGGAAAAATAAAATAGCACCCTGCCTACTATACCCTATTTTTTGTAGTTGATTGCAATTCCACTTTCATCAAAGATTATTATGTACTTTTTTCACGTTTGACCTAATTTTTTTAATGCCGCCAAAAGCCAGGATTGTTTGGGCCTAGCATCTTTTTATATTTTCAATTATTTTTTAATAGATTTTATTAAATCAAAAATTCAATTGATTCTTTTACCAGTTTTCAAATAAAACTAGAACCTGGGAACTTGAAATAAAGGAGTCATGGATATGGGCAATATTTTATTTTGATTCTCGCGGGGGATAATAAATCATAAATTTATATCTCTGGAAATGCTGAACCTATTCTAAAAATTCTTTCACTAATAGAAAGCTACGCAGGGGGAGAGATTCTCGCGGAGGTGGGGGGAGAAAGTCTTGCGGGGGCTAATAAATCATAAATTCTTATCTCTGGAACTACTAAACCGATTCTAAAAATTCTTTCACTAATAGAAAGCTACGCAGGGGGAGACCGATTATCGCGGAGATAGGGGGAGAAAGTCTTGCAGTGGGAGAAAGCTACGCAGGGGGAGAGATTCTCGCGGAGGTAGGGGGGGAAAGTCTTGCGGGGGGTTAATAAATCATAAATTCTTATCTCTGGAACTACTAAACCGATTCTAAAAATTCTTTCACTAATAGAAAGCTACGCAGGGGGAGAGATTCTCGCGGAGGTAGGGGGAGAAAGTCTTGCGGGGGGCTAATAAATCATAAATTCTTATCTCTGGAACTACTAAACCGATTCTAAAAATTCTTTCACTAATAGAAAGCTACGCAGAGGGAGAGATTCTCGCGGGGGGATAACAATATACTAAATATACGTGAGCGGAGCAATGGGTGACCGCTATTAAATCATAATTTCATACCACCCGGGCGAAGTCGGAACGGGCCGCTAATTAAACATAAACAGACAAAAATTCTGGATTCAAATTTTTACATCTATGTTGAAAAACTATCAAAGTAATAAGTATGTAGACCCCTTAAAGTAGAAGTTGTATTCGTTTCGGATTGTTCAGAGCAGATTTGACCATGGCGAAAACAGAACAAAAGCCACGTGTTACGAGACATCTGAAACCAAGTTTTATAACCTGAAACTGTCAACTGTCTTACCTTCGACACGAGACGTGTTGTTTTTGCTGTAAAATACGCTGTGCAGGTCCGGCCTGTATTTTTTTATTTTTTTATTGTAGATTATAGACGCGTCGACATCTACGGTCATTAGCGTCTTTCAACTACACTAAATAACAACTAACTTAAAACTAAATAACATCACAAAACATCCATGAGCGCAGGTGGGATTCGAACCCACGGCAGTCCAGTCTAGAGGTTGCGGCGCCAAGCATGCTAACCACTAGGCTATACTGCCCCCCCCGGCCTGTATTTAATGTAGATTAAATACACTCGACAAGTAAGGTCCTTAACGTTTTAATTAACAAATTGCATCAAATTAAAACAACACAATGCAACCATAAGCTGAGGTGAGATTCGAACCCACGACAGTCTAATCCAAACGCCAGCACGCTAACCATTACATCAAGTTTTCCACCCGGCCTGTACTATTAAAATTCTCTTTTTGCTAGCGTAATGACAGTGGATCCCCGGGACTCTAAACAAACGTAAATATTCTGATTTTAACAGCTGACCAAGGAGGGTTGAATATAGCCGACTGTGGAATTTTGCATCACTTTCGCGAAACAATTTTCGTAACAGAAATTTTGGGGGTCAGATGTTTACATAGTAAGACAAATAAAAACTCTGTAAAACACAGTCTATATACAGCTCATCTGCTCACACAAGGAAAAATGAATTACAGAATGTGTTCGAGTCATTCCTCTACTTGTAGTCCGTAGAGAATTAAAGGAAGGTTCTTAAGAAGCGTATTGTGCAACTCTGTAGTGTATTCATAAAGAAACTCGACTATAAAATAAATTTAAATACTCAGGTGTGCAAGCTTTCACTGCCGGCTTTGTTCCAAGTCTTCATGGTTTCCGGGCTTGTAGGCCGTGGTCCGGTGGTATTTCTACCTGACGTTTCGTCTACAACTGCGGTAGACATTCTCAAAGGCGATGTGGCAGCGGTCGAAGTATCCTCCTTGGCGGCTCACAGGTAAGTGTGTCAGTGACTGGTGTCCTCCCTTCTTTTAGGCCTAGTACCAGTGTGTTTTCTGTTCGGTCGTAGTCCGTCTCTCTGTAATTGCTCAACTGCGCAGTTGAGCAATTACAGAGAGACGGACTACGACCGAACAGAAAACACACTGGTACTAGGCCTAAAAGAAGGGAGGACACCAGTCACTGACACACTTACCTGTGAGCCGCCAAAGAGGATACTTCGACCGCTGCCACATCGCCTTTGAGAATGTCTACCGCAGTTGTAGACGAAACGTCAGGTAGAAATACCACCGGACCACGGCCTATACAAGCCCGGAAACCATGAAGACTTGGAATTTAAATACTATTTTCTTTTTTCTTTACGATCAATAAAAATATGATTACAATTAGATTTTATTATCTTACGTTGATTATATTATAATAATGACTAAATTATCAATTAAAATAAATTAGAAAAATGTTCTTGCTATAATTCGGGTCCGGGTCTTGTCGGATATTTATAATGCAAAATATCCACTGTGTAACAAATGTACAGAATAATGTTAGGATGTGAGACGCGTGTCGGTCACTGGTCAGGCAGTCAGTGAATGAGTCGCGGTGTCGGTTTACATCTTTTTAATTGTTTTTGTCATTCTCAAGTTCATTGATGTAATCCCAGTCACCAGTATTTTGTTTAAGGCCGCTTATGAAAACACAAGGATGACTAGATCGTACTTTACAGTTTTTTTGTCTAATAAAACAGAAAAAAATGTCGCCGTTGTTTATATAATTGTACAGCTTTTACCCGCGGATTATGTCGCATTAATGTCGGTTTTAGTAAAAAAAATCTCCTATATACTTACCAAAAGATAGTGTGCTAAGTTTAATTAAAATTAGGTAAGCCGTTCTCGAGTGAAATTGGTACAGACAAAAATTCTGAAAACATGTTTTTCCGTTTAGATGTCGTACAAATTATCCAAAAAGCCCGAAATAAATGCTAAAAAATATTGTAAGCAGAGGCCCTGTTATTATTTTACATATTCGTATTGATTATTTAGTATCCTAGTAAACTGTGAATTAGATTGATAGGCAGTTTGTTTTAATAGACGATTGATCCGCATTCTGTATTTCGATTTTCGACAATACACTGTAGTGTGAGCGAGATAAAATAAAGTAGCTGCCAAACTCTTTTAACGCTATGGGTTTTAGTCTATCTAAAAAAGGGCTTGAAGAGGCAGCCGCCTGGCTGTTACACAGTTCATTCTCTATCGGCCGTATTCATAGTTAACCATTAAGTAGTAAGGGACACTTACTCATACCCTCAAATCGAATATGCATTTCATAGTCAAAATTGACGCCTGTAAGGGCCCTTACATCACCCTCACCTTAAGGGTGGTAGTATGTCCCTTAAGTGTCGAAAAAGTAAAAACAGTAAAACACATGAAAAACACGCATTTATTTCACTAAACACAATTGGTCTGCAATATGACCAACTGTTCTAAAGGAAAAAATCATGGAGGTTTACTATAATTCTTCCCTCACTCAAGGAAATGACTATGAAACGCTCCTTTGAATAAGGTGCCCTCAGCACTTAAATGACCCTCAGCGAAGGGACCTTTATCACTTACCTTAAGGGTTAACTATGAATATGGGCATATGACCTATGTCAATATCCGAGTTTGTAATACTGAGCACTAACGCTATCTATTAATTGAAAACAGAATTTGTTAGTGCGGTTTTTTAATAAATTTCTATATTGGACTTCGTCATTGTCCCTCAGCAGAATGTATGCAGCATTGATCCGATATCAGTTGGATCTGGCGACGATCCATATAAAGAAGTATACCTTATTTAGCAGAATAACCGCTCTCACAGCGTACTGCGATCCCATATCAAGCACTTTTTTTATTTTTATTGTAGAAAAACTTGTCTGCTAAAATGGTCTTGTTGTTATTTCGATAGAAATCTGCACTAGATTTGTGGCTCCTTTCGATAAATCACTAAAAAATTCACAGATTTCGCAATCCTTGCAACCATCGAGGACATTGAAAATGATAACAGCATATATGAAACATAATTAACTGTTTATTATACACACAATATTTATCAATGCACTGTTTAGTTTTGTCAGGAATAACCCTATTATTCTTCTGTTATATACGCGTTCACTTTTGCTTGATTACTTAAGTTTTAAATGGATTTTTCTACAGTATTTATTAACATTTGCTCAAAAATAACACCGCAGATCGTCGCAAATACCTCTCAATTAACTAGACATGATATAAAACACATTTCGAAAAAATTGCACTTGTTCAATTTTGCATGATTGCTCCTCACTTGATCGCGACACCGTTGTTTTTTGGCCTTGAACGAAAACTCGTAACTCTGCCCCCATATACGAACATAAACATTTCCAATGTTAAAAATTTTGGAGCATACAAGTAATTCAAGAATTACAAGGCGCGATATTCATGTAGGTATTGTGTGTAAACGGTTTTACCGAACATAGGGAAAATAACACTAAGAAGATCAATTTTGTAGTAGGCTATGGCCATAAGACCTAATGTAAAATATGTATTGGATTACATAGAAAAAATTGTGCAGTGAATTTTTTAAACAATTTTCCATAGCAACGATTGACTATTAAGCGAAACTCGGAACCTGCTAAATAAAAAAAGTCATGAGGTGTCGTAAGATACCCGACAGAAGCTATGTTTCTTACGCATTGTATATAAAACCGAATTTATCAAAGATATAAACAATACAATTAAAAAGTTATTATTTGACCGCCATTTTGAAATCTGACGCCATTTTATTTTTTTGTGTCTTATTAAACTCTCAAATATCAATTTTCAAAAGGATCGGATAATTTTTACAAAGAAGTATATACCTATGGCGGCCATTTTAAAATATGACGTCATTTTATTTTTTTGCGTTCTATAAAACTCGTCAATATCTATTTTCAAAAAGATCGGATAATTTTTACACAAAAAGTACATATTGCCGCCGTTTTGAAATCTGACGTCATTTTATTTTTTTGTGTCCTATGAAACTCTCAAATACCGATTTTCAAAAGAATCGGATAATTGTTACAAAAAAGTACATTTGGCCGCCATTTTTAAATCTGACGTCATTTTATTTTTTTGTGTTCTATGAAACCCTCAAATAACAATTTTGAAAAGGATCGGATAATTTTTACAAAAATGTACATACGGCCGCCATTTTGAAATCTGACGTCATTTTATTTTTTTGTGTCTTATGAAACTCTCAAATATCAATTTTCAAAAGGATCGTATAATTTTTAGAAAGGAGTACCTACTACATATTTCCGCCATTTTGAAATCTGACGTTATTTTATTTTTTTGTGTCCTATGAAACTCTCAAATATCAATTTTCAAAAGGATCTGATAATTCTTACAAAAAAGTACATATGGCCGCCATTTTGAAATCTGGCACCATTTAATTTTTTTGTGTCCTATGAAACTCTCAAATATCAATTTTCAAAAGGATCGGATAATTTTTACAAAAAATTACATATGGCCGCCATTTTGAAAAATCTGACATCATTTTATTTTTTTGTGTCCTATAAAACTCTCAAATATTAATTTTCAAAAGGATCGGATGATTTTTACAACAGAGTACATGTGGCCGCCATTTTGAAAAATCTGACGTCATTTTATTTTTTGGTATCCTATGAAACTCTCAAATATCAATTTTCAAAAGGATCGGATAATTTTTACAAAACAGTTCATATGACCGCCATTTTGAAAAATCTGATGTCATTTAATTTTTTTGTGTTCTATAAAACTCTCAAATATTAATTTTCAAAAGAATCGGATAATTTTTACAAAAAAGTACATATGGCCGCCATTTTGAAATCTGACGCCATTTTTTTTTGTGTCGTATAAAACTCTCAAATATTAATTTTCAAAAGGATCGGATAATTTTTACAAAAGTGACGTTACACTACTTCTTGACGTGACGTTTCACTTCTTATTATTTAGGTCCTCATCTGAAACGTGCGTTAAGAAGCATAGCTTCAAATAAAAATAGGTAAAAAAACTTTTAAGTTAAACGGTTTTATAAATGTTTTAAAAAGAAAAAAATAATATTTAATTTAGGTTCATAAGTATAAAAGCGTGGGTCGTACACTCTATGATAATTTATTACAGTCACGAGCCACGCTTTTATACTTATGAACCTAAATTAAATTTTATTTTTTTCTTTTTAGTACATTTATAAAACCGTTTAACTTAAAAGTGTTTTATCTATTTTTATTTTTAATTTTTTAGTGTGCTTTATTTCCTTAGTCTGATTTTATAACATTTATCCGATCCACTGAAACGCTACCGGAGAAAGACCTTTTGCCTGTGAAAATTCAAAAGTACGATTTGCACCTGGACGAAAGCCGGGCCGGTCAGTTAGTTATCATAATATTGTATTGTCACCGGAGGTACACATGTGTGCAAAATTTCAACTCAATCGGATCACGGGAAGTGGGTGAAAATTCAAAAGTACGATTTACACCCGGACGAAAGCCGGGCCGGTCAGCTAGTTACCATAAATTGTATTGTCACCGGAGTTACACATGTGTGCAAAATTTCAACCTAATCGGATCACGGGAAGTGGGTGGAAATTCAACAGTACGATTTACACCCGGACGAAAGCCGGGCCGGTCAGCTAGTTACCATAAATTGTATTGTCACCGGAGCTACACATGTGTGCAAAATTTCAACTCAATCGGATCATAGGAAGTGGGTGAAAATTCAAAAGTACGATTTGCACCCGGACGAAAGCCGGACCGGTCAGCTAGTTATCATAATATTGTATTGTCACCGGAGCTACACATGTGTGCAAAATTTCAACTCAATCGGATCACGGGAAGTGGGTGAAAATTCAAAAGTACGATTTACACCCGGACAAAAGCCGGGCCGGTCAGCTAGTTATTATAATATTGTATTGTCACCGGAGCTACACATGTGTGCAAAATTTCAACTCAATCGGATCATAGGAAGTGGGTGAAAGTTCAAAAGTACGATTTACGCCCGGACGAACCGGGCCGGTCAGTTAGTTACCATAATATTGTTCTGTCACCGGTAAATCGGATCAATGGTTCTCGAGTTATAAGCGTACAAAGGGACATACAGACAGAGAATGTCAAATTGTTCGGGAAGGTATGAATGTCGAGAAATTTTGGTCCGATCCCTAGGTCTCGCCATCCGATCGACGGCAATAATTAGTTACACGTCATTTTAACTCAGTAGGCCAGGGTTTTTAAACTTAAATTCAAACATCAGCAGTCAAAAAATTGAATAACTATATTGAAATAATGCAATATAAGACAGAGCATACGCTATCTTCCAATATCCATATCACACTGTGCAACAGACAAGGACAACCGAAACAAGTTCGCGATTTATTAGATAAAGTCGCATTTATTTAGCTTAATAATCATATAAATCTGTATAAAAAAACTGTTTTGATACAATATTATACATGAAATCTATCTAAAATTTTCTGCTCTTTCGTTTAAGACAGGTTTCGAATCGATCTGACTTAAATTGAGCAAACTATAAGCAAAAAACACCGTTTTTTTCTAATTTGCTCCCCTCTGGGGCCAAAATTCAAAAATCGGGCGACGTTAGGATCAAATAGACCCCGAGAGGAATCGAACAAAAAAAAGTTTTTTAAAATCGGTTAATCCGTTTGGGCTGTACGACTGATACAAAAAATCCGTTACAGATTCACAGACAAAGCGAGTGTATATAGGCGCTTCTAGCTTCGCTAAGATCGCGCCTAAAAACGAATTAAAATTTTGTTTGTACACATAATTTCACTACTCACCTTGAACTAAAAAAAAAGAACAAAACATCAATTCAATATCTATTTATTATAATTTTTAAAAGCGTTCTTTTTTATATATTTTTTACAATACAGCACTAATATTGTACAATTTACAAAAATACAGCAGTGTAACACAAGAATGTTGAAGCTTAACGATTTCAAATTATTAATACTTTTTATCCGACTACTAAAATGACACGACACAAATGGGGAATAAATAATGTTTGTACCTACCACAAGTGCTGCCTCTCGTGAATATTTGAAAGAACTACTCTCAGGAAAATGGCTCATTAGAGCACGAATATTTACTAAGCTGATAATTTGAAATTTCAAATACAGGAATAAATAATTAGCATATGCTTCCACATTCCAAGTGACACTGAAAGGCAGTAAATAAGGCTAGCGGCACAGTCAGTGAGGTTTATTTTAACGTTTTCATTGTACGGACAACAATCATGAATTATTTTATCAATGTGGCAACAACTTAAAATTAATAATTTCGTTAAAAAAAGTGTTACACCAATGAGCCATTTTCCTGAGAGTAGTTCTTTCAATTATCCACGAGAGGCAGCACTTGTGGTAGGTACAGACGTTATTTATTCCACATTAGTGTCGTATCATTTTAGTGGTATAACATTTAATTATTATTATTATTAAATTAATTAAATAATTAAGTTATACCACTAAAATGACGCGGCACTAATGGGGAATAAATAATGTTTGTACCTACCACAAGTGCTGCCTCTCGTGGATACTACTCTCAGAAAAATGGCTCATTTCTAAACCTCGCTTACTGTAAAAACAATCTATAATTCTATAATGGCGGAAATTGTGAATAAAACTTGAAATGCAATTTTTGTTCATATCTTATGTGAAAACGTCAAGTTCTGAATTATTTTTATTGCCTGAGATAATTATTTTTTATTGAATTTATTGACTCGAAAACGTCTAATTATTAAACTATTAATATTTGGACGTATCTATGTATAATTATATTTAAAAATGTTTTTTACATTTTTATGTCTTTATGAATTCTTTAGGCCGACCGCAAATTTCCTACTATCGGATTCGATTGTCTGAAACGATTGTCGGATCCGGGTGTCTGACGCTCAAATATCTATGAGTTTATATGACCATATCGCACACCTACGATCCGATATTGAATCGGACATCCGACTTTCTTGAATTCTTTTTGTATTCAAAGGATGTATCCAATAGCGACGTTTTATATTTTTTTTCGTTGTGAGAGTAGAAAAGCAATTGCCAATAACTCTCCATCGTCCATTTTCTATACTATTTTGTCGGCAGTGGTCCGATTTTAAATCGTTTCGGACAATCGAATCCGATAGTAGCAAATGTACGGTAGTGGTCCAATTTTAAATCGTTTCAGACAATCGGATCCGACAGTAGGAAATGTGCGGCCGGTCTTAATAGTGATATCAAATTTCGTATCGATGTGGTTTTAAAGTCAATAAATCTATCGAATCATATACATATATTTCTATATAGATAATAGTATTTAAATACACACATAGCTACATGAATGATAAATTGAATAAGAATCGATGATACATTTTTTTTTAAATTAAATAGTTCAATCTTTTATTTGCGTTTGCCATTTTTTACTAGTTGGCAGATCTGTATACAGGTAACCAACTGTGTGATTATCATACGTTATTCCATATCCACACTGAACTGTTTTCAGTCTGCCCATCAGGAACAAGACGTCAAAACTTTGCGTTTTTTCCCCTGGTTAGCAACCACCCTTCATTGTCAAATGTCAAAAAAAAATACTTTTTGCTAACAATTAACACCACTTGAATATGTAAGATGTCGTATATCTGTTAATGTCAGAATACGTCAAAAATTTAAATTCAATTTTTTACATTAAAATCGATTTGTATTAAGTTGCTTCGATGAAAATAGCAATGACGCAACAGACTGAAAACAAATCAATGTAGACAGAATAATAATTAGAGCTGGACAATTTAGTCGGTTAAGCCGGCTAGAAAGGTTAGCCAGGTTAAAGCACCAGTCTCTTCGGAGGCGTGGGTTCGAATCCCACCGCTGCCACCATGTAAAGTTATTGAACACTTAATGACTTTATTTCAGTTAATAATAATACAACGTATTGACAATATAATAATGATATGAAAAACTTGGTTGTCACTTGTCAGCCATTTTCCTTATTGGGTGACGTTTACTTTCATCGCATCTTAGGATGCGTTCACCTTACAATTAGCTAACTAACCGATCAGCTTAGCTGATTTAGGCAATTAAATGGAAAATAAAAATCTAAATTTTATAATAAACAAGTATTAATTAATGTTATTGTAAATTATTTTATTACTGCTTTTTTAATAATACAAAAACTGACCGAATATTATTTATTTTCCGTATTCACTTGTAGTAAATAATCAATAGAAAAAAATAAAAGTAGCTGGCTATTAGCTAATTAACTAGGCTAATTCGCTTAACCAGCTAAGCTGTTAGCTAATTAACCAAGCTAATTCGGTTAACCGGCTAAATTAGCTAAGCTGATTGGTTAGCTAACTAATTAACCTTTTTAGCCGACTTAATTGTCCAGCCCTAATAATAATGGTATCATCGCTCCAACACTGCACAGAACTGTATCTTAAAAATAAATAATTAGAAATCACAAAAATGTCGGAACAAATAAGTCTTGCATTTTATTTATAACATATTTATATAACTACAGTATAAAATATATCACAGTTATTACTAAAGGGTTTGGTGATTCCTCAGCAATCAAAAAAGGTCTACATCAAGCCATCATTTGAGTATAGGATAATTGCGATTTGGGTTATCTAATTTTTACGATTAATGAAAATTATGCTAAAATTAGCTCCGCGAAAGGTGATGCTGAAATTTCTGAAATCTTCAGAGACAATACTCAAGCAGTATCGTAAAATTACGCAGTTGAAAGCAGCACATTTTTAGTGACGGCAGAAATATTTATATTGTTAAGTATGCAAAAAAAAATCCTATAGATAAGTAGGAAATTAAATTTATTACAGGACAAATATTTAATTTATTGCTATTCCAATTATTTTAATTATCAGAACTACGAATAAAAAAATTATGGATATAACTGTTTAATTGAAAACATTGATTTTTTTAAGTTCCGCCGTAATTTTAGCTTGATATAGATGCCTGCTCCAGGAACTCACCATATAACAGTAATAAGGCAACCATTAGTCCCTTACTCAACCATAAGATAATATTTATATACAATTATTTAAACTATAATTTGTTAAAGACGTACTGATAAAAACACGTTCCAATTAATTGCGTTGTAATCAAAAAATTAAGAACACATATATTTACAGTGCATCCAGTCAAGTCTATTGTTAGGGACATTGGACGAGTCTGTTCTCCAGTAAAAATACAATAACAATATTTACTGAACGCACGGTATTTATGACCAGAACATGTAAAATACTTGCACTTATGGCTAAAAGAGATAAATATACTTTTAACTTACAGACCAGTAGCGAATAATAACGTGAACTGTACCCAGTAGTTGATGTTTCCAAAGGCTTCAATGCATATTTTCCAAGTTTCCCATATACTAGCAAGCATGCTTGGGTCCTTTCCACACACTATGTATAATATGTGTTCTGCAAGCCCCAGTTGTGTTTTGGAACATCAATCGTACATGGTTACTAACGTGATTGACAAGCAAAACTCTCAAACATTCTTGCGCAAACGCCTGTTTTATCAAAATCAAACAAGTTTAATATTCCATCAACCATTTGCACAAGCCGTTAACCATCCCCACAGACACTCAAAATACTTTTAAAAGCTCAATATTATGCGTTAGGCATTGACAAAAAATTCCAAATCTGTGAACAAGGAGTTGGTCCGAAAAATCCATTATTCGCCACCGATGCAAATCTGTAACATTTTCATTTATAGGAACATCAAAACTACAATTTTCCAAAATTTCAGTATTTTTTCATTAATATTTTAATTCTAAAAACTAAGGCCCGTTCTGCCAATGCATGTATTTTACATACTCTATTTAAAACCAGCATATCTGAAACAAGTGAATAATACATATTTACATAATAATATGGCATCATTTCTAGATATCAAGGCGTTGTTTGTCTTCTATAAAAGAACAAATCATGAAGTATGGTACAAGTGAATCAAGCATACTGGACTGAGCTTTCGAGGTGCACACTTCTTGTCTTTTATATTCTCCTCAGTTCTCAGTTACGCTTGGAGCACATTACAGCAGTAACACTATAAATATTGAATCTCTACAATTTAATAATTTACATTTTTCGAACACGTGCAAGTTATTAATCACGTGACAGTACAGTGAATTCGTAAGATAATATTTTATGTAAACACACATAATCTTTCCTGTATCTAAATTTGATTCTTACAAAATGCAAAGATCTGCCGTCACAGGATTTGAATTAAAGAAAAATATGAGCAGAGATGAACTGGTATTGTCCTGATTCGGGTCTATAGGCCGTCGTTGGTTGGAATTGCTTTCTAACGTTTCGCTAGCACGAGTGGCGAGCTTCTTCAGAGGTCCTTCCATCTCCGATGCTGGATGTAGAATGTCAAATTCTCGGGCGCAGGTTGTATTTATACCTCTGAAGAAGCTCGCCACTCGTGCTAGCGAAACGTTAGGAAGCAATTCCAACCAACGACGGCCTATAGACCCGAATCAGGACAATACCAGCTCATCAACTGGCCGCGAAAGCCTCAATCAATTTGTCATGAGCAGAGATGCCAAAATGAGCATTACAGAATGAACACTTGTATTTCCATTACGCAGACTGCGATCTCGGCCGTTAGCAATTAAATTTCATACTGGATGGTATAGGCAATATATCCCCACTCTGGATTAGTGATTCCTCCAATTGCCGCGGTTTTTATAGCTTTTAAATGTTGGAGGATTCGTCTAGTTTTTAAAGATCACCATAATATGTACTTTCTAAAGCCTTGTATCCAATACGAGCGAAGCTGTTTTGTGCTGCCGCCAGCGATAGATTGTATGGATATAATATGTTAGAACCATTTCGTGCATGGTGGAGGACTGCATTTAAAATTATTGTATAATAACGTTATTTTACGAATTCACTATATTATATTCTTAACAAACCATTACAGGTTTGGTCTAAACCGGTCAGTGCTAGGCAAAAAAATATTTTGGAATGCATTCTGAAATAGGAGTATTCACAATATCATGGCTTTTCCATTTAATGGAATTATTAAAAAATCGTTTTCATAACAGAGATCATGAACATTAATCATAATGTTAAAACCCGTCAGTCAAGTGTTTTATTGCATAAAAATACAGATTGTTGAGGATTTTAATTTATTTGAATGTCAATCTTCGAGTAAATACGTTCTCATTGTTACAATAATCTAGTGTTCTATGTTTTTAAAATAAAAACAAAATGGTAATATTCAGTTAGTAAAAAACAAAATTACGTAATTTTATGAGAAGAAACATTAGACATTTTGAAGATTAGACTCGCTGCAAATTATAAGTTACATTGTTTTAAAAAAAACACTATAAGAAACAATAGCTGCATTTTTCGCATCGCCATGACGTTCAGTTGTCTTATAAATTATAGTTACATTTATTTTATAAGTACTTTTAGCAAAATTGTAAAAATACTACTGATGTTGTCTCGGGCAAACTAATGAGTTTTATAATTCCCCTACTCGAAGTAACACTTACAAAAAAAAATAAAATCACAATCAACATTTCTCTAAAGATCACTTTTATATTTATATGCAATTCACTTTGCTCGTTGTTTTTTGTTTTGTAAAGGGTATTAAAGCAGGTCCTGTGTGGACGTTCCTTCCCCAGCGTCATCCCGTCTCCTGGGTCGTTCAGGTAATGGTCTCGATGACATTTTGCAAATCTTTGCATCTGATTCAGTTGCTGGCAGTTCGGAATAGATATGCATGTCGGCTGCATCCTTAGTCAAGGCTGCAGCATCCATCGGCTCTGCGTACTCGCCCACTAATAGGGTCTTGGCAGTTCCGCTAGTTGACGGATCGTTCGCCATCTTCTCTTCAATCAGACGTAAGAAGCTGAACGGTCTGGCTGGCGACGTCGCCAACTTGTCCGCATCAGCAGGCGTCGATTGTCTGGCATTCAACTCCTCATACAGATGCGTTTCTTCAGCATGTTCACGCGCCTCGTTATTATTGTAAGTCTCTTCCACTAGGAAGTGATCATAAAGCCTCTCTATCATGTCCCGCGCTTCGTTATAAGTTTCCGGATCCTCTAATTTCTCCCGCAACGTCTGCAGGAGTTCGGGCGTCAGTTCGTTTGGTAGGTTTTCGGTTTCGTTATTCTTGTTATCAACCGTCACCATAATGTCCTCGGCATCTGTTGACCCGATCTCGTCATTTGGACTGTACCGGAAACCCACGAACGGTATGCAGTACCCCTTTCGCTTCAGCCACAATCCACCCTTCACCATCAACATTATCACAACACCGCAAACAACAATTATAAATACAACACTCAGAATCAACACTAACAACAATCGACTGTTTTGGTCATTGTTTTGATTCAATATCAACTGTTTGTTTACACTTTCAATCGCGTTTCTCGTTTGTTCAGTCATGGGAGGGCACTTGATCACATCTTTACTATCGCAAACTAACTCGGTAAAATTTCTCATGTTGATAAAACCTTCAACCAAGTTGAAACATCGGGCTAACAATTCATTTACAGTACAAAAGTTTGTGTCTATGAACCTTTCGAGTACTTTGTTGTCTGATATGACGTCAGTCAACCAGTTCTTCATTTCACAATGGCATTGCATTGAGAAATGATTGAGTTCGAAGTGTGGTGTTGGAACACAGTCTTTCCTTATGATGTCTGACAGGAACTTGAGACCGGAAGAGGTGACACTGACTATGTCGTTGGAGTTGAAGCTGAACTCGTACACGTCAGCTCGCGTCGCGATGAACGACAAATCGAACGAATTGTTATCCAGGACTCGGAACACGTTTCTGTCGATTGCGACGCGGTTCCAATTGTTGAACACAAAACTATGAGATGAGATGTTTTCGAAATTGGAGTCGGCTATGGACACAGTCGCCACTGTTATGTTTATGGCGCCTGAATTCACTACTGAAAATCTGAAACAGAAAATTATTGGACGTCAGAAATAGAGAGAAGCTATTTTTGTGAGATTTTACTACTCATTCGGTTTTATTAAAATTTTGTATAGTCATCAAAAATCCCCCTGAACTGTAACTTTTAAAGAAAGTATTTGCGAACGTATACAAACTTTTCCGAATTGTTCTGTTTTGCTAACTCAGCTCTAGTGTTGCCGTCTTCTAGACTTTCTAGACTCTTGTCTTGTCTAGATTTTCAAGACAAGACTTGTAAAAGTCTTGTCTAGAAATTTTCAAGATAAGACAAGACTTGCTTTATCTAGATCAAGACTCTTGCCAAAACTCTAGACAATTTTCAAGAGAATTGGAGTTTCATGCTTTCACGGCCGGTAGACATCTTGGTAGCAAGTGTTTCCGGGCTAGGTAACCGTGGTCTAATGGATTTTACTCCGTACGTTTCGCTCAAAGCTCCGTTGGGCGTCTTCAGCGGCGATTGGCAATACGATATGATCTTCTTGCCGGTCTTCTTCTTCTTGCCAGTCGATCGGCAAGAAGATCATATCGTATTGCCAATCGCCGCTGAAGACGCCCAACGGAGCTTTGAGCGAAACGTACGGAGTAAAATCCATTAGACCACGGCTACCTAGCCCGGAAACACTTGCTACCAAGAATTTTCAAAAGTCTAGATAAACTAAGTAGTAGTAGGTAAAGTAAACCACTCGGTTAATCTAGACTCTTGAAAATAATCTAGAGTCTTGATATTAGACAAGACAAGAGTTTTTTAATTTAGACTTCGACTTAGTGAAGTCTTGAATATTTCAAGACAAGACAAGACTTTGAAAGGCTTGTCTTGTCTAGACGGCAACACTACTCAGCTCTTTAAAGACAAGAACAATATACAAACCTGGAATGGTGAACTGTGAGATTTTCGACAGCCGACAATATGGCGCCAGTATCGATCGAGTGGACTCGACAACCCGTGATTTCGAGACTTTGTAGCAGAGTGCGTCCGTCAAAGGCGTTACGATCGACCCGATGAAGTGACGTATTGGTCAACACCACGCTGAAGATAGTGTTGGCACTGAATGCGGACGGTTGAACTGACCGCACTTCGCTATTGGATAGTCGCACCTCGGCCATTGAAGACGAGAACGTGTTGGCCGGAAGTTCGGGGATCATCACGTTCAACAGATGAATCTGTTCAAACAAACATTTTCACCTTTCTTTTGTTCATAATCAACAGCTGATCTACTGCTTCAATTTTCCATTCAACAGTTTTGAAGTTCAAATTGGGAAATAACTACATTGTACTGATCGTTGGAATAATGTTAATAAAACTTGATATTGAAACAAAAGTATATACCAACTTTTCTAAATCCGTTTCGGTCCTAAGGCCCGTATTCACCGAGCCTAGTTAGTTATTTATTCCGTTGATTTATTCCCCTGGTAACTATTACTCGGAATAAATAGCGATAATTCAATTCACCAAACGTAGTTAAGTTTACTGCAGGTATAAATCGTAAGAATAACTATTCTGTCCATTTTCAAGGGAATAAATATTTATTCGCCTAGTAAAATAGGATGGGTACGAAATGCACAAATTACTTTATGACCTGGCGACCTTTTCAGGTAAATATTAATTCCATATCCTTCAGGCTTTTGTAGTAAAATAAAATAAATTTACATTTTCGATCGATGCGCCATCGGTCGGATCTTTGGTAAACGTGCTTTAGAATCAAAATATTTGACAAAATGTCCAAGGTGTATGGTATAAAGTAAATTTTTACCTGAAGTTACTATCCTATCGAATGAATTGCTTGCTGAATTGAAAGTTAATTTTATTCCAAGAATAAATTTATTCCTTAGAATAAATTTATTCTAAGATTAGTAACTTCTATCTTTAACAGTGTTTGGTGAATACGGGCCTAAGAAATGAAACTGCATAACTTACCGTGGTGACTCGCCCGTGCCGTCCGGCAGGATTCTTGTAATCGAAACTGAACGCTCCTTCGGCGAGTTCCAATCTCGGCACGTCGGCCACTACGGCATCCAGCAGATAACTGAACGCGTTCTTCTGAAGAACTACATAGGGGCTACGCGTCACGTTTACAGACACTGGACCGACGATATTCTTAAACGATTCAGTTTCTATGACGACGCGCGCGCATTCAACTATTTCTAGCAGGAGGCGGGTCGTCGTCAAGTTGAGGAACGAGTGACGCTTGATGACCACATTTCCCGCACTTTGAACACGAACTCGCTGCAGATCGACGAGTGGCGTCAACGCCTGCGCGGAGAATCGCACTTCCTTGCCGCCGCTGATGGATATTTCCTGGACGCTCGTCAACACGGATCCTGGTATTAAGTCTATTATCTGGAAACAAATATAATTATTAATATAAATGTTGATAGTTGATTTCTATAGATGGCCGACCCACTTACTGATTTATTTATATACCGACTTTAATGTAAAATCGCACCTAATAACTGTTATTGGGTGCGATTTTACTTTAATGTCGGTTTTGACAGGTATAACTTTATCTTAATCCAAGCGTATATATATTATAGGTAAAAAGTATCCTACATCTATCAATTATTATTAATAGTGCACCAAGTTTCGTCAAAATTGATTCCGCCATTCCCGAGTGATGTTGGAAATACATATTCCCGTCTGGGTTGTCATACAAAATACGTCCCGAAAATCCCGCAAGAAAACGAAATTACTGCCAGAGATATCGTTATCATTTTATATAATAGTATTGATTTATTGAAATAGTTTACAGAGAGTAAATTAACTAAGCATATATATTAAAATCAAGAGATTTTCTAATGTGGCTTTTGAAAGAATACCTACGCAATACGCATGCATCGATTTTCCCCAAAAACAATAAGGTTCTTCCTATTTACGTGTCAAACTTCCTTACCTACCAAAATTTGGTTTCGATCAAATTAATGGTTTGGCAGGAATCGTGCTGACAAACAGACTTTTTGCAAAAAACACTTGAAGAGTTTAAAAGGAAAAATTGAAATTTAGATTCAGCAAATTGTCCGTATTATTATAGAATCGACACAGTTTAAAGTGTTTTTATTACAACATCGTGATAACATGGCATGATTAATGTTATTGTATTCAAATTTCACCGTTTTAAAATGTGTAATCCGAGATCATTATATAATCGCAGTAAACTTGGATTGTTGCATTCGTAGAAAAACACGTTCATAATATAGCAGATAAAATAGCTGACAATTAATATTAATGCGTAGTCACAAGCCTGTCAAACCCACCAGAAAAGAGGTGCGCACATTTTTTTTATTGGGATCTGACATAATACGAGAGGAGTTTACTTGTGATGTAATCAATATCAAAGAGGATATTGTAAGATCAGTACAATAGGAACATATTTATCTCTTTTAGGCCCGTATACACCGAGCCTAATTAGTTATTTATTCCGTTGATTTATTCCCCTGGTAACTATTACTCGGAATAAATAGCGATAATTCAATTCACTAAACGTAGTTAAGTTTACTGCAGGCATAAATCGTAAGAATAACTATTCTGTCCACTTCGAAGGGTATAAATATTTATTCGCCTTGTAAAATAGGATGGGCACGAAATGCACAAATTACTTTATGACCTGGCGACCTTTTCAGGTAAATATTAATTCCATATCTTTCAGGTGAAGGCTTTTGTAGTAAAATAAAATTAATTTCCATTTTCGATTGATGCGCCATCAGTGGGATCTTTGGTAAATCTGCTTTAGAATCAAAATATTTGACAAAATGCCCAAGGTGTATGGTATAAAGTAAATTTGTACCTGAAGTTACAATTCTATCGAATGAATTGCTTGGTGAATTGAATGTTAATTTTATTCCAAGGAACAAATTTATTCTAAGATTTGTAATTTCTTTCTTTAACAGTGTTTGGTGAACCCCGTTATTTTATTTATGTGTATTGATGAACTGTGACAACCATGACCCCCACATCCTGAAGCGTGCCTCCAGACCAAGAACTTTAGCGGGCCTTTCTACACGGAGAAAAAAAATTAGTTTTATCCAGTTGAAACGAAGACATTTTTCATTGAATAGTTGCAAAGAATTTTTTGAGTTTTTAATTGAAAGAAAAAGTCTGAATATTTTCATCAAAATCATAGAATCTTTTATTTGAATAATGAATTATTTCTTTGCTACTATTAAAAAAATTGTTCAAACTACATTTTTTTTCTCTGTAAATGTATTAACTGCTAACATTAAGGGCAACCTTATAATATATTTATAAATAATTTCTTTCCGCGAGAGTTTGACCAATTCACTTCGTCGCGCCTAACCCCGGACCCTAAGGCTAGAGCCCTGTCAGACCCTATTTTTTTGGGGAGCATGGTGACAACAAGAGAGGCCATAGAAATACAAAAACACACACAGAATTTCAACCGAAAAGTTGAAGGCCTCAATCTCAGTAAAACCTGGACACCTGCAGCAATCCGACATACAAAACCAATGACCAATCGTACAAGGACGGAATACGACCGAGTAGAGAACTCACCCCCACCACTACACACTGCGCAGTTGACCAATTACAGAGAGACGGACTACGACCGAACAGAGAACACACTGGTACTAGGCATA
The DNA here is from genome assembly GCA_039654895.1 of Mongoloraphidia duomilia. Taxonomy (NCBI): domain Eukaryota; kingdom Metazoa; phylum Arthropoda; class Insecta; order Raphidioptera; family Raphidiidae; genus Mongoloraphidia; species Mongoloraphidia duomilia. The sequence goes on from CM077517.1 coordinate 1,752,571, forward strand.
AAAGAAGGGAGGACACCAGTCACTGACTGCACACTGACCTGTGAGCCGCCAAGGAGGACAATTCGACCGCTGCCACATCGTCTTTGAGAATGTCTACCGCAGTTGTAGACGAAACGTCAGGTAGAAATACCACCGGACCACGGCCTACAAGCCCGGAAACCATGAAGACTTGGAGAACGTATCTAATATCAACACAGCTTTTGTCCAGTTAAAATTGAATAAATTTATGGTAAGCAAAAACAAACTTCATTTCTCGCAACTCCGAAAGACAAATGTTTCGCAAAGCATTTTGTATAGGCGTCAAATTCAGCTGTGCAATTAGCAAAATCCGTTATAATACTGGGAATACGTGACAAATTATCAAAGTGAATGAAACGTTCAGGCAATGCCAGCTGGCATGACATTATTATTTGAAAGTGCTCCCGACAACAATGCACACGCCCCCGACAAAAGAACAAAACAAATGACGTACGCGCACGGCCACACCAGGTTCAACGTTTCAATGATGGACCGATCTTTTTACTACATGCTCGTAATACGGATCATTCATGCGAGAATACTCTCAATGGATACTCCCACCTCATCCGTTCTCCTTCCCCTTCTGACTGGCGCCGTTAACTAAATTTTTGTCCTGGAATTTCTGAAACTCTTTAGTTTACACTTGTACAAGGAAGCTCATTTTTGAGAGTAAAGAACAACCAATGAGCCATTTTCCTGAGAGTAATTCTTTCAATTATCTACGAGAGGCAGCACTTGTGGTAGGTACAAACATTATTATTCAGGTATGCAAGCTTTCACGGCCGGCATTGTTCCAAGTCTTCATGGTTTCCAGGCTTGTAGGCCGTGGTCCGGTGGTATTTCTACCTGACGTTGCGTCTACAACTGCGGTAGACATTCTCAAAGGCGATGTGGCAGCGGTCGAAGTGTCCTCCTTGGCGGCTCACAGGTCAGTGAGCCGCCAAGAAGGACATACATACAACATATTCAGAAAACAGACAAGAAAACGAAATTACAGACAAAGATCCTGTTAGTTTCATTCACTAGTACGATATATCAACCCATAAAATCTGTCTCAAGGGACAGGTGGTCCAGTGGTTAGCGTCGCGGCCTCTCGATCAGACTGTCGTGGGTTCGAATCCCGCCTCCGCTCATGGATCTTTTGCGATGTCATTTAATTTTAAGTTAATTGTTATTTAATGTAATCAAGACGCTAATGACCTAAGTTGTCGACGCGTCTATAATTAACAATAAATAAATAAAAATCTGTCTCATAAATGTTAAATATTAACAACCCGTGCTCCTGTTGTGCATTAGCTTGCATGAACGTTCTGTTGTTTCGAACAAAACATTTGAACTCCGTTTGCTTCCCTTCTGTCAACAGTCAACACAATCAACGGCCCAGACTAAAAGCGCGATGCTCAACAAAAGAAGTATAAAACCAACGCACAGCAGTCGGCCATATGGTGGTGCTCCAATGGTAAAGCACTACTGCCTATAATAGTGGTCGGTTTGTTTATAGCAGTTCGACTGCCTCACAAAACTGTTTAACTTGCACAATAATTTAAACAAGAACAGGAAATGTTGGCCTCGTTTAATTGAATACTGAAAATATTAATTGCTTTCAATGTTGATCATGGTGTCTTATTAATTTTTTGAAAAAAATTGTTAAGTGAAAGTTGACCAAGGTCTAAGATTATTATTTTATTGAGATTTGAGAAACAAGTCTGCACTGAGCTGTGATTAACGAATTTAGCGTACAAAAGGTCTACCGTCTACCAGTAAAAATGTACGAAAGTGATTTCTAACACAAAAATTAAGGATCTCTTGTATTTTTGTACTACACATAGATAGTGAGGCGGCGGCGGCTTGTATTCCATTTCTGACGTAAGCATCCACTAAGAAAGAATTTTTCGAAATTCAACCCCTACGGGTGTCAAAGGGGGGTAGACGTTACAAAATGGCGATTTATCATTTCCACAGCAACCCCTATGATATGGGTATCAAATGAAAGGGCTTGATAAGCGAACCACAATAAGTGCATTTTGGGGGCAATTTAAGGGCATTTTGGGGGCAATTTAAGGAGTGTCGAAAGGGGGTAAAATTTTGAAAGACTAAAAAGAACAAAATAAATATTAGTAAAAAAAAACTTTTTAGAGACAAGCTTTTATTTAAATGCACTAAAAAGGAAAAAATAATTTTTAATAATTTAGGGTCATAATATTATAAAAGCGTTGGTCGTGACTAATAAACTATCATAGAGTTCACGACACACGCTTTTATAATTATGACCCTAAATTATTAAAAATTACTTTTTCCTTTTTAGTGCATTTAAATAAAAGCTTGTCTCCAAAAAGTTTTTTTTACTAATATTTATTTCGGTGTGGCTTAACTCTGCTGTGGAGCTGATATAAGCATACCCTGTATTGTCATCAATATGTACACAGAGAGTACGTTGCTCCAGAAAAGCAAAGCAAAGCAAATGAAATGAGTTGGCGTCGTCGGGTGATTGGAATTGCATCGGTTATTATTTATTAAATTAAGTTTGAACGAATATGGAATAATGATATTCTGTTGATGATTATATCTGTACAGTATTAACGCATAATGCAATCATAACTCAATAAATAACCTACACCATTATAATACCTATGTAATATATCAGTATATTAATAACCAATCTATATCATGTCTATAATTGATTATCTATATTCTATGCTAATATGTATAATAAATATAATATGTATAGAGGAAGATGTACCGTGTACGTCGTTACATCAAAACTCGAAAACCACTAAACCGATTTACATCATTTTTTCAGTGACATACTTTCAAGAGTAACGTATAGGCTATATATTATTACGGTACTACAAAAGGGGGATGAGCAGTGAGTGAAAAATAGAGATTTGTACCCGGGGGAAGCTGGACTGGGCTGCTAGTTTATAGATTAAAGAATACTTATCCTATAAGAGTGCAAAAATGGACAAATGGTTTAGCATCAGAACATCGACCTATTTTTTTACACTTTTGGGACTATATATAACTAGTACCTATATTTATAATTTGATTTTTGTCCTAGAAGTTTCAACGTACAAAAAAACAAAAAAAAACCTCCTTCAAAAAACCACTAAAAAGAGGAAAATAATGAAATTTTAAGGTCTGTGCCAATTTAATAATATGAAGTCGGTTAAAAAGTATAGTATAGTGATTAATATCTTCTTTTTAATCAACTTCATATTTTATTAAATTGGCACAGACCTCAAAATTTCATTATTTTCTTCTTTTTAGTGGTTTTTTGAAGGGGTTTTTTTTTTTGTTAAAAAGTTTTTTATTTTTTACTTTTTAGTGTCAAAAAGTGACATTTACCTTAAAAGAATCACACGCCGTTACTCACTTTTATTAAAATCAGCCGAACTACTGAACCGATTTTGATGAAATTTCTATGGGACCAATCTGAAAGTGTATCCTTTCAAATAAAAAAAAATTCAAAATCGGTTTATAAATGACTGAGTTATGAGATAACAAACATAAAAAAAATACAACCGAATTAAGAACCACCTCATTTTTTTGAAGTCGGTTAAAAATGGACCAATGACCTGTCTAAATTGTTCTATTGCTATAAATCATTGGCCCATTTTTACAATGCTAGAACAAGAATGCCCCTTTTTGTATCATACCCTCTAAGAGATATTAAAAAAAAGCGAATTTAGGATTTTGATAATTTCGTACGAAATAATGTTGTGGGGTGAAAATGTAATAGTATTTTGAAAAACAAAGATATTTTTAAGATATTCCAGAACTGCATTAGAGCAGCGATACGTGGCTTGCATTTAATTGCAATTTCTAAAACTGCATGTATGTCTTAAACGTAATCGTATGAACTAATGTGGCAGCAATAAGTCTTTCTGTCTGTACATGTGGATGTGAGCGACACAAACAACGAGAAAACAGAATGTTAATTACATCCATATTATTCCATAAACTGCTATCAGAAAATAATAACGATATATCGAGTGTTTTAATAATAATTAAATTCGACAGATTTAAATCAAACTAGGAAGAAAAAGAAAACCGGTCACGTGCGAGTCGGACTCGCGCATCGAGGGTTCTGTACAATAAAATAAGGAGTTTGGTAGGGGTAAAAAATTAAGACAAGATAAGAGTCTAGAAAGTCTAGATCTAGACGGCAAGACTAGTTATTGAACATTAATAAAATTTGTATTTTTGGCAGTTTCCCATGTTCGTGACATCACAATGGTTACCAATACAGTTAAATCTAGTGTTTTATATCGTGCACGATGTAAATCGGTTTCTTCCTTGCTATGCGTTTATCAAAATATGTCATAACTAACTCTCATCATAGTTAAATAAATTACAGGGTTTTATCGGAAACGACGTGGAAAAAATTCGCATGTCTGTGATCATTATCGAAATTATGTTTAAAATTGTCACTTCGACAATAATTAGTTTTAATAATAATCGTATGCTTTTTAAAAACGACGGAAATCAGTTTTTCATACTAATATTATAAAGAGAAAAGATTTGATTTTTTTATGTTTATTTGTTTGTTTGTAATGGATAAACTCAAAAACTACTCAACTGATTATAAAAATTCTTTCACCTATAGAAAGCTACATTATCAGCGAGTAGCATGGGCTGTATTTATTTTCAAAAAAATTTGAGATCCCTACGAAAATTACAATAATGTATCCCAAGGTATCAAAAAATTTGCCTATAAAAGTCATTATTTGGCTTGCGCTGCGAAAACTATTGATTAATTATAAAATCGAGCGAACGAGCGAAGCGAGTGAGTAATGATTTAAATAATTATAAATTCGAGCGAACGAGCGAAGCGAGTGAGTAATGTTTTAAATAATTATAAAATCGAGCGAACGAGCTAGTTTAACAAGAATTTCATAACTCCAAGTCTTCATGGTTTCCGGGCTTGTAGGCCGTAGTCCGGTGGTATTTCTACCTGACGTTTCGTCTACAACTGCGGTAGCATTCTCAAAGGCGATGTGGCAGCGGTCGAAGTGTCCTCCTTGACCTGTGAGCCGCCAAGGAGGACACTTCGACCGCTTGCACACCTGGATAATTTCATAAATGTCGCAATTTTCGAGAAGGTCGCCTATTTTACGAGAAAAAATAACCAGTAAATCAGTGGAATTTTCTTCCTGACATTAGACTGATCATATCGTAAGCGCCGTCAATTTTCAAAATAATTATTGCTTAAACTAAATAAAATATAAGTAATTATCGTTAAAAATATTTTACGGAACCCTCTGCTCGCGAGTCAAAGTCGCACTTGGCAGGTTTTTATTTCACAAACACTTTGTATCTGCAGGCTCCATATTGCATGTATGTATGTATGTATAATAATGTGATACATATTACATAAAGCAAGCGGTTTACCTTCAAAATCTGACGTATTTGTAATGAGCGAATTACAACACATTTACACACACAATATTATTTAAATACTAGCGGTACCCGTCCGGTTTCGTTCGGGTGGTATGAAATTATGATTTAATAGCGGTCACCCATGGCTCCGCTCACGTATATATATTGTTAATTTATTATCCCCCCGCGAGAAATTCTTCCCCTGCGAAGCAAAGTCGGGTTGGTGGTGTTTAATGTTTATAATATTAGTAGGATTCCATCTATACCTACGCTAAAACGCAAAAGAATTTCAGAGTTAATCAAAAAATAATGTAAAGCTGTGATAATAAAAACAGAAAATTCGAAATTGTGTTTTAAAGACCACCAACAGCTAAGGTTATTTGGGCCAAGCAACAATTCATATTTTCAATTCATTATTTTTTTTTAATAATAAATTGAAAATCCAACTGACACTTTTACCAGCTCTCGGGCTAGAACCCGGGAACTGGGGACTTGTAATAGAGGAACCATAGCAACGCCATGTAAACAACAGCATAGCTACACACTCGGTCATTCTCAAGCCCAGAAAATGGTTATATTTTTCCATCCACGAGTGTTAATAATTCCCATGGCAGCTTGATTGAAACATAAAAGAGAACTCAACTCGTGTTATATAAGAGGCTGCAATGGTGGTTCCGGTGTTAATTATACAAGAATATTGTGCGACCGCAAGACGAAGTGTCTTAAGTCCGTCGCAGACGCATGCATGGGCCTTCGCAAAGGGGGGGGGGGGTATTTTTTCAAAAGCAGCAACTAACTGTTATGCTGACGTAATCCTATATACTGCACTGTAACACACGCGGTTCCCGTGCCCGAGCGCGCGGAAGCCGAGAGAGAGAGAGTGTCGCAGTGGTGGGGAGAACAGCAGCGAAGGAGCGGACCATAAATTTCGTTGCATATTTCCCCTCACGCGGCTGTTCACTGCCCGACATAAGATGTTTCACATCAAAAATTAAAATTCAACATAAGTCACTTAGTTTTGTTGGCTACAGATAAAATAACCCGATATCAAGGATGGACACCGTACACTTGAATACATCGGTGCTGTTAGTACACATAATGACTTCCGGCTGTAATGCTAAAGAGGCTACGATAAACAATCACTGCTGCACTTGACATGGGGGAGCAACAAGTCACTACAGTGTGGTGCCAGAACACTGAACACCACAACTCCTTTCGTTCGAATCACATATTTTATATTACACTAGCGGCCAGTCCCGGCTTTGCTTTGCTTTGTTATCCCCCCCCCCAGGGTGGACATTGGGATATAGTTGTTATCGCAATTGCATTCCAATGTTCTTTGGGAATTAGCGCTCCCAGGGACCCGAGCTCGTACCAGTCGGTTTGTGTATGCTGACTGGCAAATTCTAATACACAAATGGATTATTAATTGTTGTGTTGAAGACGCTAATGACTTGAGTTGTCGACGCGTCTATAATCTACAATAAATAAAATAAAATAAATTATTCCCTCCCGCGAGAATCTCTTCCCCTGCGTAACTTTCTATTAGTGAAAGAATTTTTAGAATAGGTTCAGTAGTTCCAGAGATAAATAATTTATGATTTATTACCCCCCCTCGCGAGAATCAAAATAAAATATTGAATATATCACTCAGGGATAGTGTAGCTTTCTATTAGTGAAAGAATTTTTAGAATCAGTTCAATAGTTCCAGAGTTATAAGAATTTATTATTTAAAAAGTAAGTTCGGTCTCAAACCATAGTTATTATAGAGGGCTTGTGAACTTGTGACCCAAGCCAATCAGAGCCTATACCTGACCTATCCCCGACCAATCAGATGCCGCATACCTACCAGTCCCCCTTATAAATCCAGACACCGCAAACAGTGCCTCAGTCACCAGTCGACCGGCAAGAAGATCAAATCGTATTGCCAATCGCCGCTGAAGATGCCCAACGGAGCTTTGAGCGAAACGTACGGAGTAAAATCCATTAAACCACGCTTACCTGGCCCGGAAACACTTGCTACCAAGATGTCTACCGGCCGTGAAAACATGAAACTCTAATGTAAGAAAGAGGATTTAAAATTCTTTTTTATGGCGCTTGTTTATAGAAAAGGGGAGTTGCATTGTAGAAACCACATTATAAGGAAACCGTCCATAACAGTGCATCACATATATAGCTCGGAGCTCCATCAGACGTCTGTGGTCCTCTGACATTTATCTCTTAATATTATGAAGCAATTTGATCATCTGTTTTAAATATCAATTACTAAATTACATGTATACCTATGTGGTCGTTTTTAAAAGACATCGATAACTAAACTAACCGATATGTCAATATAAAAATAAAAAGTTTGATCGCTGATTAGAAGTTGGGCTGATGAAAGCTGAAATGAACTAACTTGCAAAACGACTATTTCAATATATTGCCAGAATTAAATTCTGTTCCAGTGATTTAATCTTAGCTAAACCTAGTCTATTCTCATATATACCTAACGCGTTTTTTTTAAGAAAAACTGGCGGTTAGCTTATTTTACTTTAATGCTGGGTTGTAGAAAGAATTGTCAAAAAATTTGCTTTGGCAATGGCCTTAGATTGTGATCATATAATTACAGTTTGTATGCATGCAGGAGCAGTCTAATGTCGTCGTGAAACTCCCAATCATGTAGAACATTAGATCCATTAGGACTTAACATTCGCAGGCTGTATAAAACCTGAAGCATTACACGTAGTCATGTTGAATTAGACAAAAGAATCATTTGCGAAGGTCATATACGTCAATTAAAGTTAATACTATATTTATATTATACTATACTTACATCATAAAGATTGATTCGCATTATGCTTTTACTGAATGATAACGGTAGAGTTCATACATTTAGAGAAAACTTAACCGCCTAATGCGCATAAACACGATTTGGTTCGGACTGATCTATTCTATTTTTGAAGGGGTGCACCAGTTTGTGTACATGTCATTTACTGTTGTTTAGGTTATATTACATACATGCTGTTAAAATCGAGGTATTGAATTGTGTTTGAAGTGCATTATTAGTGATGCATGTTTATTAACATTTTATTTCGTTTATCTTATTTCAACAAAAGAACTAATAAAAGTTTGTTTTACTAAAGAAAAAATCGAATTTAATTAAGCCCCCAGCACCTGCGCGTCAGAATATGTTTTGCGTACACCACTGACTACTTCTCCCACTATTTTTTGTGCGCAGGTTTCTGTTAGAATTTGGTTTTCTCTAAATGTATGAACTCTAAGACAAGATGTTTAATTATCAGTTTTTTCCTTTTATTAGTCATTCTCAGAAACACACAAAACGGGCGAGATTAAAAACTGGTAATTTATTTGTGATTTTGTCCGTATCCAGGTTAAATATGAATCGATGTCCCAGAACGTGTATAGCATTTTCAATACGCGTAAATAAAACTTTTAAACAAAGAAAAAAACTTCCTTCAAAAAACCACTAAAAAGAGGAAAATAATGAAATTTTGAGGTCTGCGCCAATTTAATAAAATATGAAGTCGGTTAAAAAGTATAGTATAGTGATTAATATCTTCTTTTTAACCAACGTCATATTTTATTAAATTGGCACAGACCTCAAAATTTCATTATTTTCCTCTTTTTAGTGGTTTTTTGAAGGAGGTTTTTTTCTTTGTTAAAAAGTTTTTTATTTTTTACTTTTTAGTGTCAAAAAGTGACATTTACCTTAAAGGAATCACACGCCGTTACTCACTTTTATTAAACCGACTTTCTTACGCTGTCTGATATGTCAAAAAGTGACAATTACCTTAAAGAATCACACGCCGTTACTCACTTTTATTAAAATCAGCCGAACTACTGAACCGATTTTGATGAAATTTCTATGGGACCATTCTGAAAATATATCCTTTCAAATAAAAAAAAAATTTTCAAAATCGGTTTATAAATGACTGAGTTATGAGGTAACAAACATAAAAAAAAATACAATCGAATTGAGAACCACCTCCTTTTTTTAAGTCGATTAAAAATATTTTGTATGGCTTCTAACGGGACTGATGCTGGTTCAAGCAGACAGCTTGCATCGGCATCACAAGAAAAAGACTGAACTGATTTTAACGGAGCCTCGGTCAAAAACTAGTTTAACAATTTATATAGCTAGTCGTTTAATTTATAATACAAAATAAACAGTTTTTAGGTAAACTGTAAATCGAACTGAACTATAAATTAAAAGACAGTTTTAAGTTCAGTGCATCTGTAGTTGTGCGCATGACACATACAATGTGTGTGCGTGTCGAGGGTCGGGAGGTCAGGGGTCCGCTTGACCCGCTGCAGTATCATGTGTCGGCTCTCAGTAGGAATGTACTTGTCGGCGATAAATTGACTAATTATTATCGACACACAGGGTCCGTTTAAATCGACTGACCGCTAATGTGTCCAGAACATTGTCTTGCTCGTATTTACGTAATATTATGCCAACGTAAGAATTGAGTGGCATAAACAATGCCTTGCCAAGCTTTTGACCTATTTTTTACTGGTATATGTTTTATCCAGATGTGCAAGTTTTCACGGCCGGCATTGTTCCAAGTCTTCATGGTTTCCGGGCTTGTAGGCCGTGGTCCGGTGGTATTTCTACCTGACGTTTCGTCTACAACTGCGGTAGACATTCTCAAAGGCGATGTGGCAGCGGTCAACCGCTGCCACATCGCCTTTGAGAACTGCTAGAGCGTGAGTTGCCAATACAGAATTCTTCGGACACAACGACGTGTTTGCTGGTAAAATTATCGGATTCTTCGGACTGTTTGAACTTGGTTTTAGTAGTTCTAGCCTCATAGAACTCCTAGAAACCTAGAACTACTAGAACCCAGTTCGAAGAGTCCAAGAAGTTAACCAGCAAACACGCAGTTGTGTCCGAAGAGTTCTGTATTGCCAACACACGCTTTAGCAGTTGAGAACTATATGCAAAACTTGCCAACAAGCACACCTATAATCCCTATATTATTAAACGAGCAAATCTTGTATATATGTACCTATATAAATATTTTCTCGAAAACGGCTCTAACGATTTTGATCAAATTTACCGAAAAGGGGTTTCGGGGGGCAAAAAATCGATCTCGCTAAGTCTCATCCCTGGAAAAATACGTTTTCTTATCTATTTTATCATTTTAAAAAACAGTTTTTTTAACGTTATAAAACAGTGTCGTATGGTGAGTAGGCTTTGGAAAAAACAAACTATTTTCATTATTTATGTCAAAATGCTGTGACAGTCAATCTTTAACTTATTAAAACAATCAGTAATTATTTGAAAAGTAAAAAAATAACAACAATAAAATCTAAACATAATTATACTTACATAATTATGTTTAGATTTTATTGTTGTTATTTTTTTAACTAATATTTAAATAAATAGGTATATTACTTTTATATTACCTATATAAAATATGTAGGTATGACGTATACTGACGTATAATAATATTATCTACTTATAGGTATGTAATTTTTAGTGTATTTGCCATATGGCACATACACTATTGGCGTCGGTCGGATGGTGGGACCTAGGGGTCGGACCAAAATTTCTCGACGTTTCATAGCCTCCTGAACACTTTGGCACCATTTTTAAAAATGTTTATATATATATGTATGTATATATATATATATATTTATATATATATTTATATATTTACATCTACATAACTATATTGATTCCTTTCACTTTGAAACCTTCCTACGTCTCCCAGAAGGAGTGGGTTTAGAAGGAATCTAAGTGTGTATACTGACTTCTGCAGTTATTTTTGACCCCCCTGTCTACTTTTTATGTTTGTATTCTAAAAAGTAGAAAATACATTTTTTTATTTATAGCCATATTTTGCGTCTTTATAAAGTATAGTCTTTATGACTCCGGGCTGTATATTTTAGTTTCATATTTAACACTATTTTGCATTCATAAAAAAATATATATTTTATCTTGCTATTTTTTTTACTTCCAACAGTGTTGCCAGATGAAAACCGGTTTTTTTATGCAAAGAATTAATCATAGATGACAATATTTTGATTCTACTTGTATGTATAACCGCTATGCCTAAATAATAAATCTATCCGATTAAAATTAATTATGGTTGCCATTATTGTAAATATCAAATTAATAGTTATAATGGTGTAATTATTTGTTCTTATAAAAAAATATTACTAACAGCAATGGATTTACCGATACTCTTAGTACGCTGATGCGTAGAGCCCCGTGCAGCAGGCACCCCCAGAGGCTCTCCTATATTAATTTTTTATCAATAAAAATGTGCGTTAGTGTTTTATCTTATATAAAAAAAGATTTTTACCAACAGTTTACATTACAAAGATAATACAAAGGGAATTTTCAGATATTAAAATAAAAATAAAGAAATTAAAAAAAACTTTAATAACAAATTATTGTTTTCTTTTAAATCAAAATGCACTAAAAAGTAGAAAATATTTTTTTTTCAGTTAAAAAGAAAAACATCGGGCGCTCATAAAATATTACTTTGTCTAAGTATACATTTTTTCCCAATGGGTTTCTTTTCAACTGAAAAAAATAAATTATTCTCTACTTTTTAGTGCATTTTGATTTAAAAGAAAACCATTGTTTTAAAAAAAGAATTTTAATTAATTTATTTTTTACTTTTTAGTCTTTATTAATTATTTTAATTTCATACAATCGGGAAATACATTAATTTTTATTTAATTTAATTTAATTACTGTAAAAAATAGAGTAAAATGTATAAACTTTACCAATTTATTTCAGCTAATGGAATAGGGTACATCAGAATAAATAATCAATTTTTAGTGCTTTATTTTGAAACGATACAAATAATTATTCTGAGATAAAACTAGTAAAAATTATAAGTATTTCACTTATATATTTTAAATAATAAATTTTAATTGGGATCTCCTCTTCCTGCTTTTGTGGTGTAAGGAATCAAAATTTTGCGTAATACGTAAATTATATACATCACAAGTTTTCACTATTACGTTAGGTATATTGAATCAATATAATGCGTAGTTGTGCGTTGTTTAGGTTGGATATTAACAGAATATTGTATTGTTAAAATATTTTTTTTAAATACGATAGAAAATAATGAATTTAATTTATTATTTATAATTGTTTAGTTTTTAGTTATAAATTTAAATTAGAAATAAAATTCTGTGCTTTAGAATTTAAACAAATTAATAATGTTTTGATATTTTTTTACATTTTAATTGATTTTACAAAGTTTAAGAAAGTAGATTAGCCGCTTTATTAATTATAAACTTAAAAAAAGTTGTATAAAACTTTTTTTTGTATCTATATTAGTTTAGGAGTAAATGGCTGACGGATCACCTGTACCTAAGTACCAATAATAACTATCCGCAATTTTTAAAAATAAATAAAAACAAACTTTTTAAAAAACAATGGTTTTATTTTGAAACAAAATTGCACTAAAAAGTAGAAAATAATTTTTTTTAGTGATTATAAGTTGATCAGAATAGTTTTCAACATTTGTTAAAGGAAAACCATTGGGCGCTCATAAAATATTAGGTACTGATGCTGTTATGATGTTTTAACGCCCAATGGTTTTCTATTAACAAATGTTGAAAACTATTCTGATCAACTTATAATCACTAAAAAAAATTATTTTCTACTTTCTAGTGCAATTTTGTTTCAAAATAAAACCATTGTTTTTTAAAAAGTTTTTTTTAAGTTATTTATTTGTTACTTTTTAGTCTTTATTAATTATTTTATACAACACATGCACGATTTTAGAGATTTTTCGTATCAGTTTTGCGGACCTTAATTGACCGTTTATTGACAAGTGACATCATGATCCATTATGAAACGCTTTTCGATGAATAATGGAAAAACATTTGAAAAACCTGTTATCTAATGAACATTATGTACCTCTTTTCGGTGTTATAAATGAAATATGGTTACTATGGTAACAAAGTAAATAAATATTGTATCGAGCCCAATGTTTTTATTATGAGATGTACTTCTGTCAGTGACATTAAATTATTCAATTAAAGGCTAAAACCATGCAAGTGTTATATAAAGTATAGTGTGCAACACGTGTGCTAAATATTTATGCGTCAGGCGCGATGTTTTCAGCACTCGTATTCGGCTCGCGATGCTCACTCGCCAAGGCTCGTGAGCGCTCTCCTACAACTCGTGCTGAAAACATCGTGCCTGACGAATAAAGATGTATTTAGCACACTTGTTACACAATATACTATTAATTCTATACAACAGAAAAATATATAAATTCTTCATTTTACAAAAATGTAAAATCCAAGTTCTAAATTTTCAATTTTATATTAATCAGCTGACCCAGTTATCTAATTTATTAAAATTTAAATTAAAATTGGGCCGCCATCTTGGGGCGTTCGCCATTTTGAATTTAGAATGACGTCATGTAGCTTATTTTATTCTACTCATCAAACCCTTTCATTTGATACGTCGGGGGTTGTAAAGAAAAAGGAAAGCCGCCATCTTGGGGCTTCCGCCATTTTGATTTTAGAATGATGTCATGTAGCTTATCGTATTCTACTCCTCAAATCATTTAATTTGATACCCATGTCATGGGAGTTCTGAAGTAATAGGTAACCCGCCATCTTGGGCCGCCCGCTATTTTGAATTTAGAATGGCGTCACGTAGCTTATCGTATTCTGCTCATGAAACCCTTTCGTTTGATACCCATGTCAAAGGGATTGCAAAGAAAAAGATAAGCCGCCATCTTGGGGCGTCCGCCATTTTGAATTTAGAATGGCGTCACATAGCTAATCGTATTCTGCTCATGAAACCCTTTCATTTGATACCCATGTCAAGGGGGTTGTAAAGAAAAAAGTGAGCCGCCATCTTGGGGCGTCCGCCATTTTGAATTTAGAATGGCGTCACGTAGCTTATCGTATTCTACTCGTGAAACCCTTTCATTTGATACCCATGTCAAGGGGGTTGCAAAAAAAAGGTGAGCCGCCATCTTGGGGCGTCCGCCATTTTGAATTTAGAATGGCGTCACATAGCTAATCGTATTCTGCTCATGAAACCCTTTCATTTGATACCCATGTCAAGGGGGTTGTAAAGAAAAAAGTGAGCCGCCATCTTGGGACGTCCGCCATTTTGAATTTAGAATGGCGTCACGTAGCTTATCGTATTCTACTCGTGAAACCCTTTCATTTGATACCCATGTCAAGGGGGTTGCAAAAAAAAGGTGAGCCGCCATCTTGGGGCGTCCGCCATTTTGGATCTAGAACGATATTAGATATACTATATTGCATTGTCACCGGACTTACACACGTGTGCAAAATTTCAACTCAATTGGATAACGGGTAGTGGGTCAAATTTCAGTAATTAAATTTGATCTAAATAGACGTCATGTCGAACTTAATAAAACCATTGAAAAAGTCTGACACTACTAACTTGTAATGCGAAACGCGTATCGAGTGTGTAAAAACTAATTCTGTCAAAAATTCCAGTCAATAATAACGCAAAAATGAAATGAAACTACAGCGTACTTAAAAGAATCAAAATAGTGCCAAGTATTGAAATCTATATACTCTGACAGCAAAATGCCAAAATGAGTTGAAACTGCACAATATTGAAAAGAATCAAAATAGTGCCTAGTACTGATATCTGTATATTCTTACGGTGTTGCCGTGGTACATTTAATAGAGGAGTCAAATTACGGCCCAATGTAAACGCCTTATATACAAAACTGTATATTAATAGCGCCACAATAAAAAAAGTTGCGGAAATATCGTGAACTAAAATTTAATATACATCTTTCATAAATCACACTAAATTGATTCCGCTTGCGGCTGAACGGGGGCAAGTAGGGTAATTTCAATAGCGGAAGCAAAAAGATACGCGAATAAAAGTCCGAAAGCTCCAGGGTCGGCGCTTCTGACTTCGATATTAAAGGAGTTACATGGCAAAACTTTTTTGCTTCCGATATACGGACGTAAAATCGTCAAGGAAGCAATTTGATATGTGC
Organism: Mongoloraphidia duomilia; assembly: GCA_039654895.1. Lineage (NCBI taxonomy): Eukaryota > Metazoa > Arthropoda > Insecta > Raphidioptera > Raphidiidae > Mongoloraphidia > Mongoloraphidia duomilia. Next base: position 1,767,948 of record CM077517.1, read on the forward strand.
TGCGGTATAAGAGGGACGCAAAATAGTGCGTTGAACGTATATATATATATATATATATATGTGTGTACACGATAACTCTCGACAGACTTAATCGATTGAAACGAAATTTGGTACACACATTGGAACCCATCACCGCAAGAAGCCTATTTAAAATGGGCCCGATCGGACCATTTTCAGGGTTGTATTTAGGGGTTCCAAAAAGTTTTTGGGCCCAAAAATATCGAAAAATTTGTCAGAATCGTTTCAAAATTGAAATTTAACTCTTTAGTAAAGATTAAAATGTGCTGCTAAAATTTTAATAAAATCGGCCCGACAGGACCGGACTTTCAAATTTTATGAAAACACTAGTTTGTTGATACGGATTTATTTATGAAAGGGTGTATTTAATTGGGTGTACTGATAAAATCCATGTCTAATATTGAAATTTAGAAAAATTTAATTATTTTAAGGGATGTATTAAGGGGTTAAATTTTTTATTTTGTCAAAAAACAAACTTAAGTTCACATAATAATGCCACAATGCCTGTATTAGCAAATACACTATATTGTCGGCAGGGTTTGGCACTGCGACCCGAGTTTTATTTTTCTTAAAAACGACTAACGATTTTGATGAAATGGGAACTTTAAGTACTATTTTTTTTTAACTCATCCGAGCAAAGCTCGGTCATCCAGATATTGATGATGATAATAAGAGAAAAGAAAAATCTGCAATTATTATTATTGATTACCTATTCCTTTTTAAAATTCTCAGAACTAAATATTATCAACCTTGAACTAAGCAAACAGTGGAAACACAAAACGATCTTTTGGGCGCATTGAAATTAAAAAAAATAATTATAATAATTCAACGTTATCGCTATTTTAACAGACATTTTTTATTATAAACGCCGTTTTATTTTATTTTTTTTATCAACTTTTAAATGCATAAACAAGATAAAGTCTCAACTGTAAAGTAAGAGTAACAAAGCCGTCTGGTCAGCTCTGTTAATAAAGACACTTTTTATTTAACGTAAGCTTGTTTTACACGGGCGTTAAAAAATGCAATGCGCATGCTCATTACGTATAGATAAAATTAGAACGTGTTCAGTTTTCATTTTCTGTTTCATTGTTTGCAGTGGCGTAGATACGGGGGGGTCCAGGGGGTCTGGACCCCCCCCAGAACATATTATATTATACACTTGTTTTTAACTATAGATTCTCAATTTAGTAAATTTCATCTTTTTATGAGTATCTAATTTTATGACACAGTAATACAATAGAAAAGCAACACATGTTTAAATAAAGAACAGTCCCCGAACATATCGCAAGTTAGGTATAAAAAAAGGTCTTTAAGTTACGGTATTTGTTTAGTTTCAAAAAATTTTTAAAAATCATCTGAAGACAGAATAAGTAAGAATAGATTAAAATAATTTAGCTTTGAATGTTAGAGCCTAAATTTTGATGCTTATCTCGTCAAAATGTTGTACTTATTTTAAAAAAATTACGATTTTTTTTCTCTAAGTTATATGAGTTTGAAAATTAATGATTTTTGACTTTGTAAAAGTTGATTTCTTAATTTGTTTTCCTTGGGAGCAATGTATTATTTATTACTGGAAATAAAAATTCTTATTCTTAAGTTCATAATTTGAAACTTTATTAGTCTATTCTACATATTATCATAATTTGTGTCAGCCAATTCAATATAGGTATAGGTACTTATATTGTCAAAATGAACGGACCCCCCCCCCAGAGCAAAAACCTATCTACGCCACTGATTGTTTGACATATAATTTCTTTTGTCACTATTACAAAGTATTTATAAAATTGATCATAGAACAAAAAAATCGCTGTGAAACAAGTTTGTGAGTAATTTGCTGTATAGTTTTCCTGAAAAGAAACAGCTGTAAGATAGTGGTATATAATATGTAAACAAAACACTGGCTTGTATGAGTGTACAGCCATAAAATGTTATTTTTATATTCGATAAACTACTTAATTAGTTGCTACTGTGATTCACTTTCCAAACATGGAAAGGCATTTTATTATCTATTAAAAATAAAATTGTAGTGTGCTAGATATGTACATAATAAATAACGCTATAAATCATGAGAGGTGATTTTGAATACGATCTAGGAGTCAAGTCAAGTAAAAATATAGCAGCCAGGCACAGGACCTGAAAAGTCCTTGCAGCGTTCTTATGCGCTACAGCAAAATTTTTAGGATATCTAGCACGTCGCACTTGTTACATACGAGTAGAGTAAAGTGCCCTAATATCGGACATTTGCCTAATTTGGGACACCGCTGTTACAAAAGTTCTAAAAGGAAGATGTCGCAAACAACCATTTAAGGTGTATCCAGCAGTCAAACCTTTACTATAGAATAATCTTTTATTATCATCACTTGCAGACAGATGTCATTATAGGCATTTGAAGAAAAACCGAACATCTGAAAATTTGATGTCTTACTTTGAAGTGCGTATACATTTTCACAGATGAGTCATTTAATTACAAATTTTAGCTTAAGTTAACCTGAAGAAAGTATAGTTTGATTACTATACTATTCATTTTTTTTAAATTACCTTATCAGTGTTATATTTCAGTTTTTAACCTAGAAATAAAATAATTGCGCAATATCGGACAGTAATGACGTCGTAATATCGGGTATCTGATATTAGGAAATTTTTTAAATATTTACACTGTGATAATACACAATGTGTTTTTTATAAATCAATATTGATAATATTAAAGCATAAAAAAATTATAAAAGCTTGTAAAAATATTTTAAACCTTATTAAAAACATTTTCCTAATATCCGATATACTATCCGATATTAGGACTACATTTTGGCATGACAGAAAAATGAGACTTTTTATTTTTTGTTCAGTTTTGTTCCCTTAAAACGTTCCATATTTTTGGACGTTGTTAACGACACTATATTGTGTATTGTATGTCCAAGAAATTTCATTTTATGTAATGAGTAAAAAAAATATGGATACTTTTCAAAAGCTATCCGATATTAGGGCACTTTACTCTACTATAATTTATCCAATATTTATTGAGGTATTAATTTTTTCTTAAAAATGTTTTAAAATTATGAACCGATACCTACATAATTTTCAAAAAAATGTCACTTGATTGATAGTAGTATAATGAATAATTGAAAGAAATATTAAATTTTAAGAGTATCTTTTTCACGTATAAATTCGTTCATATTTTTGTCCGATGCGACGATTGTAAAACGGAAATATAAACGAAAGCTCGCACGCTGTATCGATACGTCATAGAACCGATCTAATTAATTAATTGTAGATTATAGACGCGTCCACAACTCAGGTCATTAGCGTCTTCAACACAACAAATAATCCATTTGTGTATTAGAATCCGCCAGCCGGCATACACAAACCGACTGGTACGAGCTCGGATCCCTGGGAGCGCTAATTCCCAAAGAACATTAGAATGCAATTTGCGATAGCAACTACATTCCAATGTTCCTCCTGGAGAGAGAACCGATCTAATTCAGTGTTTTCTAAAAGTGCGGATTGTTCTGTACCGTTCCGGGCCGAAAACGCTTGATTAAGTGCGTGCTCTGTGTTCTTACTGGGAATCAAAACAATCGTCATTATTAAACACTACCCCTTCCATTATACTTTCCCATAGTTGTTAACTCTAATATTTTACTACCAGCATTTCTCTGGTGCCGACAACGATCTATTTGATATTCAAAACGCAGGGATACTTAATAAATAAAATACAGTATGTATGTACATGCGGTAGCAATGTAGCATAATAATATTCTTTTGAAGTGTTGATGATTTTTAAACAATGCGATAAAAGTTCAACTTAAAAGTTTTTTTACCTATTTTTATTTTCTAGTTTTTAGTTTGATTTCTGACCCCAAACTCCTCACTCTTTCAGCTGTCCACCTCCTGATTCCAAAATCAGACCCTCGTTACCAAGTTGAAATTATCATAATATTGTATTGTCACGGGAACTCAATGTGTGTGCAAAGTTTCATAAGAATCGGTTAAGTAGAAGTAGTTGAAAAATCTGTCGGAAGATTTGAAACAAAGATAGTAACATACAAATATACGGGGTCAAGCTAAATAAAACCGTTTAAAAAAGAAAGAATGTGTCAGTTATTCTGTTCAACAATTTTGTTGCTTACAGTTTCATTTAGCCGTTATGAGTCCATATATTATGATATAAGGTATAGTTGCGAGTGAAAAATTTCGGAAGAAGAAAGGCATTGTAAAGTAGATCACTAGGAGTCGATAAAAAAATGATCTTGTCCCGATCTGGCCACCCCTAGTGTATAGAAGGTTAGCGCCCAATAGCGTAGTCAGTTGGTACAAGAGATTAAACGTAATGACGATATTGTGGAGATGATTCACAATTTAGATATAAATACATCTCGAGAACAAAATATACAGTCGAAAAAAAGAAGCACATGTAAACAGGAGGACAACGGGTTACCGAAAACGCCACGTCATATTTGCGATTCACCTTTAAAAATAAAAAGGAAACGCTTTCTGGATGAAAACACACTCTGGACGACCCTATGACAGTACATAAAATGTCTTGTCAACTAATATTGCTAGTAACTGACTGTCCCCGCATAAACCGACTAAAGACAAAATAAATTGGATTTAATTGAATTTGTTACGTTTAATTTATAAAAAGTGATATCGAACATATCTTACATTTCCTGTCTAGGAAATGATGTTAATAATTGAGTCCCAATAAATTAACATTAACTTGCGTAGGTTTGATTTAAATTGACAAAACTATAGTAAGAATACCGCCTTAAAATACTAACAAAATATTGGTGTAAAAATGCTGATTTTTAAGGTCAATATATAATATATATTTTTTATTTAACAATTAGATTAACAATCAATATTGTTATTACTTCCTATACTGTACAAATTCACTATTTTAGTGAAATTAACATAAGGACATCAGACGATATTAATCGACATAACATGCCCTTATTAATTATTGTAGAAAGGCTACATAAGAAAAATTTAAATGCACCGCCGGGAATCGAACCCGGAACACCCAATATCGCGTCGGGCAAGTTTTCCAGTTACTCCACGGTGCCCATGGCGTACACTTAATCTTTTCTTATATATAGCACAAATACACCGCAAGTCCACAAACTGCGAGAGCTAATATTATTTTTATTTTTATAACAACACTACAATGAATGTTGCTTTTCTCAAAATAGGCCGGATATGCCTAGTAATAATTTCAATTATTTGCGAGAAAATTACTTACAGTATCTTATTTAGTTAACAATTAGATTAACAATCAATATTGTTATTACTTCCTATACTGTACAAATTCACTATTTTAGTGAAATTAACATAAGGACATCAGACGATATTAATCGACATATCCGGCCTATTTTGAGAAAAGCAACATTCATTGTAGTGTTGTTATAAAAATAAAAATAATATTAGCTCTCGCAGTTTGTGGACTTGCGGTGTATTTGTGCTATATATAAGAAAAGATTAAGTGTACGCCATGGGCACCGTGGAGTAACTGGAAAACTTGCCCGACGCGATATTGGGTGTTCCGGGTTCGATTCCCGGCGGTGCATTTAAATTTTTCTTATGTAGCCTTTCTACAATAATTAATAAGGGCATGTTATGTCGATTAATATCGTCTGATGTCCTTATGTTAATTTCACTAAAATAGTGAATTTGTACAGTATAGGAAGTAATAACAATATTGATTGTTAATCTAATTGTTAACTAAATAAGATACTGTAAGTAATTTTCTCGCAAATAATTGAAATTATATTTTTTATGTTTTGTGTATTTACTTTTATTTCTCACCTCATCATACACTCAAACTTAGCTGGGTGTGCACTTTTGGCTTTGATTTTTTAGAGGAACCCTCGCAGAGGGCAAAGTTTCTCGTGGGGAATGGGTTCGATGACGCTTTTTACGAGGTGCAAGAGGGACTTTCCCAAAAAACGTAAGCGGGAGGAGTGTGATGTTGCGTTTTTGCGGGGTGAAGGGGATGCAGGAGGGAGTTCCCCAAAAAACGTACGCGGGGTGAAGATTCAGTAAATTATTCCAAGACATCATCGTGCGAGCAATCGTGCCTCTAGGGGCTGCTCATGTTTTGTTCCCTAGACTCTTGTAGTAGGTATAAACGGTAGCTTTTATCGAGCAGTTTTTCATACATGCGATTTAATGTACCTAAGTACTTGTAGGTGTTTTAAATGATTTGAGCACATTACCTACTCAAATGATTATTTCTCGAATATAATATTATTACGGATCACCCTGTATATAAACGTCAGGCAGGAATTCTGAGAAGCGGTGTCTGTTTGCTGAACACCGAGTAACTGCACGAACATTCTAGAGAACGCTAGAACGTGCTGTGCCTAAGCCAATCGGCCTATATAAGCAAGCGAGTGCGAGGAAGGCAGGCAGTCAATGGTGAGTCGTGCAATCAAGCGGATCAGTGATATAAATATTAGTCAATCAACGGTCGAATCAGTCAGTATAGTGATATAAATAGTGGAGTGGATGTAAATAAATAGTACTAAAGTAACTGAGTAAATGACCGACATAAATAAACGTTAGAAATAAATCTGATATAAATACAGTGATATAAATAGTTCCGTGATATAAATTCACCTGATAAAATAAATATTAGTGTAGTCAATTGTATGTAGTTAAGTGTTAATTACTTGTGTTGATTGTTAGAACTGACTTTTGGTTGTTGTATTTATTATTGTTGTGTTTTTAATTATTGTAAATAAATATTTAATCCGCCAACTCAGAAAACAGTTTTGCAACAATATGTAGCATTATTGTCATATAATATTAGTAATAAGTGAAGGATTATTGAAACTATTATGTCCAGGAATAAATAATTGATTTTGCGGTATTAATAAATGACTTGCATAATTCACACCTGCGGAGATAGGTTGACCAAATTGTATAACAAATAATAATTATTAAATGTGGGTCAGTCGACAGATAATAGTTACACTCAATGATATTTCAAAAAACCATTACGTATTTTTCTCATTTCAAATGCCAAAAGTTCAATTAATTAACTAGCGCAAGTCTTACAAAGCCATGTTGCAATTATCGTGTTTAAGCGCTCAATTAGTTAATTGACATCTAAAAAGTTGCCTTCTCTGTTGTTAGTTTAAAACTAGGTATTTATACATTAAAATTACAAGCGTTGGGGTACGAATCTTTGTCTGCATTTTGCGGTTTGTTTATAAATTCTTTTTTTTTAATGTGGGCGTTAAAACTTGAACACATGTGCGCATGTCACTCTGACTATACATAATGCACATTCTGAAGATATCTTAATCCCTTGCGAGATGGCAGAATAATAATATATTTAAAAATCTCGTATGATTATTCTTGGAATCGAAGTATTTAATGAACGAAAATTATGTCAGACCAAAGTTTTTACTATAATCCGGGACTTTTGCTTTATAAAAATATACAATTTCGAAAGCAAAATTACAATCATTTATAAATCTGTATATTAAAACATTGCAGCTATAAATTGTTATGGTTTCACCTTGAAGGTGAGGAACTAGATAATGGGACAGTAAAAGTTTTTTATGGTGATGCTGGATTTATATAATAAATTATGGATTGACAATCCGTCTCAAAGACTGTTTTCTATTTGAGAAAACCTTAGTTTCTAAATGGATCCGATGCGTTAGTTTATTTATTTTTTTGTTGGCAGCTTATATTTTCATAATTGATTTGTAAAGAAGAAAGTTCGTAATGATAATGTATTTTTATTGTTATATGTAATTACAAACTGATCATCCGTCACTGTATTATAAAAGACTGTCCTCTACTTTCACGACATTTTTTAATAACTCAAAAATATCTGATAATATTTCGTTGCTTTGGCCCAAGGGTGGATATTCTGAAATCAATCCGAATAGATATATGAAATACAATCTATAAATCGAAACGGCTGACAAATGCGTTTTGACATCTTTTTGGTCTAAGTTTATAGGATGATTGACAGTCCATAGGCATTATAAAAATGTTATAAACCAGAATAATTAATAATGCATAAAACTTAATCTTCATTTTAAAGAATTGCTGATCTCGATTCTTTTAAATTAGAAAACCCGTTAATGTTTTCAACCAAAATAATTGGTTATCCGACAAGAAGCTAATGTAAAAAATTGGATATTGAATCTTTCACTGCATATATACCTACGGCAAATTCAAAGCTTTCGTAAAATGCTGGACGGACGATAAATTTTGATGGGTGGACAAGAGAGACCTGTCCTGTGATTTGCGATCACATAATATTACAATTGGGCGTAATTGATGCAGAAACAGGACAGAAGCTATTTAAACACTGCTGATGATGGATGATGATCACTGATCATCACTTGTTACGTCCGCTCATCAACAAGCCCTGCAGTCATCACACAGACTATGCAAGAAGGAAGACAAGATGTGGTCCATTAAACTTGTCTGACGGAGGGCTCTCTAGTTATGCAAATCCGTAAGCGCTAGGTTTTACACGATCGCAAAGCGCACATTTAAGGCTGGACATTTTTTTACTGTTCCAGATTTTATTTTATGGCTTGAAAATAACACAAGCGACTAGGCCCTGCAGTCAGGGTCCATTCTGATTGCTCGAATACCCTATCAAGATGTCGTTTGACACACGCACACACACCTAAACGAACGTAACAACTAACTAGTGAACTCTGTATACTAATATGGATAGTTGATGGCGATTAAAAAAATTGGTTTTGTATGTGGATAATGTTCAAATACATTTTCTTCAAGACATGTTCACAAAATTAGAATGAAAACTTCAGGTAAGGCATGTATTCTAATAATTTCTATAAAAGTCGATCAATTTTCTGAGATTTCAAAATAAAACTTAATTAAAATTTATTTTTTCATTCCAATTTCTTGAGAACATACTGTATAAATTTTGGACATCCTAATATCTCAAACAATAATATTAAATTAGGTTTTATTCTGAAATGTCAAAAAATTGATCGACTTTAATAGAAAGAATTAGATTACAAGCCTTACCTGAAGTTTTCATTCTAATTTTGTAAACATTAATCTGTCTTGAAGAATATGTGTTTGAACGTTCTCCACATAAAAAACTTCACTAGTTAGTTGTTACGTTCGTTTAGGTGTGTGTGCGTGTGTCAAACGACATAAAGATGGGGTATTCGACTAATCAGAATGGACAGGGCCTAGTCGCTTGTCAAAATAACAGATCGTAGAAATGTCATTGTTTATGTAGCCAGGTTCTAGATTTAGACCTGGTGAAAGTATTAATAATTAGATTTTAAATTTACTATTACAAATAATGAATTGAAAATATGGATAAGTACTAGACCGAGCAGTGAAGACTAAATAATAAAAATTGTGTTTTTAATTTATTTATAATAATAATGCGTTTAAACGTCCGTTTCTCGACTGCAATCATTCAGAAATTCAGCAGTTGTATAAAACAAAAAAATGTAGGTAATTTGGGACAAGGCCAACAAACCAAATACGTATACGTAGATATCATTTCAATTTTCATTAGTCATAAGTCATATGAAAATATTTTTAAAGTCTTCAGAGAACTAGATCTAAATATTGACCCTCCTCATCTAGCATCTTAATTTTTCAGGATAATCGAACTACTTGGTGTTTTTTGTGTGACATTTAGCTACTAATAATTATTCTATCATAGATATTTTAAAATTGTTTTATTAGTATTTTTATTAATCCCAAAATATGTTGACCGTCTATTTCTATAAATTTGCAAATACATTTATTTTTATTTATTGTAGATTATAGACGCGTCGACAACTTAGGTCATTAGCGTCTTAAATTACATTAAATAACAACTAACTTAAAACTAAATAACATCACAAAACATCCATGAGCGCAGGTGGGATTCGAACCCACGACAGTCTAGTCTAGAGGCTCGCACCAAGTACGCCATCCACTAGGCTACACTGCCCTCTTTGCAAATACATATCGATCTTTACATTGTATGTTATTTTCATAATAGTTAACCCATAATTGTTAGAAAGAGATTGTAATTTATAGACGCTAGATAACTGAGATAATCAGCGCCAATCCAGGATTGTAATAAATAAAGCGACTTAATTAATCATTGAATTCGAAGTTGCTATATTTAAATAGAGCAATTTGATCCTTGAAAACAGTTTTAAGAATTGTTAGAAATGAGCACTTCCGTGGCACAAAGGATCAATAAAAAGCAATACTGATTTTTTTAAATTTGCATTTTACTAACGTTTCGGTATTCTTCATACCATCTTCAGGGTCAAAAGAAATTGACAGCATTTGACTCTGAAGATGGTATGAAGAATACCGAAATGTTAGTAAAATGCAAATTTAAAAAAATCAGTATTGCTTTTTATTGATCCTTTGTGCCAGAAAGTCCTCATTTCCAACAATTCTTAAAATTAATTAATCATTGTGACCCATACCGTGCGTAGCCCTCGTGTGCTAGACTGATAAAAAATATTTTAAGAAAAATATTCCCACAAAAATTAAAATTGACATTCTCTCTACTCATCCGATCTGAAGGTTGGCATTGACATTAGATAGGGGATGGTCGATATATCAGCTGACCGGATCTTCCGACAATGTTACAATTTTCTGTCAGTACCTGTCGTCAAACTGTTTGACAATCCACGTGTACAGAGAAAGCTTCCACAATAGTGAGCTGTTTTAGTAACAAATATTATATGGATAGTTAGTATTTATCATCTCCAGAACAGGAAGCGACGATGTCTGTCGGTGTCGCAGCCGAGGCTGATCATCGCCTCTCAGCGCGTCGTGGACACGCCATCCATGATCCACTCACTCTCTCTCTCTCTACTTTAACCAGAGCCGTACCAAACTTCTAGAGATCCGTTAACTTGTACCAGCAGTTGCCTTTATCCGAGTTTTAACTACGATAACAATATTTTTTAATTGGACTCTTACAATTTTTTCTAACGTGTTTTTAACTTCCCATTGGAAGTTATTGTAATGGGTCCGAAAATCGAAATCAAAATGTATAACAAATTTTTATGTTTCAAGGTCACTACACTATTTTTACACTATTTTTAGAAAGATGTCTCTCTCTCTGTGTGTGTGTGTGTACGTATGTGTCCATTTCTTTCTAAGACGAAATCTCGAGAATGAAAAATGATATCGACTACGTTAGGGTGCCAATCGACGCGTATTAACGTAAATATGATATGAAAGAAATTTTTTCAAAATCGGTTTAGCCGTTCTTTTTTCTTATCCAAATGGACTCCAAAAAAGTAGATTTTACACAATATCTCGCGAAAAAAAAATTATATCGACTTCGTAAGGGTGTCAATCGAGGCGTGTTAACGTCATTTTAATCCGACATAAATTTTATAAAAATTTTAATTATTGTTAAAAATAAATAATAATTATGTTTTAATGATTAAAATGATTACTTTTCTGTGTAATATCTAATTTATTTATTATTATTAAATATTTATCAAACTGGGAAGTTCGTCGTGTGGACCTCAAGGGTCGCACTTTAGTCCTAATAAACGACCCACCTCACGGCTTGTTTAATTTCATTTCATTTCTTAATTTAATTGCTCCGAGGAACCGGGTGTTCAAGGCGGTTTGATCCGGACCTGGCGTTCGTGTCCGCCTATAAATATATCACGTCATTGTAACAGTGCACGCACATGTGTGCGTGACAGTTATCTTCTTTCTCGCTTCTTATGGAATGTGCATGTTCGGTGCAATGTTCACAACCCATTCATGTTCGTAATGTGAATTGTGAACACTGATTGCTGGATCGATAGTTACTAACACAAAAAAGCAAACACACCAAATTGGAAAGTTATTTGGTCGCAACAATAGCCTAAACTAAACCACAAAAAATCTGACGCAGTGTACCGATTAAGTCACTGGATCAAATTATGATAGTTTGTAGTTGAATAGATTAGGAAAGGAAGGCGTGGCGGAGTCGCAACTGTCTCCTTCTAACTAGAATCTGCGTTAAACGTACGTTCACCCATTGACGACACAACTGTCAAATTTCATTCATTCTACTGACATAACCTCGTTTTTTAAACACGTCGTCGTTAATATTTAAAGCAATTTGTTATGGGATGGTGTCTTGTACTTGACTGCGATTATAATGAAAATTATGACTACAAAAAGTTTAAATTTCTGACTGAGGAAAAAGCTAAAATAATACCTAGATATCCAATAACTAATTGATGAAAACATTTTTTTATCCTTTTAGCTTGCCCTTCCTTGATTTAGCGTAGCTCAGACGACTTCAGAACACTTTTTCAACTCCAAATGGAAAGAACAAACTCAATTTCTAATTATAATTGTTTAATTATACCTCGACAAACGTCAACGAGGTTAAGTTAGGTTAGAATAAACGTCACTGGCTGAATCAAGTTAGGACATTCATTTTTCATTAATTTTTAATTTCAAACAAAAAGTTATTTCACGCGAAATAATAAACTTTTTTAACCAATAATGACGGGATTTATTAATTATTTTTATGAAACAGCCATTGTTTTGGTAAGAAATGTGTTTTAAGAAAATAGTAACGAATATTTCGTTAAACCCCATACATTTTTGAACGCCAATCGACTCCACTTTAAATTTCGCGCTCAAATTAGAACCGCCTACTTCTGTAGTCTATTATATAAGTTATGATATTGATAAATTTCAAAGACATTAAATGAAAGTAATGGAGTGGTGGAACGAACTTACCAAATTTAATTCTCAGAAAATGACAAAATGCAACTAAAATTATAATAAATTAATATCTGTGGCTTTTTTACAGTGATAATTTTCATTAGTATATACTTGATACTAATATTTCACAAATTTCATGGAAATATTTAATGTTCTAAATATTCTTTATCGAAGCTTCAGTAGTTCAAACAATTCATAGAAATCTTATCAATGTTTCTTTCGTTCCTACATGTTTATAGCAGTATATAATTTCATAAAAACAGCCGTGCGGCATATTCTTGTATTTCAGAAAAATATTATTTTATATTACGTAATTTTACTAAGAAAAGTGCAATAGAAGATTTTATAACAAACAATAATAATAATAGCAACATATCGATTGTTACTAGGAATAAAATGCTGTTATAATTATAATAATGCTTGTGAAATCTTTGTATACATAATTCAAATTCGTGTAAAATGAAACGTTGGTAACGATGGCCGCCTCAGAATTTAGTACCGGAAAATTAAGTGTGGTTCTAGAATCTACATAATTAGTACTCATTAGTACCACCGATAGTTCAATTAGATTTTCCTGGCCGCCTCACTTGGTCTCACGGTTTATTAGGAAAACCTTTGATGTACTAACTCAACTATCGGTGGTACTAATGGGTACTAATTATGTAGACTCTAGTGCCACACTCAATTTTCCAGTACTGAATTTTGATGCGGCCAACGTGATGGACACAAAAATGAATTCCGCTGTCGAACACTCGAAATGACAGAAAAAATATAAAATAAAAAAACGACAAAAATTATACCGTCAAAAGTATTACTTATTAATATTTCATCAAGATCGGATGATTTTTCTGGGATTACAAGATGGCGGATCTAAGTAGTGTTGCCGTCTAGATCTAGACTTTCTAGACTCTTGTCTTGTCTAGAAATTTTCAAGACAAGACAAGAGTTTTTTAATCTAGACTTAGACTTAGTGAAATCTTGATATTTCAAGACAAGACAAGACTTTGAAAGTCTTGTCTTGTCTAAACGGCCACACTAGATCCAAGATAACCGCGTTTCTCTATTTCATTTTTTGTTTTCTATAAACTTCCCGCAAAAATGTTCTGTTGTAAAACCAAGTCAATTTAATAAGTTGTGTAAGGCTTTCTCGGCCGTCTATTAATTTCATAGAGTTTCTTGGGCTATTAGGCCGTCGTCGGTTCAAATTTACCATTCTTGACGTTTCGTCAACACGAGTGGATGGCATTTTCAAAAGATGTTTCTCTTTCAAGTGTATGATTACAACTACAGGTCCTTATCAGGGTCTCTGTCTGTATTTATGCGTCGTCCTGGTGGGTGTTAAACGTCAAAAATAATAAAATTGAACCGACGACGGCCTATAATAGCCCAAAAAACTCTATGAAATCAAGTCAATTTAATATCTAATGAAAACGATGACATTTGTTCCCATTTCTTTGTGGACTTTCATTGTGTTAGAGTCTAAGAACAAATTTACAAAATAGACCCCCCATAAGAAATGACAAACAATTAAGACACACACATATGCGGTCCTTTTTAAGCAACACCGTTTAATTATGCAGTACACACTGTACCTGCACCATACATGGCTAACTTTTCATGTCGATGATCAAAAATGTTTAACTGTGGTTTGTAATACAGAACTTGCATGGCATTTTCTATTCTCTATATTATTTAAAAATTTAACCGGTTTAGGGGTATTTTTATCCCCCTCTTCCTAATTTCAAGGAATTATTCTCATGTGCCAAAAGGTATTTAAATTCTATAGAATTATCGCTAGGCACTTGGTAGAACATGATTGAATAAAAATTAATAAACAAACACTTGAAAAATTCTACACATTTATTCATCTCAACGATCGTTTCGGGTTTCTAACCCATCATTAGGAGTTTAAATTAAAACTAATGGAACAATGCCGGCCGTGAAGGCTTGCACACCTGGATAATGTTTGTCTTACCGGAAACGCTACGTTCCCGCGCCGTGTCTGACCGGATAATATAAACTGACCTTATCACAGTTAGTAGGTATAGATATTAAAACTTGTACTGGTCAGTGGTCGGCTAATTAATTATTATTGGTTTAAAACATGTAGGATGTCCTCAATATCAGAAAAGTTGTCCATGCCCGGTGTACATGATATAACGGTATACCGCGGTGTTATAATTATAAAATGTCAATAAGGTTTTGTATTAATTAATTACACATTCATTATGCGTATTTATGTAGGAATACGCTGTACATTGCTCACACTTCTGTGAGTACGTTAGACGCGGCGTTTTTGCGAATAGAGTTGTATTCTAGGCACGGTTCACGCGCGTGCCAATATTATTGTTTGCATATAAACACATCTTATTTAAATGTCGGTTATAAAGATGGGGGAGGCCTTTGCCCAGCAGTGGGATTGATGGCTTATTATTATTATTATAATAAAGATATACAGGGGGTGTAAACGGTTAACCCGAACATAGAGAAAAATTTTTATTTTTATTTATTGTGGATTATAAACGCGTCGACATCTCAGGTCATCAGCGTCTTTTAATTATAGGTACATCAAATAACAAAATTCTTAAAACTAAATGACATCACAAAACATCCATGTGCGGTGGTAGGATTCGAACCCACGACAGTCTGATCTAGAGGCCGGCACGCTAACCACTAAACCCCACTGTCCTCTAGTAGATGCTTTGTATTCTTTTATTATTATTTATATAGACTGGGACGTTCGTAGCTATTTTTACCTGACACACCCGATCGGTGCGTATTATTAAAATGAGGTAGAGTTAGTGCAAGGTTACACAGAACGAAAGGAAAATGTTTAAATTTCTGTATACCTGTACAATTAGGTATTAACATAATATGTAAAGTGATGCAGGAATCTCATATGTAACTTTGGTTACTACTTCAAAATATACCCGGTCGTTATAGGATTTATTGTATTTACAAACACAATTTTTTAATATTATATAATTCTGTGATGTAATACATAGATGCAGTTTCTTGATAAAAACCTCATCAAAATCGATGGTCCATCCTAAAATAGTGTATAGAGTAATAAATCATTTTGGTTTAAAGTTTTTGACAGATTCCACCTGGCCTTCTTTTAAATCACTACCAAATTCAAATTATGACTTAATAGCCAATAAATTTTAAGACTATCCTAAACTATTTATAACAACATATTTAAACTAATCAGAACAGTCCAGTTTATTGGTTACTTAGTCTTCACCTGAATTTGGGTAAGAAGGTACCACTGAAATCTGTCAAAAACTTCAAATCAAAATGATTTCTTACTCTGTACTATTTCAGGATGGACGAATAGGCTTAAAAGTACTTATTTTTTAATCAAAATTCAAAACCGATCTACAGTTACGAAAAGTTGAATACTTTGAAACAAAAAGGTTCATTTGTAATATTTTGTAATAACGAAAATGTTTTTGGTTTTTACTGAAATGAACTTTTCTTCATAAACACAATTATTTCTTTCAGTAAACGTTCATTGGCTGAATAGATTTTTTTCAGGGTGTCGTGTGTGTGTTTTTAAAGACCACCAACAGCTAAGGTTATTTGGGCCTAGCACCAATTCATATTTTCAATTCATTATTTTTTTTAATAATAAATTTAAAATTCAATAACACTTTTACCAGCTCTCGGGCTAGAACCCGGGAACTGGAGATTTGTAATAGAGGAACCATAGCAACGCCATGTAAACAACAGCATCGCTAAATGCTCGGTCATTCTCAAGCCCTTTTCAGGGTGTCACTACGCTAATAAAAATGCGTACTATTTTTATACTACACCCCCATCCCTTTTACTGTATAGTCACAATGAATATCTGTATGCATGTTGTATTAGTACAGCTACGATGGTGAGATGCCTGCACCCTCACAAATGGCTGCACCCCATGCAGTTTACAAACCAGACACAATACAAGGGACGAGGATATATTACTAAACATGTTTTAACACGCAATAGACCGAAACGTCTGTACATATGAACAAACCTTTGTTCAAACGTTGATTATTTGTCAAACGTTAATGCTGCAATGACTAATTGGTATTTAATAGATAATTAATTTTTTAACTTAGTTATCCCAGTTTATACTTCATATTATAACGGATGCGTAAATATCAGATAATCAGAGGTATATAGTTCCGGAATTTTCCAGGAACTATAGTTCTCTGTTGGAGATGTTTCATATCTTTCCCTAAAACGCATTTTAGGATGCCCCTTCATCACAAGATTTAAGGGATCATTATCTGAATGTAGTTTTAAACATTTCTATAAAAAAGTGATCATAGAAATAAAGGGTGAAAGATTCCCATAATTACAATTATAATTAAAGAAAGATTTTAATTCTTTCTTTCCTTCAGCGCAAAGGTGCTGAATTGCAAAATAACATCTTTGAGTAAATAGTCGAATTGTTGTGTCCGGTACTTAAATACAAGACACAAGACAAGAGTTTGTTAATCTAGACTTAAACTTAGTGAAGTCTTGATATTTCAAGACAAGACGAGACTTTGAAAGTCTTGTCTTGTCTTGTCTAGACGGCAACATTACTTGTGGGCAATCGTCCGTTTTCCCCACTAGTTGCAGAATATTTCATTTTAGTACACAAAAAAATACGGTGACTGAAAATTGAAACCTTAATTAGTAACTTCATAAATTCATCATAAATCGTTCACACTTACAGAGTCACTCTGTTTAGAGGTGTGGCTATTTAGTTAATTGAATTATTAATTATAACATAATAACTGAACCGCCTGACGTCATAATACATAACACATATTAAGCTTTAGGTCATATGGGTTCACGACTTCAACTTGACTATTATATTGAAATCTGCACGCAACTATTTGTTGACCGTAAATTATTATCCGCTTAGTGCTTTTTACAACATCGTTTCATTTTTAAGGATTCTGCAGTTCATTAATCATTCCTGAAAAGATTTAAGTATAAACTACGATTCATCATGAAATTACTGAAACGGAACAATTATGTGATCGGTTCAGCTAAAGGCAACTCCGCACATACTATATCAATGAACCTCTTGAAGAGGGATGCCGGATGGAACCTATTATAGGGTGGGGTTATAGTCAACTATACCAAAACACTCTATGGTATTCTCGTGTTTATTGCATTTAATTACCTAGTCTAATCATTTAATAAATTTAATTTCTATTTGCTCTAGCATACAAACAAAGGTTTGTAGCGTAAAATGCCTCGTTCGATAATATTTATATATAATTAATATTATTGCTATTAAGTACTGAACCGTTTTTCCTCAAACCCTTGCCTGTGTCCTACAGCAAACAGAAATCAAATTCGTTGAATCTTTTCTCGCCCTCCATGTAGTATAAATTGTATTTGTGTTAGTCGATCTTCTGGGGCAAATGGCTTTTTGAAATAAAAAACACTAGTTTTTTTGCGACGTTTTGTCGACCTCTTCAAGCTTTATTATTAATAAAAGCTTGAAGAGGTCGACACACCAGTCGACGAAACGTCGCAAAAAAACTAGTGTTTTTTATTTCAAAAAGCCATTTGCACCAGAAGATCGACTAACACAAATACAAGAAATCAAATTCGTTAAATATTGTAAACACGCATTGTGAAAATAAAACAGGGTATTTCGGCATAGTGGACCTTAAAAAACAACAAAGCGTTCTACATTCCAGATTTCTGAATAGTTATTACGTAACCTGAAAATATTGCGCAAGGTCGAGAATTATGGTTAACAAAAGATCAAAGGAACCGACTTGAATTCTTCTCCATATATTATTGGGTCATAATTTCTTTATAGTTGTAACTTCTGCAATACAACTTGATTGGTTGTGCAATGACCATGCAATTTGTAACAATAGATTGTTTAAACAATCGCACACACATTAAAAATAGGCAGCTTCGCGTGTTGACTATTGAACAATGGTACATAATTAGACGAATAGACGGAAGTGATGTGCCCAACGCACTTTCGACCTTGTCTTATTTTCTCAAAGTTATAACTTAAGTATACAGTGTTGAGTCAGTTTCACAGAACATCTAGCTGTTGTAAAGAAATTTCCTAATCTATGTCCTCCCTGTAAGAAGCGCAAAAGTACATTATGTCTAATCAGCTGATCTACTTGATGAGAGCTATAGAATAGATAGCACAGGTACCTAGAGGACAAATTGGTGTAATGATCTGCGTGCCAGCTGTCGTGGGTTCGATTCCTACCTCGCTCATGGATGTTTGTGATGTCGTTTACTTTTAATTGATAATATTTTGGTTTCATGGCTATACCATGTACCGAAATGATCGTTTGGAAACCGTTCACAAACGATCACAAATTCGGTTGGAACGCTTTAAGAATCGTTCACAAACGATCACAAATTCGGTTGGAACGCTTTAAGAATCGTTCACAAACGATCACAAATTCGGTTGGAACGCTTTAAGAATCGTTCACAAACGATCACAAATTCGGTTGGAACGCTTTAAGAATCGTTCACAAACGATCACAAGTCGGTTGGAACGCGTTCTATCCACTGCGCATGAGCGTGACGGTAATATTAAGGTATCCAGAGTGGTTGGAACAACGCTATGATGTAATTAAAACGCTAATGACCTAAGTTGTCGATACTCTGCAAATAAAATGTAAATGGGACACAGTATAGAGGTCCGTGTACTTAAATGTAAATGTTTGGAAACAATAATTCTAGTTTCTTTATGTTTACGAATTGAACAGATTATGTAGATTATAAATAATTATAATAATAGATAAAACTACATTCACTATTTCCGTTGAAACTGTTGGTAACTCGGTATGGATTGTATGTCGGTGTGATTAATGTAATTTTACAGATGTAATAAAACGCCTGTTTTAACTTGGTATTTTGAGAAACAGAACAAGGCTTTCGTGTGGTTTGGTTGTTTTGTCTTCATGAAACTGTATGTGATTCAAAAGATATACGATGTGTACATTTACATATTATGTGCGGACTACGGTACCTGCCCAACACTCATCCATTTACAGACTGTTTCAAAAATATTATAAACTTTCAGATATATTGAAAGGCTACGATTAACAGGCAATAAGGGACTTGAGAATGGCTGAGCGTGTAGCAATTCTGTTGCTTACATGGCGTTGCTATGGTTCCTCTATTACAAGTCCCCAGTTCCCGGGTTGTAGCCCGAGAGCTGGTAAAAGTGTCAATTGGATTTTCAATTTATTAAAAAAATAATGAATTGAAAATATGAATTGGTGCTAGGTCCAAATAACCTTAGCTGTTGGTGGTCTTTAAAACACACACACACACACAATAGGCATATTATCGCATTTAGCATTTAGTAGATACTCAAGTGAAGTAACAGATAATTTTATTACAAATTACAATACAATGGTCATTTATAGTAATTCATACTAATTATTACAGATGGCAGAATAATCGTTATACTCCTGGCGTCTCGGCCTCTCGCGTCAGTTCTTACAGATTCTTTCCAGCCTGTGATATATATTATTTTGGGGGAGGGGTGCGTATAGATGTTTGCACATAAAAAATGTCTCATTAATGGACCAATCAATTCTTCAAGCGCGTAATTTATGATAGTTTAATGTGTTCTGTCATTACGCAGCCATAATCTGAACATTGAACAATCCAAATTTTTCTGAAACACCTTGTACATTGTAATTACATACAAATCTTACAGTGCTGCATTACATTATTATTTATTTGTTTAGTGTTTAACACGATTGCAAACGTATGTAATATGGCTGAACAATATGTTAAGTAGTTAATCCATCCCGAAATACAAAGCGGCAAGCGCATACGATTTGATGTCTATTTTTGTGTTAAAAATATCATTGTTGTGTTGATACATACCTACCTACTGGATACAAGAAACAATGGAACAGTCAATGATACACGTGTATATTGTGGCCAACAGGCAAAACAGTTCATGTCGAATTTTTGGTATACTGTTCTACATTTTTAAACATTTCTTTTTCTCTAAGTTGTGTACCATTCAGTGGCGACGTTGGAGAGTGGGCCGGGTAGGCCCACCTTAAACTGTCTTGGCCCACCCTGGAATAATTCTCAATCTCTAGTTTATCTTTTAAATACGTTTTTAACCCTCGAAATTTCAACAATTTTTCTTGTAAATTCTATAGCAAGTAATCTGGGTTAAAATTTTAACGAGCATTGAAATTTTAGGAACAAATGTTATTGGCCCACCTTCAGAACACCATGTCCAACTCTGGCCCACCCTAACAAAAAAATCCTAGCCCCGTCACTGGTACTATTCTTTAAAAACATTTCTCCCTACATAATTTATAAATTTGAGTTGCATTTTAAAACAGCTTATTAACCCTCCAATAGATGGGTCTCTCAATGTCTATTTTTCTCAGCAAAGAAAAGAGACAGTACCGCTTTTTTACAACAATCTAAATACCTAAACTCAGTTTTTTTGTGCTAGGAACCTTCTTTTTGCACAAAAGAAACTCGAGTTTCGGTATTTAGATTAAAAATGTACCTCGGTGAACAAATCCCGTTTGACTGAGTGTTCGCGACCTTCGTGTATCAGGAAAGTGTCTTGAGGCATGTGATTGGCTTTGCTAACTCTTTTCATTGCAGCGAGAACTTCCAACTGGACGACACAATTAATTCATATTTTTCCTCAAAAAATCGACATACAGAAAAAAACACGATCTTCAATAATTAATGAGGGTTTCAATGTAGAGCTTCATACGAATAGAACAATAAAATATTATCCATAAAGTTGACTGGTTTGATTGGACAGTTAATTAGATTCAATTGTTTTCGTTAGCACCTATTTATAAGGAGTCAAGGTCAAAAGAAAATCGACCTAAGTTCAGGGATAATAAAACTATAATATACATTGTGTTGACGAAGCTTATAAATCAAGAAATAATTATAGGCACAAAATTGTTTATAATTACAAAACCACTGATCCTATTAGCACCAAAATCAATAGACTGAGTTTCCGTTACAATTTTATATATTTTTATGTTGGTGTATGTAATGTATATCAAGATATCTATCCATATTCTGATCCATTTGATAATTTAACTAACTGCACACAGATAACATTTCTACAGAAATTCAATAAATGTGTACACATATTCTATTAATTAAACCAATGAATGAATTGTAGATTATAGTCTATAGACGCTCGATCAACAGAGGCCTCTTATTATTATTAGTATTAATTAAACGGCTTAAATATTATAGTTACTGGACTTTCTCAGTCCTTTCGCTTCACTGTCGTTTTATCCAATTTTCACTGTACTTGTAAAATAATGGCCGAATTGCGAGATTGGCCATCAAACTCTTCAATTAAATTCGTGCAGAAATGCAGCGTTCGTCTCCTTTTATAACGCCGAAAGGCGACGTTTCAGTAGACGTAAATAAAATAAAATATGTGTTTGAATGTGTTACCGAGAATGCGTAACTATTTATAAACCCGAGAGACTTTTTGCATTTCTGGCGTTTTGTTAATTGTGGAAATAGTTCGGGTCGAATAATCGTTTGAAATCGTTTTCAAGTTATACAAAACAAAATAGTATATTGTGCAACTAGTGTGCTAAATACATCTTGAGGACAGTGTGGTCCAGTGGTTAGCGTCGCGGTCTCTGGATCAGACTGTCGTGGGTTCGAATCCCGCCTCGCCCATGGATGTTTTGTGATGTCATTTACTTTTAAGTCAGTTGTTATTTAATGTAATCAAGACGCTATAATGACCTAAGTTGTCGACGCGTCTATAATTTACAATAAATAAAAATAAATACATCTTTATGCGTCACGGGCGATGTTTTCAATATGAGTAGTAGGCAAGCGCACACGAGTCTTGGCGAGTGTGCATCGCGAGCCGTATACGAGTGCTGAAAACATCGCGCCTGACGCATAAAGATTTAGTACACGCGTTGCACAATATACTATTTTGTTTTGTATAATTTGAAAACGATTTTTTGCCTCCCCCCCCCCAAAACCCATTTTCAGTAATTTTCATCCAAAATTGTTAAATCCCTTTTATCTCTGTCAAGTGTCAGCGTTTCATTAATTTTTGAGTCGGTAATTTTATGTCGGTATTTTTTGACTCGAGGTCATTCCTCAATACCCTCGCTAAAGAGTATAACTTCAAAAAAATATTATATAATTATGTGAATGATAGAAATTAGATGATATTGGTATAAAATTAAGTCCACAATCGATAAGTTAATTGCTTTTGTTGTTTATCTTGATCGTAGATCCAGAAACTATCACCAAGCCCGAACTTAAAGACCCAGGACCTCTAAGCACTTGACAGTTGGGCACCCCAAGCCCAAAAAAATGAAAAAATGGAATTGGATGGAAATTTAGCAAAAAAGTCACCAATTGGGTTATCTTACAAAATGTTTGGGCTTTTTTTTTCTTTAATTTCCATCTCGCCCCTGGCCGGGACCACCTCGACGGCTGGGCCCCTAGGTGCCTTCTTGGCCTAGGCAGAAATCCGAGCCTGACTATCACAACATAATCTCGTAACGTGTATAAAAACTGATAAATGAAAATGACATGTCGCATACAACGTAAATTAGAAGTATGAGTTGCAAAAAATACGTACAAACTCTTGATTATATTATTATAGAAAAACTAGTTTTTAGATTAAAAAAATATTATTAATTATTAAAAACACCATCTGGATCCGTGTATCTTATAATTTTCAACACTCCTTTCATTTTTGTTTGGTTTACTTAAAAAACGCTTCCTATACTTTTTTTTGTATCACAATTAACACAAAGTTCTGGTATCAAATCCCTTATATATCCGGGTTGTAATTAAAGAACACCGATAAGAAAAATCATTCGATAGATACAGTTGATCCGAAAGTAATATAATCTTGAGCACCGTCTGATAAAAACATCAGTGCATTAATGAAGCTACAGGAAATAGTGCAATATCAATAATAAATATCTAAAAAAAATAGTAATAAATAACTTGAGCTTTCCCGGTTCGAGTTATGACCGCCAATCGCGCTGCTGTTGCTGCAGCTAATGAATGGGCTTTGTGAAGTTCTGTCTCATTTAAATGTATAATTATTTTTTTTATAAACAAAACATATGATATACAGTGCAGGCCTCATGTATGCACTTGACACTGACAGACAAATGGACGTGTTTTTTTTATACAGACTGGTTTCAAAACGTTGCTTATCGCCTGTTGTTTTTGACGTTCAAATGTGTTCCAGAAACTGGATCGTGAATTGGATGGTTTCAGTGAAACCTGACATTTCAAAAAGGCTGGGCAAATTAGATACCAGCAAAAAATTAACAAATTTTTATAATAATTGTAAACAAAATTCGCTTTTAACTCGTTAACAATAATTTCGTGCTCGATTAAACTCATCGACTTCTTCTAAAGTGTAACTCATCGACTTCTTCTGAAGTGTAACCAACCTAAATAACTATAAATAAAAATGAATTCAAATTGGTAATATTACATAATATGTATTATTTTTTGTGAACGTAATTTTCTTTCTATATTTCTGAAGTATTTTTGAAAACGGAATATTTATTTATTTCAGTAATTCTTTGAAAGTTTTTTAAATAATGTTTTTAAATATAATCAAAGTCAAATGTTTTTTCTTTTGCAAATCTACTGATATTTTTCAGCCGCATCTACAATGCTCACTTAAATTTATAATAATAATATTTGTAAATCTGTCCCCTGTTGTGCTTTCAGAGAATATACCTACTTGCTTTTTAACATCAGTCATACTAATTTTGACTAAGTAAAATATTGGATTCTTTGCTTGGGGGATGCCCTTCTTCACAAACTTCCACTCGCCACTATGATCCATAGTTTATACCCGCCCCGAAAAAATTCTTAATCCCACTTCTGAAATCTAATCGATATCTCTTACAATATAACAGAAATTATTTTTATATCGCTGCAATCCTCGAAATGGTGGGCCCAAACAATTCGACTGTATTTTTCAGACAGTTCCTTTTTATAGAAATGTGTCAACTATATGATTTATTTAACAGACAGTAGAATTGCATTTGTAATAAATTTGACAAAGTTGTTCGTTGATACAGATTTTACAGATACAAACTGTTGTTGAGCTTTGATCAGTTACACATCTACAGGGAATCCAATGCCGTGAACCGGTGCCATGGCGTGTAACACTATATAAATGTATAATCTAGATTCAAATAAAGACGATGTATTAATAACACCGGATGTTTTGCATGAATCAGTATGCATACTAGTTGAGTCTCTACCCGTTAACGAGGAGTGTCTAACTACTCATGTTAAAGCGTCCTCTACATTACAAGTCGAAGTTCCTCGCCGAAGTACTCGTTGTTGTTACCCGAGTACGAGGTGCGTCGCTACACTACTCGCTCAACTTCGGGAGGACCTCAATCTAGATTAACATGGATGACGTGATCGCTCTTGCTCGCGCGACTCCGTCCCTTTGACTCGAGCCAAATACCGACAATGATAGGAAGTCGCCCGAGGCGAGGCGAAGATACACGAAGTGCCTCTCTACACTCTCATCCTCGATCAACTTCGTGAGTAGTGTAAAGACTTGACTATATCTAGAACGCGACCCTCAATATACATAATCAGCGTTGCCAGATTGGGGAATTTTCCCCTAAATTTACTAGAATTTGAGAACTTGGCGGGTTGGGGTATTTGGATCGATAGTAATTCTCGGTTGCACTGTTTTTACTGAAATGTTTAGTTAAAATTTGGACCTCACCAATCATACATATCTAATAATCTAATGCCCATATTCATAGTTAACCCTTAAGGTAAGTGATAAGGGTCCCTTCGCTGAGGGTCACTTAAGTGCTGAGGGCACCTTATTCAAAGGAACGTTTCAGTCATTTCCCTAAGTGAGGGAAGAATTATAGTAAACCTCCATGAGTTTTTCCTTTAGAACAGACCGATTGTGTTTAGTTGTCATTTTTGATATAAATGCGTGTTTTTAATGTGTTTTACTGTTTTTACTTTTTCGACACTTAAGGGACCCTTAAGATGAGGGTGATGTAAGGGTCCTTACAGACGTCAATTTTGACTATGAAACGCATATTCGATTTGAGGGTATGAGTAAGTGTCCCTTACTACTTAAGGGTTAACTATGAAGACCAGTTTAGATTGAAGTAGAACTTACATAAAATTAAATGGAAATCGGTACAATTAACCTGAAGTGATCCCAAATGATCTGCACTTGTTCCATTGACAAGTCACACTTAAATTTTGTATTGGCCAATCAGATATCAAGATAGCTAACTAAAGAATATTACAAATCTACGGTTTTTAATGTTTAAATAAAAATGCATGTGCACGAAAAAGATCTGCAAAACGAAATGTCGTCGAAGAAATTAATCCCCCAGGGGGGACATAGGAATGTAGTTGTTCTCGCAACTGCATTCCAATGTTTTTTGGGAATTGGCGTTCACAGGAGCCCGAGCTCGTACCAGTCGGTTTGTGTATGCCGGCTGGCAGATTCTAATACATAAATGGATTATCAATTGTTGTGTTGAAGACGCTAATGACCTGAGTTGTCGACGCGTCTATAATCTAAAATAATAATAATAATAGTCGAAGAAATTAAGTTTTTTTTATTCAAAAAAATTCTCATTTGCCTTGAAAAAGAAATGTATTGTTATATAGTGGTAAAAATGTATAAAAGTTTAACATGCCAATATCAAATATAGAAAAATACAATGTATTTTAGATGTCGTTGGCTTCAGGCTAAAAACTGTTTCGAAGCGGCAAAAATAACACACTGAATGTTTTTTCATAATAATCTTCTATTTTCACGGGCGCGTTTTCATGGTGTGTGTGCGTGTGTGTTGAGAAATAATAGTGCCGTAAATATGTCGAAATTGCATAATTTATCATATGATATTATTACAGTAATATGCGTGATAATAACAGGTATTCGCAATAACAGCTGTTTCATAATCTTTATTATAACAAGTAATAAAACGTGAACTATATAAACCTTTACCCGCGCCTTCATTCGCGTTAATGCCGGTTTTGACAGAAACTTTATTTTTAAACCCAAACGTAGCCTATACTAATGCTGGGTTGCAAAAAGCATTGTCAGAAAATTTGATTTGACGATAGCTTTAATATATTTCTCCATAAGAAAAGCTTTGTAGAGTGTATAGAATTTTAAATCGATCCTGCTCGAAAAATAATTGATGAATTGAAACGATATTTTTTTAAAACTGTATACAATAATTATACATGATTTAACATAGTTTTTTTGTACAATTTCCACTTCGAAACAACATATTTCTACACATTTTGCTCAAAATTTAGCTTGAAAAGCGATCTTTTTACAAGTTTTTATTTAACTTGCAATGTATGTTAGTGAACTTGTTTGTGTGTTAACTTGTTTGTGTGTTTGTTTAAGTCAAATCTTGCAAGTCAATTTTGAACGACTTCCACGTATCCGATCGATTTGAAATTTTGTACACATATGTATTCCCGATGACAATACATGAATAAATCGTTTTTAGAAATAAATTCAACCCCTAAGGGGTTCAAACGGGGATGTAAAGTTTTTTTGACCAATCAACGCCCAGGCCAAATCGCTGAAGCTAGAAACTTGAAATTTGGACAGTTGGTTCCTTTTCTGACGTAAGCATCCACTAAGAAAGGATTTTTCGAAATTCAACCACTACGGGTGTCAAAGGGGGGTAAAATTTTGAAAGACTAAAATGAACAAAATAAAATATTAGTAGTATTAGAGACAAGCTTTTATTTAAATGCACTAAAAAGGAAAAAATAATTTTTAATAATTTAGGTTCATAATTATAAAAGCGTAGGTCGTGACTAATAAACTATCATAGAGTTCACGACCCACGCTTTTATAATTCTTTTGTAGATCAGTCATTTTTTTGTGTGAGTATGAATGTAAAATCTAACATTCTACATGGCAGGGAGTTTCACAACGACGTTAGACTGTTCCTGCATGTAAAAAAACTGTAATTTTATATCACAATCTAAGGTCATTGTCAAATTAGATTTTTTGACAATGCGTTCTGCAACCCAGCATAAGTTTAGACATCGATAGCGTATCAAGTTTTGTTAAAACCGGTTCAGCCGTTCTCGAGTAATACGAGTACAAAGACAGCGAGACAGAAATTTTGGACACACGTTTAAATTATGGGGCGTGATTTTTGAACCAAGCTGTACGTCCACTGTGTACCTACTTTTGTGCGCTATGGCAGTGGCACCTTCCAAACAATAAGTAATAAATATTATGCTATTTCAGATAACATCAGTTTAAAGTTTTAGCCGAGGCGTTTTAAGAGATTAGAAAGTTCATAACATCATTCTTTATCTATAATTCTAAACATTTGTTTACATAACATTTTCCGTTACGATTTAACACAAGTTGTGGGGATGAGATGTTTTTCTTTCAGTATTATTTAATATTTATACTTTTATAACCTTAATATTGATTAGTAAAATCGTTCTTAATTGTTACTAGCTAAAGCTTGTTACTTCCCACCTCTACTATGGTAGGGAAGTAATGGATTTAGTCCGAAAAAAATATTTCGAGATTTTAAACGATCTTCACGTTTTGAGACCCTAGCAATCGCTTAAGATCGCTTTCTGACTGATGTCTGTATGTGTGTGTATATATGTGGTCAATTTTTCGCCTTCGATATCGTATAAAAACGGAACAACATACGGCCATGCCGATTGTTCTATTGTGTTTCTCAGCCTTTAACTTAGATCTGATTAGATTTTGAGTCAAATCGGTTCAGTGGATCCTGAGATATTAAAAAAACGTTCTCAATGTCACGTATTAACATAGGTAAAAAAAATATAAATGAATTCTAGATGTTAAAATATGAAAAAAATGTAAACATTTTTTTTCTCTAAAATGTACAGTTTTCGAGAAAAAAATATTTTACTAAAAAAAATAAAAATTGTACGTAAATCAAGCTAACCATGATTTTTGCTATATTAAGCTAGCCAACAAGTAGATCACTAAACAAAAAAGAGGACTATGCTTTTTTTTCAAAGAATAAAAAAAGAGTGTTTATTTTTTGCAAATATTTACTAGGTGGGAAGTATAGGACTGGTCATCAGTCGAATTTCATTTTTTTACTGTAAATGCGAGGTTTAATAAAATAACATTTCAAACTTGTAGATAAAAATGTTAGTACTGAATTCGTTCGACTTACACAATTTTGTTTGAATGCATCCACATGAATCTTTGTAAACTCTATAACCGCGGAGGATTATTACCTAGAAACTAGATGATTTTGTTGTTTTTTTTTGTAAAATATCTGGTCTGTTTTAACCATCCATGAATGAAATTACATCCTACCGGACTGATCAGGGTTAGAATGTTGATCGTTAGAGCACCATAAGTGGAACGAATTTTCTAGTGCTATTCATCTTCTTCCAGCCAATTCATAACAATGAATTCAGCAAACAAAAAACATTATAACGAACTGTTGACAACTCTATTTATAGATTTGAAACAAGACTGTCCTAGACACATATACATTGTAAATAATAAATATCACACTGAATTCTTATAAAATTTAAAGAAAACGCAGGTATTTTTCAGAAGCTGACCGTAAAGATCATCTGGTTTTCTTTATATAGCTTCCCACTGTTTATGGGTGATTATGAAATGAGTAAATCTCATAATTAAAAATAGGTACTTATAAGGGACACAGGCTACTTCTCCATGTGAAAACGAACTGCGTAGATCACGACTCTCGAGGCACTTGATTTTTTAACAAGCCAATTATCCTGAATAGTAACATACAATTTACTAACCCCTGCTCTCTCAAGCACAATTTTTAAAAAAGCTTCTAGAGAATATCGGCGAACAATTTATTAATCAAACTTAGCGGGGTGTGTACTTTGGACTTTGCAGGGAGTGAGTTTCCTGCGGTGGGTGGGGGTTGCTGGTGCGCTGGCGTTTTTTCCGAAGTGAAAAGGGGCTGGGATGCAGGGGAGTAGTTCCCCAAAACACGGTTGCGGAGGAGGGATGCGATGTGGCGTTTTTTGCGAAGTGAAAAGAGGGTGCAGGGGTAAGTATCCTAAAAAACGTTCGCGGGAGGGGCGGGGTGTTTGTACGATGGCGTTTTTCGCGGGGTGGAGAATCAAAATATAGATAAATTGTTTGTCGATGTTCTCTGGAGTCTAGTCAATTTTAGTAAGAGTACCTACTATAGGTAAACATAATATTGCCATTGGCTAATTGATTTGCATTCCATTACAATAGTGAATAGTTATAGTAAATGCACCTGCAATTAGGAGCAGTTGAGAGTAATTATCTTTTTACGAGCAACTGACAGTAAAGTACTTAGGAGCAATTGGGAGTCATTGAATATCGATTAGGAACATTTGAGAGTATTTCATTTAGGAACAACTGGGGCTTGTGTTTTGTAAGTATTTTTTTTCTTAAATGGAATGCATTATGGACTATCAGCGAGTATTAACCAACGGGGCTCTCTTTAACGAGAAAGAACGATTTGATCATTTAGTCAAAGTTTAATATAAAAAAAATTAAGATGATTCACCTGTTTATTATCGAAAGTGCAGTTGACAAGCAACCAGGAGTAATGGGCAGCACTGGTACAATTGCATCCTTGGATTTGGCACACTGATATCACATCACCCCCAACTTCACCACCACCCCTCACTGCACTACCACTGACACCACCCTTAACACTATTGGTCGATTCGAAATGGCACACAGATGGCAAAAACAAAACTAACCAAAACAACACAGATATCGTTTTGTTGTCTGTCAAACAAATCACGATCGCTACCATTGTTTTATATAAACCGATCATTCTCTTTATACATCATTGTTAAAAAGAAACCACTGTAAGTCAATTGTTGGCATTAAAACACTTTGACATTTCGCTACACACGTTAATATCGATTCTTTCATGGCATTTTCACAGCAGGTGCGCGTTACATCGCCTGTTATTTGACGAACGTCGCTGTAACAATGATACAATTAGCATTGTCGTTGACTTCTAGAACTGCCCCCCTTGTTATATGCGTACTTTGACACCCACTTACTAATTTAACACTGTCATGTATTTATAGGGCTGCGTCACCCAATAATCATAATCATGTCCATTATCTCTTTCACAAACAGCTCTTCATATCGATGCGTTTTTTTTACGTCAGGTAAAAACCACAACGCGTTTTTGCAGAGCCTTTAGTTATACCTAATTCGTACCTGCTCGATACCCCTTTTACTTATATCTACTGTTCACATAATTTTGCAATCACTTAGATTATATTATTAAAATAATGGATAAAGTTACGACAGAAAATTAATACTGTATTATCTTTGTGTTGACTTGAGTGGATATTTGGCACGTCTGATCTATAAGAAGTCGCATATTTTCCCAGTAATTTATAAATAATCTATTGTTGTAGTGTACAACAATAGTCAACGCGTTTTAAATTATTTCATGTTTGACACTGGACGATGTTCGGTTTGTTTACCAACAACACGAATACATGACCGACCTCTCACGGCACCCAAAACACTGTTAGATGAGGGTTCATTGAAATCCCCTTTCTCTAGTTTCTACCACACTCACACGGTGTCCAATTGAACACTGACTAGTGACTGAACTGAACTGAAGCAGAGAATGCACGCAACAAAATATTAAACCGGTCCTCGACACAGACTGTTTCTGTTGTTGTGTTTGTATGCTCAGCAGTCACTGCCATGCTGTTTTATTTTTCCCCACCACTGTAAACACTAAGCAGTTTATAAACGTCATTTTATCTGTTCTACTGTGTTTTGTTCATCTTTATAGTTCGTTCGTACCAAGATTGTTTATCGTCCCCAAAATTAAGGGATGTACAGTCGCCTCAAGAGACTGTTGTTGATATTGAACAATTATTTATCCCATGATTAGGGTTATATTATACATCCATAATAGAATAAGAAACTATAGGTATTATAGAAATATCACAATTGTTTTTGTTTTTATATACATTGCAAGTATATAGTCGGGCCGCTTAACAGATGGAGCAATAAAAACGCGTGGGTCGTGACTAATAAACTATCATAGAGTCCACGACCTACGCTTTTATAGGTAATTGTGGACCTAAATTATTAAAAATTATTTTTTTTATTTTTAATGCATTTATATAACATTAAAAAGAAAAAAATAATTTTTAATAATTTAGGTTCATAAGTACCTATAAAAGCGTGGGTCGTGAACTCTATGATAGTTTATTAGTCACGACCCACGCTTTTATTAATTATGAATCTAAATTATTAAAAATTATTTTTTTCTTTTTAGTGCATTTAAATAAAAGCTTTTCTCTAAAAAGTTTTTTTTACTAATATTTTATTTTTTTCATTTTAGTCTTTCAAAATTTTACCCCCCTTTGACACCCGCAGGGTTGAATTTCGAAAAATCCTTTCTTAGTGGATGCTTACGTCAGAAAAGGAACCAACTGTCCAAATTTCAAGTTTCTAGCTTCAGCGATTTGACCTGGGCGTTGATTAGTCAAAAAAACCCTACATCCCCGTTTGTTGAATTTATTTCTAAAAACGATTTATTCATGTATTGTCATCGGGAATACATATGTGTACAAAATTTCAAATCGATCGGATACGTGGAAGTCGTTCAAAATTGACTTGCAAATTTTGACCTAAACAAACAAACTAACGGCTCACAGGTGACCTGTGAGCCGTCAAGGAGGACACTTCGACCGCTGCCACATCGCCTTTAAGAATGTCTACCGCAGTTGTAGACGAAACGTCAGGTAGAAATACTACCGGACCACGGCCTACAAGCCCGAAAACCATGAAGACTTGACACAAACTAACATTTACATTGCAAGTTAAATAAAAGCTTGTAAAAAAAACAAATTATAGTAGTCCCACATGGCCATAGCGGCTGATACTTTGAAAAGTATATTTTCAAACTATACTAGTTGAATGACTAGAAGAACTCAGCCAGACTTCCGCTGGACAATAAAATGCACTAAAAAAACTGTCTATGACGTGCGCCACTGGTTAATGGATTCAACCTGCAGGTTCCAGTGGCGACGATGGCCACGTCGCGGCAATTGTCGTCCAACTCTAGTGTTTTATCGGGACACTGAATTAGCACGAATGTAACTCCGTTGGGCGACTGGATTCGCCGATGCCGTTTATAGAAACGTAACTGCAATGTCACTAATCATTGCACTCTGCTGTCAGTAATTAGTGTAACTTCTGCAGTAACATTAACTTGTTCTTCAACACCAGCTAACCCTCCATACAATAATTTAATTAATACCTTATTAGTAGCTTTTTTTCTCTGGTCTTAATTACTTGAGCAAAATGAGAATTCCCGGCAATTTTGAGCTTCTTATTTTAAATATCAGTATAGTTATCCATGTTATTTTTTTCTTGAACTTCATTATTTTTATGGAAAAAAACTCTCAAATCACAAGTACATATAGGGCTTGAGAATGGCCGAGCGTGTAGCAGTGCTGTTGTTTACATTGCGTTGCTATGGTTGCTCTATTACAAGTTCCCAGTTCCCGAGTTCTAACCCGAGAGCTGGTAAAAGTGTCATTTGGATTTTCAATTTATTATTAAAAAAAAATAATAATGAATTGAAAATATGAATTGGTGCTAGGCCCAAATAACCTTAGCTGTTGGTGGTCTTTAAAACACAATTTTTTGTGCCTGTTATCTGCGAAAATGAGCGCATCACAATGAGTCAAAAAGGTACCTACGATGTATCAATGCAGAAAATGTTCATATTTTTTAGGAGGTTACAATATGTAACCATACAATTTATATAAAAATGCAAAAATGTTACATAATATAACATAAACATAGAATAAATTTAGTTTTTTTTATATAATCTGTGTTATTTAAATACATTTCTTATACCTATAAATTGTTTAGTTTGACGATTTTGTTGACCATTGTTGTTGTTGTTGTTGTTGTAGTCTTCATTGCAACGAGCGATTGTTCCTGCGAGACTTCGTCAAGTGTGCGGCGGGAACATCGGGCGGTCGACTAGCTCGTTGGCTGCAGCCTGACAGTCACGTCGAGGTATCCCGATGCCAAGTACTATACTCGCGTGATGACCTCCGTGCGACGTGGCCAGCCATCGTCACCGTAGTTACCAGGGATCAGTATGGAGACGTGGTCTACGTACCAGGGTTACAGGTAAACACACCAACTGAAAGTTTGATTGAAAATGTATAATTCCTGAGCAGTATAGGGGAAAATTAAAACACTTTTATCGCTAAGTCACCGTACATTTATTTTTCGGAATCCATCTAGAGCGTCGTTGCTAGGGCCTATGGCAACCGGGACCCCTGCCAGGGGCGCTACCCCGGAGAGGGCGCAATCAGCGATGCGAATATGATTATTTTCAAGCAAAGAGCCCTAGGCAGGCCCGGATTTCTGTCTAGGCCAACAAGGCACCGGCCTAGGGGCCCAGCCGCCGAGGTGGCCCCGACCAGGGCGGAGATGTAAATTAAAGAAAAAAAGCCCAACAATTTTGTAAGATAACCCAATTGGCGACTTTTTTTTTGCTAAATTTCCATCCAATTCCATTTTCTCCCCTTTTTTTGGGCTTGGGGGGCCCAACTGTCAAATGCCTAGGGGTCCTGGATCTTTAAGTCTGGGCCTGGGCCCCTGGGTGCCGTTGACCCTAGCTACGACACTGCATCTAGCCATTAAGATGGATAAAGCTAAAAAAGGATTCCTTACAGGTTTTGGTAAAAGCAATTCCGATAGACAAAAAGGAATGGAACAGTGACAACGGCCGCAAAATGAGGCGCGTAAGTCAAACCGACGCGTGTGATGTTTCGGATGGCGATAATCTCTCCGGCAGACATTGTACCGAGGATTGCTCACCAAATTGTAACTGTGCCCCTGAGCGCATGCGGGTACGCAATAACGGAGATGGTACCTACAGCGGAGCTTGGACCCCCGGAACTGTTGGTTGCTACTCCATACTCGTCGATATTGATGGCTATCTACTGGAAGAGGTAAATTGAATGGTTTTAAGTAGTGTTGCCGTCTAGACAAGACAAGACTTTCAGAGTCTTGTCTTGTCTTGAAATATCAAGACAAGACTTCACTTAAGTCTTGTCTTGAAATATCAAGACTTCACTAAGTCTAAGTCTAGATTAACAAACTCTTGTCTTGTCTAATATCAAGACTCTAGATTATTTTCAAGAGTCTAGATTAGTAGTAGTAGGTAAAGTAAACCTTTACATACTACTACTTAGTTTATCTAGACTCTTGAAAATTGTCTAGAGTTTTGGCAAAAGTCTTGATCTAGATAAAGCAAGTCTTGTCTTATCTTGAAAATTTCTAGACAAGACTTGCAAGTCTTGTCTTGAAAATCAAGACAAGACAAGAGTCTAGATCTAGACGGCAACCCTAGTTTTAAGTAGTTGCTTTTTAAATGAATTGGAACCATTTATTACAGGCGTTCAAAGTGGAAGTGAAGGAACCACCTCAAGGTATTACACCTCCTACACAAACCCAAGTAAAACGTCCGACACAGCAACCGAACAAGTTACGCAAATTTGTGGCCAGAAACAGCGCTGGTCTCAGAATTCGTACTAATCCTTCTTTGCAGAGCGAACAAGTCGGAATTGTACCCGTTAATGGTACAATCGAATTTATCGACGAGGTAAGAATTTCAAAAATAAAAGTAACGTCGAAAAGTTATCATCACCGTTATCATTTTTTGATCCTCTTTTTCTAACAAATTTTCCCGGCATCGAACCAGGTACCTTTAGATCTTCAGTCCAACGCTCTACCACTGAGCCAACAAAACGCTGATGTTCGACGCTCTATGAATCTATAGTACCTACATATAGCAGTACGGCATACTAGCTACCTCTTACCGTTTGTGAGATAGAACCTTGTGACAGACGGACAGACATCGTAGGCTCAGTAACAAGGTTCCGTTCGGAGATACTGAACCCTAAAAATGAATGATTGCTTTTTTTAAGACACAAAATGACGACGGCGTATGGCTGCGATTGAGCATCGACACCATCAAACAGTACTGCAGCACTGTACCAGAGGCTTGGTGTCTCCAATATAACCAACATTTGGGAAAGACATTACTGGTGCCCATGGAAGAACCCAAGTCTATTTTGGAACACCTTATTAAGGAGACTGTGCAGAAACGTATGCCCGACGCTTACAGAGATGGGTGAGTAAAATCGCGTTTGCTGTGTAATTTATTGTTTTAATTTTAGCAGTGCTTTAGTACTACTTCATAAGCTTAATTTCGTAAATCAGTATTTTTTTTCAATAGGAAAATTGAAGGAGGGTATATTGTGTGAATTTGGCCATTGTAAAAACATTTTTGGAAAGTCCAAAGTACAGAAGCCTTTATGACGGCGAAACATTACTAGAGATTTTTTAGTTCTGTTCAGAAGTAGACCTCGCGCGGCGAAAGATGAAGCCACCGCGTCATAGTAACGTGAATGCATTGCGCCCGCCTTCTAGCTTGCTATTGGCTGTTTATTGTCATGAATAGCAGTTTGCCAAAATTGTACCTAACGTCATAAAACAAAATGTGCAGTTTTGTGTACACGGCACTGTCTGCGGGTTCATTATTGATGACGTGCCTGGCTTCATCTCTCACCGCGGGCACTCTACCTACTGCGTTTACTTCTGAGCCAGTTAAAACCGACAATATTGATTCTGTCTTTATTTTATGTTTCTAAACTTTTTTTGTTTAGATAGAACAAAAATACAAAAGGAAAACAAAGCAAAACAAAAATACAAAATGAAATATAAGAAAAAAGGAACAAAATAATGTGCATTAACTACTAATGTCATTAGCACATAAAAGTTTAATATTAAAAAAATCACATATGAGACAGAAACTTTCTTTATTTATTTGAAGATCTAAAAAATGGAATGCACGTCTACACTATGTATTTTCTATTTTCTACTGCTCTTGTAAACTCTAACTACATAAACTTTATGCTTTTTGCACTCCCTTGGAATCAATCCTATATATTATACAGGCGCTCATGGTTGCTTCCAATTAACACTGCATCTTTATGTAGACATATTAACCCAAACTTCCTGGTGTTTGTTAACATAGATAGACCTTCTTTAGCTTATGATATTATTGTAGATTTCTTTTTTTTTATGTCAATATAGGTATCGCAATTCGCATTCCAATATTCAATGTTGTGTGTGTTGAGCTTCTTAACAATTATGTTCACAATAATAAGTATAAACCAGTTATAGCCGTTATGTCAGGCTCCCTCCACCCGGTACTTACGTGGTGGACAGCTGCGGGGCATCAGGACACAATGTACGTGGCAGACCGACCTTCAGGGCGACCCCCATCGGCATGTTAGTGCTAGGAGACCGCATTGAAGTTACGCGCAGCATCAGGAACTCGGAAGGAATTTGGTTGCAGCTATCCGAAGAAACGGCCAGACGACATTGCTTCAACATGGACACTGAAGCGTGGACCCTAGCGAGCAACAGACATGGTGGGCATTATCTCAAGTTTGAACAGCGGGTCTCCACTCCAGGTAACTACGATTCAAAACACTTATCTTTCCATATTCAAGAGCTGAAATGATAAATCACAAAATCGCCATAAGCCATTATTGATTTAATATTGGGAAATAAAGGTATTATGGCGTAACCCTTTTACACAAAAAAAGGCAACTCAAATTTGCCTGGATTTTTGATGTGAAACATCTTATGTCGGGCAGTGAACAGCCGCGTGAGGGGAAATATGCAACGAAATGTTTGGTCCGCTCCTTCGTTGCTGTTCTTCCCACCACTGCGGCACTCTCTCTTTCTCTCTCGGCTTCCGCGCACTCGGGCAACCGCGTGTGTTACAGTGCAGTATATAGGATTACGTCAGCTGCTTTTGAAAAAATATATACTACTACATAGAGAATACCACCGAGTTCAATAACGTTTTCTTTGATGTTTCACATCTGTCGGGGGTTCCGAGACCCACACCCTTTTTTATGTAATAAATCAT
Organism: Mongoloraphidia duomilia; assembly: GCA_039654895.1. Taxonomy (NCBI): domain Eukaryota; kingdom Metazoa; phylum Arthropoda; class Insecta; order Raphidioptera; family Raphidiidae; genus Mongoloraphidia; species Mongoloraphidia duomilia. Next base: position 1,805,696 of record CM077517.1, read on the forward strand.
TTGATGAATTAAATGAAATATAGGTGCAGTGAATGTCCCACACTTTTAAACGTTATAGAAGAGAAAGAAATTTATTTTCTACTTTTTGGTGCGTTGATATAAGCGTGTTTTTTATTTTTTTATTTTGAAATTTTTTGTCATTAGGTACCTATAATAATGTTATTTTATATTTAAATTTTAAATGACTAGAGACGCGTTTTTCTATCAGCACCGTTGCTCCCACCACATGTTTTTTATTTTTCAACTTATTATATACATTTTATTATAGCCAAAATATCAGAATATTGTATTGTCATCAAAACTACGTACGACTGCAAAGTTTCATGTCAATTGGACATTTGGAAGAGGGTGAAAATCGAAATACAACCTTTTTTATATACATACAATATTATAAGTGTGTTAAAAAGTTGTAATAACAACTGTCAGTTCTAATCGTTGAAATCGTCATTTTTTGAAGCTCTGAACTTAGTACTGACAAAAAATCGTGACATTATTGAAAAACTAGTGGTTTTCAAATTAAATTTATTTCAGTAAATTTAAACACAAATCCTCAACCAGACTCCACAGCTTCACCTAATCGCGGTTTCAATTTCTCTGTGGCATCGACAAGTAGAAACCAGGCAGCAGTAGTTGAATCGTCGGGATATTCTTTTGGCACGTTTGTGGAGAAAACTCCACCAATATCAGCCGAAGTAAAATCACCAAATCCATTCGTCTTTGGAGGAGAAACAGTTGAAAGTAATGAGTATCGTTTGGAGTCGCCTAAAGTACCTAGAATCGACAAACCTAAAGTTATTCAGAAGTTTCTTAAAGCCGAAGAAGGAAAATCGGCCCATTTTTCAGAACCAAGGTACTATATTATATTATTCTAGTTTGTTTTTTGATGACCTACTTTTCGAAGTTGGAATAAAACGTGCCAGAATTTCTGTACCATATCCAGGTTCAACAAACATTTTTTATAGGTACCTAACCTATAACAGTGGATGAGAAACTTCTTTTAATGCGGACCGAATAAGGATTGGAGCCGAATTACGAGGACCATGTTAACTTTTATGATTAAAAGTCGATAGATTTGTGTATTTATTATATTTTTATACACAGTGTGTAAATTTAGTCAGGAACAATCTATATAAAAAAAAATTCCATATCATCTGCGGTTCAAAATCCCTCGGACACGTCAATTTTATTTTTTAACGCGCATCTTTTTTGGTAGTCGTCTTTTTTTAAGCCCTACCCCTTTCCGCAAAGAAGTCATCGCCATTTTTTTTGCAGATCTGTGTAGATTGTCAAATTCTGATTTCAGAAATATGGCATTTTTTGACAGTTCTCGAGATATTAATTTATACACTGTATCATGTTATATTATTTTGTTCAAAACCCGCAAGAAATATGTAATTTCGTGGCTCTACTGAGAGTGGGCGAAATAATGAATTCTCTGACTGTAGACGTAGAGAGTGGGCGAAATAGCATTTCGCCCACGCTGATTACGGGGAACGTTTACGCAAGTGTTGATAGTTTTGTCAATCAATCAGGTCACCCATTATTTCGCCCACGCTCAGCAGAGCCACGAAATGACATATTTCTTGCGGTAGTTGAACAAAATATTGTGTGCGACTATTGGTCGAAACTCGAAAGAGGAGATTCCACTCGTGTGTTTTACCGCACGAGCGTAGCGAGTGCGGCAAAATCCACACTCGAGGAATCTTCTCTTTCTCCCACTAGTCGCACAATATACTATTATTGTATATTATTTTTTGTATGGCATGTTATTTTGTAGAAAATGGTAGTTTATTGCAAGCGGGCGGGATTCAGATATCGTAGTTTTCCTATGTAGTTTGTAACGCTTTTATTATATTCATCTGTCTTCTGACTTTTTTATTGTTTTGTTTTGTTTTCTTTTTGAATTTTCTTGCGCTGTTCATTTCTCTTGAGTCACTTAGACTCAAACGAAATGAACAGCGCAAGAAATTGTAAATCGATGTTTTTATAAAATTTTTATTTTGTGGCGAAAATTCCTTTTGCATACACAGGTACATATCAAGGCGACAACAAAGTTTTCATGTGTCGTTAATATTTTTTTGTAATGATTGGTTTCTCTGTCCGTTTTTAATTTGGGTATAAATGAATAATTCTTGGGCACTTAACAATGGTTTTTTATTTTTTTTTTAATTGTCAACGTTTCGAAACGTTGGCAAATAAAAAATACACTGTATTGGTCCTTAGTGCCCAATAATTATTTATTTATTTTTTTGTAATACATGCATTGAAAAGTGCAACATTACATATTTGAAAATTTTTCGTAGGAATATAAAAAATCACACTATGTAAAATTGTTTTTTATTGTGACGTTGTATTGAAAACAGTAATAATGTTTTATTTCTTTTAAAGACATTTTTATCGCTGATCTTGTTTGCAGAGAAATTCCAGCTGAATTGTCAGGAGTATCTGTAAAAGATTTGGTAAAAGCCATAGGTGAATCCCGCGCCAACGGGAATGGGATTACCCCGCCGGATACGCCAAAGCGCAGCGCAAGCCCCCGAGGTGGTGTTTCTCCACGTCTGCACAGTCGCAGTTCGAGTCCCGTGCCGATTCCTGGTAAATTCTTTAGTCTTTTATTAAGATTTATTTACCTATAATAGCCAATCAACAATAGCCATAATACAATAACGATTTTAGACATGGGTCAAATGACAGAATAATTGGAAAGTTTTTAAATTATCTATTTATCATCTTAATTTTTCGGGAACTACAAAAGCGTATTTAAAAAAAAGATGTTAAAAGATTTTTGTTGCAAAAAATTAAATTTATATATATTTTCGAAGACATTTTTATATTATTTGATATAATAATAAACTTCACTTTATAATAATTTTTCCAGTTCTTAAGAATTATTATTCTTATTATTTTTTTATATACAGGCTGTGTAAAAATTGCGTCTTTTATTGTAAGAATACATTAAAAAAACTCAAAATTGTTCAGTTTTAACAGTTTTTGTTGATTTTGATTTTCAACTTTTGCGCAACCTTTGTGCAATCGGCGCAAGATGACATCGATAACTAAAAATTAAATGAAAAATCCTACTTCATCAAACGATAATCATAACTATTCTAATTTGAACCATAAAACTTAAAATTCCAAAAATATTAAACAACTATTTGATCAAAAAAAAATATATGAGCACTGTGATTGGAATAAAAACAAAAATAAAGATAGTTACTTCTTACCACAACAGTTTTATTGATGGATGTACCTACATTTCGAAAGCTATGCTTTCATCTTCATCAAACATTATACATGTATAGTGTTTGCTGAAGATGAAAGCATAGCTTTCGAAATGTACATCCATCAATAAAACTGTTGTGGTAAGAAGTAACTATCTTTATTTTTGTTTTTAACTATTTGATCATTTTTGAAGTTAACTTGCATCTATGATCGGTACCTAACCTAAAAATTGTTAGCAATTTGTTATAACAATTCATTATAAATATTCAATATTTAAATGCGTAATGTTGGGCACATTACAATAGATGGCACTACTGTCTATTTTTCTGTTATTTAATGTTACCGGTCATCGACGTGACCAAATTTTGCACAAAAAGAAATAAAATAATTCACAGCTGCTTTGAAAACGTTAAATTTTTGTTATACTTCTGTTTATTTCGCTGATTACAAATAATGCACAGAACAAAACAACACGAGCCTTGTTCGTTTTGCCAGTATAATCCAATACAGTGTGGGCAAGGACCAGACTTTATTATTGTTGTAACAATGACATTAACAGCCCGTTCACACCTGTACGTATGGTATTTTATACGAATCTGATTACAGGTTTACATGATAGTGGTAGTTTTTTCGCTGTACACTTTCTCGTTTGGCATTCGAGAAACCAACCGAACGGTCTGAAGGTGATCATACTGATGTACGCACCACTACCGACCGATTTATTTTTTTGTACCGTTCACTGCATACGATGAGGTGGTTGCCATAGACAAATCTGATCGTCAAAAGAGAGCGAATCGCTAATTTTACCGTATACTGAAGTGGTAGTATGATAGTATCGTGTGAACCACAGTACAACCAGTGTTTTCACTGAAGTTGTGAATGGGATGTAAGTTGTCAGTCTAGTGGTCCAATTCCTACACTAAACTACAGTACCATTGGCAGTGCGAACTTAACTACAAACACACTGTAGAATAGCGCATAGTATAGATATAGTGACACAAATTCTGTTGTTCTTTTATTTCAGTTACATGTTCTTTAGTTCTTCTTAAGAGGTGTTTTTTTAACATAGTATAAATGTTAATTTCCAGCCAGCTTTGGTATACATCCATCTAAAATTCAGAGTAAGATAGTTACTTTGTTGTCACACTATCCATACCAGTAACAATAATTACCAGGGCCAGGGGTGTAGAATCATTGACTTAATCAAGTAAATAAATAAACAAATGTTCTTTTTTTTACATAGAGCTACCAATGAGGGCTACCTGGCTTTTTTCTATCACATGATAGCGCCACTATCAAGTGAGGTATAAAGTTACTAGATTTAGTAATGTCAGTACTGTTTATATTTTCCGCTACCTGATGACGCCAATAGCAAGTAAAGTATCAGTCATTCAATCATTTAGCGGCCAAATCGCAATTTTGTATTTATTTTAATATTTATTCCTTAATAATGGACAAATGAAGAATGACTAAACACAAACCGTTAATCTCTAAACCACTCTAAACGTTTGACATAACTCGCTTGTCACTAGCGTCATCTAACGAATAAAAAATGTAAGCATTTGACGTAGACCTCACTTCCCACTAGCGCTATCTGATGGAAAAAAATACGGTAGCCCTCATAAACTATCGCAGAGCAGTGTATTTAAATTGGAAGAGGTCAAGACATCGCTTCTTCTACGTTTGTTTTTTTTTGTAGAGACGAAGTTACGCCATAACTACTTCCAATTTTAATATTACTTTTACAGTCCGTTGTTCAGTTACCTACTATAAACATAAAAGTTTTGTGAAACTATTCCAAATTTCAACTTATTCGTGACGCAGTAAAAAACTGTAATAGACAAATTTTTAAAATAATATTTATAAATATTCCTCAACAATTAACCATAACAAAATGTGAGGCATAATATCCAAGTCTACACAACAAAACAAAAAAATTAGATAGATATCCAGTATATCATGGATCTGGTTTGATAATGGATCATAAAATAATAAATAAATAAAGTGGAAGTTTCGGGTTAGAGTCCCGACGGTGACATAGGTTTGAAGAATGAATTTTTCCAATGTTGCATCATATTGTTATTTACGTTCTTTTCGATGGGTGTTTCAAACACTCATGCAAACTTAAAAAGAAGTCATTTGTATATATTAATAAATATAAAATTGATTGATGATACATAGTTGAAATAATGAAGAATTCGAGTTTTATTTTTGAAGTTTTGTTAAATGTTTAATTATTTTAACATATTGGTACGGAAATTGTTTATAGCGTTTTATTATGTCCGTAAAAATACACTTTTATTAGCTACGTAGTTATACACGTGTAGAACGCGCGTCGCCGTTCGCGGGGATGCCCCAATCCAATCCCCTCCATTTCCGCCTGGAGACCATTCACCGTATGCCGTGTTGGCACAATTAATTCTCGCCAGTGCCGCTAGGCTAATACATACGCCTTGTTGTTATTGTCTATGGTTGTGGTAATTGTCTATGGTTATACGCCAGTGAACCTAAATCGGTAGTACAATAGTCATCAGCCGAACTGAAGCGCCACTGCTCTTGATGCAATATTGTAAGTTTAATACGTTATAACCCTGCTTTCACTTTGTTCATGTAATAAATGATACGACTATGACTCCACCGCACTGACTTTTCTCGCTCAATTGCATCGACGCGACCGCGGATTTTCGTTCATCGGCAAACAACCCTTTTTTTCGATTTTGCCGAAATAAATGAATCATATCCGGGTGTGCAAGCTTTCACGGCCGGCATTGTTCCAAGTCTTCATGGTTTCTGGGCTTGTAGGCCGTGGTCCGGTGGTATTTCTACCTGACGTTTCGTCTACAACTGCGGTAGACATTCTCAAAGGCGATGTGGCAGCGGTCGAAGTGTCCTCCTTGGCGGCTCACAGGTCAGTGACTGGTGTCCTCCCTTCTTTTATGCCTAGTATCAGTGTGTTCTCTGTTTGGTCGTAGTCCGTCTCTCTGTAATTGGTCAACTGCGGAGTTGAGCAATTACAGAGAGACGGACTACGACCGAACAGAAAACACACTGGTGCTAGGCCTAAAAGAAGGGAGGACACCAGTCACTGACACACTTACCTGTGAGCCGCCAAAGAGGATACTTCGACCGCTGCCACATCGCCTTTGAGAATGTCTACCGCAGTTGTAGACGAAACGTCAGGTAGAAATACCACCGGACCACGGCCTACAAGCCCGAAAACCATGAAGACTTGGTAAATGAATCATAGTATATTGCAGGGTCATCGTTAGAGTCGTTTCAATTTTCATCAGTAAATTACCCTTATTTGGGGGATTGGAATCACCTAAAAACCCTATAGTTTAAAAATTTAGTTTTGATCCATTGAATGGTGTGTTAGTCAGGCCTCTATACAAACAGACGGACGGACGGACATCTAAGTATAGCTCGCTTTTTCCATATGAATCGTTTAAATCCATCGAAAACTCAAATTCGATTTTTTTCACTATTACAAGACTTTCTTCACACCTATTGTCCCTCGAAAGTAAAAATTAGTAACTTTACGACTCAACTATATACAAAACTGTTTTGTTATGTAGATTTAGGAATCTCAATTACGATCTGAAATTTATGCCGGCCATTTTAAAAATACATAATATATTATAATAATGTAGGTATGTTGAAAGATACATATAGACTAATGCAATAGGTATCATTTTAGTTAGAAGCAATTTTACTTCGCTCATTATTTAAACCTTCTATCTGTAGTTACGTAGTCATTTATTGAACGGGGCAGTATTTAACCATCACGCATCTCATACGTTTTTGTACATTAAATTATTGAAATACTTATTTAAATGATACACACTGAACATCCATTAAAGCACTGCATGGAAGAAAGGATACAAAAAGAGGGAGAGAAATCGATAGTAACCGATGCAATTTTCTGTTAAATAACTGCTCTTGCTTCCAGGAAGTCGCAGTGTGCTCCAGGATAGTGCCAGTAGTAGTCCGCAAGCAGGAGGTTCCTCTAAAAGTATTGGACTATCACCTCTAGGTAAGAAGTCCAAAGAATATGGTGATTTATTTGATCATAACCACTCGTAAAATGATTATCTTGAACAACTGCTAAAGTTATCTATGTCAAATAAAATTAAATATAGACTAGATAAGTTCGTATTGGAATCTAGATCATCTATTAAATATTCCCAATCGGTTCTACAGATTTCTGTTTGTATCCCTTCCACATTTTTCCTATGGATTCTGTCTTTAACGTCATTCTGTGCCTCCAAGCAGTTCTGCGTGGCTTTCGTAAATAAGGTATTATTAAAATTTTAAAGTAGATATAACTTTTGTGCTAGCCAATCAGTAGGTATATTATACTATATGCCATATATCATCGATGCTGTATTGAAACTTAAAGAGATGTAACTATTTCAAGCGAAAAGACCAAATTCGAATCAATTGACTAGATATGTTGGATGATAATTTCAGCAGAATATAGTGATGTAACTTGTGGTTTTACAAATAGTGATTGGTGGCGGTGCGGACAGCGCTGTAACTTCACATCGACGCAGCAGCACCCAGTCAGATACCAGCGCTCTGGTCAGCAGCCTTACCAGGGATCTGTCGCAGTCTCCAAGTCAGGCGACGGCCAACACTAGAGATCCGTCGCCTGCACCTAGTGCCTCTAGCTCAATACATAGTCTACCAGACACGCCCAACAAACAAACCGTTAGTATATTTAGTCAACCTTTAAACATACTCTCGAGGTTAATTCCACGTCAAAGATAAAACAAACTACACATTTAGGATGAATCCTTGTTCACTCGCCTGCCCTAAATGTTTTACATCGAGGTCGAAATGGTGGAGCGTTGATTTTTTTAGTAATAAGTGATCGGTCATTACACAAAATTTGCCATGTTTTTTACGCTGGTTTTTAATTTAACCATAGTCTTGAGGTGTTACAACGAGAAGGATAATACCTAACTCTTTACTATATCTAAATAACTAAATATGTATTCTAATAAAACACAAACAATTGTATCTTGGTAGCAAGTGTTTCCGGGCTAGGTAGCCGTGGTCTACTGGATTAAATGGAGTAAAATCCATTAGACCACGGCTACCTAGCCCGGAAACACTTGCTACCAAGATGTCTACCGGCCGTGAAAGCATGAAACTCCAATTCAAACAATTGTAGCTTTGCTATCTATTGTTTTGCCCGGCAAAATTAAAAAGTGAATCCATGTTTAAGGATCTCTCGGAAACAAGTCCTCGTAAAATGACCCAAACGGGTACTCAGACCTCACCTGAGAGCAGTAGCGGAACGACGGCAATCCGAAGCCACTTCTCAATAGGTACTACACACAAGGAAGGCACTAAACCATCACCTAAATTGTGCCGGAAAGGACGCAGCGCCAAACGATCCATCTCACCAGCGCGGTCTCAACAGCTGCCCCAAACTGCCCGTAGCCTGACCTTACCGCAAAAAGAACCGGTCAAACAAGCAGTTAGTCCTTCAGTTGCTGAGAGCATGAGAGCAGTCTTTGCTGCTTTTCTTTGGCACGAGGGTATTTAAAATTATTTTAAATAAAATACCTTTGAAAATTAATTAATCCTACAAAATTGTTTATTCACTCATGTGTTGTTTGGTGGTGTGCAGGTATTGTCCACGATGCCATGGCCTGTGCTTCATTCTTAAAGTTCCACCCTGGACTTCCCAAACAAGGCGCATTGGTTGTGACTCGCCCGACAGCATCAGCCGCAAGCAACACTCCCGTGACGCATCAGCGGCACTCTGTTGAAGTAACAAACGCGGGGAACTATCTACATATTCAACCGTCCACTCTGGAAACGTTGACTCGGTCGGCAGCCAATGCCAGCGCCAATCGCAGTCGCTCCAAAAAGGCGCATTCCGAGTCTACCATAAAAGAGGAAATCGTCAGTGACCATGACAGCAATTACCATACAGTGGCCGTGTTACCACCGGCGCTAAAATCCTTGGTTTATTTATGGGAAGACTTGACCTCCAATTCAATGCAGTCGGCCATGAAAGATATTGTTCTATCACGACCAATTAAAAAATCGGCAAAAAAAGAAAAGAAAGTTGGTAATTTCAATAAAGGCGAAATCGGATCTAAAGAGAGAGGGTCTAGTCTTGAAAGAGAACCGAAGAAAGCTAAAAAGAAGATTGGTGTTATAGGACTCCCACATGACTATTTTGGTAAGTTATGATTGCTACCATTAATGATGACATACTGTCAATACAATACCTACAATACAATCTTTATTTATAACCATAGTAGGTTAATAATAAGTTAACAATGGTCAATGATTGCATATTAATTAAATAGTAGAAAATATAGTAAGACCTTATAGATTACTTCAAATTTAGAAATTTGTTTATTGAGCAAAAGCAGCCTTCCAATAAGAACTTTTTTAAGTCTATTTTCTACGATCTGGAGATCATGATTCTTTGGTTTTTCCCTTTAAATCTGGAACCTTGGAATACTATTGAGTATTGACACATATTTTTCAGATAAATCAAAACCGCAACGCGATGATGACGACTCATACATTCCACAAGAAAGAACTGAAAGAGTAGGAGAGTATAACTACATGTGTGAGCTTTGTGGCGTTTTCTTCGCCTTCCCGGTAACGACTCATATGCGACAAGCGCACCCTGGATGCGGTGAACACGCCAACGGCAAGGGTTACAATTCTGCAGGATCTTATTGCAACGGTTGGGCCGGGAATTGTGGTGAAGGAGGTGAACGTAAGTAATATTTTTTATATTTAATCCTTCGAATTTAGCTCACACTGTCGACTAATCACAATATTATATAATATGAAACATCCATTTGACAATGACGTAACATAATGCTGTAGTAAAATATCGACTCTCGCATGTGGTGGTTTTTTCTGTGACAGAATTCTTTAAAAGGAAAGAGTTGGTCGTTTGAAAATTTGTCACTGTGTGAGTAATTGTCAACTCAGTTCGCCGCGATAGTGGAAAGTTTAGGGTTAGAATCCCTACGTGACACAGGTTTGAAATAATGAATTTTTCCTGACTACAGCATTATGTTACGTCATTGTCAAATGGGTGTTTCATATATACTGATGCAGTCGTTATGCATTCATTTAATAGCTTTTTATTATGAGACATTTAAATTTTCTCGAAAATTTCTCAAAAAGAAAGGAAATACAGCATAGACTGTTAAAGTAGTATTTAATGGTGTGTATTTTGTAGTTGGCTGTACATGGTACATTATGTGTGAGACTTGCCGTAACCGCTGCTTAAGAATGAGGAAGACCAATGAAAAGTTGACTAGGTCAAAAATCAATTCCAAGAAGAAAGCCACCAATATCCCTGGTTCTGTGGGAGCCTCGCCGTCGTACTCTGTGCAAATGAACTCACCGGACGAGACAGAAACGGTCGAAGCACACCGCATTATGATTAACAATTCCATGTTTCTTTTGGAACTGGCCAGTGCCGCTGGAACAGGTAAATAAAGTGTAGCATTTAGAGCGATGAGACACACAGCGGTTTATGCCGAGGCGGTCGGCACGTATGTTAATGTTTTTCAATGATGTAAAACACACACCGCCTTGAGAATTGTCTGCCGACTCTCAGCCGCCTCGACACATCGTTCTCCATAAGAAACGCCTGACTGCCGAGTTGACATCGATGTGTGTGTCATCGTCGAGTTGGCAACCGCCTCTGTAATCCCTATATTATTAAATGAACAAATCTTGTATATATGTACCTATATAAATATTTTCTCGAAAACGGCTCTAACGATTTTGGTTTTGGGGGGCAAAAAATCGATCTAGCTAGGTCTCATCCCTGGAAAAATTCGTTTTCTTATCGATTTTATCATTTTAAAAAACAGTTTTTTTAACGTTATAAAACAGTGTCGTATGGTAAGTAGGCTTTGGAAAAAACAAACTATTTTCATTATTTATGTCAAATTACTCTGACAGTCAATCTTTAACTTATTAAAATAATCAGTAATTATTTGAAAAATAAAAAAATAACAACAATAAAATCTAAACAAAATTATACTTACATAATTATGTTTAGATTTTATTGTTGTTATTTTTTTAACTAATATTTAAATAAATAGGTATATTACTTTTATATACCTATAAAAATATGTAGGTACATACGTTATGTAGTACGACGTATACTGACGTATAATAATATTATCTACTTATAGGCATGTAATTTTTTTTTTAAAAACGACTAACGGTTTTGATGAAAAGGGGAACTTTAAGCACTATTTTTTTTTAACTCATCCGAGCAAAGCTCGGTCATCCAGATATTTAGTAGTTACTAAAGGGATACAATGTATTTGTTGATTTTAGGAATGACGCCAAACCAGAGATGTTCATCTATAGGTAACATGCCATCGGTGGCCGAAAATTACAGTCCTCCAGAATGCGGGGGTCCGTTCAGTCCAACTCCGCCATTTCAGTGCATGACAGCCCTCGGAGCGACTCACATGTATGAGGAGCAGATGTTTCACGAATCACAACTGAGGAACCACAGTGCTGCAGAAGCCGTATATACAGCAACTGTAGCCCATATTCCCAGTGGCCAGAGAGTGAGTTTTGGATCAATAATGAAATTCAGTTTTGTCTTGCGATATCTTATAAATATCGAGGACAGTGTGCTTCAGTGGTTAGCGTCACGGCCTCTGGATCAGACTGTCATGGGTTCGAATCCCGCCTCCGCTCATGGATGTTTAGTTTTAAGTGTGTTGTTATTTAATGTAATGAAGACGCTAATGACCTAAGCTGTCGATGCGTCTATAATTTATAATAAATAAAAATAAATCTTATAAATATCTCCTGGAAATACGTTATAGTTTATGCCAGCGCCGTATGTAGAAGTTGGTGGGGATGGCCCGCGGCTGGGCCGTCCAAAACAAAAGAGTGCTAGGAGAAAGAGAACGACAGGACGACCGAATCATTCTGATGCGCAAAAAATCAATAGTTCCTTATACTGCAGGGGCGCCAAGTCCTCCCTTCGCTAGAGGCGCCAGAACTTCTAGATACGGCACTGAGATTATCCTAATCTAGAGTTTTTTTAATCTAGCAACCCAGTTGTCCTAAGCGACCTCTAATAAATTTGCTTATGTTGCAGCCATTGTCCGAAGTATCTCTGTCTGATAACGAATCAGAGTACAGTAAGAACATGAGATTCCATCGTTCTGTTTCGATGGGTACTAATGGAGCTCTTTGGTCTCGAACTGGACAGGACGGCCGAATCATAATGATGCGCAAACGAAATAACAGCAGTTGCGATACAGCTAATGGTATTAGTTTTTTTCTTTTCAATCGTGTAGGTAATCATATAAATTGTGAGACGACTCATTTGTAATCGCCTTTTTCAAAAATTTCCTATTTTTCGATTTTTTTCCGCAAAATATTTAGTGTATCATTTTCTCTCAAAATAATTGTGTGTGTTTTAAAGACCACCAACAGCTAAGGTTATTTGGGACTAGCACCAATTCATATTTTCAATTGATTATTTTTTTTTTTAATAATAAATTGAAAATCCAATTGACACTTTTACCAGCTCTCGGGCTAGAACCCGGTAACTGGGGACTTGTAATAGAGGAACCATAGCAACGCCGTACTGCTACACGCTCGGCCATTCTTAAGCCCCCCAAAATTAGTAAATAAATAAATAAGTAAGTAAATATATATACGTTTATTTTTGCATCACTGTATAAAATGATAATATGGCTTCCCATTAAGCGATTTTTATATTTCAAATATTTCACTGGTTATCATATTATAGATGCCGGTTCCCTACTGTTGTGCCATCCATCAACAACTTTGCAGCGCTTAGTTCCAACAGTGGACAGTTCTGCGATTGTCTCAGCTGGGCCTTCCACATCGGGCGGCGATGTTGGCAAGGAAACAGAAAACTCCGTCGCCTTGCTACACCGTCCAGTACTCGAGTTCATCTTACAGAGACACGATCTATCCGGATTGCAGTTCGCTCTCAGGCAAGCGCTGCGCAAAGCCGCTTGCAGAGTCTACGCCATGCAGGTTTGTAGATCAAACTCCATCACTGTAGAGTGCCCGCGGTGAGAGATGAAGCTAGGCACGTCATCAATAATATGCTAGTGAACGCCTGCTTGTCCGCAGACAGTGCCGTGTACACAGAACTGCACATTGGGTTTTATGACGTTAGGTACAATTTTGGCAAACTGCTATTCATGACAATAAACAGTCAATAGCAAGCTAGAAGGCGGGCGCAATGCATTCGCGGTGGCTTCATCTTTCGCCGCGCGAGGTCTACCATCATAACACAGACAGATATTGGCCAACGCTCTATTTTTAGGCATTAAACTGGCTTCTGAGATCTGTCACTCAACCCCTTTGCCTTCATGATTTGCTCTGGTGGTTTGTAACTGCCCTGAGCCCAGTGGAACCGGAAGATTCAGATGACGATAATAAAGACTGCGAAGAACGGAAGAAGACAGACGATGTAAGTGTCAAGTATAAAATCTAAAATACTTCATAACTTTGAAGTGTTCTCCTTTGTAATTACTATTTCAGGAGTCTTTGAATGTATGCGAGCACCCGCTTTCGGATGTTTCAATAGTTGGGGAAGCAGCGTGGCCCTTGCCGTCGGCTTTCCACGCCTTACTCCAATCCATATCTGACTTGATGCTGGCCCTGCCCGCGGGTTCTCCACTTCAACAGGCAGCCGTGCGTTGCTGGGGTCTACGCTTCACGCAAGCCGACCACTCCTTTTTACACAGATCCCATGTATTCAGCAACATCAGTAAAATACTGTCTCGCTCCGAGGAAATGGAGGACAGCAGTATATCTTTGGCTGAAAGTTATCATTCAATGCAGGTTAGTGACTATCTGAAGTTAATGTGAAGATGATGACATATCTCTACAGGTAATGTTGTTTCAGCAATTGAGTGTGGTGGAGTCCCTTCATGACCTAACGCCTCATCTGGAAGTCAAGGCTTCGAGCAGACCGGCCATGACCAACTGTCTCACCGATAACTCTACTGAGACCTTCTGGGAATCAGGAGATGAAGACCGAAATAAAACCAAATGGTTGAACTTCATATGTGCTCCTCATCATCAACCCACCATAATTTTTGTATACGTTGACAACAGTAGAGATCCTGCGGTATGTATAGTTTTGATATCAACTACACTGAATGCAATCATTTGATATTTAATATCTAAATCTTGTTTCAGAATAAAATAAGTAACATAACATTTTATTCTGGACCAAATGTGGATGACTTCACCAAACTGAAGAGTGTGGAGCTTGAAATACGTTTTGTGGGACATTGGATTCCTTGTTACATCCAAGGTAAGTTTTTAAAAATATCTTGTGTAAATATAATTCTCAGCTGACTGGGACATTGGTAGTAAATTAAAAAAAACTCGGGTCGCAGTGCCAAAACCCTGCCGACAATATAGTGTATTTGATAATACAGGCCTTGTGGCTTTATTATGTGAACTTAAGTCTGTTTTTGGACAAAATGAAAAATTTAACCCTTTAATACATCCCTTAAAATAATATTTTTTTTCCTAATTTCAATAGTATTATCAATGCAACCTCCGTACCAAATTAAATACACCCGTCAGCAAATAAATCACTATCCGTAAACTAGTGTTTTCATAAAATTTGTAAGTCCGGTCCTGTCGTGCCGATTTTGTTAAAATTTTAGCAACACACTTTAATCTCTACTAAAGGGTTAAATTCCAATTTTTAAACAATTCTGAGATTTTTTTCGGTATTTTTGGGCCCAAAAACTTTTTTCAACCCCTAAAAACTACCCTCAAAATGGTCCGATTGGGCCCATTTTAAATAGGTTCCGTGCGGTGATGGATTCCAACGTGTCTACCAAATTTAGTTCAAATCAATTAAGTCTTTCGAGAGTTATGCCGCGAACACATATATATATATATATATAAATATATATATACATATATATATACATATATATATATAAACATTTCCAAAAATGGTGCCAAATTGTTCAGGAGGCTATGAAACGTCGAGAAATTTAAGTCCGACCCCTAGGTCCCGCCATCCGACCGACGCCAATAGTGTATGTGCCATATGGCAAATACACTAAAAACATTCTCCCGGTTTGGTATTACACATCTGTGAAAAGATCTTCTCACAAAGATAACCGAATGCGTTTTTGGTTTCCAAGCTGAATTAGGTTCCCTAGGGACTTGTAGAAGACCTTTTCTTACTGAGAATAGTATTAATATTTGATGGAATATGACTTCAAAATCTGTGAATCTTTGACAGGTCGTGACATTTTCCTTTTTCCAAATTTATTTATTTTTTTCAGATGCAACTCACATGGCAGTTCGTATTGAACTTAAAGGTCCAGACAACACAGTACGGATCCGTCAGGTGCGGGTGTTGGGTCACGCTCCTTCTGGAGCTGTACGAAGCGCCAACAAACAATCCCATGGGCCTCCTCATATGAGTTTATCGGCATGTGTTTTACAACAGAGGGCTTGCGAATCAGAAACTTTGAGAGTATTCCGACTAATTACTGCTCAGGTACGAACTTATTTTATATTTTTCAAATAACGTTTGTATTGATAAGTGGGTAATAGTTTCTTTTACATGAAATAGGTGGCAGATAACGAGGGTTGTAGGTTAGGCCTTAAATCTTCGTGGAATGGTCAGCCATTATTGAAACAAACTGAATGTTTAATATTTCAGGTGTTTGGAAAACTCCTATTGGGAGAATCAGCATTTGATAGTCAAACATCGCGCCTTGCTGATAGCGGAGCTTCACTAAGCGCCAGTGATAGCCTGGAACCTCCAGAAGAGAGCACGGAGTTAAGAGAGCACATGGTTGGAATTCTTTTTAGTCGAAGTAAACTTACCCATCTTCAGAAACAGGTTTGTTTACAAGATACAGTTTTATCCAGGTGTGGAAGCTTTCACGGCCGGCATTGTTCCAAGTCTTCATGGTTTCCGGGCTTGTAGGCCGTGGTCCGGTGGTATTTCTACCTGACGTTTCGTCTACAACTGCGGTAGAGATTCTCAAAGGCGATGTGGCAGCAGTCGAAGTGTCGTCCTTGGCGGCTCACAGGTCAGTGTGTCAGTGACTGGTGTCCTCCCTTCTTTTATGTCTAGTACCAGTGTGTTCTCTGTTCGTTCGTAGTCCGTCTCTCTGTTATTGATCAACTGGTGCAGTTGGCCTTTGAGAATGTCTATCGCAGTTGTAGATGAAACGTCAGGTAGAAATACCACCGGACCACGGCCTACAAGCCTGGAAACCATGAAGACTTGGAAGATACAGTTTTCTTCCAAAATGATCGATCAGTTTCCAATCTGGCATCTTCTAGTATCTTTAATTTTAAATGTCCGTATTTCAATACAGGTAATTGTTCATATTGTCCAAGCCATTCGTAAGGAAGCAAATCGTGCAAGGGACGAGTGGGAGATGCAACTGTGTTCGCTGCACTCTCCTTCAATTGTGTCGAGTCCTACAGGAGGTGCTACAGTACCCAAACAGAATAATACGGACAATGTGGCTACACCATCCGCCACAGACAAGACTATCTTGGGTACAAACTCATCTTCAATGGACACGCCGAAGGCATCTGACACATATTGCTTTGAAATGCTGTCTATGGTTCTGGCGTTATCTGGCAGCTCTGTGGGTAGGGCGTATCTATCCCACCAGTGTGGATTGCTGAGGGATCTACTTGGTCTGTTACACACAGGAAGCGCCAGAGTACAAAGGCAGGTCACCGCCTTATTGAGAAGAATATTGCCGGAAATAACTCCTTCCTCGTTAGCATCTGTCATGAATGTTGATCATTTGCCGCCGTCTGATTTCAGCATTATGTCTGTTACTGGAAAAGCATCCGATGATTCGGAACCATTTGATGTTAACAGGTAAGTCACTTTTGACGTTCCATATAATTGCATAAGAGTTGGATGATGGTAAGATTCTCGACCATTACTTATCGCTTCAAAATCTTTATCTGAAGTAGTTGAGGAAAAGTATTAAATCAAAAACGGGACAAAGAATGGCCTTTTTTTAGTATTTAGTATTTAGTTGTATCTTGCACTAACACTACATTATTGTCACAACATATTCTTTTGTTTTGATTTCTAAGACCCATTTCCAAGTAAAAATTAATACCTAAATTTCCTTGCAACATATATACTGTAACAAAACTGTTTTCTACGTGGACGGAATAAATATTATTTATTTACAATAATTAACAATTCAATAACAATAGACGCAACAACTATATGTCGATTCTAACAATGAACACGATAATAATAAGGAACAGTAATTCTTAAACAAAGTGAAGCACTTCAATAACACTGAACAATAACTATTTATATACTGTATTTATGTTCGCAAATTCAACTCGACACTGATTCACGACTGACTGCCTAATTCCCGTCCGCTCCCTGCTTGTATAGAGCTACGTGGCTTAAACACAGCGCATTCTAGTACTTTCCAGACGTCTAGCAGGTACTCATATCTTCGATACCATTCCACGCCTCGCCACTGTGACCTATTCTATTGTAGTCAGCGGCGTAACATCTTGGGGTTTGCTACAATACGTAGTTTTATCTTTGATCTGATTGAAAGAAATGTTATCGTGCTGTTCTTACATTGATAATAATAATAATTTGCATTTATTTTTAATACCTTTATAATAAGTTATTGTAACATGTTTGTTTCCCTTAACTACTGACGATAAATATTTTTGCTTCTTGATAATTCAAAAAGCAAATGGTATTGAATCAAAGGAACTATGTAGACATGATGAAGTACGTCTTGTACTATGGTGCATTTTACGTGTTGTAGAGTCGGCATCCTGGACGTGTTCTTGGCGTGCATCGGCAAGGCATTGAGTGTACAGGTGAAGGTGAAGAGTAGCGACACTGGAAGCGGCAATAGTGGTGGTAGCAACAGCAAAGGTCTCAGCACTGTCACATTGGCCTCTTGCATTCGGCCGAGGGATCACGTAGAAGCCAGGTGGTACTTGAGAGGCACAACTACTCGTAAGCACGCTGATGCAATTGTACAGCTCATTAAGGACATGGCATCTGTAAGTAATAAATCAGTAGATATAAATCCACATCCGAATGCTCCAAACAGTGCACTCTTCAACTCGAAACCATTCTTAAGGTACCATTACACGGCGCGTGGAGTGACACGCCTGGCGTGTGGAGTGTCACTCCACACGCCGTGTAATGGGGTCGGCGCGACGAACTTCGCGCGGCGTGCCGAGTCCCGTGAGCTGGCGGTAAATTTTGCATAGTTCAAAGGAAACACGCCGCGCGCGGAGTGGGGAGACTCGGGTAGGCAATCACACGGCGTGTGGAGTGACGCGCCTGGCGCGAGATTATTGTGTTTAATTCAGTAGTGATTTAGCTTTGGAAGTGTCAACATGTCGAGGTCAAACGAATTAATAACATGGACCGACTTTTGTTGTGCGACCCCCACCACCGTCTTTTTCTTTTCTTCTTTTGTGAGAAATCATCACTGTTCAACAAAATATAACAAGCTGTTGCACAACCGAGCATCCGTTCTCAACGCCTGGTCATTTTGAACTGAACCACCGCACGCGGCGCGGACTGGTGCGAAACTTGTCACTCCACACGCCGTGTAATCGTTATCGGCGTGTCCACGCGTCGGCGTGTCACTCCGCACTCCACACGCCAGGCGTGTCACTCCACGCGCCGTGTAATGGTACCTTTATTGATCACCCGACAGAAAAAACGTCTAGATGTCTAGGTATAATACAAACTATCCGAAAACCAATAAAAACCCTCAAGAAAACGAAATCACAAATGGAAGTCCTGATACTATTTTATATTTTACTACTGAATTGATTCTTGCAGGGAAAGTTATCAGAAGCTTGGGCTAACGTGACCAAGGGAGCTGTAGCAGAGAACATTTTGCAACTGACGAGACTATCAGAGGCGCAACGCGTCCCAGCCGTATGCGTTCGTACTCCGACTCTGTGGTTAGCGCTGGCTTCGCTATGTGCACTGGATCCCGAACACAGTCGCTGCTTGTCGTCGGCGCGCTGGGGTCAGCAACCCGACGGTCAGCCCGCTCCGCCTAGAGTAAGATACATTTTTCGTTTATAATATTTAGAATTCAAAGTTCTGATGTAACCTAGAAGAGGACAGTGTGGTCCAGTAGTTAGCGTCGTGGCCTCTGGATCAGACTGTTGTGGGTTCGAATCCCGCCTCCGCTCATGAATGTTTTGTGATGTCATTTAGTTTTAAGTGAGTTGTTATTTAATGTAATCAAGACGCTAATGACCTAAGTTGTCGACGCGTCTCTAATTTACAATAAATAAAATGTAACCTAGATTCCAACGGATAACAGGAGACTTCATGGTTTCCGGGCTTGTAGGCCGTGGTCCGGTGGTATTTCTATCTGACGTTTCGTCTACAACTGCGGTAGACATTCTCAAAGGCGATGTGGCAAGCTCGCACACTTGAATAACAGGAGAATTTGCAGTTTTGCAAATATAAAATATCTGCTTGTTTCTCTGATCTGTGTGTGGAATTTTCATCGAGCAAGATGCAGTATTTTTCTTAATGAATTATTAAGCGAAACTTTTGAGCCTCGTTTTTTTTTTTCGTTCGGTTACACATGTCGAGGTCACGTCACGTTCAATCAAAGAATCGCGTAATATCCCAACACTGTTGCATAACACTGCGTCATCCCAAACAGAAAACTTGGTATATCGTAAATATAGCAGTAGACAACGGGATGCGTGGCGTAGGGATATCACAGCTACTTTATACGCAGTAGGTCGCTGGTTCGGACCCGGGCGGCACCATTAATTTTAGTTTCTTTTTTTTGACTATTCCATATTCCACTTGATATTTATTTATATTTTGATTATATTTTCTCTATTTATTTTAATATTTTACTATCATACAGTGCCAAACTTAGCGGAGTGTGCAGGCCCGGAGTTAGAGGCTTAGGGCCCCTAGGCACTTGACAGTTGGGGGGCCCTAAGCAAAAAAAAGTGAAAAGAATGAAAAAAATTAACTAGAACATTTTTGTACTTTTTTTATAATTTCCATCCGCTCTGGCCGGGGCCTCCTCGGCGGCTGGGCCCCTAGGCCGGTGCGTTGTTGGCCTAGGCAGAAATCCGGACCTGGGGGTGTGCTTTGCAGAGTTTAAACCACGTAAACAAAATTATGTACTTTTGGCGATTTCGGATTGAAAGCGCTTAGGGATATGGCAAAAAGTTTCACTTGCACCGTGGTGTCATAAAACCGCAACCCTAGTTTTTGTTTATATTACAGCCGACGTGCAGTAATCATGACGACGGCGTCACTTACGCAATCATCCAATGCAACGTTTGTGGCAACCTCTGCGCAGACTGCGACCGCTTTTTACATTTGCACAGGCGCACCAGGATGCATCAGAGACAGGTAAACATATATCCCTATATTATTAAACGAGCAAATATTGTATATATGTACCTATATAAATATTTTCTCGAAAACGGCTCTAACGATTTTGATCAAATTTACCGAAAAGGGATTTTGGGGGGCAAAAAATCGATCTAGCTAGGTCTCATCCCTGGAAAAATTCGTTTTCTTATCGATTTTATCATTTTAAAAAACAGTTTTTTTAACGTTATAAAACAGTGTCGTATGGTGAGTAGGCTTTGGAAAAAAAAACTATTTTCATTATTTATGTCAAATTACTCTGACAAGTCAATCTTTAACTTATTAAAATAATCAGTAATTATTTGAAAATATGTAGGTACATACGTTATGTAGTATGACGTATAATAATATTATCTACGTATAGGTATGTAATTTTTTTTCTTAAAAACGACTAACGATTTTGATGAAATGAGAACTTTAAGTACTATTTTTTTGAACTCATCCGAGCAAAGCTCGGTCATCCAGATATTATAATTACATACTGTCCATAATTTAGGGGGAGGGCCTCCTTACATGTAGCGAATATTAAGAATGAGAGATTATGAAGCGTTAATATCCAAAATCCATTAATGATTCAGGTCTGTAAAGAAGAAGAGGAAGCCATTAAAGTGGAACTTCACGAAGGGTGCGGGCGAATCAAGTTGTTTTGGTTGTTGGCCCTGGCCGACGCAAGCACCTTGAAGGCGTTGGTAGAGTTTCGCACTGGGGGTGCGGCTCGCGTCAGCGTATGCGGCGGTGGTACGGGAGTCTGCAGATTTTGTGGTACCACCAGCAACAGTGGCCTTCTTGCTATTGGAAACGTGTGTGCCGATCATGATTGTCAGGTAGGTACTTATTCCAACTGAAGCTGTTGTAGGGCATATTTTAAGGGATCTTCACTGGACAAAAAAACAATAGGTTTCTTCCACTAATTTCTCGATTGTTGTATGAAGCAATTTTACACAAAAGTAGTAAATTCATTTGTCTGTTTTTATTCACATGGGGGATTATAGGTCAACTGGAAGGCAAGAATTCTTCACTGGGCTGTATATGTTAAAATATGCTGTAAAGCTGTGTAAGTGTATGCAACAACAGGTGGCATTTTTCAAGATGAGTAGTGTCGTTTAAGACTGTTATTACAAAGGAGAAAATGATTATTAAGAGTTTTTTTGGAAGTTTTTTGCAGCCAATTTATTTATATTGAAAGAGTTTTATTTATACTAAAACTAAACGTTTCGCCTTTTTAGGCATCATCAGTAATATTCTGAAATGTTATACATTAAAATGAACAAGTTATAATGCAGTATTTGAAAATAAAGATAAATGAATGAATTAGATTCAAAATACTTACATTTTATAGTGAAATTATGATGTATGAACATTATTTGAACGATGTTGTTATTAGCATGGATTTTAGACAACTGTTTCTATTTTTAAAATGAAAGAAAATTATGGAAGCTATTGTAAGTGTATTGTTATATTTGTATGCAAGTGTGTATACTTGTATTCAGGAGTACTCTTTCAATATAAATAAATTGGCTGCAAAAAACTTCCAAAAAACCCTATAATATCCTCAGCCGTACTAAACTCACTACGCATGATTATTAAGATGCATTGTGGTAATATGGTGGTTTTTTTCTCTTCAGGAATACGCTAAGTCTGCGTGCACCAAGGTTCATCCGTGCGGTCATTTGTGTGGTGGTGTGAAGAACGAAAGCGTGTGTCTGCCCTGCTTACAGGGTTGCCAAAACACGCCCGATTTGAAGCAAGATGCTGACGATATGTGCATGATCTGCTTTACAGAGGCTCTATCGTGTTCTCCTGCTATTCAGGTAACATTATGTACTAATGTCTCATTGCATTATTATTAATTCTATATATAAGAGATTAACGGGAACTTGGGTCTTGGACCGTGGGTTGATTGAAACTCAGTTAAAGTTTTAAATCGCAACGTTTCGTCTATATTTTAGCCTTCTTCTAAAACATAACACGAGTATGTCAGTAATAATCTATCGTCATTATTCATTTACAGCGATAATATAATATGCAATAATCCTTTTGAAATAATTGATCATAATAATTTCATTAAAATTCATTTGTTGTCTGTTGAACAAATGAATTTTAATGAAATTATTATGATCAATTATTTCAAAAGGATTATTGCATATTATATTATCGCTGTAAATGAATAATGACGATAGATTATTACTGACATACTCGTGTTATGTTTTAAGAGCCTGAAGAAGTCTAAAATATAGACGAAACGTTGCGATTTAATACGTTAACTGAGTTTCAATCAACCCACGGTCCAAGTTCCCGTTAATCTCTTATATATAGTTACGATGGACATGACAACTAAAAACATTATTAATTCTAATGAACTTGGATGCGATCCTTTGTCGTCTTCGGAGACGCATTACAGATGTGGTCATGATTTCCCCACTAGTATTTCGTTATGGAAGAACCCATTACCCGTACTATTACTAAATTATAGAGATGCTCAGATGGAGAACTTCTCCTTCTTTCAATAAGCCAGCAACTGAGACAAGTCCGGCCTCAATTTCTACTAAATAATATATTTCTTTCCAGTTGAAATGCGGTCACGTATTCCATTTACACTGCTGCCGTGTTGTGTTGATGAAGAAATGGACGGGGCCCAGAATAACATTTGGGTTCTCACAGTGTCCCATTTGTAAGGTAAATACATGCCTAGATAGTAGATGACGCATTGTAACTATGACCGGAAAAGTAGCTCATATGTTTTTTTTAAGTTTTGTGGAATGTTTTTTTAAAATATTTTATGTCGACAGAAGTTTTGAGTGCTACGTAAAATGCGATTTAAAATACTCACGAAAACCAAAACGGTGAAGCTTTCTCAAAAAACCGTTACCTACTGTTTGTGTACTTTATTTTAACTCATCATTCACGACGGCCGTCTGTTGGTGATAATAGATATAAATATATTATAATTAAAAATGTCACCATAAATGAAGCAACATCTCGATGTCTTAAAACTACTTCTTGGTCTTGAAAAAAATGTCTATGAAATTTAATTTAAAAAACATTGTTTGAACTTCTAGTGCAGTTTACTAAACCATATCACGAAACTCACTAAGAGAAAATTGACATGTGAAACTTAAGTTTGTTATAGAGACAGAGAGAGGGTGGTAGAGAAAGAGAGATTGTACTATAGCTGCTTGACAACTGAGGAAGGTTGTTATAAATGATTAATATTAACAAATAGCGTTATTGAATAAAATCCATATCTTCCAATAGGCAACCATTGAACATGAAGCTCTGTTTGACGAGTTGCAAAGCGTTCGAGAACTCTACGCCGACGTTCGTCGCAAAGCCCTGATGAGATTGGAGTACGAAGGGGGTCGAGTGACGTCAGAGCTGCCTCCAAACGTTGATTTGGCAACTTACGCTATGGACAGATATGCTTACTATGTGTGCTACAAATGCAAGAAGGTAAGATGTAAATAAAAAATTCGACTGATGACCAGTCCTATACTTCCCACCTAGGAAATATTTGCAAAAAATAAACACTCTTTTTTATTCTTTGAAAAAAAGCATGGCCCTCTTTTTTGTTTAGTGATCTACTGATGGCTAGCTTAATATAGCAAAAATCATAGTTACCTTGATTTACGTAAAATTTTTATTTTTTTTAGTAAAAGATTTTTTTTCTCGAAAACTACATTTTAGAGAAAAAAAATTTACATTTTTTTTTATATTATAACATATAGAATTCATTTATATTTTTTTTTACCTATGTTAATATGTGACATCGAGAACGTTTTTTTTAATATCTCAAGATCCACTGAACCGATTTGACTCAAAATCTAATCAGATCTAAGTTAAAGATTGATAAACACAATCGGCATGGCCGTATGTTGTACCGTTTTTACGATATCGAAGGCGAAAAATTGACCACATACACACACACATACAGACATCAGTCAGAAAATGATCTTAAACGATTGCTAGGGTCTCAAAACGTGAAGATCTGTTAAAATCTGGAAATATTTTTTTCGGACTAAATCCATTACTTAACCCTACCATAGTAGAGGTGGAAAGTAAAAATTCAGTGTTAGATCTATGCTTGCAAGTACAGTAATCCCTCGTTGTAACGTGGTTTGTTTAACGATATTTCAATAAAATCAAATTCAAAAGATGACTCAAGAGAGAAAATAAATGTTTTTGTTTTCCAAGCGCAAGTAGATCACTGCCAAGGACAAGACAAACCAAATTTATTAACTGATAACTGATGTATTTCTTAGGCATATTATGGAGGAGAAGCACGTTGCGATGCGGAAATGGGGACAGAGTACGACCCGACCGAGTTAGTGTGCGGAGGATGCAGTGACGTAGCACGTGCACAGATGTGCCCGCGCCACGGCACCGACTTTCTTGAATATAAGTGTCGATATTGCTGTTCCGTAGCCGTCTTCTTTTGTTTCGGCTCAACTCACTTCTGCAACGCGTGTCATGACGACTTCCAGAAAATTACCGGAGCGTTGAAAATGGAACTGCCATCGTGTCCTGCAGGTAATTTTCCGAACATGTCATATTATTGAAAAAATTTTGTTGGAAAGCAGCCAATTATATAATTGATTCCAAACATATTGGAATCAATTATATAATTGGCTGCTTTCCAACAAATTTTCTTCAATAATATGACATGTTTGCCATGGCGAGCATATCTTTAGAATTTTTGACAATCTTTCTGTACAAGATGTATTAATTAGTTTTTATCTATAATTTATTTGAACTTATAATTCTGAAGATGGACTAGTAAAAGTCCGAAAGTGCTCAATAAATGTTTACTTTAACGGTTTTGGAAAGGATTTCTTTTTATTAATATTTTCCTGTTAAGAATTTCCCAAATTTATGACGTACATGTATGCAAAGTTTAAATAACAACTTATTTGAAACAGGTCCGAAAATGAAGAAGCTGGAAGGAGATGAATGCCCTCTGCATGTGAAGCATCCGCCAACGGGGGAGGAATACGCTCTAGGTTGTGGAGTTTGCAGAAATGCCCACACATTTTAAAAATCTGCATCGATAGAATAGAACTGATGGTGGTACCATGTTTAGTGTTCAGAGACTTAGCCCCACCATTTTTGTTATAAATGAATGATACGATATTTAATTTGATAACGCCAGGCCTGGACTGGACATACGGGCATGGCGGGCTTATGTCCAGTGCGCCGGTGCCAACCGTGGGATGGTTTGGACTCACCTTCGATATATTTTGAGTAGCTGCAATCTCGTTTGCCTACATATTGGAGGCCGGTCCATGCTTTAAAGTCCCAGACTGATTTTTTTATCAATCCAGGCCTGGCTCTTGCAAAATGGCAATTAGTCAATTACTATTCAATAGTAATGTATCCGATTTTAATGAACGCTAGATAATATTATATGTGTTAAGATTATGATAGCGTTAAAAAAAATTTTTCATTTTAAATTTTAAAGATCGTGATGAAATCAAATGAGATCAAAAACTGCACGAGTACTTATAAGAACAATTAAAACGGAGCTACAACCATATTGCTATAATTTGGAGGTAGTTAAACATTGTGTGAAGAGACAACATAATATAATTTATAGATTATAGGAGTCTAGTAAGCCTTGTATTGTTTCTTCACACAACTCCAAATTACAGCAATATTATTATATTTCAGTTTTGACTTGAATACGTCTTACACTTCAGTCGGTGAGTATGTTCAGAAAAGTTGGGGAGGAAATACGAAAATCGTCACGAAGGGTCCACAGCAATTACTTGTAGAGATTTTGCAGTACGTTAAATGTAAATACATGATAGCGTAAATTAGGGTAAATTTTGAAAATTGATATTTGTGAGTTTTATAGGATACAAAAAAATAAAATGGCGTCAGAATTGAAAATGGCGGCCATATGTATTTCCGTAAAAATTATCCGATCCCTTTGAAAATTGGTATTTGAGAGTTTTATAGGATATAAAAAAATAAAATGGCGTCAGATTTCAAAATGGCGGCCATATTTACTTCCGTAAAAATTATCCGATCTCTTTGAAAATTGATATCTGAGAGTTTTATAGGATACAAAAAAATAAAATGGCGTCAGAATTCAAAATGGCGGACATATGTACTTCCGTAAAAATTATCCGATCCCTTTGAAAATTGGTATTTGAGAGTTTTATAGGATATAAAAAAATAAAATGGCGTCAGAATTCAAAATGGCGGACATATGTACTTCCGTAAAAATTATCCGATCCCTTTGAAAATTGCTATTTGAGAGTTTTATAGGATATAAAAAAATAAAATGGCGTCAGATTTCAAAATGGCGGCCATATGTACTTTTGTAAAAATTATCCGATCCCTTTGGAAATTGGTATTTGAGAGTTTTATAGAATATAAAAAAATAAAATGGCGTCAGAACTCAAAATAGCGGCCATATGTGCTTCCATAAAAATTATCCGATCCCTTTGAAAATTGGTATTTGAGAGTTTTATAGGATATAAAAAAATAAAATGGCGTCAGAATTCAAAATGGCGGACATATGTACTTCCGTAAAAATTATCCGATCCCTTTGAAAATTGCTATTTGAGAGTTTTATAGGATATAAAAAAATAAAATGGCGTCAGATTTCAAAATGGCGGCCATATGTACTTTTGTAAAAATTATCCGATCCCTTTGGAAATTGGTATTTGAGAGTTTTATAGAATATAAAAAAATAAAATGGCGTCAGAACTCAAAATAGCGGCCATATGTACTTCCATAAAAATTATCCGATCTTTTTGAAAATTGATATTTGAGAGTTTTATGGGCCACAGAAAAATAAAATGGCATCAGATTTCAAAATTACGGCCAAATAACAACTGAAACACATATTTTATTTTAATCAGTTCAGTAGTTTTGACGTTTTCACGCCCAAAACACCCACGGTCGTGTAGAAGACACAGCCTACCCCGTTTTTTTTTATACTTTTAGTCGTGCAGTTTCTGAGCTCACTGATAATATTTTACATTACCTAATGAACAGAAAACAGACACAAATCTGTTATCCTAATTAGTGGTTACCATTTGAAATTATGTTATTTAGATAAAATATATAGCTTATTTTTAATCTATTAACGTAATATTTTAGTCAATCTTAATATTCAATGAAATATAGTTACATAATAACAAATCACATTCTGCTATTTTCTGCATTCCTCTATACTTCATGCTTTTTGTAAGATTAGTTTTTTAATGTAAAGCGTAGGTTATTCAAATTTGGTTGCCTTAACTGCATTGCAACACAGCTAAACTTTTAATTTTAATTTGGGGTCAATGTACACATTCTACTTTTTATATCGAAAACACGGGTTTTGACGATTATTCAGCTACTCTAAATTTCTCGTTCGATTGCGCGATTTGGCAACAGCATGTTAACTCTATCGCAATTTCACTTGCGCTTGCGTGTAAAGAGTGTAATCTTATCAGAATACATGGCATGGACTAGCGTGACAATCGCGCGTTCGTGATACATCGATTGTATATTTCAGCAAAGAGTGTGCGGCCTTACGCTATTGGTAGCTACATCTGACGATCTCCAAGCGAATTAATCGCAAAATCGTGATACAAAAAGCAGCATGTGCGTTGGCCCTTAAACAATTGTATAAAGAATGTTAAAGACTGAATTTTATTACAGATCTCTGGATGTAGCATAATATACAAATGATAAATCGATCAATAGATGGATATTTTAGACTGTAATTGTTCGAAATAGTTTATAGTTATTAATAGTACGAATAACCGCCCAAGTAATCTAATAACGTTTTTATAACTCCTGCTTCTAAAGTTCAATATTCGAGCACTGTGAGGCGGGCGTGAAGAGGCGTATTTTAGTAAGCGTGCGTAAAAGTACAGTCACCGTGCGTAAAAGTACAATCTCTACATCTTATAAATTCGAAATTTCCGCACTTTGTACAATACAAGGCACTTACTGGTTATCGATCAATGTGTTCCTATATATAGTATCGCACGTACAAAGTCCACATCATGAGAGAGTCATGTTTTTAATGATTTATACAGAAGTTAATAACTTTAATAAAAATAAACTAAATCGTAACTTAGTCTGTAATTGTAAAGTTTTAAGGACTCGAAGAGCGAATTTTCCGTTTTCATAATTTTTTTTCTCTATTAAACTTTAGAAGCAGTCGTTATAAAAAATTATGTTCGATACGTGTGCGTGAAGTGAAATATTCTAGTAGGCTTAAAGCGCACTCGATCTCGTTGTGTATGCGTCAGTCCCTTAGCTGGTGTCAATTTTAGCATACTAGAATATCTCACTTCACGCACACGTATCGAAAATAACTTTTTCCACTCATTGCGCACTTTTGTGCACTGAATAATATATTTCTATGACTCATCATTTATCATCACCCGACAGAAAACGATGGAAATATGTTGAGTGCATAAAAATGAAATGAGCTGAAAAAACGCTATAATATTAATTATATGCATTGCTGTTTGTGATTTTTATTTTCTACATGGTTTTATTTGTATATTTTGATTTTAAGATTTATGAATAACACATTTTTATAATGTGCGACAAAATGCAATTGAATAAATAATTGTAAAACACGTTGAAATTTATATTTAACTTACTTAACATAATATAAAGCGAACTACTTTCAAAGGTGGTAACATTTCGTGGTTTTTCGGCCGCCAAAAGTTGTTTTCTAGAAATCCCAGAGGGCTCCTAGGCTAACATTTATTAGTATACCTAAAGTTACCATCCGTCCCGATTTTGAGCCACGAGTCCCGATTCATCAAGCGTCCCGCTTTTGTCCCGTTTTCATTAAATCACGTGCATTAAGAATGTTTATTTTTTGTCATTAGATATTTTTACCTACTCAAAGTACCTATTTTATTTATCAATAATTATATAATTGATACCTACCTTAAAAAATAAATAATATTTAAAATAAAAATATATGCGAGTTTTTGGGGGTTTCTAACGAGTTTTTGGGGGTTTCTAGTGAGGTTTTAAGGGTTTCTAGCGCGTATTTGGGGCTTCTAGCGAGTTTTTGGGGGTTTCTAGCGAGTTTTCGGGGGTTCTAGCGAATTTTTGGGGGTTTCTAGCGAGTTTTTGGGGGTTTCTAGAGAGTTTTCGGGGGTTTATATCGAGTTTTTGGGGGTTCCTAGCGAGTTTTTGGGAGTTTCTAGCGAGTTTTTGGGGGTTTCAAGCGAGTTTTTGGGGGTTTCTAGCGAGGTTTTGGGGGTTTCTAGCGAGGTTTTGGGAATTTTTAGCGAGCTTTTGGGGGTTTCTAGCGAGTTTTTGGGGATTTCTAGCGAGTTTTTGGGGGTTTCTAGCGAGTTTTTGGGGGTTTTTAGCGAGTTTTTGGGGGTTTCTAGCGAGTTTTTGGAGGTTTCTAGCGAGCTTTTGGGGGTTTCTAGCGCGTTTAAGGCTTTTTTGGGCGTGGAACCCAACGGTTGCCTGCGCCGGGTTTTTATTGACCTTGTCCCGCTTTTTGATATTCAGGATTTGGTCACTTTAAGTATACCAAATTTGGTGCTTTTATCCGCCAGGTATCGGTAATTTCACTAAGCCACCTCACTATCAAAATTTTTTGAAAATACTGAAAATGATGTGAAAAGCAGCTATTTTATAGTGGGTGTGGCAAAAAATACCATAATTATGTTATAGAATGATCAACTAGGATATATTTTATAGGATTGAGTTGGTGTGAAAATATATAAAAATATTTTTACATTTTAATATATTATTTTGTTGTATTTGTAATAACTACATATTATTATAAGGATTGTAAGAAAACAAACACAATACATTAACTGAAATAATTTTTGCATTTTTATTTATTAACGAATACCTACAGATAAGAGATAATTATTATCACCAATTTAGAAGCGCTGGATTACTGTACAATAAGTTCTTGATGACATCTGATGGCTTTTTTTAATCTAAGAAGAAATATCTGTTTTTTAGTTGCATCTTACGATACTTGCATGAAGATAAGAAAAAATAGTTGACTTTTTTTCAAATAAGTTATTAGTCCCACCTATTAGCAAACTCATGAACTACAAAAATGACCAAGAAATACCTCCTCAGGTTTCTGACGGCCTACTCCTAAATCCTTAAATTTTAAAAATTTCGTAGCCTTAGGACTAAATTTTTCAGATTTAAAAATCTAGGAGTAGGCCATCAGAAACACAAAGAGGTATTTTTTGTGAGTCAGTATTATTGATTTTTAATTCACAAGGTCGCCGCTAGATGGCACTAATTCCTTTCAAGAAAATCGACCTCGATCTGGTCGAATCGCGATTTGCGGCATTCGAAAGGGTTCCACTGAATTTAGATGTCCTGAAAATTTGAACCGATTCGGCCCAATAGATTTTGAGAAATTCCAAAAAAACCGAAAAAAAAGTTGTTAAAATGATGCTTTTTCAAAATAACTTCTAGAATATTGTATCGATTGATTTCATAATCCAATCAACTCTTCTCCTTAGAAAACTGCGTCGAATGCCGCTAAGCGGATCAAAATCGGTTAATCCGTTCGAGAGATATCGTAGTCAACAGATTTCGAGAAAAGTGTTTTTTCAAAATAACGTCGAGATTTCTCAGCCAATCGATTTTGTACCTCTTACAATATTTTTAGAGCTTAAAAAACTGCGTCGAATGCCGTTTTAAAAATCAAAATCGAACAACACGTTCAAAAGTTATAGCCGTTTAAAAATTCAAAAAAAAAATGTTTTTTGAAGATAACTGCAACATTTTTCAACCGCACGATTTTTTTTTATTTATCAGTTTTTGTGTTAAAAAAGCCGCATTGAATGACGTTTGAAAAATCAAAATTAAACGACGCGTTCAAAAGTTACAGCTTTTCAAAAATTAAAAAGTGTTGTTATCAGCAATTTTCTACTTTTGGGTGTATTATCAAGTGCTTCGAACTCAAAACGCTTGAAAATAGCGGGAAGTTCCAGGGATAGCCTGCAGGGTCAACCGATTTATAGATTTTTTTTTATATATTTCAAAGCATTGCACTGGCACCAGGTGTCCTTATATCTGACTTGCTTACTGTAGTATGTTTATTTATACCTTAAATATAAGGGACGACCCTAATGAGCAAATTGGAGTAGTTACGTTAATTTTATTACGATTTCAGAAAACCGGACACTTAGCAACTCTGTCGGCTGTCTATAGGGGTATGTGTATTTTTCCGAAATGATTATATTGTGACGGATCACCCTGTATATAAACGTCAGGCAAGAATTCTGAGAAACGGTGTCTGCTTGCTGAACACACTGGTGCCTATGCGAAGATTCTAGACAACGCTAGAGAATACGAGGACGCACTGAGCGTACACCGCGCGCCCTATTTAAGCAGCGAGTCGACGGGAATCGGGCTGTCAATGGTGAGTCTGCAATCAAGTGGATCAGTGATATAAATATTAATCAGTCGACGGTGAGTCAACGGAAATCAGTCAGTCAGTGTAGATTATACTGTGACAGTGTTGAACAGCGAATATAATGCGAAATAAATCTGATATAAATACAGTGAATACAAATATAAATAACTAGAAATAAATAGTCCTGGTATATAATTAAATGTTAATTGCTGTTTAGTTATTGTTTACTTGTGTTAATTGTTAGAACTGACTTTTCGTTGTTGCATTTATTGTTATTGTATTTTTAATTATTGTAAATAAATATTTATTCCGCCAACTCAGTTTTGTAACAATATTATGTGAACTGTACTGCTACATAAATAAACAAGCCGTGAGGTGGGTCGTTTATTAGGACTAAAGTGCGACCCTTGAGGTCCACACGACGAACTTCCCAGTTTGATAAATATTTAATAATAATAATTAAATTAGATATTACACTGAAAAGTAATCATTTTAATCATTAAAACATCAATAATCAAAAAAAAAAAAAAAAAAAAAAACGGCTGAACCGATTTTTATAAAATTTATGTCGGATCAAAATGACGTTAACACGCCTCGATTGACACCCTTACGAAGTCGATATAATTTTTTATTCGCGAGATATTGTGTAAAATCTACTTTTTTGGAGGTTATTTGGTTAAGAAAAAAGAACGGCTGAACCGATTTTAAAAAAATTCCTTTCAGATCATATTTACGTTAATACGCGTCGATTAGCACCCCAACGTAGTCGATATCATTTTTCGTTCTCGAGATTTCGTCTTAGAAAGAAATTGACACATACATACGTACGTACGTACGTACGTACGTACATACGTACACACACACACACACACACACAGACATCTTTTTAAAAGTAGTGTAAAAATAGTGTAGGGACCTTGAAACATAAAAATTTTTTTTCCTTTTTGATTTCGATTTTCGGACCCATTACAATAACTTCCAATGGGAAGTTAAAAATAATAAAAAAGGTGTTTGATCGGTTATAATTACACTCGAAAAATACCGCGTCATCGATTCGTTTATGAGTTGTTGACTTGATGCGAACGAAGGTTGTGTGACGTATCCCATTGTTAAAATTGAACCTCAAACTGCTCCAACCGTCGCTGGAGCGCTCACTCCACTCTGACATATTCACAATGTACCTGTAATACTACCGATGTGTCTGATGACAAACAGTCGACGGCCGACGCAGGAAGTCGCTGGTGTGCAAACAGTCTTCTCCAGTCTGTGTGTTATCAAATTAAACGTTAAATTTTCAAAAATGTGTTTCGTGTGAATCGATGTGTATTACATATTTTTAAATTCATTATGTAAGTTTTATTAGTTTATTAATTTCTAACATTAATGTGCGATTCGTTTTCGAAGAATTTTTTTTAAATTTAAAAATTGGTGAGCGTGAAATGGGTAAAGTGGGAATGTGTGGGACGCCAATTATTTTTTCGATTTAACGGCTATATTTTTTAATAATTAATTCTCATTGTATTTATGAGAATAAGTATATACTCACAAATAATTAATATATTTTAATTCATTGTTGTTTCTCTACTTTTCCTCATAATTTTTAAAATTTACCGTGGCTAAATATGTGATTTTACAAAAAGGTAAAAAAGTCATATTTCACTAAAGATATTTAAATTAGCATTTATTGTACAAATTATCAAAATAAATTATAAAATATATTGGCCAAAAAATGAAGTACCCAGAAACGTGACCTCGGAGTTTTGAACTAATGGATTTTTATTTATTAAAAAAGATACGAAAAATAGCAATTGTTAAGAACCACTTTAGGGAAATTGAAAATATAAGAGTTAAGTAATTTAATTTTTTTTTGTAATCCGTATAATTTTCATTAAAAAAGTTTTATTTCATATCTGTACAGTGTATAGGTAGATACTATAATAATATTGTAGTAAAAGGAAATTTTTTTAGAAACACCATTGAAGATTTTTGCTATCCATAGTAATGATATTATAATATACAGCATTATTTACAAAAAAATAACGACTTTCGTGAAGAAAAACTCCGTATTTAACTTTAGACTGTAAATATTTAACTTTCTTTTTTATTATATAGGAATATAATAACATAAATGAACACAATAATTATAGATATTTATGCAACAAGTGGCTTAAGTGAGGAATTATATGATAGTTGCGATTTTGCGATACGAGCCAAGGTTTCGGCTCGCGCGGTAAACTCACACTCATTCTGGTATTAATGCAACATAACCTAGACAGTATTGCAAAATCGCGGCTGTCAGATTCGTCACTTTAGCCACGCGTTACATACAATAATTATGCTATTATTACTAAAACCAAGATAGATTTAATAATAATGTACTTCATTCAAAAGTAAACTGTAAAATGCTTTTTTCAGTTTGCGTTAATTTATTAAAATAAATTAAAACAAAATCTAAAGTCGAACGCGTTTTTTCTCATTTAATTAACGCGATAGTTTCGCATTCTTCTCGTTTTTAGCAAAGAAGTTATGGCGTACAGTGCACATGATTACTATTTTTTATATTTCCTGTGCTGCAGTGTACCTATTATAAATTTCAGAAAATGTTGTTATTAAGTTACGTATAGAATATTAACAAGCTTTGCGTATAATTACGTCATCGTGGTACAATTGTTGTGTTTTAAAGATCACCAACAGCTAAGGTTATTTGGGCCTAGCACCAATTCATATTTTCAATTCATTATTTTTTTTTTATAATAAATTGAAAATCCAATTGACACTTTTACCAGCTCTCGGGCTAGTACCCGAGAACTGGGGACTTGCATTAGAGGAACCATAGCAACGCCATGTAAATAACAGCATTGCTACACGTTCGGTTATTCTCAAGCCCGCTACAATTGTTAAGCAAGTGAGATTTATAAGTTACTATAGCCCTTGTTGAGTGACGCTAGACGCTAGTCCAAATCAGGGATCTTACAGATGTGGGTTTTACTGACATCTACAGATGCGGGTGCAGATTTTTTGACGTCCACATCTGCAGATGCGGATGTGGAAAAAATAATAAGAATAAAAAAGGGTGTGGGTCTCGGGACCCCCGACAGATGTGAAACATCAAAGAAAACGTTATTGAACTCGGTGGTATTCTCTATGTAGTAGTATATATTTTTTCAAAAGCAGCAACTAACTGTTATGCTGACGTAATCCTATATACTGCACTGTAACACTGCGTGTGTTACAGTGCACGCCTGAGCCAAGAGAGAGAGAGAGAGAGTGCCGCAGTGGTGGGGAGAACAGCAGCGAAGGAGCGGACCAAACATTTCGTTGCATATTTCCCCTCACGCGGCTGTTCACAGCCCGACATAAGATGTTTCACATCAAAAAAATATCGTTTCTATCGATCAATTATTTTTCGAGCAGGATCGATTTGAAATTCTACAATGCTTTTCCTGTGCAGATATATAATATGTGGTCACAATGTAGAGGGCAGTGTAGCCTAGGGAATAGCGTACTTGGTACCAGCCTCTAGACTAGACTAAACTAGACTGTCGTGGGTTAACGAATCCCACCTGCGCTCATGGATGTTTTGTGATGTTATTTAGTTTTAAATTAGTTGTTATTTAATGTAATTTAAGACGCTAATGACCTAATGTCGACGCGTCTATAATCTACAATAAATAAAATAAAGTCACAATGTAAGGTCATTGTCAAATCAGATTTTTTGACAATGCTTTCTGCAACCCAGCATTAGTATGCTCAGAGCGATCCAGACTGCGTGTAGTCTAGCGACTATATTTGAGGTGTTACGGAAATACCTACTCAATTCCGTAAATAAACAATTGCACCACACGGTTTGATGACAAAATTGTTGACTCATCTAAATAATGCAATTATAATGGCACGAAATGGTTGCATACGTAAGTAATGGCGAACCATTCAAATTACACAGGTGTTCCGAAAGACGCTATCACGTATTTATAAAATGGACGTTATCCCTACTGACATGAAATTTCAAGACACTATATACTATATAACACATCATTTATGTACTGTTGGTAGCTATTCCATAATAAATCTAGGTACAGGTTCGCTAACGTAGCTTGACTTCTCCTATGCAATTTCTTTTGTATTTGAAGCAATAAAAAATTTAATTGTCATTTTGAAACTAGGATGTGCACTGAACTCGCTGTGAAATAGAGCTGCCAGTCCGGCATAAAGTATGAACCTTAATAGATTCATACTTTATGTAAAGTTTATAATGAACCATCACCATAAAATTTATAAATAAATATTTTTTTGAAAGCTTCTTTCTTAAGAATTTCTAAAAAAGATAAAGAGCTTATGAGAAAATTTGGTTCTGCGGACTTTCTGGTAAGCTTTACTTACAGCGCCACCAATAATTTAATTTATAGATCCATTCGTACCAACATGATCTGACTGAAATTATTAAAAGTCATTACGTACTTACATTATTTCCAATATTTATTATCATAATAATCCAGAAATGGATCAATGCCGAAAATATACAAATGTCGTGACCCCAATAGTAATATCAGTTAGTTGTTCGTCAAACTGGCATAATATTTCACCATCCGGCTGCAGAATTATCTTATCTGAAAAAGATGCAATTTTGATTTTTGAGATATATTGTAAGTCTTTTAATTATATTTTTCATAATATTTTGAGATATTAACTATATATTATAATTCTTAATGCTCCACGTTTAGGGTGATCTGCCACTCCTTTAATACTGACCAATCGATCTGCAAATATTATAATGACATTATTGGGTCACCGACAAGCTATACAAACAGTTTTAGCCTAGAAGCAATAATAATTGTTGATCATTTTTTTGTTACATGTTGGGGGCGATCTGCATCCCTCCCATACCGCTATCTAGCAAAATCCCTTACTCAAGGCCTTGAATAAATAACACCAAAAAATTGTCACTAGCTCTCGGTCTATTAGAACAAACACGCCATATTTAACAAAAACAATGGAAGGGAGTGTAATGAAAATACGCGCGTACTTTTGGAAACTTTGAGAATGTAACACAAAATATTGTGCGTTTCACTTTTTTGCAATGACAGCAGCTGTGAATGATACTTTGAATGATGTGAAGTTAGATTTTGGCTGAAAATCGAATGAACCAATCAGAAATCAATACCCTTTGTCTTAACTCTTACCTACTAGAAATTGTAACAATGGCGGACTACAGGATCCGCTATTCAGCTATAAATCAAGATCAGTGCCGGAAAGTAAGAAATTTTGCGATTGTTGCGTTAGTTGGTTGGTATCGCTGAGTTCATTTAGGAAGTGAAAGTGATGTATAGGAATGTCTTTTTTTAACTTGCTTCGGAAGAACGTTATATTACCGATATATGTTTATTAAATAAAGAACGTTATATCACCGATATGTGTTTATTAAATAAATATGATTTTCACTTTCTTTACTGTCTATTAAACTTATGTTGAAGTTAGATATTAATTTTGTCTTTCTTCACATTTACCCAG
Organism: Mongoloraphidia duomilia; assembly: GCA_039654895.1. Taxonomy (NCBI): domain Eukaryota; kingdom Metazoa; phylum Arthropoda; class Insecta; order Raphidioptera; family Raphidiidae; genus Mongoloraphidia; species Mongoloraphidia duomilia. Next base: position 1,843,252 of record CM077517.1, read on the forward strand.
TGCATTAATTCCATATTCTGTGGTTAGCATGCTTGGTGCCGCAGCCTCTAGACTGGACTGCCGTGGGTTCGAATCCCACCTGTGCTCATGGATGTTTTGTGATGTTATTTAGTTTTAAGTTGGTTGTTATTTAGTGTAGTTGAATGACGCTAATGACCTTACATCTAAGGTCATTAGCGTCATGTCGACGCGTCTATAATCTACAATAAATAAATAATTCCATATTCCCAGTTTCTTCATTATTGGATAAGTTTCTGTTAAAGTTAATCGAAAGATAAATAAGTAGCAATTTTATTTTTTCTCTAAATTATCTTAAAAAAAAATTAAAAGTATCTAAGGAGACACATGTTATTTTATAAACAATCCTTAATTTGCAGAAAATGTGGATTTTTCTAGCATCGGGAAAATAATCTCATTTTTTGAAATGTTTTGTGATTACAGAATAGACTGTTTGTTTAGTTTTAGGACAGAATCGAGTTATTCACGAAATAGCTGCAGATATATCATATACCCGTTTTTCAAACAAAATCGATTTTCCAAAAAAAAAAACAAACAAAATAATATGGCATTCAGTCTAACAAAAGCTCTAATCGTTCAGCCATTTTTAAATTTTTTGCATTGTCCGGATAAACAGATGGATACATACCTACGTAATTTTGTTAGTAGGTACCCATACAAAATTAGAAAATAGATTACATAAAATTAAAAACATCGTGTACACATATTATGATAAATATTCCTATAAGTCAAAATAATTTTTAATTGAAGTAAACTATTATTTTTGGGGAACCTGTATACGGATGCTATGATGATATACCTGTGTACAGAGAAATGATGGTATAAAAATAGCCGCGGCTGAGGTTGAAGAATAATTATATCAATATCTATCGATTGACAATGACAACAAGGTCTCTACTCCAGTGGCGTAACAATAGCGTCGATAGCTGCTAATAATACAAAATTGAGCCAGACTAATGACTGTTTGTTTTTATTTTAATGGTGATATAAACATTTTTACCAATGAGCCATTTTCCTGAGAGTAGTTCCTTCAATTATCCGCGAGAGGCAACACTTGTGGTAGGTACAAACATTATTTATTCCCCATTAGTGTCGTGTTGTTTTAGTGGTATAACTTAATTATTAAATTATTATTGTTATGAAATTAATTAAATAATTAAGTTATACCACTAAAATGACACGACACTAATGGGGAATAAATAATGTTTGTACCTACCACAAGTGCTGCCTCTCGTGGATAATTGAAGGAACTACTGTCAGGAAAATGGCTCATTATGAAACTATAGAACTCGAGAAATGTGGATTGATAAAGATTATATCAAATCTAATGTGATACACTCAAGATTCAAAAATAATTCTTGCTCGGATCATAGACACAATCAGTCGGAAATAAGTGTTTATTTATAAGTTTTTTGCAAATTCTGGAATTAGATCTCCAGAACTACATTATATTTACTAAGATTCACGGTCTTAAAGAAGGTTTAATCAGCTGGAAGCTCTGCTTGTCTACTTCAGCAGAAATGGTTAACTTTGATTGACAGAATTAGGTACATCCAAATTTTTGATGATAGTTGTAAGTTCAAAGGTTGATGATTAAAAAAAATTTATATTCTCTTGAGATATTTTTCCCCAAAAAGTTAGATGTAACCAGTTGAAAACGTGTATGAGCTCCCCAAACTACCCTTAACTTTGAGCCAGCATTGAAGGCCTACATTTTAGAATAAACTGAATCATGAACTGGACATTATACAAAATTTAATGGCAAATATTTTTACTTGTCTATTTTTATTATTCGATTAACCGTTTGAAAATTGCTTTGCTAAAAACTAACGCCATGTTCTCGCAGGAAGTTCTTTTTCGCGAAAAAGGAGATGTTCCATCCATCGGAAAGGTCGGAACTTTTAGGATATTTATTGGTAGTCCCATCGAGAGTTCATATTCAAAATGTCAAAAAATTATAAATGATTTCTTCTACCCGGCTATTTTTGATTTAATTTGCCCGGACTAACAACAGTTCGCAAACGACTGCACGCTTCCAATTATTCCACCGGCACCCATTCTTATATCTGATTAATGAATGGCATTTAGATCGGTTCCGCGATGTATGAAGGGCCTTCACTGTAAATACTGCAACACAATAGTAAAGCATGTGTCAAACGAAACCGGTCCAACAGAATGTGCCTCGACCGGCCTCCCACGTCACTTCGCAGGTAATCTTGGTTTGTTCACTCACTGTGAGTGACCGGACAACCGGTGTGATGTCAGATGTGCGGTGTATAGTGTGGGTGGTATGTCCCCTCCTCCCTTTTGGGCCTCTATCCCTCGTGAGTCATTGTACCGACTCATAACCGACATTTGTTCATTACTCTGAAAAGCCGCAAGTATACTGTATGTCTTTATTGCGATGCAGAGCAAGAAATTTGTCTTTAGGTTTACACTTTGATTCGCGAAGAAAAACAAATCCAATTAGGTGAAATATTGCATAAGAAAAACTGATAAATCCGAAAACCATTCAACTGATTTTCATGAATCTTGTAATTCAATTTTGACCCACCCACCTTCAGATCAACAAATGAAACTTGGCACACATATACGTAGTTCCGATGACAATACAATATTTTCATGTTTCCAACCTGATGGTGGACTATGGACTAGTCAAGAGAGCGTATCGGAACCTCTGCAGACACTCGACAACTCATTATTATTGTTTGAAATTATAAATCTATACGAAATATTTTGATAGAACTGATTATTATAGATCATCTTTGACTGTACATATTATGCGCTAAAATAAAGAATTAGAGAAAAAGAGTTCTCCTCGGGGTTCTCTTCTTCGACCGACTCTGCATAGATTTTATAGCATGAGTATGTAGCGCTATACGAAAGACAGCATCATTATAATGATATTATAGCACAGTTCAATAAACAACTCTCCCCTTTTATTAAACTTCTAGTTCAGTCGACTGCACGCACGGCTGCGGCCGCCTAGCGATGGTTTCCCTGGCCAATTATGGAAAACACCAGACTGGAACTGGAAATTGGGTCACATCACTGACCATTCACTGACCCATTGTTATAATTTATAGATAATGCATTTTATTTTTACTAGATTCAATTATATAAAAAGTTCATATTGTTACACGTTTTAAAAAATAGAACATCGTCAAATAATAACAAGTTTAAGACATTACATAAACGAAAAATCTTCCACTTAGGGGTCGACAAGACAAGAATTCTTGTCTTGACAATAACTTCTTGTCTTGTCTTGAAAAAAAATCAAGAAAACTTAAAAAACCTTGTCTTGACGTTTTCTTGACATCTTATGTCTTGTCTTGACTCAAGAAATTTCAAGATCTTGAAATTTCTTGATTAACCGGTGACACCGTACATGGTGATTCCTCGCCGGCGAACATTTTATTGCGTTGCGTGCTAACACGGCAATCTGGTGGTTCCCCGATCTTTATTTGTTTTCTGACGAACGCAAATAACTCAGTATCTTGGAAGTATGAAATTGAAAAATACTTAAATGAGCCTAGGACAGAAAATTCTGAGAATATACTTGATTGGTGGAGAAGACACGAAAATATCTACCCGTCGTTATCGAAAATGGCCAAGGATTTTCTCGGAACGCCAGCAAGATCTTACATTTGTAGGTATCTGCGGAAAGGCTATTTTCAAGACCAGCTTTAACAATAACAAAGCCAAGAAATCGGCTAGGCGTTGACTCCATAAGAGGTCTTATGTGCCTTAATTCATGGCTTATATACATGGCTTATATATGTGTGTGTGTGTGTGTACACGATAACTCTCGACAGACTTAATCGATTTAAACGAAATTTGGTACACACATTGGAACCCATCACCGCACGAAGCCTATTTAAAATGGGCCCGATCGGGGCATTTTAAGGGTAGTTTTTAGGAGTTGAAAAAAGTTTTTGGGCCCAAAAATACCGAAAAAAATCTCAGAATTGTTTCAAAATTGGAATTAACCCTTTGGTAGAGATTAAAATGTGTTGCTAAAATTTTAACAAAATCGGCACAACAGGACCGGACTTACAAATTTTATGAAAACACTAGTTCGCGGATAGTGATTTATTTGCTGACGGGTGTATTTAATTTGGTACAGAGGTTGCATTGATAATAATATTGAAATTAAGAAAAATAATATTATTTTAAGGGATGTATTAAGGGGTTAAATTTTTTGATTTTGTCCAAAAACAAACTTAAGTTCACATAATAAAGCCACAACACCTTATTAGCAAATACACTATATTATTGTCGGCAGGGTTTGGCACTGCGACCCGAGTTTTTTCATTTATTGTTTTTAATTTACATTTTTGTGAATCGGTCTAGCAAAAAATGTGTTCAATAAATTAAAATAATACGTTATGTTATGTTAAAATATGTTATCTTTTTCACAAATAAATATACGTTTTAGCGTTTTCATTGTTAGTCAAGATATTTCAAGATTTCTTGTTTTCTTGACAAGAAATCTTAGTATTGACATAACATTTCTTGTCTTGTCTTGAAATCTAAAATTACTTCTTGTCTTGATCTTGTCTTGAAATCAAGACAAGATCAAGACAAGATCTTGAAATTTTCAAGAATTTGGCGACCCCTACTTCCACTTTATAAAGACCAGCCTCAGTCAACCGTCTTCTCACAAGATTCCTGAACTGATTTAGAGGAAGGCTGTGGGCAGTTTATTAAATAAAGTAATGGACATGCAGACAAAACTGCTGTGTGTTTTTTGTAATCTATGAGGTGGTAATCTAAGATAACATTTGTATCTTACATTATAAGAGTGGACGTTAGAGCTACAGGTAAAGTTCATTATATTCTGTTTGACATACAATAATGCGTGAAAAATAAACAATGATGGCAGAGGTAGTATTTTGTAATTAATAAAAATTGGTTTACAATGCTCTTTAGCTGAGACTCTAGCCATAGCCCTAACGGCTCTCTTTTGAAATACAAAGACTCTGTTCGAATCAGTGGAGTTTCCCCATAGCAATACACGTAGGTATAGTAAAAATACCTTTTTACCATAATAATCCTTTATTAGAAATCTACAGATTCTGAAACTGAAATAAATTAATTTTGACTTTTTTTTCAATTGTGAATTCGCCAAAATCGTATTTATACAGACAACTACTTCAGCACGTTACACTGACAGCATAGATATCATTTCTTGTGCAGCTGCGTTTGTTATTTTTTATTTCCGGAAATGTGAAGAGAAAGTTCTGGTCGAATGATTGCAATGACCTTCTGGCGTCGGTTCAGAACAGCAAGATAGGTTACGTCGATTTTGACAAAATCGTAATACAGCTCGACCTGCAACGAATAAACAAAGAATTATTTTCTGGTCTCGTCACATTTTTTTATACATGTGTCACTGTATAATATTGCAATTATACTGTGTAGTGTGGAACTTGCATGAATATTTTAAAGTAATTTTTTTACTGAAGTTTCCTTGTTCTTTAACAAATGCAGTTAGATGAAGACAAAAGTCTGTCACTTGTGGCCTGAATATTCAAGCTCCTGCATACCTACTTATACTTTTGAGTGCATTGTTGGAATGTGCATTGTTAAGCACAGAGCTTTACACTATATCGTTTTGTCATAGAACTACGTCCTTTTCGGCGGTCCACTAGGGGGTAAAATGATGCGAGACAAAAAAATGATGCGTTAAAAAAATGTGTGACGCGAACACCCAATACTCAGTAATCGTCTACACACATACACACACACTCACATTTCCATTTCATTTACCTACTATACAAATCATAAAATCTCGAAATTTAAATCAGTACTTCACAAACCACAAAATAATACACAGTGCTTAGCATCATTATATTATATAGTGTTATGAATACTCAATGTGTGTTTTTAAAAAAATAATTAACCACACCTGAAGATGGCAGCTCGTTGCTGAAACGCTTAGTGTAAATTCACAAGAAGTCACAAGTCCGCTTACTGTAACAACTGGTACCTACACGAAAGTTCTAGAGAAAGCGAGAACACACTAGGCTTATGCCACGCAGCCTATACAAACAGCAGTGCGAGTGAGTGAAGGGATCAGTCAACGGTGAGTCACGCATTCAAGTCTACGTTGGAGCAGTAAAATAAATAGTGCCGTGATATAAATAACCAAATTGATAAATAAATACGAGTGTAGTGGTAATAATTACGAATTATTGTATATATAGTTGTTTGATTTGCTTTGTAATCACTGTTTAGTTATTGTTCACTTGTGTTGATTGTTAGAACTGACTTTTCGTAAATATTTATTCCGCCAACTCAGAAAACAGTTTTGTAACAATATTAACTCGAGCAAAGATGTGAGCACGCGAGTCAAAAGATGCTCGGCTACTTAAAAGAAGGGTTGAAAATCGAACGACGGCAACAAACGATTGTTCTAAACTAAAAATAATTACACATGTTACCGTCCATGCGTGTGTTTTCTTTTGTATGTTGTAAATGACTGTTGTTACGTCTTGTTAAGTTGCTAGTGTTATTACCATAAAGTTTGTATACAACAGGTGCATGCGGCATGCATGCGAAATTACATATTAGTCAAAAAAAATAGAGGATCCTAACATATAATATTGTAACAAAACTGTTTTCTTACGTGGGTGGAATAAATTATTTATTTCAATAATTAAAAATGTAAACAACAATATACAATAATTCGTAACAATGAAAAGTCAATTTCAACAGTCAACACTGTTGAAAATAATAATTATAAACACTTAACAAATACAATGATTATTTATTTTATATCAAGTATGTCCACGGAATACTGTCTGATCTCGAAGCTGATTGTAGACTGCTTATACAGGATGATTCCAAAGTTGACGTTATCCTTTCACCAGCGAATAGGGCTTCAACAAATAAGATTTTTTTTCCTTTGGCGCTTTTTCGAAATATCAACATCAATGGAGATACAGGGTGTCAAAGTTTTATTTAAAAAATTAAAATTTATTAATAACTGCCAAACCACTTGAGATATTTAAGAAAAATTTTGTAAAAAAATAAAATACATATGTACCTATGTATTCAAAACTTAATTTTAGGTGCCCATTAAAACAGTTTTTATTTTTTTACTTGAAAATAAGGAATTCAATAATAATTTGTATTTTTAGAAAAATCATTTTTTTTTCTACGCGCGCCACTGGTCAACCCAAAAATATTTTATTTATTGAAGAATTTCCCTCCTCCGTAGCTATTGACACCTACAAATTTTTTTTTAAATATCTCAAGTGGTTTGGCAGTTATTAATAAATTTTAATTTTTTAAATAAAACTTTGACATCCTGTATCTCCGTTGATGCTGATATTTCGAAAAAGCGCCAAGAGAAAAAAAATCTTATTTGTTGAAGCCCTATTCGCTGGTGAAAGGATAACGTCAACTTTGGAATCAGCCTGTATATAGTGGTAGCAGCTTGACCCCCACCACGCTCGCGCACTTTCTAGATCATTCTGGTGATTACCTGTGTCTTCGATATAATGCCACGCCTACACATTGTTATTTGTTCTCGATGCTTCTATTGTCGCCAGTGGCGTATCATCTGGGGTTTTGCTACAATATGATATATGAACTTTTGCCCGCGACTTTGGTGGATACATTTTTTTTCACTACGGAAAATATGGATTTAGTTTTAATCGCAAGAAAAAAAATTCTAGAACTACTGCACCGATTTAAAAACAGTTTAAAGCAAAACGTATGTTTCGTTGAAATTTTAAAGAAAATGCGTAAAATATATGTCGTAAATTCTGGTTTTCGTATTACCCGTTTAGACAAATATTGTTATAACGTGCAGAGAACTACGCGGACAAATTTTATTTAAACATCAAAAAATCTACTCGGGTGAAGCTGGGCTGGAAAGTTATAATAAAATTCAATAATATTAGTGAACTGACAATACTCAACAAATGACTGTTGACCCTGTAATGGACGTATTGATAACATCTACATTATGCACCTGCAACTGATTTGCATTGAAAATGTGTTAAATTTTTATTTATTAATTAGCAATGGCTTCATCGTAAGGCCGTTATGTTAATTTACAACAATATTATCCGTTATCTAATTTACTATTATTGTTTCATGGCTAAAATGAACTTGCAGTTGATTCCAATGTTGTTGTTGTTATATTATGAAGTATTGGAAATACCTTGTATTATGTCCGTCTTGTGACTTCTTGTGATTTAATACGACGCGTTTCAGCAACGAGTTGCCATCTTCAGGTGTGGTTGTGTTTTTGTTTTCATTTTAATAAAATAAGCTTTGCCTACCCGTGCATAGTTAGCAGTGGCGTAACTTTACTTCGCGGGGCCCACGTGTAAAATTTTTTTTGGGGCCCCCCGTCCCCCCACTTTACTCAACTAAGAAAAATTTCTAATTATTCATGACATCATCATCCCATCAACATTTGATTGTATTCTCAAAATGTTCTACGTCATATATAAACGACTCTGTAATTAAAAGAAGTTCTATACTGGTATTCTTCAGATAATAATATTGCGCTCTTTTATATTTAAGGATAAATAAATCCTCCAGTCGTCTTCATCAAATCATAATTATTGACATAAACGATATAGAGTTTGCTAAGAAAATTTATTACAGTAATGTCAACTATTATTACAAATAGTGTAAGGATTAATTTAATTAATCAGTAGTTGACCCAAAAATTGGGGGCCCCTCGAGGTTAGGGGGCCCCGGTGATTGCCACCTGGAACACCTGTGGTAGATACGCCACTGATAGTTAGGGCTACCATAAGCTAGCGGAGGTCATACAGGATAAATTAACTCGAGGAGTGAAGGTGGTAGGTGATACAAAAAACCATTTTCATACCAAATGCCCATTAATTTCTTGCAGAATCAACTTCTCTTTTATGTCAATCATAAGTATTTTCTTGATGATTTCACAGATTTTAATGTCTTTATTTATTTTTATACAATTCCGCGCCCGTCATACCGAAATTTTATACTGAAAGTATCTCTATAAATTATAAAATAGATAAAAATATATATGAGCACTGTGGTTGGAATAAAAATAAAATAAAATATAGTTACTTCTTACAATTATTTTATTACCTGTAATATTAGTATATAAATACCCGTTATATGTATTCTTTCATTCATGTAGTGTTCGCTGAAGATGAAAGCTTAGCTTTCGAAATGTACATCCATCAATAAAACTGTTGTGGTAAGAAGTAACTATATTTTATTTTGTTTTTATAAAATAGATGTTTAATATTTTACGAAAATACATAACAAAACAGGACGCAATTGGAATACAGGACACAATCCATGTCAAAACCTTTAAATACATTATACAGGACGAATGGAAGCCCTATCGGCTATCGATAGTGTAACACTAAGTAAAAATGTTTATTCTACGTAAAATCCAAATTTAAACTTTATTCCAAACGGCTTATAAATCTCCTAATTATGCAATGGGTATATGGGTCCCTCAGAGTATATTTTTCGCAGCAGTAAAAAGAAAGAGTACTGTCGATTACACGTATCCTAACAGTGGCGGGCAAGAACACCTTGGGTCCCTAAGCAAATATGATAAATGCTTCCCCTCCCCCATACAAAAAGATTAATTTTTTATTTGGAGTACGACGTATAGAGGCGGGTTCCTCGGTCCGGGACCCCTCAGTGGTGGGGCCTCTAAGCATGGCTTATACCCGCGTATCCGAGGTACCTTCCTCATGAACGTCACAAACTATTTTGCGACACTCGCTTGATAGGAAGATGCCTCGAGGCATGTAAATTGTAATCGACAGTGTTGTCTCTTTTCATTGCTACGAAATAAAGAAGTGCTGTAAAATATTCAGTTTACCTTACAAACCTAAATTAAAATTGTGTATACATATTTCTTATAGGTACTTTGCATAAATTTACATGCGTTATTGTATATCTTTAACAATCTTCTTTTATTTGTATAATAATTGTGACAAATTTGTTCCAGATTGGGCTGCTTCAAGAAAGATTGTTAATTTATGATAATTAACAATTGTTGACAAAAGAAAACATTACCGCTCGTAGAACTATTTAAGACATTGTTGAAATACCAGAGAGCCATATTGATTTGTTATCAGTGAAAATGGCATAATTAACATATTACGTATTTTAAAATCTAATGACACATAGCAGACATGTTTCTATTAATGACCCGTCATGTGAACGGTAACGACAAAAGAATAAAATATATCTAAATTATCCATCACGCGTCAAGTTAACCATGGAAGGCATAAATTACCACGGCACTCCTTCTCGATCCACTCAAATAAAACCGAGACAATTAAACTCGACACAGGAAAGGCCATTGAGTTATTATGACAATTTCCGGGGAGGAATTATTCAACCGAGTTCCGCCGATGCACCTTCGACACGGGAAACAAGTGAAATGCGTGAAAAAACAGAAGTGAGTGATCAAAACAATAGTTCTAAAATTTCTCAAAATAATCGTAATAGTTCGGAACAGTATAATAATGTGATTGAACAACAATGTGGTAGTGATTCTAAACCTTTTACGGAACAAACTGGTACGGAAATGCCCGAGGGTAGTCCGTCGTTAACGCACTGTTTAGTGACGACTGTACCTCAGAACATTGCCGGTTCGTACATTGCAGGAAGACATACGCCTACAAGGAACAGTTTGAGACATAGCAGGATGATTGTACTAAGTCGAGGTGGTAAAGGTGAGTTTAAGATCAAAATCGTTTGTTACACTAGTTGATTTAAAGACCATCTATTGCTAACACCCGAGCAAAAAACTCGACCTCGTATTGAGGACAACGATACAAAGCTTAAGAAGTTGTACTAAAGGCACACTGGTTACCTCGATAACTTTTTAGGTCTTCGAATAATCCTATGTCTTCATGGAAAGCAATATGTTCATTAATCATTTAGACTTTAAAGTAACCATGATCGATTATCGAGTCATTTGGTCTCCAAGATGTCAAGGGTTTCTGCCTGAGATCAACTACAGTAGCTCCTTGCTATGAGTAATGAATGAATTGTGGATTATAGACGCTCGACAACAGAGGTTATTAGCGTCTGATGCTATGATTAAGATATACCTTACATTCCTGTGTCATTTGTAGAAAGATATAAGTTCATATAAAGTTATAGTTTATTTACGTTATTTGGGACTTAGCAGCCTTAGGCCACTTCTTACAAACGCCTAGTTCTCGGGCTCTAAAGACTACGGTGTCTTGTAGTGCAATCTGTTATTTAATTACATAATTATACTAGTGTTAAATGGTCTCTTCACGGATGCTGTAACGTCATACGGTATTTCCATCAAGTTATTAATAACTCGATGGGTATTCCAGTATTTTGGATTTTCTTAAATATCGCCTGACATCACAGTTATCCATGGAAACACCACATTTTTAAATGTATCTAACAATAAAATGAAAATGTAAATTATTGGTGGTTGGACATGGTTTGACCAAACAACCTTGGTGGTTTATTGGTAAACTTTGGAAAAAAAATGTTTGTTCACAGGTACGAAGATATACTGCGAATATTATTAGAAATAACTGGGTTTTAAGAGTTGAATTGAATTTGAAGGACACTCTTTCCTACAATAATTAAATATAATATCCGTAAGCGTTTAAATCATTATTCATTCTACTTATTTGATTTTTTTCTGTCGCTCACTACTGTGGAGTACATGCAATATCTAAATATACAGGATTTAAATCAAACCTTAAATTATAAATACAAATAAAATTTATTATTAGTGTATTTGCCATAATATGGCACATACACTATTGGCGTCGGTCGGATGGCGGGACCTAGGGGTCGGATCAAAATTTCTCGACGTTTCATAGCCTCCTGAACAATTTGGCACCATTTTTGAAAATGTTTATATATATATGTATGTATATATTTATATATATATATATATATATATATATATATATATATATATATATATTATTTATTTATTTATTTATTTATATATATATTTATATATATATATATGTGTGTACACGATAACTCTCGACAGACTTAATCGATTGAAACAAAATTTGGTACACATATTGGGACCCATCACCGCAAGAAGCCTATTTAAAATGGGCCCGATCGGACCATTTTCAGGGTTGTATTTAGGGGTTCCAAAAAGTTTTTGGGCCCAAAAATACCGAAAAATTTGTCAGAATCGTTTCAAAATTGAAATTTAACTCTTTAGTAAAGATTAAAACGTGCTGCTAAAATTTTAATAAAATCGGCCCGACAGGACCGGACTTTCAAATTTTATGAAAACACTAGTTTGTTGATACGGATTTACTTATGGAAGGGTGTATTTAATGTGGTACAGAGGTTGCATTGATAATAATATTGAAATTAAGAAAAAAATATTATTTTAAGGGATGTATTAAGGGGTTAAATTTTTTATTTTGTCCAAAAACAAACTTAAGTTCACGTATTAAAGCCACAAGGCCTGTATTAGCAAATACACTATATTGTCGGCAGGGTTTGGCACTGCGACCCGAGTTTTTTTATTATTATAAACACCACCAGTCCGGCTTCGCCCAGGTCGCAGGGGGAGAATTTCTCACGGGGGGATAATAAATCATAAATTCTAAGCACCCGGGCGAAGCCGGACCGGGCCAAGCCGGACCGGGCCGCTCGTATATTATATTATTACTCTACGACAAAATGGGAAGGAGTAGTAAGCGAAAATAGAGATTCTTTCGCACATGCTACACACGTATATGCAAATTTCTAAATATCATAAATGATTAATGATATATTGATGTTACGTCAAATGGCGATTGAACTGTTTTCACCAATTAGTCGTCAATTAAATTATGTAAATAAACCAAGTAAATGATTGCTCATCGTTCGAATTATCGCGAAAAATTTGCTAATTTAATAATTAGTTATTGATGACGTAGGTAACAAAATACGTCAATGTAAATTTTTAATTCTAAACAAGTTTAAAATAAAAATAAACATTTTTTTGACAAAACTCGATATGATATGCTGCTATGTTTATAATAATTTATACATATACTTCTTAAGACTTAAGTATACCTATATAGCAGTGTTTCTGAAGCTTTTTTTGCATATCCTCAGTAGATAGTTATACTTATGAGTAATTTTTTTTTTGAATAGTTTAACATCATAAGTTTATTGTAAGTACTTATAAATCACATAATAAATATTTATAACATACAAATAATGTGTTAGGATCAGAATAGAAATTTTAACTGTACTAATTTTGGAAATAGAGGAGGGAATCAGTTTTCGAGTAAAAAGTGGTTAAGTTTAGGTACTAATCTATAGTCAACCAAGTTTCATTAAAATCGGTCCAGCCGTTTTCAACTTATGACGGTACAAAAAGATAGCCTGACCGACAGACAAAAAAATCTGGGAACACGTTCGCCTGCTAGGTATCATGAGAACACCGGAACTACCAGCAAGAATACGAAATTACAGACATAAGTCCTGTTACAATATTGTTTTATACAGGGTGTATCACAGAATTGAGAACATAGAAATTTAATGCGTGCAACAAGGAAGACATACCTAAACTAAATGAGTAGTGCGACAAAGATGGCTTTCTAAATTAAATGAATTATCATGGATTTTACATGAAAAAAGGACAAAGCAAAAATAACTGATCCTTACGATTTCCATTACAGTGTTTTCCCAATGTTCTCAATCTTGTGATACACTCTGTATATGTAGGTACTAATGACATGTTCATCTTGCTTTGTAAGAGAGTGACTATTTATAACAGAAAACATTTAAAAAAACGTAAAAAATACTCTCCACATTTCACATGTCTGTCGTGTGTAGCACGTCTGCGTCTACAGCACATAAATATAGCGTTTCCGGTTGGCGCGCGACTTCCGCACGGGCCCCGTTATGTCAAATTTCGTTTAATTTCAAATACGCACGTGGCACAAGGAACCTCTGTCTTCGTTGTGACACGCACACTATCAATTATACAAAAACATTAGAGAGTGAAGAAAACATTTGAATGCATTTAAAGAGTGACATTCAATTGTTTATATGTACTGAACACAAATCACTTGGCAATCTATTGTCGCGAATAATGAATACTACAGACATGTTTGCTTTTTTATTATCAGTCAAGACAATTGACACTCTGACTGACCGTATATGCCATTAAGAAATTCAAAAGTTTAAATAACATTAAATTCTCATCCAATGTTTGAAAACATTTAGTTTCTTTATAATGTTTCGTTGGAAAGCAGCTAATTATATAATTGATTCGAAACATACTGGAAAAAATCATTTTACCAAGGACTCTAACCTGAACCTTTCCACTTTCGCGGCGGAATGAGCTTACATTTACTCAACCGTGACAAGGTTACTAATCTAACATTCCCCTTATATGCCTCGGAATCAATTGATTTTCACTACATGCGAGAGTTAATTATAGCTAGATACTAGCTATAATAAATTAACTCTCGCATGTAGTGAAAATCAACATTTTCAATTGCAATTCAGCCGTATAAATCTATTAATTTAATTTAGTTTCTTGTTTTATCATATCTATAAAAATGATATTCACCTTTGTATGAAAAATGGAAATTGGTTTAATGAATATGCTACAAGTCAGGATATTTAAAAGTTAAAGATATCTTTTGTTTCCATCTGGAACTTGAAAATATTTAATTTTTGGTTTTGCCGTACTGTTTGTCGATATAAATTTTTTTGACATTTGTTGAATGAAAAGGCTCTAAGATAGCAATCATAAAGTTTTTCTGAAGCGGATCTGTCTTCTTATCCCGACCCTGAACAATGCACTTGTGTGTGTGTATGTTCTGAGATCAGAAGAGTCTAATTGAATGGTCATTATTCATTAGCATGATGATAATTTTCATATCCTTTGAGTAAGTAGTTAAAGCAGTTAAACACTTGTCCGATGATGTGTACATAATAATAAATAATGATAATATTTGTGCGTGTCTTTAGCGCAAAATCGCAATCTACACCTGGTACGTAAAACTTACCTACTTTTTAGTCAATAGTGTAAGGCTAAGGTAGACCTCGCGCGGCGAAAGATGAAGCCACCGCGTCATAGTAACGTGAATGCATTGCGCCCGCTTTCTAGCTTGCTATTGGCTGTTTATTGTCATCATGAATAGCAGTTTGCCAAAATTGTACCTAACGTCATAAAACCCAATGTGCAGTTGTGTGTACATGGCACTGTCTGCGGGCAAGCAGGCGTTCACTAGCATATTATTGATGACGTGCCTGGCTTCATCTCTCACCGCGGGCACTAAGATAATTCTCGTTCAAAACTAAACACATTAATTTTTAATACAGTAAAAAACCTTTACTTCCCGAATGATCTAGTTCTACTCTAATTCGGAAGAAAATTTGGATGTTCCCAGATTTTGTGTTGTGGAGACCTTTATGAATAAGTATTTTTGTTGAGGCCCATGAGTTGACCAGTCTGCCCAGTCCTATAAATATGCCACCAAATATATTTGTCGTTATCAAAAAAAAAGACAAAATTCTATTTCTGGTTCATAGAAAAGACATTTTTTACAAGCTTTTATTTAACTTGCAATGTACGTTTATTTGTTTGTTTGTTTAGGTCAAATCTTGCAAGTCAGTTTTGAACGACTTCCACGTATCCGATCGATTTGAATTTTTGTACACATATGTAATATGTATTCCCGATGACAATACATGAATAAATCGTTTTTAGAAATAAATTCAACCCCTAAGGGGTTCAAACGGAGATGTGGGGTTTTTTTGACTAATCAACGCCCAGGCCTAATCGCTGAAGCTAGAAACTTGAAATTTGGACAGTTGGTTCCTTTTCTGACGTAAGCATCCACCAAGAAAGGATTTTTCGAAATTCAACCCCTACGGGTCTCAAAGGGGGGTAAAATTTTGAAAGACTAAAATGAACAAAATAAACATTAGTAAAAAAACTTTTTAGAGACAAGTTTTTATTTAAATGCACTAAAAAGGAAAAAAAAATTTAATATTTTAGGTTCATAATTATAAAAGCGTGGGTCGTGAACTTTATGATAGTTTATTAGTCACGACCAACGCTTTTATAATAATATGAACCTAAATTATTAAAAATTATTTTTTCCTTTTTAGTGCATTTAAATAAAAGCTTGTCTCTAAAAAGTTTTTTTTACTAATATTTTTTATTGTTAGAAGTCTAATCATGATATGTAAAAATGTCCATAAAATTACCTAGAAGAGTCATATGATTTCATCAGAAAATGGCCTGTTGAACATGCCTGGTTTTCAGTCTAAACATAACAGTAGGTAGGTAGATAAATGTTTGAATTTAACAATCATACTGAGTAATGAGTATCATGTGGGTGGCGATTTACTTATCAATTCCATTTCAGCATACGAATCTCCGGACTTGTTTTGTTCATTGTTGTACTGTGTTAAGGGATGACGACACGCGCTCTATTTTTAACTGACTTAAAAAAGAGGTCATCAATTATTCGTCGTATATATGTTTGTACGTATGCCGTCAGGAGATAGACACAGAATTTTTGTTTTACAAAAAAGAATTTTAAGATTAATTTTCAATTTAAAATTTAGAGATTCGTGTCGAAATCTATTTAAAGAAAACAAGCTACTAACTTTTTACGGAATTTTTGCTCATGAGCTGCTCACAGTTATGCATTTTAATAAGTATTTTTTTTGAAAATAATAAACAAAAACTATGTAACTTATTAGCTTCTACCGACAGCGAAAAAGATTACTTTAATAAATAAAACACACAAAACTGGCTATAGCTGTCCAAGTTGAACAGCTATAGCCAGTTTTGTGTGTTTTATTTATTAAAAAACTATATAATACCCGCAATAACAATATTGTTTTAAAGCATAACACGAGTTTTTTTGAAAAAAGTCCTATATATATAGGCTATAAAATTTTTTACAAATTGCCAGATGAAATAAAAATCATAAACAAAACAGAATATTTTAAAAATAAATTAAAAAAACATTTTTGTAATACTGTGCTTTATGATTTAAAGGATTTTTTTTAATATGTATTATATTTTTCTGACGTTTGTATCCACATTAGTGGCATTTCAATAAAAAAATATTATTATTGTTATTATAATTATGTGTATGGCCGCGATCATCCCCAGGAATTACTGCACCGATTAAAAAAAATTCTTTAGAATTTGAAAGCCCATTCCTTCTCGAGTAACACAAACTTTTTTATACATACCTAGAGCGTCGTAGCTAGGGTCTGGAACCGGGGCCAGCGCTAACTTTGAGAGGGCGCAATCAGCGATGCGAATATGTTTAACAAATGTATTCATTCATAGAATCATTTTATAGAAAACTAAACGCGTATCTATATATTAAAACTATTAAATAATCATTTGGCTGCGTTCATGCCATCTCAACAATATTGACAACCAACAATAATTTATAACATTTGTGGTTATATTCGATATGTCAATACGTCCGGGAAAATCCGAACGTCTTGTATTTCTACGAATAACATAGTTGTAACTAATAATTTACTTTTTTTTTAATAACAAGTTATTCGCAGGTGACAAATACACTGGGGCAGTTCTTGTTCGTGGGCAAGGTTTGGCTCGAGCATTGGTAGGACTGCAAACGTTGCTGGGTTTCATGATAGCATGCGTCACAATCTGGCTGCTTGTTTGGGCGCCAAACATTCATTGGAGCGACAATCCATATTGGAGCTGCTTACCGGTATGTACCGTGAAATCACTTAAAACTTACATAAAAATCTCAATAACAAAAATAATTAGACCAAATCGGACTATTTGAACTTGGTTTTGGCAGTTCCAGGTCTAGTACTGATTATCCCCTCCACAACTAAATGTGTATTTTAAAAGTAATTTTTTGAAAATAGCACAAAGCGCACACTCGGGATTGATTTCATTTTAGTATTATATCCGTTTGTTGTCCAGTCCAATTCAGATTGTTCGAAGAGTTGTAAAATCGTTCTAGAACACACCTCTTGAGATAAGGAATGCGCAGGAATTCTATTTCAATGATTACAACTTTGTCAATTTATGATTTTTTTTATTTACAGTTATTGGCGTCCGGAATTTTTGGTCTCCAGCTTTTAGGATGCTGTCGCCCAAGAAAAAAAACTTCATCACATCGCTGGATTCTTCATTCAGTGAAGGTGAATATAAAATGTATATTTATATAGACATGATCATGAACCGATTCTGATATGGATGTTCGATTCTTTTGTGCAACACGAAGTTCAATCTTTGATTGTGTCCATAACATTGCAGACTTTATTACATGGTATTTAAATGTTAAATATAATATTGCACCTCCAGAATAAAAAAAAAGGTTTTCGTCGTGTATATTGACAATAATAAATTCATTTAATCGCAAACAATTTAGCTCCCAAGTTCGAACAATCCAAGAATTTGACCAACAAATACGCAGTTGTGTCCGAAGGGTTCTGCATTGCCAAACACACGCTTTAGAAGTTCAGAATTTGCCAAAAAACACACTTTTTTTACTACGACCAAAGTAAGATGAACAGTGAGCGAAAATACGATTCGCACCCGGGCCAAGTCGGACTAGACCTCTACTTTAGAGTATTCTGTTAATTTAAATCTTATAATTAATTCTCAAAATTAATAATACGTTGTATTTTGTGTGTTTACAGGTGATCAGTATATTCTTGAGCGTGGTGGCAGCTGTGGCATGTTTTACAGCATGTATATTCGCTTTACTACATTTGGTAACATTATCCAACATGGTGTGTGAGCCTCCGCATGCCGTCAACGTTACATGCATCTGTCACATGCCATCATCATCAGACAACAGTACAGACCCCATCTACACGTACCACTATGTCGATCTGAACTGCCCTGAAGTCAACAGTATATTGACGGTCGTGCTGATATTCTCATGCGCCGCAAATGGTTTGGCGGTTATTGTCGCCACTTGGTACATCTACGTCCACTGGGCCAACAGATTGTCTTACAGCTATTCAACTGTTAGAACAAAAGAAGATCGAGCCACGTAACATCAAGGTCGCGTGATGATGATAGACCGTCGTCACAGTTTTGTATATAAGAAAGTAAAATGGTGCTGGACTTGCAACTGAATTCCAAAGATACAGTATATACCATGCTCCCCATAAAATTGCCTTGATTAGACGAACAGTGAAGACTAATCATGCTAAGGAATCTGATTTTCCTGGGACAGTTCCTGTTTTATGGACTCTGTTATGACTTCTAGGATCTTGATAAATGATAGGTTTAGTTTGGGACGCCAACTGTGTAGGACTTTCCGGGTCAAAACTATTTTTAAGGAGTGCAAGAAGAAAGACAATAGCATTTTCCTCTCTTTGTACTTTTGAGCACCAAATTTACCTCTATGCTTCGTTATCATCACCTGATAGCAAAAAAATGGAAATACATTGTAATACAATGAGTGGAAAACGCTAATAAATAGAATTTTAGATTATAGATCCGACAACTAAAAATAATAGAATCTGTAAGAGGGAATGGTAGACCTCATAGAAGTATAGATTTATGATTATGGAGTCTGGCTACCCAAGATGAGAAACTCATATATGAAGAAAGCCAATCTTGATAAGGACTAAACAAACAGGAAAAACGAACACCTTTTCTTGCCACAGGCTCGCAGCAATAGAAACCCAGAAAAACGCAGGACTCAGACCTTCGAAAAAAGTACAAAATGAGTACCAACTAAAATGGAGAACTTGTATAGAAATATTATGTCCTGAACAGATACAAAACGCCAGCTTGTTCTTACGGGGAGAGTGGTATACAACAAAAATGTTATGTATTTGTAATTTATTATTAAATAAATGTGCTTACTTTAGAACAAATATGTTTATATCACGCTTAACTTTCAGAGTATCTAATCAATTCAGAATTAGCCATAGGCCAACCATCTCTAGAGCATGCGGTTTTTGTCCCATGGACAAAAACGTCCAAATTCATTCCATCTGCTTCATTATGATTTATTTTATGGTTCTTGTTGTTTGTTAAACGGTTTATAGGGCAAATGAGAAGGCGGCTAGGCCAGCGAGTTATTAAATCTTAATATTTATCTAATATCCATAAACTTCAATCTGCATTCTGTTAATCCAAATTGGCTAGCTTGAGCTATCAGTGATTACCTATGTAAGTCGCGAATTTTAAAATACGCATTCTGAAATTCAAATTAGCGTGTGTATATATAAATGAAGTTATTGATTTGTTTTGGGGAAATTTTACACTGTAAGTTGCAACTTATTATGTAATATGAAAAAATACACATTTTATGCTATTTAGGCATGTTTATAATACAAAATTTGTTTATTATAAGAAAAAACAATACACTTTTAAAAAATAATTTATGGAAACAAATATAATTTTTATAATATTATGTATCATCGTGATTTCTTGGAGGTCGAACATCGCTATTGCGTTTAATGCAATCCACAAGCCATCGAATACCTTCATCTATACCATCCCTAGAAATACAGCCTAGTTAGAAGTAATTTCAAACCGATTATTTGCGCCTTAACTTCGTTTACTTATGATATATTCATTAAAGTAAATTGTATCATAAGTACTTTGTACAGTTCAATAAACTAAAGCAGTGTTCCCATTTCCCAAACTTTGACCTTTTGCGTACCGCTTTCGAGAGCTTCACCATGTTGGTGTACCATTAAAATAAAAACATCCTTAATTCCACTTTAGTCACAAGTAATAATTGATACCTATTTAAGAATAATAGGGAAATGGAATTAATTTTAGTTCAATTTTATATATTGAAATTGAATCTACTTTCATCGATAATTCAAGTGCTTACAAACTAAACGCTTGTTTTGAAAATTTCTTTTCTGATTTCCAGCACCCAAAATCCTCAGCATATCATAATTTGGGAAATATTGAACTAAAGATTTAAAGCCAACGCATGACTTTCTATGACCTCTGTTGTCGAGCGTCTATAATTTACAATATCTATGTATGATACTTATATCACTTCGATATCATAAAATATATTTATAATTTATTTATCCCTGTATCGGAACCTGCTGTGTTTGGATTACAAACCCCCCAACGGTAAATATGTTTCTTACTGCTTTATTGTTATAATATTATATAAAAATAAATTAATCTATAAAATACAAACCCAGTGAGAGCTGACACTGGCATAACCATACAATCTCTTCTGCCTATGAGATGAGCGTTTTCATTGAATATTGGTTTTACTTCTCTAACACCCATGCAGTCTGGAATATCTTGTTTGTTTGCCAACACTAATAATGGAACGCCCTTCAGGCATTCACTAGCTATCATTTTATCTGAAATGTGCTGATTTTATAAATAACACGTTTTTTGGAGTAACTGGATTAAGGCAGGGGTCGGCAACCTTTTGAGACGGAAGAGCCAAAAGTTACAATTTACAAAATGTTTTTAAAGAGCCAAACAAACAGAACAGTGTTGCCACATTTAAAAAATGTATACTCTCTACTCCAACTATTCTCTGTTGAGTGTTTTTATTCTATTTAAAGTTTTTTTTGCAGTATAATATTTTTTATGAGTTTTGAAAATAAAATAATATAATTATTAATATTTGCGCATGGAACTGGAGAGCCGCATCTTGACATCATAAGAGCCGCATGCGGCTCGCAAGCCGCAGGTTGCCGACCCCTGGATTAAGGTCACAATGTTTAGAAGTTTCATAATATTTTCATCGTTTGTTTTATTGTTGACTTATTTTAGTGTTGCTAAATGCCTGGACAGTTAATTTTTAAGAAATGTCCAGGCATTTTTTCCGAACAGTTCTCGGAAACTTTGCTCGAGAATTGATTGACCATTTACAAAATGTCTTAGCTAATTTTTTTAATAGAAATTGCAAATTGCATGTTTCTCTTTGTTGTTTTTTTTTACGTTTTGTAGAATATTCACTCCATTTTGCTTTGATTACAAAACACATTTATCAGTATGTTTAAGATACTTGATAGCTTTTGGGAAAATTTGACACTCTCAAAACTGTCTAAACATTTTCAACGTGTCATGCCCATAAATGTCCATGCTTTGTTTTTTAAGACTATGGGCAATTATTAATTGTCCGACGACACTAATTTACTTTGAATGAAATAAACGTACCAAATGTTTCTTTGGAATCGGGTATCCTGTCACGATCCGATGAATCAACGATATAAATTACAGCATGACTTTCAGCATAGTACTAAAAATAAATGAATACTGTAAGTCAATGTTTAAAATAAAAATAAATAGCTCGAAGAAGCAAAATGCCACGAAACGTGCATTAGTAAAGATCTTCTTTGTCTCATTTTTTCTTGTGAATTGTGATTTCTGATAATCAGTAGTAACAGATGAATGAACGTCTTAAAACAACTGTGATAAATATTTGTATAATTATTATAGTTAACATTACTTTATCCCATAACGATTGCAGTTCTGTTTGACCTCCCAAGTCCCAAAAATTTAAAGCGATTCCACCGACTTCAATTTTTCCAATATTCAATCCTACGGTTGTGGTGATTTTACTTGGATTCATACCTTTGTAATTTTTTGTAAATTTAGTTTTAGCTGCTTCTAAATATGTCTAAAATGAAAAATCAATAAGTGGTCAAAAGAAACTAAATAAAATATGTTTATATTAAATTATTTCAATCATATTATAAATATTTTACCGTTTTCCCAGCATTATCTAGGCCTAAAATTAGTACACAATATTCTTCTTTTTGAATCATAT
Organism: Mongoloraphidia duomilia; assembly: GCA_039654895.1. Taxonomy (NCBI): domain Eukaryota; kingdom Metazoa; phylum Arthropoda; class Insecta; order Raphidioptera; family Raphidiidae; genus Mongoloraphidia; species Mongoloraphidia duomilia. The sequence goes on from CM077517.1 coordinate 1,866,018, forward strand.
ATTTATAAAATCCGTGAATTAACGTATACATATTTAAAATTTTATTTTTAAGCAGACAGAAATTTTACTTTAACGCATTTGAATTCGTTGTCACTTTGGCTTTGTGAAGTAAAAAACTTTTTAATTAAGAACACATTCTAGACTGTCAGTGTCACTGTGACAGTCAAATGTCAAAATGAAATCTGTCAAAAAGGGTTCGTTCCATATGTTTATGTAACCGAATACATTTATCTATGGTTTAGAGCAGCAACTCTGAAATTTGAGGTTTACCTCAGTGCTTCCCAATGAAACATTGCGCACTGATACACCCAATAAATTATAAAACAAGCTGTCCGCATTGAGTGCGCACTCAGTGCGCATTATTTTTACCAATGAAAAATGCTATGAAGTTGAACTGGTTGAACCTCCATCAGAGGACCTCCATATTCAAGAATCTCTGGACAAGAACTTTCTACTTTTTGATTTGACACATGTTTATTTCTATTTTCAAAAAATCTAACCACAATTGAACGAAGTTTTAGCATTAATTAAGGCAATTTATTCGTTTTTATATTAAACACCAACTTATAGTAACTTTAATAGAATATCGTTTTAACATTTTTAATAAGTGCTGTCAGTGTAGTATGGAAGAAAAATCTCTGTCACCGCTGAAAACAATTCTTAACAGCCCAATTAAAACGACCCCAGCAGTCCCTAAGCCAGATTGGACAGCTGTTACATCAACATCCACGGTATAGTGCAGTGATAAAAAAATGGTGAAAAAAATCTCAATGTTTTTTAATTGTTTATAATCTTTTGTTGTAGGGTAATGCATCCAAGCAAATTCCCCATTCATCCCTAAGTTTCGTGCCTCCTGCAGCAGCAACAACGACCGATTTGGCAAGCAGTATACAGTTACAGTAAGTCACTAAAGCAGTTTGTTTAGGCACAAGACTGCCGAGTTGAACAGTTCGTCCTAAAATTAAAAGCGACCTGATGGCTTGTCGTACTCTACATTAAAACTGTCCACATGCAAAAGTATAACCACAGAATAAATAGTACTTTTATGTGTCGATAAAGTTGGGGTATTAACTAATCTTCGTTCGGTACATTATTAAATCTTGCATTTATAAATGATCATAAGATCCAAATCAACCATATGTTTTGTTCATTTCCACTTGATTGTCCATTCGTAGCTTCCAGATTACTTATAATTGAGATGGGATGTTTATCTAATCTTTGTCAATACATCAGGATGTTCTAAATCGGTAGTATTATCCATAAGGACTTATTAAATAGACGATCCGCTTGGCCTAAAATTTAAGCGATTCGCGATATTAAATCAAATATACAATTCTGTTATTATTAAACCAATATAATATATAAACGTTGAATTAGATTCTTAGGCAGGTGGACAAGTACAATAATGAATAACAACTCTAGTTTGTACAAACTTAAGAGTTGTTATTCATTATTGTACTTGTCCACCTGCCTAAGAATCTAATTCAACGTTAATAATTTATAATGGACGTAAATCATCTCAATAATATATAAAATTATGTGATACATTTTTGCTCTTAATTACGTAAGTCACATTTACAAATAACATAAAATGTTATAATAGTGCGAAGTATTACACTGCCCCCAATACTGCCACTTCATAATGGCACTCGGCTTGCAAAATGTTCTGCGGAGAATACAAAGCAGTGTTTTGAAATTAGGCTGGGCGCTGACAGGCAATTTTTATTTGCCCAATTATTCGGCCTGTTATTCGATGGTCAACGCTCACAGACTCAATTAAATGATTCACAAATTATTCAATCGGCCAACTCAACAGTTCTAGGGAGCGCAATAAGAACGCTCGGTAGTCACTCATGCAGTCGGCCGTCTAAACATTTTTGTCAGCGCTAGCGACCAGACATTACAGTTTTAAGACATTTTGTGACCGTATTGGTGTATCTGTTACATAGATTGTGGATTATAGACGCTCAACAACTGAGGTCATTAGCTTGGTGTATTTGTTACAGGAATTGTGTGGCAACGATCAATTTAGGATGCCAATTAGATTTAACAACTATTAATTTTCGTACGCGTAATTCTGAATATAATCCAGCTCGGTTCAATGGAGTTGTTATGAGAATACGTGAACCACGCACAACTGCACTCATATTTCATTCTGGTAAAATTGTTTGCACCGGAGCCAGAAATGAACAGGATGCATTCCTTGCTTCTAAAAAGTTTGCAAGAATTATTCAGAAAATTGGATTTCCGGTAAGTGGGACTCCTCATAAAACAGTAACTAATAGACTAAATAAAACCTTACAAATCAAAGTAAAAGAGAGAGAGAGAGAGAGAGAGAGAAATGAATTTTGGTGGAAATCGGATTTTTGTGGGAAAAAAAATCTGTAAATCGGTTGACCCTGCAGGCCATCCCTGGAACTTCCCGCTATTTTCAAGCGCTTTGAGTTCGAAGCACTTGATAATATACCCAAAAGTAGATTTTTGAGTTCTTCGAGCTCAAAAATCTGAAAATTGCTGATAACAACACTATTTTAATTTTTGAAAAGCTATAACTTTTGAACGCATTGATCGATTTTGATCTTTAAAATGGCATTCGACGCAGTTTTTTAAGCTCTAAAAATATTGTAAGAGGTACAAAATCGATTGGTTGAGAAATCTCAAAGTTATTTTGAAAAAACACTTTTTTCGAAATCTGTTGACTACGATATCTCTCGAACGGATTAACCGATTTTGATCCGCTTAGCGGCATTCGACGCAGTTTTCTGAGGAGAAGAGCTGATTAGATTATGAAATCAATCGGTTCAATATTCTAGAAATTATTTTGAAAAAACATCGTTTTAACAACTTTTTTTTCAGTTTTTTGGAATTTCTCAAAATCTATTGGGTCGAATCGGTTCAAATTTTCAGGAAATAAGTTCAGTGGGACCCTTTCGAATGCCGCAAATCGCGATTCGATCGGTCAAGCCGTTCAAAAGTTATGAGAGGTTTACATACACACATACACATCAGTGTTATGAACTAAATTTTTTTAAGGCCCACCAACAGCTAGGATTTTAGAATTGAGTTTTATTAAACTTGTATATATGTTTTGTACAATTGCAGGTAAGGTTTCACGATTTCAAAATACACAACTTACTGGCCACATGTGACCTAAGGTTTCCAATTAAACTGGAATTATTGCATGACGCGCATTTTCAATTCAGCAGGTATTTTTTTTACATAATACCTTCTATATTTAACTTTTTTGAAAGTATTACAGTTATATATTTGTTTGTTCCAGTTATGAACCTGAATTATTCCCTGGTTTAATTTATCGTATGGTTAAACCTCGTTTAGTTTTAATGATTTTTGTGAACGGAAAAATAGTTTTTACCGGAGCTAAAACAAGACAGGATATTAACGACGCGCTGAAAAATATTTATGAAGTTTTAAAAAGCTACGAGAAAATATAAGAACAGATAATATTAAATACGTTTCTTATTTAGTTTTTAAGCGTAACTTATTATTTTATACCTACGTACCTTCTTAGTAGTGCCTATAGTGAACCCTCAGTTATCCTTCACATTATTCAGATGCGTAACTGAACATACCTACATCCTTTGTTTTAATATTTTCATCTTTCCATTTTATCGATTTTAGATGTTTGATTTTAAATTTTTTACATTTTGATTTTATGATACATTTTTAGAGTGTTGGGTCTCCAAGTCACTATATGAATATTATGAAGTATTAGAAATACCTTGTATTATGTCCGTCTTGTGACTTCTTGTGAATTTACACTACGCGTTTCAGCAACGAGTTGCCATCTTCAGGTGTGGTTAATTATTTTAAAAAAAATAATTAACCACACCTGAAGATGGCAACTCGTTGCTGAAACGCGTAGTGTAAATTCACAAGAAGTCACAAGACGGACATAATACAAGGTATTTCTAATACTTCATAATATTTTGGTTTTGTTTATGTAGCTAGGTGGCCAAGGGCCTCGGGGCAAAAAATAAACTACTCCCCTATAACCATTTTTTTTACAAGCTGGAAACTTACAATGTAACCATAAATGGAATAGTTTGTGTCTCAAGGAAAAAGCTTTATGGAGCTGGCCAGTGCCCCCCTGAGCTTTGGGACCCTGGGGCTTTGCCCCATGGTAGCTACGCTACTGGTCGCTAGGATTTGAAGCTGGGGTGTTTGTTGAGAATACACTGAAAAAAACGTATTATTATTTTATCAATCCGTATTTCTAGGGTGGATCCCCAACTAGTTACAACATTTTCATAAAATATTCAATCAAATCAAATGACTGCAACAGAAGGATATACACAAAATAAAGTATTTTTTTATTCAAATATCTGTTGAAATAGTATAACGAAAGAATTTGGTTAATATTAACAAAATGAGAAAAAAAAATGTTTGGTTAAGTTTACTTTAGATAATATTGACTAAAGATTTCTTTTGTTATTAAAAAAAATAACTTTTCTGTGTTGTTCTGCCATTGAGTTAAAATGTATAGAGGCGCTATACCGTGTACAACTTATACAAAGTTGAAGCAAGGTCTGACGTCTTAGGAGATAACAAACATGGCGGCCTAACACGGGATGGATTGGGAATATTATTCTCCTCTTCTTCTTCACATATAAAATGAGAACTGAATAAATATGGCGGCTGGCTTAACTTTTAAATGCTTGTAGCGCCTCTATTACCTTTTAGCTCAGTGAGTTCGGCTAAGACGTGAGGGTTCACTGTACCGTTTTTCATCCTAGAGTGCCCGCGGTGAGAGATGAAGCCAGGCACGTCATCAATAATATGCTAGTGAACGCCTGCTTGCCCGCAGACAGTGCCGTGTACACAAAACTGCACATTGGGTTTTATGACGCTAGGTACAATTTTTGCAAACTGCTATTCATGACTATAAACAGCCAATAGCAAGTTAGAAGGCGGGCGCAATGCATTCACGTTACTATGACGCGGTGGCTTCATCTTTCGCCGCGCGAGGTCTACTTTTTATTATAAATATTAATATTAGGTACAACGTTTCCGGTTCGTTTGTTCAATGCATTTAAGAATTGAATTGAATTGTGAATTATAGACGCTCGACAACAAGGGTCATTAGCGTCTGTGATGCATTTAAGTGAAGTTGTAAAAAAAAATAGTATGTACACAGAGCGAACTAATAAAAATTCTTAAATTCGTTGTTTTGTTGGCATATTTTCGATTTAAAATAGAGAAGAAATTGCATTTGTTATTTTGTATTTGTTAATTATTATTGATTTAATAAAATAAGTATTTACAACTTTTAATCAAACGTTTTTAGACCTTAAGTTTCTTACTAATAAATTATACACGAACAATGGAGTAACTGTAGGGCCGTTGCTAGAGCTGAATTCAAGATAGGGCACTGAAAGTTTAAAGTAGGGCTGAAGCAAAAGACTACAATTTATTAATTGGATTGCCCACCTCATCTGGTGATATCAAATTACAAAAGCAAAAAAACGGTGAATGACAATTTAATAAAAAAAAATACAGAACTTTCCATGTTATCAAATTTCCGAAGAACTTCATTTAGATCCAACGAATTTAATCTTGTTTTTCCAAATGTCAGATAGATCAAGTCTGTCATTCTGTCGTGACAGTCTTTGCGGCTTATTTATAATTCCTTAAAGTAGGGCACTGAATGTTTTAAGGTAGGGCATTGCCCCTTAATGCCCCCCCCCCTTAGCTACGGCTCTGCTGTAGGGTGGCTGAGGCTGTACTGGCAAATTGCCAAGGGCGTCCAATCCAAGGAGTATTTCAACATAAGTACTTAAAAAATCTATAAGAATAGATTTCTCACTGAAGAATCGAACGACGAAATGAAAATCCCTTAACTGATTGTGAACACACCCAGGGAATCTCCATTCCCTGATTTATGGTGAGGCACAAACGGTTAAAACTGCACAAGTCAGCGTCCTCGAATCGGTGGGGCGCCAGTGAGTCGGCCGCGGCGTTGTCTGCTTCTACACAACACAAACACTCATAGGTTGATGCACTGATATAATATATATGGATACGAAACTATATATAATTCCCGGCGAAATATATGTATCTACTAGCCGTTACCCGTTACTTCGCCCACGTATATTTCGATTTATGATTTATTATCCCCCCGTGAGAAATTAATAGTTGTTTGTTTTAGACCATGACTTAGTGTTAGTAAAGTTATTTCAGTCGAAGAAACGGGTCTCTGTTGAAAAAACTCGAATTCATTGCATAGATTCTATTTTCAATTGTTTATAACAAATTCAATTGTTATATAAACAATTAACTTGAAAAAAAAGTAGCCTATGTCCTTACGGACAATGCCCTCCATGTGTATGTAAAATTTCTTTGCAATCGGTTTAGCCGTTTGGGAGATTAGCCGGAACAGACAGACAGACACCAGAAATTTATATATATATAGATTAATCGTGTCCCTGAATACACTTCTGTTGGAAAATTTGAGTAACTACACATTTTTTTTTCAGGAATGCTTAGTAGATGCAGGGGCCGATCTAGGTTTTTCGGGGCCTAGGGCTTATTTAAGTCCAATGGGGCCCTATTTTTTACTACACGATAAGTGCTCATTGTTAATGAAAAAATATTAAAAATGTATGCTGATTATTCAATGTTTGTGGGTCCTTGACATTTGTGGGCCTTTGATACTTGTGGGCCTTTGGCACTAATTGTAGGCCCTTGAAACGGGGGCCCAGGGCTTAAGCCCTATTAGCCCCTATGTACCAACATTCTTAATGACAAACTAACACTAAAATCGAACATAATATACGACACAATAATTAACAGCACACACACACCCAATACTCCGTAATCGTCTACACACATAGGCACATACACTAACATTTCCATTTCATTTACCTACTATATAAATCGTAAAATCTCGAAATTTAAATCATTACTTCACAAACCATTACATAATACACAGTGTTTAGCATCATAATATTATATAGTGTTACGAATACTCAATGTGTGTTTTAAAAAAAAAATAATTAACCACACCTGGAGATGGCAACTCGTTGCTGAAACGCGTAGTGTAAGTTCACAAGACGGACATAATACAAGGTATTTCTATAATACTTCATAATATTAAAATACGTATGTGTGCGCTGTGTGGTACTATTTGGAAACACGTCCACACTGACTCTATTTTAACACGTTTATATTAGCTTCACCTGTATGTTTGCGGGCTTGCTTGTTTGTCAGTTTGTAACCGACTTCTTTGAACTTGATTTTGACCAACTTTGAACGGTCAGATTTAGTTTAAACTTTGTCGACTTACCAAGGACCGGCGACAATACAATAATTCCATAAGTTTGTCCCATTATCCTGACCAGGATCTCCAGGACTAAAAAAAAAAAGCAAAAAACTTCAGATTGAACTGAAACTTTGCACACTTATCAAGGACCGATTACAATACAATAATTCCATAAGTTTGTCCCATTATACTGACCAGGATCTCCAGGACTAAAAAGCAAAAATAAATTATAGTTTAAAAAAAACTAAAAAAACACGCTTTAATGAACTAAAAAGTAAAAATTAATTAATTTTATTGTAAAAAAGCGTGGGGTAGTATGAAAATATGATACAAAGCACCCCACGCTTTTTTACAATAAAATTAATTAATTTTTACTTTTTAGTTCATTAAAGCGTGTTTTTTTAGTTTTTTTTAAACTATAATTTATTTTTTTTCGTGTATGCAATGTATTAATTTAGTTTGTTGCGTGGTCATGTTTGCATTCTATGTGTCTGCGGCTTAACTAGTTGTTCAACGAAGAACACTTCGATCTCGCATCCAGTTAAAGTTTAAATCAGTGAACTGATGCTTCTCCATAACTATGCGCATAAATACCTAGCAAATAGTGAGTCTCAGTTCTCGAGTCAAAATACTGTCACAGAAGAACAGCTAGGCAAATGTAAACACGATCGTTTACTGTTATAAACTAGCTTGTTGTTTAAAAGTGTAAGGACGCAAATATACAGGGAGTTTCATTCATAACTTTACATAGAAAGCGCTATGTTGCGGTTACCGATTCGTTCAGTTTCGGTAATACCCGTAGTACTGAAACCAAACGAACCAGTAAATATCTTTCAGGTTCAGGACCTTGAGTTATTTATAGCATAGGACTGACGGTATACCCATAGTGGTGATAAACTGAGAATTTTGATGGACTGAACGCATTGAAAGGTTATATTATAAGATGAAGGAAATGCAGAGGAGATTTTTTTTATTATTGTATGTAAAGCAGTGGCGGCGTTAGAGGGTGGGCCATGGCCCACCTTAAACTGTCTTGGCCCATCCCTGGAATAATCCCCAATCTCTAGTTTATTTATCTTTTAAATACGTTTTTAACCCTCGAAATTTCAACAATTTTTCTTGTAAATTCTATAGCAAGTAATCTGGGTTAAAATTTTGATGAGCACTGAAATTTTGGGAACAAATATTATTGGCCCACCTTCAGAACGCACCATGCCCAAGTCTGGCCCACCTTAACAAAAAATCCTAGCGCCGCCACTGATGTAAAGTTATAAAAAATACCATTCCAAAGTAACTTCTATATTTTTTATTAAATGATGCATTTTATACTTTCATTTTTAAGTAGAGGAAATATTCGGGAAGATTTTAGATTATATCTCATAATGCAGAGGACTGTCATTCCCGGACAACGCCGGGTAAACACGGTTAGTTAAGAATATAGATTTAAGAAAATCATTTTATACCTCAAATTAATGAGTGATATATTCACAGAAAAACGACACACTGCAATAATTTCTAGGTAAACTATCGATTGTCAGAAATTTGTAATTTATATAAAAAAATATGTATGTGGTCATATCGAACTCTCAGAATCATAAATTAACTACAGGTACGTTTATTAGTCAGCGATGACTAACTTCGTAAATCTGAAAATTTGCAGGACCGGTTTTCAGCGTTTAAACCGTAAAAAATTAAATATTGTGAACGGTGTTGGTACCGGGTATAAATTGGTGGAATTGCGAGTTAGGTATTAAATTTTAAAATTTTGTTTTGATTTCGGCTTTGCATGAACGATGAGGAAATATTAAATGAGGAAAATATAGTTTAGGTGCCACTTTCGATTACTGTCGATCCGAAAAGAATTTCCCAAGGGACGAAAACACTTTACAGTTGATCTGCGCATGCGTGACTTTTATTTTATGTCATTGGCATGAAAAAGGGAACTTTCAACCCCGCAAACAAGAATGTAATACTTTTATGGCACGTATTACAAAAATATTTTTATTAGTGCAGCGTACATTTTTGATTCAGTTCTTCACCCAATTCTGTGTAGTTTCATGAAACAGTCTGTATATCACAGCAATGTTATTTTTTCCTGTTTTAATAAAGTGTTTTCACTCAAAACGGAAGAGCATCCGAATCTCAGATTTCAAACATACAGAGTCATCACAAAACTGTCGATTGATAATATTATACCTCGTTTTTTTCGTTCGGTTTTTTAACTTCCCATTGGAAGTTATTGTAATGGGTCCGAAAATCGAAATCATAATGTATAACAAATTTTTATGTTTCAAGGTCACTACACTATTTTTACACTATTTTTAGAAAGATGTCTCTGTGTGTGTGTTTGCGTGTGTGTGTGTGTGTAAATATAGAAAAAGGACGTGGCTAATTACGCAAATAAGCGTAGAAGCCAATTATATATATTAAAAAAAAAAAAAAGGGTGTCAATCGAGGCGTGTTAACGTCATTTTGATCCGACATAAATTTTATAAAAATCGGTTCTGCCGTTTTTTTTTTTTTAATTATTGTTAAAAATAAATAATAATTATGCATAAAATGATTAAAATGATTACTTTTCTGTGTAATATCTAATTTAATTATTATTATTAAATATTTATCAAACTGGGAAGTTCGTCGTGTGGACCTCAAGGGTAGCACTTTAGTCCTAATAAACGACCCACCTCACGGCTTGTTAAATTTTTAACCTTGTAACTTAACCTTTATTATGTCAAACAAACAGAATATTGTATTGTAGTCGGAACTACATACGACTTCAAAGTTTCAAGTCGATTGGACAAGTGGAAGTAGGTCAAAAATGCGTTAAAAGGTTTCACCCTTGCAGACTTACAGACAAATGAGTTAAAGTAACTAAATGAAAGCTTGTAATAGAAGAGCCAGTTCTTTTGTGATGGTTTTGTATTTCGCCATTCAAACAGGGTATTATAACAGACAGGCTGACATCAAAGCGACGTTAATTTTGTTGAATTTTTAGAACCATATATATAATGTCGAGCTTTCTCCGATATTGATTTTTGTGATCACGAAATTATATTTACCTTGTATACGGATTATAAAGTTTATAGTACTACTAAGTATATGCCCAGTGGACTTCAAGCAACTTTTTAACATTTATCGAATTTACAACTTGTATATCAAGAGCAGTGAACTTATTTTGTAAACGAATTGATAAAAGCTGGAACTTTGTAGAATGGTATTTCTATCTTCCTTGATGAAGGTATCGAAAACCTGCCAGGCGGCAGTGGTTACTTTAGCGCCGAGAGCTGTCCAAAGTTTTGAAAGCTGTCACTTGACGGCTACAGTCTACAGATGACAATTAATCGTTAATAAGAATATCGGACCTACATTTTTTGACAAATTTAGATATATAGCTTACATAATTTGCATATTTTTCTTGGATTTTCGGCACCATACATTCTGTGATATCACAAGCAAAAAACGTTTTTAGCGAGAGAGGCTTTAAAAAATGTTTCAAAATTTATGTTTGAATTTATCTGAATGAAGTTATTTAGATGCTACTTTCTAGAATTTTCTGCTCTGCTAATAAATCACAACAGGCCGTGAGGGGGGTCGTTTATTAGGACTAAAGTTACTTTTAATTGGGACTCATAAGTGCAACCCTTGAGGTCCACACGACGAACTTCCCAGTTTGATGAATATTGAATATTAATAATTACATTAGAAATTACACAGAAAAGTAATCATTAAAACATAATAATTATTATTTTAATTAAATCAAAATACAGAAGATCTGTAAGGTAGTTTACGGTATATTATAAAATTAACCAAGAAATTATTAGTCCTAACCGTAAATAAATTCACATATATATTAGTGAATAACACAATATATCAGACGACATAATATTATCGCCATGATATTTATTAGAAGGCTATAATACAATATTATGAAGTATTAGAAATACCTTGTATTATGTCCGTCTTGTGACTTCTTGTGAATTTACACTACGCGTTTCAGCAACGAGTTGCCATCTTCAGGTGTGGTTAATTATTTAAAAAAAAACGCACATTGAGTATTCGTAACACTATATAATATTATGATGCTAAGCACTGTGTATTATGTCATGGTTTGTGAAGTCACAAGGCGGACATAATACAAGGTATTTCTAATACTTCATAATATTCATATATTGATTTGGAGACCCAACACTCTAAAAATGTATCATATAAAAATGTATCATATTGTAGCAAACCCCAAGATGTTACGCCACTGCCTCCAATAAAAACCACGAGAAAGAAAGGCCACAGTAGTAAAGCGTAGAATGGTATCGAAAATTCCAGACAACGCTAGAGAATACAAGCACACACTGGGCTTAGGCAGCGCAGGTATATAAACGAGTGAGTGAAGCGATCAGGGAGGCAGTCAACGGTCGAACCAATGAGTGAATGGTGAGTCGTGCCATCAAGCGGATCAGTGACATATATATTGATCAGTCAACGGGAATCAGTCAGTGTAGATTGTACTGTGACAGTGTTGAACAGCGAAATAAATCTGATATAAATACAGTGACATAAATAATTACAAATAAATAATCCTTGTATATATAGTTAATTGTTAAGTGTTATTTAAGTGGCTCGTTTAGTTCAATAATTACCGTTTAAGTTTTTTTATTGTTAGAATTGACTTTTCGTTGCTGCATTTATTGTTATTGTATTTTTAATTATTGTAAATAAATATTTATTCCGCCAATTTAGAAAACAGTTTTGTAACAATATAATATAATAGTTAAAAATGCATCTCATTATCAAAATACTGCGGTCTTTTTTAAACCTATTAATTTGTTCTTTAGGCATCATTTTATATTGTCAAGCAACACACAACTCTTATGGGTTCTATAATTTCTCTATTCAAATGCTTTTAATAATATAATTAAACCAAAGTTTCCTTGCCACAGACAAAGTTTCCGGTGACGTTAGTAATGTTATTATCATGGCAATAAGCTTTGACTGATTATTTCCTTGCGACGTTGCGATCGATTTTGCAATTTGAAGCTAATTATAAATTTCTTCAACAAGGCAAGTGAAATCACTGATTTTAAATTTTACAGGTAGGTAAACTTATTATTATGTCAATAAGATTTTATAGGTAGGTACTGATTATTTCCGCTGACGACACTGCAATCGATTTTGTAATCTAAAACTAGTTAATAAGTTTCTTCAGAAAAAAAATATCTCTAGATACGTAAAATATATTTCTCTGTAGTTAAAGTATATGATTTTATATTTTAAAAGTGAACTTTATAACTATGATCTGATTGCATAACTTTTAATTTATTTCAATTCCAACTTGGATTTAAGGTATTTGACTCATTTTTTTTGTGTTATATCAATAGAGTAATAAATTTTGAACAAAATGACACCTAAATAACTTCTGATTTCAAATAAGCTCACACACAATTTTTGAAATATTTATGTTAGCCCCACCCGCCAAAAATCATTTTTGTTCTACTGAAGTATGACGTCATAATTTTATGAACGTGCGTTTATATTAGCTATATTATTATTATTGTAGATTATAGACGCGTCGACAACTCATTAGCGTCTTCAACACACTTTATTCTTATTAGCCCTTCTCCCCACGCGCCCATTTAACTCAGAAATACAATTCTGCTTACCTATTAACCGACTTCAAAAAAAAGGAGGTGGTTCTCAATTCGGTTGTATTTTTTATGTTTGTTACCTCAGAACTCCGTCATTTATAAACCGATTTGGAAAACTTTTGTTTTATTTGAAAGGATATACTTTCAGATTGGTCCCATAAAAATTTCATCAAAATCGGTTCAGTAGTTCGGCTGATTTTAATAAAAGTTAGTAACGGCGTGTGATTCCTTAAGGTAAATGTCACTTTTTGACACTAAAAAGTAAAAAATAAAAAAAATTTTAACAAAAAAAAACCTCCTTCAAAAAGCCACTAAAAAGAGGAAATAATGAAATTTTGAGGTCTGCGCCAATTTAATAAAATATGAAGTTGGTTAAAAAGAAGATATTAATCATTATACTATACTTTTTAATCGACTTCATATTTTATTAAATTGGCGCAGACCTCAAAATTTCATTATTTTCCTCTTTTTAGCGGCTTTTTGAAGGAGGTTTTTTTTTTGTTATTTTGACAAACTTGTTTCATATCCACAGAGAAGACCGGTTTCTGTAATATTATGTTGCAACTATACAAAATATTCTGTATAAGTATACCGTTTTCGATGTGACAAGTCCATTATATTACAAAGATAAGAGATAAACTGAAATAGCTCGCTTATTTGCAAAAACTAGACTAGCCGGCGTCGCACTAGACTTGTAATACAGCTAGACATGTTGTTACAGCTGTTTCAAAAGTTACAATTTCGTGTATTTTTCTCTTTTAGTTCTTGTTTTTCGCTTCTCAAAATATAACAAAGTATTGAACATTTTTGTTGGAAAGCTTACAAATTCAACCGTAACGTGATTACTAATCTAACATTCTCCTTATATAATTGATTCCGAAGCATATAAGGAGAATGTTAGATTAGTAATCATGTCACGGTTGAATTTGTAAGCTCATTCCGCCGCGACAGTGGAGAGGTTCAGGTTAGAATCTTGACTGTGACTATAGTTGGTAAAATGATTTTTTCCAATATGTTTGGAATCAATTATATAATTGGCTGCTTTCCAACAAAATTTTCAATAGAAACACATTTTTTGAATTAAATTAAAAAATAAACTTTATATTAAGTAGTTAAGTATTCAATAAAAAAGTGCTATAATATTTGGCAAAAATGTAGCTAGCAGTTTCCAAATTGAATTCGGAAAATAATAAAAATTCCGCGACTAGTTACTTATTTATTTTGTAATCAATTTTAATGCTTTATCATTAATTTTGGCTAATTATACCTACTAATTGATCACGAATCCAAGGATTTCATTAAAATTATGCGTTTCCGGGACAGAAGATTTAAATCCCTACCAGTTGACGAATTCCGGGACTTTCCCGGAAACCCCGACTTTTTGGCAACCCTAATGCTGCGTCGCGCAAGTCACCACCCTGTATAATAGTACTTTTTAGACTTTAGAGCCATCACAAACTTTATTGTCAAAGTTCGTTCAATAAAATCTAGCATAAATAGCAAGCGTCCACTGCTGTTAACGTCCACATTTTAAATCTCTCTAAAAATAAACGGTCAAGTATTACTGAAAACAATTTAAACATTACTTGCGCTTTAAAAATATATTCTCTAAGCGAAAGAGTCTTGAAAAACAATAATAATCCCTTAATACTTGTAAAACGAGTAACGAACTTGTAATGTTGGCCGCCTTATAGGCTTTAGAAAGGTTAACGATCTTGCCACGAGGTAGCAAAAGGGGAAATGATCTTTCTTACTGAAGAAATTTCCGCACTAAACAGAATTAGTTGATGTAAGTAATGCTATGTTCCCAAATAAATATTGTAACAAAACCCCAGAAGCTACGCCACTGTTTCCAACAGAACATTCCAGAATGAAGCGATTGTCTGTTTGTTATAATTATAACACAGTAGTGGAATAGTATCGAAGATTCCGGACGTTTCTATAGATAACGAGAATGCGTTGTGCGTACACCGTGCCGTTCTATATAAAACGGTGAGCCAACGGTCGAGGGGGATCAGTCATTGTCGTGCAAATGAATAAGTGGTCAGCGATCGCAGTGCGGAAATAAATAGAAAATAAATAAAACTGTATTCTGTGAATATACCTGTTAAAATAAATATCCTTGTATTGTTAAGTGTTATAATTACCGTTTAAGTGTTTCATTGTTTAGAATTGACATTTTCGTTATTGTTATTATTGTGTTTATAATTATTATAGTTAATTATTGTAAATAGACATTGTACATAAATCCTAATTAATAAATAATTTAATTCCGCCAAATTAAAAACAATTTTGTTACAATATATCACATAAAAATAGATTACACATTTTTCCCTCCTAAGCTACACAACCTACTAGTAAATCTACCCCTAAGCAAAGCGCTAGAACGATTCATAAGGCGATATTGTTTTGTTGTGTTTGTCTTTTATTTGTCCTCTACGCGTCTTTGTCATCAGTGCGGGTGATGAGAAATGTATTATTGTTTTCTTTGCAAGGACAGCTGTCAGAATGTTTTTAATTTATGTTTTCAATGTATCTATTATTAATATTTTTAATAACAAACTGAAAATCTAAATTATACTTTTACCAACCTAGGAACCGGGGGTTTGTAACACATGAATCATGATAAAGCTATTGTTCTTTTTTCAGCTTTAAATCTAGATTTAAGTCATTTCAATTTCAGCTAAGTAAATGGAATCACTAAAACAATAAAAATACAAATTTTCATTATTAAAAAACATGCTACTATTTTTTGATTTTTTTTTAATCTTCATGACTTCCTGATAAGCAATGGTGAACAGTTGAAGATCTTATATTTAAGAGAAAAACGCTTTACGTGCTTTTTCGAGGCAAACCTAAGTGATATAAACCACACGCGCATTTGTTTTAGAAGAATAAGAGTTAAATAAATAAATAATTAGATTTGACATAGGATGAAAATATCCTTTATTTGGATATATTTTTTTACTTTCTTAATAATAAATCAAAAATTAATTTTTTTATAGTTATAAAATTTTTGAATCCGTGGTTTGTGCAGGCCCTAAATTTGTGGAGGCCACGGAGTTTCCTCCGCGGTTACCCCGTGGTAAGTCCGGCTCTGAGTATTTATAGTGGTTATAATAATATTTAGGTACTCTGTGTTGTGACATGGCTCATTAATCAAATAAAATATTATTTTATTGAATAAATTTTCAATTAATATGTTCTATTTTAACAGGATCTTTTTAAAAAAAAGTGGGAACACAAATCAATAATTTTAGGATCCGCTGTGTGCTCTATGACGACGTTAGGACGTGATAAGTAAAATAACAAGATATCAACTATCAATATACTTAGTAATGTAGGATCACAGTCTGAGTTCCATAACAGCATTGCAGAGGTACTCGTACTTACGTAGGTAGCAATGATACTTACATACACGTGTCATAACACCAGGCACTGCTAACGCGCTACTTCAATTTTGGCAGCCTGTAAAAAAATAATTAAATCAATATTTATAAATTAATAGAAATAATTTTCACTTTCATGATGAGCTCTCGCTAGTACGAAGATTCACTTCTAAAACCTAGCTATATTGAATTAATACTCGCATGTAGTGAGAATCTATTGATTCCGAAGCGTGTAAGGAGAATGTTAGATTACTAATCATGTCACGGTTGAGTAATTGTAAGCTCAATCCGCCGCGAAAGTGGAAATATTCAGGTTAGAATCCTGACTGTGTCTATGGTTGGTAAAATGATGACGCTTGGCCATTCTCAAGCCCAACAATGGCATCTCTTCGAGCTTGACCATTTGTAACTATTATGATATCATATATAAAAATACATTGCTCTCTTAATATTGGTGAGGAATTGTTTCTGAGTGTTGTATCTTGAGGCCACTTTTTTCATACATTTTTTATTAGGAAAGGGAACGTCTAATACGCGTAAGTATCGGATATCCTTCTTATACCACATAGGTATAATTTCTGTATTGGGAGCAGACATTGCCGTTACTTTCAATTGTTGATCCTTAAGGAAATCTAGATATATATATTATTATATAACCTATACATAATATAATAAATAAAATAAAATTTCTGTTAACGTGTGCGATGAGGCGGGTAACGGCTAGTATTAAATAATTATATTATTAACTTTCCATTGGAAGTTATTGTAATGGGTCCGAAAATCGAAATCAAAATGTATAACAAATTTTTATGTTTCAAGGTCACTACACTATTTTTACACTATTTTTAGAAAGATGTCTGTGTGTGTGTGTACGTATGTACGTACGTACGTATGTGTCCATTTCTTTCTAAGACGAAATCTCGAGAATGAAAAGTGATATCGACTACGTTGGGATGCGTATCGTAAATATGATCTGAAAGAAATTTTTTCAAAATTGGTTCTGCCGTTCTTTTTTCTTAACCAAATAGACTCCAAAAAAGTAGATTTTACACAATATCTCGCGAATAAAAAATTATATCGACATCGTAAGGGTGTCAATCGAGGCGTGTTAACGTCATTTTGATCCGACATAAATTTTATAAAAATCGGTTCAGCCGTTTTTTTTTATTTATTGTTAAAAATAAATAATAATTATGTTCTAATGATAAAAATGATTACTTTTCTGTGTAATATCTAATTTAATTATTTTTATTAAATATTTATCAAACTGGGAAGTTCGTCGTGTGGACCTCAAGGGTCGCACTTTAGTCCTAATAAACGACCCACCTCACGGCTTGTTACATACTGTTTTGATACAATAAATAATTTTTCAGTAGCGTCAAAATCTTAAGACTTTTCATTGTCGGTTTATATGTGTGTGAGAGAGTGTTATGAGTGGGCAGAGTGGGCTATCCAGGACAGGATACTAGGACAAGCCGCACCGCTCAAAACCAAATGTCAAAGGTCAAACGTGAAACACCGACGAGCCTGGTTGGGGTATGCTATTTACAGGATAAAGGAGATGCCCAATGTTTCATTGCAAACAACAGACATGTCTCATGTACTCAGTACGCGTGTAGCCTTTGGCCATGTTAATAACATTTTCACATGAAACAACATGACCTTTGACCTTTGGAGAGAGAAAAATAATAAATCGAATGTAATAATATTAAAAATATATCAGCATTAACCTCAGAGCATATTTTAAGCAATTTTTACAGGGCGGCACTTAGAGTTCGAGAGTTAGGTCTATTAAAAAAAGGGCTTGAGAATAGCCGAGAGTGTAGCGACGCTGTTGTTTACATGGCGTTGCTATGGTTCCGCTATTACAAGTCCCCAGTTCCCGAGTTCTAGCCCGAGAGCTGGTAAAAGTGTCAATTGGATTTTCAATTTATTATTAAAAAAAAAAAAATAATGAATTGAAAATATGAATTGGTGCTAGGCCCAAATAACCTTAGCTGTTGGTGGTCTTTAAAATATGGCAAAGCGTCAAGGATAATTAAAAAATACGCAATTTTAAAGCATAACTACAAACGCCAAACCCAGGTTCGATTTCCTAAAGCTTTTAATATATTTTTATAAAGAAATATAAATAATTGAATAACAATTTAAAATATAAAAAATAAAATTTAAATTATTTTAGGAATTGTTGGAAATGAGCACTTCCGTGGCACAAAGGATCAATAAAAAGCAATACAATTCTTAAAACTGTTTTCAAGGATCAAATTGCTCTATTTAAATATAGCAACTTCGAATTAAATTATTTTACTTATTATAAGTATTATTTTACGAACCTTTGATTTTATAGGATTAATAAAAGTGGATGTATTTTTTTCCATGACAACGAATGCGATTATTTGTATTCACGTCTTCTGTCTGTATCAGGCGGTAGAACTAAATGAGGCCCCCGGTATGCTTAGAAATTGATGAATTTGTAATATAAATTTCGTAAAAAATGATTAATATAGATGTAAAGGCTGACAAAAAAAATCAAATATTTATAATAAACGACCTACCTACGTTTATATCTTGTATACGTACGGGGCCTCCAACTCCAAACTGCCTCTTACTTACTAAACATATTTTGGCCTTGTTTGGAATTTGATTAAGAAGGACTTCTCGAGATTTGGAGGCCCCCCAGGATCAGAGGTCCGGGGCGAGCCGCCCCCTCCGCCCCTCCCTTAGTCCGCCACTGTCCGTGATACAGACATAGCCATTTTTTTGGGCCTAAAAACAATTTTTAACCGAAATTCACAAATTAATACCTACATTTAAAGGCCATAATACATGGCAAGTACACTATTTTGTAGGCAGGGTGCTGCACTGCAAACCGAGTTTTTAATATTTTAGCACTAGTAAAAAATAAGTTTCAAACCTGTGACGTAGATCGCCAGTAGTAATGGTCGAATGTCAACGAAGTGGTTTGGAAGTCTGGTACTACACGACACTTCTGGTGCGTTCCACTTGGCGATCGCAACGCCTACAACGACCAAACATAATAAGCGCGGCCATAAGGCGTGAGCGTAGTGGGCGCAATGGTCGCCAAGTGGAACACACCATTCAAAAACACTTTTATGAGAGTACATGACACGTAAAAAACAAAACACTACATAAATTGTGTTTTAAAGACCACCAACAGCTAAAGTTATTTGGGCCTAGCACCAATTCATATTTTCAATTCATTATTTTTTTTTCAATAATAAATTGAAAATCCAATTGACACTTTTACCAGCTCTCGGGCTAGAACCCGGGAACTGGGGACTTGTAATAGAGGAACCATAGCAACGCCATGTAAACAACAGCACTGCTACACGCTCGGCTATTCTCAATAGAGCGCGTGGCCTGAACTCAATTTTTTTTTAAATTTGACCCGCAGCATTCCAAGAGGAGACTTGTTGCTTTAATATGACGCAAAAAAGTACGATTAGGGTCTCTTTGCAATAAACAATTTATTATAATGTGAATAAACGACTTTCTCTTAAAAATATGGTAATCCGTATTTTCACTCTAAATCCCGAATTTTTTACTAATATTTCCCGTAAAATAAGAAAACATGGATGGTCATCGTCATGCTTATCGATTGAGCTAACTTTAAATACGTAAAACAAAAGCAAGACCCAAGTGAAACATTGCGTAGCATCTCGCATAACAAATGCTACACGCGCCGACTTCAACTGTCAGTGGAACTTGCCACTGTTTACACAATAATTAACTTGATCTGTAAAACAGCTACCGTGCACAAGGTAAAAATACTGTAATGTTTTATTCTTTGCTGTTTTATTTTGTTAGGTTCGCCGGAAAGAGACTTTTATTAAAACGATTGGAAGTGACAAAATATTGCTTTAGAGTCAGGCTTGTGTTACATAAGACAAGACCAGTTTGATACATTTTTGAAGTCTAATGGCTCATACTGGGATGGCATTTTAACATTATTAGATGAAACGGAAAAAGTCGGAAGTGGTTGACATGTGAAACAAAACACAGCATGCATAACCATGCGGAAAAATACGAGTCTACCCGACAGGTACAAACGCTAAGCCCAGGTTCGATGCTTTTATTATTTTATTTTTTTTATAATGAAAATATATACATACATACATACATAAATTTCTTTATTTAAGATTCCAGCGGAATATAATAGCGTCAAAAATAAAAGTTACATTAAAAAAATCATCGATGGTGTACATGCAGTAGGTACTGAGTGAGTACATTTTTAATTTTTGTTTCAAATTTCTTGTCCGGCAGGTTTTTATACGACTCAGGAAGGTGATTAAATAATTTGATAGAGACAAACGTAAAATTTGACTGAACGGCATTTGAATAACAATTTAAAACATATAAAAATAAAATTACAATTTTACGTTTGATTTTAGGTATTCACGTCATCTGTCTGTACTCGCGATACAGACATACTCGGTTTTTTTTTTGATGGGCATCAAAATAGTAATTACTTAATTAATATTAAAACGCCATTGTATATAAAATTCAGAACAACAAGTTTTTAAACAGAATACAGACAGACATATTTTAGTGTATCAATATTTCGTTCGATAGTTCAAATCGAGGTTCAAACCGTTAGCGTTTTTAGGGTTCCGTGGTCAAACGGCAAAACCCTTATAATTACGTCCTTATCTGTTTGTCTGTTCGTTCGTCCGTCCGTACGTCACAGTGATTTTACTCGGAGACTATTGGCACTATATAGATGAAATTTGGAAGGTAGGTGTCTTTTATGAACAATGGTGTAGTAAAATAGCGTGAAAAAATTAGGGGTGGCACTCCATACATTTAATTGAGGGATGAAAAAAAAATTCCAGTGCACATATGCGCGTGGGGTATCGTTAGATAGTCTTGAAAAATGATATAGAAGTTTAAAAATGACTTTTTTATTTAAGTCAATAGTTGGTGAGATATATGCTTCTAAAGTCGTAAAAAGTAAAAAGTGCCCCCCCCCCTCTAATTTTTCAACTATGGGGTGGAAAATTCTGAAAAAAATTAAGGTAGTAGAATACTTTTAACGAAAATTGGTTCAATAAGATATGTTGTGTAGTTTTTGAGATATGGGATATTTTCGGTTACACGAGTAGTATGTTTATGAGAGTTCTACAACCTCCGTACTCCGGCCGTGAGTACGGAGGTTGTAGAATTCATAATTAATATACTACTTACACGCTATTTAAAAGACTATAAATTATTATTAAAAACTTTGAATTTTAACCGTGAACGGACAATCGGAAAATGTTCCACTCTTAATTTTTGATTTCCCCCTGAAACAAATCCCAAAAGCACGGGCGTCAATTTTGAGACACCCTATATACTTATTTAATTTTTAAAATGTATAACATTAACATACCTACATCAAGTACGATGAATCTATTATATATGTGTAAAATATTGTTGAAAAGGAGGCAATTCATTATATATATAAAAAAAACATTAAGGTTATTTAACAAGTTTTAATTATGTTGACCGAGTTTATAAATAGGTTATAATTTTCAGAAATGTTTTTCATTTTTTTTAATTACGTAATCACTGTATGTTTCAAGGAAATTAGAACGTGATTTAAGATCTATATAAATATCGCTCTGCATGAAATAAATACCCTGTGTTCAGTTAAACATGTTATTCTATAACCAACAAGAAGCTTATAAAATAAATCTATGGTCAAAATGAATTATCAGGTTTTCGAAACACTTTCTTATTATATAAGCATCTCAACGAGTCGAACGAACTTCAAAAAGCCTTTCGAACCTACGAGCGCGACGGGAAACAACGACATGCTACAGCGACAGCTTTCAAAAGTAGCGCGATTAAATTAAATTGAATAAGAAAAAGTACGAGATGAGCGACACTGTCACGTGAAACGTCGACGTCTGCGCATGCATCGAGTACAACACGAGACGCTATGTCGTTGTCTCCCGTCGCGTTCGTAAGTTTCGAAAGGCTTTGCTACTTCATATTTTGAATATTACGTACATTGAAAGTACAGCATAATATACCTACTTGTTTTCGGGGACGAAAGTTGGTTTTGCATGCCAGTGACGAAAAATAAAACCCGCGTATACGCAAATTAAAAGTAACGTGTTTTCGTCGCTTCGGAAATTTTTTTCGGGTCGAAAGTAAGCGAAAGTGACGCCATCCTACGCGATTCTTGTAAACTCTGACAGTTTCCTAAAATGTAAGCGAAAGGTCATTGTAATTTTAATAAATAATTTATAAGTTAGGAATTGGCAGCCTTACCCACTATTTACATTTATGTATTTATTACATGAAAATAATAAAAATGTTCATATCTGTATGAAATCGTTAAATTTTATGTGCTGTAGACGAATGTAATTTAAACTAAGCAATATTTTTATTTACTGTACCTAAATAAAATAAAGCAAGTAATCCAATTAAGACAAAGATATCAAATTATAGAAACAAAGTTATGATTTATGTAATAATTATTATTGAATACAATTATAGAAATTAAAATACTGGGAAAGAGTCAACATTTAAAATATTTTTGATGTGAAACATCTAATGTCGGGCTGTGAACAGCCGCGTGAGGGGAAATATGCAACGAAATAATTCAACGAAATGTTCTCCTTCGCTGCTGTTCTCCCCACCACTGCGGCACTTATATTGTACTGGATAAATAATTATAATATATAAATTAATTGTCCGGGTATATTAAGTTATACATATATCAGTAACAACGGCTGTCTAGACAAGTTCATCCGTAGAGTAGTGGTACGACTTTAGCCTTCTATGCATGGAGACTTGGGTTCGGAAACTCATGGCATCGTACAATTTTTGACGTTTTTTTTTCTAAATTCTACATGATATTTATTTATAAAATTTTTTATTTTTGTTATATTCTTTCTTTGACAATAATTATAATTTCTTGAAATTTCATAACATCAAAAATTAATTTTTTTGTTTTTTTTAAAAAAACGAAAATTTGGGTTAATTAGGGTATTTAGGGCAAATTAGAGTAAATTAGGGTAAATTGGGGTAACTTAAGGCAAAGGGGGCTAAATAAGAGTAAATTAGGGTATTTAGGGAAAACTAGGGTAAATTCAAGAAATTAGGGTATACTAGGGTAAATTTGGATAAACGAGGGAAAATTAGGGTAATTGTGTTAAATTGTAAATTCTTATCTCTCGAACTATTGAACCGATTCTAAAAATTCTTTCACTTATTATCTTCGCAGGGCGAGAATGTCTCGCGGCGTTGTAATAAATCATAAATTATTATATCTGGAACTATTGAACCGATTTAAAAAATTCTTTTACTAATAGAAAGCTACACTATCCTTAAGTGATATAGGCTAGATTTTATTTTGATAAATTTGTCAAGTTCAATAAATAAAAAATTCAAGCTATAAAAATGTTTCACATCTGCCAGACGTCCCGCGACGGCTCACATTTTTTTTTAATTCTTAGTGTCCACGATAATAAAGACTGTTCCGCTACTTTACTAAAAGGGATTTTTTCCATGGTCGCTTAATCGAAAACTTAAATTAAATTGTTGTTCTCTATTCAATTTTCAATTTTTGCTGTTCAAATTGTTATGTAACTGCAAAACTTATTGAAGGCACTATTTAACGTACGGTAGGTAGTTAAAAGTTTATGTTCAGTAAGCGATTATGTACGTAGTTGTTAACATATATCATGTTCGCTTATTTAAAGTGAAGTTGATTTTAGAATGAGCACGCCAATCTAAATATAAGTTAATACTAATTACAAACCAAACACTTCAGAACGACGCTCCGTTGTCGATGTACGCATATCAATAATTATTATAGTCGCGATGATTGGGGAATCCCATTTTTAACCGACTTCAAAAAAAGGAGGTGGTTCTCATTTCGGTTGTATTTTTTTTTTTAATTTTTTTTATGTTTGTTACCTCAGAACTCCATTATTTATAAACCGATTTGGAAAATTCTTTTTTTATTTGAAATAATATACTTTCAGATTAGTCCCATAGAAATTTCATCAAAATCGGTTCAGTAGTTCAGCTGATTTTAATAAAAGTTAGTAACGGTGTGTGATTTCTTAAGGTAAATGTTACTTTTTGACACATTAGACAGCGTAAGAAAGTCGGTTTAATAAAACTGAGTAGCGGCGTGTGATTCCTTTAAGGTAAATATCACTTTTTGATACTAAAAAGTAAAAAATAAAAAACTTTTTAACAAAAAAAACCTCAAAAAAGCCGCTAAAAAGAGGAAAATAATGAAATTTTGAGGTCTCCGCCAATTTAATAAAATATGAAGTCGGTTAAAAAGTATAGTTATAGATATACTTATAGGTAAAGAATTAATATCTTCTTTTTTACCGACTTCATATTTTATTAAATTGGCGCAGACCTCAAAATTTCATTATTTTCCTCTTTTTAGCGGCTTTTTGAAGGAGGTTTTTTTTTGTTAAAAAGTCTTTTTTAACATTATGTTACCATGGATTATCGTTACAGACCCCTCGTTTCTAATTTGAGAACTAGTGGAAGTATCAACTGGATTTAGTTTCTTATAAAAAAACTAGAGAGTGGTTAACTGAGATTTATTAGTTTCTCTAGTAAGAGTTAAGACAAAAGGGTATCGATTTCTGATTGGTTTGTTCGATCCGCCATGTTTTTCAGCCAAAATTTAAGTGCACATACTCTGTCTTTGTCGAGCGTCTATAGAATAGAATAGAGTAAACATTTATCTACAATAATAATAAATAACTAATGAATATAAAAAAATGAATTTATGAAAATAATTCTGAAAAGATGTGTTTGAAAAAATTCTAACGATTTTACTATAGAATGTAAATTTTTAGAAATAACACTGCAAAGTAATGAAATGATTAATACCGGGTACGCTATAAAAACGTTATTTTAAGTTCGTGTACAAAACTTTTTTAAAAAATAAGACAATAAAGTATTTTTTTATTTTATCGTACATTTTTATTCAAGGTTTAAAACTATAGTAAAAAAAACGTCAGTTTCAGAAACTGGACATTAGAAAGTTATCATGCGGCAACAAAGCTTTGTTCTGAATTAAAGCTCACCTGTTGTGGATAGTTGCAACTTGTAGGTTCTAATAATAGAACACACGCGAAACTATTGATATCACGTCCGGACTGAAAATTACCACAGTCCTAAAATAGATTATCGATTTACATAATTTACTCATATATTTAACATAAACTATTTATACTGAATGTTTGTTTTCATTTTAAAAATACTCACCTGTTCTTATAAATACCCACAAATTTCGATTAATAACTCAAGAGTAATGACTACCTAATGTTAAGTTATATAAGGACTCTCACTGACGACCAAATACATACGCTACACACAAAAAATCAGACGCGTATGACCTCTGTTGTCGAGCGTCTATAATTCAATTCTACACACAAAATACCAATTATAAAACGACTAATAAAACATACCTTTCGGGATTTAAAGGAGCCGAGCAGCAGAGTAAAATATTATAATAAATATATCAAAGATTATTTTTTTATCACTTACCCTAATTTTTAAAATTTTCAGTCTTAATTTATTTGTGGAATTTTTTCCTTTTTTTTTGTTATTAAATAGGGTATTTGACTAAAATTTTTTTTTGTGTTATATTAATAGAGCAGTAAATTCTGAACAAAATTACACCTAAATCACTTCATTCTGATTTCAAATTAGCTCAAAAATAATTTTTGAAATATTTATGTTAGCCTCGCCCGCTAATAATGGTTTTTGTTCTACGAACATATGACGTCACATTTTTATGAATGTACGTTTATATCTACTAACTCGATGCTAATTATATCAGAAACAGAGTGTTGAAAAATACCGATTTGTACCTATATGAGCATGATGTAAACAACTAAGCTTCGTTGCTATGGATACATTCATTTTTTACTTAAAATTGACGTCACACGTTCTCACACGGTGTTTGAAGTCACGTGACACATAGATTAAAAATTCGACTGATGACCAGTCCTATACTTCCCACCTAGTAAATATTTGCAAAAAATAAACACTTTTTTTTTTTATTCTTTGACTAGGCCCAAATAACCTTAGCTGTTGGTGGTCTTTAAAACACAATTTAATTTTTATTCTTTGAAAAAAGCATGGCCCTCTTTTTTGTTTGGTAATCTACTGATGGCTAACTTAATATAGCAAAAATCATGGTTACCTTGATTTACGTACAATTTTTATTTTTTTTAGTAAAATATTTTTTTTCTCGAAAACAATACATTTTAGAGAAAAAAAAATATTTACATTTTTTTCATATTATAACATCTAGAATTCATTTATATTTTTTTTACCTATGTTAATACGTGACATTGAGGACGTTTTTTTGAATATCTCAGGAACCACTGAACCGATTTGACTCAAAATCTAATCAGATCTAAGTTAAAGGCTGATAAACAC
This sequence comes from Mongoloraphidia duomilia, assembly GCA_039654895.1. NCBI lineage: Eukaryota > Metazoa > Arthropoda > Insecta > Raphidioptera > Raphidiidae > Mongoloraphidia > Mongoloraphidia duomilia. The sequence continues at coordinate 1,892,759 of CM077517.1, forward strand.
AATAGAACAATCGGCATGCCCGTATGTTGTTCCGTTCTTAAGATATCGAAGGCGAAAAATTGACCACATACACACACACACACACACACACACACACACACACACACATACAGACATCAGTCAGAAAATGATCTTAAACGATTGCTAGGGTCTTAAAACGTGAAAATCTGTTAAAATCTCGAAATATTGTTTTCGGACTGAATCCATTACTTCCCTACCATAGTAGAGGTGGGAAGTAAAAATCATGATTTTATTTATTTATTTAAATATGTTTACGAAACTTAATTAATAAAAATAAAAATTCTAATAACTATTTTAGAGGCTAAACTTTCATAAAGTTTTATATTTTATTTTGATCACTGGTAAATACCCTATTGCATTAATAAAATAATTTTTAAATATATTTTTCATGTTTACAAATAAAAATACTATGAAGTTCTTTTTAGGGTATTACTAAGTCCACGCCGTCTGTCCTACCTTTAAAAGGCTGTATCTTTTGAACCGTAACAGGTAGCCGATTAAAATTTCCACAGAATATGTGTTATTATAGCAAATATCCTAACAAATAATAAAAAACTCGGGTCGCAGTGCCAAACCCTGCCGACAATATAGTGTATTTGCAAATACAGGCCTTGTGGCTTTAATACGCGAACTTAAGTTTGTTTTTGGACAAAATAAAAAATTTAACCCCTTAATACATCCCTTAAAATAATATTTTTTTCTTAATTTCAATATTATTATCAATGCAACCTCTGTACCACATTAAATACACCCTTTCATAAGTAAATCCGTATCAACAAACCAGTGTTTTCATAAAATTTGAAAGTCCGGTCCTGTCGGGCCGATTTTATTAAAATTTTAGCAGCACGTTTTAATCTTTACTAAAGAGTTAAATTTCAATTTTGAAACGATTCTGACAAATTTTTCGGTATTTTTGGGCCCCAAAACTTTTTGGAACCCCTAAATACAACCCTGAAAATGGTCCGATCGGGCCCATTTTAAATAGGCTTCTTGCGGTGATGGGTTCCAATGTGTGTACCAAATTTCGTTTCAATCGATTAAGTCTGTCGAGAGTTATCGTGTACACACATATATATATAAATATATATATATATAAATATATAAATATATATATATATATATATATATATATATATAAATATATATATAAATATATAAATATATATATATATATATATATAAATATATACATACATATATATATAAACATTTGCAAAAATGGTGCCAAATTGTTCAGGAGGCTATGAAACGTCGAGAAATTTTGGTCCGACCCCTAGGTCCCGCCATCCGACCGACGCCAATAGTGTATGTGCCATATTATGGCAAATACACTAAAAAGTAGACGTGGGTCGTTACGTTATTTTCAAGAAACGTAACGAAACCAGTGACTTGGTCGGCGTCACCTGTTTCAAAACTAGTGATTTTTGTAACTAGTTATTTTTATTCAGCTACTGTGATTGCTTGCATAAATACCTCCACCAGTTACCAACTATACAGTTACACACGAAACGAGACGAAACTAAAATACATTAAATCACTATCTAAGTGTTTGTAGCTATACACTGTGCGTGTTCGGGTTACTTCGGATTTATTCGTGTCACTGTCACCCGCTCTCGCTTAGTAACGCATTTGCAAAAATCACTACTTGTAATGTAACTCGAAACTAGTGATTCGGTTACATACCGCGTAGCTAGTTATTGTAACTAGTGACGTGAAATAACGACCACGTCTACTAAAAAGGCAAAAAGTAAAAATTAAGGGGTGTTCCCATACAAAAACCGGAAAAACCTTTAAAAGGCGGTATCTTTTGAACCGTAACAGGCAGCTGTTTGACATTTTCACAGAATATGTGTTATTATGGCGGTCATCCTAACAAATAATAAAAAAAAAACTAAAAATTAAGGGGGATACACGAGTCCGACTCGCACTTGACCGTTGTTTTTTTTATGTGAGCAAACTGTAGATATAGTTGTAAATCGAGGAAAATAAACTTTCAGCACGAAACAAATTAAGAATGGCGTGCATGTACTAAATAGACGGTAATTTTCACGTTCTTAGGTTAATTCTCAGGTAAATTTATATTTGAATTACACGAAAACAAAGTGTAGATATCTATAATCAGCTTTTTTGCGTTGTTAAGTTTATTTTTAATGAAATGTTGGGTAATTTCTGTCTTTAGTTTTATTTAATTAATAAAATTAATTAAACTAGTTGTTTACCATTGAATAGTATTCGATTATTTTTTCCTTAAATGTGACTTTTTCAAGTCTGTTTTTGTTACTTTGCATTCGTATTCAGTGAATTTCACCTACGACGCAACATAGGCGAGTTTTGTTTACCTGGTAGTTAATGCATTAGAGAAATTCATTTCATTTAAAATGCATAACATTCAATGAACAAATACATATAGACCGAGAGCTAGTGACAATTTTTTGGTGTTATTTTTTTTTGAGGGAGGCATATCAAAGTGCCATGAGTAAGGCATTTTGCTAGATAGCGGTATGGGAGGGATGCAGACCGCCCCCAACATGTAACAAAAAGAATGGTCACAATTATTATTGCTTCAAGGCTGAAATTGTTTGTATAGCTTGTCGGTGACCCAATAATGCCATTCTAATATTTGCAGATCGATTGGTCAGCATTAAAGGGATGGCAAATCACCCTAAACGTGTCATGTACCCGACGAAATTTATATTATTAATTCAAGGTTCAAACTTTAATATGTTGTTACGGCGACTATTGTAAGCATATATTTCAATTTGCAGAACAAAATGTCAGTATTAACCCCCTCTCTTAGAGGGAAACTTGCTCGCCTAGGTGTTTATATCGTTCTGCAAGGGGGTTAATACCGACATTTTGTTCTGAAAATTGAAATATATGCTTAAAACAGACGCCGTAACAACATATTAAAATTTGAACCTTGAACTAATAATATAAATTTCGTCGAGTCTGTACATGACACGTTTAGGGTCATCTGCCACCCCTTTAATACTGACCAATCGATCTGCAAATATTATAATGGCATTGTTGGGTCACCGACAAGCTATACAAACAATTTCACCCTTGAAGCAATAATAATTGTTACCATTTTTTTTGTTACATGTTGGAGGCGGTCTGCATCCCTCCCATACCGCTATCTAGAAAAATCCTTTTCTCAGGGCACTTTGATATGCCTCCCTCATCTTCACAAAAATAAGGCCTTGAATAAATAACACCAAAAAATTGTTACTAGCCTCGGTCAATACATCACTAACAATAATGACTAACAATATTTTAAATTAAAAAAAAATAGCTTAATTCAATTTTTCTTAAAACCCATGTTTTGTCTTATGTCAAATTCGCTGTATATTTTAATATTATGCATAAATTTAGTATTCAGTACATTTTAGTATTATTATAATAATAATGTAATAATATAGATATAGTCATAAAAAACAATAGGTACCTACATTTTCAATTCAGACGTGTACTTCCACTACATTCGTACTTCAACCAACTATACCCGTACTTCCATCATTTATACCCGTACTTCCACCATATTTTTTTAAAAACACACAGACTTACAGAAAAATAATAAACACTATTATTAACTGATATTAAAAAAAAGTAATGTACAATGCAAAAGAAAGATAATATCATCGTATTATAATATATTTACTAATAGTCACTAACGGTACATACACCGTATGTTTAAAAACATTAAAGATAATTATATTATATTGATATAACGACAATATAATATAATTATTATAGGTATTTAGGTTTACAATAAAAAAGTGACATAACAGCTATTAATATAAAATAATAATTTGAATAATAATTAATTTGTAAAACTGTTGACGCGTCAATAATTCAAGATATCCTATCTTATGAATTGACATTTTACATTTACATGAAAATATACTTTCTTTTTGTTCTCCTGTCTAAATCAAATAAAAAAGCAGTTTATTTTTTCAAAATATAAATATCGGAAATCTATTATATTTAGAGATATAGTTAATCGAAAAAATATATTTCGGCGTGTAGCATGCAGTATATTTATATACACTCACCTAACTCAGGCATCAAAATTTAAGAATGTAAATCTGCAGACATGTTCTTTGATCTATTATAAAAATACTCATACAATTTTTCTTATTTCAACTTACAAATAAATATTTTCATTCATTTTTTATTTTCACAAGTTTTGTTATTATAAACTTCCATGCAAAAAATTGACATACTACAAAAATACGCAACAATCATAAAAACAATTAATGAAGCAATTGTTTGAAAGTCAGTTGGCGTTAACGGTGTACTGAGGTCGGAGGGCCTCGAGTATAGGGCCATATCTCGCATGCGTTTCAAAATACCAAACTCGTACATTTTAATTAACCTACAAAAATTACCAAGTTATAATTTATAATAAAATTGTTTTAAAATTATTATAAACACAAGATACAACAGAAAATTATCGACAGATTCAGACAGCGAATGATTAACATAAAGATGATTAAACTACCGGACACCACTCGCATAATCACTCTCTTCAATGGAGACGGGCTAGGTACGTAGTCAGGGGAGTGGCTCAAGTGGCTGAAGCCCCCCCCCCCGAAATTTCACAAATTCTAGCAATTTTGTGCTTTTCTATGAAAAAATCTTTTTTATAACTCCTGCTTCTAAAGTTCAATATTCGAGCACTGTGAGGCGGGCGTAAAGAGGCGTATTTTAGTCACCGCGGTGCGTGAAAGTCCAAAGAGTGCGTAAAAGTACCGTCACAGTGCGTAAAAGTCCAAAGCGTGCGTAAAAGTACAATCTCTACATCGTATAAATTCGATTTCTCCGCACTTACAATACAAGCACTTACTGATTATTGATCGATGTGTTCCTATAATTATAGTATCGCGCCTACAAAGTCCACATCATGAGAGAGTCATGTTTTTAATGATTTATACAGAACTTAATAACTTTAATAAAAATAAACTAAATAGTAACTTAGTCTGAAATTGTAAAGTTCTAAGGACTAGAAGAGCGAATTTTCCGTTTTCATAATTTTTTTTTCTCTCTATTAAACTTTAGAAGCAGTCGTTATAAAAAATTATGTTTGATACGTCCGCTTAAAGTGAGATATCTAGTAGGCTTAAATTGAGGTACTCGCTAAAGGGACTGACGCATACACAACGAGATCCAGTGCGCTTTAAGCCTACTAGAATATTTCACTTCACGCACACATATCGAACATAATTTTTTATAACGACTGCTTCTAAAGTTTAATAGAGAAAAAAAAATTATGAAAACGGAAAATTCGATCTTCGAGTCCTTAAAACTTTACAATTACAGACTAAGTTACGATTTAGTTTATTTTTATTAAAGTTATTAACTTCTGTAAAAATCATTAAAAACATGACTCTCTTATGATGTGGACTTTGTACGCGCGATACTATATATAGGAACACATCGATCGATAACCAGTAAGTGCTTGTATTGTACAAAGTGCGGAAATTTCGAATTTATAAGATGTAGAGATTGTACTTTTACGCACGCTTACTAAAATACGCCTCTTCACGCCCGCCTCACAGTGCTCGAATATTGAACTTTAGAAGCAGGAGTTATAAAAACGTTATTAGATTACTTGGGCGGTTATTCGTACTATTAATAATCATAAACTATTTTGTTGTGTATGCGTCAGTCCCTTATCTCGTGGGAAACCTATGGATGATTTTAAAAAAAAATGGGTGTGGTAAAGGAATTATCATTTTTCGACGGGAGATATCAGGAGTCAAATCTATTTTCTGAATGTGAGTTTAGTGTTTTTATCGCTAGGACATTTGCTTGGATAAAAAAAATCATATCAGCATGGCACGGAATTTAAAAATATCAATCCAAATCAAACTGCACAATCCCATTACAAACCAATGCACGTACTGCAAATTGAAGATCGTCTTGTAAGGACTTCCTTTAGAAATCGGAAAACTGGCTATTCCTTGCAGCTCTTTCAAGGGCACGGAGTTCAAGTAACAAGAAGGGGGAGCGTTGTACTTTTTAAAAGTTAAGTCAGGAGCTATGGCGGCAATTTTAGAATCCCAGCACGATCTTGTTATTCCGTCAATGTAAGAATTGGGCATATCATCCTCGGGAATTAAACGCTCTTTATATATTTTGCGGAATAATTCACTTTGAGCATTCTAAAACAAAAACTGTACATTTTCGTTTTCTTTTAATAAAAAAAAATCTTATTTCTTGATCATGCTAGCCAGGCGCGGATCCAGCCCTCAATAAAGGTTGTGGTTACGGCCACCCGAAAATCGGCCAAGTGCGAGTCGGACTACGGACTCGCTCACGAAACGTCAAACAGTATAAACTACTAGACTAGTAGCCAAAATAAAAAAGTCTCTCGCGTTCTTACCCGCACGGTTCGTTTTTTTAGAATTTTATTAAGGCATTGCAGATATAACATCAGCCTATCGACCTCAATTAGGGTTGTGGGCATGCCCACCGTGCCCACAACGGTGGATCCGCGCTTGATGCTAGCTTTATTAGTTAAAACACATTACGAAATTTTTAAATTCAATATTGTGTCATAAATGTTTTGCTGATTATTGACTGACGACTTTAAAATGAAATAATTTAATTAGGTAATTGTTAAGGTACCTTAAACATAAGATGTGCAGCAGTGTTGAATACCGGCATCAATTTATAAGTGTGGACCTCATAGAACTCTGCAAAAGACCTGAAGGGCAACTTATATTGCGGAATAGCTATGTAGCTGATGAGATTTGCGCTGTACGATGCACATATCAAAACCAGGAACAAGTGGGCAACGAAAGTTATCAATCGCAGTGACACTAGGTCTTTTTCTGTCAAATTCAAAGAAATAGCTGAAGTTTCTTTCAAACTAAAAATTTGTATTGAAATTTTGTTTTGTTAGAACTTATAGACAGCTATTGATGACCCAAAGAGTGCCGAAACGTTAGTAAATAAATGCAATTATTTTAAATATCAGAATTGAAATTATTGATCCTGTGCCACAAAGGTTTTCTGTCAATCTTCATATTAATTATCAGGGCCGCATTTTGCTCCAAACTATTTTGGAGTCTAGTTAACCATCATCAAGTTTAATTTAAATCGGTCCAACCGTTTTGTGTTAAAAACAGACAGATAAACACACATTCTCTGGGAACATCGTCTTGTATACAAAATATTCAAAATCTCGACAAGTCCGCAAAACATGATTTTACAGACAGAGATCTCGTTCCTGAGCTGGTGTTGTCCTGATTCGGGTCTATAGGCCGTCGTTGGTTGGAATTGCTTCCTAACATTTCGCTAGCACGAGTGGCGAGCTTCTTCAGAGGTCCTTCCATCTCCGATGCTGAATGAAGAATGACAAATTCTCGGGCGCAGGTTGTATTTATACCTATGGGTAGAGGGCGGAGCTTGTTCCGCTTCGGTTGACCTTGTGATAACTCGGGAGTGCCTGAGTATCGGGTTCCAGATCTGGTTGAGCTTGAGGGTTTCCTCCTTTTGTTGAAATTATTGGGATGTTTGTGGATCAGGTATAAATACAACCTGCGCCCGAGAATTTGCCATTCTACACCCAGCATCGGAGATGGAAGGACCTCTGAAGAAGCTCGCCACTCATGCTAGCGAAACGTTAGGAAGCAATTCCAACCAACGACGGCCTATAGACCCGAGTCAGGACAACACCAGCTCATCAACTGGCCGCGAAAGCCTCAACTAATTTGATCTCGTTACTATTTTGAATTTTAGTATTAATTCGTAATTACAAACCTTTGTTAAAGAATACGTCCATTAAATCAAAATATGCATATTTCTTATTTTTCGAAGTTCTATAAAGGCGGAATTTCCAACTAAGATAGGAAACAAAAAATAGTACCAGTGTTAAAAGCAGTATAAATAATATACTTAACCAAACGTTGATATGAAAGGGATGAACATAATTATCCCATTTAAAATCTTCTTCCCCCATTTTAAATGCCGCCACAAATCTAAAAAGGAAAGCTTTGAATTTATGCATTATCGAATTTATTACATACATTTCTCAAAACAATGAGGGGGTCAATTTTTACGAACTCAAAAATAATCAATTTTCAACGTCATGAAACTTTGAGAAAAAAAATCGTAAAAATTTTTAGAATACAGCATTTTGACGGAAAAAGACTTAGATTTCAGGCCCTGATAACGTCTCTGTGCGTCGCTGCATCACTTCCAAGCGGACCAGGAAAAAATTGCAAAAAATTGTCAACTTTGAATACACCCACGGGCGTGCAACAAAAACTCAATGCTGACAATTGTCCCCGTTTGCTTGGAAGTGCAGGGAAATTGGATATCAGGGGATGCAAGCAGAGGCTTTATCTGTCAAAATGATTTATTCGAAAATGTTTACGAATTTTTCTGTTACCTACATGATTTTGAAATTTGATGATTTTTGACAACATAAAATTTGATCCCTTAACATTTATAAGGGATCTTTGATTTGTACCTGTACTGATGCAATGAAACGTCAGCATGGAGTTAATTAGTAACAGTGAATAGGGGAATTCCCCAGTTAAAAATACCATAACATTATCTTGAATAAAGCAAAACGTCATACTTTTCTTTTTTATTAAAAAAATACGAATTCTACTATTTTCTTTAATATACATTAAAAACAAATCGTTGCTATTTTGTGATTCGATATTGTTTTATGTGTAAATTTATTTCCGATACTTACTTATACGTAAGGATCGGCTGCAAATAGTCAACCATTTTATTTCTTCTGGAATCAATTATCAATTCGACCCTCGCTATGTCAGTTTCATTACTATATACTGACTGAATCAGTTGTTCGTATGAACTAATTTCTTTTCCAGTTTCCATTATCTTATTAACGTATAAAGTACTAAAACATTTCAATATTAAAACAATGTTTTAAAACTGAAATTATGAAAAAATTGTGTATTACTATTAAGAAAATGTTTTCCAATAATCATCTCCCACCTACAAAAAGCGTTGTGCGTAGAAAACTAGAAAGAGTTATAAATAAATAAACAACATGAGACAAAAAAAACGGCTCAGAATAATAGACTATTCGACAGATGACATACAAACTTGCATTCCAAATGTTGATTAAAAAAATGGGTGCGTGCTTATGACCACACGACAGAAGTGAAAACTTCAGATTTTCTAATTTTAAAATATATATATAATTTTTTAATCACACAGTTTAATCATACATATATTAAAATCGGCCTATACAATTAAATTTAATGAATATAATACCTTAACGATAACATTAAGTTTTAGTGCCATCTGTTAGCGCACTTGTGAACTACAAATGATTTTTTACTCGTATTAAGTTTTTAGTGTCATCTATTAGCACACTTATGAACTACTCACTATTACCAGCATATTGCAAATACGTGTTCGTGTTTGAGCCGAGTAGCCCCGATTGTCACCGTCAGGTGCGTTTCATAACACTGTTGTTAACAGCCCAGGCAAAGCGCGCCTAAGGAAGTTTTCACTTCAAAAATTATTAGGAAAAATTTATTGACCATTTTACCTGAAGTTGAGCTGTCGCTCCAGTTCTTTCCAAACAAGAATACAGAAATCGTTTGTAAAATTTCTATGTTCAAAAATGCTTACTCTAAATGTTTTTCCGATTAAATTAATCTTGATCTCTGAAAGTTCGTTAGATGTTTTATGAATCGAAAAATCGGTATTATCTTTAATAGAGCTTATCATTTGTGCACTTGTTAAGTTGCCATTGACACGAATCATGTTGAACTGTTTTCTTGTCAAACGAAAATAATTAATAAAAAGAATAAAACAACGAACGTCGTTTTCATTAATGTCTTACTTGTTTATCACTTTATCTGTCTATTTAATAATAATGTGACACATTATTCGCGTGCGTGTAAGCACCCTTATATTTCAATGTCTTTACTGTACTGTTTGATTTTCGTATAATTTTTTTTATACCGAGTAACATACCATATAAGCGTCTACTATACGCGGGTGTTTCAAAGACCCACGAAACTTTTTGAAAACATTAATTATTAAGCTTTCAATAAGACAGAAATAAAGGTCAACAATGGACACTGCTAAGTAAATGGTAATTTAAACCAACGCGATACTTCCCACCTCTACTATGGTAGGGAAGTAATGGATTAAGTCCGAAAAAAATATTTTGAGATTTTAACAGATCTTCACGTTTTGAGACCCTTGCAATCGTTTAAGATCATTTTCTGACTGATGTCTGTATGTGTGTGTGTATGTGGTCAATTTTTCGCCTTCGATATCGTAAAAACGGAACAACATACGGCCATGCCGATTGTTCTATTGTGTTTATCAGCCTTTAACTTAGATCTGATTAGATTTTGAGTCAAATCGGTTCAGTGGATCCTGAGATATTAAAAAAAACGTTCTCAATGTCACGTATTAACATAGATAAAAAAAAAATATAAATGAATTCTAAATGTTATATTGTGAAAAAATGTAAATATTTTTTTTCTCTAAAATGTATAGTTTTCGAGAAAAAAAATATTTTACTAAAAAAAGAAAATTGTACGTAAATCAAGGTAACCATGATTTTTGCTATATTACTAGCCATCAGTAGATCACCAAACAAAAAAGAGGGCCGTGCTTTTTTCAAAGAATAAAAAAGAGTGTTTATTTTTTGCAAATATTTACTAGGTGGGAAGTATAGGACTGGTCATCAGTCGAATTTTTTTATACTCTTACACAAGGCGTATGTGAATTTCCTTACAAGGTGCTAACATAACATTCTTTCATTATGACGTTTTTGTGTTGTTGCAAAGCACCCCTGAATTTTCTGTGACTTTTAAATGCTCTCTGAACTGACGGAATTTGAACAAAAAAGACAATTACATGTGAGCAAACTGTAGGTACATATTATTTATGTAAATCGAGGAAATAAACTTTAAACACGCAACAAATTAAGATTGGTATGCATGTATTAAATACACGGTAATTTTCATCTTTTTTAGGTTAATATACTGGATTTGATTTACACGAAAACAAGTGCATCAATCAGGTTTTTTTGCGTCATTTAGGTACTTAGTTTTCAATAGCGTTTTAAATACTCTCTGATTTTAGTTTTATTAAATTAACAAAATTAATTAAGCTAGTTGATTACCATAGAATAGAACAACGCGTTTAAATTACTTTCTTCTCAAATATAACTTTTGCAACAAAATATTTAAACAGATCGAGAGGTTTGAATTTTGAAAATAATTCCACTTGTTTATTCCAAGAACGTACCCAATACAAAATTATGCTGTGACGAAAATGTACATTGTACAGTATTAACATTTTGATCCATGGTATTATTGTTGACGCAAGGCGGTACAAAAATATTTAAATATTCATAGTATTTAAGTAGTTTTTATATGCATGTGGACTGTGGAAACATAATAATTTGAACGCTGTAGCAGTCTAAAACTTTCTTTATATATGTATAAAAATATTGTAGCAAAACCCCAGATGATACGCCGCTGGCGACAATAAAAGCATCGAGAACAAGTAACAATGGTGAGGCGGCATGATATCGAAGACACAGGTAACCACCAGAATGTTCTGGAAAGCGCGCGAACGTGGGGGGGGGGTCAAGCTGCTAGCTCTATATAAGCAGGAGCAGTCACCGGAGAGAACAACGAGAGTCCTTTGACAGTGTCGATTGGAAATAAATACAGCATATAAATTGTTCAGTGTTAAAGCGCTTCAGTTCGTTTAAGAATTACAGTTCGTGTTATTATTATATAAACAGTGTTGACTGTTAGAATTGAGATATAATTGTTACATTTTATTGTTATCTATTTTTGTTACATTTTTAATTATTGTAAATAAATAATTTATTCCACCCACGTAAGAAAACAGTTTTGTTACAATATGTTATATTAATGTATTTGCCATATTATGGCATAATATAGAGTTAAATACACTATTGGCGTCTGTCGAAGGGTAGGACCTAAGGTCGGGACCAAAATTTCTCGAGGTTCCACATTATCCTTTGATAATTTTGAATGGAATCCATCACTGCACAAAGCTTATTTAGAATGGGCCCAATCTCAGCATTTTAAGGGTGGTGTTTAGGGGTTTCAAAATGTTTTTGGGTTTAAAAATACCGAAAACATTCTCAGAATGGTTTCAAAACTGAAATTTAACCATTTAGTAAAGATTAAAATGTGCTGCTAAAATTTTATCGAATTTTAGTAATAAAATTTGTTTTCAAAAAATTCGCCTGTGGAATCTGTAGTCCTTCATTTGGCGTTTACACGAACCCTTTAGCTTTACAAAAGCGTCGGGAGAGCGGGAACCGTTTTATAGGAGAGGGAAAAGGATTTGAGTTGAAGGGTGCAGGGGGTAACTTCCGCTATCAAATACTCTTAATCTATTATTATTTATTTATATTGTTTAATATTGTTTAAAGAAGCTTTTTTATAATTTTAACTTACAAATAAATAAAAATATATGAGCACTGTGGTTGGATGATGGATGTACATTTCGAAAGCTATGCTTTCATCTTCAGCAAACACTATACATGTATAGTGTTAGCTGAAGATGAAAGCATAGCTTTCGAAATGTACATCCATCAATAAAACTGTTGTGGTAAGAAGTAACTATCTTTATTTTTGTTTACAAATAAATATTTCGATTTATTTTTTGTTTTTCACTCGGAATGAGTACTATGGTTTTTAAATTAGCCTTACGTAATTTTTCAGAATTTTTGTGATTATAAATTTCCATGAGGAAAATTGACACGCTAAAAAAATATGCAACAGCCATAAAAACATTTAATGAAGCCATCGTTTGAAAATTTGTTGGTGTATACGAAGTGCGGGGTAGAGGGGGCCTCGTATATAGGGCCACTTCTCGCATACGTCTGATAATACCAAACTCGATCATTTTAGATAACCTATAAAAATTATCAATTTATATTACAATTGTTTTTAAACTAATTTACAGAGTGTTCACGGAAACGTGTTCTAACATGGGTTGCTTTGTTATTATCAGATGAAAAGCCTAGAAAGTTATTAAAACATATGGGGAAAATTGAGATACAGCTTTTTAGGTTAGGACAGCAGTATATAAGAAGTCATCTTGGGATTTATTTGAAATTACTGAGGGAACCAATAGAAGGTTTTAGTAAAAATGAGCAAGGTAAATGATTATCCAAGTGTGCAAGCTTTCACGGCCGGCATTGTTCCAAGTCTTCATGGTTTCCGGGCTTGTAGGCCGTGGTCCGGTGGTATTTCTACCTGACGTTTCGTCTACAACTGCGGTAGACATTCTCAAAGGCGATGTGGCAGCGGTCGAAGTGTCCTCCTTGGCGGCTCACAGGTCAGTGTGTCAGTGACTGGTGTCCTCCCTTCTTTTATGCCTAGTACTAGTGTGTTCTCTGTTCGGTCGTAGCCCGTTCTACGACCGAACAGAGAACACACTAGTACTGAGCATAAAAGAAGGGAGGACACTAGTCACTGACCTGTGAGCCGCCAAGGAGGACACTTCGACCGCTGCCACATCGCCTTTGAGAATGTCTACCGCAGTTGTAGACGAAACGTCAGGTAGAAATACCATCGGACCACGGCCTACAAGCCCGGAAACCATGAAGACTTGGAAAGGTAAATGATTTATCATTTTTCAACGGGAGATATCAGGAGTCAAGTCTAATATCTCCTGAATGTAAGTTTAGTGTTTTTATCCCTAGGATATTCGCTTGGATAAAAAAGTCATATCATTGGAAATCAAATAGATATAACAAAAATAGATAAATCCCATAACAAACCAAGGAACGTACTGCAGATTCAAGATCCTCTTGTAAGGATTTCCTTTAGAAATTGGAAAACTGGCCATTCCTTGCAACTCATTCATGGGCACGGAGTTCAAGTGACATGAAGGAGGAAAAATATAGGTTTTAAATGTTAAGTCAGGAGCTAGACTCGCAATTTTGGAATCCCAACAAGTCCTTGCTATTGCGTCAAGAAAGGATTTGGGCAGATCATTTTCGTGAATAAACTTTTTTTTGTACATTTTATAGTATAATCCACTTGAAGCATTCTAAAACAAAAAATGCACATTTTTTCTTTCAATATTAATTTATTAATTATTATAAGAGTAATGTTGGGTTTCAGAACGCTTTGTCAGAAAATTTGAGTCGATAATAATCTTAGATTGTGATCGTATAATTAAAGTTTTTATAATATGTGCAGGAACAGTTTAAAGTAGTTGTGAAAATAAAATTAGGCTGTACTTACAGAAAAACAAATGACTTATCTATATTAACAAATATCGTTTCTCAAGCTTGATCAAAATGTTTTTTCGGACGCGAAATTGAACAAAAAAATCTTAAATACATACAGTAAAAAAATATTGTTTGAATCGATCAGTTTTAATTATTATTTAACATTCTGTAATGTTTTTCTTATTAAGAAATATGTATGGTCACAATCTAATTTCATGTTCACACCCGATTTTTTGACAATACGTTCTGCAAACTAACATAAATATTTTATCAAAAGATAAATCTAAATTGCTATCAAAGAATTCGTATGCCGATTATTGAAATGTTACAACAGTTTTAAACAGTTTTTTTATGTTAATAAACACAGATTTATGATTATGTTATGAATGGATACTGTTTCTTGCTAATGGTACATTAAACTACTTTTATTAGTGAAACGTAGTGTTGCTGTCTAGAAGACAAGACAAGACTTTCAAAGTCTTGTCTTGTCTTGAAATATCAAGACAAGACTTCACTTAAGACTTGTATTGAAATATCAAGACCTCACTAAGTCTAAATCTAGATTAAAAAAACTCTTGTCTTGTCTAATATCAAGACTCTAGATTATTTTCAAGAGTCTAGATTAACCGAGTGGTTTACTTTACCTACAACTACTTAGTTTATCTAGACCACATACGGGCGCCGCCCGGACCGCGGGCCGGATGTGGCCCGCCTCGGCTTTTGATCGGGCCCGTGGAACATTTTAAAATCGCTCTCGAAAAAGTTCAAAGCATTTTTGGATGACTTCTCTTCAGGACATGGTGATGTGACATATTAATGCAAAGTAAGGTGGTAAAGCAAAGGCAAAATGCTAAAAATATTTTACGATCTTAGACAGGAAATAGCCGATTTTATGGAAATTAAAGAAAAATCATTGCCTGAAGTCAATGATCAGAAATTGTTATGCATGATTTAGCATTTCTAGTTCACAGCACGGGCCACTTAAACGAGTTGAATTTGAAGTTTCAAAAACAAGGTCAGTTGGTAAACGAATTGTACAGCCATCTGAAAGCATTCCAGAACAAAATTCGCTTGTGGAAAACACAAATGCGATCTGGAAGCTGTTATCATTTTTCATTACTATCAAGTCGCGATAATATTGATTACACTCAATATGCTGAAGAACTAAAATCACTGTCGGAGCAATTTTTTAATACTTAGATTTTCCGACTTTGAAAACATGGCTAGCTGCTTTAACCTTTTTGCTACTCCAATGAAAAGTGGCGTGGAGAAGGCTCCGACACACCTGCAAATGGAGTTGATCGAGCTTCCGGAAGACACACATTTGAAGTCAAATTTTGAAGACGTGGAGTTAAGTGACCTCTACAGAATATACCTTCCCGAAGAAAAATAAAATAAACCGTATCATTATTATTTTTTCACAATTACCTATTATCTACGGCCCGCGACTTCATTAATATCCTAAAGTTTAGCCCGTAACTTTCCAAAGGTTGCACATACCTGATCTAGACTCTTGAAAATTGTTTAGAGTTTTGGTAAGAGTCTTGATCTAGATAAAGCAAGTCTTGTCTTGTCTTGAAAATTTCTAGACAAGACTTTTGCAAGTCTTGTCTTGAAAATCTAGACAAGACAAGACAAGGGTCTAGAAAGTCTAGATCTAGACGGCAACATTAGTGAAACGCATTACAAGTTTTTGAATTAAATATTGTGGTATAGATGTTTTGCTAATCATTAGGTATTTATGAGTCATGATGCAATAATTAACTATTTATTAAGGTACCTTAAACATAAGATGTGCCTGACTGTTTAACACAGGTGCCAGTTTAAAGCTACTGCTCTCATAGAACTCTGCAAAAGACCTGAAAGGCAGCTTGTATTGTGGAATCGTCATGTAGCTGATCAGATTAGCACTGTATGATGCACTTATCAAAACCAGGAACAAGTTGGCTGTGAAGTTTATCAATCGCGGTGAAGTTATGTCATCTGTCAAATTTAAACAAATGGAGTCGAATCAGAGTTATTTTTTCTATAAATATTATAGTTGGTTCTTTTTAAATTTTTTTTTGCCAATGTAATCTTATTATCAAAACAAATAAAACATGTAAATAATTATTATTCTTTCGGTGGGCTATAGCAAAATTGCTGAAACCCCAACAAATATTGTACATAGCAGCTGTATATATTACTATTGTAAATAAAGACTTCTATTATTATTATATTCTATAAATAGATTCGGGTCGAATTTATTTTTCAATAAATATTCATTGTTAATAATTAACTTGTTCTTATTTAATTTGTTCCTATCAATAAATTTGTTTTTTGTCTTTTTTAATATCATGGGGATATTTTGTCATGGGAATATTTTGTCCGGGGATATTTTGTCGGAGATATTTTGTCGGGGATATTTTGTTCGGGGATCAAGACGCATGGAACCATTTTAACATTTCAGTCGCGATCAGTTTTAACAAAAACATTGCTGTAACCCGGTCGTAGCCAAATAAAAATTACCTTATACTTAAAAACTTTGGGTACCAGCAGATGGTGCACCAAATTTTATCATATGTCTTACAAAATACCCAAAATCTTGACGAACCCCCAAAAAATGAAATTACACGCAGGGGTTCCGTTACTATTTTGTATGTGTGTAGGTATTGCTTTGTATTTACAAACCTTTGTTACAGAATACGTCCATTAAATTAAAATATGCATATTTTTTATTTTTCGAACTCCTATAAAGATGGAATTTCCAACTGAGATAGGAAACAAAAAATAGTCCCATCGCTAAAAGTAGCAAAAATAATATACAAAGCCAAACATTGATATGAAAGGGGTGAACGTAATTATTCCATTTATAATCTTCTTCCCCCATTTTATACACCGCCAACATTCTAAAAGGAAAAAGGATGAAATTTGAAATGAAGTCGACTTTTGAATTTATATATTATCAGATTGATTACATATACCTATTATAATAATTTAATAAAAAAACTCAACTGCAAAGCCTCTTAGTACATCCCTTAAAATGACTAAATTGTTCGGCATGCATTTTATCAATCTAACATCTACACCAAATTACTCACACTCTCCAAGTCTTCATGGTTTCCGGGCTTGTAGGCCGTGGTCCGATTGTATTTCTACCTGACGTTTCGTCTACAAATGCGGTAGACACTGACCTGTGAGCCGCCAAGGAGGACACTTCGACCGTTGCCACATCGCCTTTGAGAATGTCTACCGCAGTTGTAGACGAAACGTCAGGTAGAAATACCACCGGACCACGGCCTACAAGCCCGGAAACCATGAATACTTGGAACAATGCCGGCCGTGAAAGCTTGCACACCTGGATACTCACACTCTGTCTGACAGATTTTGTTAAAATTTTAGGGGAACGTTTTAAACTTCACTAAAGGGTTAAATTTATATTTTGAAACTAAATTCTCTAATATTTTCGGCTCCACAAACAATTTTAAACCTCTAAATGCAACCCTTCAAATGGTCAATGCGTTCGTTTTAAATAGGCTTCGATGTGGGGTAATCAATTCCAATGTGTAGGTATACCAAATTTCGTTAAAGCCAAATAAATCTTTGGAAGTTACCCACGTTAAAAAATTACAAAGGTGACTATTTTAACAGGTTTTACCGCTACAACCTATCAGTTTTTACATACAGTGCCCATTATTTCTTTTTCGCGTATTGTGGATTTTTTTTCGCACAAATTACCGGCAATTATTAATCGGCGTATTTCTATATTATTTACTAACGGCTTCGCCCGGGTGCAATACACTACTCACTCACTTCGCTCGTTCGCTTGAATATTATAATTACATTTCTCACTCGCTTCGCTCGTTCGCTATATATATAAACCTTCCGTGAAAAATTATCTAACTGATGGTGAAAACCGCATCAAAATCCGTTTCGTGATTTAGGAGGAGTTAGCGGTTATACAGACAGACAGACGCGGAAAGCGACTTCATTTTATACTATGTAGAGATACTTACTTATAACTAAAAAATGGCAGCAAATAGTCAACCATTTTACTTCTTCTGGAATCAATTACCAATTCGGCCCTCGCTACATCAGATTCATTGTAATATACTGATTGAACCAAGTGTTCGTATGCATTGATTTCTTTTCCAGTTTTCGTTATCTTATTAACGTATAAAGTACTAAAACATTTCAATACTAAAACAATGTTTTAAAACTAAAAATCTAAAAAAAATGACTAGGTACTACTGGTTTTCCTATAATCCTCTCCCACGTACATAGATGTTTTTAAAAGACAAAAGAAAACAATTCGCGTAATTGCTGGGGTTTACCCTAGACACTCTTGTCGGCTCCTTTTTAAAAACTTAAAAATTTTAACTGTTTACAGTATCTTCATTTTAGACTGTATATTATTTTTTAAGAAGAATGGAAACTATTTCAGTAAAAGAGTCAATATACATTACCATAATACAAGATCCAAAGAAGAACTAAACTATAAAACTAGCAACTTAAATATTACATTGAACAGTCCTTATAACACAATAGCAAAAATATGCAACAAACTACCAACCAAAATATTAAATCTAGAGATAACTAAATTAAAAACTACAATAAAAAACATTCTTCTTAATAAAGTAATATACAGTCTAAATGAATACTATAATATAGATTTTAAATGTGTTGTAATATAAAGCAGTTTTTATTCATGTATGTTTGACGCATTCTATGCTATATATGTATGGAAATTTGAATAAAGATAACTATCTATCATATGCGATGTGCGTAGAAATAGTTATAAATAGACAAAACACATAAGAAAATAAAAACAGCCTATAATCACTTGTTCGACAGATAGCGCAGCTCTCACGCCAATCTATACAGATTTCATTCACAAACTTGCATTCCAAATGCCGATATAAATATAAGATGTGCGTAGTGAGTTTAGTACGGCTGAGGATATTATAGGGTTTTTTGGAAGTTTTTTGCAGCCAATTTATTTATATTGAAAGAGTTTTATTTATACTAAACATTTCGCCTTTTTAGGCATCATCAGTAATAATGATGATGCCTAAAAAGGCGAAACGTTTAGTATAAATAAAACTCTTTCAATATAAATAAAGTGGCTGCAAAAAACTTCCAAAAAACCCTATAAAAGTAAGATGTTCAGGTATAAATTAATCATTTTACCTGAAGTTTAGCTGTCGCTCCAGTTCTTTCCAAACAAGAATGCATAAATTATTTGTATAATCTCGGTGTTCAAAAATGGATACTCTGAATGTTTCCCCAGTTAAATTCGGAGTTTCAAAAAGCTCTCTAGATGTTTCGTGAATCGAAAAAGTTTTATCTTTTATAGCGCGTATTATTTGTGCACTTGTTAAATTGTCATCGGTGAGAATCATGTTGAACTGTTGTCTTGTTGAAAGGAAATAATAAATGTAATAAAATATCGCATGTTGTTTTCATTATTGTCTTGACCGTTTATTATTTTATCCGTTTATTTGATAATAATGTGTATATGTTTACCGACTGCGTATGCTCACGCTATGTGGACACTGTGGAGTAACTTGTAACTCAACCAGCGCGAAACTGGGAGTTTCGAGTTCAAGCCTCTACAGTCATACTTAATTTTTTAAACGGTTTGTTTCAAATCTTGCGACAGCTTTTTCAACTACTTCTACTTAACCGATTCTTATGAAACTTTGCACACGCATTGAGTTCCCGTGACAATACAATATTATGATAATTTCAACTTGGTAACGACGGTCTGATAATGGAATCAGGATGTGGACAGTTGAAAGGATGCATAATGATACGGGCCATAAATCAAACTAAAAACTATAAAATAAAAATAGGTAAAAACACTTCTAAGTTAAACGGTTTTACCAAAAACTAGAAAAAAATTAGGACACAAACCCAAGGGGCACTTTGTGTCGCTGCGTCAGCGGAATAAGTAATAAAAACGTGGGGAGCATAAAAATCTGTATAACGACTATAATTATTAAATAAGAACGGCTTGTCTAGAAAAATGTGTTTCCAAGCCCACCAACAGAAATATTTCAAATGTGCCCCACGTTTTTATTACTTATTCCGCTGACGCAGCGACACAAAGTGCCCCTTGGTCTGTGTCCTAATTTTTTTCTAGTTTTTGGTAAAACCGTTTAACTTAAAAAAAATTTACCTATTTTTATTTAATCTTCAGATGTATAACGCGTATGTACATTTTCCGAATTAATTTAGTACTGGGTGTTAATTAGCTTCTTTCATTTTAAACTTTTTTTGTAGGTCATTTTTCCCTGACCTCAAAATGAAAGTTACCACACCTGCCTGTTAAATGACCCTTTACAGACCTGCATACATGCATGAAAAGCAGCTATTACATAGTAGGTATAGCAAAAAAATATCTATGTAAATAACCAACTTTAAAAATTTATTGAGAAGTAAGTGCTAGACAAAAAATCGAAGGGCGTTAGTTAAATTAGACGGAGCTCATCCCAATGATTAAGTAAAAATAGTAAATTGTATATCTTGTGGCGTAATGAGGCATATTCCTGACGAGTAACAGTAAGTGACATTATGTTAAAACGAGCATAGCGAGTTTTAAGTCACACGAGTCATAATATCATTACACACGATATATATGGTACTTTTGGCCATACCCACTTTAAAATAGCTGCTTTTCACTTCATTTTCAGTATTTTCAAAAAAAAAAATTACAATTCATTTTGTGTCGCCAACTTCACTTCTATAGTAGGCCGAGAGTAGCTGTCAGTAAGTAAATGGCGGGCGGATTAGGGCGAATAAACATAAATCACAATGGGAATGGTTTGCTTTCCCCACTAGTGTGGGAAAGATACGTTCTCGCATACTGGCCTGTCAAAAGTCACTTTACATGCATGTAAAGCAGCTATTTTAGAGTGGGTATGGTAAAAAAGTCGTTTATAAACTAATTGGTAGTGCTTTTTTAAAAATTGCTTTAAAAATTAAAGTAACGAACAGCAAACTGATTGGACGTAAATCTTTGAAAGTTTTTGGTTAGGGAATAACAACTGCTTTTTTCCCAAACATCGGGTATTTTATTAGAGATCAAGGAGCATAATAATTTATAGTGTAGGTACGTAATTTCTTGTAAACACAAGCTAATTATATATAAGGAAATTCCTTCAAACCCGGTAGTATTAGATGTTAGACTATTTACAACAAACTAAACTTCAGAGCAAAATTCTAATACACTTTTTATGAACATTATATGTGTAGAATTCCTTAATTACGGGGTTTTTAAAAGCATAGCCAGCGGACCCATGGTGGATTTCTGGTACGACTCTTATAATACGGGAGGTAGCGTTGCAAATGAGTCAGTTATTTCATACCGGCTGATAATTATACCAATGCTAGTTCTCATCCACCTGATGAGATATCCGACCGTCAGCTGCGCCAGTAGCGGTGGGGGTAGTAGTAAGAGGGTGTCAAAAAATTAAATTAAATTGTGTTTCAAAGACCACCAACAGCTAAGGTTATTTGGGCCTAGCACCAATTCATATTTTCAATTCATTATTTTTTTTTTAATAAATTGAAAATCCAATTGACACTTTTACCAGGTCTCGGGCTAGAACCCGGGAACTGGGGACTTGTAATAGAGGAACCATAGCAACGCCATGTAAACAACAACATTGCTACACTCTCGGCTATTCTCAAGCCCAAGAGGGTGTCAAAGTCACTAAACAAATAGATTTTAAAGTTATTTCATACCGCATCAAACTTGGTATGGTGATTCTTTATATAATAAACAATAAGAAAAAACCGTCAGTTAATTTTGAACATACTGCAAATAAGCAAGAAAGACAATTTTGGAAATGTAAACATAGAATTAAAATACCCCAAAGTTGACAGCTAAAAATATTTACTTCGTTACCATAGTAACTATATTTTATTCCATACGAGAAATATAAAAATATAGTTGCTATGGTAACGAAGTAAATATTTTATCAAAATCGTTAAAAAAATATCTCACTGAGAGCTAAAAATATTTACTTCGTTACCATAGCAACTATATTTTATTCCATACGAGAAATATAAAAATATAGTTGCTATGGTAACGAAATAAATATTTTTAGCTGTCAGTGAGATATTTTTTAACGATTTTGATACCCTCTTACTACTACCCCCACCGCGGGTGCGACGACTGACGCTCACTTTGGTTACTGTTAATACTTAAACAATTACTAGAAATAAGAATTGGTCGGTATGAAATCACTACCTAAAATGCAACGCTACCTCCCGTACTATTATCTCCAATCTAGATTAAAGAAAGTCATTTGTTTTTAACTACAGTCGACTCTTGTTAATTCAAACCTGCGATAATTCGAACCTCTCTATAATTCAAAGTTATCACGAGTTCCCTACAAAATCTCTTTATATTTCGAACTAAATCAATACATTTTTATGCACTTGGTAATTCGTACGAAAAAATCATTGCCATATAACAAAACGACGCGTTAATTCGTACTCATCGGCGTCCAACACTCGACAATTCAAAGTTGCAGAGAGAAAGATTGTAAATACATACGTCATACATTTTGCGACAAGTTCAAACTTGTATCAACGTTTGTTTGTTGAGCCTTAGTTTCGAACCATTTGATATTTCAAACACTCGATAATTCGTAATATTTTAAGAGTCCCTCGAGTTTCGAATTAACGAGAGTCGACTGTAAATGGAAAATTTCCTAGTAGCGCCCATGGGCCATGACCGTATATCGATTGTTCGTATATAATGAGCTTTTTAATTAATTAGTATAATTCGTATTTACGTGTAAGTAGTCTCTGCAACCAATGTAGGATGTAATTACCCATGTCGTTTTTTTACGTATATACACGTCATTTCAGCCACGTTGACAAGAAATCAATCAACAAGTTTTGAAATCACAGTGGTCATTATTATTATTGTAGATTATAGACGCGTCGAAAACTCAGGTCATTAACGTCTTCAACACAACAATTAATAATCCATTTGTGTATTAGAATCTGCCAGCTAGCATACACAAACCGACTGATACGAGCTCGGGTTCCTGGGTATGCCAATTCCCAAAGAACATTGGAATGCAATTGCGAAAACAACTAGATTCCAGTGTTCCCCCTGGGGAAAATCACAGTGGTAATTAAGCAATGAAAATTTTTCAGTAGTTATAATAACATGCTTTATAAATCGATTTCCAAACTTACAATATGACTTCCAAGCCTGCATGGTTTCTGGGCTCTTAGGTCGTGGTCCGGTGGTATTTCTACCTGACGTTTCGTCTACAACTGCGGTAGACATTCTCAAAGGCGATGTGGCAGCGGTCGAAGTGTCCTCCTTGGCGGCTCACAGGTCAGTGTGTCAGTGACTGGTGTCCTCCCTTCTTTCTTGTCTAGTACTAGTGTGTTCTCTGTTCGGTCGTAGTCCGTCTCTCTGTAATTGGTCAACTGCGCAGTGTGTAGTGGTGGGGGTGAGTTCTCTACTCGGTCGTATTCCGTCCTTGTACGATTGGTCATTGTTTTTGTATGTCGGAGTGCTTGTGTCCAGGTTTACAATATGATTTGCAGATTTTAGGTTTATTATAGCGATACTTAGCAAATGGCAGACTTAGGAAAATTGTAAGATATTTTTTGACAATATTACTGATATGCCTTACAATTTTCCTAAGGTTGCTCAGTACCATTGTAATAATCTTAAGATCAGCAAGTAGTTTTGTAGTTTTGAAATCGATTAAAGATAATCCGTACGTTTATAATTTTCATAGTCCGGATTTTACAATATTCCTGCGACATATATAGTGGAGCCCAGGGCCGTAGCTAGAGCTGAATTCAAGATAGGGCACTGAAAGTTTAAAGTAGGGCTGAAGCAAAAGACTACAATTTTTTAATTGGATTGCCCACCTCATCTGGTGATATCAAATTACAAAAGCAAGAAAACGGTAAATGACAATTTATTCAAAAAAAAAAATACAGAACTTGCCATGTTATCAAATTTCCGAAGAACTTCATTTAGTCCAACGAATTTAGTCTTGTTTTTCCAAATGCCAGATAGATCAAGTCTGTCATTCTGTCGTGACAGTCTTTGCGGCTTGTTTATAATTCCTTAAAGTAGGGCACTGGATGTTTTAAGGTAGGGCATTGCCCCTTAATGCCCCCCCCTAGCTACGGCCCTGGTGGAGCCTGCATGTTGCCAGGCACCAGGTAGTTAAACTAGTTCACCAACAATCGCACATCATATTGAGGTCATTTCACCCGGGAGAAGTGCTGAGTTCACCGACCTCCTCCTCGATGCTGACGCCCCCGCACTGTGACATCCTTCAAGCCTCCTAGCCGCTCCGTTCAACTGGGACACGTGTTCTTCTTCAAGCTTTGCAGTCGGTGCTGCAACAGTTGCAGCTGTATGCATTCTAAATACAGGCGTCTCAGTTACTCGCGACATATAGCTCTCTGTCATTATCCGTTATTTTCTTCATATCCGAAATTTGGATAATTTTATTATTTTCAAGCGATACACCGTTCAATAAATTGAAACCAAATTTTAAACTTAGAGTTTTCAAAGAATTTTTCAGGATTATAAACTTGACTATAGAGTTGTGATTCGGAATCTTCAATGAGCCATTTTCCTGAGAGTAATTCTTTCAATTATCCACGAAAGGCAACACTTGTAGTAGGTACAAACATTATTTATTTCCCATTAGTGTCGAGTCATTTTAGTGGTATAACTTAATTATAATAATAAAAATAATTTAATAATTAAGTTATACCACTAAAATGACACGACACTTATGGGGAATAAATAGTGTTTGTACATACCACAAGTGTTGCCTCTTGTGGATAATTGAAAAATTACTCTCAGGAAAATGGCTCATTAGAATATTAGATGATGGTTGAAGACGAAGCCTTCGCGTGACGTAAGGATCAAAATAATTAATAACCTTTTCAAATTAAGTGATGTTTGTTGAACCCAAATGATTAGCAAATTTGTTTATTTAAATGTAAATTTTCTACACAGTAATTTTCCATAATATTTGAAAATTAGTATTATTCATCATGTTGTATATTATCACGTCTTATAATAACAATTCACTGACAAAAAAAATTATGGCTATTTATCTCTGATGATGACAGGAACGATGTCGAAATGTTAGATAAATAACAAAACTTTTTATTTTGTTGAGCGAAAATCGAAATTTGCGATCGTCTCGAAAATATTTTCAACTCCATTCACATATCTCCAGACACAGTAACTAGTCATCTAAAATCCGATTTCGATGTAATGAAGCGAAAAAAATCACTGCGGTGAAGCCGTACTGTTTATTTTACTTTTATGATTCTATCATATTGTTACGCATCAAGAGCAGTGGCGCTTCAGTTCGGCTGATGACTATTGTTCTACCGATTTAGGTCCACTGGCGTATAACCATAGACAATTACCACAACCATAGACAATAACAACAAGGCGTATGTATTAGCCTAGCGGCACTGGCGAGAACTAATTGTGCCAACACGGCACACGGTGAATGGTCTCCAGGCGGAAATGGAAGGGATTAGATTAGGGCGTCACGGCGAACGGCGACGCGCGTTCCACACGTGTATAACTACGTAGCTAATAAAAGTGTATTTTTACGGACATAATAAAACGGTATAAATAATTTCCGTAACAATATTGTATGTTCGCTTCAAACCATACCTTTAATTTCTAAAGCCATCTACCTTTTTGTTCGTCATGAAGTTTTTTTAATCGGAAAAAAGTACTATAGAGTATAGACTGCATAATTAGCTAACAGCTGTTAAATGTGCATTACAAATTTTGATATGCAAGGATTACCAATTCCTGTTTTTCAATTTGTTGCCTGTTATTTTTTTTAATAAATTGGAAACTTAATTGATACTTTCCCTAGTTCTCGGATTAGTACCTAAAAACTGGGGGTTTGTAACAGACGAACTATAGAAACGCTAAATAAACAACAACATCTATGAACTCGGCTAGTCTCAAGACCCCATGTTTATTTTATTTTACACTCCAGATCGACGCAGACCAAATCAAAGCAAACTACGATCGTCGATATGTTCTGAAACCAATCCAGCTAGTGACCTAGTTCTGTGTGAGCTTTGCAGGCTGTTTTCTCTCGAAATGCAACTAAACCACGTGCTTTATTCACAGTTGTTTATAAACCAATATCAGCTTTCTTGAATACATTTTTCAACCAAGTGATTGTTAATAAATAGCAGTTCTCCTTTTAGAATTTACGAAGTTTAACATTTTTGAAGTGAAAACTTCCTTAGGCGCCTTAGACACTTTTTGCTTGGGTACTGAAATAACGTGAAGCGTTCGCAAATAACCGTAAGAATTCGCAAGCTGACCGTTCGCAACCAGACCCTAAGAATTTGCAACATACTTATATCATAAGAACGACCGTCTAGACACTTCCATTCATAGCGCAGTTGGTTGATATGAAAATGTCAAAATTACCTCAAAAACAGTTAGCGATAGCCATGAAACTTGAACAAATTGATTAAAAATTATTCTGACAGCTAAAACGTCATCATTTTGTTTAAGTTCCATGGCTATCGCTATCTGTTTTTGAGGTAATTTTGACATTTTCATATCAAATTTCTGCCGTTACAAAGCATCCAAAATTAATTTTGTTTAATGATTTAGATGCAGAATTTTATATTCTAAAACTTTTATTTGAAGATATTTATCCTAAAATAATTAGGGAAGCAGGAAATCGCGAAAGTTTGATTTTACGAGTTAAATCCCTACATGCAGCAGTCACGGTCACCACCCTGTATAAGAAATTAATTCAATCACGGTGCGTGTACTGTTAACCGTTGAGGAGTCACCTTGTCTATATTCGGCTTGCATGATCAGATCCTGACGAAATTTTCATGGGACCACTTGGGGAGCATCCTCTTTCAAACAAAAAGAAAGAAAAATCGCTAAAATCGGTCCACGCATTACACAACATAAGAGTCGAATTGATCATTTTTGAAGTCTGTTATAAAAGGTTATTAGTTTATTGATGAATATTGTGAAAGCGTCTATATAATTAGTTTATGACTAAAAATAATAAATTGAAAGTCTATCAGCTGGTAACTAGAAAAACTGATATGATTCATCATATTATTATAGTGACCAAGCTACATGTACCTATATTTTCAAAGGTCAATTCAATATATAAAAGAAATTATATTGTCAATTTCCTTTTACATGATATAAACGTAATCTTCTCCAAATTGCTTTTAATAATTCTTAGAACAATTTTGTCATTAATCAATTCGTTTTAATATGCGACGTAAAACTAAAAAAAAACAAAAAAAAAGTCGAAATATTTAATTAAGTAATCAATAAAAACCAATCTGCATATTATATCATGTACTAATCCTTGAAATTTTTAAAAAGACTGATATTATAAATTTTTACATACCTACAAATATATACAAATGAATGATTAAGTTTGCATTCGTGTTTGAAACACCCATCGAAAATGACGTAACAATATGATGCAACAATGGAAAAATTCATTTTTCAAACCTATGTCACCGCCGGGACTCTAACCCGAAACTTCCACTTTCGCGGTGCCTGAGTTGATAATTACTCTACAGTGACACGTTTTTAAACAATCAATTATTTCCTAATGAAGCAATTTATCACTGAAATATCACTACCTACGAGAGCTGATTTAAATTAGTTACTACTGTATAGATGTACCGTCTCACATGCGGGAGCTAATATCACGGGGAATCTAAGATGTATATTAATTTTTACTTTCAAATGACCATAGGAGTAAAGAAAGTCTTGTAATGGCGAAAAAAGTAGAATTGGAAATTTATAGACGTTTTAATGTCCCTACATACCGAAAAAGCGAGTTTTCCGTATATACAAAGTCCTGGGTGACACACTATTCAACGGATTGAAACCAAATTTTGAACTGATGGTTTTTAGAGGATCCCTCAGTCTTTTTTATTTTCTCCCTACTGCTCCAAATAAGGGTAGTTTATCGATTTTCTTGAAAACAGCTCCAACGATTGTCACCAATAATTTGTCTCGGGAAAATCCAGAAAAGGTAGAAAAACATTATTTATTTTTCAAATAACGCATATCAAAAATGTTAGGAGGAAAAGTTTCAGACTCCGTATCATATTCCAACTTCAAAAGACGAACGAAAATAGGTTGCCAAAGTTAATCTACACAAAAAAAGAATACGAGGAAAAAGAATATTGCCGCGAAAGAATTAGAACAGGAATGCAGGATCGAGGACTAGAGGAAGGAATGTGAGAATAATACGGGAATTGGAAACTGGAAGACGATATTCACAGGCTATATATTACAAAATTTATACAGTAGAAGCTAGATTATTCGTCACCTTCTATTTTCCGCGCAAGTAGGTAAATAATAATAATAATAATAAATCTTTATTAATGCCAAAAGCACCAAAAGGCGAGGTTCGGCCACTGGCTGTTTTACAACCTAACCTTCGCATATTCACATAAATAAGCTGAGGTGGCGAATTACGTAATAGAAACTATTGTACGGGTAGGAAATAATAGATAGTTAGATTTATTTTTTATCCCGGTCGACAAGACAAAACTTCATGCTTTGTCTGTTACTTCATCACGCTTAAAAGGGACAACCTATTTGAATGAAATGTTATATGCATAGACTATGATCATAGGAGACATAACCTCAATTTTATTCTCTCCTCCTATATATAATGAATTTTTAAGGTGTAACTATATTCTATACCATGAACCGATATAGCAATAAAACTTCGTGATCACCATCTGATTGGTCCTTTGAAACTCAATACAGCAGAACAACCAATTAGATACTTTATGCATTCTAACCAAGCATGTGCTATTCAAGTGATAACTGTATCTGTTAATGGTACTGGTTATAGACCATAGATTCCCAAACTTATTTGGCCTACCGTCTCCTTTTCAGAAAAGAAAATTACTCACCCCTCCCGAATTCTACCTTTTTTAAGCTAATAAAAACAAATATGCAGTGACGAAATATCTGTATTTTTTATGTTTTATATTTATATTTCTACCTATGGAACATAGTAAAAAAAGAAGCTGATGGGCTGCTGCAGTCAATTCATTAATATTCGGCTCGTTTTTTGTCAGTAACATTCTTAAATCGCCACGATTAGTTATTTGCAGTCGGTTCCTTTTTTTGGTTATTAGATTTGTGACCGCACTGAAATCCACGGTCCACAAAATATGATGAAGGAAATGCAATTAGAAACTTTTGTACTGTAAGTAGCCCATAATCCAGGATAAAGTATAGGTATAGCTGCTTTTGCAGCCAGAACTGTTGGTAGCCGTCTTTGAATTTAAATTTCAATTCCTCATTTGTTGTAAGTTATATAAGTTCTTCCTGTAAATTTGGAGATTCTTCTGTATTTGTACTTGAAAAAGGATCCAAAACCCAATCGGCTATGTTAATGTCTCCAAAGGAAAATTGGAAAATAAAATAATCACTACAAATTTAACTGTATTTTTCACAAGAGATGAAACATGTACGAACAGTTTTTCAAAACTTTCTTCTTCTTTCTTTATGCTTCCATCGCCCCCTTATTTTTATTAAACGCCTCCCCATTGCTTTTGAGGATTCTAGCGTTCCCTGAATCGCTCTAACGCTCCCAGAAGGGCGGTACCGCCCATTTTGGGAAACACTGCTATAGAGTATAATATTCCCTCCCCGGTCATGACCCCTTACGGATAATCGAGGTTGTATTGTAATCTTAGGCTCATTTCGCACCAAACCAGCCCAGTTCTGTCGCATCCAGTCAAGTCGGACGCTACTGGATTGGACATAATATTAACTTATCGTTGAAATAAAGACCCTGTGTAAATCTAGTTTCATACTAAGTGCGTCATGTCCAGTCTGATCGCATCAAGACTGATTGTGACTCAGCCGGTTGAATTTTTAATGCCAGTCAGCCCAGTCTTGACACTCAGAATGGATATAGAAACCTTAATTTTATTAGTACAAGCAAAAGAGGCAATCTACGATCCTAAGCACGCGAAGCACAGAGATCGGAATTTCATTGCTGCCGCCTGGAGAGGTAGGTATAGCCAGAGAAATAAATGGTTAAAGAACCGAACACTGGTCTCCTGGTATGTATGGAATGAACCCAAAACAGATTTCGTCGTTACTTCATCCTTCTTCTTCTGTGTAGCCGACGTAAAATTATGCTTTGGAGAAGTACGTCCATTTTGACACAAAATTCTTAACAACTTCGATCGGAATTTGTGGGACGGCTGACGCGACGTATTCAATGCGATAGGAAATATTGACGTGACTTGACTGGACGCGACTGGACTGGACTGGTTTGGTGCGAAATGAACCTTATTGGAAATAGGAAAGAATCAAATCAAATTATTATTAATTAATAACAATGTCTGGTACAGTCAGTCATATTTTATTATAATAATATTAATAGAATACAATCATGTATTGTGTCATACAATATTCACATTAAATGTAACATGAGAAAGCAATAATTAAAACATTATACAAGTCTGTGTTACTTAACATTCATAGTCATACTGAAAATGTTTGATTTATTTATATCAAAATATAGTCATATATACAAAACGTTTAATTATCATAAAGTAGAGATATGTACATGTTTCAGTTAATTTATCATTAATAATATTTATGTTATGTGATATGAAAACTTACACTTTTTAATACACATCTTAAAATTTGCAATTTTGAGTAATTTATGTAATTTATGACAGGTTTACGAGTCACGACGCTCATGGAAAGTAGTCTAGGGATAAGCAACGCTAATGAATACAGTTGTGGAGCGTCTATTATCTACATCGATGTCTTCTGAATATCGATGTTATGACATTAATCAATAAAAATATATATGAGCACTGTGGTTGGAATAAAAACAATAAAATATATTTACTTCTTACCACAACAGTTTTATTGATGGATGTACATTTCGAAAGCTAAGCTTTCATCTTCAGCGAACACTACATCAGATGTAGTGTTCGCTGAAGATGAAAGCTTAGCTTTCGAAATGTACATCCATCAATAAAACTGTTGTGGTAAGAAGTAACTATATTTTATTGCTTACATTAATCAATGTTGGGTTCGGAAAATATCGATGTTTTTGAAAAAATGAGTTTCGAAACAAACTGGAATATACAAATTAAACTAAATTTAAAAGAATCGCATTTAAAAGTGTGTGTTTTTCAATCACTATAGTACAACTTACAATTAGTATTTCTATAAGTAAGAGGTTTTTATAAAGCATTTCTATTTACCTAATCTAGTTAAAGCATTATGGACATTTGCTCTGTTCTTGCTTATGAGGAACAAACATTAGGATATACATTTACATTTTATAAATAGAAAATTGACACCAGATATTTTGTTGTTTAAAATCAGAATTCATTGATTGACATTATTTCCTTTTAAACTAGCCATTTTTATTTAATATGTAGGTATCCTTCAGTGGCGGCGTTAGAGGGCAGGCCGAGTGGACCATGGTCCACGTTCAACTGTCTTGGCCCACCCTAGAATAATCCCCAATCTCTAGTTTATCTTTTAAATACGTTTTCGAAATTTCGACAATTTTTCTTGTAAATTCTATAGCAAATAATCTGGGTTAAAATTTTAACGAGCACTGAAATTTTGGGAACAAATGTTATTGGCCCACCTTCAGAACACCATGCTCAACTCTGGCCCACCCTAACAAAAAATCCTAGCGCCGCTACTGGTATCCTTAAATATAAGACGTTCATTATTATCACCGTGTTAATGACCTCAGTTGTCAAGTGTCTGTAATCTACAATATCTCCCTCTTTTGTCACCAAATTAAGATTTATGATAAGGCAGACGTTTTCTGCTTGGCTTTACACGTCATTCGTTGTTAGAGACACAGTCACTAGTTGCGACGAGATCTTTGTCTCAAGAAATGTCGCTCGACACAACGCGATAGGTACAAAGTCATCGCCGCAACAACTGACTATCGGCCGTATTCATAGTTAGCCCTTAGTAGTAAGAGACACTTAACTCTACCCTCAAGTCGAATATGCGTTTCATAGTCAAAATTGACGTCTGTAAGGGCACTTACATCACCCTCACCTTAAGGGTGGATAGTAGGTACCTTTCTTGAAATTTTCGAAAATAAGGAACGTCTTGAGAGAATATATTACCAAATTTTACACTTTTTATGTCATAATTTTGCGCAGATTTAATAAATATTCTTGACGCAAAAATAGCTTATCGTCTTTTTTAATTTGTAATCGATCGTTCAATGTATTTTATCGATTACAGCTGTGCTTTTTGAATTTTTTCAGATTGTCTGATTTTAGAATATTTTCAAACTTTTAAAGATTATAAGATATATTTGTGTAA
The DNA here is from genome assembly GCA_039654895.1 of Mongoloraphidia duomilia. Lineage (NCBI taxonomy): Eukaryota > Metazoa > Arthropoda > Insecta > Raphidioptera > Raphidiidae > Mongoloraphidia > Mongoloraphidia duomilia. The sequence goes on from CM077517.1 coordinate 1,925,398, forward strand.
TTATAGGTAAATTAAGTTATTGTTAAGCGTTTTAAATTAAATTATTTTTCAAAATCAAATAATTACGCATTTCAACAGTATTTTCATAACAAATAAAACGCATGAAGCATTTAAAAAAATGTTCTAATGATAAAAGTATAATGATTTAAAAAATAAGTATTGATATACATTTAATACTTCATAGTATTATTTTTAAAAAGCACAGTACCTAAATAAATGACCAAATATGTCTTTTCGTTTACGTCTAAAGCAATTAATACGTATTTAATTTTATTTTCTTGAAATAAAAAATAAAAAGTAGATACTATAATATATTGAGCGGTTTGATCTATCAGGTTCGATCCCTGATTTTTCACAAAACTATAATTGTAATAAAAAACTACTATATCCATATTTAATATCAGTGATTAGCAAATCAAAATAGTCAGTGACCCACATACCACCCTATATAAAAAAATTTGAAATCTATGTAACAAATTAAATTTTATAAACGATTGTCAGTTCAACATAATATCGACATAATTTAAATAATAATTAAGCGCAATTAAATTAAATTCGGACTAGAATACTTTTGCGAGGATTATATTTTTACACAGTGTTTCATGGCTTCATAATATTGGAGCTTATTCTGTATAGCTCTGTGAGTGTTAAGAATCCATGTTCAAGGAACAATCTTGGAAATACTGACATAATGGACATCCCCTGTCTGCCAGTTTTTATATACGAACGTGCAATACTTTACAAGTGCTAATATACAAAACTAAAATACAAAATTGTACAGCCATTTAGATTTTTCGTTTTTTCTTTCTTTCTACATTTTGTCACATTCTTATCCTTTAATTATAAAAAAATTTCTATTACTAACATGCGTCAAAAATAGATATACAACTACAATTTTGTACTAATTACAAAATAATGATTGTTACAATTATTATCATTTAATCACGACAAAGGGGTAAAGTTGTTGACATTATGATCTACATTCCTTAACGTTTAAAATAAAAATTTAACAGTAGGCTTTTTTATTCTAACAAATTTCTCACAGTTAGGCTTTGTAACTTCTTAATGTATAAATCGACTCGTCTGTCATAACATACCTTGAATTATCTGCTAAATGTTGGTCTTATGCTGGGTTGCAGAACGCGTTGTCAGAAAATCTGGTTTGACAAATGCCTTTAAATATTGACCACACATATTTCTTTATAAGAAAAGCATTGTAAAATTTTAAATCGACCCTTCTCAAAGAATAACTGTTCAACTGAAACGATAGTATTTTAAATTATGTATACAAATATGTATTTGACATATTTTTTACAGAAAGCCAAGAATGTAAAATTACTATCTACAGTTTAAAAAAATAATGTTAGATTATGCATGGACCTCATCTACTTGCAGTCCTTAGAGAAATAACCATTACCATAACCATTATACTAATTTACACAAAAATACATTTCAGCAGGCTCTAATAGTTTTGAGAGGGCACATTCCCACTTAGGCCCACCAGTGGTAATACTCATGAGTACTATTTTTGGAATCAATTCATATGCAATACAATTTCGAGATTTTGCGTTAATACGTAAACGAAAAACGACTCTCAGTTATTTCGCTAATCTGATTTACACCGATTTTAGTGGACACATATCGAATTTCCGTTTGATATAAGCGAATTTTTGAAGTTATACTTCTTTTGGCGCGTTATGGACAAATGATGAGAGTGAATTTTACGATGCGCACGCATCGCGTCACGAAAATTTAACACCATGAAGTTAGTCGGAAGTTCATGATTATAATACCCTATTATATAGCACTGCTAAGTAAGATGTACGTAGCGTAATGGATAGCACCGCCGCAACATACTCAATAGGTCCCGATTTCGAATCTCAACACATCATGCTTTTTTTTAATAAATAATTAAATACAAATATATTTAATAAATTAATAATTTATTAAATTAAATTAATTTATTTAATATCTTTATTTTATTATTTTATCGTCTTTTTTACAGACGTTTGGTACTGGCACGCGGGATAAAATTTTTGGAGTTATTTTTGTTTTGTTACGCCAAAGAAGTATAGCTCCTGACGTGCGTACATAAGTACACACACACTCTTTTTTTTCTAACGATCGCGCAAACAGAAAAAAAATAGTAAATAAAAAGATTCAAAATTCTCTATAATAATATGAACTCTTCTATAATGGTAACAACTTCACAACTTTTTTATGGTACTATTCTGTGCTCTGTAAAATTTTTCTGAAATCATAAAAAGCACCAGATTTTTATTCAAGTCACTATGATGTTTTTATTGTGACATGACAAAATTTTTTAATTTGTTTTTCATAATTTCAGAATCTTTAAAAAGCCAATTTACAGAAAAGACCCATATTTTTTCAAAATGAAAATTCAAAATATTTCTTAATATTTCTAATTAAAATTATAATATCGAGTTTATCAATCGTGTTGATGGTTTTAAATTTCTTTAAAATAGAGTAGGTTAACTACAAAGGATAATAACAGATAAAAGAGAGAGAGTTATCTGCCAAATCAGCCGAATACTCAATGTGTGTTTTATAATATAAAAAATTCGACTGATGACCAGTCCTATACTTCCCACCTAGTAAATATTTGCAAAAAATAAACACTCTTTTTTTTATTCTTTGACTAGGCCCAAATAACCTTAGCTGTTGGTGGTCTTTAAAACACAATTTAATTTTTATTCTTTGAAAAAAGCATGGCCCTCTTTTTTGTTTGGTGATCTATTGATGGCTAGCTTAATATAGCAAAAATCATGGTTACCTTGATTTACGTACAATTTTTTATTTTTTTACTAAAATATTTTTTTTCTCGAAAACTATACATTTTAGAGAAAAAAAATATTTACATTTTTTTCATATTATAACATCTAGAATTCATTTATATTTTTTTTTACCTATGTTAATACGTGACATTGAGGACGTTTTTTTGAATATCTCAGGATCCACTGAACCGATTTGACTCAAAATCTAATCAGATCTAAGTTAAAGGCTGATAAACACAATAGAACAATCGGCATGCCCGTATGTTGTTCCGTTCTTAAGATATCGAAGGCGAAAAATTGACCACATACACACACACATACACACATACACACATACACACATACACACACACATACAGACATCAGTCAGAAAATGATCTTAAACGATTGCTAGGGTCTCAAAACGTGAAAATCTGTTAAAATCTCGAAATATTGTTTTCGGACTGAATCCATTACTTCCCTACCATAGTAGAGGTGGGAAGTAAAAATTAACCACACCTGAAGATGGCAACTCGTTACTGAAACGCGTCGTGTTAACAACACATGAAGTCACAAGACGGACACAAGGTATTTCTAATACTTCTTATTAGTCCACTAGTTCATACCTTTGGTGCGCACTTGTGCAATATTATAAAAATATCTTATTTTGAATAATTTGTCATGAATATATTTATTTGTCTTTAACATTTAAAAATTGAATACTTACACATTAACACTTTCATTTGATGATAAAACTGTCAACACTGATTGACAAACTTTCTAAAAAGTCATATCATATTCATTAAAGCATAAGAGAGACTTGAAAAGTTAACTACTAAGCTAATATATTTGATCCTTTAAATTTTTTTTAACTTGATAATTGAGATACACTGACAGCGCTTTGGACATACCGAAAATCAACAGGTACCTACGTCTAACTACGAAATTATACCTTATTTAATTCAGACATTTCAGCACACTAAAGTTAACATTTCATAAAAATATATCAACGCATTACGTAAAAAGTTAAATTGTCATTCATTCATATTCAATTGAATAATTGGGATGTTGCACATATCTGCATATTTACACAAGGGTATAAATTAGCCTGATTATCATTTTTATCGCTAAAAACCCAACAGAAAAACTTAATTTAATAAATGATTTATATATTTATAAATTATAGTCAAAATACAGATTACTGAACACGCGAGTGTAAAAACCTGACAATATTAATTAGGATTTTTACTAAAAATTTCAACCAGAATTAGTTTTGTCAAATAGTTCATTTGATAAAACTATTTTTTTTTTCATGATTTATTTATTACAAACCGGTTGTAGATAGCTTGTAGATTATAGATGCTCGACATATTATGAGGACATCAGCGTCTATTCTAGGTTCTATTTGACAACTAATCAAAGTATAAATTGAATATTATTTTCGGAAAACATCTTGTATGAAATCTGTTTACTTAGAAACACGGGATATAAAATAAAAGAAAAACAATATTTATTTGCTAATTTAGCAAATACGTATTATTCTTCGTTGGTCTTGTATCCCGTTCTTCTAAAGTATTTAAATTGAATATTCAATGTATTATTTAAATTATAATAATAAATTGAAAATATGAGATAATCCTGATTGTTGGTTGTCATAAATAAATAAATAAACACTAGCTAATTGCTGGCCAAAGCAAAGGCCATTCCGTTAAAAATAAAAAAAAAACACTTAAATATAGAAAATAAAAATTATACTGGTTTTTACACAAACGTTCAATAATTCCAGATTTTGGCTACTTAAAACTACTTTTTACTGATTTCAGGTATTAGCGATATCAGTCATAAAAATGCGTGTTTTTGCGAGAAAAAACGCGTTGTGTTTTGATAAAAATGCTGACGTGGTAATACACTAAATAAATGTCATCGACGCCATAGACATTTTAGCGAGCATTTGAATAGAAAAAAATATTATAAAAGAAGAAAAGATTTTTGGCCGCAATATTACAAATAAGTTTGAGTTACATACATAAAAATGTTCATAAAATTCTCATATAAACATGAAGTAAATAAAAATAACAAATATTTCTACGGGTGCAAATATTTTCTTATACAGATTTAGGGGACTAAATTGGAAAAAATTGACATTCACAAAGGACAAATATTTTATTTTCCCTAACGAATTTTCCGTCGGTTCAGAAACTTTCATGTTTGGTATTTGAATAAGTACCTATACATAAAATATTAAATATTATGGATGATTTCTACCCCTCTAATTGTTGGTTTATATAAACAAAAAAGATAAACGTGAGAGCTGATACAGTTTTGTGGTATAAATATATTATTTAAGTTTTTAAAATTTAGGACAGGACTGAAAATTTAATTTTATAACATTTTACTTTAGACTACACTCAGGTAATTTGATTTTCAATTGTAGGTTTTGGGTTTAAATCAAAACACACATCTTTTTTGAAGTGTGTGATGTGCTAAAACAATCGGAAAACATTTACATGAAAATCTGGATCGAAATTTCCTAATAGCTTGATCTAATGACGCAGCAAACAGTTTTATGCACAAATTCTGTAAAATATAAATTTTGTCCCAAAAACAAATTTGTTATCAAACGTTCAAAATAGTACTTGATCTCTTACGGCCGTATTCATATTTAACCCTTAAGTAGTAAGGGACACTTACTCATACCCTCAAATCGAATATGCGTTTCATAGTCAAAATTGACATCTGTAAGGGCCCTTACATCACCCTCACAGTAAAACACATGAAAAACACGCATTTATATCAAAAATGACAACTAAACACAATCGGTCTGCAGTATGACCAACTGTTCTAAAGGAAAAAATCATGGAGGTTTCCTATAGTTCTTTCCTCACTCAAGGAAATGACTATGAAACGCTTCTTTGATTAAGATGCCCTCATCACTTAAGTGACCCTCAGCGAAGGGACCCTTATCACTTACCTTAAGGGTTAACTATGAATATGGACATTAGTTATGTACAAAAAGAGGTAGTATTTTTAACATAAATTTCAAAGCAAATCTATTTTGTGAAAAAATATCTATTTTGTGTACGAATTTGAACCCTGAATAGTTTTCATCTAAAAATCTCAATATTTATTTTTTAGTTCCAAAAATAAAATAGCTATGACTGGATTTGTTTAAAAAAAACACAATTATTTCGTTCACCGCGAAAGCATCATTAAAAAGAAAACGTTGACAAATAAGACGTCCAAATGTCGGAAGTAAAAAAGTACTAGTGAAAACAGCAATTAATTCAACGTATTCGTTAGCCATGATAGCCTGAAGTCAAAAAGAAAATGTCATCAAACACGACAGTGACCTCGCCGTCGCAAAAGAAGAAGAAAATAAAATCAGCTACATAATTCACATTGTAGATAGTATATTGGCAAGAAGACATTACAACTGGAGGATTACAGACTGTGACAATCTTTTTTTTATTAAAACAAAGCCCAGAATATAATAATGTTTTATGCAATTTGATATAATGATTCTTTTTCATAAGATATCGATTTTAAAAGTAATTGGTATTGCAGCGTATAAATCTTAAGGAAAAAGTTTATTTTCAACTAAAAAGATTTTTGCCGTTTTTTCAGATCTTTTTCAAATTTTATATAGAAAATAGCGCGTTAAATTCAATGAGAATAGGAAGTATAGAGGGACTCTGCGCCACAGAAATGATTATTTATGATCAAACATGATTAGTCATTCTTTATCTCAGTGTTCATTTTGTAAAATGGCGGAGTTGCGTTCATTTTTCACGTCCGGGTGTGTTTTTCACGTACGTGATTTTAGCAGGAATTTGGCACGTTCGTGTTCGTTTTTCAAATAAATACACGGACGTGAAAAATAAACGCACGCACGTGAAAATATTTCACGTCCGTGTGCGTTTTTCACGTCCGTGTATTTATTTAAAAAACGAATACGAATGTGTCAAATCCCTGCTAAAAACACGCACGTGAAAAACGCACCCGGACGTGAAATATTTTCACGTACGTGCGTTTATTTTTCACGTCTTTTGTACGACTGAGATTTATACTCTAGAATCTAGATTGCGAATTCCTTGCATTTTCAAAATTTGGTATCTTAGAAGATAAGGCTCACTAGATCGTATGATGCAACATTCATTTTGGGTTCCAGTGAAACTTAAAAAATGCTAAAAGAGCGTTCAGGTTTTTTTGCGATTAATAGGTTAGAGGGGTCCAAAAGATCCAATTAATTGTTACAACTGTTATTATTCAAAACAATTAACTACTAAGAATGCAGTCCTTGTTTCTCTGTTTTATCACAGATACGATGTCTGCATTTTATATAGCCTATTCTATTGTTTGCAAAGGTACAAAAATACCTATAAACTGTAGAAGCCTTATTTTTGATGGAGGAAGTAAAGATCCTTTTTTGTGATTTCTTTTTTGTTAAATTTATAATCGGGTTTTGTTGTTCAAAATTTATAAATGTAAAGTATGAAAGGTTAAAATTTAAACAATAGATTATAACGTCACAAAAAGTGCTTTAGCTATGTACTTTTCAATTTTTACACAAAAATATGGAAGTTTTTAAATTCAAAGCAAACAAATATAATAATATAAGGGCATTGTATGGAGGTATTTTTGTACACATCGATAAATAAAAATTATTTTTTAAATAAAATAAATACATACATTTATACATTTTTGGAAACAGCCATTCCTATTTTTATATACAAAAAGGCGACTAGCAGCCATTTGGAAGGGAACGTCATTGCTTCATTAAATCAATGTTTTGAAATATAAATACGTGATTTAATTATTAATATTAATTTTCTTTTCTCCTTAATACGAGAAAATATTGACAATATTTTCAATCTACACTAAAATCTAACAAGAAGAAGATTGGGATGGGAAAAGAAACGAATACTTCGTTTGTATCGAAATTGTAAATTTGTTTTAAATTTCAAACAATGTAGCCAAATCTAAAATCTGAAGACCTGATAAAATTTGACACCAAGAAGCTACTTATTTTTTATCATTCACTTCAACACGCATCCAAAATATATATTTAAACATTTTAATCACCCGACTGCGAAAAAGGAAGGGTTAAGATTTTAACAGACTATCGGCCGTATTCATAGTTAACCCTTAAGTAGTAAGGGACACTTACCCATACCCTCAAATCGAATATGCGTTCCATAGTTAAAACTGACGTCTGTAAGGGCCCTTACATCACCCTCACCTTAAGGGTGGATAGTATGTCCCTTAAGTGTCGAAAAAGTAAAAACAGTAAAACACATGAAAAACACGCATTTATATCAAAAATGACAACTCAACACAATCGGTCTGCAGTATGGCCAACTGTTCTAAAGGAAAAAATCATGGAAGTTTGCTTAATTCTTCCCTCGCTCAAGGAAATGACTATGAAATGCTCCTTTGAATAAGGTGCCCTCAGCACTCAAGCGACCCTCAGCGAAGGGACCCTTATCACTTACCTTAAGGGTTAACTATGAATACGGGCACTAGTCACCTACCTACTTTACCACATGAATAAAACCGCCTCACTATTAAAAAGTAATTTTTAGTATATATTTTGGATAATTATCAATAATAAAGAATAAGTATTTTTATTATTGGTAGTACCAATGATCTACGTAATAAGGTGCTATTTTTCGCTAATTTTTGTTATTTTTATTATACAAGAATATGCAATTATTTACAATAAAACTGAAAACGTTAAAATCTATATCATCACAATTTCCCTAAATAAGCAGTAAAATTTGCAAGTCTACTGATTTTATCTTAAATCTGACAACACTGGGTTTAGGTGCACTGACCATATTATAATCTGACTCCAATACTTCCTGAACCTAGTTTATTTATGGTCTCAAAAAATCGCAAAACACTGAAATTACATAATATAAATTTTGTGGATTTGGAAATATTACTTAAATGCTACAATGAATTGAAATTCTTGGCATAGAAAACTATTATTTTAAATCTTCACAAACCTCAAAATAGCAGCTATTTATTTTATTTATATGAAAAAATTCTTTTTCAAAAACAGCTTTCGCTATGTAAGTAATTAAGGGAATTTTCCGGTAGACTAATTTCTACATATAAATTCCTTAACATAGATACCTACTTTGTTACAAAATTTACGAAACAAAATTTGATATACTGCGGCCCGTATTCACCGAGCATAGTTAGTTATTTATTCCCCTGGTAACTATTACTCGAAATAAATAGCGATAATTCAATTCACCAAACGTAGTTAAGTTTACTGCATGGTATAAATCGTAAGAATAACTGTTCTGTCCAATTTCAAGGGTATAAATATTTATTCGCCTAGTAAAATAGGGTGGACACGGAATGCACAAATTATTTTATGACCTGGCGACCTTTTCAGGTAAAAATATTAATTCCATATCTTTCAGGTAAAGGATTTTGTAGTAAAATAAAATAAATTTACATTTTCGATCGATGCGCCGCCATGGTCGGATCTTTGGTAAACGTGCTTTAGAATCAAAATATTTGACAAAATGTCCAAGGTGTATGGTATAAAGTAAATTTGTACCTGAAGTTACTATTCTATCGAATGAATTGCTTGGTGAATTGAAAGTTAATTTTATTTCAAGGAATAAATTTATTCTAAGGTTAGTAACTTCTATCTTTAACAGTGTTTGGGGAATACGGGCCTGATTGTAGAAAATAACTAAAATCATTTCACCTAAACGAAAAGAATAAAAAAAGATTTTTTCAACCTATGCTCTCACTTTTGATTTTTACGGAATTAAGATTTAATTTTTTTGAGATTTTTTTAAACACGCGTTCGTAGTTCTGGATTTTATTTCAACCTAACTTCCTGTCTGTAGTAAGTGTACTGTAGATTTTATAATTTTGAATTAAGGTTAATTTTCCATTATTTAAACTCGTCCCACGGAGTTTTACATGAAACTCCCTATATACCTTAAAACAAACGCGACAGTCTGGAGTATTTATAGTACAGATTTTCTAGTTTAAAATTTTTAATTTGCCGCTATTCAACACTTTTTCAACTAAATGCCCCACGCAGTTTTATGTGGGCACCCTATATATCTTAAAATAAACGCTACTAAATTCTATCAATAATATTCACATGAAAAGCTCTTTGTTAAAGTATCAAAAATAAATATGATTTATTAGTTTCCCGTTTGATAATTTCCAATAAATTATGTACTTCTTGTTAGATATATAAACTACAACTAATATAATATTTTACGTAAGTAGTTACGTAACTATACACAATCAGTCTCAAATGAATAACAATGTTATATAATATAATATATACGAGATCAGGTAATCAGTGTGCTGTTAACAAGTAGGTATCTGATTGGTAGCAAAGTACATTCTTGAATCAAGGATGACAATGGTCATCGCTGTTAAATTTAAAAATAGACCCCACTCACATGTTTCACACCAAGGCGATCTGACACGAATGGTCACCGATTATAGCCGAAATAGGCATTAACAACCTCGCTTTTTTATTTTTTATCACGCCATTTGCAAATTTATCATACTACTGGGTAAACCATGTAAGCTGGGGCTTATATACAAAGTGAAAAATAAAAATTATTTGTAATTTAGGTTAGTATAAAAAAATCAATAATTTTTGAAGATTTTTTTACAGCTTACCTAAATTTATTTTCGATTCGGGATACAAAATTAACCAAAATAGGTCAGTAGTAATATAGTTATTACTAGAATTTTCGAAAATATCAAGTGACGTAGCAGATCCTACTTTTAGCATCCATGTTAAAAATATTTACGCAGTTTTCTTTAAACCCGTTAATTCTTTAACTAAACTTGCTTCATTTGAAACATACCTTTTTTGAATATTCGAGTGAATGGCGCCGGCTTTTGTTTTGCTGGATTTCTGAAACAAAAGAGAATTAAGTTTACAATACGATTCATTATAGGCCAGTTTACAGAATGCCTTTTATGTGTTCTCCATGAATCTTGAGTTGATCCTGAAATTATATTTTTTTTAAAATATCGTTATAGTTAGCTACTCTGCCAGGATCTGTACCTATTACAAATTCTACATAAACTTATACACAATTCTGTTATTACTGGTTTCAGACAAAAGTTTCACAATTTCAAGTGTTTCACATAATACAGCATATTTCACTAAAGTCTTGTCTTGAAATAACAAGACTTCAATAAGTCTAAGTCTAGATTAAAAAACTCTTGTCGTGTCTTGAAAATTTCTAGACAAGACTTTTGCAAGTCTTGTCTTGAAAATCTAGACAAGACAAGAGTCTAGAAAGTCTAGATCTAGACGGCAACACTATAATCTAAATACATTGATATTGGTATAAAAAGAAAGGTTTTGTTGAGAAGATTACAAATAAGGTATATGACGTCACGGAAAATTCAATATGGCGGACTCTAGACGCCATTTTCTCAGAATTTAAAAGTAATTTTCCTTCTAAATTAGTGTTGCCGTCTAGACAAGACAAGACTTTCAAAGTCTTGTCTTGTCTTGAAATATCAAGACTTCACTAAGTCTAAGTCTAGATTAAAAAACTCTTGTCTTGTCTTGAAAATTTCTAGACAAGACTTTTGCAAGTTTTGCCTTGAAAATCTAGACAAGACAAGACAAGAGTCTAGAAAGTCTAGATCTAGACGGCAACACTAGTTCCCGCACACGGGTCTGTCAAAAGTCACTTTACATGCATGCAAAGCAACTAGTTTATAGTGGGTATGGTAAAAAATGTATTACTCCGGGTTAGGAATAAAAATTTTTAAGGACTGACTAAAGTCAATGAAGCGTGAGTTCTGAATTCCAATAAGATCGTCTCATTTCTTATCTGGGAAAATAAAATCGTCCAAATGAAAATTAATATCACGTAAACACTCTAACAACGCTGTTTTCGTTCTTTGGCGACAAGAGTGGGAGGCGGTACATATAGTCGTCATGGATAAACATTGAAGAACGTTCCAAACTAAGGTTATGAATGGGTGAATGTTATAGGTATACGTTCGGGACGTAGATACCTCTACAGACAGACACATAGGTGGCTGTGAATTGGTTAGACGACGCCGTAGCGTCGCTTTGGCCCGTTCCATCGCCTCCTCATCCCCAACGACGACCTGTGATTTATATTTTGGCAAAGTTCCCGCTATCATCTCTTGTTGTTGCCCTACTTGATATTCTGTTCTATTAATAGGCGAGCCAAGAAATCAACGACCGTGCGTTATTATATTGTAGCGAGTATTCATTTTAACTTAACATCCAAAAAGGCACTTCCAATTTGAAGTAGCAAAAATATATACAATGTACATATTTACGTTACCATTAACACTTGTTATGTATTTTTAATATGACGTATTTTTTTGCTCATCCATCATCAATAACATGTCAGATTCGTAATTTATAACCGTATGTAAATAAGGTAGCCGTGGTATTATTGCAATCGATAAAATATTATGACGATAAAATAATCAAACTGATGTTTGTAGATGAAAATTGCTAGAATAAGGCTCTAAGGCCTCTAAGAACTCAAATTAATAAAATTTTCCTAAATTTTAGACCTTGATTATTATACCAAAATACAGAGCGTAAAGTTGTGTTTGGAACATAGGAAATGTCCATGTAAAATGGAACTTTTAAGTATATATTACTATTTTTGATGTTATAGTTTTTTAGCGTGATGTTATACTGTTTTAATAATAATAGTGAATTGGAATGGTCTCGAGTCAAAAATTCCGACTCAAAAATAAATGAAACGCTGTTATGTAACGCTGACAGGGATAAAACGGCTCTAACAATTTGGATGGCTGAAAATAGGTTTTGTGGGGTAAAAAAATCGGTCTAGCTAGGTCTCATCCCAGGAAAAATTCGTTTTCTTATAGATTTTATAACTATAAAAATCAATTTTTTGACGTTTCAAAATAGTGTAATATTGTAAGCAGGCTTTGGATACTTAAATGTATAGATGTTATGATATCCATAGATTTTTTTAATAATAAATATTTATTAATTTTAAAAATGTCAATCAAAAGCAAAAATGTAAAAATCAACATCTTTTATTTTTACGCGTGTCGACCAAACCTAAATGAAAAAGTAAAAGTATGAAGTATAACTTCGACTGTGAGCTTATATGTGTGAGGCACATGCACTTTTTTTTTAAATTTATTTAACAAAACGAGTAAATTGACAGTTTTTTTACGAAAATTATGAAAAGAATTTATGAAATGTGTAATATTAATTAACTACCTACGTATTTTCTTGCAATAAAAATTTGATCAATGAGGTGTCATTAGATTTGTCTGAATCCCCAGAGTGACATAGAGTATATGACGTCACGGAAAATTCAATATGGCGGGCGCTAGACGCCATTTTGTCAGTACGCAAAAAATCGGTAAAACCTTGTGTGGGGTATCAAATGAAAAGACTTGATGAGTAGATTCAACTAAAAGGAAGGAAATAAAAAATTTATTAAAAAAACAAAAAACCCGACTGCGTAAAAATCGAACATAAAAGATGGAAACAAGATCAAATGATAACATGCAGTCGGAGGCATAGTAGTAACATCAGGTATTTCTGTTCAATTTGTTACTACTCCGACTGCATGTTATCATTTGATCTTGTTTCCATCTTTTATGTTCGATTTTTACGCAGTCGGGTTTTTTGTTTTTTTAATAAATTTTTTTAGAATGTTTGGCTTCCAAATCGTATACATCACGCAACCAAACCGCGGATACCAGCTAGTAATCAAAGAAGCTGTTGGAACAAATTATTTTGTAATCGCATTGTACGGCATATTCTGTACAACGTAGATCACAACGGAAACATGGAATGAAACACGAGAAGATAGAGTCAGTTAATATTAACATCATTTGATGTTTTACCAGTTGCGACGTTGAATGATTGTTTTATAGAGCAAAGTTTCCATTTAAACTGTAATTGTTGTGTTATCTCTAGTGCGCCACTCAGAGCTATATTATACAGATTGTAACAAAATTAGTTCGCTTAACTTCGGACGGTAATTCCGGAAGCAATTTTCTAAAAATCTTTAAAGTTGGAGCCAGATCATTCAAAACTAGAAATTATTAATTAAGGTTTTCTTACTGCTTTAGTTCTCCTCATATTTATGAAAGTGCATCACTCAGTTATATATTATACAGAGTGTAAAAAAATTACTTCGATCAACTTTGGAAGGTGAATTCGTTAGCAATGTTTTTTAAAATCGTCAAGTCTGGTGTCAAACCATTCGGAACTTGATTCGAAATTCTAAACAAAGGTCTTCTGATTGCTTTATGAATGTGCATCGCTGTTATATATACAGGGTGTAAAAAAATTGTTCGGTAAACTTCGGCAGTTAATTCCAGAAGCATTTAAAAAAATCGTTAAGGCTGGAGGGAGACTAATTAAAACTCTAATTCGAAATCCTTAATGAATAACATAATTTTTTAATCATACTTTATATTATTATGTAGAAATATTAAAAATTGAATTACCTCTTTGAGATTGTCTTCCATTTCAATAAGTTGTCTTATCGTGTCGTATACAGAGGGAGTACGCTTGCGTTCCTGACCCGCGCCTTGCTGGGACAAAAGTTCCATGACAGGTTCAGCAAAGGGATGTCTCACAGGAGTGGCAGGTCTCAAGAGTACGACTTCTTTCTGACCACCTCTTGAGTCTTTCGCTGGACTCTCTGTACTCAAAACTTCCGTCGTGATGCTAGGCGAACTAGTTGTGCCGACAATTGATTCCTTCTTCGCTAAAACATTTTGAGATTTTCTATCCGTAAATGAAAATGTGCTATAACTCGGCAACCATGGTCCATGTTCGCTGTGTTCTTGTTTCTTATACGCCATATTTGTTACAGAGCCACCCACGCGACTCTTTAAATTACGTTTATTTTCCCAGTTGTACCAATCATCCGGATATCGATTGCTATTCTGTTGCCATTGTTTGCGTTCTCTTGCTACTTGAGGCTCATCATTAATATAAAACTTTTGCGATGTCGCTTTCGGTAAAGATTTCAATTCTCTTACATCCTCATCTTCATCAAAATCATTGTCATAATATTTATTATCGTCTTTGATTTCCGGGTACCAAACCGTCGGGCCGTCATCGAAGTAATCGCTGTCATCTCCGGAGATGTAACCTTCCATGTTCTTTTGAGGAGGTAACTCATTCTTGCTATCAGATTTCAAAGCATCGTTGTACATCTGTGACATTATTAAGTTTTGTAAGAAGGCAGCGTTGACGTCGTCCATTGATTCGTCTCTTTGTGTCGGCACTTCGCCTTCGAACCAAGTTTCCTGACCGATCGGCAGTGCATCTTCGCGCTGTTCTCTTTCCTCCTCATGCAACATTTCCTCTTGAAGGTCATCGACAGGGTCGGATGCGTCATCGTAACCGTAATAGCCATATGGCTGTTGCGCTTGTCGGTAATAAGGCAGATTGGTCTGGTAAATGTCATGCCTCGCTGGAGGATAATAGAGCTGATAGTTCATTGACTCCTGAGGATAGTAGTAATCGTCGACATAGTCCTGAGAGTACGGATACATCGGAGGATCATAGTACGTCGACGGATAGTGTGACATCTGGTTTCGAACACGTCCCGCCGGCTGGTAGACAGGCATGGCATAAGCAGGCACCGAGACACCCCACGCAGGGGCGGCGGCACGTCTCATTGGGATTGTAGATCGGCCGTAACGTTTTGTTCCAAATACCGGGTAGGCCAAGAGTCCGTAGGGGACGAGATTCAAGATAACCAGCGTTAATGCGACTCGAACCTCCATGGCGATCACCTAGAAGACACAAGGCAGACATCAACCATATGGTTTACTGATAGAGATGAATATTGGAGTGGAGTAAGGGTGAGAGGGTATCACAATGCGGACGCATTGCCCGTTCCCCGGGAGCTAAAGAGGTCGATAATTGACGTGACCCAGTTCCAACAGGTCGCTTCTGCTTTCTCTCTCACCCACGCGTTCATTCATTATTTCAACACTTGTGCAATTTTTTACATTGATTTCAAAAACATCAAAATTATGATTTATTCTAAGTTCTATAAACCCGTTCAAATGAAAGCAACTAATATAAATAACAATGGTTGTAAATACTTACCATTAATTAATATCTGTTCGAAATAAATACAACACACTTAATAGTTTAAAAACAATGTAGGTTAAAATGTCAAGTTTTTTTTTATTAATTTTTATAATAACAATTAATTCAACACTTGTATAACTTGTAACTGACGAGGGTTGATGTACACTTCGCGAGAATCGTCTTTAGAGTGGCGCACCACCACAATCGACCTCTATATATAAGAACAGGTGGTGGATCACCGCACCCCGCTACGTCCCGTTCACAACCACCCACACACGTTCTGAATGAAATCCGCGAGCGCGGGATGGAAGTGGGACGCAAGTTGGAACGCACGAACCGCGCAAAATGCGGCATTAAATGCTGAAAGCTGATTGGTCCAAATAACTGTGAGACAGACTTTCACTGGCCACTCACGGACCAAGCAATAGTATTGATCCGGGTTTTGAACGACGACATGACGGCCCCGAAGCTCGACGTATTATGCCACGTTACAAAAATTAAAAGATTCACTCAAAACAGGCCTATTATTTTACACATCCACGTTTTACTAATTACTGACATAATGTAAATTAATTGAAAATTTTTGTTGGAAAGCAGCCAATTATATAATTGATTCCAAACATATTGGAAAAAATCATTTGACCAACCATAGTAATAGTTAGGATTTTAACCTGAACCTTTCCACTTTCGCGGCAGAATGAACTTACAATTACCCAACCGTTACATTATTACTAATCTAACATTCTCCTTATATGCTTCGGGATCAATTGATGTCCACTAAATGCGAGTATTAATTCATTATATAAATCTATTAATTTATGTAAATTAATATATTCACATCAAAATCCTTCTTTCTAATGGAAAGTTATTGATTAAGGGTCAACGCAAGCAGCTCGAAGAATCCGAGAATTTGACCAACAAACACGCATTTGTATCCGAAGAGTTTTGTATTACCAACACACGCTTTATTAGTTCAGAACCAGTTCAGAACTTGTCAACAAAACACTTTTAATTTTCACGTAATGTATACTTCATCAAACTTGCAACAAGCTAATCCCACACGTCAAGTACTATCAAGAAGTCTAAAGAGATGGAGACCCAACTTGATCGAAATTGATTGATGCGGATGAGACGAAATACATCCTACACCATCCTACATCATGGCGTCTATCACTTGGATGCGCTGGTATTCTGTGATATACACTCACAATATTATTACAACTAATCATTTTTCTAATGCCGATGAATGTACTTAATAAATTGATTTCGTGTACAGTATAGGTGCATTTCGTGCTATTTTCACATATTAAATAAGACGTGAATATATAGCTAATACATGCGCAGTATCACATAGCGCCGACGCCATGATATTCATTTTGTTCCATCCTCACCACTTCAAGTTGTTTCCTGCTGTCTAATCCTCTTGTTCACGACAAAATATCGAAATAATATTATGCTTTGATAGTTAATTGTCAAGCATTTGCGCAAGCCTTCAATCAGTTTCAAAAACTATCAGAATGTTTGCTCAAACACAATTCACAATTATTATCAATCTTTCTTGACTGCATATGAATTGAGCAGGCCCTAGACGGTCAATCATGCTTGATTAAAGCTAGGCCCTAGACGGTCAATAATTTTGATCAAAAGCTTTAATCAAGCATGATTGACCGTCTAGGAACCTGTTTGACGCTTAACCCAAGCCTTGACGGTGATTGATAGAATGTTTGAATGACTCAAGCATTTGTCTCAAGCGTTTGATCGTCTAGGCGGAGTTTGATCAAGCATTACGTCAGTACACGCCCAGCAACCATGGAGATTACACCGCTCTCCGAAAACAACGTGCTAAACGAAGAAGAAATTGCAGAAAAAAGCCAGCAACCGCAATCGGAAATTTTGCAAACTTCAGAACATGAGTTTGTCAGCCTCCTAATAGAGTTGTACAGGGATTTGGTTTTTCCCTTTTTTTTTGGTTTTTCCCACGGCAACCAACGTCAATGCTAGGAAGGCACCATTGTTCGAAGCGTAAAACCACCTTCCGAGTCGAAAACTCAACTGTGACTGAGTTTTGATAAAAATATTGATTGAAGTTGATTGAAGCGCGCATCAGTCGATTGACTGAACCGTGTGATCAAGCTACTGATCTTCTAGGGCCTGCTTACATAAAATAATAGTATATTGTGCGACTAGTGAGAGAAAGAGAAGATTCCTCGAGTGCGGTAAAACACACGAGTGGAATCTCCTCTTTCGACCAATAGTCGCACACAATATTTTGTTCAACTATAACCGCAAGAAATATGTCATTTCGTGCTCTGCTGAGCGTGGGCGAAATAATGGCTGACCTGATTGATTCCGTAAACGTTCCCCGTAATGAGCGTGGGCGAAATGGGATTTCGCCCACTCTGCACGTCAACAATCAGGGAACTCATTATTTCGCAAACGCTCAGCAGGGCCACGAAATGATTTATTTCTTGCGGGTGTTGAACAAAAGACCATTTTAGTCGTTTTTCATCCGAATTTATATTTTCTTCAAATGCGACGGGAAGCAGGAAAAATTATAAAAACCATAAATGTAAAGCTTATTGTTGTTTAAGTAAGTTTTCCATACTTTTATATTTTTATTGTTTTTAAATCTTGTGTCAAATACTCCGTTTTCTTCTTTTGTACCGGAGCGCAGTTGTATGATGCGCTGATAGCTCTATGCACAGTACACTACGTAGAAATGCAGAACTAATTCAACAGCATGTTGGACGCTATCGTTATGTACATTGTATATCTATATAGCATACACCCATACATCCAAATTCTACAAGTTTTATATTTTCTTCCCTCATGGCTCTTAGTTAACGTGCCCCAACATAATATGCTGCCCTGGGTCTGGGTCTGGGCTTCACAGAAGCCACTAATATTACGGATGTAATAAAACTTACAGATATACAGACGCTATGACGTAGACGCTTCTTTCATAAATCTTTCAATTTAATAATGGCGTCAAAATATATTACAAAATATTTATGTTTCCGTAACTTATCCAAACATGTTGTCTCCTAAATTCACTCCCAATCTGAGACAGCAATTATTTGTTTATAATGTCAATTTTGATTTTATTATATTTTTGTCACGGTTGTTTTAACATCTCTGTGAGCCCTAAACATACTAACATCAGATGCCCTTTATTTGACTTTCCACATATTGTATGTGAATTATAGACGCTCGACATCAGAAATCATTAGCGTAGCCACATATTGTATACCTATGCTATAATAATGTATTGATACTATTTATAAAAGGAACCAAAAAATCTGGACGCTAATGACCTCTGTTGTCGAGCGTCTATAATCCGCAATTTAATTCCAAAGAATCTGAAAATGTTTAATTTCACTTTAAGAGTTTATTTAATTGTAATTTTATAGTTTACTAGTTTTTGTCCGCGGATTTTTTCGTATTAATGTAGATTTTCAGGGGTACACCATCTTAACTTTAGCGTAGCCGGTAAAAAGTAACCTATATTTTAAATTTGGGCACCAAATGAGAGTGTATTTTATAGAAATTTATTCCCTCGTTACAAATCAGGTTAAATCCATGATAGATTATGAAGTAATGTCTTCGAAATTTAGTCGAAACATTTAAATAAAACATTGATCTCACTACATAAAATTAGTTATGAGCAAAAGCAAGGCCAAGACCACCATAGTCTTGATCTTGCCTGCAAGACTCTTGCAGTCTTGTAATTTACACACTTTATAATAATTTATGACTTATATTTACCTACATGTATTTAGTAGCTTTTTAAATAATCAAAAATTAATGGCTTTTAGTAACTATTTACTTTACACCATGTAACATATCTAAATAACGATTGCTAGCACTTAGGTTCGGCTTTGCCTACCACTGCAAAAAGTCCAAGACCAGGACCGTTTATGGTCATCACTACATAAAATATGAAAAAATGAATAGGTATTATTTTAAAACTCGAAAGGCCGGGTTATAGTCCGAGAGTTAGTGACAATTTTTTGGTGTAATTTATTCAAGGTCTTATTTTTGTGAAGATGTTGAGGGAGGCATATTATAAAGTGTCCTGAGTAAGGGATTTTGCTAGATAGCGGTATGGGAGGGATGCAGACCGCCCCCAACATGTAACAAAAAAATGCTCACAATTATTATTGCTCCAAGGCTGAAATTGTTTGTATAGCTTGTCGGTGACCCAATAATGCCATTATAATATTTGCAGATCGATCAGTATTAAAGGGGTGACAGATCACCCTAAACGTGTCAATCGAATCACGGGAAGTGGGTGAAAAATCGGTCGCAAGATTTGAAGATATAAACAAACAAACAAACACGTATTATACTGGGTCAAGCTAAATAAAACCGTTTAAAAATAAATAAAAGGGAAAAATTTAATTGATCTTCCATCTACAAAAAAGAATACTTATAAAATCAGATAATATGAAATATAAAATTAGACATAGAATAAAAAAATATATAAATATGTTTTTCAAAGAAAAAAATAAAGTTTAATTTAGGTTAAATAATTAAATTTTTTTTTCTCTTTTTAGTACATTTAAAAAAAAGTTTGTTTAAAAGCTTGTTTTATTTTTAAATTTTTAGTCATTATATACAGTGTGTTACACTTTACATGAGGACACCTAAATATTTTTTTTATTTTAAAAATAATCATTATATAAATTTTACCAGTTATGCAGGCCATTAAGATGCATTTTTTATTGGAATAGAATGTTTTTAAGTCAAAATCTAGCCAACTATGAATAAAATAAAAAGTAGCGTTTCAAGTAAAGTCATATGTTACATCAAGATAGAGCAAAAAGATTCCCCTTAATTTTTACTTTTTGTTTTTCTCAATTATTTGTTAGTATATTCGCTATAATAACACATATTCTGCGAAAATTTCAACCGGCTACCTTTTACGGTTCAAAAGATACAGGCTTTTAAACGTAGGATAGACAGACATACAGACAGACAGACGGCATAGGCTTAGTAATAGGGTTCCAGTACGGAATCCTAAACACGACTGGAGACACGTTCTCCCACCACCAACACCGGGACTTCAACCACATGGTATTTTTTTCAATTTTTTTTTAACTTATGAATAATGATTATAATTGGAGTTTCATGCTTTCACGGCCAGTAGACATCTATATAAATACAGACACCGCAAACAGTGCCTCAATCACCAGTCGACCGGCAAGAAGATCGAATCGTATTGCCAATCGCCGCTGAAGATGCCCAACGGAGCTTTGGGCGGAACGTACGGAGTAAAATCCATTAGACCACGGCTACCTAGCCCGGAAACAGTTGCTACCAAAATGATTATAATATTATTATATCAGAATATTGTATTTCACGTAAGTGTCAAGTTAATTGGACAAATGAAGTGGATTAAAAATGCGTCACAAGATTTCACCCTTACAGAAAAGTGAAAGTTAATAAAAGCTAGAAAAATATAAAAAATACCATTATAGATTCGAAACAAGTTCATAGATTGTACAGGATAAAAAAGTACTATTAACAGATGCTATCTTCTACAGTCTACATGAAGGGAATAATTTAGTTTTGCCACAAATATTTCAAAAGTTATCAAAACTGGTTAAACACCCACTTTATTTTACAACCTCTCTTTTTCCCTGTAATCAATGTACTGTAGCAAACCCCAAGATGTTACGCCGCTGGCTACAATAGAAGCGTCGAGAATAGGTCACAGTGATGAGGCGTGGAATGATATCGAAGATACCAGTACCTGCTAGACGTCTGGAAAGTATAGAACGCGCTGTGTTTAAGTCACGTAGCTCTATATAAGCAAGGAGCCGACGGGAATTGAGTCAGTCGTAAATAGGTGTCGTGTTGAACAACGGAAATAAATACAGTATAGTTATTTGTTCAGTGCTATTGAAGTGTTTCACTTTGTTTGAGAATTACTATTGTGTTGACTGTTAGAATTGATTGTTATTGAATTGTTGTTACATTTTTAATTATTGTAAATAAATAGTTATTCCGCCTAAGTAGAAAACAGTTTTGTTACAATACTTTTTGCTTGTCTATTGATAGCAATGATGTCAAAGTGGTATCTGTTCATATTGATTAAAAAAATCAAAAATATAAGTAAATCATCCGCTTTTTAAATTAATACATGACAAATACACTGTACGAGCAATTTATAAATATATACCCAGCGATGTAGCTTAGTGGTACAGCACTAGACTCGCATTGGGAAGGTACTGGGTTCGAATCCCGGCGGGGGCAGATGTGGCTAGAACTTTTTCCTACTGCCTAACGCCGAGAAACGGTAATTCCTGTACCGGCCATCTTGTTTGAGGTTTTCCATGGTTTCCCTCAATAATTCCAGATGAATATCGAGATGGTTCCTTATTTAAGGCCATGGCCGATTACCTGTCAAACTCCTAGTCTCCCAAAGTTGCCTACCTTATCCTAATGTCCTATAATTCCTTCATTAGCACATTGCTATTAATTAAGTTAAAGTATAAAAATGTATAAAACGGAAAGTGGTAAAAATGGAAAATAGTAATGGTGCAAATAGCGTCTGTTATGACATAATGTCGAGAAACGGACATTAAACGCATTATTATTATTAATTTATAAATATATTTTTTAAGTTAACTCTCAGCGAGTGATCTCAAAATCCGTGATCAAATCAAGCGGACTAGAGGGGAGGGGCGGAGGGGGCGGTTCGCCCCGGGCCTCTGATCCTGGGGGGGCCTCCAAATCTTGAGAAGTTCTTCTTATTCATAGACTAAAATATGTTCAGTAAGTAAGAGGCAGTTTGGAGTTGGAGGCCCCGTACGTATACAAAATATAAACGTAGGTAGGTCGTTTATTATAAATATTTGATTTTTTTGTCAGCCATTACATTTATATTATTCATTTTTTACGAAATTTACACTACAATTACATCAAGCAGACCGGGGGCCTCATTTAGTTCTGCCGCCCCGGGCCTCCGACGGGCTTAGTCTGCCAATGGAATGAAGATTGTGACAATTAATTATACGAAATTATTCAAAGCGACACAAGTCTATTTGATCGAATATTATCGACATGTTTTTTCAAGTATACAGGTAATCGATTGACAGTAAATTAATCGAGGACTGCTTGGTGTAACGGTTAGCGTGCTGGGCTTAGGATCAAACTGTCGTGGGTTCGAATCCCACTTTCGGAAATTTTGTGACGTAGTTTAGTTTAATTTGATGTAATTAGACGCTAATGACCTTAGCTGTCAATCGTCCATAATCCACTATAAATAAATTTAAAATTAAGAGAAAAAGAATTTAAATTACCATTATAATGTAATGTAATGTTAATTGAATGCAAGTATAGGAAGCTATTAAATGGCGACTCATCCTTGAGTAATTAAAACTCACCAAAAGGTTTTGAAGGAGAATAATCACCGAAAACAGCCGGGTCGTTGTATGTGTGTGTGTGTACCAGTGGATTGTTACATTCCCCACTTGTAGGAATGGCGACGCGTTCCCCTCTTTGTGTTTCCCCGCCTCCGCCAAGGCGCTAACACAACCCATTCACAAAATCAGTTCCGCATATCTACATAGGTATAGCCCAGTATATATACATGTATAATGTATATAGTGACCCTATGTGTGTCACCACCAGTTATGTAGGTGGTTTTACTTTAGACATAACGTTTTGGGCCCAAAATGACTACTCCGTCATCCAATCATAATTCTGTTGCACTAAGCCGAATTAATAATAATTGAGTTATTAAACATATTTTTATTTCTCACCTCTACTATGGTAGGGAAGTATTTGATTCAGTCCGAAATATATTTTTCGAGATAATAATAGCTCATCTTCAGGTTTTAACACCCTACAGGAATCATTAACCGACTTCAAAATAAGGAGGTGGTTCTCAATTCGGTTGTATTTTTTTTATGTTTGTTACCTCAGAACTCCGTCATTTATAAACCGATTTGAAAATATTTTTTTTTATTTGAAAGGATATACTTTCAGATTGGTCCCATAGAAATTTCATCAAAATCGGTTCAGTAGTTCGGCTGATTTTAATAAAAGTGAGAAACGGCGTGTGATTTCTTTAAGGTAAATATCATTTTTGACACTAAAAAGTAAAAAATAAAAAACTTTTTAACAAAAAAAAAACCTCCTTTCCGACTTCAAAAAAAGGAGGTGGTTCTCAATTCGGTTGTATTTTTTTTATGTTTGTTACCTCAGAACTCCGTTATTTATAAACCGATTTGGATTTTTTTTATTTGAAAGGATATACTTTCAGATTTGTCCCATAGAAATTTTATCAAAATCGGTTCAGTAGTTCGGCTGATTTTAATAAATGTGAGTAACGGCGTGTGATTCCTTAAAGTAAATGTCACTTTTTGACACATCAAACAGCGTAAGAAAGTCGGTTTAATCAAAGTGAGTAACGGAGTGTGATTCCTTTAAGGTAAATGTCATTTTTTGACACTAAAAAGTAAAAAATAAAAAACTTTTTAACAAAAAAAAACCTCCTTCAAAAAACCACTAAAAAGAGGAAAATAATGAAATTTTGAGGTCTGCGCCAATTTAATCAAATATGAAGTTGGTTAAAAAGAAGATAATAATCCCTATACTATACTTTTTAACCGACTTCATATTTTATTAAATTGGCGCAGACCTCAAAATTTCAAAATTTTTAAGGAAGTTGTTATTTAATGTAATTAAGACGCTAATGACCTAAATTGTCGACAAGTCTATAATAAATAAATAAATTAAGGTTGAATTTCGGAATCAATAGAGGAACCAGAGAATGATGTAAAAAAAGTGGCCGAAACTATAGTCCACAAATTTCTAATACATAGGTACTGTAAGACACAAAAAATCAAATTTGTTGAAACGCGCTTAATTTTGGTTTTAGAGAGTTTCTAACATTGCTAAACAGAACTTTCTAATTTTTTTCAAAATTTCAGTCAGCTAGCCCTAAATAGGTACCTGAATGGTATTAAAAATTCCGAAAATTGTTATTTCTTGTTTAATATTCAAGAAATTTGCGTTTTCAAAGCCTGTAAGCGCGATCCCGTCACTGGTTTTTAGTATCATCTACTAGCACACTTATAAACTACACACTATTGCAAATATGTGTTTAAGCCGAGTAGCCCCGATTGTCACCGTCGAATGCGTTTCACATCATTGTTGTTAACATCCCAGACAAAGCGCGCCTAAAGAAGTTTTCACTTCAAAAACTGATAAAACGTAATGCGAATTGTTCTAAGCATTGAACGAATTTTCTCGTTTTCAACTTCGATCAACATTCACCATATTATAGTACATAGGCGTTCGCTTGTATACGAGTAGATGTGCTTATGTATTATTTGCTTGTATGTAAAGAGAACTTTGGTGTGCACATAGACGCAAATGTAGAATTCGGTTTACTAAATATATTTAGATGCGGGTATTTTTAGTCGCAACCCATAATTTATCCTTAAACGAGTTTATTTTAATACAGAAAACCACAACGAACAGTAATTTAAATTCATTCAATGTTGAAAACTTGTCATCAGTGGGGAAAAAATGCATATAAGTAAAAACTACATAAACCCAAGTTTATTTGTTAAAAATAACAGTTTATTTTATTTATTAATTATTGTAAATTATAGAAGTGTACTATTAATTTATTACCCCCCCGTGAGAAATTCTTCCCCTGAGCAGCGAAGTATGATTTATTACCCCCACGCGATAATCTCTCCCACTTGCGAAGCGAAGTCGGGCTTAAAATCACTTGAAAATAGTTTGCATTAACGGTGTCACATAAATAAACAGTTTATATGTTTAACCCTACGTTTTGACATTTGCAAAATGCGCGCGAGACGCACTTTTAAAATTGTTTAAAAGTGCGTCTCGCGCGCATTTTGCAAGTGTCAAAACGTAGGGTTAAACATATAAACTGTTTATTTATGTAACACCGTTAATGCAAACTATTTTCAAGTGATTTTAAAAAAGATATATCAATATATATTTTTTTTATTTGTCAACCGATTTAAATGAAACAAACACTAAATGTTAGCCCAAGCTTATCTCAATCCACCGTTGAAAACCACATCCAAATTGGTTCAGCCATTGCGGAGATCAGCGTGAACACAACAGGCAGAGAAACAGACAAAAAAAGCGTTTACGATTTTATTATACAGGGTATTACCGTATTTGATTTCAACCAACATATTGACTTTACATGTTAATTAAATTTCTCTATTTGAATTACGTATTGAAATCAAGTTGTTTCAGATAGTAGGCTCAGCTCATAAAAACCGGAAACGTTATTTTTTCCGTGCTTTTAGATAGATTTTAGACTTAGCCTACTATTTGATATAACTTGAATTCAATTGGGGGAATGTGTGAATATTTTAAAAATCCCTATATTATTAAACGAGCGAATCTTGTATATATATACCTAAGTACCTATATAAATATTTTCTCGAAAACGACCCTAACGATTTGGATGAAATTTACTGAAAAGGGGTTTTGGGGGGCAAACAATTTTTGTTAAAAAGTTTTATCATGTGACGCTTGCGGCTTGACGCTGGTTTCCAGCGTCAAATACGGTCATGTGATAGAATTTCAACAGGGACGCCAACTCGAAAAAATGTAGCGTCAAATTTAATAAATAAATATCAGGTTTTGCAGAAATCTTAATATTATTAACAAACGATTAGGATTTAAGTGACATTTCTTTATGAAGACCTTCACAGGTCAACTGATTTCTCATTGTCAAAAACTTTTTTTAAATTATACCTCGAACACATTTGGGTTAAATAGCGCTATTTTTAACATAAATTTGGGGAAATTGGATTTCAAAGTCAAAATTTGATTTTTTTTCGATGAAATTGTTCAAAATCCGTTTTATTATTGAGATAAAATATATTCATACAGACTAATCTTTGTCTATGTGCTGTAAAACCAGTAGAACTCGAACGTAAAAACTAAACAATGTTTAGTTTTTACGCTACATTTTTTTCGAGTTGGCGTTTATGTTCAAATTTTATCACGTGACCGCATTTGACGCTAGAAACCAGCATCACATGAAAATGCACCTTTAGCGTGAATAGAATTTGCTGCCCGCAAATGAAGAACAAACTAAATTTAATTTCTGATCTCGTTTTCTAGTAGAATTGTCGTTCCTAATTCGGTGCCTTTGTATTTACCTGAATACCCAGTAAGTAATTACCTACGATAAAAATATATTCGTTTCGTAAAATGCATCAAATGATTAAAAAACAATGTATTGTACATTCAATAAATTTATTAATATAAAGATATTTACAAAAAAACATAATATAACATTTATCTCTGTATATATAAAAAATATAAATTTAAAAAACACAGATCATACATAAAATTTTCAGTAGACTTACTAACTTTTAAATTAAAACAAATAGAACAAAACAAACCAAATGACACTATATATAGTTCCGTTTTTGAGATATTGAAGGAAAAAAATTTACATACAAATGCGTACAGACATCAATCGGAAAATGGTCTCAAATGATTATCGTCAAAATGGGAAGATCTATTAATATCCCAAAAAAAGTTTTTCAATACTTCCTGGCCATAGTAACTGAGTGTTTCAACCAAGTTGAAACTTTTTAATTATCGGTTTTCTCTGATTTTAACGTTGTTAAGAGCGATTGAGTCAAAATGACAGACATAACCCCACATATAATATAATATTTTTGGCTTTTTTGCGCTCCCAAAAAATATATATAAATATTTATTATATATATAATATTATATATAAAATTTAACAAGTTCTTGTTCTTTTTAGATTTCGTGATAGTTTTTTGCTTCTTTTGAACTCCCTCTCGTATTTAGAATATCTACGATGTTTACCTTTGTCATGTTTGCTTTTTTGCTCTTCTTTCCACGTTTCAATTGTAATGTTTTGTCTCTGTATGGTTTCACATTCAGCTTTGTTTAATTCGGTAGTTTCTTCCATTGTACTGCTTTCATCACTCAATTCCTCTAATTGTAAGGAATCACTTTCAGGTTTGTTTAATTTGATAGTTTCTTCCATTGTAGTGTCTTCATCACTCAATTCCTCTAATTTAATTGTCAGTAAACCGTTCAGAATTTTTCTCTTGCCCTCAATCTCGTGAATATTTATAGGTTTTTCGTCAAAACCAAAATCGAACTCCGCATCATCCCAATGAATAATTAAAACGTCATCATATTCCGACATATTTAACTTATTTTGAGACATTTAACTATGTTTTAATAAATAAACAAATTTAAATAATATAACACGAACAGTTTCAGAAAGAGATTTTAATTTAAATTCTCAGTAAACTTGACTTCCACTTTCAAAACAATTTTGTACACTGAATGTATTCTGGTCGTATTAAAGTCCTTTTATAGAACTTTTTGATCTACCTGAGAAATGGATGATTAAAGAATATGGCCATAGATTGGGTCAGCACCTTCGAGGGTATAAAATTTAACTGTTTCATTTAGGTCAATTACCTGCGATGGAGGGATAAAAATATTAACTTCAAAAATGAAAAACTGACAACATTGTTTTTAATCTTATGTGCATATATCTATAATACATATTATTATTATTTTTTAACTATCACTTTGAGGACAGCTTGGTGTAATATTCACGCTGTTGGTCTTTTAATCAAGCTGTTGTGGGTTCGAATCCCTCCTCATCTCATGAACTTTTTCAGATGTCATTTAGTTTAATTTGATGTTATAAAATGATGTTATTAAGACGCTAATGCCCTTAGTTGTCGAGCGTCTATAATCTACAATAAATTTAAAAAAAATTCGACTGATGACCAGTCCTATACTTCCCACCTAGTAAACATTGGCAAAAAATAAACACTCTTTTTTTTTATTCTTTGACTAGGCCCAAATAACCTTAGCTGTTGGTGGTCTTTAAAACACAATTTAATTTTTATTCTTTGAAAAAAGCATGGCCCTCTTTTTTGTTTGGTGATCTACTGACGGCTAGCTTAATATAGCAAAAATCATGGTTACCTTGATTTACGTACAATTTTTATTTTTTTTAGTAAAATATTTTTTTTCTCGAAAACTATACGTTTTAGAGAAAAAAATATTTACATTTTTTTCATATTATAACATCTAGAATTCATTTATATTTTTTTTTACCTATGTTAATACGTGACATTGAGAACGTTTTTTTGAATATCTCAGGATTCACTGAACCGATTTGACTCAAATTCTAATCAGATCTAAGTTAAAGGCTGATAAACACAATAGAACAATCGGCATGCCCGTATGTTGTTCCGTTCTTAAGATATCGAAGGCGAAAAATTGACCACATTCACACATACATACAGACATGATCTTAAACGGTTGCTAGGGTCTCAAAACGTATATATATTGATATATCTTTTTTAAAATCACTTGAAAATAGTTTGCATTAACGGTGTTACATAAATAAACAGTTTATTTGTTTAACCCTACGTTTTGACACTTGCAAAATGCGCGCGAGACGCACTTTTAAAATTGTTTAAAAGTGCGTCTCGCGCGCATTTTGCAAGTGTCAAAACGTAGGGTTAAACATATAAACTGTTTATTTATGTAACACCGTTAATGCAAACTATTTTCAAGTGATTTTAAAAAAGATATATCAATATATATCTTTTTTATTTGTCAACCGATTTAAATGAAACAAACACTAAATGTTAGCCCAAGCTTATCTCAATCCACCGTTGAAAACCACATCCAAATTGGTTCAGCCATTGCGGAGATCAGCGTGAACACAACAGGCAGAAAAACAGACAAAAAAAGCGTTTACGATTTTATTATACAGGGTATTACCGTATTTGATTTCAACCAACATATTGACTTTACATGTTAATTAAATTTCTCTATTTGAATTACGTATTGAAATCAAGTTGTTTCAAATAGTAGGCTCAGCTCATAAAAACCGGAAACGTTATTTTTTCCGTGCTTTTAGATAGATTTCAGACTTAGCCTACTATTTGATATAACTTGAATTCAATTGGGGGAATGTGTGAATATTTTAAGAATCCCTATATTATTAAACGAGCAAATTTTGTATATATGTACCTATGTCCCGCTATAAATATTTTCTCGAAAACGGCCCTAACGATTTGGATGAAATTTACCGAAAAGGGGTTTCCGGGGGCAAAAAATCGATCTAGCTAGGTCTCATCCCTGGAAAAATTTGTTTTCTTATCGATTTTATCATTTTAAAAAATAGTTTTTTTAACGTTATAAAACAGTGTCGTATGGTGAGTAGGCTTTGGAAAAAACAAACTATTTTCATTATTTATGTCAAATTACTCTGACAGTCAATCTTTAACTTATTAAAATAATCAGTAATTATTTGAAAAGTAAAAAAATAACAACAATAAAATCTAAACATAATTATACTTACATAATTATGTTTACATTTTATTGTTGTTATTTTTTTAACTAATATTTAAATAAATAGGTATATTACTTTTATATTACCTATATAAAATATGTAGGTACATAGGTTATGTAGTATGACGTATAATAATATTACCTACTTATAGGTATGTAATTTTTTTTCTTAAAAACGACTAATGATTTTGATGAAATGGGAACTTTAAGTACCTACTATTTTTTTTGAACTCATCCGAGCAAAGCTCGGCCATCCAGATATTTTAAATTGTATTATGTGTTAATATATAAATAAAATCCATTAGAAAAATAAAACTGTTAACAAAAAAAATGTTAAAAGGTCATGCGTTTTAAAGAAATGGAAAGTTCCTAGAAATAAAACGGGAATTTTCCTGTTTTAGAAAAGGGAAATTTCCCTGTTTATTTTCGTGAACGGTGAATATTCCCAGTGGAACATATTTAAACAAATTTATTACTAGGTGCAGGAAATGCACTATTGTGTATTTTGTGTACATATTGGATCAAGACTGCATGTACCTGAATAGCTCCGATGTTCTGTTGTCATTGATTCTAGGAATCCTTTCAACAATATCGTAGCGCGTGGGCTAGGGCAGATAATATATGTATACATAAACATACCATACATACAGAGAATACATGATGGTCCCCCAAAGGGCATTGTATTCGGGCGTCGGGAATGCGCGTCGCTATCACACGACGCCAACATACATGACGTCAAACGGCGTCCGTCTCCCTAAACATGTTTACAGTTCGAACGACACAACATTGCTAATGTTCTAATTATAACATAAAACTAAATTTACTCATGTCAATTTTCTAAAGCAGCGTTTAAAGAGTCTATTCCTGAAGCTAGTCAACTAAATAATTTTTATGAGCCGCTGTATTAAGGACAAAATACATCGAACAATAAACAATCAAGTGCTAGTTTTTTAACTTCCCATTGGAAGTTATTGTAATGGGTTCGAAAATCGAAATCAAAATGTATAACAAATTTTTGAATGTTTCAAGGTCACTACACTATTTTTACACTATTTTTATGTCTCTCTCTGTGTGTGTGTGTGTGTGTGTGTCGTACCTATGTGTCCATTTCTTTCTAAGACGAAATCTCGAGAATGAAAAATGATATCGACTACGTTAGGGTGCCAATCGACGCGTATTAACGTAAATATGATCTGAAAGAAATTTTTTCAAAATCGGTTCTGCCGTTCTTTTGTCTTAACTAAATAGACTCTAAAAAAGTAGATTTTACACAATATCTCGCGAATAAAAAATTATATCGACATCGTAAGGGTGTCAATCGAGGCGTGTTAACGTCATTTTGATCCGACACAAATTTTATAAAAATCGGTTCAGCCGTTTTTTTTTCAATTATTGTTAAAAATAAATAATAATTAT
Source organism: Mongoloraphidia duomilia (assembly GCA_039654895.1). Taxonomy (NCBI): domain Eukaryota; kingdom Metazoa; phylum Arthropoda; class Insecta; order Raphidioptera; family Raphidiidae; genus Mongoloraphidia; species Mongoloraphidia duomilia. The sequence goes on from CM077517.1 coordinate 1,957,081, forward strand.
GTTTTAATGATTAAAATGATTACTTTTCTGTGTAATATCTAATTTAATTATTATTATTAAATATTTATCAAATTGGGAAATTCGTCGTGTGGACCTCAAGGGTCGCACTTTAGTCCTAATAAACGACCCACCTCACGGCTAGTTTTTTTTAATTTATTGTAGATTATAGACGCTCGACAACTAAGGGCATTAGCGTCTTAATAACATCATTTTATAACATCAAATTAAACTAAATGACATCTGAAAACGTTCATGAGATGAGGAGGGATTCGAACCCACAACAGCGTGATTATTACACCAAGCTGTCCTCAAAGTGATAGTTAAAAAATAATAATAATATGTATTATAGATATATGCACATAAGATTAAAAACAATGTTGTCAGTTTTTCATTTTTGAAGTTAATATTTTTATCCCTCCATCACAGGTAATTGACCTAAATGAAACAGTTAAATTTTATACCCTCGAAGGTGCTGACCCAATCTATGGTCATATTCTTTAATCATCCATTTCTCAGGTAGATCAAAAAGTTCTATAAAAGGACTTTAATACGACCAGAATACATTCAGTGTACAAAATTGTTTTGAAAGTGGAAGTCAAGTTTACTGAGAATTTAAATTAAAATCTCTTTCTGAAACTGTTCGTGTTATATTATTTAAATTTGTTTATTTATTAAAACATAGTTAAATGTCTCAAAATAAGTTAAATATGTCGGAATATGATGAGGTTTTAATTATTCATTGGGATGATGCGGAGTTCGATTTTGGTTTTGACGAGAAACCTATAAATATTCACGAGATTAACGGCAAGAGAAAAATTCTGAACGATTTACTGACAATCAAATTAGAGGAATTGAGTGATGAAGACACAACAATGGAAGAAACTATCAAATTAAACAAACCTGAAAGTGATTCCTTACAATTAGAGGAATTGAGTGATGAAAGCAGTACAATGGAAGAAACTACCGAATTAAACAAAGCTGAATGTGAAACCATACAGAGACAAAACATTACAATTGAAACGTGTAAAGAAGAGCAAAAAAGCAAACATGACAAAGGTAAATATCGTAGATATTCTAAATACGAGAGGGAGTTCAAAAGAAGCAAAAAACTATCACGAAATCTAAAAAGAACAAGAACCTGTAAAATTTTATATATATAATAAATATTTATATATATTTTTTGGGAACACAAAAAAGCCAAAAATATTATATTATATGTGGGGTTATGTCTGTCATTTTGACTCAATCGCTCTTAACGTTAAAATCAGAGAAAACCGATAACTAAAAAGTTTCAACCTGGTTGAAACACTCAGTTACTATGGCAAGGAAGTATTGAATTCAGCCCGAAAAATTTTTTTTGGATATTAATAGATCTTCCCATTTTGACGATAATCATTTGAGACCATTTTCCGATTGATATCTGTACGCATTTGTATGTAAATTTTTTCCCTTCAATATCTCAAAAACGGAACTACACATAGTGTCATTTGGTTTGTTTTGTTCTATTTGTTTTAATTTAAAAGACATTAGTAAATCTACTGGAAATTTTATGTATGATCTGTGTTTTTTAAATTTATATTTTTTATATATACAGAGATAAATGTTATATTATGTTTTTTTTTTGTAAATATCTTTATATTAATAAATTTATTGAATGTACACAATACATTGTTTTTTAATCATTTGATGCATTTTACGAAACGAATATATTTTTATCGTAGGTAATTACTTACTGGGTATTCAGGTAAATACAAAGGCACCGAATTAGGAACGACAATTCTACTCACGAGATAACCAATCAGAAATGAAATTTAGTTTGTTCTTCATTTGCAGGCAGCAAATTCTAATCACGCTAAAGGTGCATTTTCATGTGATGCTTGATGCTGGTTTCTAGCGTCAAATGCGGTCACGTGATAAAATTTCAACATAAACGCCAACTCGAAAAAAATGTAGCGTAAAAACTAAACATTGTTTAGTTTTTACGTTCGAGTTCTACTGGTTTTACAGCACATAGACAAAGATTAGTCTGTATGAATATATTTTATCTCAATAATAAAACGGATTTTGAAGAATCGAAAAAAAATCAAATTGTCATCTTATTTCCCCAAATTTATGTTAAAAATAGCGCTATTTAATCCAAATGTGTTCGAAGTATAATTAAGAAAAAGTTTTTGACAATGAGAAATCAGTTGACCTGCTAAGGTCTTCATAAAGAAATGTTACTTAAATCCTAATCGTTTGTTATTAATATTAAGATTTCTGCAAAACCTGATATTTATTTATTAAATTTGACGCTACATTTTTTCGAGTTGGCGTCCCTGTTGAAATTCTATCACGTGACCGTATTTGACGCTAGAAACCAGCGTCAAGCCGCAAGCGTCACATGAAAAAACTTTTTAACAAAAAAAAAACCTCCTTCAAAAAGGCACTAAAACGAGGAAAATAATGAAATTTTGAGGTCTGTGCCAATTAAAATATGAAGTTGGTAAAAAGAAGATATTAATCACTATACTATACTTTTTAACCGACTTCATATTTTAATTGGCACAGACCTCAAAATTTCATTATTTTCCTCTTTTTAGTGCCTTTTTGAAGGAGGTTTTTTTTTTGTTAAAAAGTTTTTATTTTTTACTTTTTAGTGTCAAAAAAAGTAATATTTACCTTAAAGAATCACACGCCGTTACTTAAATTTATTAAAACCAGCCGAACTACTGAACCGATTTTGATGAAATTTCTATAGGACCAATCTGAAAGTATATCCTTTCAAATAAAAAAATATTTTTCAAAATCTATTCATAAACGACGAAGTTATCCGCGAACACACATAAAACATAACCACATAAAAATATATACGGTCGAATTGAGAAACCTCTTTTTTTTAAGTCGGTTAAAAATGCACCTTAACTGCAAATGGCCATCAGTGACCAACACTCTGTAGGTAATATCTTTCCTGGGTATTACGAGTATACTGTACTACAGTGTACAGTGTAGAACATACATCAGAGCAGTTGGGTTACGCGTTTGTCTATACCGTGTTTTGACACATAACCCCGGCCGCATGCACCCCGGCCTCGCACAACAAGTTATTTCGATGTCACTACAACATTGATTACTGATCGCTAAAGTACTTGTCACAACACCCGATGCCCGACTTTCCCTTGTAAAGAAACGCATATCGAAACTTGTAACCTCTAAAAAACGAACCGACATAATGTATTCAAAATAAGACAAGATCGTAAAGATTCGAATCCAAATGATTTGAAACTACTCCAAACATTCGTCACCTTTTTCCTGAATGGGGTACACCTGGTACACCTCAATAATGTGTTAGACCTCGCGCGGCGAAAGATGAAGCCATCGCGTCATAGTAACGTGAATGCATTGCGCCCGCCTTCTAGCTTGCTATTGGCTGTTTATTGTCATGAATAGCAGTTTGCCAAAATTGTACCTAACGTTATAAAACCCAAACCTTAAGTCAATTTTTTACATTTGATACCTACAAATATACCTACAGGGTATGCTACTTAAAATTTTTTTAGCACGCCCTGTGTATTTTTAGGTTTATCGCATTAATTAATGTCGAAAATTGTGTGCATTTAATAGATAACACTGTTCCTTAGTATGACGTAACAGACTCATGGTATAAAATTACGTATTAAACGTTATTATCAAATTGACGAAGAATAATAATCGATGGGAAAGCAATTGACGTTATCTATAATAATGTGAAATATCTCATCATCAGTGTTTTATATTCCTACTTGCGTCATACTGTTTATACAGGGTGTATGACAAATGAAACATGTTAATTTTAGGAAATTCTAAAGACAGTTTCTTACCAGGTTCTGTTTAAGGCCTGACTCTGGCAGGTAATTTTTAGTTGACCGATTGTTATTGGTCGCCTGCAACTATTAAATCAGCCAATTAAATAGTGAATACAAAAACACACACAGAATTTCAACCGAAAAGATGAAGGCCTCAATCTCAGTAAAACCTGGACACCAGCACTCCGACATACAAAACCAATGACCAATCGTACAAGGACGGAATATGACCGAGTAGAGAACTCACTCCCACCACTACACACTGCGCAGTTGACCAATTACAGAGAGACGGACTACGACCGAACAGAAAACACACTGGTACTAGGCATAAAAGAAGAGAGGACACCAGTTACTGACACACTGACCTTTGAGCCGCCAAGGAGCACTTCGATCGCTGCCACATCGCCTTTGAGAATGTCTACCGCTGCAGTTGTAGACGAAACGTCAGGTAGAAATACCACCGGACCACGACCTACAAGCCCGGAAACCATGAAGACTTGAAATAGTGAATTATTTAGTTGGTTCTGTGAATACGATCTGCCAACCGAATAACTGTCCAATTAAAAATGGTCTGCCAGGGTTAACAAATGTACTCACATTTCCATTTCATCTACCCACTATATAAATCATAAAATCTCGAAATTTAAATCAGTACTTTACAAACCACAACATAATACACAGTGCTTAGCATCATAATATTATATATGATGATATTATATATGATGTGTGTTTTTTTAAAAATAATTAACCACACCTGAAGATGGCAACTCGTTGCCGAAACGCGTAGTGTTAAATCACAAGAAGTCACAAGACGGACATAATACAACGTATTTCTAATACTTCATAATATACGAAATTTCTGCTTAGAACAACATTTTTTGTCTTATTACATACATATTTATAAAATAAAAATAAATTATGTGCGTCTTCCACACGTAACCAAAACTTTTCTTCAAAAAATTCACCTGTAGGATTTGTAGTCTGATTCTTAACCCTTTAGCTTTAAAAATAGCGTCAGGAGAGCCATAACCGTTTTTAGTCGAGGGGAAAGGATTTGAGATGAAGAGTTCAGGGGATATTTGTAGGTATCCAATACTCCTAATTGCAAAAGCGTGCTACAAAAAGTGGTATGTGTGTGTATAAACAGCTCGATTAGACATTCCCTCGGGGGAAACATTGGAATATAGTTTGCATTCCAATGTTTTGTGGGAATTAGCGCTCCCAGGGACCCGAGCTCGTACCAGTCGGTTTGTGTATGCCGGCTGGCGGATTCTATAATACACAAATGGATTATTTGTTGTGTTGAAGACGCTAATGACCTGAGTTATCGACGCGTCTATAATCAACAATAAATAAAATAAATAAATCGATGAGACATAGTATAAAATTCAATATGTACATTGTACAATAAATAACCATATGAATCCAACTGAAAATTCTGTCTTGCCGAACAATAGCTGGCAATGATCCTAATGTCGCAGAAGTTTGCGACTTCCTCTGTAGATGCTGTTTTCACTTAACTTCCTGTTGCATTTACATTGCACATGCGCACTATATGATAATATAATAACCTAACATATTTATGCTTCGCTAGATTTAAAATTTATTTGAAAAATTGTTTACAGAGCAGACAATGTTGTTGAGACATAGAATAGAATAGTAGAACCTCGGTTATTAGTTACCTTCTATTATCCACCAATGATCTTGCGCAAATAGGTAAAGCCGAGAATTACATAATAGTATGTACATTGCACCTAAAATAAACTATGTAGACGAAATAGATTATGGCTGATTATAGACGCTGGACCACAGTTAAAGAAGATAACAAATAAATGAAACAACAAAATTTAAAAAATACTGAATATTTCAATAAGTGATATTAAATAAAATACATACGTATATGATACTAAACACGCAATACATTATGTATTGTAGGTACTTTAAAAATAATAAAAAATAAAACATGATTTATGATCTATTGTCCGTCTATAATTTCCATCAACTTTTAGATATGGACTGCGCTAGCCAAATGTCAAAGAAAGAGATAGTGAACTCCGCGCTCGATTATATTCCGTCTTCGTTCAACAACAAACGGTTACTGTACGTTTACGAATACGTTTTGTTGAACTAAAAATCAGTAATTTATTTTAACATCCCATTGGATATTGTGATGGGTCCGAAAATCGAAATCAAAATGTATAACAAATTTTTATGTTTCAAGGTCACTACACTATTTTTAGAAAGATGTCTCTGTGTGCATGTGTGTACGTACGTACGTATGTGTCTATTTCTTTCTAAGATGAAATCTCGAGAATGAAAAATGGTATCGACTATGTTAGGGTGCTAATCGACGCGTATTAACGAAAATATGACCTGAAAGAAATTTTTTCAAAATCGGTTCAGCCGTTCTTTTTTCTTAACCAAATAGACTCCAAAAAAGTAGATTTTACACAATATCTTGCGAATAAAAAATTATATCGATTTCGTAAGGGTGTCAATCGAGGCGTGTTAACGTCATTTTAATCCGACAGAAATTTTATAAAAATCGGTTCAGCCGTTTTTTTTTATTATTGTTAAATAAATAATAATTATGTTTTAATGATTAAAATGATTACTTTTCTGTGTAATATCTAATTTAATTATTATTATTAAATATTTACCAAACTGGGAAGTTCGTCGTGTGGACCTCAAGGGTCGCACTTTAGTCCTAATAAACGACTTACCTCAGGGCTTGTTTATTTTTTATTTGTTATAGATTATAGACGCGTCGACATCTCAGGTCATTAGCGTCTTTCAACTACACTAAATGAATGAATTGTAGATTATAGACGCTCGACAATAAAACTACACTAAATAACAACTATCTTAAAACTAAATAATATCACAAAACATCCATAAGCGCTGGTGGGATTCGAGCCCACGGCAGTCCAGTTCAGAGATTGCGGCACTAAACACGCTAACCACTAGGCTATACTGACTTCTATGGAAATGAACACTCAGTATGTACAGAGACGTTTTAGTTTTGTTCAAATTGAAGTATATTTTCGTATCGTATGATACAAATTCCATGCAAGAGTTTATATATAATATATTGTATAGGTAAAATCATCAATAATGGATAAAGGGTATAAAATACTGCTATAGATTTAATTTCAAAACATTTTAAATAAAAAAGCATTTAACTGGGGGCGATGATCTGTCTGTTTTTCCTTAAATACGTCCCTGGTACATAGCAACAAAGCAAATGAACACTTGACAGATCAAGTTGGCTATCATTGTGTATAAACATAATATAAAATTGTTCGTTGACCTCATCGCGGGTATTGTCTGAGAATCGAACCCAGGTCACAGATAATAATGGCATATTGCCAGATGTCATCAGACTGTGACCAAACAGATATTAATGGTAAATAGTACTCTGAACTGATCGAAACAAACCAATTTAATTGAGCCAATGAAAACTTGCACATAACATCGTAATTATAGCTGCTTTCGTTTACGCAATTTATATTTAATGGAATTTTAAAGAAAACGTCTTATAGTTATCTAAAAAAAATCAGCCACTTCTTAAGATTGTCAATATTATTGGATGTACATTTTGAGAGCAATGCTTCCATTATCAGCAAAAACTAAACTATTTTAATTAAATACAACATATGAGTTAATTGTGGAATAATTATTAAATCAACCGAAATCAATCCACAAGCATATACTTCTCTTAACATAATCAATCGGCTGGGAATTTCGGGTTCAAGTCCCGACAGTGGCTTCTGATTTTTTCCTTGTATATCCCAACAATTGTTTGACGTTTAACATCATGATGGCAGGTTGTTAAGAAAAGTAAATGCTTGTAGATTGGTTTCAGTTGATTTAATAATTACTAAACTATTTTAGTTTTGTGGATTTTTTTTAATTTCCGACTACAGTGATCTCAGTTATTGTTAATAAATTGGCACAGACCTCAAAATTTCATTATTTTCCTCTTTTTAGTGGCTTTTTGAAGGTTTTTTTTTGTTAAAAAGTTTTTTATTTTTTACTTTTTAGTGTCAAAATGTGACATTTACCTTAAAGGAATTACACGCCGTAACTCACTTTTATTAAACCGACTCTCTTACGCTGTCTGATGTGTCAAAAAGTGACATTTACCTTAAGGAATCACACGCCGTTACTCACTTTTATTAGAATCAGCCGAACTACTGAACCGATTTTGATGAAATTTCTATGGGACTATTATGAAAGTATATCCTTACAAATAAAAAAAGAATTTTCCAAATCAGTTTATAAATGACCACCGCCTTTTTTGAAGTCGGTTAAAAAACTGCAAATACAGTTAAAATGAAGCTTATGTACTACGTATAGACAGAAAATGGTGTTGGCTTAGTATTTATTAATTTTTAAGTATTTATCCACATGTAATTATATTTCTAATGAATATACAAATTTTTACACAAAATTAAATTCAAAAATTCTTAGCCTAATTTATGTTTTAAATCAAGTTACATTTTAATTTTTCTAATCGAAAAACCGCGCAAAAAGTGAAAATTAATGTTTAAATCTCGTCAAAAGTTTTATTTGAAATATTTTCAAGCGATTTTCAAGGCTTATAATATACATACCTAACTTACAAACCAAATTAAATAAATGTTCTATTAATTAATTTTAAAGTCTGTTTTTAAATCTTCGTAAATTTTTGAATGAAACATAAGCACATTCATAATGCCAGCATGTTTCGCTTATGTTAAAAAAGTGACATAAAAAACCCGTTTCGGTGAGGTGTTTCATTTTTACCACGGTCTGAAACTGTTTATACTGTATATAATAATTTGTTTTCAGTAGTCTATTTTTGAAACAAATTGAAATTAAAAAATAACACACAAACCACCCTATTCTGTGACACTGATTGTATATTTTGTATTTTATAATACGTTAGAAAATAACTGTCAGATGTCATAATTCCTAAATTTGAACCCGTCAATCCACCACAATGTGGTGGAAGTATCTACATTTTTAACATTTTAAAAATATCACATTTTCCATTTTTGTTCTTTTTTATTGTTATGTTTAACAAAAATACTCTCTTAGAATTTCCAAAATTCCAAGATCGACAAAAGATTTGTGAATGTTTCAAGTCTTCATGGTTTCCGGGCTTGTAGGCCGTGGTTCGGTGGTTGGCCACATCGCCTTTGAGAATGTCTACCGCAGTTGTAGACGAAACGTCAGGTATAGAAATACCACCGAACCATGTCCTACAAGCCCGGAAACCATGAAAACTTGGAACAATGCCGGCCGTGAAAGCTTGCACACCTGAATTTGTAAATGATTCAATTCGTAGTGCCAGACAAAAAAATTGTACTTCCAAAAAAACGTTGTCTTAAACACTTTTTAATGCGTACATTGAAAACTTTATTTTATAATAGTATTACGTGATTTTATGTTTGTTTTGTGATGTGAAGTGCGAGCTGAATAATGAAAGTTTAAGATACAGGTTCGTCCACAGGTTATACGGTTATCGTTTTGGATATAGAACCATCTTTATATTAAATTTTAATTGTATGACAACTGGAATTTGAGAGAAATCATGAAAAATCTCAACCAATATGGCTGACACAGTAATTAAGACTCCCGATGGCATGCAGTCCTTTATCTGCATAATTTTCAAAGTATAATTTTAAGAATCTAAAAAATTTAAGTGTTACCACTTTTTTTCAACAAAAACATTTAAATAAATGATTTTGAAATAAACGCTTTATTGATGAATTTATAGTAAGATATTTTATAGTTTTTAAAGTTTACAAATTATTTTATAAATTAGTTGACCTCTAACAACGAAAACACTATAAAACTTTTAAAACTGAATAATGAGACATTCTACAATAACAAAATTAAGAAAAATCGCAGGATAGTGGACAAAATATTTGATTTATTAAATTAAATGTACTTGAAAAAGTCTAAATCTATAGACGAAACGTCGTACATTTAATTTAATAAATCAAATATTTTGTCCACTATCTTGCGATTTTTCTTAATTTTATTATAATCACGATGGACACGATTTCTAATATAAATTTTACAATAACAGTGGTAGGCCGGACTTTGAGACTTGTAACTGCTGAGGACGTTACGACGGGGAGACTTTTATGGTTCATTTTACATCATAGATTCAGTTTAAGTACAATTCTTTTGATTAAATATTACATAATATTTAATACAGAAATATTTTTTTTAACCAAACAAAGGAAAAATATAATGATGACATTGTTGAAATAAAATGAAAATCAATCACATTATTAAAACAATTCCTATTTGGCGATTGCAATTCACAAGATGGAGGCAAATAACTTCGCAACTGTATTTTATTTATTAACTTCCCAGTACATTGGGAAGTTATTGTAATGGGTCCGAAAATCAAAATTTTTAACAAATTCTTGTTTCAAGGTCACTACACTATTTTGAGATTATTTTTGAACAGATTGCTGTGTGTGTACGTACGTATGTGATCATTTCTTTCCAAGACGAAATCTCAAGAATGAAAAATGATATCGACTACGTTTGGGTGCCAATTGACGCGTATTAACGTAAATATGATCTGAAAGAATTTTTTTCAAAATCGGTTCAGCCGTTCTTTTTTATTAACTATCTATCTATAAATAGAAGCATATTAACATCAACAAAACCCGAAAGAAATTTTATCAAAATCGATCAAGCCGTTTTTTTATTGTTAAAAACAAATAATAATTATATTTAAATGATTAAAATACTTACTTTTCTGTGTAATTTCTAATTTAATTATTAATATTCATTATTTATCAAACTGGGAAGTTTGTCGTGTGGACCTCAAGGGTCGCACTTGTAGAGTCCAAATTAAAAGTAACTTTAGTCCCAATAAACGACCCGCCTCACGGCGTGTTATCTTCGAAATCAAATTTCGCCTCTATTAAGACATAGTATCTACCTATACAAATTTTGTTAGTAACTGAAAAAAAAATTATGAAACATGTAAACACATAGCAGTACAAACGTTTCAAATATAATATTAAGTGGTATTTTTAAGTTCATTAAAAAAGATGAAACTAACTCTATTCAAATATGCGGTATGCAAGCATCAAACGATTTTTTTTTCGTTGCAAGTCTAGAAAAATCTTTTGATGTTTATACACCGCATATTTTAATAAAGTTTTTACATTACTTTATTTATAATAATTTCAAAAAAAACCTTCTAATATTGTATCAGCTATTCGAACTGCTGTGACAATGTGAATATTTTGTGTATTTTAAAATTTAAATGATTCTTTTGCATTTTAGCGTACAGGCGGAATCCTACTAATATTATAAACACCACCAGCTCAGCTTCGCTTCACAAGGAGAGAATTTCTCGCGGGGGATAATAAATCATAATTTCTTAGCACCCGGGCGAAGCCGGGCTGGGACTAGTTGTATATAAGATTTTATTTTATTTAGCATTTTAAATCTGTACGATTTTTTATTTACTAAATAATATATTCCAATTATTATTACGGAAAAGTGTTTTGATGACAAAAAAAATCATTGGGAATATAATTATCATGAATCAACTTCGGTGCATAGGCTCTAATTAGTGTCAACGAGTGAACGACCGGGAATCGAGTCCGGATTGTGTGAATCAACAACTGCAGTCTATCGGTTGTAGAATATAGGAGTCCGTGGGCCGTTGGTACCTAGGCAGAGCTACCACCCACACACTTGAGCTGCCTCTGACAGCAGCAGGGCACCACCGGGCGGCGCCCATATTGCGTTTGTGTGCCGATCCGCATTCACTTTGTTCATACACACACACACACCATACTGTTCATTCACACACGGGGCAGTCTAAACAACAATCCACTATCAAACAGAGAATTCTTCAAAAAATCCACTCCGTTAGATCCATCCCATCAACTAAATCACCGATGATGTCTATCCACCATTTAGTTCAGTCAACGAAGATCCAAAACTGACAAATAAATGCAATAAATCGTGTAGTGTGGATTATTATTTTAAGTGGTTGAGGTGACCCCCAGGTATAACATACTAAAAGTCCCCAGCCGTGGGATGCGAGCTTTCGGCGGGAGAGAGGTGAAAAGGTCCCATTTTTTGGTTTTTCGTAAATATATCGAAAACTAAGCGTCCTAGAAAAAAAACTCTTTATAAATAATAAAGCTGATTAAATTTCCTACAAAATGGTATATTAATTTTTTAGGAGCAATACAAAGGGAGAGGCGGGGAGTGAAAAAGTCAAAAATTAATGTTTATTGTCCATTTTACCTATAGTAGGGAACCTAAGGGGTCCAACCTTGCACTTTTTACTGCTGGGATGAAACTTGGCACGATTCAAGTACATACCTATAGGTAACATTTAAGAAGTGGTGCCCCCCCTGGCCGGACGTGCAGGAGCCGGTTGCCTACTGTTCAGGGGCAAATTATTGCAACAGTCTATATCTCTGGAAGAAATCGCCCGAGAACAAAAATGAGGATACCGTTGGACTCGGCAGACACAAGGCAACCTTCTTGGACCAGAATTTTTTCTCTATCCCCACCCCTGGACTCTGAAGGCGTCCGCAGGTCGGTATATTCAGAGAAAAAACCACTGAAGATAGAAACGTGAAATTTAGACAAGAGGTTTCTTTTGTGACAAAAATAGTCACTAAGAAAGGATTTTTTGAAATTCAACTTCTGAGGGGGTCAAAAGGGGGCGTAGAGTTATTTGGCAAAATGTTCATATCTGACGTCTCGTTAAGATGAGAGGTATTTGTATTGCTCCTAAAAAAAGTTAATATATCATTTTGTAGGAAATTTAATCAGTTTCATTATTTATGAAAAGTTTTTTTCTAGGACGCTTAAATTTCGAGATATTTACGAAAAACCAAAAAATGAAACCTTTTCCCCCCCCTCCCGCTCAACCTGGGGGTCACCCCTACCACTTAAAATAATAACCCAGACTATACGATTTATTGCATTTATTTTTGTTTCGTTGACTGGACTAATTGGTGATTTACTTGATGCTAAAGATAAAAAATACTTTGTTTTATTTCTTATAAAATTTTTGTACGAGAACTTAAAAATAATTGTTTTTTATAATGTACCCGGTGATAATCATCACAACCAGCTGAAGTAATTTTTATTTGTTGCGAAAAGGAAATTATAGCTAGACTAATTTGTCATATTCCAGAAAAAACTGGATCATTTTGGACTTTATTTCTTAACTTTTAAGAAGAATATGTTTATCTCTCCTATGAAAATATTTTATAAACCGTAATTCATTGATATTATAATTTCCTACTGTACCGATTCTAAAAATTCTTTCACTAATAGAAAGCTACACTATCCCTGAGTAATTTATGTCAGATTTGGCGGCCATATGTACTTTTGTAAAAATTATCCGATCTTTTTAAAAATTGATATTTAAGAGTTTTATAGGACACAAAAAAATAAAATGGCGTCAGATTTCAAAATGGCGGCCATATGTACCTACTTAAGGAGTAAATTCCAGTCGTGCGTCGGAGCTGACACACACTTTTTTTTAATGAAATATAATTTCTATTAATTAGCGAATATTTACATAGCTGCCGCAAGTGATACTGTTATTAATTCGTTTTTTTTTGTTTTAGATTATCCCCTGTTCTGCGAATCTCCTGATTTAGGCGTCCTTATTCAGTGCACGTCCTGACGGCGTTGGGGTCAAAAGCAGGTACGATACTAAATGTTCAGCATACCAATGTAATAAATGACGAACGCCCACTCATTCAAGACAACAATAGATATACTGTGGTCTATTATGTTATTATATAGGATTATTGTGCACAAGAATTTATTTAAAAATTAGACAAAAAATTTCTTGTTGCAGTATAGGCATTACAAGTGTTATATATTTATTTATATTTATAATAATTATTATACAATTTTGTAAATGCAAAAATGCCATTCAGCAGGGGTTGATCATCCTTACGTAGTCATTTTATTTTATTTTTATTTTCAATAATTTATTATAAATTTTAATTATTTTAAACAAAATTTAAATAATGTAACAATGGCGGTTTAACACTTTTAGAACTATTGTCAAAAAAACTTAAAAGTATTTTTTCATTTACAATTTTTTTACGAAATCTTTTGTTATATTACTTTTAAAAGTACACAGAAGAGAATCAAACTTTTTTTATAAATCGACTAAAATATTAAAATATTTAATAAAATATGGTGGAAGGGCAGCTATTAATCACGGCACCTCCACCACATATCTAAATATTTTCCCAAATAACCGGATTACTTCAATAAAGACCATATTAATTTGGTGTAGGTTTCATTTTTTAACATCTTTAAAATAGGAATATTATATTAATAATAATAATAATAATAATGCCTTTATTGATAAAATAAAAATTTTTATCAAATGGTGTGGAAATCAGCTTCATTCCAAACAGTGGCGGCGCGTGAACATTTTAAATGGGTGTTCTGCAGAGTCAACCTGGAGACTGGAGTAGCACCCCCCCCCCATTATGCGAGGACCTCGAAAAAAAAATCAACATCGCAAATTCCATTTCACTATGGAGGTGATTTTTTGAGAGTGCATATTTTTTTACTTTTTCACTTAAATGATTTAAGTCTGTTACACCAATTTCCGTCCACCATTTGTCACCACCAAATAAAACACACGGAAAACAGAAAAGATCGTTTTTAATATTGCAACCGCATATCCAATTATTTTTAAAATATAGTTCTTTGTTGAATTGCCGCTTATAAGTTTTTCCACGGCTAGAGCACTGTTTTTCTATGAAAATATCAGGCAAAGGGCGACCTTGTGCCTTCAATTTTAGTTTTTCTTCAAATTTGTAATTTGAAAAACGTTTCACACGCGTGAGGTTATCTATAACATTCATTGTTTGAAATTTGAACTACAATTGAAAAAGAATTATATCGCCATCAACACAAACAAAATATTAGACTGTATGCACCAGCCAGTGTGTGTGTGTGTGCCAACAGATAGATATCACCAGTCACTATGTGACAAGAGCGTTTTCAGTTTGGAATAACATTAATAAGCTATGCTATATAAACGTTCGGATATGCCCGGATATGCCGCTTTTATTAAATTAGAGTTCGTACTACCGTTCTGCGCACCCAGAATATCTTTTAACGCGTACAAATCTGTCTCATTTTTTACTGTTTTTGCTCTCTCTAGCTCATTGATTTTGGTGCAAAATATAATGCAGAACGTGTCACGTGCGTAGTGAATTTACTACGGCTGAGGACTGTTTATAGAATATAGGCCCTGCGGCATGCCGTCATTTATAATAATGCTATGTGATGGCTTCATAATTATGAAATTAAAACATATTATGCAGATTTATAATACAATTTTTTTTTAATTGTGCGTTATTTTCTGGCAGTGTGGCAGCTCCGCAGCTCTTATAGAGGAGCCGCCACTGATTCCAAACCATCAACAAAGAAAGATACAATCATATGTGAGAGAAATAGAATGATACAAATATACAATAATACTTCTAAATAAATTATAATTACAGAAACAATCCAGAGAAAAAACTAAAATAAAACATTCAACATATAAATTCAATATACCGGTTCTACTGTTTATAAAGATGTTTAACTTTTGCATTAAATGAAGGTATACTTGAGTTTTTTTAATACATCAGGTAAATTCATTCTTTGGCTTCTATATTGCAGTAAGTTACAGTTGCATATTAACCACGCCATTTTTTAATAAAATTTGTAATAAATACATCTTGTGAACTGTTGAGAAATGTAAGCTTTTTTATTATTTTATATACATATTCCGCATTGGAGAATTGAAAATATATTTAATAGTACGGGAATAAACTAAGAATGTCAGAAAATATTATCAAGATTTGGTACGACATTTTTTGTTTTTGTGTAAATATTAAACCCAAAATAATGATATTTCTCGTTTTTTCAAAGTTTTTTTAATAAGGTTATAACATTCCCTGCTTTTTTCTAGATACAATAACAGCAAGGCAATCTTGAATTATTTTATTACTTCCCACCTCTACTATGGTAGGGAAGTAATGGATTTAGTCCGAAAAAAATATTTCGATATTTTAACAGATCTTCACGTTTTGAGACCCTAGCAATCGTTTAAAATCATTTTCTGACTGATGTCTGTATGTGTGTGTGTATGTGGTCAATTTTTCGCCTTCGATATCGTAAAAACGTAACAACATACGGCCATGCCGATTGTTCTATTGTGTTTATCAGCCTTTAACTTAGATCTGATTAGATTTTGAGTCAAATCGGTTCAGCGGATCCTGAGATATTCAAAAAAACGTTCTCAATGTCACGTATTAACATAGGTAAAAAAAATATAAATGAATTCTAGATGTTATAATATGAAAAAAATGTAAATATTTTTTTTCTCTAAAATGTATAGTTTTCGAGAAAAAAAATATTTTACTAAAAAAAATAAAAATTGTACGTATATCAAGGTAACCATGATTTTTGCTATATTAAGCTAGCCATCAGTAGATTACTAAACAAAAAAGAGGGCCATGCTTTTATTCAAAGAATAAAAAAAGAGTGTTTATTTTTTGCAAATATTTACTAGGTGGGAACTATAGGACTGGTCATCAGTCGAATTTTTCATAATAGTATTTAGTCCAATCAAATAGTCGAAAAAATAGGTCTGAAATTGCGTTAATTAGAAGTTTGATGAAATTTTAATGGTAGATAGGGGGTGCTACTAGAACACTCCAGCCAAGTTTTCCTCCTCGAATTCCGCAAGGGGTGGCCGCCATCTTGAATTTTAGGAATGAAATCATGTATCTTGGTAAATACTGCTTGTACGTGAAAAATTACTATTATAAAAATTGTTAAGGAGGATGTATCCAGCAACTTTTGTTTGGAAATTTTTTTTAAATTTCTTAAAAAAAAAATACAAGTAAATTGAGAACTACCTCCTTTTTTTCTTTTTTTGAAGTCGGTTAAAAATAAAGTCATATTTATAAGTCGAGACCAGCGTTGGTCAATCCCTTTGATGTGTGTTCAAAAAACCGCCGTCAAAACGAATGTCTTCCAATGTCAATGTTGGTGGCTGTTTGTTAAAATTTGGCCATATGAAAACCATCCACATGGCATAGCAATTGCCTGAATGTCAACATTGATCGACATTTGCCATGTCTGGAACCGGCTTTACAAATGTAGAGAATATGCAACGTACGTAAAAGATGAATGTTACATTAAATTTTATTTACTAAGAAAGGAGACCAAAGTCTATTAAAATATATGCTTGTGTAATGTTTAGAAGAAAACATCGTTCTGAAAAATTCCCAGAAAATTTGTAAGGCAGAAAATTACAGTGTCAATCATGAAAAGGCAGAGAGGGTTATTTGTTCGGTGAGACGAAACGTTTGAGACAAGTGCGTGATGAGTGAAGATCAGTGGCGGATTGAAGTTCAGTTCCGTCTTGGCCAACTCGAAATTAGCCGCCCCCCACCGCCAGCATTTAATATTGACCGTATAGAAAATACACAATATTAATATAAAAATAGATTGAAACAGTTTACTTGAGCATAGTTTCTCGATGACTCTCGTTGGTTGTCACTTGGACTCGATTGTTGTTGTTTCATAGTTCTCCGAGACCGAGTCGCATAGTACTGAATCGTACACTGTCGAGAGCCCCATAATATACAATCATTCAACACTCAACAACTGTTGAGTTGACATCGCTGTGTGTTTCATGTCGAGGCGGCTAGTCGGCGCAGAACCGCTGTGAAACCGCTGTGTGTATCATCGCTCTTAGGACCTGTATTTTTCTCATAACTTCGTGTTGTCAGTAAAACAACTGAACGTCGCAATGCGATGATAAACAGCATACAATCGAGATTTAACTACTCATCGCGGAATTGATATTGACATGAAGAGAACGAAAACCATCTGTGTAACAATCCATACCAATCGACAACACATAAAACCCTCGTTTTGTATTTTTGTCTCTCTCCAGTAGTCATCCTGCCTTCTTCTATCTTTCTATCGTTATCTGCCCGCTTTACTTTTGTTATTTTACTATTTACAGATAGAATTTATATTGTTACAAAACTGTTTTCTGAGTTGGCGGAATAAATATTTATTTACAATAATTAAAAATACAATAACAATAAATGCAACAACGAAAAGTCAGTTCTAACAATCAACACAAGTAAACAATAACTAAACGGTAATTAACACTTAATTATATACAATTGACTATACTAATATTTATTTTATCAGGTGTATTTATATCGCGGAACTATTTATATCACTGATCCACTTGATTGCACGACTCACCATGGACTGATTGACTGATCGCTTCACTCACTCGTTTATATACGCTGCGTGGCTGAAGCCCAGTGCTTCTCGCGTTCTCTAGAAACTTCGCGAAATTACTCGTTGTTCAGCAAGCAGACACCGCTTCTCAGAATTCTTGCCTGACGTTTATATACAGGGTGATCCGTAACAATATTTACACGTTCGTTTATTTGACGTCTCATAATAAACGGAGATCCCACTGTCAGATTTATTTAATTTATCATAAATTATAGACGCTCGACAACCCTGGCCTTAATTAACAAATTAAAACATCACAAAACATTCATAAGAGGTGGGAAACGAGCCCACGACAGTCTGATTCAAAGAACAGTAAGCTAACCATTCCACCAATAAACTGTCTTCACCGTCACATTTCCTATCGAATACACAGACAAATCTGACTGTGAGTTAGCATTGGAGCAGACAAATAGGGAGCCACAATTATTAAGTACTCGTTGAGACCGACATTTTGTGTAGTCGATGATATACCAAATATATTTTACAGAAATCGCACGAGTTTTAATCTTAAAATTTAAAAAAACTTTTTAACAAAAAAAAAACCTCTTACAAAAAGCCACCAAAAACTCGGGTCGCAGTGCCAAAACCCTGCCGACAATATAGTGTATTTGCTAATACAGGCATAGTGCTGTTATTATGTGAACATAAGTTTGTTTTTGGACAAAATAAAAAATTTAACCCCTTAATACATCCCTTAAAATTATATTTATTTTCTTAATTTCAATATTATTATCAATGCAACCTCTGTACCAAATTAAATACACCCTTCAGTAAGTAAATCACTATCCGCAAACTAGTGTTTTCATAAGATTTGTAAGTCCGGTCCTGTCGGGCCGATTTTATTAAACTTTTAGCAGCACATTTTGATCTTTACTAAAAGGGCAAATTTCAATTTTGAAACAATTCTGAAATTTTTTTCGGTATTTTCGGGCCCAAAAACTTTTTTCAACCCCTAAAAACCACCCTTAAAATAGTACGATTGGGCCCATTTTAAATAGGTTCTGTGCGGTGATGTATTCCAACGGGTGTACCAAATTTCGTTCAAATCAATTAAGTCTTTCGAGAGTTATGCTGCGAACATACATATATATAAACATTTCTAAAAATGGTGCCAAATTGTTCAGGAGGCTATGAAACGTCGAGAAATTTTGGTATGTGCCATATGGCAAATACACTAAAAAGAGGAAAATAATGAAATTTTGAGGTCTGTGCCAATTTAATAAAATATGAAGTCGGTTAAAAAGTATAGTATAATGATTACTGATTAATATCGTTCTTTTTAACCGACTTCATATTTTATTAAACTTAGAAAAAACTCAAAACAAATTAAATAAAAACTGGCAAAATTTCACTTATTAAATTTGTCACATGCATTGCGAAACTTGTAACGGCCATTTGACAGTTGTCACACGTTGATTGTAGTAGTCAGCGCGCTGAAAGAATGGTGAGATACATTCTTGAATCTACCAGTTCTTGTAACAGCGCTTATACCTGCTACACTCACTGCTTCGTTGTGTACGCTCGCATATATAACAATGCATTAATTAAAGCAAGCCCTGCTATGATCTACGCTACCATCTAGAATACCAGTTCCATACTGTACGTACCTTAAGAATTCAGAATTGCACATCTGAATCAAAATTTCTGAATAGTTTAGCCTCGGTCTAACAGTCGATTTTGTGTGCTTTTTCTGAACCTTTTAACAGTATGGTTTACAGTCTACCATTCTTATCCCTATCCAATAAGTTTTCATGTGTATATGTGTAGTAGATATAAAAGAGACACTATAATACTGAGTCTTATAGAACTCCACTTGGTGTGTGTGTGTGTGTGTGTGTGTTCCTTGCAGAATCTATTTTTAGACCGGCGGCAATAAGATTTACATTCTACTTGCGACACTCTCTCCTATCTCCTTTCTTTCACCATCTTTCTTTCGCCAATCTCCTCTACTAACTACTGACGTAGGTAGGTAGTAGGTACATTCATTTGAATCATATACAGGGTGCTGAATCGTTTTGCGGGTAATAAGGATTTAACCCGTAAAATCAAATTTTTGCGATTTCCTACTCCCCTAATTATTTTAGGAAAAATATCTTCGAATAAAAGTTTTAGAACATAAAATTTTGCATCTAAATCATTAAACAAAATTAATTTTGCATGCTTTGTAACGGCAGAAATTTGTTATGAAAATGTCAAAATTACCTCAAAAACAGATAGCGATAGCCATGGAACTTGAACAAAATGATGACGTTTTATCTGTCAGAATAATTTCTAATCATTTTGTTCAAGTTCCATTGCTATCTGTTTTTGAGGTAATTTTGACATTTTCATATCAAAGTTCTGCCGTTACAAAGCATGCAAAATTAATTTTGTTTAATGATTTAGATGTAGAATTTTATGTTCTAAAAACTTTTATTCGAAGAAATTTTTCCTAAAATAATTAGGGAAGCAGGAAATCGCAAAAGTTTAATTTTACGGGTTAAATCTCGCAAAACGATTCAGCACCATGTATACCTATACACTCGTCTACACTAAAGTCAAATTAAGGGGGGTCGTTACACGTTTACATATTTTCAAAATTAATTGGCTAATAAATAATTTGCAATGCAAAATTGACTTTTAAACACATATATTCACATAACAACGCAACTATAGTTTTGACTATTAGACCAAGAGCTAGTGACAATTTTTTTGTGTTATTTATTCAAGGCCTTATTTTTGTGAAGATGTTGAAGGAGGCATATTAAAGTGCCCTGAGTAAGTGATTTTGCTAGATAGCGGTATGGGAGGAATGCAGACCGCCCCCAACATGTAACAATGCACATTTAGTTGTCAAACATTTTTGATAATGAAAATCGAAATTTTATTTTAAAAAGTTTACTTCATCAAAACAAATTGATGCTATCTAATATAATGTAGTTTCAGGTTTCTATATAAACATTATAGAGGGTGCAAATTTATTAGCTCACCGACAAACTGACACATGAAAGCTCATCTATTTAAAAAATTCACAGATTTCGCAATCCTTGCAACCATCGAGGACATTGGAAATGATAACAGCATATATGAAACATAATTAACTGTTTATTATACACACAATATTTATCAATGCACTGTTTAGTTTTGTCAGGAATAACCCTATTATTCTTCTGTTATATACGCGTTCACTTTTGCTTGATTACTTAACTTTTAAATGGATTTTTCTACAGTATTTATTAACATCTGCTCAAAAATAACACCGCAGATCGTCGCAAATACCTCTCAATTAACTAGACATGATATAAAACACATTTCGAAAAAATTGCACTTGTTCAATTTTGCATGATTGCTCCTCACTTGATCGCGACATCGTTGTCTTTTGGCCTTGAACGAAAACTCGTAACTCTGCCCCCATATACGAACATAAACATTTCCAATGTTAAAAACAAACAAACAAACGACGAATGTTTTGGGACATAATATGTTCATGTACATTTTTTTCTTAGAATTAAATGAGATATCATCTGTCAAAGATTGTTGGTGAGCTAATAATTAAACTTACAAAAATATTGGAATGTGTTTGTGATATAATTAAACATTGAAATGCCTTTGTTAGCTTAACCTGTAGAAACCGATCATTAATATTCCTAAATTTAGAAGAAAAACTTATGAGTTGGCAAAAATGCGTAGGCACAACGATCGAGAATAAATTTCACATTAGTTAGATATATCTTTTGCATAATTTATCCATCAAAATACATTAATAAACTAATAATTCAAGCATGACCTACTTTAACAAAAATACGCCTATGAATTAAGGTCATCTTGAATGACTATCATCTTTGAAACTTGAAGTTTAGATATTATTATTTCATAGCTATAGTTATAGAACCGATAATACTTGAAGCGGAATCATCATATATATCTATCTCTCTCGATTACCTAGGTTTCGAATATGCGTGTGACGCTGTTCCGAAGTATCCCTAATAGATCGAGAGCTAGTGAAAAATTTTTGGTGTTATTTATTCAAGGTCTTATTTTTGTGAAGATGTTGAGGGAGGCATTTAAAGTACCCTGAATAAGGGATTTTGCTAGATAGCGGTATGGGAGGGATGCAGACCGCCCCCAACATGTAACATATTATAAATATATATTTAGCATATTATAAATATTCTTTTTTGCATTATAAAGTTAAATTTGCGATAAGTAGTACATTGCAATTTTTTACATTTATAATAACGGTAACGACAAAAATGTTAATGAAATATTAGGAAAAACTACCTGGTTTTTAATTTTATGAAGTATTCCAGCCTTATTCCTTAGTGACAACAATAGGATCCCAGTGGCGGACTAAGCCCGTCGGAGACCCGGGGCGGCAGAACTAAATGAGGCCCCCAGTCTGCTTAGAAATTGATGTATTTGTAGTGCAAATTTCGTATAATAATAATATAGATATAATGACCGACAAAAAAAAATTAAATATTTATAATAAACGAACTGCCTACGTTTATATTTTGTATACGTACGGGGCCTCCAACTCCAAACTGCCTCTTATTTACTAAACATATTTTGACCTTGTTTGGGATTTGATAAAGAAGGACTTCTCGAGATTTGGAGGCCCCCAGGATCAGAGGCCCGGGGCGAGCCGCCCACTCTGCCATCTCCCTTAGTCCGTCACTGTAGGGTCCCATCCTATGGGTACAAAACATCAAATTTTTGATAAAATCTGTGAACTTCAAATGGTGGTTAAAGTGACGGGTATTTATGGTGGAAGCAGCGGGTTACTTTGTACTGGTAGTTAGTTTTTATTTACAGATTATAATAGGTATATCTGCAAATAATGTCATTGAATTTATAAGATGAAAAAAATATATTCTAAGACATACGTTCTTAAACTTTTTTATTTGCGAGTCTTTTGCATAAATTAAAATTATTAGCACCGCCAGATAGCAATGAGGGTATTATAATATCAATAGTTCTTAAATAAATAGTTCATTTAGGCCCGTATTCACCAAACACTGTTAAAGATAGAAGTTACTAATCTTAGAATAAATTTATTCCTTGGAATAAAATTAACTTTCAATTCGCCAAGCAATTGATTCGATAGAATAGTAACTTTAGGTACAAATTTACTTTATACCATACACCTTGGACATTTCGTCAAATATTTTGATTCTAAAGCACGTTTACCAAAGATCCGACCGATGGCGCGTCGATCGAAAATGTAAATATATTTTATTTTACTACAAAAGCCTTTACCTGAAAGATATGGAACTAATATTTAGCTGAAAAGGTCGCCAGATCATAAAGTAATTTGTGCATTTCGTGCCCATCCTATTTTACTATGCGAATAAATATTTATACCCTTGAAATTGGACAGAATAGTTATTCTTACGATTTATACCTGCAGTAAACTTAACTATGTTTGGTGAATTATCGCTATTTATTCCGAGTAATAGTTACCAGTGGAATAAATCAACGGAATAAATAACTAACTAGGCTCGGTGAATACGGACTTTAGAGATAATATTTACAATAACAGCCATCCATTGACGTGTCTCTTAAGTATGTTCTTTATTTTATGTCTAACAGATGACTCTGTAGGCATATAAAATAGAAATATTTCAACCCGAGTAAGTTGATGATTCTCTCTTGTCGTGTTTTTAGATCGGTGTCGTTCGAATCGCTGAACAAAATACACCGGTTCACATGTGTTACGATTCATTTATTTCCTACGCAAAATTATTAGCTTAGTTAACACTGCGAAATTAGTACGCATACCTATTAAATTTTATCTACACACTAGCTTTGCATGCGGTAATGTCAGTTTTGACGATAACCTTATCAACTTATGCTGGGTTGCAGAAAGCACTGTCAGAAAATTTGATTTGATAATGACCAATTATATTGTGACCACACATATTTCCCCATAAGAAAAGAGTTGTAGCATTTTAAATCGATCCTGCACGAAAAATACTTGATCGATTGAAACGATATTTTTAACTTTTTAACTTTAAACGTAGTTTTTTTGTACAGTTTACACTTCGAAATCGCTAATGACCTCTGTTGTCGAGCGTCTATAATTCACAATTTATTCCACTTCGAAACAACATTTTTCTACGCATTTAAAGTACTAAGTTTCATCAAACTCGATACAGCTCGACAAAAACTGTGGAAAAATATTCTCCCGTCTAGCTATTATAAAAAATACCCAAAAACCGGCCACATAAAAATAATTTTAAGAATATTGAAGCAATCTAAAAAATATTCTTTTCATTTTACAATAACATTCCCTGCCTACATTCAATTAGAAGTCAATTATTTCTCTATTATAATCATACTGCTTTATTACAAACGACTATATAGGCCGTGCAGTCAGGGCCCATTCTGATTGGTCGAATACCCTATCTTGATGTAGGTTGACACACACAGCTACACCTAAACGAACGTAACAACTAACTAATGAACTCTGTATACTAATATGGATAGCTGATAGCGATTAAAAAATGGGTTTTGTATGTGGACAATGTTCAAATACATATTCTTCAAGACAAGGCATTAATGTTCACAAAATTACAATGAAAACTTCAGATAAAGCTTGTAATTTCTTTCTCTAAAAGTCGATCAATTTTCTGACATTACAAAATAATACTTAATTAAAATTTATTTTTCTATTCCAATTTCTCAAGAACACTGTTATTGTATAAATTTTGGACATCCTAATATCGCAAACAATAATTTATTACGTTTTATTTTGAAATTTAAAAAAATTGATCCTTTTATAGAAAGAAACAGATTACAAGCCTTACCTGAAGTTTTCATTCTAATTTTGTGAACAATGCCTGTCTTGAAGAATATGTATTTGAACATTCTCCACATACAAAACCCATTTTTTAATCGCTATCAACTAGCCATATTAGTATACAGAATTTACTAGTTAGTTGTTACGTTCGTTTAGGTGTGTCTATGTGTGCCAAACAACATCAAGATAGGGTATTCGACTAATCAGATTGGACCCTGACTGCACGGGCTAGTCACTTGTCTGGTTTTACGCAACTTCTAAGAATGAATTCAGGTAAGGAAGGTTCATGTTTTTCAAGTATCAGACTACGTTACTAGATCTCTGCACACGTATAATATAAAGAATTATAAAATTAAGAAAAATCGCAGGATAGTGGACAAAATATTTGATTTATTAAATGTACAACGTTTCGTCTATAGATTTAGACTTTTTCAAGTCCACTATCCTGCGATTTTTCTTAATTTTATTATAATCACGATGAACACGATTTCTAATATAAATAAAGAATTATGAACGGTGTAAACTAGCCCATTGTTTTGTGAGGTAACTCGTCTAATATGGATCAACAAACCGAATCGTTTCATTCGCCTCCATAACGAAAACACCCACGTGTAAAGTGGTACAATTCGATACAATAAATCAATAATATACGAGGGCTGATTAAATAAAATACTCCAATAAACGTAAACACGATTAGCGACATAGCAACAGGCTCATTGTAAAGCAGTCGTTAATCTCGAGGGACTTTCATTCGATGAACTCTTGTTTTCAACGGCTACACTCCTCCTTGTTAACCCGCAGACGATCTGTTGCAGATTAATCTCTGGAGATTTTCACAAGGTTACAGTAAAACTTACAATGAAAGAGGCAATGCAATAAATACATCACCTTTGGTTAAATTTATATACAGTAGATTCAATCGTTACTTGATTAAATTAGAGGACAGTGTGGTGTAACGGTTAGCGTTGCCGACCTTTGGATCACACTGTCGTGGGTTCGAGGCCCACCTCCGCTCATGGATGTTTTGTGATGTAATTTAGTTTTGAGGAAGTTGTTATTTAATGTATTTAAGACGCTAATGACCTAAGTTGCCGACGCGTCTATAATCTACAATAAAATTAAAATGTTTAAATTATTTACACAAGAATTTTATTTTATTACCATTGTTTCGCACAAAACAATATGGCTTCGTCACACAGATCTTAAACTAGTTTAGGGCTTGAGAATAGCCGAGAGTGTAGCGGCGCTGTTGTTTACATGGCGTTGCGATGGTTCCTCTATTACAAGTCCCCAGTTCTCGGGTTCTAGCCCGAGAGCTGGTAAAAGTGTCAATTGGATTTTCAATTTGTTATAAAAAAAAAAAATATAATAATGAATTGAAAATATGAATTGGTGCTAGGCCCAAATAACCTAGCTGTTGGTGGTCTTTAAAATACAATACAATTAAACTAGTTTAAGATCGTTGGCTTAAATTTTAAATTAGATTTGTGCTGGGTTGCAAAACGCCCTTTTATAGGAAAACTGAGTTGATAATGACCTTACAATTGACCTTACATTGTGATCAAATAATTTTCGTTTTTATATTTTCGTCAAAAATCCTATTTTTTAACGTTTACGTATGCCAAAAAATCGCAAAAAACGAAATCTTTAATATATTTCCTAAAATTGAGAATGTTTATAGAAAAAAAGTGTGTGTCAGCTCCGACGCTCGACTGGAGTTTACTCCTTAAAGTAGGCAAACATACATACTTACATGCGTATACGGCTGTTACAAGTATACACATACATTGAAAGGTGCTCAAGGTAGGTTGCGCAGAAAAACGTTACGCTTTTTAGTTAACGCTTGTGTAAATTTTACTCCTCATAAAAAAATTCGTTTTGTGGTCTTTTCACATGTTCCAGAACACTTTATATGGTTGGTTTTTCGCTCAGCGAAAGTTTTCGGTACTTGAGCCTAACGTATCTACTAAGTTTGTACACTTTCTTTTCTAGAAGTTGCATACGTTTAAAGTTTCCCAAAAAGTATAAAAAAACTTTAAACGCGTTGTGGTCGGTTTTTCCACTCAGAAGCTAGTGCTCATTCAAAATAATAAAATATTAGTAAAAAAAACTTTTTAGAGAGAAGCTTTTATTTAAATGCACTAAAAAGGAAAAAATAATTTTTAATAATTTAGGTTCATAATTATAAAAGCGTGGGTCGTGAACTCTTATGATAGTTTATTAGTCACGTCCCACGCTTTTATAACTATGAACCTAAATTATTAAAAATTATGTTTTCCTTTTTAGTGTATTTAAATAAAAGCTTGTCTCTAAAAAGTTTTTTTTACTAATATTTTATTCTGTTCATTTTAGTCTTTCAAAATTTTACCTCTTTTTGATCCACCTCGGAGTTGAATTTCGAGAAATCCCTTCTTAGTTACGTCAGAAAAGGAATCTACTGTCCAAATTTCAAGTTTCTAGCTTCAGCGATTTGACATGGGCGTTGATTAGTCAAAAAACCCCTACACCCTCGTTTAAACCCCTTAGGGGTTGAATTTATTTCTATTCATGTATTGTCATCGGAAATACATATGTGTACAAAATTTCAAATCGATCGGATACGTGGAAGTCGTTCAAAATTGACTTGCAAGATTTGACCTAAACATTATTTTTATTGTAGATTATAGACGCGTCGACATCTCAGGTCATTAGCGTCCTTCAACTACACTAAATAACAACTTTCTTAAAACTATAAAATAACATCACAAAACATCCATGAGCGCAGGTGGGATTCGAACCCACGACAGTCTACTCTAGAGGCTGCGGTACCAAGTACGCTATCCACTAGGCTATACTGCCATCTACCTAAACAAACACACAAACCAACAAACACACAAACTAACACACAAACTACATACAAACATTGCAAGTTAAATAAAAGCTTGTAAAAAGCAACTCATGTTATTGTTACACTTCAATAACAGTTTCAAAAACTCCTCAGATTTATTTCAGCGTTGTTTGTCAGTGTTTCATCAGGGATACAAGTTTCCCAAAGGAAATAGGTCAATTCTGAAACAGCCCAGGCTCCAACATTTTCAATATACGCAAGTATATAATATTACGTAAACACAGTACTGTTATATACACTGTATACATAAACATATTATATAAAGAAATGGATTTACTGCGCAGTGCGCAAGCATTCATTGATTAAACTTGCAGCAGCAGTATACTTTTAACTCTGTCACTCGTGTATACCGATTGCTGGTGGTAAGTACTATTTTGTTACTGTATTTCTGTTTAATATTTATCACTAAAATAATTCATTTGAATACACTATAGTTTATTATTTGCACCTGTTACATTAATTAGTTGATAGCTGAAACAATCGACTCACCTTTACATGTCGATTGTACAGGTGTTGTTTGAAGTACCGCCCACTAATATTAACAATATTGATTGTTCGAAAGGCTTTTATTCCGTTTAGATTCGGTTATCTAATCACAATAATATGTCGCAATTAATAGTTAAATGTATCGATCGATTTTTTTTTTGTATTTTAATGTGAAAAAGTCGTTTTTGTTTGTACAGTTAAATGTCATGTACACTCACGGATAAATTTGTCTGCAAAATATATTAAGTTTGTTTGCCCGTATCAATCATTGAACTGTTTTGTTTTAAATTATTGGCTACCAACTGCCAGGGCGATCTCCCTTGAAAAAATATTTTTAAATATGCAGCCAATAAGCATTCATTAATAAAAATACATTATGTTTATGAAAAGTTCATACTTTCAATTTATTAATTTTAGTAATAATGTGAAAATCTAACCGATACTTTTAGTAGCTCAATTAGAACAATAAGGACTTGGGGTCTGTAAAAGACGGACCATAATAATGCTATATATAAACAACAGCGTCACGATAATTTTGGCTATGTAGGACTCCATACATGTGTTATTAGTGTATTTGCCATATGGCACATACACTATTGGCGTCGGTCGGATGGCGGGACCTAGGGGTCGGACCAAAATTTCTCGACGTTTCATAGCCTCCTGAACATTTTGGCACCATTTTTGGAAATGTCTATTTATATATGTATATATATATATATATATATATGTGTGCGGGCAATAACTTTCGAAAGAGTTAATTGATTTTGACGAAATTTGGTAGGCACGTTGAAATCCATCACCGCACGAAGCCTATTTAAAATGGGCCCAATCGGACCATTTTAAGGGTAGTTTTTAGGGGTTGAAAAATGTTTTTGGGCCCGAAAATGCCGAAAAAATTCTCAGAATCGTTTCAAAATTGAAATTTAACCTTTTAGTTACAATTAAAATGTGCTGCCAAAATTTTAATAAAATCGGCCCGACAGGACCGGACTTACAAATTTTATGAAAACACTAGTTTGCGCATAGTGCTTTACTTACTGAAGGGTGTATTTAATTTGGTACCGAGGTTGCATTGATAAAAATATTGAAATTAAGAAAAAAAATATTTTTTAAGGGATGTATTAAGGGGTTAAATTTTTTATTTTGTCCAAAAACAAACTTAAGTTCATATAATAAAGCCACAATGCCAGTATTAGCAAATACACTATATTGTCGGCAGGGTTTTGGCACTGCGACCCGAGTTTTTTTAATCATTAAAAATGATGTTAGGAACTAAATAAACAAGCCGTGAGGTGGGTCGTTTATTAGGACTAAAGTGCGACCCTTGAGGTCCACACGACGAACTTCCCAGTTTGATAAATATTTAATAATAATAATTGAATTAGATATTACACAGAAAAGTTATCATTTTAATCATTAAAACATAATTATTATCTATTTTTAACAATAATTAAAAAAAAAAAAAAAAAAAAAAAAACGGCTGAACCGATTTTTATAAAATTTATGTCGGATCAAAATGACGTTAACACGCCTCGATTGACACCCTTACGAAGTCGATATAATTTTTTATTCGCGAGATATTGTATAAAATCTACTTTTTTGGAGATTATTTGGTTAAGAAAAAAGAACGGCTGAACCGATTTTGAAAAAATTTCTTTCAGATCATATTTACGTTAATACGCGTCGATTGGCACCTCAACGTAGTCGATATCATTTTTCATTCTCGAGATTTAGTCTTGGAAAGAAATGGACACATACGTACGTACGTACGTACACACACACACACAGACATCTTTCTAAAAGTAGTGTAAAAATAGTGTAGTGACCTTGAAATATATAAAAAAAAATTCCTTTTTGATTTCGATTTTCGGACCCATTACAATAACTTCCAATGGGAAGTTAATAATATTATAAATTTATTACTCTGTTTTTGTACAAACAAGCAATAATATAATATTAACAATGAAAATTATAATCATCAGTATGATTAGATTCCTTTACGACAACGTTAGACGCTAATGACCTCTGTTGTCGAGCGTCTATAATCTACAATTCAATTCATTCAATTTACGACAACTAAATTTGCTATATAAATAATTAAATCAAACGACTTTTGGTTTTCCCTTAATTAAGTCCACATTTTATTCACAGTACAATTAAGTAGTGAAAATATATCAGACAGCAAAGCTGCGACTGTTCTGATTGGTTGGCTATGTTCAAGAAAAAATCCGAAACTCCGAAACTG
This sequence comes from Mongoloraphidia duomilia, assembly GCA_039654895.1. Taxonomy (NCBI): domain Eukaryota; kingdom Metazoa; phylum Arthropoda; class Insecta; order Raphidioptera; family Raphidiidae; genus Mongoloraphidia; species Mongoloraphidia duomilia. The sequence continues at coordinate 1,987,650 of CM077517.1, forward strand.
GGTGTTTTGGGTTCAAGTCCTGACAGTGGCATTTGATTTTTTCTTGAATATAGCCACCCAACCAGGACAACCGCAGTATTGCCGTCTGATATATTTTCATTACTTAATTGTTATGTGAATAAGATGTGGACTTCATTAGGGGAAAAACAAAAATCGTTTGATTTAATTATTTATTCAGTAACCCATCCACAAAAACTCAAACCTTGGGTTCATAAATTCACTATATTAGTGAATTAACATAGTAATATCAGACGTCACTGTCACCATATGCTATTTTTTTAGAAGGCTATATACAGAGTGGTGACCGTGACTGCTGCACATAGGGTTTTAACCCGTAAAATCAAACTTTCGCGATTTCCTGCTTCCCTAATTATTTTAGGAAAAATATCTTTAAATAAGTTTCAGAACAAATTCTGCATCTAAATCATTAAACAAAATTAATTTTGCATGCTTTGTAATAGCAGAAATTTGATATGAAAATGTCAAAATGACTGCTGCACATGGGTTTTAACCCGTAAAATCAAATTTTCGCGATTTCCTGCTTCCCTAATTATTTTAGAAAAAATATCTTCAAATAAAAGTTTTTAGAACATAAAATTCTGCATCTAAATCATTAAGCAAAATTAATTTTGCATGCTTTGTAACGGCAGAAATTTGATATGAAAATGTCAAAATTACCTCCAAAACAGATAGCGACAGCCATGGAACTTGAACCAAATGATGACGTTTTAGCTGTCAGAATAATTTCTAATCATTTTGTTCAAGTTCCATGGCTATCGCTATCTATTTTTGAGGTAATTTTGACATTTTCATATCAAATTTTTGCCGTTACAAAGCATGCAAAATTAATTTTGTTTAATGATTTAGATGCAGAATTTTATGTTCTAAAAACTTTTATTTGAAGACATTTTTTCTAAAATAATTAGGGAAGCAGGAAATCGCGAAAGTTTGATTTTACTGGTTAAATCCCTATGTGCAGCAGTCACGGTCACCACCCTGTATAATACCATGGCTATCTGCTATGCCATATTTTAACTAATTATTGTCGTTCATTTTGGCCGTTATTTAATTTCTAAATATCTCAATATTTATTAACTTTAGCTGATATGTACCTTAATAATTTTCTGTTCACTATTAAATACTGTATCGTATTCTGGAATAAAAAATAAAAATGCACTGTCACAATTAAAAAATCGAAGCTGACCTACGCCTGACCTTCACAGCACCATCTATGTTAAATCTGATATCACAGTCTTCTGTCCCCCTTGACACTCTATAACTTTTGTATAAAACATTTTTTATGGTTTGTACCGTTTACGAGATATTTCACTGCATTATTTAAGATGTGCCACCCTGTATATGTGCCTATTTAGATTTTGAGGGGCTTCGCGTACTACTCCTGAGCATAGGCTGGATTTCCTTTACCTCATTGGGGGGGGGGGGGGTAGACAGCATCAGCGGGGCCTCTTTTTTTAAATGAAATACAAAAAGAATTTTATACTAATAATTTAGAAAAAACTTACAGCTAAAAATAAAAATCTAATAAATAATAAAATTAAAATTAACATATCAGGTTTTCTTTTATTGGGGAAGGGGTAGGTGACAACTCCATCCTTGCGCCCCTAGATCATGTCTATGCCTCTAGGAGTACGTGTGCCATCGATTGAATGCAACTGGTTTACACGATAAAATGGCCACCTGTATATTTTTTGTGCCATGACTGTATTCTGAAGCACTATATACATTGTACACGATAGGGTACAAGTTGATTTCATTCATGGATTCTATAGGACCTAACAGGTGGTTAATGTTTCTTCAACAAATTTTACGTTTTCGCGGCTCGCGCTATTGTTCTCTGTGTAAACGTACATACGTTTCCATTAAACACATTTAAAAATAAACAAAATTATTACAACTAAAAATAATAAAGGTATTTATTCATTCAAACTATACACACATGCAAGATCTAATAGGAAAGTGAAATAAATCAATATAATATTATAGTTTTAACCACAAATTAATAACAGCTTTTCAGTTAGTTAAAACAAAATGTCTCATTTAAAAGATGGTGTACAAATGTAGGTCACATAATATAGGTTGATGCAAGATGGGATGGAGCTATATTTTTACTGAAAGGCGTTTTTCTCACAAAATCTTTTTTTTTAATTGATAAAAATAAATATATCAACTTAATTTAAAGAAAATGTTAATTAATTTAGTGTTAATGTTTCAAAAATATTTAATAGGAAATCAACTTAATAAATCTAAAACTTTTCTTTATAAAATATTACATTATATTATTGTTTTTGACATTGTCTCTTTTTAGTTTTTGATTTATTAATAAAAATATTTAAGTCAATTATCTATTTCAGGTAACCCGGTAATCGATATCACGATGTGCAAATGTTTAAATATAATTACCATGGCCCTCACAATTGTGGGGGCCATGGCCTACATCCCTGTGGAGAAGGTAAGTTAATTTTGTTTTTAAGGTCACCTACTAGATTGTCTAGGTTTAGTATCAATTCATATATTCTGTTGATTACTTTTTGATGTATAACATCTTGGTTATCGGTATGCGACATTATTCTGGGAGTAATTTCTTGAATGCAACAGAAATGTGTAGTAACAGTGTAACAGGAAGTAAAGAGAAGCTCAAGCGCGTGCTATTCAAATATTAAATCAACGCGTAGCAACAATTTTCCTCGTTACCAAGGTTACATAGGCGACTACTGTAAGACTCGTTTACGTTTTATTTTTAATAAAAAATTTTAATTCCAATAAAGTATTTCAATGGGATTTTTTTTTGAAGCTATGCTTCTTAACGCATGTTTGGGATGGGAACCTAAGTGAAACGTAACGAACGCGGCCTTGGAACGCGGCGATGCAACGCATCTTATTGGTTAAAATAATTAGACTTTGAATGTTAAAGCCTAAATTCTGATGCTTATCCCGTCCAAAATGTTGTATTTAAAAAAAAATACGATTTTTTTCTCAAAGTTACATGAGTTTGAAAATTGATGATTTTTTACTTCGTAAAAGTTGATCCCCTAATTTTTTTCCTTGGGAAAAATGTATTATTCATTACTAGAAATAAAAAAATTTAAACCTTTATTAGTCTATTCTACATATTATCATAATTTTTGTCAGCCAGTTCAATACAGGTATAGATACTTATATTGAACTGTCAAAATGAACGGACCCCCCCCCCAGAGTAAAAACCTATCTACGATTCAAATTTTACTTAGAATTTGAGTAAAAAATGTTTTTCAATAACAAGCATTAACAAAATTAAGGAGTAATAATGATTTTCAAACGAAATTTGTTCGTATTTTGGATAGCGTTCGTTTTTTTTTTGTACAAAGCCACACCCTAGGATTTCTTAATTTTAACACAATTTTTTTTAAATAAGTCTTTATAAAAATGCACAAAAAATAAAAAAATAAAATTTGTTTGGGTTCATTTAATTATAAAAGCGTGTGTAGTAAATTCTATGATAGTTTTAGTTTGATACAGTCACGATCCACGATTTTATAATCGCGAACCTAAATTAACTTTTTTGTACATTTTAATAAAAGCTTATTTAAAAAAAATAACTATTTTATTTTCAAACTTTTAGTCATTTATGAGAAAAAAGTTTTTAAAAACGACTGGACACAGGTTCTCCCACCACCAACACCGAGACTTCCACCATATTATATTACTGTTTTCCATTTTTAGGGTTCCGTAGCCAAATGGCAAAAACGAAACCTTTATAATTTCGTTCTGTTCATCTGTCCGTCCGTTTGTCTGTCTGTCCGTCCATATGTCACAGCCATTTTACTCGGAGACTATTGGCAGTACATAGTTGAAATTTGTAAGGTAGGTGTCTTCTATGAACCGCTATACAATGATGCAGAGAAATTACGAAAAAAAATTAGGGGTGGCACTTCATACATTTAACTGAGGGATGAAAAAAAAATTCCAGTGCACATAAGCGTGTGGGGTATCGTTAGATAGATCTTGAAAATAAAAGTTTCAAAATTACTTTTTTATTTAAGTCAGTAGTTGGTGAAATACATGCGCTTCTAAAGTCTTAAAAAGTGTGTCCACCCTGTAACTTTTTACGACTTTAGAAGCCTATATCTCACCAACTATTGACTTAAATAAAAGTCATTTTGAAACTTCTATATCATTTTTCAAGACCTATCTAACGATATCCCACACGCCTGTGTGCATTGGAATTTTTTTTCATTCCTCAGTTAAATGTATGGAGTGCCAGTTGCCACCCCTAATTTTTTTTCGTAATTTCACTACACCATTATATAGCGGTTCATAGAAGACACCTACCTTCCAAATTTCATCTATATACAGGGTGTCCCACGACATGACTGCCATAGCCTGGGACTGTGTTGCTGGGATGATTTCAAGTCAAAAATGTCTAATGAACATATACCCGGAACGCTATCCTAACTGAGCTAGATGTCGGGCGTCTATAATTTACAATTCATTCATTCATAACTGAGCTAGAAACATTTGAATTTTTAAATAAGTAAGCCCACTAATGCAGGTATTAGGTTCGGCTGTTGGTTTTGTTATTATTAAAAAGACCAGGTGGCTGTGAATCACCATTAGAATTTATTGTGACAGTAAACGTCAATTAATTAGACTATGTATACAGCAACTGGGTGGACATTTTGAGCAACTAATTCAATAAAGCGATTTCTTTTTAAATGGTTTTTAAATTAGTAGGGAATTCCTACTACAACTTATCTAAAATTTCAAATGCTTCTAGCTCAGTTAGGATAGCGTTCCGGGTATATGTTCATTAGACTTTTTGACTTGAAATCACCCAAGCAACACAGTCCCAGGCTATGGCAGTCATGTCGTGGGACACCCTGTATAGTGCCAATAGTCTCCGAGTACAATGGCTGTGACATACGAACAAACCAGACAGACAGACGGACAGGACGAAATTATAAGAGTTCCGTTTTTGCAATTTCGTTACGGAACACTAAATGTAACACAAATTAAAAATGGGAGTTTATAGACTTTGCTAACCGCAGTTACAATAATTATAATAATAAATGTTGTTTAAGGAGCAATTTTTAACGGAGGCTCTTCTTCGAAACATTGTCGGTCATATGGGCAATAATCTTGCTGATAACGATGATAACTACATCGACTTCTCCGAGAACAGTCGGCTGCCAATGATGATGGGATCGCGTCGTTCAGCTAAAGATCTCGACACTGCGGAGGAACAGTTGTTCGACTACGATTCTCTCGGTGAACCAAGCAACCTTCATCCTAGTCTTCGCGATCATGAGTACCTGCAGCACAGCACACTCTGGGGAAGTCAGTACATGTCAGGAGGTGCCGGTGAAGGAAAACAACATCTCAAACCGGAGGGTTCCATCAAAAACCATCAAGAAGTTAAAACTGACTCAACCCTTCCGGCTTACTGCAATCCACCTAATCCATGCCCGATCGGCTATGATGGTACGCCAAGTCATTGAAAAATAAATTCCTATTCTATTGATACACTAATGCCCGTATATTGCTACAATAGTTACCATTCGTAAAATTATCGTAACAAAACTGGTAACGCCGCAAAGTCACATACCTATCCTTTCGGAAAACGGGTATAAATGTATTTTTCTCTTATGTAATTATTTTTTTTTGTATTTTTGTCTCTAAATAAAAAAATGTAATCAAAATCTATAAAGAAGGTCATTGGATGAGCAGCCAATAAACCAGTCATGGTTAATCCCTGCATTTTTAGAAAGAAAAAATCATTTTACAACCTATATCACAGTCGGGAGCCGAACCCGATCGGGTTCGGCTCCCAACTGTGATATAGGTTGTAAAATGATTTTTTTTTCTAAAAATGTAGGAATTAATCATGACTGGTTTATTGGCTGCTCATCCAATCACCTTCTTTATTTCAGAGGTTCAGCTGCGTATAAACGAATTGCTCTATCAAAATCTATGTTTTGTTGACAGAGGATCAAGGCTGTACCAGCAATTTGAAATTTGAGAACACAGCAGCATTTAGTCGACGCTATCAATCTGCCCAGGACTGCATGTGTGACACTGAACATATGTTTGAATGCCCCAGTCAATCCGAACGAACACAAAATGACCAAATATCAAATTCTTTCGGAGATTTGGATTTTGACCACTTTTTACACCAAACATTGAAGGTGACTCTAACAATAAGTAATCAATTTAATACTAATGCTGCTGCTCCACCTGCATTAATATTAACGCAAACGTCAACGGCCAATGATGCGTTTATTAAGTTACTATTTAGACGCTAATGACCTCTGTTGTCGAGCGTCTATAATCTACAATTCAATTTAAGTTACTAAAAATTGTACGCGGCCACATTACAATAATAACTTGTCGAATGCGTCATTTTTACGCTTTATTTTAAGAATGGAAGTCGAGTCAGCAGCAGTGGTGTATAGTATTTTTTGCCATACCCACTACAAAATAGCTACTTTCGATGTATGTATAGTGACCATTAATGACCCCTTTAACAGATAGGTGTGCGGAAAATGGTTTACTTTCTGCACTAGCGCAGAAAATAACGGTTGCCATAGCAACTTCTGTTTATTCACTCTATACGCCTCCGTACGCTTGCGTGCGCCTGTCATTACTTACTTGCACGAACTTCGCGGCACACTGGAAGGAAATATGGCGACGCAAATGAACTGTCAGAATTTTTTGAAAATGACGTGAAAAGTAGGTATTTTGTAGTGGGTATGGCAAAAAATACCATATATGTCTGGTACGTAATGGTATTACGGCTCGTGTAATTGTAAAAACTCGCTGTCGCTCGTTTTTACATACTGTCATCACACGCCGTAATATGTCCCATTACGTATCTTGACATACAATCTACTAATAATTATTATATTAATTTATTAAATGACGCAAATGTGGCCACAATCGTCCACTAACTAACGCGCTAAGCCCTTTGATGTGTCGAAAAAAACCGGGGCGGCAGAACTAAATGAAACCCCCGGTCTGCTTAAAATTGATGTATTTGTATAGTGTAAATTTCGTAAAAAATGAATAATATAAATGTAATGGTTGACAAAAAAAAATCAAATATTTATAATAAACGTTGGTAGCCTACCTACGTTTATATTTTGCATACGTACGGGGCCTCCAACTCCAAACTGCCTCCTACTTACTGAATATATTTTGACCTTGTTTGGGATTTGATTAAGGATTTCTCGAAATTTGGAGGCCCCCAGGATCAGAGGCCCGAGACGATCCGCCCCCCTCCCCTAGTACGCCACTGAATGTGACAAATGCTGATGACATATTTTTATTTTCAATTATTGTTTTATATGCTGAAAAGGTTATCGTAAGTACATAAAAGACACAAAAACTCATGGCGTACAATATTTTTGATTTGAAAACATCTTTACACACCCGTATTTCCACCATTTGTAAACCTTTACTCCCACTTCCGTTTACTCAAACTACTTACTACAATTATCGTAGATTATAGATGCGTCGACAACTTAGATCATTAGCGACTACAATATTATCACTTCAAATATATACATTTTTAATATTAACAAACTAAAAACAAAAATAAAGATAGTTACTTCTTACCACAATAGTTTTGTTGATGGATGTACATTTCGAAAGCTATGCTTTCATCTTCAGCAAACACTATATATGTATAGTGTTTGCTGAAGATGAAAGCATAGCTTTCGAAATGTACATCCATCAATAAACTATTGTGGTAAGAAGTAACTATCTTTATTTTTGTTTTTATTCCAACCACAGTGCTCATATATTTTTATTAACAAACTAGCATACAAAAATCATAAAGTCACTCAATTTTCAATTAACTCGATTATCGGGGCTATTAAAAAATGTTCATTTGTAATGGACATGTAGATTTTGGTATGTTTACCATTTAAACTCGTACAGACAATAAAATAATTACACCTTCTGTTTCAAATATTTTATTTTCGTTAATATTCATAATAAATATCCCTAAAAACTATTAGACAACGGGGATTGTTCGTGAAGTTTGCTTGAAATAGTCGTTGATTTTCTTGGTTTGTTCATTTTCGAGCAGAATAAAATGAAAATTGATGAAACGCAAGCAATAAGCAGAAATGTTACGAACAATCAAAGTCTATGCAAGGAAATTGTCATTTAATAGTCATTCTTTTTAAATCTTGTTTCAGAATAACGATATCAACCTACACAAAAGTTTGGTTGCCAAAAAATATTTCATCAAGAAGGTAAAGTTATTTTCATGTCACCATTTTTGTATCTTAAAGACAAAGAAGTACGATTTCAACAAAAAAATAATATTTAAATGATACATAATTAACCAATAAAGCCTATATCATATAAAATTAATATAGTTATAAGTAAATTGAAAATGAGTAACAATGCAAATGATTTATTCAGATTTCCAAAGAAGATCGGTATTTATAAAAACATAATCATAATGAGCCATTTTCCTGAAAGTACTTCTTTCAATTATCCACGAGAGGCAGCACTTGTGGTAGGTACAAACATTATTTATTCCCAATTAGTGTCGTGTCATTTTAGTGGTATAACTTAATTATTAAATTATAATTATTATTAAATTAATTAAATAATTAAGTTATGCCGCTAAAATGATACGACACTAATGGGGAATAATTTAATAAATAATGTTTGTACCTACCACAAGTGCTGCCTCTCGCGGATAATTGGAAGAAGTACTCTCAGGAAAAGTGCTCATTGCAAGAGTATATAAAGAAAGAAAAAAACAAGTTTAATATAAGCTGACCCATAATCATGCATACTCGGACATACTGCACATGTGGTTATAGGTCAGCTAAGTAAACTTGTTTTTTTTTCTATTTAATTTTGAAATTGAAATGTTTTTAAAATATCAATGCTCTTTGTAAAAATTTAAATAATTACGAAAAACACTCACTAAATAAAAAAAAATTCATTCAGCAATGTATTTTCAGAGTGAAAATCAGAATCCATATTTGCTTGGAGAAAAATTGCCCGTTGCAGCCAAAAAAGGACAAAACGTATTCTACTAAACAGAAAGCTGTAACATTTTAACTGATTTATTCGAAAAGACAACAGGAAAAACAAAACAAAAAAAAAAAAAAATCTGAACGAAATTTATAATGACGACCCGGCTAAACGAAATAAGGCCAACGATTAAATTCTATTTAAAAAATAATGGAGAAGTACATCTATATTAATATACAAATATTATTAGAAACCCTTCTGGTTAGAGGCAATTATCATACAGAACTAAAATCTATATATTATAATAAATGTGTATGCTTAGTTGTGATTAATTATATTATTATTAATTACACATATTATATAATTAAAATGCAAATGTAATAGGCCCCATACGTTAAAGAATAGAAAAGAAAACGCACATTTGTAAAAAAGTATATCCGGTGACTTGATTATAAAAATTTGGTTAGAAATTATTGAACGGTTATATTCAAGATTTTAACTGCGACTTTTACTTAAAAGCATAAACTATTTAAGCTTCATTTTCATAAAATCGCGTTTTGACTAAAAGTCGCTCTCTTACAAAATCTTGAATGAAAAGTTTATAGTTCGAACAAAACAAGACACTAGATTTACTTTGTAAGCAGTTGAAAAAACTGCTATTAATTATTAGTATTAAGATATAAAAGTTAAGATAATAAAAAGGTTCTATAATGTAGAGTCGATTTGAAATAAAAATGGTTAAAATGCCGATCAAATCGACTAAAGTTACCCCGGATTTGACGCCCTAAAAATCCAAGTGTTTTATTTTTTTTCAATTCTTTCATCCGTTTTAAAATTTAATTTTGACACTTGGATAAGAAATATTAAATCATGAAACATATCGTATAATACATCATATTTTTTTAAAGCCAAATTCAAAATGTAATTTATTTTGAAAAAATATTTTACGTGACGTAATTAGGCCCTATTGATTTTTACTTCGCAATATTGCCACTATCATTTTGAAAACTACCACATGGACGTTTATTTTTCTATATATTAATTCATTTCAAAACAATATCTTGACAGTATTGCTTAGAAAAAAAATCAATACGTCAAATAAAATCTTTTCACATTTTTAAATTGCATTTTGGAAATCAAATATTCAACCAAAAAATTACGAAGAAAATTATATTTTTACAAAAAAACAAAACAATTAAAACAGCATAACAACATATTGAATTACTTTTGAAAATTGTAAACGTTTTATTTGAAATCAAATAAATTTGATTTGTCATAAAATATAAAATACTATAAGTCTTAATGAATACCTAATAATTAAATACATAATAATATTATATTATAGAATTTGTCTTAAATGTATGTTTCAGAAATGATTAATCGTTTCTTAACACAAGTTAGATAAACTTATATCTTTAGTGAAACTACATAATTATATAGTTATTAAGATATTAAGTAATATGATAATTGATATTATATTATCTATAACAGTTAACAAATAATAACTATAAATATATAGTCATTTTCGTTCTAGCGTTGTTGTATACAACACAGCTGCAAGCTTGTAATTCCCCGTTTACCATTATTATAATTATTCAATGTAAAGCAATGACTGGTTATTATTCTATTGTTCATTTCAAATGTATTCTCTTATTGCAATGTGAAATCATTATTTTCATTTTTCAAACTTCAAACCCGCACACCTGTACAACATCAACGCGTAGACATGCACTTTTGAAGTGAATACGTCTTTTAAATCGGTATGGGGTGCATGTTCCAAAATCTGACCGTCGTCCGTCACGGAAGTAGGACAGACTCAAGAAGTATACGACGCAGGTGGAAATTAATGGTGTTGCTGGATAGAGGACAGATGTAAAATTTCAATAGAATTAAAATACATACACAAACACTTGAAAAATTCTACATTCTACAATTTTTCAACTGTTTGTGTATTTATTTTATTAAAATTTTTTTATATTGCACCCGAAACATCCCCTTCGCGCTCCGTGCAAAATGGTTAGTCCTGTTTCACATGAGGCGTACCACGCGCCTACGTCCTACTCCGCGAGTAGGACGTAGAACGTCGACTTTCTTTACACATGGTGTAAGTGAAGCAATATCAAAATGGACGCGCAAGTGTGTACCTCGGGCGTTGTTGCCGTAGCGCGCCACGTCTCATGTGAATTGGCACACTTGCCACCATGCCCTGACGCCTGGCGTACCTACGTCAGACGCGCGGGCCAGGCGTGAGCCCGCGCCGTAAATTTTGCACGCGCTGAGAGAATCCCGCTTCACGCCCGCATCTGAAAGGTTACGTTTGTTCAGTGCCAACCGAGGCTCAAGCTTAGAACGTAGGACGCATCGTACGCCTCATGTGAAACGGGATTATGTAAGCGGCACAAATTGGCGCGCTAAGTAAACTTTGGGACGCTGTGGATTGTCAACCGTCAGATGGGACGAAATAAGTTTTAAACGACAGCTTAAAAGTTCCTCTGTGCCAAGTACGATGCAAATAAAGTGAGGTGAGAAGACAAGACGGTAGGGAAAGTTTGTGAGGTTCAAATGAAAAGTTGCTAAAAAAATTCATAACGTCGAAATATTTGGCTAATAAGAGAGAGGAAGGGGTCAGACAGAGATATTGTCGACGCTCGACAACTAATTATTAGCTCGGAGTGCAAAGTTTCACACAGAGCTAAGCTTAAGCTCAATGCACATCTAATGAACATAACACATTGTTCGTTCGTTGACTAGGTAGAATAAAATAAAACAGTTTTGTAACAAAAAGGATGAAAATGATACCGCTTGAAATTCACCAATTACCAACGTCGGAGTCGCATTGAAGGTTTACTTTTATAGTTTGCCTTGCACTAGCTATTTTTGTAATACTATTCTACTACATTAGCGTTATGCAATCAAGAAAGACAAAAATATACTAATAAGTAAGATCCATCGTTTTGTAGCAAACTTGCATTCTATACTCCTTACTTTATTTCAATTTCAATAAGGAGGTACAACGTTGCATGTAACACAAAACATTACAAGATATTAAAGTTAGAACAAAAGAGTAAAATATACATTCTACATACGTGATAAAAAGAGAAAAAAAACAAATATGAATATTGAAAATGTACATGACAGCCGACAGGTCCAATGTGTCATTGTGACATTTGATGATTTGAGTCATTTTATATTAGTCACAGAATAATAAGCATCTCAAGTGATTTTATAATCGGTCTGTTAACATTAACCAATCTAACGTCAAGAAAAAGTACAATTCACCGGCAGACATAACTGACTGTTTAATTAATTCTTAAAGAATATTCAACAAACATAATGGTACGTTTTTGGTTATTTCCTTTCAATAAAAAAGTTTCGATGTTCAATTAACAATTTATTAAATCTTTTGTAGTCTTCCGCTAATGTTAAGGTATGCGATATTGGAGATGATGTTAAAGAACGTTTAAAAAAATTCCGTTTTCGAAAAAACGAAACAAATGCTGCACTTATATGTAAGTTTATTTATTTTTATAACAAAAGTCGTGTAATTATGAATTTTAAGATTTAAAAGAGAAACCTAAACCTTCCTTATAAAAAATGTAATGCACTATTGTTAATAACATTTTAAAGAGGTTATAATTGTAATTTTATTATCTCGATTTCTCTGAAAAGTTGTATAATATGAAAAAGTGATTTTTCATTGCTATATTAATTTCTTTTTTCCAGTAAAAGTCGATAGAGAAAAACAGATTATTTGTGTTGATGAAGAAATCGAGGTAAATATGTATTCGATATTTTTAAAATTATCATATAATTTTAATCAAAGTCAACGCGACAAGTAACACGAAACGCTTTGCGAGTTTTCGCTTTTCAAGTTCCTGAGTTTTGCAGTTCTTTTTTCAAAAATCAGTAAAGTAAATTATATGAACAATAATCTCATAAATGTTTACTTTACCAATGCGAACTAGAAACGATAAAACTTCGTATTTCTATTGAATTTTTTCATGTTTTCATTAGGATATATCCATCGATGATTTACAAGAACAATTACCCGGTCACCAGCCTCGATACATAGTCTACAGTTATCGGATGGAACACAAAGATGGTCGAACATCTTATCCAATGTGTTTCATCTACTACACCCCACGTGATAGTCAAATCGAACTACAAATTATGTACGCCGGAACAAAACTGGCTCTTCAACGTGAGGCCGATCTTACGCGCGTTTATGAAATTAGAGAATTGGACGAGCTCACTGAAGAATGGTTAATTGAAAAGTTAAGTAAATAATATCTATAAAAAATAAATAAAAATATTTGAACATGTTTTTTGCTCACTACTAATAATACTGTGTACATAGAACATATTACTGAAAGAGGAATTGCCTGTCTTCCCATAGGCCAAGAGTGTATGCAACACGGGCTTGAGAATAGCCGAGAGTGTAGCAATGCTGTTGTTTACATGGCGTTGCTATGGTTCCTCTATTACAAGTCCCCAGTTCCCGGGCTCTAGCCCGAGAGCTGGTAAAAGTGTCATTTGGATTTTCAATTTATTATTAAAAAAAAAATAATGAATTGAAAATATGAATTGGTGCTAGGCCCAAATAACCTTAGCTGTTGGTGGTCTTTAAAAACACACTCAATGTACGCAACACGTGCAAGAAAAGTATAGACATAAAGTTAGTCTGGTCATCTATGCGCATACGTCCGAAACAACTAACGCTTGTGTAATCAAGACCTAAGTAATCGAGAGAAACAAATAGATGTTGACAACAGCTTGCGCAGTCCAATTCCCCTTTCAGTATTATATGTTCTAAAACTGTGTATGGGTAAAGTAGCTGTCCGTGGTGATACACATAAAATATTGTTTGTGATGTCAATGTAGTATACAAAACGAACCAATGCCCTATCTTTTTCATAGGCGTCGAGTTTTGAAAGTTGTCGTAAGGGCTCTCATAATATTCGTCGATAACTAATCTTTTTTTACAAACATTTCATAAATGTTGACTTGAATAGGGTGATTTATTATAATTATAAGGATTTATGATTATAATTATGAGGTCCCATACATTATAAATGAACGAACAGACAAATTGAAAATATTCTAAAAATTTTACTTACCATATGCCTGACATCATGCATCATACAGGACTCCATTTCTAAATGTCATTCCGAAATTCGAAAATTTTTTGTTCATTACACCTCTTGTTACAACTATCCTGGGACACATTGTACATATATACACATGAACTTAATTTCTTTATACAGTAAAAATTATTACACTTCTTATTACGCGTCTTCTAAAAGGACTGCTACATAAGTTCGCGCAGTACCAGTGTTACCGTAGTTACCATTCTATGGTTACAAAACCGGTACCATGCACTGATCTCTACAGATTGTATCAAATTAAAGCTGTGCATAAGGCGTTCTGTGTGTAAGATAGAGATCGATATAAAGCAATAAGTGAGAACGAGATAAATGATCGCTAATAGGAAGTTTCTGTAGTTACTGACTACTGAAATAAGAAATTATTGATAAAATCACAAAACAAAGATGACGCTATCATGATGTATGGGTGGGTATTATCTATTTACAGTAACTACAGAAACTTCCTATTAGCGATCATTTATCTCGTTCTTATTTACTGCTTTATATATCGATCTCTGTCTTACACACAGAACGCCCTATGCACAGCTTTAATTTGATACAATCTGTATACTTACCAACTGGATAGAAAAAAATTAAAAACATGGAACCACCATGGAACCAATTGATGTGTCGAGAACTACAATGAATTTAAGTGCGCGTACAAGAAACACTGATCTTCATGGCAATAAGTAAATTTTAGTTACTGGCTCAATATTGTGTGGCGCTGATTACCCGTTCAAATTAGAGTTCAAATGGGACAATGGCGGACTACAGAATCAGCTATCCAGCTAATAAGTATAGAGATCAGTAATACTATATATCAAATTTTATAATTTATTAAAGTATACAAAAGTTTATTAAAGTGTCTATTAAAAAAATCACTGCACATTTTTCAATATTAATGAACATTTTCGCAATGAAACACCAAACAAATAAATTCTATTAATTTGACTGAATTTAACTTTTTTTGATACAAATCTGCAAAGCATGTGTTACATTTAACAAGTTGTCACGTGTTTTTAGTTAATAATGTTTAATCAAAATTAATATTTTAATGAATACGATATTTTTTAATATAAAATTAGAAATTTTAAAATTTGCGTGAATAAAAGTTATTTGAATACAATAAAAATACACCAAGTTTAATTCACAAATGCAAAAAAATCTGTTCATTACAATAAAAGAAAGAATTCACTACGACATCTGACCTAATAGACAAACTAAGTTACATAATTATTTTGTATTTCTGAGACGTTACATGATTAAACCAGATATCAGCTAATTAGAAGGCGATAGCAGTAGTCTGTCTCACCATTAGTCACACACACACACACACTTATGAAATCGCAATCCTAAAACGTAAGCCAGTGATGCTCGACTTTTTTTCTTTGGAAAGTCATTTAAGAAAATTATTTTACATTTGTCGACCGCATGTTATGGAACTGGATAATTTCTTGTATATATTTTATTAAGTTTGATGCTAGAACTGTATTTTTTATGAAAATTTGTTTAAAATTAATTTAGGAACCGCAAAAAATGTTTATGCAAGCCAAATGCGACTCGTGGACCTTAGATTGTGCATCACTGTTTTAAACCTAATTGATATGAAGGTTTCGAATTTTTAAGTGAAACAAAAAATTATGAATCGATTTTTATTCATTTCGTTCGTCATTAAATGACAAAAATGCATAACACAAATTTTGTGTTATGCACTTTTGATTTTTTTTTATGTGTAAACCATCTTTATGTCCCGCCTCTTAACATTTCTGTTATAGTAACTGTGAAATGTTACGGAAGTGTGACTGTGAGGCAACAGTTCCATGTACACGGAAAACGCACGGAAGACGGAACTCGGAAATGGAGGTTGACCAATTATATTCTTTCCGTAATATTCAAACTTTACGGAAAAAATCTGATTGGTCAACCCCCGGCATTTGCATTTCCGAGTTCCGTCTTCCGTGTACATGGGACTGCTGCCTGATTTGGAAATGACGTTTGTGGCAGTGGCGAGCAATTCGAAAAGCTCAAGCCATATCGCATAATCGCATCTAAAGCATATGCTCTATTCTATCCTCTATCATCTGTGAAATTTTTTTCAAGTTATATGTAGCTGTCATTGTATTCAACTCTGAATATTTACACATCTCTTGGGAGTATTGGCGACTTACTGTTTTTTTTTCCATATAAAGCGCCCCATATATTTCGTTCTTTTTTATCCATTCGAATCGTCGCGATTCAGACCGCCGGTAATCATCGCCAGAATGTTCCTTCCACACATTGCTCAGATAAAGTTCATTTGATCGCCAGTTTTATTATGAAACAGGTACAATTTGTTAGCAGTGGCAGCGGTAGCTGCTGTTCTCAGTAAAAAACGAAACGTAAACGTTCAGCTAACTACGCACTATAAACTGGATAAATCCAGCCTACTACTCTACTGACAAGAAACCGCCGACTTGAATCGGAACTCGAATTACACTTGCGATTTGAACCGAAGACCGACGAACCGAGCGGCGATCCAAATATTTTGAATTGTAAATTATAGACGCTCATAAGACTTGACAAACATTTTAACCGACAATGCAGACCGTTGATACTTTACCATACATTGGCAGTTTTGGACTGCGAGTTGGATCACGGCGAGTCGAACGGATGAAAAAGAACGAAATGCATAGGGCGCTTAATATATAGCGGCAACAAACTATTTTACGTGTATATTTAATTGTGGACAGCTATGCAAAATAAATAGCCCATACAAAATTATTATATGTGTTCAGTAAATACTGTTATTGTCTAATAGTTTCCGTACCTTTTGTAGAAAATAGTATTTACCTGTGTTCCTTAGAAATATTATTGTCTTTAATAGAAATATTTACTGATGAGTTTATAGATTTAGTTTACATAATAACAGATTTAACTGAATGCACAGTGTAAATTTATTACAAATAATATTTTATTAAAATCAGTTAAGGATTATTATGTCATGTCAAAGAAGGGTAAAATTAGAAATAAAAAAAATAAACTTAGAAGTATATTGTACTTTTATCTGGCTACACTCGAGTTAACATAAGGTAAACTGATATTAACGCGAACAAAGCCGCAAGTAAAAATTCAACAAAAAAACATTTTCGTTTTTTCCATTTTTCCAATGTTTTTCAAGGAAATATAGTAAAAGCATTTTGATTTCTATGAGTAAAGCTGTTACTTTTGCCTGTCTTTGATGTGACATTTAAAATTTCTTTTTGAAATATATTAATTTATTTAACAGCTTCTTCTAACGTTGATCATATCAACGAGTATAGTAAATTTTCTTTTTTGTTTTTATATCTAGTGAAGTAATCATATAGATGCCGACTTGAAAGTCGTTGATAAATGTTTACAAAATGTTGTCATCAATACTCAATAATATAAATGAGAATTTGTTATTAAAAATACAAATAAAACAATTCGGGGTCAGTAAAAAATCACAAGTACGTGAATCGTAATTTGGAAATGAAAGGATATTTGAGAGCAATATTTTTGAGTGTGCTGTTTTAAATCAGATAAAATAAATTGGTACTCTGCAGTTTTTCAGAGAAATATTTTCATTTAGGCTCACACTTACGACGCACTACTTTGAACCCTTACTTTTTTATTTTTTATATTTGGATCTCTTACGATAACAAAGTTCCAAATTATATTTATGCAGATAATTGAGTAACTGTCGCAAATTGTTAAAATTTTTACATTTATATAAAAAATACTACTGTAAGTAACAAAATGTAAATATAGATTACGAAATTTTGGTTACAAAAAATATGTTTTCTGTATACAATTAAAAAAGATTTCAAATGGGAATACATGAGTGATTTATTTTCCACTTAATAATTCCGTGTTGAAATAGTCTGACTCTGTAATCAACGTTTCGTAGTCCAATATGAATAGCATTCCAAAATATATTCAGTACCTATGCATTTTATTGTGTTTATTTTTTACCATATCAGTAACAATAACTAATATGAGTTTTAAAATATGAATAAAAATTAGGAATTAAACGCAATGTTTGTTTGTAAGAATCTAAGATAACTTTAAATACATAAATCTAAATAGCAGATACTTTTGAGCAGTCTCTTCTTTTTCGGATTTACAATAAAAAGTATCTTAGATACAAGATACTTCCCAGCTCTGTTGTAAGTGGATATATACTACTAATACAGGCAGGTTCCCCCAGGTGGAACATTGGAATGTAGCTGTTCTCGCAATTGCATTCCAATGTTCTTTGGGAATTGGCGTTCCCAAGAGCCCGAGCTCGTACCAGTCGGTTTGTGTATGCCGGCTGGCAGATTCTAATACACAAATGGATTATTAATTGTTGTGTTGAAGACGCTAATGACCAGAGTTGTCGACGCGTCTATAATCTACAATAATAATAATACAGGCAGGTTTGGATAAGACCGATGGGCATCTGGGCAATCCGGTGCCTTACAAGACTGTCAACAAATAAAAGAAGCTCTAAACATACATTACAGTCCAGTTCATAGATAAAATATACATATTTTACAGCCCTGCAGCTAAGAATTTCTGTGTAACTAAAATTTTTAACAAAAAAGTGATGCAGAAGAAAGACACCAGGGGGTCGCGAAAAACAATTATTAGGAAATCAATCAAAAATAGATCACCTCGCGATTGTCTAGGAACTCATTATTAAAATGTACAATCCAGTTCAACTGCTGTATTTATTACACGCTTTATCGAATTTGAAATTGAAAATATAGAATTATATAGGGAAAAAAAACTCCCTTCCATGCTTTTTAACCAATATCGATGTCTTGAGAGCTTTCCTAGTTATGAACAATCCAAGTTTATTGTAGTTACATCTTCGTGAATATAATTTTTTTCAACACTCGCTACAAAATGGTTGTCAAACCTAACCTAAATTCTGGTAAGAAATATGTGCTGTGCTGGGGAAGTGATAGGGCTAAATGAAAAGAACTCTGATAA
The DNA here is from genome assembly GCA_039654895.1 of Mongoloraphidia duomilia. Taxonomy (NCBI): domain Eukaryota; kingdom Metazoa; phylum Arthropoda; class Insecta; order Raphidioptera; family Raphidiidae; genus Mongoloraphidia; species Mongoloraphidia duomilia. The sequence continues at coordinate 2,006,765 of CM077517.1, forward strand.
TGAATTAAGATAATATAAACTTTTTGAAGAATAATTTTTCGACATACAAATACTTCATACATATTACTTGGTTCTCTTGTCTTAAAACTGTTATTTTTTATTAATAACGAGTTATTATTTGTGGATTTCAGGCTCCATCATTGTTACATCTGTTAAAATTTAAACACGGTATAAAATGGAAAACTTTCCTAATATAAATTACAAAAACAAAATATTTCCACAAATAATCTTAGAAGTTAAATAATTATTATCAATAGAAATTTATACAACAGATTGGTTTTACGTTTATACAAATACAATGTATTTATTTGACGAAAATTACGTAGCAATAAGAGCTGAAATCATTCTGTAACAAAAGAAGACCATACATTAATTCCGCCAGCTTTTATAAAATGCTAATTATATATGGGCTACCATTAGAGGAAACACTGCAACCCTCATTAAGGTATGATTCCGATGGGGACCGCGGACTGCAGCGGCAGACCGCCGGCGACAGTACTGGTTTGATTATTTCATATGAAATGCATTGTGAACACAGCGTCACTGTCACTTGTGGTCGCACCTCACCACTACTGCAGACTATCGATCAAAAACCAGTTGTGACGCCGACCGCAGAGTGATATTCCGTATTTTTAAATGATTTTTAGCATTTCTTAAATTTTTGGTTTGATTTCGTCATAAATAAAAGTAAGTATAAAATTATTTAAACAATCTTCATCGGCAATTAAATGCACTGAATAACTTCCTTCATGAGGTATGTTTTTAAAGAAAGGCATTGTAGCTTTTCATTTCTGTCTAGTATATAATAACAAAAAGTCTACGTCGTCTTCTGCCTCTTCCAACAAAAGACACAAAACTGTATCGGTAGAGTCTCCAAACATGTCTGACGTACTGCCTCTAGCACTTCGAAGCGACTGCAAGACCAACTTGTCGCCGTGAGCAACACTGATCCGACCACAAACGGCAATGGCACTTCCGTCTGCGGTTGCTGCGGTCACCTCCAGAATCATACCTTTACACGCATCACGTAACGAAACTCAGTTAATGGGCAAGCAAGCGAAGAGTACGTGCTTTTTAGCATTTTTGTGTGGGTTCTAACATCTAAATGCTTATTCTAGTCACGACTCACGACCGAACTTCGCACACATATTAATCATAAAATTTTATTCGGGATACATTTTAGAGGAAATCAATCAATAAAAAATTGTTATAAACAGTTTTTACATTACAGACGATATAATTGTCCACTACGTGATGCTTAACTCAGTGTACAGCTACATACGTCTAAGCTGAATATACATTTAAGTTCTACCTAGCTTTTAGATAAGTGGTAGCTTTTTACTTCCCACCTCTACTATGGTAGGGAAGTAATGGATTCAGTCCGAAAACAATATTTCGAGATTTTAACAGATTTTCACGTTTTGAGACCCTAGCAATCGTTTAAGATCATTTTCTGACTGATGTCTGTATGTGTGTGTGTATGTGTGTATGTGTGTGTGTGTGTATGTGGTCAATTTTTCGCCTTCGATATCTTAAGAACGGAACAACATACGGGCATGCCGATTGTTCTATTGTGTTTATCAGCCTTTAACTTAGATCTGATTAGATTTTGAGTCAAATCGGTTCAGTGGATCCTGAGATATTCAAAAAAACGTCCTCAATGTCACGTATTAACATAGGTAAAAAAAAATATAAATGAATTCTAGATGTTATAATATGAAAAAAATGTAAATATTTTTTTTCTCTAAAATGTATAGTTTTCGAGAAAAAAAATATTTTAGTAAAAAAATAAAAAATTGTACGTAAATCAAGGTAACCATGATTTTTGCTATATTAAGCTAGCCATCAATAGATCACCAAACAAAAAAGAGGGCCATGCTTTTTTCAAAGAATAAAAATTAAATTGTGTTTTAAAGACCACCAACAGCTAAGGTTATTTGGGCCTAGTCAAAGAATAAAAAAAAGAGTGTTTATTTTTTGCAAATATTTACTAGGTGGGAAGTATAGGACTGGTCATCAGTCGAATTTTTGTAAGAACAATTTCTCGTCAAGAAAGTAATTTCAGTTTCAAAAGGTCGTTCTTAAATAGAGTTGACTGTAATTGTTTAACTTACCCATATAAATAATAAAAGAAGGAGAGAAGATAAAACGCTAATTTCACCCAACCCTCTCTTTGGCAACGGGTTAAAACATCCGCATTCATAATACTTGTTGGATCGTACAAACCGGGACCAGTCATTACGGGCCGTGTACGGTAACGGTTAATGTGATAAGCCAGCAAAGGAATGTTCAGGCATAGCGATATCCATTCTCCAGATGCGAGGAATAATGCATTAAAAAATAAATGAAGTAAGTATTCAGGTAATACAAGCTGCAAATAATACAATAGTTAAATGTTATGTTATTTTTTCATTCAGTTTAGTAATTTCTATATTATTTGTATTTATACATTATTTATTAAAACACTAATATTTCGATATTATTTAAAAAGACTCAAAGAGCAAATTAAATAGGTATTCAATTATAGTACTCAGAAATCGAATCGAGCATTGTTTAAATTAAAGTTCCATTATTATTATAGACACTACCACGAAAAGTGTACGTCCATTCTCCATATACAAAATCCTTCGGTGTACCGTCCTTTCCCAAAAATGTTAAATTTTTCTATCCCATTTTTCAAATATCATACCGCTAAAACTCAGCGTCGTTAATACCCCGGCAGGTCTGCTATTTTTACTTTTTAATACACGGAACCTAACCCTAAATCTGTTAGTGCCTAGTGGGTCATTTTTCAGCTTTAACTTTTAATGGAGCACTGTCGAAACGAAGATGATCTTTCTTAATTATTAATTTTATAATGAATACTCAAAAAATGATAAATGTATATTATATCTGTACTTACTGGATTCATAGAGTTACACTGGTCTATTGGATTCTTATAATCAGTTTTTAATTCGTCTATTGCTATTACGTGAAATATTGCAAAAAATATTAAAAATGCGTCGGCAATTAGCGCAATAATGTACGAAAACGCAGGAAAATTAAACGCCATTGTTGACAATTTTTTTTTTGACAGATACGGTTATTACTAATAGTGAATACCCAAGTTCAGTGTTGTTCAGTTGATTTTTTTCAGGATCAGCAAGGATGCAACTTGAACGATACCGATTTTTACTAACCATAGACTTATGGATGATTAAATTAAATCACAGTAAAATGCCTAAAAATGTAAATGCCTGCTGATTCATTAATTTCTTAAAATTTAAACCGTCACAGTGTGACGTCATTTATCAGAACATAAAGAACCGATAGATAGAACATTAGATTACAAATGGATTTGGCGCAATCAGGTTCCACGGGTTTATAATTTTAAATTACATTTTTACTTTCTATTAATAATTAACATTAAAGAAATACGTATAGGTATCAGTATTGAGATTAAATAATCCTTTCATAAAAAGTAGTCCTGTAACCATGAAATACATTCAGCTCGGCATTGAAAATATATCAATGTACCAAGCAAGAACATAATTCATTCAAAATTTTTCCATCCAAGTCAAAAATCCGGACAAATCCCGACGGATGGTAACCCTAGTTCTGGGTCACTTTGGCACATCTTTTTTTTATCGTAACTATATTTTAAAATATTTTTTCTTTTTAATTATTTAAACTTCCCTGGGATGAGTTGTTAATTTAACCCGACTAGAGTTAAATTAATTTGGAAAAAGAAATTGGAAACACGAAGAGCTAATTCAGATACGGCGGAATCCACGCAGATCAACCGTTGGGAGCTTATTTACACTAGTGCAAGCATATTCGTTCATACATGCCCGCGCGGAAAATAGAACCGTGCGGCGTCCGCGCGGTCCTATTACTATGGCGTGCTGTGACTGTGTTCAGTTGTTTTGCGGAGGCCGCGCGTTTCAGACGTGTCAACAAATACAAACACAATACTTCTTGAACTTCCCTCTTTTAAATGAGGTGTATGTAACCTCGCCCCTTTCCTGCATACCGCAGCTGTCTGAACGTATATTTTTCCGCAGTCGCAAACGCGCGAATTCCGCCGTGTCTGAACGAGCCCTAAAAGCTGTTATTTGATTTTTTATTATATATAAAAATTAGTACTATATAACATAGGCATATAATAAAATAATAATTGTAATTATTAAAATATTTTGACATCATGTCACATCGTTCTTGTAAGGGAGTTTACATTACTCTCATTGCTTCCATAGTCTCTACAAGCTAACGACTGATCAAAGCCTCGCAACGGAGCAATCAATTCTCTTTTCGGTCTCAAAATGCCACGCACATCATTCAAAGTAACATCCATGTCTTTAAAGGCATTTAATAAAATAATAGCTGCAATTATAGTTAAAAATCCGCATAAGTTGCCAAGTACATCTTCCGGTTTCATATGATCCCATTCTTTGAAAAGAATTGTCGATGCTATTATGACTAACGTAGTAAAGAATACATAATATACAGGCGTAACAATTCCTGTATTAAACAAATCCAGAGCGCGATTTAAATAATTCATTTGTATAAATATACATATTACAACGGTGAATAAAAAGAAATAAGTCAACCAATTACCCAAGTCATTTTCATTACCCGATATTGTTTCTTTTAATGCTAAACCTAATCCTTTACATGCCATGACTGTTAAACTGCCAATGGCTGAACACAGAATAATGTAAACTGTTACATTACGGTGGCCATATCTAGGACCGAAATAAAACGAAATAGATAATGACAATGATATAACAAAAATCACATAAGTAATAAACGCTGGATCTTTTAATTTTTCTAATAAACTAGCCAGTGATTCTACTTCTTCTTCTTTTGGCGAATGAATCACAATTACTGTTGAACCGACGATACACAAGAAACAGCCCAACTAAAATGAAGAAAAATATAATAATGTACGTATTACAAAAATATACTAAATAGTAAAATAATTTGCTGTGAAAAAAAAATACATACTTTTCCTAGCAAATTCAAATTTTCGTGAAGAAATTTTGAAGCCATTATTGCTGCTACTAAAACGCTCAAAGCCCCTAAAGGTGTCACAAGAGATGCTGGTGCAAAAGCATAAGCTGCAAAATTAGCAGCTTCTCCAATCCCCACTATAAAAAAATGTAAATTTACGAAATCAAAGTGTATAAAGTATAAGCTGTATGCTGTTAATTTATTGGTTTTGTACTTCAAATTAATAACTTTACGTGCAAATAAAATAAAGAATTGGAAATTAAGCAAGTGAAACGTCAATTGGTAATTACTTGATAAAAGACCAGCCCACCAAATCCATTCTTTGATATATCCGCATCCTCCAGCTCCAGCACGAAGAGAGCCCATGCGATTTAATCTGATCAAAGCCTGTTTCTTTATAATAAAACTGGAACCTATAAATACGCTTGAGCTTATAGCTAAGCCAAGGCCTATATAAAATTCAGTATAATCATAGGGCTGAGATGTATCAGCATTTTCTTTAATAGTATTATTTATTGCTTTTTGAATATACATTTTTAAGTCACTGCACTTTCAACCGCACATAAAATACACTGATTATACATTTATCTCTTTCGTAACAGTGTTCCTGACATATTTTATTTACAATAATTTATAATTTTTTACAAAACTGATTTGACATTGACGTTTAAACATTTAACTTCACCATGGAGGATAAAATGAATGACTAATGCCTATTGCCTATGAACAAATTTGGCAACTGCGGTGCGTTTGACTGATAGACGGCGTCACGGCGAATGTCAATTAAATTGGAATTGATACGTCATCGAATTTATCACTTTTTCGTTTTGATAGCTTTTAAATTTATCAGTGTTGTTTTTATCTAAGTAATGGCTAATTTCTGTTAATATTTTGTGTACAAGCAAAATAGTATAAAATGACAAGTTTTTAAAAATGATTTTGCTAAAATGAAAAGGAGTCCTTTTTAATTTTCTACATTTTCTTCAAAATTTACAGTGAGTTATTTGCCCAAAATGGCTGGTAATCAACATTCGAAATCTAGTGATAATTTTTCTTCATCGTCAGAAGATGAAACCGATGAAAGCTCACCGGAATCAGAAACTGCAGAGTCCGATGTTTCTAATGAATTCGAAATATTCGAAATAGATGCTCTACTTAAAGCGTCGAAAATTAAAAAAGAACCAAGATTTATTCCAGAAACGGTCACTGCACCGTTAAATACTAAAAACAGAACTGTAGCTAAGAGCCAATTAATCGAACAGATTAAACAGTTTGATAAGTGGCTGATTGAAACATTTGTACCTTCAATGAATCAACTTGAGCAACACCCAGAAGATTACATTGCATGCTTCAAACGGTTTAAGGCTCTTGCGGGCAAACTTTGGGGAGTTACGAAAAGATGTTCAGACGTAAATAAACGTCATAAAAGGAACCAAGCCAAACGAAACAAAGAAGTCGATGAAAAACTGAATGTTGACGATACTATGAGCGAGCCTTCAAACTATTTAAAAATGCTTGGTTTAAAACCGGGTCTTTTACTTCGTAGTACTCCGAGTCAAACTAAGAAAGCCAATGAAAATGCAGATAATATAAATGAACAACCTTTAATGGATGTATTGTATCCAAAAGCGACTATGAAACATATAAATAATCTTCAGCGTGGAATATGCAGCAGAAGTATACAAACGGTCTCTCCAAATATTTTCCGTTGCCTACTTTGCAAAGCACAGATACAAGGACACATAAATTTAACGCAACATATCAAAGGTAGAAAACATTCAGAATGGCTAAATGATAGGAAAGTTATTAAATATGTAATGAACTATCACGATTTTTGGCGTAGGCAGGATTCGAATGAAGTAGATCTATTTCAACAAATCTATTTTTACCCTGAAAACGAACAAATTTTTACTTGTGAAATATGCGACAAGAATATTCATTATCAAGGAATTATTGACCATATTAATGGAAGGGTTCACCAACAGAATTATAGGAAAAATAAAGCGCTTTTGAACGCAGGTAACGACATTAGTCGAACCAGTTCACTGTCATCTTTATCGAGCGCTGGAAAAAATAAAAATGTTCAAAGTGTTGGCAAACAGTTTGTCCAAAGCCCGGTATCCAATGCAAATAATTCCAAATTTCTTAGTTCAAGTATTGTTTGTGACAATAATACTTCGTTTAGCAAGCCTGGTAACAGTACTAATAATCACTCCGTTGCAAATTCAGCAATGACCAAACTTGAATATTCACCTGTAGGAACAGTTGATAATATACCGGGATTCAGAAATGGACTCTACAATGTTCGTATTTCCAGTTTAGATCGTGAAATACCAAATAAAACTGAAACTAAAACAACAAATCCATTTGAAAATCAAAGTTCATACGATAATGAAAAAGGACGAGTTTCAAGTCTTCCAAATTTAAATTCTGAAATGACAAACAAAACTACGAGTCAGGATTCTTCATCAAATAGTACTGAAAATGATGTAAAAATTTTAAACATAAATAAAAATGATCTTGTTAAATCAGCGTCATTAAATGATAATAAAGCAAAAGCATCTGCATCAGCTGTTATTTCAAAATCACATTCTAAAGAAATGTCTAAAATAAAGTCCGTTTATTGGGAAAATATTCCAAAGCGTTTGCAATATAATAAACGATATATTGATGTACATGAATCAAAGATTTTCTGTGTTGTTTGCAACGCGCGTTTAGAAATGTCATATTTAAACATAATGCAACATATTATTGAAAAAAGTCATATAATCAACTTAAGAAAAATTGGGAAATATAAACCTGAGAGGCGTGTATACAATTGTAAAATTTGCAATCTGTTTGTACACACCGAAAATATTTGGCAACAACATTTGGTGGATGAAAAACACAAGAAATGGTAATTGAAATTGCAGAATTAAATATAAATATCTAAACGTTAAATTTTCCCTGATATCTAGCAGTCGCCGACTAAAGTACTATATTTAATTACTCCAATCCAATGGCTGCTAGATGTCGGGGACACTTTTTCCGCGATAATGTCGATTTTAAAAGAAACCTTGTCTTCACCCAGTTGGAAAAATAAATATTAAAACGATAAAGCAATAATTTCAAAACAAATACAATAATTTTATAAGATAAAGGAATTCGAAAAAACATTGTAATTTAATAATACATTTTGTAACAAGAAATGACAATATTTTTTAAATCATTTTGAAATAATTTTGCATGTAAGGTATACATTTTATGGTAAATTTTTACTTGTACAGTAGAACCTAGATTATACGAGCCATTTTGGAAAAACTCGGATAATACAGACTTTTTAAATATTAACAACTTATTTTTCATCAATTCTTATTTCTGGGGGGTTTCTGGAAGTGACGCTTATGACAAAAATGGTCATTATAAAAATATATAGTTTTGGTCATAGACATAAAAGGCCCTAATATAATGACCATAGGGCTCTATAATTGACTTATATTACTCCACAATATGTTTGTAGCACCTTTAAGGTGCACATTAATAACATTTTGTAGATTATAGACGCTCGACAGCGGAGAGCAATATTGTAAGAGAGAACATTTCTATAAAACTTTCATTTTTGCAGTATCATGGAGAAAAAGGTACGGTTTCCTGGAGAATACGACTGCAAGGATTGTATTGGTGTTTTCTATGGAGATCTTACAGCTCTACCAAGTCATCAGCACATAGAGAAGAAAAAAAAGAAAAAACGTATGCTTTTATTTATCTCATATTTTGGTAATTTCGATATAAAACCATCTGCTTAAAACGCGGTTTTGTCCAAGTAACTTTGGTGTACCATAACTTTTGGTATATTATACAGGTGTCCAGTAACGTCTGTAAGACTTTAACCAGTGATAGGTCTGGCCATGTGCTATCAAAATATCATGACCCTAGTGAAAAGAGAGATATATCAGCTTTTTTAAAATTTTAAATTCTGAAGAAATATGTGTCATCACAATCTAAGGTTAAATCAGATTTTCTGACAGTGTGTTCTGCAACTCCATCATTTATTATTTATTATATACTAAATATGTTAATAATGAAACTTTTTTTACAGCTGAAAAATTGTCAGAAAGCACAATGGCATTACTTTTAAAAGACATAGATAAATTAGCGGAAGATTTATCATTGGAAGCTCAAGCAGTCATGAGATACGATAACAACGAACACTGTTGCCGGATTTTAGAATCGGATATAGCAAATATATTTCCTAATTGTAAAGCTTATCCATTCGGCTCTCGTATTTCTGGAACTGGCTGTGCTGACAGTGATTTGGACATTTTTCTGGACATTGGTGCAATGTACAATGGCGATATAAAACAAGACCAACGGGACCAAGAGAAAATTATTGGTCAAGTTTCACGTTGTCTCTTGAGAAAAGCTGAATGGAAAAATGATCTTGATGCCATTTCACAAGCTAGAACACCGATTATCAAAGCTTACCATAGTGGTTTAGAAATCGATTGCGATATTTCATTTAGACACGGATTAGGAGTTGAAAATACTAAACTATTAAGGTAAAACAGTTTTTTATTTCAAGTCTTCATGGTTTCCGGGCTTGTAGGCCGTGGTCCGGTGGTATTTCTATCTGACGTTTCGTCTACAACTGCGGTAGATATTCTCAAAGGCGATGTGGCAGCGGTCGAAGTGTCCTCCTTGGCGACTCACAGGTCAGTGTGTCAGTGACTGGTGTCCTCCCTTCTTTTATGCCTAGTACTAGTGTGTTCTCTGTTCGGTCGTAGTCCGCACTACGACCGAACAGAGAACACACTAGTACTAGGCATAGAAGAAGAGAGGACATCAGTCACTGACACACTGACCTGTGAGTCGCCAAGGAGGACACTTCGACCGCTGCCACATCGCCTTTGAGAATGTCTACCGCAGTTATAGACGAAACGTCAGGTAGAAATACCACCGGACCACGGCCTACAAGCCCAGAAACCATGAAGACTTGGAACAATGCCGGCCGTGAAAGCTTGCACAGTTTTTTATTTCTATTTCTTTCTATGTCAGCGATCTATAGCCAGTTAGGTAAATAATATTCAATATTATCTGGCGTAGAGTTTTTCTTCTTTTTATATTTTTCCCTATATAACAAAAAAATAATTATGGTAATACAGACAACCACATATAAAAAACCAACATGTTATCATTAAGCTAATTCGACTGTGTAATATGTAGGAACCAGAACTTAAAATTTTTTATATACAGTAGAGTCCGTCTATTATGACTTCGTTTATAATGGCTGACCGTTTTTAGCGACGTAAATGCAAACTCAAGTTAGGTTTCATATAGACGTACTATGAAAGCTATCCGTATAGTACGACTCCGGTTTAAGCGACCAACTGCTTTTAGCGACCTAATTTTATAATAATCGTCCGGTTAGAACGAAATTACAATACATATTGTTCCTCTGATTTGTAATGCACACATATGTGCAATGTTTAATTTTCATTAAAGTTACATAATACATACATACATATGTATTTGTAAGTATTAATATATTTTGTTTTATTTTCATAGAAATTAATTTATTGTACACTTATATGTATTATATAAAAACAAGCTTAAATTATGTGGATGCTTTGTGCGTCGTCCGGTTAATACGATATAATGTCGCCGGTCCCCTGAAAGTCGTTCTATCCGGATTCTACTGTATTTGTGACAATAAATTTTATCTTATCTTATCTAATCAGTTGAGTAGACTTACAAAAACCACATTTTTGACAGAACCCGCAAGTTATTTCTTGGTCACTTGCACGTGTTATCGAATTTTTAATATGCACAGTTTATTGAAAAACAATTCTGAACTATTTTTTGATGATAACCATTTTGTTTTTAGGTTTTATATGAATTTACAACCGATAACGAGAAAATTAATTTTATTGTTGAAATCATGGTCATATAAACATGACTTTATGACTAGTTATGCTTTATCGATGTTAGCAATTTTTTATATGCAAACAAAAGGATATTTAGCATCTGTTGCGTACTTGCGAAAAATTTATCAGGGCCCTCAAAAAATGATTGCAGGTAAATGTTTATGAAATATAATTGTTTCGAAACATATTGGAAAAAATCATTTTACCAACCAGTGGTCACAGTCAGGATTCTAACCTGAACCTTTCCACTTTCGCGTTGGAAAAAATCATTTTACCAACCAGTGGTCACAGTCAGGATTCTAACCTGAACCTTTCCACTTTCGCGTTGGAAAAAATCATTTTACCAACCAGTGGTCACAGTCAGGATTCTAACCTGAACCTTTCCACTTTCGCGTTGGAAAAAATCATTTTACCAACCAGTGGTCACAGTCAGGATTCTAACCTGAACCTTTCCACTTTCGCGTTGGAAAAAATCATTTTACTAACCAGTGGTCACAGTCAGAATTCTAACCTGAACCTTTCCACTTTCGCGTTGGAAAAAATCATTTTACTAACCAGTGGTCACAGTCAGGATTCTAACCAGAACCTTTCCACTTTCGCGTTGGAAAAAATCATTTTACCAACCAGCGGTCACAGTCAGGATTCTAACCTGAACCTTTCCACTTTCGCGTGCAGTCATGTCACGGTTGAGTATTGTAAGCTCATTCCGCCGCGAAAGTGGAAAGGTGACTGTGACCACTGGTTGGTAAAATGATTTTTTCCAATATGCTTCGAAACAATTTTTCAATAAAATTAATATTTCCTATATATATCATTCTGTGAGACACTGATAATCAAAGTGTTATTATAAAAAAAAATATTTCTTCTAGGTTGGGAAAGTACGTTTTGTTCTGATTTGACTAAAGTAGAAGTACAACCCTGCACTCTTACATTTACTGAACTTCTGTGTGACTTCTTTAGATACTATGCCAACTTTAAATTTGAAACCGAGGTAATTTTATTTTTTTATTAATTCACTAGCTGCCTGGCTTGGTTTATCTTTTTTTTTTAAATGTACTTCAGTTTCGACAGCTTTATGGACAAAAAGCACTGTGCCTAGTAGATAAGTCTGCCCCAAGGACACTCGCTGTATGTTCAATTTCTTTAAATTAATTTACAGGTGGTGTGTCCTTTGATGGGAAGCACCGTCCCAAGGGAACTCTTCAATTTAAACAACGGCCGTTTCCTACCAGCTGAAATGCACACATACGTAGAAAAAATAAACAGTGATCCTGAAAGCGAAGTATTTAGATCGTTCTCTCCAATGTGCGTGCAAGATCCATTTGATTTAAGTCATAATTTAACAAAGGCTCTGCCATTAAACGTAACTAGAAAATTTAAAAATTGTTGTGATTTGTCGTGCAAATTTTTAGAACAAAAAAAGTAAGATATTTGATTTATAAATTTTGGTGCTGTTTTCAAAAACGTTTACAGTAAGTTATGTAATACTTAATAAATGAATATTGATAGTAAATTGTCACTTTTGAATTTATTCTAATTTTGTGGTTATAGTAAGTAAATTTGTAAGATTGGGAATGAAAAATTAATTTTATGCGTTAATATTATTGACAAAATAAGGGCTATACAGACGGAGCATTTTCTGCTGACTCGATACACCGCTTATGTGTAACAAGCTGCCGGTGCCCCGGTGCAAATCAATATTGTCGCTCGCTGCTGATCACACTTTTTTGTCATAGTGCAGGGTTCGGCAACCTTTTGAGACGGAAGAGCCAAAAGTTACAATTTACAAAATTTCCCAGTTTTTAAAGAGCCACTAACATTTTTATTTCAATATTATGGTATTTGATTAGGATTATAACTAAATAAACAGAACAGTGTTGCCACATTTAAAAAATGTCAGCTGTCCGTATACTCCACCTATTCTCACTGTTCTCTGTTGAGTGGTTTTATCCTGTTTAAAGTTTTTTTTGCAGTATAATATTTTTTATGAGTTTTGAAAATAAAATAATATAATTATTAATATTTGCGCATGGAACTGGAGAGCCACATCTTGACATCATAAGAGCCGCAGGTTGCCGACCCCTGTCATAGTGTAATAATATTTTAGGTATAGCCAATGCTACTCATCAAGAAGTAACCTTATAATAAGTGAAAGATTTTTCAAATCTGCTCAGTAGTTCTCGAGCTTGACGCTATTTTGGGGTGGACTTAATCGAAGGCATGCGCATTAGAGGTAATTCCTAAGTTCGTGTCAAAATGCAGTCATACACATGTGTTGCAATAGAACTGAATAGTGGGTTCTATGAAAGTTTTTAAGGCTACCTGTTTTGTGTTTCGACGCACTGTAAACCGTCTGTAAACACAGCGGCAGCTGTTCCAACAAACAAATTTGATAGCGTTTTTCATTGGTAGAACTAGTGCGCACTCAATGCGGGTAGCGTGTTTCATTGGGCGAATCAGTGCGCACTGTGCCGCGTGCGTCGTATTTCATATGGTAAATTAAGTGCTGAGTTTTTGCACTAAAGTGCAAAAAATCCGCACCGTCCACGAGAAACAGTTCGGGTCTAGTACAATATGGCGGCGCGGGATAATATGACAGATCTGACAGTAAGTTGAAAGATCTGAAAGTAATTCAATTGCTATAAATATATATACTTCATAATATTCATTGTAATAATCTGGCCTTACATCGGTGGTGCGCTACTGATTCCGAAAGAGACCGCGGACGCCTATGGTTTGGTTGACTTAGTTTTGTGCAAAGAAGCACACAGGAATGCGCCTTATCATAGATCCGTGGGCGGTTTTCTAGGAATCAGCAGCCAGCGACGCGAAGTGATCTAACTAGGGCGTTGTCCGGGAGTCGATCGGGAACCGTGTTAGTAAGTGGTTGAAAAAGATTAGTGAACCCGGCCAATGGGTGAAGAAAACCAACAACAAAAAAATGTGAGGATGTAATGGGACATATGATAGAAGAGATTTTATGATCTGAACAGATGGAATCAAATCAACCAGGAATTATTTAATATTTATACCTAAGGAGAATTTCCGTCCAGATTCCATCAGCTACCGAAGAATCTAAGGTACTGTAACCGTTATTATATTCTTGTTTAATATGAAATTTATAATGAAATACATTGTATAATTAAGGCAAATTTTTCATTATTTCTTTACTGAAAAAAAAAAGATTCCCCTGTCTGGTCCTGAACACCGAACAGCTGGACCAGACAAGAACCCACTAAATATGAGCGCACATTGTTCGGTGGTGGCCCGCTACCTCTAGTTCCAACGGAACTAGGTTTGTTAAAACTAAAGGAAAACATCAAAATGGTGCGCTCGGGTTACAAAATGGTGGCACCGGTTTGGGATATTCTTGGTTTAATACAGTCAAAATTTTTTGTTAGTAAAGAAAAACTGTTGCAATTGTTATTATTGAAATAGAAGTCCACGTTCATTATAAAGAATAAGAAACATTTTATTATCGTATGAAATTTACGAACATATATTACACTTATTTAATGAATCAATTTTTTCGGAAAAATATTATTATTTGTTTTTGTGTGTTGTAAACTCATGAAATTCTACATGATGATTATGGAAATGATTTGTGTCTGTCTGCCAATACCCTATGCCTATCTGGTAGTTTTTATGTTCGCGTTGAATATTTGTATACCCGTATATCTGTTATTAAAAAAATGAATAATCGTGTGTGCCTTATTTTAAATCGCGTTGTATAAAAAGTATCATTGAATTTTTCCCTTTATATAAGTTTCGAGCCTCCAATATCGGTATCTCATAACATCCGTGTTGACGTTATAATTTTGAAAAAAAGAAAACAACAGTGGTTTTTATTGTTTTAAGAAAGTGTCCATTGTTGGTTTGTGCCGTTTTCTTTTTGAATTTTGTGGCTGTGTCGTGAATTTGTGAAAAAAAAAAATGCCTAATACAATACCTAACGCGGCTAATAGTGCCACACCTACAATGTCAACACAAGCCCAAACCGTGGCGCAACAACCTCAACAGGTATACGTTATGCCAGAACGAACCTTGGGACAATCGCTTGTGGGATTGCCCCAGTTTTCGGGAAAGGCATACGAAAACATCAGAGAGTTCTTCGCAAAGTTGGGACAACGAGCGAGGATAGACTCATGGACGCAGGACCAAGCGCTGGCAATTGCAAGATGCCAAATGACGGGGGACGCCTTCCGCTATCTAGAAAGCGAACCAACACTGAGCGAGGAGGGATGCACTTTCGAAGATTTTAAGAAGGCCTTTATTAAACGGTATACCCATAAAATCATACCAGGACAAGCGTACGCGCAGTTCAGCCGTTGCACACAGAAACCTAGGGAGAGTATCGAAGAATACGCTACACGCCTTAAAGTGGCGGGAAGACAATTATTAGAGGAAAATCTTAGCTACATCGACGCCAACGTAGTCGGCGAAAGAGGGGCCGTACAAAAAAGGCACGAGAAAGATTTGATCTTACAATTTCAAAAGGGGATATCCCCAGAGATAGCCAAAATGATGATTGTGGATATGCAGCGGAACCCAACAAACGTCTTCGACCAGGTAGTAGAATTGGCGTTGGGAGTGGAATCCGGCTGCGAGGTACTTTCGGGAAACGCTGGACATGGACGAGCGTTTAATCTAAACGTAGGACGAAGAGACCCACTAGTCTGCTTTAACTGCAGGGAGCAAGGCCACATGGCAAGGGATTGCAGAGCGCCGAAACACGCAAGATGTTTTAGTTGCGGGCGAATGGGACATTTCGCGAGCCAATGCCGCAGCAGGGAGAGAAACGACAACAGACGGTACCCCAGTCAAAACCCGCCAAATAATGATCAAGGTTATGCGAGTCAAAACCCGTCACATAATAATCGAGGATATGCGAATCAAAACGCACCAAATAATGATCGAGGATATGCGAGTCAAAACCCGTCACATAATAATCGAGGATATGCGAATCAAAACGCACCACATAATAATCGAGGATATGCGAATCAAGACTCGCCGAGCCCTAATCAAAGACAAGGGAATTTAAACACGCAAAGGTCGACGCCTGCTCCCCGAGGCGACGACCGCCGCGCAGAGTAAACCAAATTATAGTGGACGAAGGCGTCCGACTTGACGTGCCTTGTATTGTATACATGGACGTTAACGGACGGAACACTGCCCTGCTCGTCGATACGGGTTCTACAGTAACCCTGTTGAAGCAGGAGATTTTACAGCAAGGAAGGGGAAGGATCCGACCCAATCCCGCGATAACGCTCCATGGGATTTCAGGCGCTCCGGTTCGATGTCTGGGATTTGCTACAGCCAACTTCCAGATCGGATCTGTAGACTACCGGCGGGAATGCACGATAGTGGAAGATAACTTGCCGCTTAACGCCGATGGTCTACTAGGACGCGATTCTTTGGAAACCATGGGTGCGGTGATCGATTTTCGGACCATGACTATTGATCTGTTCGGACAGGAATATACATTATTCCCAGCAGATGCTGATGGCTGTCTGGAAAAAGATCGCAATTGCAGGAACGCAGGAGGACCAATAAGTGGAGTGGTCGAAGTGAAGGAACAAGATGGACGGCAGATGGAGCCGAAGAAGGTAAACGCGCGGACGCAAACGATGATATTAAGGGATGTTGGGACCCAGACGTCATGTTTTGAAGGATTTTCAGGAACGATGGATAATAAAAAGAAAAAAGTTGTTCGATTTCAGATAGCAGAAGCGGAACGAAAAATGGATACCGGGAGGGTCAGATCAATTGGAAGAATTGAAGCAGATGACCAGAGGATCGAGGAGGAACAAGCGTCAACACCGTCACGGCCAATGATGGTGAACGACGAGGACCGGATGGTTGGTCGCCGTCCAGTTCTACTTAAACACCAAATGGAAGTTCCACCAAGGTCCCAGTGTCTCTGTTCGGCGGAGCAGAATATTCTGAATCCGGATTGGAATATTTTGGTCGAACCAATTGATATGAAAATTCACGGCCTATTAGTAGGGCGAAGTTTGGCGAGAGCCGAGAGAACCATTCCAGTGTGTATAATGAATGTATCCAATGAAACTCTGATTGTCCCGAAGAACACGACGATTGGCTACAGCGAACTGATAGATGATACGGAAGGAATCGTTGGAAACCACGAGCAGAAATTAGAGGTAAACTTAGTCGGAGTAGCCTCAGGAAGTAAGCCGATATGTGAGTACTTTGAATGGGAACATATAGATGAATCTCAGAAAGCACCCTTACGAGAGATGTTGGGAAAGTATGAAGACATATTCATGACAGGAAATGCTAAGTTGGGATGCACACACAACGTAAAGCATAGGATTAAGACAGAAGATAATTACGCAGCAGAGCTAACAGCCAGACTAGAGACAGTATTTGAAAATGTTAGACGGAATCTCAAGAAATCATCGGAACAGAGGATGCGTCAGTACAATAAACGAACGAAACCAGTTGAGATTGCCGTAGATGACTTAGTCTACTTGGAGGATGTTGGAGCGAAGATTGGATTATCAAGGAAACTTGTAAAATCCTGGATAGGACCGTTCCGAGTCATAGAGCAAAAAGGGCCGGTCACATTCAAGATTCGAGATTTGTCCGGAAAGAAGGAACAAATAGTGCATGTCAACAGACTTAAGAAATACTACGAACGGGAAGACGATAACGAAGAGGTTGACGACACGGAAGAATTAGAGGTAGAACAGGAGCCGGTGGATGATCGCCAAGAACTGCTCATAGGCGAGCCCAGATTCCCATGGGAAGTAGAAGAGGTAGTACAAAACGAGAATGCCGAGGCAATACAGAGAGAAGAGGAACGCGAAGATGCAGTCCCCGAGGACCAAGTCGAAGAAGCAGAAATAGAACCTTGGATTGGGTCACCTGTTTCGATGCAAGAGGACTTAAATGATGAGGGAGGAAATCAAGCCGAAGGATTGCACGCTGAAATACGGGACGAGGAAAATGAGGCACCCAGATCGCCGACACCAGTACACAGAACCAGGAGTCGAGGTCGTGTGAGCGACCATCCCTGGGTTTTGCCTAAGAAAATTTAGAAGATAGAATGAGCCTTTTCCTCCTTGCCACGAGCAAGAGTAAATAAGGTTCATAAAATATTTTGTTGCAGGTGACGAAGACGAAAGAAGAGAAAAAAAAATGATGAAAGTGATCACGATACTTTGTTTTGGCATCGCAGTGGCGAACGCCTTGATAGTCTACGACTGCCGAGACAGTGCAGTCAATATTACAGCCATTTCCATAAAGGACGTTGCACCCTGTCCGGATAGAGAAAGTGGATACACCAGTGAAACGTTGGAAATCCAGGTAGTTCAACGACGATCTTTTGGAGACGTACATGTACAGGCATGCATGGTTGAAGTCATGCTGTTGATCCAACGATGTGGAATGTTTAGTCATGTATCAGCAATCCCCGACGGATTACAAAGCTACGTCCACCAGGTCGGTGCACAGCAGTGTTTAGATATCCATCGTCAGCGCTCATATAGGGGCATTAACGGAATATTTATCGACGACATTCAACCCAACTCAACGACGACAGCATCAGCAGTACTAGCAGGTAACATTGACAATGATGGTGAATGTAAAGGAGGGTCCTATTCTTTAAGAGGCATAACGTATCAGAAGGTAGTTGTCCAGGCAAATATTAAAATAAGTGTTAAAGATTATTGGGCCACGGTAAAACTAGATAGTAATGAAGTAAGCTTAATCGGGGGCATAACTTGTCCGTATACGCATGGATATTGTGTAGATAGTGATATTGGGGAAACGGTGTGGGATCGAAAATTCAATGATAATTGTACAGATGACGGGGTAGATGTGTTATTTGATGGTAAAGGTAAATTAATCACATCCAAATTAGGGAGCGTAACTAAAGTTAACAGATATATCGTGGTAGAGCAAGAAAATCATGTATTCGCATTGAGTCTTTTAGAACAGACGTCAATGTGCTCCCAGGAGGTTTGGCTCACGGAGCATCCCAAATTAATTGTTATAGAAAGAAAATTCTACGGCTACAAATTCAACCGAAACGGGCCTGTCAGAAGCAAAAATGTAAATCTGCTTGCTTACATTAATTCTAAATTCATGTACGTGGAACAAGCGTACAAACGCGATTTGCACACTCTTTATATAGAAACGGTTTACCGACGATGCCTTTTACACAGAGAAATTCTCAAAAACAGATTACTACTGGCTCCGTTAACATCGGACGCCGTCAGTTTATTAATACAATCAAAATTAGGTTACATGGGAAGAGTTTTAGGAGAAGTGTTGTATATTTTACAATGCGTACCGAAGGTTGCCCAAATACGACGGACAGATTTGTGTTACCATGAACTACCAGTCTCGGTCAATAACGAATCGCTATTCATGGCACCCGTCACCCACATTTTGCAAACATATGCAGAGCAAGTAGAATGCTCGCCATTAGTGTCACCCTTATATCATGTAGATAACCAATGGGTAGGACTGAATCCAAACCCAGTTTTTAGCGCCACACCCACAGTTTTACAGGTAGCTAAAGAGCCAGAACTGCAGTTTCAACCAATACAAGAATTGGGGCGAGGAGGGCTTTATACTCAAGCAGAAGTCAGGGATATACAAAATTTAATGACATTCGGTCAAGAACGGCAAGCGGTATCGAACATTTTAACAAGGCGCGTAGTGGGACTATCAGTCGATCGGCAAGGGTTAAACACCGTAAATTTATTCAGTACTGAAGAATTAAAACAATTAGCAAGGACGACAATTCGACAAGTCTGGGGGTGGTTTACAGATATAGGAACCGCAGTTTCCGGATTCTTAGGGATTTACTTTATATTTCGTGTTCTAAAGTACATTATCGGGGTTGTAATAAACGGTGTAGCCATTTACGAAGTGGCAGGGGTCAGTTTTGCTTTGATCGCAAGTGTGTGGAATACCCTAACAAACTGGGTACTCCACAAACACCAACGCAACAATTTTCAGAAGATGGGGAGAAATAATGAAACGAACAATAAAGTAGACGAAAATAAGGATAATTTGCAAAGTATAGTTCTTGATAGCGTAGAAGCGAATGGGGAAAGTAGAGGAACAAATCAAATGTATCCGAAAATTGTTGTATCACCTCCGAGAGACCAAAGCTGGTTAGAAACCCAAAAATAACTTTTTTTTTTAATAACATGTTAGCATACGAACATTTTTCTTTTAATAAATGTACGAATTTTACTTTTTTGAATTTTTATAACGTAAGAATAAGCATTTTAGCCATGCTAGAACTTAGGTGTAGTTTAGAGTTAAGAAATGATTGCTTATAATCGACCATATTTCCTTGAGAAATAATTATTGTGTATTTTCTTTAATCAATAATATTATGTGTTTCATGTAATAAACCGCTGAGAATGACGCTAAAAAAAAAAAAAAAAAAAAATATATAACCGAGAGAAACTAAAAGAGATGGATGAACTACTAAATAAGAGGTATGATCGAAATGGAAGGCTAAGCTAAACAACGCCGGTCCATAAGCAAGCATACAGTTGAAACACTCCGTCAACCAACCGCCATGTAAGGATAGTAAGGACGACCCCGACAGCGAAAAGGAAGATAAAACTATTATAGTGGTTGAGTGTGGTTATAATGTGGTTATTAATTGTTATAAACCCGCCTGCCAAGTAAGTGGTTCAAATTTTATGCACTAACATGGAAACAATGGGGCAGGAGGAGTAGCACCTTTCCCGATAGACTATAACGGACTGGTCTCCACTCCCCATAATTGGTGATCAAAGTGCTATACCTCTCAAATAGACGATGAAAAATTTTAAGTCATGTCATAATCGATCAGTGATACAAGTTCTGTATCAAACGACATTATGTTATATTCATACACCAAACTACCTTTTGGGTTACATAACCAGTATTTTGTGCTAGTTTCTCATTGCAAGGCAACTATTAACACCTTATCTAATTGATGGTAAACGAATTTCGTTGAACAGTGAAAAAAAAAAAAACTGCGTCCTGTTTCATAAAAAAGGGACAACATAAATGCGTCGTTTTTGAACTCTCTTAACTGTTAAAAAAAAAAAACAGTATCTAGATTTTTTTTTTTTGTGTTGTTTTGTAGTATTTGTAATTCTCAAGGAATGGTTTTTTTTCGAATAAAACATGTAAGTTAGTGGCGTAAGGCAGGAAAGACACACATGGACCGTAATTAATTTGTACACTCGATGAATGTGATAAAGTGATAAAGATTAATGTATTTGAACATTTTGAATTATAGTTTGATAGAGATATGTGTGTGTCTTTTCAACCAAATGCGTGAATAAGTCGAATAAATTTTTATTTTTCTTTTGTATTTTCTATTAGTATTACCGAGAAAAGTGAGTTATAACTCAGGGTTCTGGGCACCTCGTCATGCCGCGACACCAGGTGGTCCCAAGGTCGAGCTCTAGAATATTGTACCAATCAAAAATTCTTCAGGTCCTTTGGTTGAACGCCAGGGGTTGTGAAAAGACGACTGCTTCCAAATAACCCATCCCTTTCTTTATTCAAGTATATAGTCGAATAAGTTATTGTTAATGTTATCATAAAACTAATCTATTTGCTTTTGGCATTTTTTAGGTATTAGAAAATTATTATGAGAGTTATAAAGATGAAATAAGTTACAGAGATAGTGTGTTTAGTTTGGAGGTTTAAAATGAAATTTCAATGTATAGATATTGTTTAAAAATAAATCTAGTTAACGATTTTTGGATGGAGTAGCGTTTAAGAATTAACTCATTTAGAACTGGCATTTTGTTTTGAATTACACTTTAGAAAAAAAAAAAACATTTTTAAAATTAGGTTAACACTAATAATGTGCAAATTGTTGAATTTGGGTAGGGTGAACACTCTGATTTGAGGTCTGAATTGATCGGTTTTTGGGGGCGAGGAAGCGTTCATATTAGAAGGGTTTATCTGAATATTCCTTCATCGGTTAAGTAGATTAGACGTCATTTTACCTATTACGACTACCGATTTTGACTCTGATTATGATTTTCCCGTGACTAGTCTGCTCCGATGCAGTTGCAATGTAAAGATATTACGCGCGAACTCCCACGGACTCAGAGGCCGACTACGGACATTATTCAGTTAGAGGTGAGCCCCAAACCAATAGAATTTAGTAACGAATTGACGAATCGAAAGAAGATATATTTTTGTTGTTGTGTTGTTTTGTTAGCAATAGAGTGGTATCATAATAATATTATGTCTAATGTTTGAATTTTTGTTTAAGGAATAATTTCTGAGTGTAATGGAAAGGAAAAACGTGCCCTAAGAAGTACCTATGGACAAACCTTTGGATAAAGAAAAGAGAACGAGAGTAAGAGGAAATAAGTACAGTTATTGAAATTTTTAGAGTTGACGTGCATCACGTAGAGTACTGTGCACATTTTTCCTTCCGTTCTGACGACAACTTATAGAATTTTGATTTTTTTTTTATTATTATTTAGTATAGGATCAAGGTTAGTCTATCAAAGTAAGTAAAGACTGATGGAATCTGGAAGGCAGTTGATATACTAGTTGGTACGCATGCAGACACGACATCTGGTCATTGTGAATACCAGGTGGTCCTGACGATGAGTAACAAGTAGAAAAAAAAATTTTTAAGAAAGTCCGCCCTTCAGGACAGGACTTTCTCTTAAGGGGGAAGGGATGTAATAATCTGGCCTTACATCGGTGGTGCGCTACTGATTCCGAAAGAGACCGCGGACGCCTATGGTTTGGTTGACTTAGTTTTGTGCAAAGAAGCACACAGGAATGCGCCTTATCATAGATCCGTGGGCGGTTTTCTAGGAATCAGCAGCCAGCGACGCGAAGTGATCTAACTAGGGCGTTGTCCGGGAGTCGATCGGGAACCGTGTTAGTAAGTGGTTGAAAAAGATTAGTGAACCCGGCCAATGGGTGAAGAAAACCAACAACAAAAAAATGTGAGGATGTAATGGGACATATGATAGAAGAGATTTTATGATCTGAACAGATGGAATCAAATCAACCAGGAATTATTTAATATTTATACCTAAGGAGAATTTCCGTCCAGATTCCATCAGCTACCGAAGAATCTAAGGTACTGTAACCGTTATTATATTCTTGTTTAATATGAAATTTATAATGAAATACATTGTATAATTAAGGCAAATTTTTCATTATTTCTTTACTGAAAAAAAAAAGATTCCCCTGTCTGGTCCTGAACACCGAACAGCTGGACCAGACAAGAACCCACTAAATATGAGCGCACATTGTTCGGTGGTGGCCCGCTACCTCTAGTTCCAACGGAACTAGGTTTGTTAAAACTAAAGGAAAACATCAAAATGGTGCGCTCGGGTTACATCATATAGTGACTTGGAGACCCAACACTCTAAAAATGTATCGCGTTGAAGATGATTATTTATATCTTGATGAAAGGCGGTAAGTCTCTAAAATAGTAAACTTCAATGATTTTTCCGTCAGTCCTTCCTATTCAAGTTGAGTTAATGTCAAAATAACCATAATTATTTTCAATTCGATATAATATTTATTATATATGTATAGTTATGCAGGGCCGGCACGTGCGCCTGGTCGGAGAGGCGATCGCCTTACGGCGCCATATTTTTAGGGCGGCATATTTTTGTAGCAGCGAATTTTTCGTGCGGTATTCTACTTTTTAAAAATGATTATATTGTTCGAGTTTTCACCGATTCTTAGTTCTACCTTCTACTACTAGATAAAAGATGTCGCATGTCGCCCAGCCGGTTTTATTTGTTAAGTAAATAAAAATATATGTCATCGGTTTATTAATTTTTTTAATATGTGGGGGGGCGGCAAAAGTTGTATTCGCCTTAGGTGGCATATTTTGACGCGCCGGCCCTGTAGTTATGCATAATATCATATGTATGACCGCGATTTTCTCAGGAACTACTGGACCGTTTGGGATGATTTTTTCAATATTGTTTAGAATTATGAATTATTTGGAATTAAATTAAATTAAATAAGGGAATCAAAATAGTTAAAAAGAATGCCTCTAAAAAAAGGCAAAATAATTTTTTTCTTTATTTTACAATTACTTTTCCTACCCTACATTCAATTAGAAGTTGGCATAAATAAAAATGAAATAATTTCGCCGATATTTAATTCTAATTTGACGTGTGATTGTAAAATGGAGGGAAATATTATTTTATCCGTTTTAGATGCGTTATTGTTTCCTTTTTAAAGTCGGTTCAATTTTTTTTTAATTAAGAATTAGTGTTTCATCGTTCAAATAGCGCGCCAAAGAGGTTGGAAGAGAAATGCACTGACAAAGACCGTCGTGTTTCAGTGGAAAGGCACTGGCACCGACCCCATTTCGGTGCGGCCAGCACTCGGCAAGTTTCAAGCGCACTGGGTGCTTACCAATGAAAAACGGTATAAGACTAGTTTCCAATTAGTCATGTTTAGCGCATGCGCAACGAAAAAATTGGAAACTTGTCCGTGATTATCTGTAGGAACAAGCCTAATAATATTATATGTACACAAAATGAATATTTTTTATATGAATTAAATAATTTTTTCCTTTTTGAAAAAAGTATACTTAATATTTCTTAAATATTATTTTGGAATTAACCACCTATCTGTTTTATGTTTTATTAATTTTATTATATTTTTTATAATTATGGAATTCTACATCTTTTAAAGTACAATTTTATATAGTAATTTTTGTCGTACCCCCTGTAAAATAGCTGCTTTACATACATGTAAAGACAAGCGACTAGTCCGTGCAGTCAGGGTTCATTCTGATTGGTCGAATACCCTATCTTGATGTCGTTTGACACACACAGTCACACCTAAACGAACGTAACAACTAACTAGTGAACTCTGTATACTAATATGGATAGTTGATAGCAATTAAAAAATGGGTTTTGTATGTGGAGAATGTTCAAACACATAATAATAATAATAGATATTTTATTTCATGAATGGCTAAATAGCCGTGAAATAAGTCAATACAAAATAGTTACCTAACTAATACAAATAAAATTACAACTCATCCAAAGAATATAAGCATTTGTTTATAAGATAGTCTTTCAAATGTCTCTTGAAAAGTGGCAGATTCAGATGTTTAAGATCACTAGGTAATTTATTATAAATGTCCACTAGATTGAAATTTACATTTTTTCGATACATTGAATATTTAGGCAATGGTTTATGCAGGTTGCCAGCTTGTCTAGTATTCCGATTATGAATCGAAATATTAGTTTTAAAATAACTTGGATGCAATTTTACAAACACAGACACTTCATAAACATATATAGAGTAAAACGTTAAAATTTTGTAATTTTTAAAATAAGGTTTGCATGAAGTTCGAGGATTGAGTTTAAACAACGCTCTGATAGTTTTTTTTTGTAGAATAAATAGACCACTGCAATCACTTGAGGCTCCCCATAAGATGATACCGTATTTGATGGCAGAGAAAATATATCCATAGTAAACTGACATTAAGACGTGACAGTTAGTTCTTCAAGACAGGCATTAATGTTCACAAAATTAAAATGAAAACTTCAGATAACGCGTGAATTAGATTACACGCGTTATCTGAAGTTTTCATTCTAATTTTGTGAACATTAATGCCTGTCTTAAAGAATATGTATTTGAACATTCTCCACATAGAAAACCCATTTTTTAATCGCTATCAACTATCCATATTAGTATACAGAGTTCATTAGTTAGTTGTTACGTTCATTTTGTGTCTGTGTGTGTCAAACTACATCAAGATAGGGTATTCGACCAATCAGAATAGACCCTGACTACAGCGCCTAGTCGCTTGTCATGTAAAGTGACCTAGGGCGTAAATAAACAAAAGTAGGCGCGCTAACCAATTCAGTAGTAACTTATGCTGAGTGTGGTGTGCGTGCGACGACTAATCTTAGCCTACTATTAGAAGTTAAGTTTGCTACACAAATGAAATGTCAAAAATTTTGGAAATACTTAAAATAAAAAGACAAAAGCAGCTATTTTATAGGGGGTAGGACAAAAAATACAGTGTATTTCTAAGGCGCAAAGATATTTTGACTGTTAAAACTCGCTAATGCTTGTTTTAACATACTATCACTTACTTTTCAAAAATATACCTCATTACGTCCTAGATATACAATTTACTATTATAGCATATTTTGTGATTATTTTAATCAGTTTTTTTATTTTTGATCTATTCACTATTATACATACAGGTGCTCTTTATCGTGTACTGTAAGCTATGCATCAAAAAACAGTGTCACCGAACTTATTTCTCGAGTAGTTATGAGGTAAGTTCGGTTTTACGCTCAGATTGATCGGAGTGCTCTAATACGTTCGAATTTAACATTTATATGCTCTGAAAGATCTTTATCCTGCGTTCGGTTTTAAGATCTGGAGCAGATCGAGCGCGCTCGATTTGCTCCGAGGAAAGCGAGCGAGCAAGCAGATTTAACCAACTTCAGAGCATTCATTTTAAAAATGAGCGGAAACACTTGTTGTGAGAATGGATAAATTTCGAAGTTTATTTATATGAGGTAATTTTTCAAAAGGTAAAAATACACGAATAATATTTATTCAAAGAATAGTAATAACCAATAAGTCTGTATCGCACAGAATGATTAAATAAAATATTTATTATATCTATGGGTCGAAAAAATCAACAACCGGTAGTACTATTAATTTTAAAATAAAGGAATAAAAGCGAAAAAAATTGTGAATCATGATTTATTATTATAACAATGTTGAATTAAATTAAAATGAGGAGCAATAAAGAATGTATTTCGGCTTTAGTAATAAGAATTTAACTTGCTGGGGCTATTTTATTCTGACGTTTGGAAAAATCTGCTAGATTACGTTCGGAATTGTTTAGATGGCTCGTTTTGCTCGCTTGTCACGTGACCAAAAATCTGTTCGCTCGGCTCGATCAATCGAGCGTAAAACCGAACTTACCCATGATTATCATAAAAAATTATTTTCGGTATAGACAATAGGGATTGTGCAGTGCCAATAGACCTTTTCATCGACGAACATTTTTTTCTGCGCATGTGCCCAATGAAGGCCACCAGACTTTTTTCTATCACCTGATAGCGCCACTGACTAGTGAGGTATACAGTTACTAGATTTAGTAACTTTAATAATATGTCACTTATATG
Source organism: Mongoloraphidia duomilia (assembly GCA_039654895.1). NCBI lineage: Eukaryota > Metazoa > Arthropoda > Insecta > Raphidioptera > Raphidiidae > Mongoloraphidia > Mongoloraphidia duomilia. The sequence goes on from CM077517.1 coordinate 2,033,817, forward strand.
TCAGTACTGTTTATATTTTCCACTACCTGATGGCGTTACAAGCAAGTAAATTATCAGTCATTCAATCATTTAACGGCTAAATCGCAATTTTGTATTTTTTTATTATTCATTTCTTAATAATGGACAAATGAAAAATGACTAAACACAAACCGTTAATCTCTAAACCTTAGGCATACCTTGCTTGCTACTAGCGCCATCTAACTAATAAAAAATGTAAGCATTTGACGCGTACCTCACTTCTCACTAGCGCTATCTGATGAAAAAAAAACGGTAGCCCTCATTCCGCCGTGTTTTTCAAAGACTTGTCATATTGACAGATGGAAAATTGATTTTGAAAAAAGTAAATAGTAATTAAATAAGATTATATTATTTAAAGAAGTGGTACAACACCCTAGAAAAATATTTGAGTACTTTTGAAGATAAACTTTTTACGATAAACAATTTATGACAGGTAGGATTCTAACCTTTCAACCAATTTTCGTTTACTTCCACCAGTTTTCCGGTCGTGGCACTTCAACCACCGTCCCAATTTAGCACAAGTATGTTCTTCCACTGTTTTGTGCCCTAATTTAGCACCGTCAGTAACATTTTCATCTAAATTAACATTGAAAAACGGTTCTGACCTAGTCATTGCGTCAAAAAGAGTACGAAAAGCGTACGAAACTTTTGAAAGGCGCGATCATAACCATGGCGACGGCGCTTGCGCGTAACTACTGGTGAAAAGGTCATTGGTTTACATGATAAAGGACACCGTAATAATATTCTACTTTTAATCAGCAGCACAGCTGTTTAGTTCAAAGAATTATCCAAGCCATAGTCTAAGTTACTGAGAAAGTGACTGCACTGGGAATGGTTAAAAAGTAATAGAGTTGTTTATAGCATTATTTGTCTGCAGTGTCTTTAAAAAGTTTTGAGTTTAAATAATTAAATTTAATAATATTCCTTATTTTTGATTAGGTTAATCAAAGTCAACTTATATCCGTAATTTGTCATGTAACTGCAAAATTTATTGAGGACACTGTATAAAATGCGAAATACATTTTTCATAATAATAATAATTAATTATTGTTTTTTTTATGACTTTTTATGCGAAGTATTATATCGTTTTTCATTGGTAAAACTAGTGCTCACTTATTATTGGCAGCGGGGCCCCGCTTGAGAATAGCCGAGCGTGTAGCAATGCTGTTGTTTACATGACGTTGCTATGGTTCCTCTATTACAAGTTCCCGGGTTCTAGCCGTTTTTGTTTCCTTTTTGAAGTAGGTTCAATTTTTTTTATTAATAATTGTTCCATCGTTAAAATAGCGCGCCAAAGAAGTTGGATTTTGAATGCACTGACGAAGGCTGTCGTGTTTCATTGGGAAGGCATAAAAGTTAAAACCCATTGAGGCAGCAGTCCCATGTGCACGGAAGACGGAACTCGGAAATGCAAATGGCAGAGGTTGACCAATCAGATTCTTTCCGTAATATTCAAACTTTACGGAAAGAATCTGATTGGTCAACCTCCGCCATTTGCATTTCCAAATTCCGTCTTCCGCGCGTTTTCCGTGTACATGGAACTGCTGCCTGAGTTATGTCATAAAACTCGCACTGGCACTGATCAGTCGGTCAGTTTCATTGCGCTCTGAGTGCTTACCAATGAAAAACGCTATTAAAAATTGTAGAATGGAGACAAAAGATAGTTCCTTTTTTGGGATTGTGAAAAAATATAATTTCAACAATTTGGAGATCCATTTCAGTGTTAAGGTGATTTTTGTTCGTAAATTTGGAACTGAAAAGATGTTTATTTGTTATTTTATAGTTTATCATTATTTTAAATTGTAATTGTATTTTAAAGACCACCAACAGCTATGGTTATTTGGGCCTAGCACCAATTCATATTTTCATTTCATTATTTTTTTTTTTTTTTATTTTTTTTCATTATTTTAAATATGAAACTGACAATCCAATGGATAACTTTATCAGTTCTTAAATCAGAATGTGAGAATTGGCGTTCAGGGGTTACTTGAATAAATGCGCCCCAAATTATTGTTTTGAGGATAAAAAATAGCATATTTATTTTAAATCACTTTTCTTTCACTTCCAGCGGTGAAAACCTGAAGTTAAAAAATTATTATTCACTATACAAATTCGTTACTGAATTTTTACAAAAAACAAGAAAATTGAAAATTATACTTGAGAATATTGGAAATTGGAATTTCGGCGCATTGGCGAAAATTTTGTAAATACTATTAATACGTAATTTCGTGATATTAACGGTTTTTCAATAAGTTACAATATAGAATTTGTTTGTTGAAATTTACAAACTGAAAAAATTATAATACAATAAAAAAGAGTTCTGAAATGGGTCTAATAATGTGATTAAAATGTTTTTGTTTTATTTTTGTTAGCGATATGTACCTATAAATAAAAATGCATTTTGTAATAATTACATTCGTGATTTAGGTAAATATTGAAAAATTATTTTATTTTATTTACCTACCCATTTTTAGTCCCTTAACTGGTGCATTGTTTCACAAAAAACAGGTGATAAGTACCAGGCCGCGATAAGTTCAATGGAAGTCTACACAAAAAAATGATAAATTGAATTGATTTAATATTTTTTTAATAAATGTATCCATTTAATAAAAAATCGAAACGAATTTTTTGGGCAACCTTTAAATGTAATTGTTACGGAAATGATTTATACCGTTTTATTCTGTCCGTAAAAATACACTTTTATTAGCTACGTAGTTATACACGCGCGTCGCCGTTCGCCGGAATGCCCCTGACCTCCCCCCATCCGCCTGGGGACCATTCACCGCGTGCCGTGTTGGCACAATTAGTTCTTGCCAGTACCGCTAGGCTAATACATACGCCTTATTGTTATTGTCTATGGTTATACGCCAGTGAACCTAAATCGGTAGTACAATAGTCATCAGCCGAACTGAAGCGCCACTGCTCTCGATGCGTGTAACATAATATTAACGCATAAAAATTTACATATAGTGTGTAGATATTATTTTGATTACTACTTTTGCCCCGTATAGCACTAATTTTACGCTTCATAATATATTTACATATATATTTGTTGGCGCAGACGCGCAGTAATCCAGCGCTTTACAATTTAGCTGAATTTAAAAAACCGTTAACATTTATTTATATATTTCAGAATTAACGCAAACGTGATGCAACCACACTTACACGGTTACACCTTTCGAACAAACTTTAAGGGCGCGTTCAACATAAACACGCGGGTGTTGAACGGCGCACACTGTGTATATTTACACAAACCATTTCGAGCCCGTTTTGACCCCCCTCTATCTCCGAGGCTAGTTAGGTGACAGGACTGAATTTTTACAGGGAGGGGTTACCATAAAGAAGCAGTACCTATTCCAAATTTCATACGTCTACGTGGAATAGTTTACAAGATACAACTGTCCTAAAATCACAATTTTTGGCACTCACTGACTCACTCATATATCATCATAAAGCTAGGGTACTTCAAATCGAGCTAGAGCTTTGAAATTTGGAACATAGGTAGTGTTTAAGGTGATAATTACGATAAAAATCAAAAATCCAACATGGGGAAAAAATGCAACATGGCGGATTCTGAGACGAATTAAAATCTAGGGTACTTGCAATCGAGCTAGAGATTTGAAAACATATATTATAGTGTTTGAGGAGATAATTACGAGAAAAATCGAAAATCAATAAAAATCCAAATAACTCTAGGAACAATACAAATACCTCTCATCTTAACGAGACGTGAGAAATGAACATTTTGCCAAATAACTCTACGCCCCCTTTTGACCCCCTTAGGGGTTGAATTTCGAAAAATCCCTTCTTAGTGACTATTTTTATCACAAAAGAAACCTCTTGTCCAAATTTCACGTTTCTATCTTAAGTGTTTTTTTCACTGAATATATCGACCTACGGACGCCCCCTGAGTCCAGAGGTGGGGATAGAAAAAAAAATCTGGTCCAGAAAGGTTGACCTGTGTCTGCCAAGTCCAACGGTATCCTCATTGTTGTTCTCGGACGATTTCTTCCAGAGATATAGACTGTTATTTGAAAAAATGTAATAATTTACCCCTGAACAGTAGGCTACCGCCTCCTGCACGTCCTGCCGAGGGGCACCACTTCTTAAATGTTACCTATAGGTATGTACAAAAATCGTGCCAAGTGTCATCCCAGTAGGAAAAAGTGCAAGGGTGGATCCCTTAGCGTTGAGTGAAAATCCTATAGTCACTGCCCTTAGGAGTACATAGGTACTATAATATGTAGGTCTACGTTTTCCTGTGTAACTATCATACAAAATACCTAAAAATCTCGAAAAACCCACAAGAAAATGAAATTACAGATAGAAGTTCAATTACTATTTTTAATTTTATATTGTTACACGCATCAAGAGCAGTGGTGCTTCAGTTCGGCTGATGACTATTGTACTACCGACTTAGGTTCACTGGCGTACAACCATAAACAATTACCACAACCATAGACAATAACAACAAGGCGTATGTATTAGCCTAGCGGCACTGGCGAGAACTAATTGTGCCAACACAGTGAATGGTCCCCAGGCGGATGGGGGGAGGTCAGGGGCATTCCAGCGAACGGCGACGCGAGTTCCACACGTGTATAACTACGTAGCTAATAAAAGTGTATTTTTACGGACATAATAAAACGGTATAAATAATTTCCGTAACAATATACTTATTAGTATTGATTATAATTTCTTTATATGTACGACTACGATATTTATTCATTTTTAACTAACTTCAAAAAAAGGAGGAGGTTCTAAATTTGATCAGTATGTATTTTTTTTATGAAGTTACCTACTGGTCATTCTCGTTACCCCATATCTGATAAATATGGGCCAGTAATATTCAAGGAAGCTCAATAAAAATCTTACGTGTAAGCAAACCTCATATAAAAATCTTGGCATGGCTAGGGAGTCGGAGGATAGATTTTGGTATTAATTACGTATTTACTGTGTTGTCATCGAAGAAAATAAATGAGATGCAGAACAGACTACTGTGGTGTACCTATGCATTAATGACAAAATATCGAAAGCATTTCATACTAATCTTTTTAACACGCTTATATTAGTTCCACCTGTATGTATGTAAGTAACGGATTCTTTGAACGCGATTTTCACCCACTTCAAAACTTCAGATTGAACTGAAACTTTGCACACTTATCAATAATTCAATAAGTTTTTTAGTCCTGCAGATCCTCGATCTCCAGGACTAAAAAAAAGCAAAAAACTTCAGATTGAACTAAAACTTTGCACACTTATCAATAATTCAATAAGTTTTTTAGTCCTGCAGATCCTGGATCTCCAGGACTAAAAAAAAAGCAAAAAACTTCAGATTGAACTGCAACTTTGCACACTTATCAAGGGCCGATGACAATACAATAATTCAATAAGTTTGTCCCATTATCCTGACCAGGATCTCCAGGACTAAAAAGCAAAAATAAATTATAATGTGCCATGCTTAGTGTAGGGTTCCGTAGCCGTTACGACAATCGATAAAATCGATTTTTTTAAAGATGTTTAGGTAAAGTTGTTCACATTGATAAAAATCCGATAAAAACTTGATTTTCGTTTCTTACCCAAGGCAGTAGCGGACCTCGCAGGAGGGGAGAAATTTCAGGATTTCTTGAGGACATCGATCATTGTCCAGTATGTAGGGAAAAAAATTCATTTTTTAAAATGTGTCTACCTACATTATCAGAATATTTTTTGAAAAGAAAATTAGAAACACATTTTTGACGACCTTTTATTTTATAGACCTTTATCTTTCATTCCAATGTTATTTCTTTTTTCGTTAAAGCTGACAGGGTCATGTGGGTCTGGTCAGCCGGTGCCTGGTGGTGAAGCCGTTTGGAGAACGCATCTCGCATGTATGGCCGATTTTGGCGGCGCTAGGAATTTTTGTTAGGTTGGGTCAGACTTGGGCATGGTGCTCTGAAGGTGGGCCAATAACATTTGTTCCTAAAATTTCAGTGCTCGTCAAAATTTCACCTTAGATTACTTGCTATAGAATTTACAAGAAAAATTGTTGAAATTTCGAGGGTTAAAAACGTATTTAAAAGATAAACTAGAGATTGGGGATTATTCCAAGTTAACCCAAGACAGTTTAAAACAAAACATCCATGAGCGCAGGTGGGATTCGAACCTACGGCAGTCCAGTCTAGAGGTTGCGGCACCAAGCATGCTAACCACTAGGCTATACTGCCCTCCGGTAGTTGGAAGACACAGAAATGATAGAACGCGCCAGACGCGTTCAGGGCAGTGAAAGTGATGAATATAAAAGAAAATCAGGGCCGGCGTTAGGATTTTCGGGCCCCGAGTAAGCGTTCTCAGGCCATCCAAAAAAAATGTTTACTCCAAAATTTGTTTTTTTTTTTTTTTTTTGAAATAGTCAGAAAATTTTAATGCAAAAAACGCCTTTTTTGTTAGGAAAATGTTTTAATGTTCGCAGTTTTAAACACGGTAGTCACATACTTATAAAAGGTAACTACACTTAAACCTTAAATTAAAAACACTTCAGCCCTTGGGCAGCCGATTAAACTAGGGCGCTGTTACCCCTGTACCTACTTTACAAAATACTTCGTGAAATGAAATGACCATTATGGTGGCGGCTCCTGGGCAGTTGACCATAGGGTTACCAGATGGCCGGGATTTCCGGGAATGTCCCGGAATTCGTTGGTTTGTCCCGTGTCCCGAAATTTAAGTCTTCTATCCCGGAAATGCATAAATTCAACGAATTTGTGCTCGCGATCGCAAGAAACGACACTAAGTCACATGCTACGTAGTACTTACTTATTTATTTAGCACTATTTGCAATTTCTGTACATATTATATATTATATTTTTACTTATATTTAATTGTATTTTTTGGACTTACTCTATGTCGGTAAAGACAAATTGGGAACAATAAAATTTATTATCAAAGATTCACGCGAAATTATGCGTGATTTACACATTCAGAAGCGCGTCCCACATCTCACCGTGTACTGGTGTGTGATAAATGAATAAAATTAGACAAGTCTAATGATAGTTACAAAAAATAGTAAAATAATGAAACATTTTTTTTCACAATAACCCCCCCCCCCTGAAATAATTGCCTTCGCCTTAGAAATGTCCCGAAAATCTTGGTTTTTAATCTGGCAACTCTAGTTGGCCAGCATCCGTTTTATTTTATTTATTGTAGATTATAGACGCGTCGACAACGTAGGTCATTAGCATCTTAATTACATTAAATAACAACATCCTTAGAACTAAATGACATCACAAAACATCCATGAGCGCAGGTGGGATTCGAACCCACGACAGTGTTATCCAAAGGCCGGCTACGCTAACCGTTACACCACACCCGTCCTCTGCCAGCGTCCGTAATCTCAAATCCGGTACTGAGAACAACACCACATTATTAACGAATTATTGATGCAAAACATTTGATTTGTATGCATTATAATATTATAAAACAATGAAGCAGTACGCCGCATGTGTGTTGCCCACATTGCAGGCTGGACGCTTTAAACAAACGAATGGCGTTCGCCGAGAACAGTTGAACATCGGCATCAGTCAGATACGGTTGCCGCTGTGTGTCCGCGATAGAGGTATACCAACAACACATATAGGTGACAGTAATCGACGAGATTAATTCACGTGTTCAATGTGACCGATTATTATCAATATTATTTTCTTTGCTGTTTTCTTTACTTAAAATGATTGTTTTTTCATTTGAAAAATATCAGTAAAAATGTTGACAACATAGCACTTTAAAAACAATACATAAACAGTGGACTCTGTTTTCAAAACAACTGAATTGTCATTCGAATCTAAATATTATAATTCGCATTTTTATATAAAATAATAATTTTGTGCATACCTATATTTTATTTATACTTATTTCATTTTAATACGTGATAAAATCCTATAGTACTTAATAATTTTTCTTATCTAATAACTAAGATATAAATTAACTTAATATAATTTTAATTATTATATTATTTGCCAGTGTTTGAAAAGTGTTTTGTGTTTTGTTTTGTGTTTTATGTTGTGTAAATTTTCATAAACAATAATATCTGTGAACGCGTGTCAGTTGTTACGGTACGCGGCGACATCGATTGTTTTATTGCTTTTGTTTTGGGATAGGTCGCGTGCTTGTGGACTGATGGTACAATTTATTTGATTATGGCGCGTCCCACAGTCATAACAACATTCAGTTGTTACTTCCTGTTAACGATAATTGTTACGGTAGCAGCCGCTTCCAGATCAAACTATTTCGGTAAAAAAGCGGGAACTTATCCGTTAATCGTGCCGGACGAGGAAAATTCAAGACGTCATAAAGCAGGTATATTAAACATGCATTAATTTATTATTTTACATCTTGTCTTACAATGTTTTAAGCATGTATACTATTCATTACTGATGGAGAAAAATAAATAAAAATAACAAGAAGATTAAAATCTTATGAAACCATTCATGCCTTTACTATACTAAGCATCAAATTCTATATAGCTTCTGCGTAATCCGTAGCGCACTAGCGCATAGATACAGAAGGAATCTAAAGTTTAACATAGATTCAAAAACTACAGAGGAAGTCTAAAGGATATTTCGAATTACTAGAAATATACAAATATGGACATTGATGAAATTATTTTTAGATAATCAGATTTAATTTCGCACTTTGTGCCGTTACTTTTTATTTTATATTCCGTCAAGAAAATAGAAGTATGGTGATGGGATAAAAAAATAGTGTCCGATTTAAGGTCAGATATTGATCGCCCTACCCTTAAAACGCAAAGAAATTTGACTATGGTGCGGGCGGCTGCGCGTTCATAATACGTTCATAATAATATCTAGATAGATAGAGTTTTATTGGTTTTAAGTTATACATATAGATATGTTAAAAAACAAGTCAAAAAAGAAAATATATGTGTATGGAATTTTCTTTCGTTCACAATAACTTCTGCAAAAATGCACCGATTTGAATTATTCTTAGTCTCAGTAAGAATTTCAAACCTGTTGTGTGTGTTTTAAAGACCACCAACAGCTAAGGTTATTTGGGCCTAGCACCAATTCATATTTTCAATTCATTATATTTTTTTTAATAATAATTATTGAAAATCCAATTGACACTTTTACCAGCTCTCGGGCTAGAACCCGAGAACTGGGGACTTGTAATAGAGGAACCATAGCAACGCCATATAAACAACAGCATTGCTACACGCTCGGCTATTCTCAAGCCCTCCAGACCTGTTGATTTGGGTGTCAATCGGATTAGTGGTTTTGGAAATATACCCAATTTTGTGTATATTTTGTATCTACAGGGTAAGGTGTACCTACATAGGACATTTAGCATTGGGAAAAAATGATTGGATCAGAATGAGCCATGACTCTTAATTAGCTTATTTATATAGGGTTGCTATGGTAACTTTAGTGTTTTTATTTTATTTTGAATTATTTATATTAGAAATCGTGTCCATCGTGATTATAATAAAATTAAGAAAAATCGCAGGATAGCGGACAAAATATTTTATTTATTAAATGTACAACGTTTCGTCTATAGATTTAGACTTTTTCAAGTACATACGTAAAAATAACAATATTTATGAAAATTAATATTAATTACTAATCATAGCAATTAGCATAAGATAGGGTACATAAGACAAAAACATGGTTTGGTAACAAATTATGTTGACTATAAATTTTAACAATCAATAATAATAATAATACAAATGTTAGCATAATTTCATAACATAATTTTACTGACTACTTAAATTTTGAGTGTCTGTTCTATAATTGATTGAATTGTTTTTTCTAATAATTAGAAAAAACAATCCAATCATTTTCTCCCAATGCTAAATTATGCTGTATAACAATATCGTCTAAGTATCGTATAGTATAGAGTATAAACTATAAAGGTTTTAAAAAAGGTAACAGTTTAGTCACTTCTACCACAACTTTTATTATATTGGTGAATGTACATTTCAAGAGCTAAGCTCCCATCTTCAGCATCTTCAGTTTAGTATGTGCTGAAGATGGGATCTTAGCTCTTGAAATGTACATTCACCAATATAATAAAAGTTGTGGTAGAAGTGACTAAACTGTTACCTTTTTTATTTGATAAACAACCACAGTGCTCTTAATTATTTCTATATAAATGATTTTTGAACATGGAAGTCGTGGTTCTCCATAACGATTTTCATATTATCTAGTATATTAATTATAAAATTAGCAATGAATTACGATCTGTTGATTGAAATGTCTAATAATAAAAAATCCGTTTATTTATAATGAGCGGAAATAAAGCTGCAGTAAAGAAATCATGTCCCTGAGACTAAAATTAGCTTTTGTGCTTTTATTGTAAGTTTCACATCTACACGAATAAATATACAATCAGCACTATGACGTTGCAAAGAAAGTGTTGATTAGGATTTGTTTTTGGTGTAAATTTGAAATTAATCGCGACGAGTTTTACGGACTTGCATTCCCTAACCTAATTTTAAAATTTGACTCTTTTTTTCCAAATTGGGCAGGAAATCCTTTTTTTATTATTATTATATTGTGTAATATTGCATCTACCGATATTAATTGAGGTTTGTCATTTCAAGTTCCACTTCCAGGATTTAAGTTTTGCGTCTTGGGTTATCATGGCGATTTTTACAAAATTAATACTAACTTACATCAAAAGTACAATAATTTTAGATGTGTGCGTTTGAAAAGTGATTCTTTATAGAAGCTTCTAATGCGTTCGAACGGTAGTGTTTAAAGTACATTTTAACGCACTCCGTTCTATAAAGTAATACTGTTTTGTTTTACTTTATAACATACGTGCGTAATAATAGTATATTGTCTAACTAGTGTGCTAAATACATCTTTATACGTCAGGCGCGATATTTTCAGCACAAGTAGTAGGCGAGCGCACACGAGCCGCATACGAATGCTGTAAACATCGCGCCTGACGCATAAAGATAACACATGCATGGTTTTAGAATTTAATTAAATTAAAAAAACACTTACATAATATTTCATTATGCAACTGTTTTTTTCATTATAGCGCTGAAAAGCGTTGCATAATGGATCATTTTTTTCATAGTTAACTCAAGAAGGGGTTTGATAAATGATTTTAAAATTTTAAAAAATTTCTACTCTGCTGCAATAATTGTAGCAAATACTCTGTTCTATAGCAAAAATACTATAACCTTGGATTATTTTAATTAGTCTTTTTATGACGTTCAAGGTTATTACATTGTTACACGATAGTCGATGTCAATAAATTGTAACATGACGAGGTATCAGGTTATAGCCATCAACTATCACTATAAAGTACGAAACTATCATTATTTATTAAAAAAATAGTTAACGTTCAGTAATAATTTATGCCATTTGCGGATTAATTCGAAGATAACACCATTTTTTTATTAAATAGGTACTTAGATTTTGCCGGCGATTGCGTGACCTAAATATATAGGGAGATGGATTTCAGTATTAATCGCAAGCAAAACAAGCCGTGAGGTGGGTCGTTTATTAGGACTAAAGTGCGACCCTTAAGGTCCACACGACGAACTTCCCAGTTTGATAAATATTTAATAATAATAATTAAATTACATATTACACAGAAAAGTAATCATTTTAATCATTAAAACATAATTATTATTTATTTTTAACAATAATTAAAAAAAAAAAACGGCTGAACCGATTTTTATAAAATTTATGTCGGATCAAAATGACGTTAACACGCCTTGATTGACACCCTTACGAAGTCGATATATTTTTTTATTCGCGAGATATTGTCTAAAATCTACTTTTTTGGAGTCTATCTGGTTAATAAAAAAGAACGGCTGAACCGATTTTGAAAAAAAGTTTTTCAGATCATATTTACGTTAATACGCGTCGATTGGCACCCTAACGTAGTCGATATCATTTTTCATTCTCGAGATTTCGTCTTAGAAAGAAATGGACACAAACGTACGTACACACACACAGACATCTTTCTAAAAATAGTGTAAAAATAGTGTAGTGACCTTGAAACAAAAATTTGTTATACATTTTGATTTCGATTTTCGGACCCATTACAATAACTTCCAATGTTAAAAAGCAATGCTGTTGCTTACATGGCGTTGCTACGGTTCCTCTATTACAAATCCCCAGTTCCCGAGTTCTAGCCCGAGAGCTGGTAAAAGTGCCAATTGGATTTTCAATTTATTATTAAACAAGCAGGCATTCACTAACATATTATTGATGATGTGCCTGGCTTCATTTCTCACCGCAGGCACTCTACAGTGCACGCCTGAGCCAAGAGAGAGAGAGAGAGAGTACCGCAGTGGTGGGGAGAACAGCAGCGAAGGAGCGGACCAAACATTTCGTTGCATATTTCCCCTCACGCGGCTGTTCACAGCTCGACATAAGATGTTTCACATCAAAAAAAATAATGAATTGAAAATATGAATTGGTGCTATAGGCCCAAATAACCTTAGCTGTCGGTGGTCTTTAAAACACAATTTTGATGAGTATGCAAACCGCAAAATTATTCCTTACCATGTTTTTCTACTGGTCAATGGATTCGTTATAAAAGCAAACGGGCGGGATGTTGAGCTAACATTTTCAGTTACAGATATAACATGGCTAGCGACATAACAGTCCAACCACAAATCACTAATATTCCTGTTATAAATACCAGCCAAGTCAGAGCGTCTGGTGAAATGTCTTGTAGTTGTCTGATATTGTCGGCCGTCGTTGAGCTCTAAATATACGTGCATCTATCGAATGTCGCTTTCTTGTCTGGCTCTATAGAGTAGACTGTAGAGTAAGAGTACGTCCACGTTGGAGCAACGAGACCGAGACTCACTCTAGTCTCGACGAGACAAGAACTGTTACTTCTTTATTCGTCTTAGAATTAAGAATCTTTCGGGCTTATGAGCCGTGGTCTACTGGAATGGCTTCTTCTTCTTCCAGACGTTTCGCTTGCCACTGCGGCAAGCATCTTCAGTGGTGTGTTCGACGTGGTGTAGTGTTCTGCTCGGTGTCCTGCTGTCGAGTGTACTGGTATCGAGTTGTGCAGAGGTATTTATAGGCAAGGTACCTGGTAGGGGACTGGCCTGTGATTGGTCTATGGTGCAGCTGACCTCGGATTGGGTGTGTCCATGATTATTGTTTGTTAAATTGAATTTTTCCGTGGTTTTGGACGGGTATTTTTCAAATAAGCCATTGAAATCTATAAACACCGTGACAATTTCAACAGAAAAGAAGAGGGCCTCAAACTGAACAAAGCTTGGTTCCCAGCTTTGAAAAATACCCGTCCAAAACCACGGAAAAATCCAATTTAACAAACAATAATCATGGACACACCCAATCCGAGGTCAGCTGCACCATAAACCAATCACAGGCCAGTCCCCTACCAGGTACCTTACCTATAAATATAAAGATATATTATTTAAAGAAGTGGTACAACATCCTAGAAAAATATTTGAGTACTTTTAAAGATAAACTTTTTAGGATAAACAATTTATGACATGTAGGATTCTAATATAAACTCTCAACCAATTTTCGTTTACTTCCACCAGTTTTCCGGCCGTGGCACTTCAACCACCGTTCAAATTTAGCACAAGTATGTTCTTCCACTGTTTTGTGCACTAATTTAGCACCGTCAGTAACATTTTCATCTATAAATTAAACGGTTCTGACCTAGTTATTGCGTCAAAAAGAGTATGAAAAGCGTACGAAACTTTTGAAAGGCGCGATCATAACCATGGCAATGGCGATTACGCGTAACTACTGGTGAAAAGGTCTATTGAGATTTGAGAATCCCTGCTCACTAACGTAAGAATCAACAATTCTATTATTTTGTCGGCAGAGTTTGGCACTAAGACTAGTGTTTTATTGTTTATCGTAGCTTCAACGTGACCGTATCCTGATGTTGCTTTTACTTAGTTCACACCCTCCTCTCACTCGTGGACTCCGCAACATTCCGTGGCATTTTCAGTTAATCTCCCTCAAATAATTGAAAGTTTTGTTTCAATTCAGAATTTAAAAGTTGTGCAAGGTCCCATGTAATTGTAATTGCCAAGACTAAATTTTTCACAAAATTTTTATCAAAATACAGAATATAAACGTTATTCTTATTATAATACCTAATAAATTAATTATACAGGGTGTCCAAGACTTGCGTTGTCGGCGTTCTATAAAAGTCGATCAATTTTCTGACAACGTAATTAAAATTTATTTTTCTATTCAAATTTCATAAGAACACTGTTATTGTATAAATTTTGGACATCCTAATATCTCAAATAATAATATTAAATTAGGTTTTATTTTGAAATGTCAAAAAATTGATCGACTTTTATAGAAAGAATTAGATTACAAGCCTTACCTGAAGTTTTCATTCTAATTTTGTGAACATTAATGCCTGTCTTGAAGAATATGTGTTTGAACATTCTCCACATACAAAACCCATTTTTTTAATCGCTATCAACTATCCATATTAGTATACAGAGTTCACTAGTTAGTTGTTACGTTCGATTAGGTATGTGTGTGTGTGTGTCAAGCGACATCAAGATGGGGTAATCGACCAATCAGAATGGACCCTGACTGCAGGGCCTAGGCCCTAGTCGCTTGTATTTAATTCATTGCTGTTACACCCTGTGTGATATTTTTGAATGATTGTAGTTTATTAGTTGGTACCTAATTCACATTTCATCGGTTCTAGACATATTCTTATTGCCGGATAAAGACGGTCATTACCCTCAAAATAAATTATTTTAATGTGTAAACTGATTTAGAGTCACTCAGATTGAGGCCGGCGCACTTCTTTAACGCCCACACACGGGTTATTTCTTTACATTTATTACATTTTCAAGAAAAATTAATCTTTTCCTGATATCCAAAAAAATAATTTTATTTATTTTCGCGGTGGCTTAAAATGTTATAATGACTGTAAACACCTGTTTTATAAATTTAGTTATGCGTATCAACATACAGATGTTTAAAAAGTTACAGTACACCAGTGGCGGACTAAGCCCGTCGGAGGCCCGGAGCGGCTAGGGTTACCATATATAAGCGGATGGATGCCTGTCTAGGGTGCCTGGAATGCCTGATTTTTCAGAAAAATGGCTGTCTAAAATAAAAAAGCTGTAGGTAGGTAATAAAATAATGAATAAAAGATATGAAAGGGCGCGAAATTTTAAAATGCCTGTCTCTGACCAGCGCCGGCCGCACGCCTGTCTAGACCTTAAAATGCTTGTCAAATGCGGAAAACGCCTGTCAGATGGTAACCCTAGGAGCGGCAGAACTAAATGAGGCCCCGATCTGCTTAGAAATTGATGTACTTGTAGTGTAAATTTCGTAAAAAATTAATAATATAGATGTTAAATGACTGACAAAAAAAAAATCAAATATTTATAATAAACGTAGGTATTTACCGTAGATTATAGACGCGTCGACATCTCAGGTCATTAGCGTCTTTCAACTACACTAAATAACAACTAGCTTAAAACCAAATAACACCACAAAACATCCATGAGCGCAGGCGGGATTCGAACCCACGGCAGTCCAGTCTAGAGGTTGCGGCACCAACCATGCTAACCACTAGGCTATCTGCCCTCAAGTAGGTATTAGGTAACCTACCTACGTGTATACGTAAACGGAGCTTGCAACTCCAAACTGCCTCTTACTTACTAAACATATTTTGGCCTTGTTGGGATTTGATTAAGGACTTCTCGAGATTTGGAGGCCCCCCAGGATCAGAGGTCCGGGGCGAGCCTCTCCCCCTCCGCCCCCCCCCCCTAGTCCGCCACTACATTCGAAGTAAAATGCCATTATTTATAATTTTTAGGTCAACTGTTGGTCAGTTTAAATTCAGTAAAGAATTGCTCTTTTATTTGGGAAACTATAATATACAAAAGAGTAAAGACTATGAAAAAAGATTGAAATTCATCACTCATGAAAAAGAAAACATTCAGATAAATATGACGAAAGAAAATCTGCTACAAATCCATTGTTTGGTCAATATTAATTATAAACCGTTTAATAAACAAAATTCGTTTCTCAAATAAGAACTCAGCCAAGTGGTTCACTTTATCTTATGAACAGGTTCTTAAAGGACATGTTCTTTCAGACTATGTTTTTAAAAAATGGTTGGCTATACGAACAGTTGAAAAAATAAGGCTTACTACTTTTTGTTCAATTATGAAGATGCATAAGAGGAAATAATAAATGGAAATTACTAAAATTTCTTCTGGAATATATTTTTATATTTTTAACTTCCCATTGGAAGTTATTGTAATGGGTCCGAAAATCGAAATCAAAATGTATAACAAATTTTTATGTTTCAAGGTCACTACGCTATTTTTACACTATTTTCAGAAAGATGTCTATATGTGTGTACGTATGTGTCCATTTCTTTCTAAGACGAAATCTCGAGAATGAAAAATGATATCGACTACGTTAGGGTGCCAATCGACGCGTATTAACGTAAATATGATCTGAAAGAAATTGTTTCAAAATCGGTTCAGAAGTTCTTTTTTCTTAACCAAATAGACTCCGAAAAAGTAGATTTCACAGAATATCTCGCGAATAAAAAATTATATCGACTTCGTAAGGATGTCAATCGAGGCGTGTTAACGTCATTTTGATCCGACATAAATTTTATAAAAATCGGTTCAGCCGTTTTTTTTTTTTTTAATTACTTATTGTTAAAAATAAATAATAATTATGTTTTAATGATTAAAATGATTACTTTTCTGTGTAATATCTAATTTAATTATTATTATTAAATATTTATCAAACTGGGAAGTTCGTCGTGTGGACCTCAAGGGTCGCACTTTAATAAGCGACCCACCTCACGGCTTGTTTTTTCATAAGTAACAGTTATTTAGAACAGGTTCTTTTTAAAGAACAAGAACAGTAACACCCGCTATTTGAAAAGCACTATTTTGATAGGTTGCAATCTCATTTATTTCGAAATGGAATATGAAGCGTTGTCGTATAATCTAAACATTTTGAAATATATGAGACAGCACCTGAAAAATGCGACATTTTCACTGAAGAGTGAATGAATTGGTGTATAAACATTAAAATAACGTCCAAGCGCACACAAATCATCATTCTTAATTCTTATTATATAGTAGCCTTGTTAGTCATCAGAAAATAAAGAGACATTATATTATGATCATAAAATAGGATTTAGTTTGTAAATTTATGCAACACTCTAATTACGTTAAAAGCTCATGTTTAATTATTAGTGTATTTGCCATATGGCACATACACTATTGGCGTCGGTCGGATGGCGGGACCTAGGGGTCGGACCAAAATTTCTCGACGTTTCATAGCCTCCTGAACATTTTGGCACCATTTTTGGAAATGTCTATTTATATATGTATATATATATATATATATATATATATATATATGTATATATATATATTTATATATTTATATATATATATGTGTACGGGCTATAACTTTTGAAAGAGTTAATTGATTTTGACGAAATTGGGTAGGCACGTTGCCATCCATAACCGCACGAAGCCTATTTAAAATGGGCCCAATCGAACCATTTTAAGGGTGGTTTTTAGGGGTTGAAAAATGTTTTTGGGCCCAAAAATACCGAAAAAATTCTCAGAATTGTTTCAAAATTGAAATTTAACCCTTTAGTGAAGATTAAAATGTGCTGCTAAAATTTTAATAAAATCGCCCCGACAGGTCCGGACTTACAAATTTTATGAAAACACTAGTTTGCGGATAGTGATTTACTTACTGAAGGGTGTATTTAATTTGGTACAGAGGTTGCATTGATAATAATATTGAAATTAAGAAAAAAAATATTATTTTAAGGGATGTATTAAGGGGTTAAATTTTTTATTTTGTCCAAAAACCAACTTATGTTCACATAATAACAGCACAATGCCTGTATTAGCAAATACACTATATTGTCGGCAGGGTTTTGGCACTGCGACCCGAGTTTTTTAAGGTAGTTGTCGTGCTATGGGCATAGTGTCAGAAAATTCTAAATTTTCGTTTACTCATTAAGAATACAATAATACAAATACTATTAAAATTTGAAGTTGATTGACCATCTCTACCTCGAGATAAACTTAATTTAAGTTCGGATAATTAACACGGAGAGCATAGGAAAGGTTGTGCTTTTGACAAGTTTTTTAATTAAAAAAAAAAAAGTAACAATCAGAAATTTTCAAAAAACTAACTGTTCATTGATGTTTTTGTTCTGAGTTTAAAAAAGAAAATCCAAAAATTATTGACCTTTTTATTGTTGAGATATAATAACGCAAAGTTCAACAATTTATGCGAAAAGATTGACATTTTTATATAATCCAAGCGAACAAACTAAGTTAAATATGTGTTACTATGTGAACAACAGTTTAGGTACAATCTCTAACAATTTTTTTTTACATTTAACACTATACTTATTTATTGTTTTACAGCGTATTATGAACGAAACTTTTGGATGTTATTGTAGCACAACTACCTTAAAAGCTCATATTTAATTATTTAATGGTAAAGTTTGTTGTTTGTTAGGCTACTGACTATTCTGTCGTCATTAACTAAAACAAAATGGGCTGAGCCTTCCGTTGCGCGTTCACATGATGTTCCGAGATAACTATAAAATCAATTCTAATTTTAGTGGCCGCCTGGCTGTTTACTTTAAAGTTGAAAGGGCAGACAGATGTTTAACTACGGTCTAAATTTAATTCGCTAATTGATTTGTTTCATGAATGCGATTACTTCATCAAATAAAAATAACTGTCTTAACAAAATATATAGCTATTCTACAGTTTGAATACTGCTCGCTGTCAGTGAAATTATGTTCAAACTTATAGCCAAGTCATTTCAGGTTTTGACCTCGAAATAAATGTAGTAAAATTTATGAATTGGTGGAACATACTAAAAGTTCTGAACTCTCATAATGTGCCAACTTCATTAATTTTTACTTCCCACCTCTACTATGGTAGGAAAGTAATGGATTTAGTCCGAAAAAAATATTTCGATATTTTAACAGATCTTCACGTTTTGAGAGTTGAGACCCTAGCAATCGTTTAAGATCATTTTCTGACTGATGTCTGTATGTGTGTGTGTGTGTATGTGGTCAATTTTTCGCCTTCGATATCGTCAAGCTAAATAAAACCGTTTAAAAATATTTGTCATTATATTTAAAATAAAAAATATCATGTATAGGCCTACAATTGAATCTCAAAGTCAAGAGGTTTTTAGCGCTAAGCGGAAAATGCACTTGTCGCTTTTTTTGTTGAGTATTTCATAAATGGCTAGTTTGGTGAAAAACCATTCAATTTCTACACGATGTATCCATTTTCAATTTTTCGTAAACGTTTCTTAGGGTATTTTTTCCACTTTTTTTAAGCCGGCGTAGAAGAGTTTATGATTTTTGGTATGTTTTATTTATAGATTTTCCATATTTTTGCGGGGAACAAAATTGTTGTATAAAAAATAACGTAAAAAATGAGATTTTCTAAAAAAACTAACAAGGAAATAAAAAATATCCCAATTCTGTCAAACTACAGTAGAGTCCGTCTATTACGACTTCGTTTATAACGACTAACCGTTTTAGCGACGTAAATGCAACTCAAGTTAGGTTTCATATAGACGTACTATGAAATCGTATCCGTATAGTACGACTTCGGTTTAAGCGACCAACTGCTTTTAGCGACCTAATTTTATAATAATCGTCCGGTTAGAACGAAATTACAATACATATTGTTCCTCTGATCTGTATTACACACATATGTGCAATGTTTAATTTTCATTAAAGTTACATAATACATACATACATATGTACCTACTTACCTATGTATTTGCAAGTGTGAATATATTTTGTTTTATTTTCATAGAAATTAATCTATTGTACACTTATACTTATGTATTATATAAAAACAAGTCGTGAGGTGGGTCGTTTATTATGACTAAAGTGCGACCCTTGAGGTCCACACGACGAACTTCCCAGTTTGATAAATATTTAATAACAATAATTAAATTAGATATTACACAGAAAAGTAATCATTTTAATCATTAAAACATAATTATTATTTATTTTTAACAATAATTAAAAAAAAAAAACGGCTGAACCGATTTTTATAAAATTTATGTCGGATCAAAATGACGTTAACACGCCTCGATTGACACCCTTACGAAGTCGATATAATTTTTATTCGCGAGATATTGTGTAAAATCTACTTTTTTGGAGTCTATTTGGTTAAAAAAAAAGAACGGCTGAACCGATTTTGAAAAAATTTCTTTCAAATCATATTTACGAATACGCGTCGATTGGTACCCTAACGTAGTCGATATCATTTTTCATTCTCGAGATTTCGTCTTAGAAAGAAATGTACACATACGTACGAACGTACACACACACAGACATCTTTTCAAAAATAGTGTAAAAATTGTAGTGACCTTGAAACATAAAAATTTGTTATACATTTTGATTTCGATTTTTGGACCCATTACAATAACTTCCAATGGGAAGTTAATTATGCGGTCGCTTTGTGCGTCGTCCGGTTAATACGACTTAATGTCGCCGGTCCCTTGAAAGTCGTTCTATCCGGATTCTACTGTATATATAATGAAACTTTATGCTTCACATGTAAATATTTACAAATTGTTTTGATGAACAATTAAATCGACACAACTGTATTTCCTACCTCAAGGTATCGCCCGTTTTACGTCAAACAGTTAAATATATGTTTTGTAAAGCTCTCGTGTTTTTTTCGTATATAAGTGACCTATCAATTAGTTTTACCTTAGCCGGTTTAACAAGTATAATTATTGTAAACAAGAGAAAATTCTTAGTAACGAATAGTGTTAATTATTAATTAAACAGTGTTAATTTTCTCGCGTGTTCACGTGTGTTCATACCATTTCGCTAAAAGATTTTCCAATATAGACGCATGATTTTTACTTCCCACCTCTACTATGGTAGGGAAGTAATGGATTTAATCCGAAAAAAATATTTCGAGATTTTAACAGATTTTCACGTTTTGAGACCCTAGCAATCGTTTAAGATCATTTTCTGACTGATGTCTGTGTGTGTGTGTGTGTGTGTGTATGTGTGTATGTGTGTGTATGTGTGTATGTGGTCAATTTTTCGCCTTCGATATCTTAAGAACGGAACAACATACGGGCATGCCGATTGTTCTATTGTGTTTATGAGGCTTTAACTTAGATCTGATTAGATTTTGAGTCAAATCGGTTCAGTGGATCCTGAGATATTCAAAAAAACGTCCTCAATGTCACGTATTAACATAGGTAAAAAAAAATATAAATGAATTCTAGATGTTATAATATGAAAAAAATGTAAATATTTTTTTTCTCTAAAATGTATAGTTTTCGAGAAAAAAGATATTAGTACCATGATTTTTGCTATATTAAGCTAGCCATCAGTAGATCACCAAACAAAAAAGAGGGCCATGCTTTTTTCAAAGAATAAAAATTAAATTGTGTTTTAAAGACCACCAGCAGCTAAGGTTATTTGGGCCCAGTCAAAGAATAAAAAAAAGAGTGTTTATTTTTTGCAAATATTTACTAGGTGGGAAGTATAGGACTGGTCATCAGTCGAATTTTTTTAAATTTAATCATATCTGTTGTTTTAATAAATAATAACGATTCGTTAAATCGTTGAATGCTTCTTAGATGTTGGGGTTTAGAAAAAATTGACGTATATTTTCATTCTGCATAATAAAATTTCGATGAAAAATGCCATGCAAGTTCCCTACTGACATTTGTCACAATTCGTATTATTATGCACTTTTGCACAAGCACAAAAAACACAACTAACCATAACAATCGATAGTCCAAACATTAACACTGCAGAATTTAAATTAAAGTTCAGTAAAGAAATACAAATTGTGCAAATATGTTACATAAATACCGATTACCGATGGATTCTTCATTAAAGGTCATTTATAAAAGACAAATTGAATAACTAATCAATTATTTTAATATTGTACAATTATATCAGCGATACTCAAATTGTTTTGCCATTTTAAAGTTTCAAAACAATCTCTCCATCAATATTAAATAACTCTGACTCATGGCCTCCACAAGGTTGTGCAGGGGGTGGTAAGGCTCTAGCTTGCAGAATATCTGGAGTAGGAAGGGCCTGGCGTGGCGAATCGGTCAATTAAGAGATGAATAGAACTTTTATAGAAGACAAAAATCGAAACGGGGCCCGCCAAAGATCCTTGTCTAGGGGTAGCTTCAGGATGTGGGGGCCGTGATCTGATTACGATAGGGTTAAGATAAGGTTCCTGTCAAAATCGACATTAACGCTATCAAAGTCAAGGAAAGAGCTATCTCTTACATCAAGCCGCTATTGAAGTATAATATAGAAGTAGAACTTCTGCTTCAGATACTGGTTTCCAGATAAAAGGGATAATTTAACGCTAAGATATTAATATACTACTAAGATGGCATGATAGATGTCATTGCCAGAAAGGTTTAAAGTTCAAAATACATTATTTAGTCCAATAAACCTGTACAAAATTCCCTATCTTTCCCTACAAAAATTCCTGTAAGAATTTTGTCGTAAGTATCGTAAAAGGGTTTTCTGGCAAATTCCACTGAAATTTTTCATATAAAAAATTATTTTAGAACTGGATGTCTTGCTAGATTCTCCATACCGATATTTTTAATTTGAACTTGTATATTTTGTACAGTTGGTAGTACATGTTAAACTTGAATTAATTGATTATGCAAGTATTTGCACAAATCACTTCAATCATAAATACGTGACTGTTCACACGCCATATGTGGACACTGGTAACTACTAGCTAGACAGTCTTGCCAAAATTCTTCAGATGTAATATCATTGTTAAAAATGTTCTAGACAAACGTACAGGTTGTTCCGTTTAGAATTTTAAAGAATAAAAAGGTTTAATTGAACAGCATTAGTTCACCTATAATCCTATATTTGTAAAACATATTATATAATATATAAATTGTATTTGTGTTAGTCGATCTTCTGGAGCAAATGGCTTTTTGAAATAAAAAACACTAGTTTTTTGCGACGTTTCGTCGACTGGTGTGTCGACCTCTTCAAGCTTTTATAATATATGGCGTCATATTTACATTATTTTGCTTCTGCACAGTTTCTGGAAGAGATCCGTCCGGGTACCGGATCCAGATTCGATTCCGACAAAAATTTCGGATTGGTCAGATTCCGGAACCGAACCCAGATCCAGCCTCCATTCCTGGTTTAGACTTTAGATGGTATATTATTCTATTTCCAGAACGGATGATGATTTAAACTTTGTAATCTTTTTGTTTCATATTCAACGTGTCTCGAATGTGTTTGCTAATGAGTTTAAATACTTTATAATGATATGCAAATTTTAATTGGACTTAAAATGCGATTTTATACGGCAACTGCAATGTGATTCTTTATCATATTATGTTAGTAGGTAATGGGTTATTTTTTGCATTAAAATAACATATACAAAGTCATAAAATACAGTTTTTTTTTATTAAGATCCAGTTGTGTGATCAACGTAAACAAGAGACAACTGTAGCAGCAGCGTACGTTTTTAATTTTAAATCGGAATAAATGTACAATTTAAAATTTCATATTACAGCAATGATAAATATAGAACCTCCACCAGTCTGCGACACATGCAATCAACAATTAATCAGATTCAACTTACCGAATAAACTCTCCGAGATACTCCAAGATAAAGAAGCTGCAGTAAAGAAAATAATCCACTTACTTGAAATCTTCAACCTGAAAAAGAAAATATATAGATATAATCGCATATACCTTTTTCGAACAATACACTTATATATAAGAAGAGATCGGTTTCCACTCTCGGGCACTGTGGAGAAATCGGTAACTCACCTAGCCGGAAACTGGGGGTTTCGGGTTCAAGTCCCGACAGTGGTCATTTGATTTTTTCTTAGATATAGCTCAAAAATCATGGCAGCCTAGCTGTCTGAGATATTTATTATTTTCACCTCTAATTGTTATGTGAATAATATGGTGTGGATATAAGGGGTTTTAAATCGATTGATTTTATCATATACCAATTAATACTTATAGTCCAAGCGGCAGGTAATAAATGAACGGAGGTTACCTGGAAAGTATTCCGAAATTAATGATATTTTGGTGTGTTGTTTGCGGGCACTCTGTGAAGTAGAATCTGAGTTTTCGACCTCGAGGACCCTGTGCTAACGTGGGGGGAGCCGAAAAACCACGAAATTTACCACCTTTTTTGCTTTTTTCGAAATCTCTCAGAAACGGTCGGTTTAAGCAATTCTTTCACTATGTAATGTTTTAAAGAGGATTATATTTCCTACAATTTTCATTCCCACAACTTTTCTGTGGTACTAATGGTAAGCGCGCTGCAGCTTCTTGAAAATCACCCGCTCCGCTTTTTGTAACCTTGGCAACCAATGTGTAACATGTGTATTTTCAAATTAAAGTTCGATGAAGAAGAAAATAAATAAAACTATTGAAAAGAACATTACATTTTAACCAATGGTTACCAAGGTTACAAAAAGCGGAGCGGGTGATTTTCAAGAAGCTGCAGCGCGCTTATACCATTAGTACCACAGAAAAGTTATGGGAATGAAAATTGTAGGAAATGTAATCCTCTTTAAAACATTTCATAATGAAAGAATTGCTTAAGTCGACCGTTTCTGAGAGATTTCAAAAAAAGCAAAAAAGGTGGTAAAATTTCGTGGTTTTTCGGCTCCCCCTACGTTAGCACAGGGTCACACACACACACACACACACACACACACCTGACAAACTCATGAAATTGTATTTCTGGACTCCTGCCCTAGCACTGGTCTTCCAAGTTGGGCAGGAAATCCTCTTTTTGTAAAACAGTTGTATATTTTGTATATTTTTTTACTGAGGAATAAATTTGAATTTGAAAAAAAAATTTGATTTGAATTAAAAAAAATTAAATTGTGTTTTAAAGACCACCAACAGCTAAGGTTATTTGGGCCTAGCACCCATTGATATTTTCAATTCATTATTTTATTTTTTTTTTAATAATAAATTGAAAATCCAATTGACACTTTTACCAGCTCTCGAGTTAGAACCCGAGAACTGGGGACTTGTAATAGAGGAACCATAGCAACGCCATGTAAACAACAGCACCGCTACTACGCTCGGCCATTCTCAAGCCCTTTGATTTGAATTGTTAGGTGAGTCGCGGTCCAGTCAACTTTGGGAACCACTGGGCTAGGAATCTAGGAAACTGTCATTCCCAGACCACTCTGGTTATAACACGGCTAGTTTTTCTCGCAAATGCACGCCACTGCATTTCTTGCAGTGTATATTAAAATATACAACTGTGTTGATATTTATCATATTATAATACGAGCGCGCGCGCGATATGTTCAATAATTCTCATTCGCGAGGGCGTATTTAGTATAGCCCCATTATCGGGGTCATCCACACCGTGTGCGTCTGTGTACACGACGACGCGTCGAACGACACTTTCTTTCACGGCTACACCGACATTAGACTGTGAACGTCTCGTATTGTCGGTATCAACTGTAAATTTAAACGCACACACACTCGCACGCATCCGACGCGTACGGACGTCGTCGCATATGCGTCGCGTTCACTTGGAAAGACGCCTATAAAACTGTGCTCCTGCTTCAGAACGACCTGACGCGCGGAGTCGACCACATGTACTCGCCGTTATACTATTATATTAGTGTTGTCGGGCTTGAGAATAGCCGAGCGTATAGCGGTGCTGTTGTTTACATGGCGTTGCTATGGTTCCTCTATTACAAGTTCCCGGGTTCTAGCCCGAGAGCTGGTAAAAGTTTATTTTTATTATTAAAAAAATACTGAATTGAAAATATGAATTGGTGCCAGGCCCAAATAACCTTAGCTGTTGGTGGCCTTTAAAGCACACACACATATTAGTGTGTCCTATATATAGTAACGGGTCGAACTAATATTGAGATTTATTTAATAACTGTCACCCGAAAATAACCATTTTCAAATATATCACAATTATGGCGTAGGTTAGGTTCCCTAACTGTGCTTAGCGACAGCCCCCAACATGTAACAAAAAATATGGTCAGAATTATTATTGCTTCAAGACTGAAATTGTCTGTATAGCTTGTCGGTGACCCAATATTGCCATTATAATATTTGCAGATCGATTGGTCAGTATTAAAGGGGTGGCAGATCACCCTATAAACGTGTCATGTACCCGACGAAATTTATATTATTAGTTCAAGGTTCAAATTTTAATATGTTGTTACGGCGACTGTTTTAAGCATATATTCAATTTGCAGAACAAAATGTCGGTATTAAGCCCCTCTCTTAGAGGGAAACTTGCTCGCCTATGTGTTTATATCGTTCTGCAAGGGGGTTATTACCGACATTTTGTTCTGCAAATTGAAATATATGTTTAAAACAGTCGCCGTAACAACATATTAAAATTTGAACCTTGAACAATTAATATAAATTTCGTCGGGTACATGACACGTTTAGTGTGATCTGCCACCCCTTTAATACTGACCAATCGATCTGCAAATATTATAATGGCATTATTGGGTCACCGACAAGCTATACAAACAATTTCAGCCTTGAAGCAATAATAATTATGACCATTTTTTTTTTGTTACATGTTGGGGGCGGTCTGCATCCCTCCCATACCGCTATTTAGCAAAATCCCTTACTCAGGGCACTTTAATATGCGTCCCTAAACATCTTCACAAAAATAAGGCCTTGAATAAATAACACCAAAAAATTGTCACTAGCTCTTGATCTATAATATGGTTGTAAATGATTTTTACCTGTTCAAATTAAAACTAAAGGTTTTATGCAATCAAATACACATCTAAAAGCATTAATAACGAAGAAAAAACAGCCGAGCTCCCTTTCTGAAAATAAAATATGCGGTTAGGGGGAGTTAAAAAAAAATCAGGGTGTCGTTTTTTTTGCTGTAAATTTCAAAAAAATGCGTAAAATATGCCTGATATCCGTATTCGTTTAGACAAAAATTGAGAACTATACGGAACCAATTTTATTTGATTTATTTATTGTAGATTATATAGACGCGTCGACAACTCAGGTCATTAGCGTCGGAGCCAATTTTATTCAAACATATTATAGCAGATGACCAGATAATGTACATTGTACATACATCAGAAAGAAATCTCAATTAAAATCGGTTCAGCAGTTTTTGAACACTAAAAATATAGCTGAAAAACCGAATAGTGCGTGAATTTTGACCAGGCAGTGTATTATTATTCCCTATATAGGTACAACGAATTTCAACGGACAAAATTGGCTCGTTTATCCAAGTTTGGAATACCCTATGTATGGAAAAATATCGTTATAAACGACGGTTCGGTGTATACGAGGACGTTATAACCGCAAGTTTCGCTCAAAACTTCTGAAAATCGGGTCTGACTTTTTGTGATCTGCTTCAGCTTCACCTGCACATTGATAAAATAACCCAGCCCTAACTATCATATTAAATGTGAAATATGTAATGAGTTTGTCTAATGTATAACCTACACGATGCTACATTAAAAAAAAAAGATTTTAACTTTGATGACATTTATAAAAAAACATCTACTTATATCTTCGCATAAATATGAAGATCGTTTAAATAAAATATTATCTCTATTTACAGAATATTAACATTTTATCGCGGATCTGTTTTTATTTATTTTTTATTAAAAATATTATTTAGGTTCAGTACGTGAGGATATAATTGTATATATAAAGTAATAGATTTTTTATACGGCTGAATTGCAATTGAAAATTTTGTTGGAAAGCAGCCGCAATTATATAATTGATTCCAAACATATTAGAAATAGTCATTTTACCAACCATAGTCACAGTCAGGATTCTAACCTAAACATTTCCACTTTCGCGGCGGAATGAGCTTACAGTTACTCAACCGTGACATGAATACTAATCTAACATTCTCCTTATATGCTTCGGTTTATTTATTTATTGTAAATTATAGACGCGTCGACAACTTAGGTCATTAGCGTCTTGTTCACATCAAATGACAACTCACTTAAAACTAAATAACATCACAAAACATCCATGAGCGGAGGTGAGATTCGAACCCACGACAGTGTGATCCAAAGGCCGCTACGCTAACCGTTACACCACTCTGTCCTCTATATGCTTCGGAATCAATAGATTTTCACTACATGCGAGCGTTAATTGAAATAATTTTCACTTTCATGATG
Organism: Mongoloraphidia duomilia; assembly: GCA_039654895.1. Lineage (NCBI taxonomy): Eukaryota > Metazoa > Arthropoda > Insecta > Raphidioptera > Raphidiidae > Mongoloraphidia > Mongoloraphidia duomilia. The sequence continues at coordinate 2,062,016 of CM077517.1, forward strand.
AGCTCTCGCTAGACCCACGATACGCCCACGATCACTTACAAAAACTCATATTGCAAAGAGTGTTGCTTTCATGTCTTGAGTTGGGGTGGGCTGGACGCTATTTTGGTGTGGGCCTAAACCACCCCAGTCCTTCTCTTTTCCGTCCCCAATGCATAAAGGCCTGAGCACATTAGCGCGGTGGCAGTGGCGATAGCGGTAGCGTTTGAATGCAACACTAAAAAACAAATTGACACGCGCATATATGTTGCTGCTTGTCAGCGTTAAGAGCGTTCTGGTGCAGCGTTCTATGGCAAGGTGGCGGTCAAACACAACGTGTTGAGTTTGACCGCGTGTTAAACGTTATTGTATTGTTGAGATGGCGAATGACGAAGACAATTTTACTGAAATACTAACTGAAAGTCAGCGCAAACACCACCGCAACAGTATAGCCTATTCAAAAAAACGCCACCTCTATCGCCTGGGCCACTGCGTTAATGTGCTCAGGCCTTAATGCATTTTACTTCCCACCTCTACTATGGTAGGGAGGCAATGGATTTAGTCCGAAAAAAATATTTCGGGATTTTAACTGATCTTCACGTTTTGAGACCCTAGCCGTTTAAGATCATTTTCTGACTGATGTCTGTATGTGTCTGTGTGTATGTGGTCAATTTTTCGCCTTCGATATCGTAAAAACGGAACAACATACAGCCATGCCGATTGTTCTGTTGTGTTTATCAGCCTTTAACTTAGATCTGATTAGATTTTGAGTCAAATCGGTTCAGTGGATCCTGCGATATTAAAAAAAAGTTCTCAATGTCACGTCTTAACATAGGTAAAAAAAATTCGACTGATGACCAGTCCTATACTTCCCACCTAGTAAATATTTGCAAAAAATAAACACTTTTTTTTTTTTATTCTTTGACTAGGCCCAAATAACCTTAGCTGTTGGTGGTCTTTAAAACACAATTTAAATTTTATTCTTTGAAAAAAGCATGGCCCTCTTTTTTGTTTGGTGATCTACTGATGGTTAACTTAATATAGCAAAAATCATGGTTACCTTGATTTACGTACAATTTTTATTTTTTTTAGTAAAATATTTTTTTTCTCGAAAACTATACATTTTGGAGAAAAAAATATTTACATTTTTTTCATATTATAACATCTAGAATTCATTTATATTTTTTTTACCTATGTTAATACGTGACATTGAGGACGTTTTTTTGAATATCTCAGGATCCACTGAACCGATTTGACTCAAAATCTAATCACATCTAAGTTAAAGGCTGATAAACACAATACAACAATCGGCATGCCCGTATGTTGTTCCGTTCTTAAGATATCGAAGGCGAAAAATTGACCACACACACACACACACACACACACACACAGACACACACACAGACATCAGTCAGAAAATGATCTTAAACGATTGCTAGGGTCTCAAAACGTGAAATCTGTTAAAATCTCGAAATAGTTTTTTCGGACTAAATCCATTACTTCCCTACCATAGTAGAGGTGGGAAGTAAAAATAGGGCCATGTTTTTTTTCAAAGAATAAAAAAAGAGTGTTTATTTTTTGCAAATATTTACTATAGGTGGGAAGTAAAGGACTGGTCATCGGTCGAATTTTTATTATTATAATCTAGCTAAAAGTTATGCTCCAATCTGTATAGGAGCCAGGGAGAAGAACACCGCGTATATGTGTTTATGCATGTAGGTACATACAATTAAAGTGTTTTTATCAATTAATGTTTAGCGCGGCATGCGTTGGAACACGATTTGCTGAAGTGTGAATGGGAAAGTTGTTAAGTATGTATACTATACACATGTAGAGGTAAGTATATTGGTTGTATATATGTATTATATCAACACATATATATCTAGTAGCAGGCTGTGTCAGTGACCCGTACAATGTATGTTTATAGGGGAAGTGGAGGATGATGGGGCACTCCCACACATGGTATAGGTAAAGGTAACCGCGGAGAGACAACTTTCAAGAAATGTTCCCCACGAAACATGCCAAGTATCTGCCACAGAAGAACATTTTACTGAAACGATACTCACTGTCGACACTTTTCATGTTGCATATGCCATATTTTGTAACCTTGAAATCAGTAACCATCTTAATGTTTGTACATTTTTGCGTAAGTTACAGATCTATACGCGTCGCGCCTTTAACTATATTTGGAATTGTTTTCGAATATAAAAAAGGAAGTGCGTGATTGACCACTGCACAGAAGAAATGATGTGACGCCTGTAGATACATTGACAGAAAAGCAACCATCAATATGGCAGACTTAATCATGCACATAAGAATTTTATTGACTACTAATTGACACTTCTGTAATACTTATAGACCTCCTTTTGTGGGCGCACTTCACGTAGCAGCAGAAGAGTAAATGGAAACTAAATAGCATGTAAACCATTCAAAGCACCATTTTATTGCTCCAAGAGGCAAGAAGTGTGCCTCACCGAGGCAGAAGGAAACGTACATTATAGTTAAAGCTATCAGAATGCATACAGCCACAACTGACGAACAAATTTATATGATCAAATAGGAACTTACCTAAGTGATCTTCGATCATAATTTTATGAGAGCATTTTCCGAAGAGATCAGTTACTTGATAGATAAGCCTTCTGCTTGACTTGTTGTCACAGTGTTTAAATCGTGTAAAAAACGACATCTATGGTTCGTCTTTACACTATCCTCCTTCTAGCTAGTTCTCCATTACAGTTGAAAGCTAAGATATGTAACCTTATAACTTTCATTGGGAACAAAATAATATTTAATGTATTTGGGTTGGGAGGGAGACTGACCTCTTCGGAAAATGCTCTCATAAAATTATGATCAAAGATCACTTAGGTAAGTTCCTTTGATCATATAATTTTATTTCGAGCATTTTCCTCGAGATCAGTTACTTGATAGATGTTGAAAGCAAAAAGTTATAAGGCGAGAGAGAATACTTTATTCCTCATCACACCCATTAATAGACCACAACAATTATGGTGTATTTTTATTTTATGAAAATAATTAACATTCCTATTTGAAAATAGCTTTGATTCTTATTTCCTAGTATTTTAATCACATATTTATCATATAAAATACCATAAATGGCGCCGTTCTTTACTTATTTAAGGTTGATTGAAAAAATTTGCTTTGGTGAATTCTAAGTTATCGCCCGTGATGGGTCATTATAAAATTCTGCAAAGGTACAGGGTTATTTTGTCCACCCTGCTGCCTTTCTTATGATATCAATATTAACACCTTGTCTGCTTGCCAAGGAAGTGGAAGCATGTCTAGTGCTATGAGCGGAAAAAATTATTTGTATCGATCCCACTATCCATGAGAGTATTTGTTTTACCCACCGGCTGATAGTTTGCGTAGTGGCCGCGTGATATGTTTTTTTTTTGTCGTAATAAATGGTCTAGTAGCGTACGATCCAATATTTTTGGTCCTGTTCATGTACGTCTGTAGAAAATGGAACTACTAACATTGGTGTCGCTAGGCCCGTTTTTCGCTACATAATTTTATGCTATCTAAATTGATTAAGAAATTGGTTTGTACCCTCTGAATAGTACATAAGGACAGTAGTGTTACTGTTTTCTTAGTCAAAACTTCATTTTCAATTTCTTTACTTTTTCTTCCGCCTTTCTTTTTCCCATTCTGAAATTAATATCCGACAAGTAAAAACACTGTTTAACGCGTCGCACAGGAAACCATAATAGAGAACTAGCTAGAAGGAGGATAGTGTAAAGACGAACCATAGATGTCGTTTTTTACACGATTTAAACACTGTGACAACAAGTCAAGCAGAAGGCTTATCTATCAAGTAACTGATCTCTTCGGAAAATGCTCTCATAAAATAAAGCAAAGAATGATGTAGCTTTATAAAACAATATTTACTACCTATATATATTTTCGGATTAGATGTTTCGCTGCAAGATGCCCGTCTAATTACACCTGCACCATCCCCATCCCTTATTGACATACATACACAATGGGTCAATAAAAATTGTACATATTTTACACGGTTAATAATATATTAAAAATACTAAAGCCAAGGATAATTTGCCTGTAATACTGTATTGTATCTATAATATTTAAAAAGTGCTGTTTTTATGCCTTGTATATATAATTTGAGGTATTTACTATAAATATAATTTATTAAAACATAAATTAAATAATACAAACAGTAATTAACGTTATACAGAATGATATATTGCCAATTATTATATTGTTTTTCTTTGATCATCGTTTGTTATTCGTAATCATTAATGTTTTTTTTTTACATTCGCTTCTGTTATTTCCAAGCTCATCCTTTAGAGCTGATTTCATCGCATAAAAATAAAATAATAGTACATACGATTATATATTATGTAAATGTTGTCATAATTATAGTCTTTTGGTGCGAGCTGCTATCGAAAATCGGAATTACACCTAGCGCATACCAGAAGGAGGGTAAAAACCTTTCTAGACAAGATTAAGTCACATTATTATATGTGATAAGATACTTGGAGATGTGACTGACCCCAGTAAAGTTGGTAGTGTATTACGTTCGCAATTATCCACTGGCCTGCGATTTAAGACACGTTGACTCGTAAATGTTCGACAAAAACTCTCCAATTTGTGCACATTTCGCAATGATTAGTTGGTCTACACTGGGTACAACTTAATTAAGACATCCTTGACTTGTGCAAGTACATTCGCAATTATCAACTGGCCTGCGATTTAAGACACGTTGACTCGTAAATGTTCGACAAAAAACTCTCCAATTTGTGCACCTTTCGCAATGATTAGTTGGTCTACACTGGGTACAGCTTAATTAAGACATCCTTGACTTGTGCATGTCCACTGTTCTCGCGATCCCTTAGACTAGGTCCATAGATATTAAAAAGAGATACCTAGTGAATTGACAACTAGCTGTTGTTTATATTAGGTTATGTTTACCACAAATTGACAACTGACGAGTGACTTCTGTCCATTGACGTCTATGCTTCTTTGTTCATAGAGACATATACCTGTCTTTATCTATGAGCGGATGTGACGTACACCGTTAGTGAACTTCATACGTCATCATATTATGGCGCCTCAACTCTCCCGTTTGAAATGATTACATTTTTTAAATTCTTGTTTGCCATTAGGAGGAAGGATATAATATGTAAGAACGAAATATATGGTTTACATTATTTGTTTATGTATAATGAAAAATATACACTGTTCAAAATTATCAAATTTTGTTGAGCGGGACGACCCCGTTCAAAGCACGTTAGCTGATACAAGTCCAATCTTCTACAAATCGCGATAATCAAATGACATGTAAGTCATGGCACATCGACTTGCCCTAGTCCCTAGAATGTTGAACTAGGACTGTCGCCAGTAAATTTGGAAATTCCATGCACAGCTTGTGATTATTAACTGGTGCGCATTTCTAAGCACTTTAAGTGATACAAGTTCCAGTCCCAGGGGGGAGGGCAACCCGGGCCGCCGCCCTGGGCGCCATGACCCGCGATGCGCGAACAAAATGCTAGTTAAGTATAAGAAATAAAGGGCGCTGACGAATATGATTGAACATTGAACTGTGACTGACACCATAAACACTGAACTGTGACTGATACCATGAACACTGAACTGTGACTGACACCATAAACACTGAACTGTGACTGACACCATGAACACTGAACTGTGACTGACACCAGTTAAGCTGACAATTACAATCACAGTCACGATGAACACTTGGCGTACAGCACATGCAACCCAACGCACGTGGGTTGCAACAATCTAGTGTCATCACAAATGCATCGACGGGAGATTTATGTAATGTAGTTATATTTTTCCGTTTATTTATGCTCGCAGCTCGACCATTTCACATAAAGTATGCTGTATGAAGGTGTGGGACGCGCGGCTATTTATGACAAAAACAGAAATATTATATTATGTACTTTAATCGTACGCATATATTATGAATATATTATTACTACATATTATATCATAATAACTTTACATCGGGTGGACATCTCCAACGTTTTTACACTCTGTCAGTCAGAAATTGTCGGCTTCTAATTTTGTGCCTAATTTGCTATTTTTACAATTTTTCAAAAATTCAAAAAATGTTGCGTCAGTTAAACTAAAAATTAAATAAATAACCACTTGTATATATTTATCGTATTTAATCTCAATCATCTTATTCTTTTATATAACGCAGAAATGATGTCTGTCCGGATATTCTAACCTACTTCCAGATGAACTGGAGCGTTGAAATTTAGCATAGATATCTATAGATAATGGTACTGCCTCTAAGCAAACGAGAAGCATCCAAAATCCGTATGAACTATCGAACGTCTATAATCTACAATATTTCTCTTCAAAATCGTTTAATACTTTAACCCAGAGGGTGCGAAATAGGGGCGACTGTTTTTTTCGGTAAATTGTTATTTCCGTTAATTAAGTTCTTTGACGTTAGTTACCGCAGTTAAATTCAATTTAAATATTTTTTATAAAAGTAAATGTTGATATTGCAATTATTTTTACCACATTACAATATTTTGACTATTATTATTATAAAGAATAAAGATACCTAACGGACTTGATAATGGCCGAGCGTTTAGCAATGCTGTTGTTTACATGGCGTTTCTATGGTTCCTCTATTACAAGTCCCCATGCCCTAAGTTCTCGACGCGTCTATAATCTACAATAAATAAATAAAACAAGTCCCCAGTACCCGGGTTCTAGCCCGAGAGCTGGTAAAAGTGTCAATTGGATTTTCAATTTATTATTGAAAAAAAAATAATAAATTGAAAATATGAATTGGTGCTAGGCCCAAATAACCTTAGCTGTTGGTGGTCTTTAAAAACACAATAATAAATAAAGATAACTATTATTTTGTTCATATAATAGATTTTGTAGCCTTGAGGAAGGAAATATATTTTCTGAAACGTTGACAAAAACTTCTTTGTAAATCATTTATAGCCTTCTCTGAATAAAGATATCCATCTCTAGAATTAAAGTAATAACTAATAATAGGGTTTTTTGGGAAAATTTTTTGCAGTACCTCTAAAACAATAGTACTTTACACCTCCTAAATTTATTCCTTTATCTATACAATTGGTACGCCTGAATACAAGTATACACACTTGCATACAAATACAACAATACACGTACAATAGCTTCCATAACTTTCCTTCATTTTGAAAATAGAAACAGTTGTCTAAAATCCTAATAACAACATCGTTCAAATAATGTTCATTAATCATAATTTCACTATAAAATAATATTACTGATGATACCTAAAAGGGCGAAACGTTTATTATAAATATAACACGTTCAAATAAATAAATTGGCTGCAAAAAAATTTCCAAAAAAACCCTATAATATCCTCAGCCGTACTAAACTCACTACGCATAACTAATAATATTATCTACAGTACCTATTTCAGTTAGTGGTTGCTAGATATGAACACTTATAGATACTGATAAACTACTTTAAAGGTTGTCTGCTAGGTCATCGATCAGAAGATAAGGTTTCTATCAAAATCGGAATTGACGCACGCGAAGACGCCGATAAAAGCTAGTATTATTATACAAGTTTACTAAAATTTTGTCGGTTACATCAATAACAAATAAATATAGTTATAAATAAATAAACATTAGCCGTAGGACTTTCCACAAACAATTCTTAATTGCAACAAAAACTACTTGACAATCGTACGACCTTCACTTGTTGACAAAAACACTTGAATGTGTCGCTCTCGGTGACTGATAAGATATTGATTCCACGCACAGATTAAAAAAAAAATCAAATGTACTCTGTTCACACTGCGTACTTATTGTATGATTAAAAAAATCTAAGGCGCCACTTAAATTATACATTGATCGTATTCTTAGGCCCGTATTCACCAAAAACTGTTACAGATAGAAGTTACTAATCTTAGAATAAATTTATTCGTTGGGATAAAATTAAATTTCAATTCACCAAGCAATTCATTCGATAACTTCAGGTACAAATTTACTTTATACCATACACCTTGGACATTTTGTCAAATATTTTAATTTTAAAGCACGTTTACCAAAGATCCGACCAATGGCGCATCGATCGAAAATGTAAATTTATTTTATTTTACTACAAAAGCCTTTCCCTGAAAGATATGGAATTAATATTTACCTGAAAAGATCACCAGGTCATAAAGTAATTTGTGCATTTCGTGTCCACCCTATTTTACTAGGCGAATAAATATTTATATTCTTGAAATTGGATAGAATAGTTATTCTTACGATTTATACATGCACTAAAATTAACTACGTTTGCTGAATTGAATTATCGCTATTTATTCCGAGTAATAGTTACCAGGGGAATAAATCAATGGAATTAATAACTAACTAGGCTCGGTGAATACGGGCCTAGTAAATTATTTGCAACACTTTCTTCAATTTGAAATCATACACTATTTTTAAATTTAAGCTGTAAAATAACAGTATAGACCAAAAAGAGAAAAGAATGGTCGCCAGAAATTTCCCCGGGCTCTACTGTCTTTTTAACATTACGTAGAACAATCAAATTTCAGGTAATATTTCACCGGTACTGTATTATAATTATTTAATTATTATATACCTACTAGGCCCGTATTCACAGAGCCTAGTTAGTTATTTATTCCGTTGATTTATTCCCCTGGTAACTATTACTCGGAATAAATAGCGATAATTCAATTCAACAAACGTAGTTAAGTTTACTGCAGGTATAAATCATAAGAATAGATATTCCGTCCAATTTCAAGGGTATAAATATTTATTCGCCTAGTAAAATAGGGTGTGCATGAAATACATAAATTACTTTATGGCCTGGCGACCTTTTCAGGTAAATATTAATTTCATATCTTTCAGGTAAAGGCTTTTGTCAGTAAAATATGTCAATATTCACCATTATACATTTTCGATCAGTCGGATCTTTGGTAAACGTACTTTAGAATCAAAATACTTGTTTGACAAAATGTTCAAGGTGTATGGTATAAAGTAAATTTGTACTTAAAGTTATCGAATAAATTGCTTGGTGCATTGAAAGTTAATTTTATTCCAAGGATTAAATTTATTCTAAGATTAGTAACTTTAATCTTTAACAGTGTTTGGTGAATACGGGCCTAGAGACTTAAAGATCTTATTTTGAACATTCATTTGTAAGATAATTTAATATGCAGTCAGTTCTGTAGCCTTGACTTAAATAAACTAAAAGCTTAAAGAAACTGGTTTTAAAATAGATCATAAACTTGCAAAAATAAATATAAAAATATATAATGTTTTGGTTTTACTATCAAAAATCACATCCAGTATGTACTGAAAATATTAATTATTTCCTTATAATATTTTTTATCGTTACACTGAAACAAATAATAAGAAAATTGATAACTCATATTTTGTGGCGTGTCTGTTTTGAAATAAAAAATATTTGTAGACAGGTGTCAATTTTTTGTAACCATTTCAGGTGTAAATTATCTCTTATGTACCTACTTAACTGATTATTGAAAATGACGATAAAATTTAGAAGAAGTTCTATTAATTAATACTTTAATTAATTGACTGATAAATACATCAATATTATGTATTTCAAAGAATTAACATAAATCGCCTGATTCCATATCTACACATAAGTATGTAGGTATATTTAAGTTTATTTTACATGTCGCATAATTTGTACACATTCTACATAAAGAGTCAAAATTAATTGATTCCGTGTGTTTGATTATGGTCTTTCCGTAAAATAGAGCCGTTTTCCCCAAAAACATCTCAGTACGAGTTTAAATTAACGCGTTATTTTGGGCCAAGCTTTGAGCCCTGCAGTAAAATTCCAGTTTGACCATCTTAGGCTCGTATTCACCAAACACTGTTAAAGATAGAAGTTACTAATTTTAGAATAAATTTATTTCTTGGAATAAAATTAACTTTCAATTCACCAAGCAATTCATTCGATAGAATAGTAACTTCAGGTACAAATTTACTTTATACCATACATTTTGGACATTTTGTCAAATATTTTGATTCTAAAGCACAATCCGACCGATGGTGCATCAATTGAAAATGTAAATATATTTTATTTTACTACAAAAGCGTTTACCTGAAAGATATAAAATTAATATTTACCTAAAAAGGTCGCCAGGTCATAAAGTAATTTGTGCATTTCATGCCATCTTATTTTACTAGACGAATAAATATTTATTATTTATCCCCTTGAAACTGGGCAGAATAGTTATTCTTACGATTTATACCTGCAGTAAACTTAACTACGTTTGGTGAATTGAATTTTTGCTATTTATTCCGAGTACTAGTTACCAGGGGAATAAATCAACGGAATAAATAACTAACTAGGCTTGGTGAATACAGGCCTAAATAACGTTAATTTTATAGATAATGAGTGGAAAAACAAATAAAGCGTCTCTGATTTTGACTAAAGCCCACGGAAATTGTAAAACAGCCCTGCTTGTGGGTTGTGGCTTCCAATATGCAGATGTTAACTCAGAATATGCTCGATAAAATCAAGAGCGAAATGAAGTGAATACAACTCACATGAACCTTGGTAATTAAAATATGCAATAAGTATTCGTAATGACAAAAAAGTTTCTATAATTACTTAAAAGTATAAAGAGTTGATTCTCTATATTAGCAGTTTATTCACTAACCACATGTGGAGACTCAGCTATATGAATAAGAAATAATAATTTTATGTATTTTTTCGATAAAATTAATAAAACCATTGAAACAACAACACTTCAAAGAAAAAACAGTGAATCTTCGGTACTCTAAAGCAATGTTCCCTCTAATTTTTTCGCTGACTAAAGAGAGAAAAAAAATTATGAAAACGGAAAATTCGCTCTTCTAGTCCTTAGAACTTTACAATTACAGGCTATGTTACGATTTAGTTTATTTTTATTAAAGTTATTAACTTCTGTATAAATCATTAAAAACATGACTCTCTCATAGACATTGTATGCGCGATACTATATATAGGAACACATCGATCGATAGCCAGTAAGTGCTTGTATTGTACAAAGTGCGGAAATTTCGAATTTATAAGATGTAGAGATTGTACTTTTACGCACGCTTTGGACTTTTACGCACTGTGACGGTACTTTTACGCACACTTTGGACTTTCACGCACGGTGACTAAAATACGCCTCTTTACGCCCGCCTCACAGTGCTCGAATATTGAACTTTAAAAGCAGGAGTTATAAAAAAAATTATTAGAATTTAATTTTCAGTGTGTAATTTTTTTGACTGACTTTATAAATGAGGTCCTGAAATATATGTTTAAAAGGGGGCCGTAAAGAGTTTGGGAAACACTGCGTAACAAGTAATTCATAATTATTTAGACATCCCTGTTCGATGCAACATTAGCTTTTATTCATTGAATTAATTAATAATGAGAAGAGGGTACATAAAAGTTAATTATAGTTTTATAGCACTTTGCATATGCATACAAAAGTAATATGAGAGCGAACAAACCCATGTTAAAAACTTGCTACCGACGTTACATGTTCTGTATACAGGGTGTAGTAAATTTTCTACCTTATTTTTTGACCGAATGGACGAAGCGAGAGAAATTCCATTTTAACGTAACCGAATTTGTTGCTATTTGTTTGTTTGTTTGGCTTTCCAATTGTTTCGTAATGCCAAATGCGTGGACCAGTTCTATGGAATTTTCTTTCGTTCATAATAACTTCTGCAAAAATGCACCGATATGAATGATTTTTTTATATGTGTCTCAGTAAGAACTTCAGACCAGTTGATTTTGGTGCCAATCGGAACAGCGGTTTTGGAAAAATACCGAATTCTGTTCACATATTTTATACCTATAACAATACCGTTGTTGTGTTTGAGTCAACATTAATACTCTACATTGTCGACCACAACATTGTTTTGTTTTGGCAGTTTCTAAGAGCTTTTGAAACAAACAAAGTATTCAAAATTTATAATTTCGTTGTGATCAGACCTATTTTAGACTCGTCTTGATTAAATCAAATTTTGTTGTGTTTTATTTATTTATTATTAATTTTATGTAAGGATCTACGATATTATATCACCAAAAAGATCTTTATACCGTGTAATTATTTTGAAAAATGATTTTGGAATGTTTATAGGTATGGTTTCTCAATACCGATTTTTTCTCGGTGGGTGCTTAGATTATTTTTAATAAAATAAGATTTATGTGTCTAAGTTAAATATTTCTGTATTGAGCTTGTTACAGAATAATTTAAACCCATTTTGCCCAGTTTCTTGGACTTGTATTTGAAATGTACTGACATACGTTTATTAACTTCCCATTGGAAGTTATTGTAATGGGTCCGGAAATCGAAATCAAAATGTGTAACAAATTTTTATGTTTCAAGGTCACTACACTATTTTTAGAAATATGTCTGTGGGTGTGTATGTGTGTGTGTACGTATGTACGTACGCACGTATGTGTCCATTTCTTTCTAAGACGAAATCTCGAGAATGAAAAATGATATCGACTACGTTAGGGTGCCAATCGACGTGTATTAACGTAAATATGACCTGAAAGAAATTTTTTCAAAATCGGTTCAGCCGTTCATTTTTCGTAACCAAATAGACTCCAAAAAAGTAGATTTTACACAATATCTCGCGAATAAAAAATTATATCGCCTTCGTAAGGGTGTCAATCGAGGTGCGTTAACGTCATTTTGATCTGACATAAATCTTATAAAAATCGGTTCAGCCGTTTTTTTTTTTTTAATTATTGTTAAAAATAAATAATAATTATGTTTTAATGAATAAAATGATTACTTTTCTGTGTAATATCTAATTTAATTATTATTATTAAATATTTATCAAACTGGGAAGTTCGTCGTGTGAACCTCAAGGGTCGCACTTTAGTCCTAATAAACGACCCACCTCACGGCTTGTATTTAATAATATTCGTTTAAGGTCACATCAATGATTAATAAGTAGGTAACATTTCTTAACGAGTACTTTTTTGCGACACATTTTAAAAATCTTCAGCACATAAAACGTGTTGAGACCTCTGATATAACATACTTTTTAATGTGATAATCAGCAGTTGTTATGACAGAGCGGCTCTCTGTGTAATGTTACAGCCTTCCATACTTATAATATTATATACAGGGTGTCGACATTGTTGTGTTCATTATTGATAACCAAAGCATTAATAAATTTTTGGTTAATTTTTAACGAGTTTTTTTCCGGAGACATGAAAATATTTAGTTGTTCTATAGTAGATTGTATATCTAGATTTGTAATGAACTATATTACAACGAGTAATGACAGTATGTAAAAACGAGCGATGGCGAGTCATAATACCATTACGCACGAGATATATATGGTATTTTTTGCCATACCCACTACAAAATACCTACTTTTCACTTCATTTTCAAAAAATTTTGACAGTTCATTTCTGCAGTATGCCATGAAGATCGTAAGTAATGGCAGGCGCACGCAGGCGTATTAAATATTAATAGAGCGAATAAACAGAAGTTGTTATGGCAATCGTTTACTTACCGCCCTAGTGCGGTAAGAAAAACACTTTCTGCACACCTGCCTGTTAAATGACTCATTCAAGGCCGCTATTTTGGCTTTTTTGAAAGCGGTTAAAATTTTTTTATAAAAAGTTTTTTCATTAAAGACTCATTTACACTTGGCAAGTTTACTGGCGGAAAATACTTTCCGCCAGTAAACTTGCTATGGGATAAATGTTTACACATAGATAGTTTACTGGCCGACTAGTAGAATTACAAAATGGCGCCAAGTGCGGTTGTGCGTGCTGCTGTTCAATTGCTGAACAATTAATTGAAAAGAAAAAAAGAAGAAACGAATGTGGGTAATTAGGACTGGATTAAGCGCAGAAATATGCTAGGGGCTTCTGCTCGACTTCTAAAAGGGATAGCAACCGAAGATCCAGAATCATATAAAAATTTTATGAGAATACCGTCCTCAAAATTTGAAGAATTATTAACACTAGTTGCACCAAAACTTACAAAATCGTAGACATTCATGAGAGCTCCACTTTCTCCTCGAATAAATTTTTTTTTTAATTTTTAATAGATTCATATGATCGTTACTTTGTGTATCCCACAATACTTCATTTAACATTTAACATTCATATTTTTCAAAATGATTTAAAAATATCATTATTTGATCACTGTTTCACTTAATTTTCCTTCCGCAACTTGCCGTGATACTGTTTACACAGGGAAAGTTACAAGCCTGGACAGTAAAGTTAGCCAGTAAACTTGCCGGCAAGTAGAAAGTTACACTACAGACCCATTTACACTTGGCAAGTTTACTGGCGGACAGTACTTTCCGCCAGTAAACTTGCCAAGTGTGAATGGGCCAGCTATGAACAGGTCAAAATAAGGTTATTATCAAAACCGAAGTGGCAGGTGAAGGCCAGCAAATAATCAAAAAACGATACTAATGTTTGACAAAAACATATAAGTTCATTTCTCATATTAATAAGATGGACATATTTATTAGATGATCGGGTTAGTGTGCAGTCTGTAGTGCAACAAAATGCATCTAATGCACTTACAGATGCACTAATGCACTATTCGCATTAGTAGTGCATTCACCCGTGAATACATAACACACGTTACACACATACTTCTACATCGTGCTTGGAATAAAATTATTTTACATATATATTTTGTTTAAGACTAATTATCATACTTCCGATTCTAAAACGATGGAAATAGAAAAAACAGTGAAAACCAGTGCATAAACACGTCAGGTTACACGTAAGTATAAGTAACCTTTGATTTATACACGTACACCCTATTTTTGCGCTATATCTAAATATAAATTCTATAGAATTATCGCTAGGTACTTGGTAGAACATGATCGAATAAAAAATTAATAAACAAACACTTGAAAAATTCTACACATTTATTAATCTCAATGATCGTTTCGGGTCCCTAACCCATCATCAGGAGTTTACATTAATTAAGATTTTAGTTTTAATGTAAACTCCTGATGATGGGTTAGGAACCCGAAACGATCGTTGAGATTAATAAATGTGTAGAATTTTTCAAGTGTTTGTTTATTAATTTTTTATATCTAAATATGTTGATATCGGTATATTTTTGTACTATTTTCATTTTGATTGTTAATATTTGTTACCTTACCTGCTGTGCTCAAATTGCGCCATCAAGTCTAGTCACTGGCTCAAAAAACTCACTGTATGCAATCTGGTAGAAAACTTCATTGTAATAAACACAAAGTATTAAAAAAAATACTTTTAGATTAGTTCATGGCTAATTACACATATGGTGTTGAAGCCAACAATAAACATATTTATAAAAAAAAAATTTACTAGCTAAAAAGGTGTGAATATTTTCATTGATACAACGTACCTACCTTTTTGGTTCTGTTCAGTGAATCTCTGTGAGTAATATGATCCCCGAGGGGATTTTAATACAAGCGACTAGGCCCTGCAGTCAGGGTCCATTTTGATTGGTCGAATACCCCATCTTGATGTCGTTTGACACACGCACACACACCTAAACGAACGTAACAACTAACTAGTGAACTCTGTATACTAACATGGATAGTTGATAGCGATTAAAAAATGGTTTTTGTATGTGGAGAATGTTCAAATACATATTCTACAAGACAGGCAATAATGTTCACAAAATTAGAACGAAAACTTCAAATAAGGCTTGTAATCTAATTCTTTCTATAAGTGTCGATCAATTTTCTGACATTTCTAAATAAAACTTAATTAAAATTTATTTTTCCATTCCAAATTCTCAAGAACACTTACTATATAAATTTTAGACATCCTATAATATCTCAAATAATAATATTAAATTAGGTTTTATTTTGATATGTCAAAAACTTGATTGACTTTTATAGAAATAATTACAAGCCTTACCTGAAGTTTTCATTCTAATTTTGTGAACATTAATGCCTGACTTAAAGAATATGTATTTGAACATTCTCCACATACAAAAACCATTTTTTAATCGCTATCAACTATCCGTATTAGTATACAGAGTTCACTAGTTAGTTGTTACGTTCGTTTAGGTGTGTGTGCGTGTGTCAAACGACATCAAGATGGGGTATTTGATCAATCAAAATGGACCCTGACTGCAGGGCATAGTCGCTTGTATTAAAATTTCGCTACCACCTTGCGATTGCTTGTCATAGCATTTGATCCTTGCAATAGTTTGAAAGCCACTGTACGGTACGACATTATGCAGTATCATTTACACACAAATTACTCATCAAAATACTACAGATAGTATCTACGGCGCTCGGTAACGATTAATACGAACATTAATGATTTATCCCAAGCACCAACTGCAGCTATACTTGTAATTCGCCTTGAACAAGACATAATACAATAATAAATCCAAATGTCTGATGCCCATTTTTGAACAAAGTAAATCACACACACACACACATGTGCAGTGAAACAATTGAAGTGAACCAGATCTGCACTGGCTTACCATGTTTGGTTACTGTTAACATGTTGACATATTTGGACACAATTTGATTCTGTGTATTAAGCTCAAACCGTACAACAGAACTTTCTATGGCGCTGGCTACCTGCCTTTACATTCTTTTTTACCCGACTCTGTAGCCTAAACGACTTGATGGATTTTGAAAAATGAGGTGTCATTAGATTCGTCTGAATCCCCAGAGTGACATAAGGTATATGATGTCACGGAAAATTCAATATGGCGGACGCTAGACGCCATTTTGTCAGAATGCAAAAGTAATTTTCCTTCTAAATACATTGATATACCAAAATCAAAACAAAAGAAAGGTTTCGTTGACATTTCAAATAGGGTACATGACGTCACAGAAAATTCAATATGGCGGGCGCTAGACGCCATTTTGTCAGTACGCAAAAAATCGGTAAAACCTTGTGTGAAAAGGCTTGATGAGTAGATTCAACTAAAAGGAAGGAAATAAAAAAATTATTAAAAAAACAAAAACCCGACTGCGTAAAAATCGAACATAAAAGATGGAAACAAGATCAAATGATAACATGCAGTCGGAGGTATTTCTGTTCATTTTGTTACTACTATGCCTCCGACTGCATGTTATCATTTGATCTTGTTTCCATCTTTTATGTTCGATTTTTACGCAGTCGGGTTTTTTGTTTTTTTAATAAATTTTTTATTCAAACATTCTACTCTATATCTGCAGTCAAAAGACAAGACCGTTTATTACATCATAATAAAAAGATATATTTACATATGACAAGAGCGCTGTAGAGTAACTGATAACTGAGCCAGCGCGATTGTGGAAGTTTCGGATTTTAAATTAATTAATTGTAGATTATAGATGCGTCGACAACTCAGGTCATTAGCGTCTTCAACACAACAAATAATCCATTTGTGTATTAGAATCCGCCAGCCGGCATACACAAACCGACTGGTACGAGCTCGGGTCCCTGGGAGCGCTAATTCCCAAAGAACATTGGAATGCAATTTGCGATAGCAACCACATTCCAATGTCCCCCTGGGGGATCTATACTGTGTTACACAAATAATAAATTTTGTAATCGAGATTCTAGTACGGTACTGGCGATGCACCGGCATTATATTCATTTTCCCGATGCTGTTCACTAGAAAACGCAATTTTGAGTCAAGTACATACATTTTTGTGTATTTTTTTTGTGTATTTTTTGTTAACGAAATAGTACTAATATACATAAACTTCGACAGCTTTCTAATTTTGAATTTCTAGTGTGTTTGTGTATTTGAGTTTATGTAAATTACAAAAATAGTTCCTCAGCGTGTACAGTCACCAGATAAGAATTGTCGTCATCCATCAGAATAAAAATGCTTAAATATTTTATCAATTAAAAAAAAAAATTGCTGTGTCTTATTATTATCTAAAATGGCCAAAAACTAGTATTTTTTTGGAGTAGGTATGCTACTGCGAGCACCTACTTATTTTAAACCTCTCCTTGGCTTCAAGGATTTAATCCCATGAGCCAGACACCTACTTGATAAATCGGTCAAGTAGTAAAAAAACTACGTCGATTCGAGCAGAGGAAATACTCAGAAAAAT
Organism: Mongoloraphidia duomilia; assembly: GCA_039654895.1. Classification (NCBI taxonomy): domain Eukaryota; kingdom Metazoa; phylum Arthropoda; class Insecta; order Raphidioptera; family Raphidiidae; genus Mongoloraphidia; species Mongoloraphidia duomilia. Next base: position 2,080,033 of record CM077517.1, read on the forward strand.
GTCTGTAGTAATTAAATCAACCAATATTACTGGAACTGTTAAGAATTCAGTGGAATAGTGCAGGAAAAAAACATTCCTGCACATTTTGAAAAGAATTTAAACGCAGTTCGCTAGATTTGTCCAGTATTTGTTAAATACTCGATGTTCCTCCTCATCCTCGACCCGGTCTTAGGAGGGTCAGTGGGATTGACTAACGACCATTAATCCGCGGACCGTTCCGTTCGTTTTTCCCGGTAACATTTTGTCTCCCAGGCCAACCCTGGTCTTCGTAAGTATTTATTAAATTCTCGGCTCGAATCAAAAAGAAAAATTCACTAGTCTCAAACTGGATTATGTTGAATTTTATAAATAAAATCAGTTTATGCATGCATATAGCAAAAAATATCTGTAAAACATATTGCTCCATAATTTAGGATTTGTGTTGAGATTAAGAAACATTTACTGACCCAGAATTAAGGACAGTTTATTACGCTCAGCTTAAACATCGCAATATGTTTATGTAAGAAATTAGGTATAAAAATATAATTTTCAAACATTATTATGTAAATGAAACAACAACCGTCCTTGAATTTCGCGTCCTAGTTTTCACGATATCACATTTTGTAGTAAATATTGACAAAGTAAACTATATACAAAAACAAAAGTTAAACTTAAAGGTGTACAAAATGTTGTTAGACAAACGAACGACGAAACAAAACGGAATCAAACGCTCTGCGCCGACTCCTGTCTAGGTGTCGACGCTAGTTTCTAGCACAGAGTTAAGGGTGCTTTTTTACAAGCTTCTATATACGGGGTATACTTTTGCGTGTAATTTTATGATTTTCAAAGTGATAAGAAATAATAAATATAAGTGCAATTTGCGATTGGACCGGTACGAATCCTAAACAAAGGAATTTCGTTGAAGGAGAACGAATTCTCAAAGCTGGACATATTATCCAAATGTGTAAAAAAACAAGATAACTGAGCTGTCAAAAGTAGTAATTTTTACGGCGTATTGCTTAAACACATCAAAATTAAAAGAAAATCTCCACGAAATTAATCATTCGTTCAATGCTTCATTAAGGCAGGGTTAGGTGAATAATGTAAACACATAACTGCAACATAATATGTTATATTGTAATAAGTAGGTAAGTTACTAACCTCAAAATATTTGTATACAAAGTTAGTCCTATAAATTTTTCAATCATCAAATGATTTTACTATTGTAGTACAGTATGATAATAAGTGCATCTTATTATTAATATAAAAAAAATTTTTAATTCATAAATACAGTTTTTCCACATTTCATTAGAAAATAATTCGCTGTAAAGTAAGTTTTACAAGGCAATAACTGACAGTGTTTAATGCCATGATATTAGAAAACGTCGCGAATTCCATTTTAGATTAAATTTTTGTTTATTTTACTTGTTTTATATTTGTAATAAACAATTTCACGATAAATTTGCACTGTTAGCATATAAAATTTTCTCTCGTTTTGAGTTAAATTTTGTGCCACCAGATGTCATATGCTCATTTGACGGATCTCAAAATACTAGCCTTTACAAAAGTCTTGCAATTTTTAACCGACTTCTTGGACTATAATGAATGCAAATCTACGGTCAGTGCAGTTCCCGTTTTTTGAATTTCACTTTTTGCGGCGTTCTCCTGGCATGAATTAACCACATTAATCGGTGTTTTCCTAAACTATTCCTATTTTGACATAAATTGTGCGAAAATAGTGTCGAAACTGAATTCTGCTCCTGTCGAGAGCTACAATTAATGTTTATACAGCCGATGTTAATATTGGCACAGTTTACTTACAACAAAACACTTAGATACATTTTTTTTTTTTTTATAAAAATATTTATTGATTTAAATTATTTACAATTTTTATTTACAATTTGCTTATATATAATTGTTCCTGTCACCAATTGTAAAATATTCTAGTACCTACATGCGTCATAATTTTATCTATGTTATATACACTGTATGTAAGTGTAGTGTAAAAAAACGAAAAAAAAAACACCACATTATAGTACAGAAAAATTATAGAGAACTATAATAGAGTGTGCTTGGTTCTTTTATGACTATATTTTTTGTATTTTGATTTCAATAGAGAGATATCGTAATTGCCAATGTTTTTGATTATTGGGTTTGTACTTTGTGCGCACCTATTAAAAAAATTTACCGTGATTTTATTGATGAAATCATTTATACGTTCTATATTATTTTCTTTATGTATATGTGCAATTTTAGTAGCTCTTTTGAAATTACCAATAGTCCTGATACATTTGTTCTGTACTATCTGTAGTGTTTTATAATTTGATGTGCATGTGTTGCTCCACACTTAGATACATTATGTACAAACGTACCTATATATTATAATATACCTACTTCTATACAGTGTGCAAACTTCGTTTACGTACATAGCGGAATTTCTTAAATATATATAAAAAAACCCCTTCAAAAAGGCACTAAAAAGAGGAAAATAATGAAATTTTGAGGTCTGTGCCAATTAAAATATGAAATTGGTTAAAAAGAAGATATTAATCACTATACTATACTTTTTAACCGACTTCATATTTTAATTGGCACAGACCTCAAAATTTCATTATTTTCCTCTTTTTAGTGCCTTTTTGAAGGAGGTTTTTTTTTTGTTAAAAAGTTTTTTATTTTTTACTTTTTAGTGTCAAAAAATAACATTTACCTTAAAGAATCACACGTCGTTACTTACTTTTATTAAAATCAGCCGAACTACTGAACCGATTTTGATGAAATTTCTATGGGACCAATCTGAAAGTATATCCTTTCAAATAAAAAAAAAATTTTTCAAAATCGCTTAATAAACGACGAAGTTATCCGCGAACATACATAAAACATAACCACATAAAAAATAAATACGGTCGAATTGAGAAACTTCTTTTTTTTGAAGTCGGTTAAAAAAATAGGTAAAAAAACTTTTAAGTTAAACGGTTTTCTTTTAAATCATCAGCTGTACCAAAAACTAGAAAATAATTAGGACACAAACCAAGGACCACTTTGTGTCGCTGCGTCAGCGGAATAAGTAATAAAAACGTGGGGCGCATTTGAAATATTTCTGTTGGTGGGCTTGGAAACACATTTTTCTAGACAAGCCGTTCTTATTTAATAATTATACAGTCGTTATACAGATTTTTATGCGTCCCACGTTTTTATTACTTATTCCGCTAACGCAGCGACACAAAGTGTCCCTTGGTTTGTGTCCTAATTATTTTTGGTACAGCTGATGATTTAAAATAAAATCGTTCAACTTAAAAGTTTTTTTTATCTATATTTATTTTCTAGTTTTTAGTTTGATTTCTGGTCCGTTTCATTATGCAAACTCCTCATCCTTTCAACTGTCCACCTCCTGATTCCATCATCGGACCCTCGTTACCAAGTTGCAATATCATATATTTGGATTTGTCGCTTAATTTTAATTTGTGAGCATGGAACCATTTACTGATCAAATTTAAATCCTGTTGCATAGATATTTTGACATTATCCCAAGAATTTTCCGAATAACTTATTACCACGTCGTCTGCAAAAGCTGTTAGAGAACCATGAATAGTAACAAACAAACAAATATACGGGGTCAAACTATTGGATTTGCTGTGTTCAACGACAAAGTTTACATACGGTATAAAATACTACCAAGCTTACAAACGAAAATCGTGCCAAAGACAAAATATTATATATTAGTAAAATGCTAAGGAAACATATGTACGTCAAACGATATTGACAAAGATTCTCTCTGCTTGTGGCCGACCAGAATTACCAATTATTGCCAGAAAAACTTCCTGACTGCTGTACTCTTTATTAAATATGCATGTGAGCTATCAACTGCTAGGGACATCTGGGCCGATTCATTTTCGATTTAGGGTAAGTTCGGTTTTGCACTCAATTGATCGAGCCGAGCGAACAGATTTTTGGTCACGTGATAAGCGAGCAAATCGAGCCATCTAAACAATTCCGAACGTAATCTAGTAGATTTTTCCAAACGTCAGAATAAATTGGCGCCAATAAATTAAATTCTTATTACTAAAGCCGAAATATATTCTTATTGCTCCTTATTTTGATTTAATTCAACATTGTTTTAATAATAAATCATGATTCACATTTTTTTTCGTTTTATTCCTTTATTTTAAAATTAATAGTACTACCGGTTGTTGATTTTTACGACCCATAGAAATAATAAATATTTTATTTAATCATTCTGTGCGATGCAGACTTTTTGGTTATTACTATTCTTTAAATAAATATTATTCGTGTATTTTTACCTATTGAAAAATTACCTCATATAAATAAACTTCGAAATTTATCCATTCTCACAACAAGTGTTTCCGCTCATTTTTAAAATGAATGCTCTGAAGATGGTTAAATCTGCTTGCTCGCTCGCTTTCCTCGGAGCTCATAGAGCGTGCTCTATCTCCTCCAGATTTTAAATCCGAACGCAGGATAGAGATCTTTCAGAGCATATAAATGTTAAATTCGAACGCATAAGAGCACTCAGATCGATTTACCATATAACCATACGAGTAATTACTTATAAGAGGTACCAGTGCAGTTGTTTGATCAGTTAGCAAGCCATATTGAAGCGCTGCTGGCAATATTCTGCTGACCGTAGCCCATACAGTATACTGTTACAGGTCGTGCCATCTATCAGCTGGATTACTATACTAAATTCCTATTTTTGATGAGACAAAGGCCGTCCCTGTTTTACAGTGACCCCGAGGCATCAATGAGTCAGTGAGTAAGTCGGGACTGACTACCAAGATGCGGAACTACCAGCGTCCGATGTTATTTCTAGAAGCCACCACTCGTGACGAAAACAGCTGTTATTTAATACAATCTCACATCAGACTGATGGTCGCCAAATTATGTTTATTGAATAATAGTTGTTTATTGCTCATCACTGCGGATATTATTACATCACAAACAAATGGACGTAGTGTGAAGAACACACCTGGTACGTTAGTATAGTTGCCTATTTATAGGTGTCCAACAAAATTGAGAAGTTGATTTTTCAAAAGTTGCAACAAAAATACAAAAATCGATATAGAGAATCATACATGAATTTCTTGTTCCAAGATAATTTTTATTACGCAAAAATGTCAATGGAATTTACCAGAAAGACTTTAGACGATACAGGCGCGGATCCAGCCCTCAAAAAAGGTTGTGGTCACGGCCACTCGCAAATCTGCCAAGTGCGAGTCGGACTACGAACTCGCTCACGATTGTATTCCTACAAAGGAGACGTTTACAAAATGTATGACGGCCCGAAGACCTTGTAATACGTTCACGCGGGCAAAGCCGCTGGGCGAACATATAGGTAACATCAGCCTATCGACCTCAATTAGGGTTGTGGGCATGCCCACCGTGCCCACAACGGTGGATCCGCGCTTGAGACGATATTGTTATTGGTACAAAATATCAAATATGCACACACTTGCGTAAATCTCCAAAACTACTGATATGATTGGCACCAAAATCAATAGGGCTAGAATCCTTACTGAGACAAACACAGAAAAAATATTCGTTCTCAAATCCGTGCATTTTTGCATGAAGTATTGTGAGCGAAATAAAATTTCACAGACACACACACGGTCACCGCCGCTATGCGGAAAATCACATTTATATACGTTTTGAGGAATAAGATAATAATTACCCTCTGATCTTATCTCGGACACGATTCTTCGACTCTATCTTCATACTTCCATTTTTTAAAATGTCATTTTTAGATTCTATATTTATAAATATTTTGGAGATAGCTATCACCCCCTTTTCAATGTATGGGAACCCCCTAAATATAAGTTTAAACAAGCCGTAAGGCGGGACGTTTATTGGGACTAAATTATTTTTAATTGTGACTCTACAAGTGCGACCCGTGAGGTCCACACGACGAACTTCCCTGTTTGATGAATATTGAATATTAATAATTAAATTAGAAATTACATAGAAAACTAAAAATTTTAATCATTAAAACATATATATTATTTATTTTTAACGAAACATATAACAAAAAAACGGCTGGACCGATTTTTATAAAATTTATGTCGGATCATAGTGACGTTAGCATGCTTTGATAGACACCTCAACGAAGTTGATAACATTTTTTTGGGCGAGATTTCGTATAAAATATACTTTTTTGCAGTTGTTTTGTTTAAACAAAAAAAAAAAAAAAAACGGCTTGATCGATTTTGATTAAATTTCTTTCGGGTTTTGTTGATGACGTCAATAGGTATGCTGCTTCTATTTGCACCCTAACAAAGTCTATATCAATTTTTATTCGCGACATTTCATGTAAAATTCACGTTTTGCAGTCTTTTCCTTTAAACAAAAAAACGGTTGGACCGATTTTGAAAAAATTTCTTTCAGATCATATTTACGTTAATACGCGTCGATTGGCACCCTAACGTAGTCGATATCATTTTTCATTCTCGAGATTTCGTCTTAAAAAGAAATGATCACATTAATACACACACACACAATCTTTTCAAAAATAGTGTAGTGACGTTGAAACATAAAAATGTGTTATAAATTTTGATTTCGATTTTCGGACCCATTACAATAACTTCCCATTGTACTGGGAAGTTAATAAATGCATTTATCTGTGTTTTATCTACCTTCAAAACTACATTATGTAAATTATTTACATTATGTAAATTATTTACATAATGTAGTTTTGAAGCTAGAAAGCTGTGACAGACCCTGAGCACATTAGCGCAGTGGCGCTGACTCTGGCGATAGCGGTGGCGTTTTTAGAATAGTGAGAACAATAGGGTTCCATCCTTTGGATACGGAACCCTAGAAATGGTCACCTTAGTCACATATTCCATTTTCAACGTTTTGTGTATTTTTGGCATTATTAATTGAAATGAAAATTTTGTTACAGAATGTATAATGGGCGGCGTACTTCACGAGTTGGGGTCGACATGGTTTGCGGATTTGGGGGCTCCATTTGGCGTTATGTACTGCATTAGGTGTGATTGCACACCCGTAAGTATCTTTTTTAACAATATATACTTTTTTCCTGTAAAACTCGCTCTCTTAATTTTACAAATCTACTTCAACCATATCAATAATAGTCCAGCAGTCAGGTACTTTTTACCTGGAAAGTATTCCGAAGTTAATGATATTTTGGTATGTTGTTTCTGGGTACTCTGTGGAGTAGAATCTGAGTTTTCGACCTCGAGGACCCTGTGCTAACGTGGGGGGAGCCGAAAAACCTCGAAATTTTACCACCTTTTTTGCTTTTTTCGAAATCTTTCAGAAACGGTCGACTTAAGCAATTCTTTCATTATATAATGTTTTTTAAAGAGGATTACTTTTCCTATAATTTTCATTCCCACAACTTTTCTGTGGTACTAATGGTAAGCGCGCTGCAGCTTCTTGAAAATCACCCGCTCCGCTTTTTGTAGTGAATAATATTGTATTTGTTGTAAGACTAGTAAGTAGAATAATTACATATTAATAAGATTGAATTACTCGAATAGTCAAAGGAAGAATAAATAATTCAATTTGAATACATTTTGTATGAATACTGAACATTAATAAATTTATTTTTAGCGTAAATCCGGCATGTAATAAAAGTGTTATTGAACTTATGGAAATTGGCCGATATAACTGTATATATTTTTAGTTTTTAAATTTTCGTTTTTTTACATGTTTAATGCATCTAGTTATCAAACTGAATGTCACCAAAAGGTGACGACTGTTGATTTAAAATTCGAAGCACACTTTTAATCTTACAGGAGGACAGTTATAAACTTACTTCTAAAGGTACGTGCAGTACGCAGCTGGGATTCTAGATGGTAGCATGTATGGTAGATGGTGGCTGAAATTATAAGCGCTTATAGGTTTGCACAACGAAGCTTTGATACTAGAGCATTGACACAAGCTTAAATCGCGTTTGAAATGTCAGATAGCGAAGACGAATATTTGTGTTCTTCTGCTACAAAGTGGTATATTTTAAATGCAAATTTGGGTAGGAGCTATCATGTCCACCCTATTAATATAAAACGATCTAAACATGGCGAATTTCATCATTTATACCAAGAATTAAAATTTTACCCAAACCGGTTTTTTGAATATTTACGTATGGAACCTAACACTTTTAAATACGTCTTAGAAAAAAGTCAAAACAAATTAAATAAAAACTGGCAAAATTTCACTTATTAAAGTAGTTACATCCATTGCGAAACTTGTAACGGCCATTTGACAGTTGTAACACGTTGATTGTAGTAGTCAGCGCGCTGAAAGAATAATGAGATGCATTCTTGAATCTACTAGCTCTTGTAACAGCGCTTATACCTGCTACACTCACTGCTTCGTTGTGTACGCTCGCATATATAACAATATTAACAATGCATTAGTTTAAGCAAGCCCTATATGATTTACGCTACCATCTAGATTCCCAGCTGCGTGTACTGCACGTACTTCAAGGGAACAGTGTTAAGATACGGGAAGTGGAATCTAGTAATGCTTTATATGTACCGTGAATTATGTAAAACAAGTCTAAGCAATGTAACTCCGTTGTTTTTCCGTAAGAAAATTTACAATAAAACAAGGACATTTACAAACGGTCTCATTGACATAGGGAATACTTCAAACTAATACTTTTATCATAGTTCAGCTCATATTTTACTTTAAGTTCTTTTTGTTGATTTTCCTACAGCAGATGCTTATGGCTAGCAGTGAAAAAAATCTTTCCCAAAAATAGAAGTTAGGCTTACATATTTAAATCGACCTATGGGAATTCAGCAGATATAAACATACACGCACTATGAAATTGTAATTATTCACCCACAGGCCACAGCTATCCTATTTTTATTACAAGCTTAGTTAGTTTGTGTGTTTGTTGGTTTGTGTGTTTTTTAGGTCAAATCTTGCAAGTCAATTTTGAACGACTTCCACGTATCCGATTGATTTGAAATTTTGTACACATATGTATTCCCGATGACAATACATGAATAAATCGTTTTTAGAAATAAATTCAACCCCTAAGGGGTTCAAACGGGGATGTAGGGTTTTGTTGACTAATCAACGCCCACGCCAAATCGATGAAGCTAGAAACTTGAAATTTGGACAGTTTTGGACAGTATTTGGAGCCGTTTTCGAGAAAATATTTATATATAGGTACATATATACAAGATTTGCTCATTTAATACTATGGGGATTTTGCGAAAACCAACTAACATTTTTAACTTCCCATTGGAAGTTATTGTTATATTAAAGTGTTTGATCCTTTGATCCTTCAAACATAATTTTTCTATGGTTGGTACAAGTGTTCCAAGTGTAACTGGGCGTTCGATCCATTGTTGTATGAAACAATGCAAGTGTTTTACTGTTTATGCAAATGGTTACAAAGGATGGCCATTCGCGTTGGTTCCATTTAGATAGGCCGACCTAACGTGTCACCGTTAACTGTACGTACATACCTCAGACCTGACTCACTGCAAATGCAGAAGGCGGCCTTCTTTGACGACAAATGTGCAAAAACTGTTCTCGTCTTTCTTAGCAGGAATACAATATATGCAGTTATATCTCAATATATAACCATATCTTGTGAACCTCAATGAAAATTGGCTTATGTCGAATTTTTGGTGATTTTTGAAAATCCCAAATAGATTTTTAATGTTTAAACATATGAAGGGAATGGGGAAAGAACAGGGTATGTCACATTTTTTTGATTTTTGAGCTGTTAGTGCCATCTGATAGACCGTAACGGTATTCAGCACTGGGTAAATTGTGGGGTAAAAGAAATAGGTAGATCACCGTGTATTTTAAAACTAAAAATTATTGGATGGGAGAAGAACAAGGAATGTAATTAACTTTAAATTCAATTTACTCAGCCATTTGTCAGAAGGACATAACTTGTTTTTTCCACATTCCCTTCATGTTTACTGACGTCGCGCCGTTCTCCAAAAAAAAATCTGCTATGGTAACTCGCTGAAATATTACGGACAGAGGGGACCAGACACTTCAGATTCGGCTCTCTCGCATTTTTTAACTTCCGCTAAGAAAATTGAAAATTTTCAAAAATAGGGAAGTTATTGATTTCACCCCGATTTTCGAAAATCAAGTTTTCACCAGATCTCGACGTTTTGTAATCCTAGGAAGCTATTCTGACTATTTTTTCAGTATGTCTGTATATGTGTGTGTATGTAAACATCTCATAACTTTTGAACGGCTTGACCGATCGAATCGCGATTTGCGGCATTCGAAAGGGTTCCACTGAACTTAGATTTCCTGAAAATTTGAACCGATTCGGCCCAATAGATTTTGAGAAATTTCAAAAAAACCGAAAAAAAAGTTGTTAAAACGATGTTTTTTCAAAATAACTTCTAGAATATTGTACCGATTGATTTCATAATCTAATCAGCTCTTCTCGTCAGAAAAATGCGTCGAATGCCGCTAAGCGGATCAAAATCGATTAATCCGTTTGAGAGATTACGTAGTCAACAGATTTCGAAAAAAGTGTTTTTTCAAAATAACTTCGAGATTTCATAACCAATCAATTTTGTACCTCTTACAATATTTTTAGAGCTTAAAAAACTGCGTCGAATGCCGTTTTAAAGATCAAAATCGAACAACGCGTTCAAAAGTTATAGCGTTTCAAAAATTAAAATAGAGATCAGCAATTTTCAGATTTTTGAGCTTGAAGAGCTCAAAAATCTACTTTTGGGTATATATTATCAAGTGCTTCGAACTCAAAGCGCTTGAAAATAGCGGGAAGTTTCAGGGATGGCCTGCAGGGTCAACCGATTTACAGATTTTTTCATTTAGGAAAGATCGGTTTCGTTCTGTTTAGATGAGTAAAATTTTGCATAACTTTCCTGGTCTTAATTAATAGTGTTCTTAGGATAAATATGCTTTGTAATTATGTTCCTTTTAATATTAATTATACATATCAATTGGCATTAGATGGTTTTTCTAACTTCAGCTAAAAAAAAAATAATTTGAAATATATACAATGATTTACCAAGAATAATTGTTCAAAGGTCAAATAAAAAACTTAACCATAGCATTGAATAAAAAAATTTCTCAGTATTCTCAGTAATAAGTAGACTGGAATCTCGATTAAATTGTACATTATTAATACATTAATTAATTAATATAACGCTAATGACCTAAGTTGTCGACGCGTCTATAATTTACAATACATTAATTGATAGTAGATATATTAAGAGTATTTCTCCCGTTTATCGGAGCGTTAATGTTTAGGATTTCGCGAGCTAGAATTGTATAAAGTATAATCTTAATTTTCCAACATTTATTCAAGATATTTTTTTAAATTATGATAAAATTTTAAATATCTATTGTAAAAAATGATCCTACAGGCCAATAAATATTAGGAAAATAGCGTTAAAAAGGTGATTTTTACCTCTACTTTTATGTAAAAATAAAATAATCAACAAGTAATGTAGTGCAATCTTTTCTCTACACATTAAAAAAACTCGGGTCGCAGTGCCAAAACCCTGCCGACAATATAGTGTATTTGCTAATACAGGCATTGTGACTTTAATACGTGAACTTAAGTTTATTTTTGGACAAAATAAAAAATCTAACCCCTTAATACATCCCTTAAAATAATATTTTTTTTCTTAATTTCATTATTACTATCAATGCAATCTCTGTACCAAATTAAATACACCCTTCAATAAGTAAACTACTATCCGCAAACTAGAGTTTTCATAAAATTTGTAAGTCCAGTCCTGTCGGGCCGATTTCATTAAAATTTTAGAAGCACATTTTGATCTTTACTGAAAGGTTAAATTTCAATTTTGAAACAATTCTGAGAAATTTTTCGGTGTTTTTGGGCCCAAAAACATTTTTCAACCCCTAAAAACCACCCTTAAAATAGTCCGATTGGGCCTATTTTAAATAGGTTCCGTGCGGTGATGGATTCCAACGGGTGTACCAAATTTCGTTCAAATCAATTAAGTCTTTTGAGAGTTATGCCGCGAACACACACACACACACACATATATATATATAAACATTTCCAAAAATGGTGCCAAAGTGTTCAGGAGGCTATGAAACGTCGAGAAATTTTGGTCCGACCCCTAGGTCCGACCGACGCCAATAGTGTATGTGCATATGGCAAATACACTAAAAAGATCATAAAGAAATATTGGGAAATTAAGGTTATAAGTAATAGGTATACAAAAATAAACAAAAATAGATGCTCCGATAAACGGGAGGATTGCTCTTAAGTCTTAACTAAGCCAAGCTTGAAATCTTGAACAATAGGCATGTTGACAGTAATTACAATTTTAATAGAATGGATTGATTAAAAGTGCGATCACATCTGCTATGGAAACATTATGATGAATATTAATTGAACAAATAATGCAAAGAATGAACTAGCATAGAACTGATGGGAATTTATTAGCGGAAACAGTTTGGGGAAAAACCGCGTTTCTTAAAAACTATGATGTGGGAACTGTCACATAATCATGTCACGTCGTTGAGGAAATATTTCAACCTTCTTTGACATCTGAAGTGCAAATTCAACGTTTCGTGGAGATTTTATACAATCTGTGGTTATAGGAATGATTTAATTAAATACATTCCTTGTGTCCTTGAGTAAACGAAATATACACCACATTTCCAATAACAATAAAAATTTTCCATGACTAGATTGACAATTATTGCAGTTCCAAATCCTGATGGTTTCCGGGCTTGTGGGCCGTGGTCCAATGGTATTTCTACCTGACGTTTCGTCTACAACTGCAACGGTGGATATTTTCAAAGGTGATGTGGCAGCGATCCACTTATCTGTGAGCCGCCAAGGAAGACATTTCCGATCGCTACCACATCGCCTTTGAAAATATGCACCGCTGCAGTTGTAAACGAAATGTCAGGTAAAATACCATTGGACCACGGCCCACAAGCCCGGAAACCATCAGGATTTGAAGCAACGTCAACCGTGAAAGCTTACATAAACTATTATTGCAGTATTTTCTTAGGACGATAATATTTCTTCCAGTTTTTTATGTTTCTTTATTGAGAAATTCTGATTACCTAAACTAAATGTAAATTCGTCAAAAGAATTAAGGAATCAACTACCACAAAGTCAAAAATCATCAATGTTCAAACTCATGTAACTGCGAAAAAAAATCGTGAAAAATTTAATTCATTTAATGAATCTTCCGATTACTGGTCTTTAATGGGCATCATTTCACAATTTTATCATAAGAAAAAATGGATAACTAGCTTTTGCTTGCGGCTTCGTTGACAGGGGGTTGTCATTCCCGAACAACGCCGGATAAACACGACTAGTTTTTATATAAAAAGAACACGTATGCAGAATAAGATCTCGCACAATATGATTTGTTTAAATGAAAATAGATTAAATTTCCAAAGCATGGTACTTGAAACCTGATTACTAGTTATGTTATGATGTGATATGTCGCGCTTGCCGAGAGGTCCGTTTCTGAAGAAAACAAGAGAGCTAGTTTTTCCGTTCAAGCTGCATGTACAAACAGTGAATGGGTAATTATTAATTAATTAGTTTCGTTTCGTCAAAGAATGATCCGCTTTAACTAGTGTACAATCATCCGGCAGTCCTTTAATTGGCACGCTAATTGTACATACCACATCATCGGCTAAAAATATACACGTTCTTTACATGAATCTAGATGGGATTGAAAACTATAATAGTCCAAGAGCTTCATGGTCGAAAATTCCAAGAATTTTGTAAAGCTAATATTTAGGATGTGAATAAATATACTGTTACAAAACTGTTTTCTGAGTTGGCGGAATAAATATTTATTTACAATAATTAAAAACACAATAATAATGAATGCAACAACGAAAAGTCAGTTCTAACAATCAACACAAGTAAACAATAACTAAACAGTAATTACAAAGCAAAACAAAACAACTATATACAATAACTCGTAATTATTACCACTACACTAGTATTTATTTTATCAATTTATTTATTTATATCACGGCACTATTTATATTACTGATCCACCGTAGACTTGAATGCGTGACTCACCGTTGACTGATCCCTCCCCTCACTTGCACTGGCTGTTTATATATGCTGCGTGGCCTAAGCCTAGTGTATTCTCGCTTTCTCTAGAACTTTCGCGCAGGTACTAGTTGTTACAGTAAGCAGACTCCGTTTCTCAGAACTCTTGCCTGCCGTTTATATACAGGGTGATCCGTAACAATACTACAGTCAGCAAGTCAGCCGTCGTAATCTGGCGTCAGAGCGCTTTAAAAGATGTAAAAAACAGTCAAACATCATTTTGATAGAACCGACCTAGTCAGCAGTCAATAGAAGTTTGAAACTTCTACCGACTGCTGACTAGTGGGTACTAACAAATTGAGGTCTGTTTTCTCGACCGCTGACTTGCAAAATATTAGCCATTACAAAATGTTTGCAATTTTTGACCAGAAGCTCTTGGCCTATTACTGGATCTAGTATTGTCAACCTGGTATTTATTTATTTTTATTATAAGCTTTTATTTAACTTGAAATGTATGTTAGTTTGTGTGTTTGTTTGTTTAGGCCAAATCTTGCAAGTCAATTTTGAACGACTTCCATGTATCCGATCGATTTGAAATTTTGTACACTTATGTATTCCCGATGACATTACATGAATAAATCGTTTTTAGGAATAAATTCAACCTCTAAGCGGTTCAAAACGGGGATGTAGGTTTTTTTTGACTAATCAACGCCCAGGCCAAATTGCTGAAGCTAGAAACTTGAAATTTGGACAGCTGGTTCCTTTTCTGACGTAAGCATCCACTAAGAAAGGATTTTTCGAAATTCAACCCCTACGGGTGTCAAAGGGGGTACAATTTTGAAAAACTAAAATGAACAAAATAAATATTAGTAAAAAAAACTTTTTAGAGTCAAGCTTTTATTTAAATGCACTAAAAAGGAAAAAATTATTTTTAATAATTTGGTCTATAATTATAAAAGCGTTGGTCGTGACTAATAAACTATGATAGAGTTCACGACCCACGCTTTTATAATTATGAACCTAAATTACTAAAAATTATTTTTTCTTTTTTAGTGCATTTAAACAAAAGCTTGTCTCTAAAAAGTTTTTTTTATTAATATTTATTTTTTTAGCACTGCAATGTAGTCTTGAGACTATTGAGCAATTTAATTGTAACCTAAACTACTACATGAGATCTCTAAGGGATTACCCAACAGCATTCCTTAGATTCTGGCAAATAAAATTAATTACACAAACTTGGGTGTAAAATGTAAATACATTGCACAAGCTTTACATTAACTCAAAAGGCTTTACTCTTTTCAATCTTCTCACTAGCCCAGTGTTGTCAAGGAGCTTTGCCTCAACGTTGACATGCTGATGGAGTCTTTGTTCATGACTTTTGGTAAACTTATTGATTGCTTTGTCCATTGTTTCCATTCTCAAGTCCCGATAAAGGTGAGTGTTTCTAAGGTACCAAGGTGCATCTGTGATATTCGTCAGTACTGTATTCTGAAATTTTGAGGTCTGCGCCAATTTAATAAAATATGAAGTAGGTTAAAAAGAAGATATTAATCACTATAGGTAGGTACTTACTATACTTTTTAATCGACTTCATATCTTAATTAAATTGGCGCAGACCTCAAAATTTCATTATTTTCCTCTTTTTAGAGGTTTTTTGAAGGAGGTTTTTTTTTTGTTAAAAAGTTTTTTTATCTCGAGAAAACGGTAATATGGATGAGTGTGGGACAATTAATTCGAAAATGTCCATCCCTGTAATCATTATTGATAATTGTTAACGTAAAGAGATTTTCATTCTGCAGTGTTATTCGTTCATGCACATTATAATATCATCACACATACATTGACAGTATCGGCACACATGTTTGGTTGCATGTATACAGTGTGTAAAAGGTAGACCCAAACATAGGGAAAAATAACATTGAGAACATTTACAATTTTGTAGTAGGCTATGGGCTATAAAATCTAATTTAAATATGTAGTAGATGTTTTTTTTTTTATTTAGCAGGTTCCGAGTTACTCTTAACAGTCAACTGTTGCTATGGAAAATTGTTTAAAAAATTCATTGTACTATTTTTACTTCCCACCTCTACTATGGTAGGGAAGTAATGGATTTAGTCCGAAAAAAATATTTCGAGATTTTAACAGATCCTCACGTTTTGAAACCCTAGCAATCGTTTAAGATCATTTTCTGACTGATGTCTGTATGTGTGTGTGTATGTATGTGGTCAATTTTTCATTGACACCCTTACGATGTTGATATAATTTTTTATTCGCGAGATATTGTGTAAAATTTACTTTTTTGGAGTCTATTTGGTTAAGAAAAAAGAACGGCTGAACCGATTTTGAAAAAAATTTCTTTCAGATCATATTTACGTTAATACGCGTCGATTGGCACCCTACGTAGTCGATATCATTTTTCATTTTCAAGATTTCGTCTTAGAAAGAAATGGACACATACGTACGTACACACACATACACACAGAGAGAGAGAGAGAGAGAGAGAGATATCTTTCTAAAAATAGTGTAGTGACCTTGAAACATAAAAATTTGTTATACATTTTGATTTCGATTTTTGGACCCATTACAATAACTTCCAATGGGAAGTTAATAATGCTTTCTGTAACCCAGCATAAGACAAGCTAGGTATTAAAAATAGGTCTTAAATTTTCGGCTAGAATATTTAGAAACACTCTGTATATATCTATAAACGTAAGTATAAGCACTATAATATGTATTGTAAGTTCGCACGAGACACAATACCTACAAGCGATGTGTGGGCCAGATCAGACTGATGCAGCTGAAAGGCGCCACCGCTACACACACACACACGCACACACACACACACACACACACACGCTGGCTAGTCTCTATGTAGTCGCAATCGGTCACTGAACCCCAGCCCATACGGACACAAACTACATAATATTATTATTAATAAAATATATGCTATATAGTACTATAAAACATAATATATTTGATATTACCGTTGATTAACTCATAAGCTAATCAGTTGCAAATTGCAGTATATATGTACCTACATACGTTCAAAGACTGTTTCAAGGGTAGCTTCATGCGCGAACGGCAGATGGCGCGCCGGCGCCATATATTGCTTACGACGAAATAATTTACCAGTTGCAAAAGACATTACAATGCATTATGTTTCAATGTGTTCAAAATGCTGAATTTCTAGTACGACTTTCATAGATACCTACATGCTTCGTTTCTGATACGCTTTTTACAATGTTTAATGTATTTGCATTATCTAAGTAAAGTGGATTGATGTACAGTATCTAAACATTTTTAATTTCGAGCGAAAAAAATCTATTTCAAATTTCAATGGACTTAGACGTTTCATGGTCGTACATATCGAAAAACTTTTTAACGAAAAAAACAAACTTCCTTCAAAAAACCACTAAAAAGACGAAAATAATGAAATTTTGAGGTCTGTGCCAAATTTAATAAAATATGAAGTCGGTTAAAAAGTATAGTATAGTGATTAATATCTTCTTTTTAATCAACTTCATATTTTATTAAATTGGCACAGACCTCAAAATTTCATTATTTTCCTCTTTTTAGTGGTTTTTTGAAGGAGATTCTTTTTTGTTAAAGTTTTTTATTTTTTACTTTTTAGTGTCAAAAAGTGAAATTTACCTTAAAAGAATCACACGCCGTTACTCACTTTTATTAAACCGACTTTCTTACGCTGTCTGATATGTCAAAAAGTGACATTTACCTTAAAGAATCACATGCCGTTACTAACTATTATTAAAATCAGCCGAACTACTGAACCGATTTTGATGAAATTTCTATGGAACCAATCTGAAAGTATATCCTTTCAAATAAAAAAGAACATTTCAAAATCGGTTTATAAATGACTGAGTTATGAGGTAACAAACAAAAAAAAAAAATACAACCGAATTGAGAACCACCTCCTTTTTTTAAGTCGGTTAAAAAGCCAATAAATTTAAAAATTTTAGATGTCCGACGTCCGTCCTTACTCTCAAATAAAGATAGCTAATGAACGAAAATTGCTATTTTCTCAAAAACGGCTCCAACGATTTTGTTCATATTTCATATGTCATAATGACACCTTACAAGACGCAACCGTTCATTTGTCTCAGAAAAATCCAGAAAGGCTTATTTACTGAGTAACGAAAATCCGCTGTTGAGCGGGGGAAAGTCAGTGAGATGGAGCCGTGCCATTTATCGGTGCTGTGCTAATCTTGTTCGTATAAATTGTAAGTGAAGTGATTGACAGGTCCACTTTTTCAAAAGTTACGTTGAACACATTATTTTCAAGTACGCCCTCTAAGTTACGTTGAACACAATTCATATATGCTATTGAAACACACTACTAAAACGCGAAAATCTTCCGGGCGCGTGTTGCCGAAAATTGTTCAATCTCCAGAGTAATTCCAATCCAAGATATTTGCACTTATGAACATACTTTGAATAATGATATCTCCTATTAATACAGGCTGTTTCATAATATATGCGCAGGACTTCAGGATGTGATAGCTCGTCCAAAAATATGAAAAAAAGTTTCTATTAACTTACCCTCTAAAATGCACCATTTTAGAAATACAGGGTGCTGAAATTGAAAAAAAAATTTCGTTTTTTGCGAATATCTCCGGAACCGTTTATCGTACAGAAAACAGCTTTTGTAAGCATTTTCTACTCATAATAAGCTATGTTTTGTGCGGATTTTTTTTAAGTCTTAATTGGTGAAGGTTTTGAAGGGGTGGGTGTTTTTCTCCCCAATTTCTACGCTACTAGAAAAAGTACGGTTTTGAGACGCCCATTTGAACCGCCAATGTTTTCTACACAAAAAGGTACTCTTGGTCATAAGCTTTAAAGTCGATCGTTTTCGAGAAAAATCAACTTTTATGTTGAAAAACATGGTCAATTTTTTTAAATAAAATTTTTTTCTTACTAATTAAACAAAATTTATTTAAACGTTAGAACAAGTAACAAAACACGTTAACTTCATAATTGCAAAATTAAAAAAAATGATACAAAAGTTGTCTTTTCAAAATTCCCCAAACTATAAAATGCTTACAAAAGCTGTTTTCTGTACGATAAACGGTTCCGGAGATATTCGCAAAAAACGAAATTTTTTTTCAATTTCAACACCCTGTATCTCTAAAATGGTGCATT
The DNA here is from genome assembly GCA_039654895.1 of Mongoloraphidia duomilia. NCBI lineage: Eukaryota > Metazoa > Arthropoda > Insecta > Raphidioptera > Raphidiidae > Mongoloraphidia > Mongoloraphidia duomilia. Next base: position 2,099,171 of record CM077517.1, read on the forward strand.
TTAGAGGGTAAGTTGATAGAAACTTTTTTTCACATTTTTGGACGAGCTATTACATCTTGAAGTCCTGCGCATATATTATGAAACACCCTGTATAACATTTATTCTAAGTTCTAACAAGGGATCCCCAAAAGCTAAATGTTTCTGTTACACTTTGTACATGAAGAAATATCGATATTAAATGGTTTACCTTTCTCTATTGACGTCAATCTTTCTTTCATAAGCAGAAATCAGTTGCTTGATCTGACCTACAGTGGAGGCAGACTCTCACGCCATAAATGCATAGATATAATATAACAGACGTGGCCAAACTGCGGCTCGCGAGCCGTATGTGGCTCTTTGAGTCGTTAAATGCGGCTCGCGTTCTGTAACCATCAGTGGGTTTATTTTTGAAATAAAATTATATCAGTTCTAAAATTATAAAGAGCAAAAGTTTGAATGTTCGTTTGTTTGTCGTGGGTAATTTCAGGAACTACTGAACCGATTTGAAAAAATATTTCACTGTTTATAAACCTACTTCTTCCCAAGTAACATATATATATTATTACGCTAAGACAAAAGGAGGATGAGCAGTCCGCGAAAATGTAAAGCGCAGTCAGGAATTCCGCACGAGATTTCTGAGCTAAATTAGTACACGCTACACAGACGCTAATGACGTCAATTGTCGAGCGTCTATAATCGACACACTCTCTCATTCTCTCTCTGCTATGAAGTTAATCAAGTCAAAAAATGGCGCACAACTAACAAGTCAGCACCTTGCCCTAACAAATTATAAACCAGATTTTAAAAGTCTGATACAGGTGCAAAAACTAGCACTCCGACATATAAAACCAATCACCAATCGTACAAGGACGGAATACGACCGAGTAGAGAACTCACCCCCACCACCACACACTGCGCAGTTGACCAATTACAGAGAGACGGACTACGACCGATCAGAGAACACACTGGTACTAGACATAAAAGAAGGGAGGACACCAGTCACTGACACACTGACCTGTGAGCCGCCAAGGAAGACACTTTGACCGCTGCCACATCGCCTTTGAGAATGTCTACCGCAGTTGTAGACGAAACGTCAGGTAGAAATACCACCGGACCACGGCCTACAAGCCCGAAGGCCATGAAGACTTGGAATAAAGTTTCTATTCAATATTTTTTATTGGTTCACCTATATTTAGGGTTATCTATTATTATATAATCGCGAAATTAATACCTACCCTAAAAATTTTAATTGCGGCACATGAGGCTTCTACTGACATGAAGTTTGGCCACCTCTGATGTATAAGATCACAGATGATTGATAATTTTTGCTAACGAATATGTTAGAGAAGACAACATGTCACAAATAATCAAAAATTATAACGGGATCTCTACCTGTAATTTCGATTTCTTGCAATGTTTTGGCATTATGCCTATAGTAGCTTTCCCAAAACAATGGTCTGTCTGTCTATCTGTTTGTACCCGAATCACAATTGAAAGCAATGATGTTTTTGATTCGCTATTTAAAATAAAATATTAATTAAAATAAGAAGTATTATTATTTAACTAAAATTTGCATTTAAAACCACATTGAATCGATTACTTTAAGTGCAAATATCTTGAAAAAGGTTACTCCTAGCCACTTTTACGTAAAAATGATGGAAAAATCAATTTTTTAATTCAAAAAAATAGTAAGAGTGCGTACAAAAAAGTTATGACTATTTGAATGAGTGAAAAGGTGTGTAAGTGGCGCCCCCTACAAGTAAGAGCCATACCAAGGTCAGATTTGAATTTCTCATATCAAAAAATCCCCATATACCAAATTTCATTAAAATGCCTAAATTATTTTAAAAGTTATTTAAGAAAATCAAAAATAAAAATTAAACTTTGACACCCTGTATCTCTTTTAATATAAACTTTCGGAATAGGCAAGTTGGGGTCTATCGCAATATTTTTTTGTAAGGAATCAGCTGTTACTTTATGGCCCATTCTTTTTGGGACACGCTGTATAATCATATTTCTTAAAATGTAAAGAACATATTATTTTCATTGTTCGAGTAATTTCTTTTAATATCAATAGATTTTTCTACGCTATACTATATTTATCAATTTTTTCAATATTACCAAAAAACATTTCAATACCAGCAGTATGATGCTTCGTAAACTTATGAAAAATAACATCTAAATCTTTAGCAGATTTACTTTGACAATCGTTTACTACACAACAAACTCTAAGCTTTCGATTTTTTACGTTGTGGAAAACGTTCAACTCCCATTTTAACTTTTTTATTTAATAATTAATTAATTAAATTTAAATGTCAATGTTAACACCATATACTAACTAGACAGTTGCAATTTTATGATAGTTTAATTTTTTGCCACCAGATGTCATGTCTCAGTTCGTCAGTTCCCAATTGTCTTAAAATTAATAAACTGTCAAAAACAATATCTCTTGTTCGAGAAATTGTGCTTACAATAATAATGATATAATGATAAATGATAATAATTTGATAAATCACCTTTGTGCCAGTTGTACGTAGGCAAACAGGGCCGCAGTAAGGAAATTTTGCGCCTGGGGCCAAAATTTTAATTTGCGCCCCCTCCCTCAAAAAAACAAAAAATGCATGATACGAGATTTTTATAAGAGATTTCAGCATAAACAACTGAAAAACATAAAAAATGTTCACTAATAACTGCAAAATAAACGTTATAAAAAAAATGTCGGTAGGTACCTACTACCACCTATCTAACTACCGGTCTACGAAAAATCAAAACTTCACTTTTCTGGCCTTCAATTGAGCAAATTGGTTTATTAAACGTTCATAATTCAAGTCTTTTGCTTTAGATATTTCTATAGAAATTATCGCCAAATATTTCATAATTTCTTTAATCTTTAGTACGTAATTATATTTTGCAATATTTTTATTTATTGTATATTTTATGTTTTGTCTAGTAGTAATCAGCCTGGCACATAAAATACTGGCGCGCCTTTGGCGCCCCATAACTTGATGCGCCCGGGGCCGTCGCCCCCTCCGCCCTACCCTTACTGCGGCCCTGTAGGCAAACATAATGTATTATCTTATTATTTCACAATGAGTTTACAATACATTGACGTGAGTGTAATCGATGAGGCACCTACCATTTGAATCATTTGTGTCTCCCAAATTATAGGGTGTGGTAATCGAGCCATCAGAAGATCAAACTAATATCAATTATTTTCTCTGTTTCCGCATAACTTATTAGAGGTCATATGAGGACATTAATTTCAAGAACAGTTTTATCCATGTCAACTAAAGTTGAGTTATTTATGAAAAGACTGTTAAATGGAATTAAAAAAACAGAATTTTTTCTGGGACCAATCCGAAGGTATGTCCTATTAAATAAAACAATAATCATCAAAATCTGTTCACAAATGCAGGAGAAATCTAGTAATATAATTATATATATATATAAAAAAAATACAGTCGAACTGAGAAGCCCCCTCCTTTTTTTGAAATCTGTTAAAAACACGATTTCATTTTTTGAAATTTCATTTACCGATCAATCTTTTGTTAATAGTATTCTCTACCAGAAGTTACCTCCTGCAATCTTCATCTCAAATCCTTTCCCATCACCTAAAAACAGTTACCGCTCTCCCGGCGCTATTTTTAAAGCTAAAGGTTTCGGGTAAATGCCAAATGAAGAACCGAGATCCACAGTACAGATCCTATACAGGCGTAAAATAAAACGTTTACCGTTATGTTGAAGTAAAAATATTCAAATTTAGGTTACTATGCGTACCTAGTGTTTATTATTATATAAATAATATCTGGTCTAATTTTTCCATAATATGTTGACACATTGAATCTTTTTAGTTCTTGAATAATAAATATAAATCATATTGATATTCGTACTTTATTTTTCACTTCGAATCATCACCACGTTACGTAATATTTCATACGTAACCAAAACTTTTTTTTTTAAATTCGCCTGTAGGATCTGTAGTGTGATTCTCGATCCTTCATTTGGCGTTTACCCGAACCCTTTAGCATTAAAAATAGCGTCGGGAGAGCAGTAACCGTTTTTAGGCGACAGGAAATAATTTGAGATGAATAGTGCAGGGGGTAACTTCCGGTAGAGAATACACTTTTAAAGGTCATAAAAAGAGTAATGAATGACAAAAGAAATCAAGTTTTTACCAAATAATAATTTTACTCCCATTAAGTCCTTAATAATAAATTAATATTAAATTGTAATTTTGTCAACAGGTACAAAAGAAGCGGCGGGTTATCGCTAAGACCGACTGCAGAAATATCAAAAACGACTGTCCTGAACCGAAATGCAACGAACCTATACTCTACCCTGGCCGATGCTGTAAAATCTGTCCGGGAGACGAATCCGGTAAGTAAAAAAATAATCTCAACTACACTGTTAATAGGGCCTTAACTTTTTGAAGTGAAAACTTCCTTAGGCGCGTTAGGCACTCTTTGCCTGGGTAGTGAAATAAAGTGAACCGTTCGCGGTACGTTCGCATTCGCAGCCCGACGGTGAGATTCGCTAAATCGGGGTTACTCGGCTCAAACACGAACACGTATTTGCTGTATACTGTAATTAATACACGTCTGGGTACTGACTGGTGTCACTCTCTTACAACTGTGCCCGGCTGACATACTTATATCATAAAAACTGCACGCTACACAGTTGCACCGATAGCTAAGTAGGCAGCGTCTTTGCGTTGAATGCATAGGAACCTCGGTTCCAAACCTGATGGCACCGTAGAATTTTTTACGTATTTTTTTTCTAAATTCTTTATGATATTTACCTACTTATATATTTTTAACCGACTTAAAAAAAAGAGGTTTCTCAATTTGACCGTAAGTATATATTTTTTATGTGGTTATGTTTTATGTGTGTTCGCGGATAACTTCGTCGTTTATGAACCGAATTTGAAAAAAAAAATTTTATTTGAAAGGATATACTTTCAGAGTGGTCCCATAGAATGTCATCAAAATCGGTTCAGTAGTTTGGCTGATTTTAATAAAAGTAAGTAACGGCGTGTGATTCTTTAAGGTAAATGTTACTTTTTGACACTAAAAAGTAAAAAATAAAAAACTTTTTAACAAAAAAAAAACCTCCTTCAAAAAGCCACTAAAAAGAGGAAAATAATGAAATTTTGAGGTCTGTGCCAATTAAAATATGAAGTCGGTTAAAAAGTATAGTATAGTGATTAATATCTTCTTTTTTTTAACCAACTTCATATTTTAATTGGCACAGACCTCAAAATTTCATTATTTTCCTCTTTTTAGTGGCTTTTTGAAGGAGGTTTTTTTTTGTTAAAAAGTTTTTTTAAATTTCTATTATATTCTTTCTTTGACAATAATTATAATTTTTTTGAAACCAAGGTGGAATTAATTAAAAATATAATTTTAGTATTTTAGTAATAAATTATTTTTAGTTCATAAATACGCCAATAGATGACACCAAAAATTAGAAAATCTGAAGTTTTCACTTCTGTCGTGTGGTCATAACACCTATTTTTTTTATTGCGCGAAACGAAAGTATTTTCTTTTGGGCAGTTCTTTCTCACAAATGTCCAGCCGTTTTTGCAAACTCGTTCCTCCATCTTCTTCTGGGTCTGCATATTTTCTTTTTTGTTGTCTTGGTGTATCTATTTCAACCTGTGTTTGAAATCTTTTTGCCTCATTACGTGGGCGAACAATGTATTGTACAGGAAATCTAAATGTTTTTTTACAATTTTGATTTCGACAGGATGCGGCGAAATATTTTATACAAATACCAGTTAATTTATTCAAGTCTTTAAACGAGTCATGTTTCCAAAAGTAACACTTTCACATGTCTATTTCTGTATGAATAGCAAGATAGTCAAGTTACGGCGACAACAAATATATCAGTGGTTCCCAAACTATGCGCGCGACGCCTTGGGGTGTCGCGTTCGGAGGGCGCAGAACGAGGCAAAATTTAAATTTTTATATCGAATCGCGTTTTGAAATAATCACCGTCTTCGAATAATAAATAAAAATAACTTAATATCTTTTTAAACTGTTTTATAAATTCTAAAACTATAGCTACAGCTTTCAAATTGCATATTCCGTTATCCTATCTCAGGGATTCTCAACCTTTTCCACTTTAGGACAAACAGTGATTCTTGTCAGTGATACAGAATTCTGCATTTAGAAAGCAACTTTATGAGTTAGTAAAGTTTCGTAGCACACTTCCGCCATATTTTGACGGTGCACTAAAATGTCACGAAACACCAGTTAGAAATCCCTCTATTTTATAATCGCGGAGCAGTTTTTCCCAGGGAGGCACACAGTGGTGCCATATTAGGAATTTTTCCGTAGTTTTAGGAATAATTTTAATGGACATGTTTTTTCATTTATATATGCGAATTCATGGCCTTTTTTATCTACATAAATAAATTCCAGGGAATATTTGAGCACGGCAGGCTTTTGGAATGTTAAAAAATATATGGAATAGCCCAAAATTGTCTGTGAAAATAAACTCCGTCTTTTTGATACAAATGTCAAGTCGGTGTTATTATACGCATGCGAAACATGGATATCCTCTGAGAAGAACACGAATGCTTGTCAAGTCTTTGTATATAATTGTCTGAGACGGATACTCGGGTTGAAATGGTACCATCGAGTTACTAGCTAGATCAGCACAAATACCAGTAGGGAGAACAATAAAATCAAGAAAATGGAAGTGGATAGGACATTCCCTTAGAAAAGAAGAAACTCGTAGCGCACTAGAGTGGAACCCGCAAGGAAGCAGACAACAAGGACGTCCAAAAAATACTTGGAGACGCACTATAGAGGCCAAAATGAAAGAATATGGCGTCACCTGGCAAGAAGTTAAGAGCCTCGCTCTCGATTGACCTCGTTTCAGAGCATTTGTAGAAGCCCTATGTTCCTAAAGGAACCAAAGGAATTTAATATATATAAATCTAGGAAGTTTTAGGGATTTTTTGACCACACGTCTTCTCACATTAGATACTAATCTCGTTACACTGGAGGCTAACATGAAGAAGTTTGGGAACCACTGGGCCATACAGTTTATTATATGTATAGTGAAGCTCATCTCAGTTCAGTAATTTGCAAGGTCGAGGAGCCGGTGGGTGATATCGCGGTACAAACGCCAATCGGCGCCCGTCGCGCGGGAGGGGAGCCGCGACTCGCGATGCACTGCGGTGGTGTGGCGCCTACAGCGGTCATGTGCAGCCAACGTCCCCCCACACCTCGTACGCCTATACGTCGATCGGACCTGCCAATATCTCTCACACTGCTCGCTGCTTAATCTGTGTAGCGCCGGGACTCAGGGATGGCGCAACCGAATTATGAAAGAATATTTATTTACAGCGAAACCGCATAAACATTATTCTCTCTCGTACCTATAATAATTATAGTAATATTAGTCCAGCAGTCAGGTACTTTTTACCGGAAAAGTATTCCGAAGTTAATTATATTTTGGTATGTTGTTTGTGGGTACTCTGTGAAGTAGAATCTGTGTTTTCGACCTCGAGGACCCTGGGCTAACGTGGGGGGAGCCGAAAAACCACGAAATTTTACCACCGTTTTTGCTTTTTTCGAAATCTCTCAGAAACAGTCGACTTAAGCAATTCTTTCATTATGTAATGTTTTAAAGAGGATTACATTTCCTACAATTTTCATTCCCACAACTTTTCTGTGGTATTAATGGTAAGCGCGCTGCAGCTTCTTGAAAATCACCCGCTTGGCTTTTTGTAACCTTGGTAACCAATGGTTAAATTGAAAATACACATATTACACATTGGTTACCAAGGTTACAAAAAGCGGAGCGGGTGATTTTCAAGAAGCTGCAGCGCGCTTACCATTAGTACCACAGAAAAGTTGTGCGAATGAAAATTGTAGGAAATGTAATCCTCTTTAAAACATTACATAATGAAAGAATTGCTTAAGTCGACTGTTTCTGAGAGATTTCGAAAAAAGCAAAAACGGTGGTAAAATTTCGTGGTTTTTCGGCTCCCCCCACGTTAGCCCTCCTCGAGGTCGAAAACACAGATTCTACTCCACAGAGTACCCACAAACAACATACCAAAATATCATTAACTTCGGAATACTTTCCAGGTAAAAAGTACCTGACTGCTGGACTATTAACGAATTAGAACAGTTTGTGATTTATAAAAACTGCGAGTTTGTTGGCCAAATTCTCGGACTCTTCGGACTATTTGAACGCGGTTCTATAGCAGCTCCATATCCAGAGTTAGTACTTTCAAGACTGATTATTCCCTCGCCCTTCACAAGAAAATGTTAATTTTAAACACAATTATTTGACAACGGTACACAGCGCAGACTCAAGAATGATTTTACGAATTAAACCGTTTGTTAGAAAACAAAAATCTAACCACAATTAACAATTCTGCTTTGGTTTGAAGAGTACCTAGTACCTACTAGAACCGTTCTAGGACTTGACCAATAAGCACTCTTATAAATAGTTTGCCGTCAAGATGAAATTTACGTCGTCAAAACTCGACGAGACAATATTAACTTTTCTCGTTTTGAAAAATAAAGATCCGTAAATATCAAGAAGTTTTTGACGGTATCAAGTCTATTTATAGAACTTCTCCAAGTGTTCGTGTTATTAATATATCAAAAAGTTGATGGTTAAACATTTATCGCCAAATGGAGTGAGATGACGTTTTGTGGATCGAAGCACCTGCGGTAGGGCCTCGTCAATAATATAAAATTGACTTAATTCTGAAACAATTTTAATTGGTGTTTAAAGTTATTAGAAATTTAACTTTAATTTTGTTAAGCTCTGAGCCTTTGACACATTCTTTTTTTTATTACTTATAAAGGCGTTTAAAACGCCAAGGAGGATAGAGATGTGACATGATATCTACTAAAAAAGAAAATATCCTGTCTCGTTTGTCAGATGTTTGATTATAAGAAGTCATAATTTATAGGACAGCTTAATGTCTATATGGTTTATGGCATCGTTAAAGTGAGACTTGGTACGACGTTAGGTTTTATGCTTGTTCCAACACAAAATGTCGAGTGTCAGTTTTACAAATACACGAGTCTTTTGCATTTAATGACTCTTGTCTTATTAATATGCAGTTGGCAGTAATAATTGAAATGAAAAAAATATTTTAAAAAACAGCTAAAAAGATATTTTATAGAATCAAAATCGAAAGAAGGTCGAAAAATGAAGTTTAGGTGGCTAGAGACAGAGCAGATAAAAATTTGGAGACTGAGAAAGCGTATTACACTGATTTATAACATGCAAATTTGATTGTTAATTGAGTTTTTAGTTGTTTCAATATCAAAGGGACAGCTGTGTCTCTGGAAGGTTTTTTATTTTCATTATCAACTTATCTTTGTTTCTTTACGCTCAATTTGTTTATAAATTTTATACCTAACGTAAGTTAAAACCAAATATATTCAAATAAAAAAATTTTTAATAGATGCTTTTTATTGAGAGATTCTAAAAAGCAGAAAATAAAAAATTAATCTTCCAAATTTTTAAATGTTTAAAAAATTTTAAAAACATTCGAGACCAATATTCTAGAATATATTTGTTGGTTAATCTCTAAATTTTGCAATTTTAATGATAGTTTGCTGAGGTCTCGAATGCTTTTTATTTTCTGCTTAAATTAATAGGTATGCTAAAAAAATCAAAAATGGCAAAATTGCATAATTAATTTGACCGCGACAGCACAATAATTATTCTCTCATCCATAACCTGACATAAATCAGTCGTACAGAGTAAGTGAGAGAGAGAAAGATAGGACATATACTAAACACAAATAAGTTTTAAGACTGCGCACGTATGGAGCAAAAACACTAACAGGTCCCTACTAAAAGTTAACCATTACACAAATTATCCGCAGATCTGAAGAAAAGAATTGAATATTAAGTACAATAATTAGTCCAGCAGTCAGGCACTTTTTACCTGGAAAGTATTCCGAAGTTAATGATATTTTGGTATGTTGTTTGTGGGTACTCTGTGGAGTAGAATCGGAGTTTTCGACCTCGAAGACCCTGTGCTAACGTGGGGGGAGCCGAAAAACCACGAAAGTTTACCACCTTTTTTGCTTTTTTCGAAATATCTCAGAAACGGTCAACTTAAGCAATTCTTTCATTATGTAATGTTTTAAAGAGGATCACATTTCCTACAATTTTCATTCCCACAACTTTTCTGTGGTATTAATGGTAAGTGCGCTGCAGCTTCTTGAAAATCACCCGCTCCGCTTTTTGTAACCTTGGTAACCAATGGTTAAAATGTAATGTTCTTTTCAATAGTTTTATTTATTTTCTTCTTCATCGAACTTTAAATTGAAAATACACATGTTATACCTTGGTTACCAAAGGTTACAAAAAGTGGAGCGGGTGATTTTCAAGAAGCTGCAACGCGCTTACCATTAGTACCACTGAAAAGCTGTGGGAATGAAAATTGTAGGAAATGTAATCCTCTTTAAAACATTACATAATGAAAGAATTGCTTAAGTCGACCGTTTCTGTGACATTTCGATAAAAGCAAAAAAGGTGGTAACATTTCGTGGTTTTTTGGCTCCCCCCACGTTAGCACAGGGTCTTCGAGGTCGAAAACTCAGATTCTACTCCACAGAGTACCCGCAAACAACACACCAAAATATCATTAACTTCGGAATACTTTCCAGGTAACCCCCCCTCATTTATTACCTGCCGCTTGGACTATTTCTAGGCTTCCAAACACTATCTGCGGGAAGATAAATGAAAATGAGGGTGTCGACGTTGAAAATTGAAATGTTCAAAACTTTTTTACGTGTGTTCTTATGTTTTATCCATAAAATAAACCAGCTTTTTCGAGAAAAACGGAAACAGTTCATTTTACGGATAAAATACAGTAGAATCTCACTAATCTAACGTCTCCCATAGCTTTTGACTTTACAACGATGATATATTGACACCTATATTCTATTTTTCGATATCAGTTTTTCAATATATCGGCTCATCGACATACCTACCGATTTTATCGATAACTTGATAATTTTTAAATATCCATCCACCCTTATAGAGAATACCATCCTGAAAATGCTCCCTGTTAAACTCAGTCTACAAACAACACTCGAACACACGTTTGTAAAAACGGTGTTTTAGATGTGGCGCCGTCAATAAAACTGTCTGAAATACGCATACAAAACAGCACAGTTTTACCTTTGATCGTTTTTTTATGTAGGTGTATACATACAGGTGATCCTAAAGAAGTGATGCGCTACCTATTTTCTTTTAAGAAAATTATTATTAACTCATTTGAAACTGTTTACTTATTGGTGGTATCAGTAAAAAAAATTCGACTGATGACCAGTCCTATACTTCCCACCTAGTAAATATTTGCAAAAAATAAACACTCTTTTTTTATTCTTTGATAAAAAGCATGGCCCTCTTTTTTGTTTAGTGATCTACTAATGGCTAGCTTAATATAGCAAAAATCATGGTTACCTTGATATACGTACAATTTCTATTTTTTTTCTCGAAAACTGTACATTTTAGAGAAAAAAATATTTACATTTTTTTCATATTATAACATCTAGAATTCATTTATATTTTTTTTACCTACGTTAATACGTGACATTGAGAACGTTTTTTTTAATATCTCAGGATCCACTGAACCGGTTTGACTCAAAATCTAATCAGATCTAAGTTAAAGGCTGATAAACCAAATAGAACAATCGACATGACCGTATGTTGTTCCGTTTTTACGATATCGAAGGCGAAAAATTGACCACATGCACACACACACACGTACAGACATCAGTCAGAAAATGATCTTAAACGATTGCTAGGGTCTCAAAACGTGAAGATCTGTTAAAATCTCGAAATATTTTTTTCGGACTAAATCCATTACTTCCCTACCATAGTAGAGGTGGGAAGTAAAAATTTACACAATAATGAATGAATTTGCTAGGGACTAGTTTTGTTTTCAGATTTGTGCAAAAAAAGATTGGTTACCAAATCTGTGATGGAAAAATAATATGTTTAATTTTATAATAAATTAACTGTTGTCAAAACATGACTATTAGTCTTTCAACGAATTCCATCTGTAACAGTTAAAGAAAGACACATTTGTTGATCTTTCTTTATCTCACAATACAGTATATTATTATCTCTGTATTATTGAGCCCACCATCTTTTTCCGTCTTTGTAATTCTCTTTTTCCTGCAAAAATAGGATGCAAATCTTGGCAAAATATGTAGTTTGTAAATCAGTTTATCTTTCTTTATAAATAATTATTATTAAACGTCTCTTGTCTCCGTTATACTAAACTCTTAGCTGTTTTTTTATTATTCTTTTTACTTCCCACCTCTACTATGGTAGGAAAGTAATGGATTTAGTCCGAAAAAAATATTTGGAGATTTTAACAGATCTTCACGTTTTGAGACCCTAGCAATCGTTTAAGATCATTTTCTGACTGATGTATGTATGTGTGTGTGTGTGTGTATGTGGTTAATTTTTCGCCTTCGATATCGTAAAAACGGAACAACATACGGCCATGCCGATTTGTGTTTATCAGCCTTTAACTTAGATCTGATTAGATTTTGAGTCAAATCGGTTCAGTGGATCCTGAGATATTAAAAAAAACGTTCTCAATGTCACGTATTAACATAGGTAAAAAAAATATAAATGAATTCTAGATGTTATAATATGAAAAAAATGAAATAATTTTTTTCTCTAAAATGTACAGTTTTCGAGAAAAAAAATATGATTTTTGCTATATTAAGCTAGCTATCAGTAGATCACTAAACAAAAAATTCGACTGATGACCAGTCCTATACTTCCCACCTAGTAAATATTCGCAAAAAATAAACACTCTTTTTTTTATTCTTTGACTAGGCCCAAATAACCTTAGCTGTTGGTGGTCTTTAAAACACAATTTAATTTTTATTCTTTGAAAAAAGCATGGCCCTCTTTTTTGTTTGGTGATCTATTGATGGCTAGCTTAATATAGCAAAAATCATGGTTACCTTGATTTACGTACAATTTTTATTTTTTTTAGTAAAATATTTTTTTTCTCGAAAACTATACATTTTAGAGAAAAAAAATATTTACATTTTTTTCATATTATAACATCTAGAATTCATTTATATTTTTTTTTACCTATGTTAATACGTGACATTGAGGACGTTTTTTTGAATATCTCAGGATCCACTGAACCGATTTGACTCAAAATCTAATCAGATCTAAGTTAAAGGCTGATAAACACAATAGAACAATCGGCATGCCCGTATGTTGTTCCGTTCTTAAGATATCGAAGGCGAAAAATTGACCACATACACACACACACACATACACACATACACACATACACACATACACACACACATACAGACATCAGTCAGAAAATGATCTTAAACGATTGCTAGGGTCTCAAAACGTGAAAATCTGTTAAAATCTCGAAATATTGTTTTCGGACTGAATCCATTACTTCCCTACCATAGTAGAGGTGGGAAGTAAAAAGAGGGCCATGCTTTCTTTCAAAGAATAAAAAAAGAGTGTTTATTTTTTGCAAATATTTACTAGGTGGGAAGTATAGGACTGGTCATCAGTCAAATTTTTTTTATTGGTTTACTACTGACTACAATGAAAAGAGAAATATAAATAATTTTGCCCCAAAATGTCAACAAAAAAATTAACTACTTGTCACCAGTGTCTCCCAATATTTTACAAAACTTATATTTGACATTATAACGTGGAGTGAAAGTGGAATATTTTCTTATAAATAATACTTAAATATTATTATTAAATTTTAGTAATTAAAATATATGAAACAGCAAAACTAATGTTAAAGATTTTTTTCGATTCAATAATTTACTGCATTTTTGTCGCAACAATGTAATTTGTTTGGTACAGTAAAGCTCCATTTTAAAAGTGTTACAAAAACTTGATTGATTCTATATTCTACTGTTAATATAGTTGTTATATTATATATTACTAGCGGACCCGTCCCGGCTTCGCTCGGGTGGTATGAAATTATGATTTAATAGCGGTCACCCATTACTCCGCTCACGTATATTTAGTATAGCTGATCCGGCAAACGTTGTTAATAATTTCTAGGAATAATTACATTACTCACTCGCTTCGCTCGTTCGTTTGAATTTTATTAATACAGTACTCACTCGCTTCGCTCGTTCGCTTGAATATTATAAATACACTACTCACTCGCTTCGCTCGTTCGCCATATATGTATTTTTTAAAGCTTAATATAAAATTCGCGATTAAAAATCAGGGGTTGATCGTATAAGGGTGAAAATTTAGAGTTGTATGTATTTTTCAATGCTGAATCATGAAAAAATTAAAAAAAAAAATTTTGTCCAAAAAATAAAAAAAAAAATTTGGGGTGAACCACCCTTAACATTTAGGGGGATGAAAAATAGATGTTGTCCGATTCTCCACCCTACCCGATAAGCACACAAAATTTCATCAAAATCGGTCCAGCCGTTTCGGAGGAGTATAATAACATACACCGCGACACGAGAATTTTATATATAAGATTATATGTAGATATATGCTTTATGACTGATCACATAAGTACTTTAATGGAGTCATTGTGACTAATCTACCTACCTATTTAAAGTCTTTCGTTATTATAGCAGTAGTTATATTAATATTTTATCTATATTAGTGATGCGCAACCGTTTTTCCTTCAACAAGCAGTGAAAAATGTTCTGTATTGGCGGACCGCAAGTTACTCGATAAGTTCTTACATTAAAATCTTATATATAAAATTCTCGTGTCGCGGTGTACGTTATTATACTCCTACGAAACGGCTGGACCGATTTTGATGAAATTTTGTGTGCTTATCGGGTAGGGTGGAGAATCGGACAACATCTATTTTTCATCCCCCTAAATGTTAAGGGTGGTCCACCCCAAATTTTTTTTTTTTATTTTTTGGACAAAATTTTTTTTTTTAATTTTTTCATGATTCAGCATTGAAAAATACATACAACTCTAAATTTTCACCCTTATACGATCAACCCCTGATTTTTAATCGCGATTTTTATATTAAGCTTTAAAAAGACATATATGGCGAACGAGCGGAGCGAGTGAGTAGAGTATTTATAATATTCAAGCTAACGAGCGAAGCGAGTGAGTAGGCGAAAATATTTAAGCGAACGAGCGAAGCGAGTGAGTAGTGTATTTATAATATTCAAGCGAACGAGCGAAGCGAGTGAGTAGTGTATTTATAATATTCAAGCGAACGAGCGAAGCGAGTGAGTAGTGTATTTATAATATTCAAGCGAACGAGCGAAGCGAGTGAGTACTGTATTAATAAAATTCAAACGAACGAGCGAAGCGAGTGAGTAATGTAATTATTCCTAGAAATTATTAACAACGTTTGCCGGATCAGCTATACTAAATATACGTGAGAGGAGTAATGGGTGACCGCTATTAAATCATAATTTCATATCACCCGAGCGAAGCCGGGACGGGTCCGCTAGTTGTAATATATAAATTTTTGAGATTTTTGTTTTCTACAACTATTAATTTTTATTATGCACTTATTAGCTTCTACCGACACCGAAAAAAAACACACAAAACTGGCTATAGCTGTCCAACTTTATTTTTAATACTATGTTTCGGTCTGTTATGAGACCCTTTTCAAGCACTACTGACTATACACAGTGTATAGTCAGTACTCAGTAGTGCGTGAAAAGGGTTTCTTATAACAGACCGAAACGTAGTATTAAAAATAAAGTTGAACAGCTATAGCCAGAATTGGAGTTTTGTGTGTTTTATTTATTAAAGTAATTTTTACTATGTTTATTGAGAAGGGCTGCAAAAATTCATGCGAACCATGTGTCTCGGGTTAGGCAATCACTATCTATGTCATTAAGGTATTTTATTTGTATACTGATTCTGAGAAAAATTTAAACTACATTCTAAAATAGTGCCTACAGACCGGAATTATGAGATTTGGAAATTGCGGAACTTTGGATAAAATTTTAAAACATATCGATTCCGAAACTGAAGAAATTATTATCGGAACTCCGAAATTAATGAAAAAATTAAAAGTTTTTGTTTAATTTTCCGATCAGAAAGTGGATCTTAATAAAGATTTTTTTACCAATAATTGACGATCTCTCTATAGAAGTCTAGGATATAAATATTATGAAGTATTAGAAATATCTTGTATTATGTCCGTCTTGTGACTTCTTGTGATTTAACAAGACGCGGTTCAGCATCGAGTTGCCATCTTCAGGTGTGGTTAATTATTTTTTAAAAAACACATTATTAAAAAATAATTGACCACATCTGAAGATGGCAACTCGTTGCTGAAACGCGTCGTGTTAAATCACAAAAAGTCACAAGACGGACATAATACAAGGTATTTCTAATACTTCATAATATTCATATAGTGACTTGGAGACCCAACACTCTAAAAATGTATCTAGGGTATAAGTTTTTAAGTTTAATAATCGAAGTGTTCCTAATAATTATTACTAGTCGAGAATGTTAATTTTTCTATGTCAATAAATGTATTTCGATTATAAAAAAGATATGCTTCTTTTACATGCAGTATTTTTGTAGATTTTTCTCGATATCGAAACTAATTCCGGGATTCCAAAACTGAGAACCAAATATCGAAAGCATGTTTCGGAATTGAGGATGATCCGATAATGGATTCCCTACACCTTGTTAAATCTGTATTAAAAATCCGGCATATTTTGTTTTGCCTTGTGGCCGTTCACAGATGTATTTAGTGAAAAATTAAAATCAGTTTATCGGAACTTCGCTGTGCAATTAATCAGAAACTTGTTTTGTCGCAATTGTTAATTATCATTACATCAGAAATGTCGCCAGAGTAATAGATAAACGAATGCACTAGATGCAGTGTTAGTAGGCTCTGTCAGCAGAACAGTACGTTATTTGCAACGGCCGGTTCAAATTTCATTAAAAATAATGTTAAATAGACGTAAAGAGAATAGCAATATGTCTTATTAGAGTAAAACATGTTATTGATATCGTATTCAAGGTCGGTTGACATATTTTTTTGATTGTACACCGGAAATTGAATCAATATATTATGATAGTTGCAGATAAAATACACTTTTTACGAACTAAACAAGCAAGCAAAAATTGATAAAAATTCCAAATCAAGTTTCAGCCAATTTTCTGAAATAAACTATGATAGCTACTGCATTAACATTAATTTTACGTTCTAATTATTATTAACTAGCAGCCCTGTCCGGCTTCGCCCGGGTGCTAAGAAAGCCCGGGTGCAATACACTACTCACTCGCTTCGTTCGTTCGCTTGAATATTATAATAATATTACTCACTCGCTTCGCTCGTTCGCTATATATATAAACCTTCCGTGAAAAATTATCTAACTGATGGTGAAAACCGCATCAAAATCCGTTGCGTGGTTTAGGGATTACATAACTCACTCGCTTCGCAAATGTCTGCCGTTACAAAGCATGCAAAATTAATGTTGTTTAATGATTTAGATGCAGAATTTTATGTTCTAAAACTTTTATTCGAAGATATTTTTCCTAAAATAATTAGGGAAGCAGCGCAAAAGTTTGATTTTACGGGTTAAATCATTATTATCCGCAAAGCAATTCCGCACCCTGTATATTAAATTACGCTACGAGTGAACGGAAAATGTGAACTAAGTCGAGGATCCCGCACTCGATTCCCGTTTTAACTCGTTTCAATACGACCGAACGAGGGAAGCGAGTGAAGTCCGGTTTTAACTCTAATGCATGAATTCATTCCCGAGCAACACCGGGTGCCCGGGTTAATACGGCTACTTTTATATAATATTAATGTATAAATGAAGATTTTTTAAAGTGTGTTATTTTCTCTTAGCATGGTTACTTTGAAAAAAACAAATTTTATAACCAATAAAAAACAGAAACTTAAAAAGTATACTGTGTCTAAGCTTGACTGGATAAACCTGTATATAAACGATAGAATATTGATGTCTTTAAGTATAGTACTAATTGTGAATAATGGAAGTCTTTTTTATCTTTTACAGAAAATGAGTTTGTTTCGTTGACATACTTTAATAATCTTCTAAGATATCAACAAAATTTACTAAAAGCATTTATTTATAACTTTTTTTACGTAACATGTATATTATATACTAGCGGACCCATCCGGCTTCGTCCGGGTGCTAAGAATTTATGATTAATTACACGTTTTTAGCTTGAACAATTTCAGAGATACAGCGCAGCGTGTCCTTCATTTAAAACTTTTGAATCTCGTTTAATTTAAAAGCTACGGCCGTTCAAAAAAATTTTTTTGGCCAACTTTAAATGTCTTTTCCTGTATTTAACAAAAAAAAGATATATTTATGCAACAAGTGGCTTAAGTAACGAATTATATGACAGTCGCGATGTTGCGATATGAGCCTAAAGTTATCTAGCATTTATACTAGAACTCGTGTGATTACCGCGCTCGCCTTCGGCTCGCGCGGTAATCACACTTTTTGATACAGGTTTTGCAATAGTATATTGCATTACAAGAGACGCAACACAGCGTTTGCAACTAGTGTGAAGTTTGCTGCCCGAGGAACGAGGCCTGCAATTCACACGCTGTTTTTTGTTCCGAGTAAATGCATATTATTTTTCACAACAACTCTATTTGAGGTACCTGCATTTTGGGCGCGCAAAAAAGCCGCTAAAATATTAGATCTGTCAGATCCATGTGAAATTTATGTCATTTTGACGTTTTCGAGTATTATATGCGAAATGAAGTTAGCGCGACTCAATCACTCTATCTTTCTCGTAATAACATTAAAAAACAGAGAAAAATTTTCATCCCTAAACAGGTACCGAAAATGGAATTTTCAATAGCAGCGTTGTGAAAAAAACATATTGTAGCAAACCCCAAGATGTTACGCCACTGCCTCTAATAGAAATCACGAGAAAGAAAGGTCACAGTAGTAAAGCGTGGAATGGTATCGAACGCTAGAGAGTACGAGGACGCACTGAGGGTACACCGCACGCAGGTATATAAACGGCGAGTGTGTCGTGTTGGGACAATCAGTGTCGTGTTGAATACGAAGTCAAGTACTGAGTCTGATATAAATAAATCTGACATAAATAATTACAAATAAATAATCCTTGTATATATAGTTATTTGTTAAGTGTTATTTAAGTGGCTCGTTTAGTTCAATAATTACCGTTTAAGTTGTTTTATTGTTAGAATTGACTTTTCGTTGTTGCAATTATTGTATATAGTTAATTGTTACGAATTATTGTAAATAAATAATTATTCCGCCAACTCAGAAAACGGTTTTGTAACAATATTAAATGGTCGCCTTAAAGAAAACGTCTATTTGGCTCCATAGCAATAAATTTAAACGGAATAAACCATAATATAAACACTTTCTAATGTAATGAATTTATCGCCTTATATTTTGCCTGTCCTTTGACATTGCACTTCAGCTCAAAGGTTAATTGTCTTTTGACAAGTTCTGTGTAATAATATATCGTTAAACGCATGGAGCTACATGTGATATTATTGTAATATATGTAAGTACATTTCTCATGTAGTACATGCCGCTTAATATCAGCCATACATATTATGTATTTACTCACACCTATAATTAACTAAGTACAGTTTTTTATTTTAAACGTATCTTTAAATATCATTACATGTTTGTTTTAAAATTAAGGCAACTTAAAATATTATTGTATCAAAATAATTATTATCAAACATGTAAGTAGACACGAAATCTATGGTTACAATTCAAAATCTCTTATGTCGAATTGTATTGTACCATGACTATGCATCGAACACCCTGTATAGCTAAAAATAATTTTAAAGTATAGTGCTCTTATTCCCATCCAACTTTTATTTAAAACTTTTTTTTCTAATGCTCATAATAAATGAGATATTGCCCGAGACATTCTTACGGCCGTATTCATAGTTAACCCTTAAGTAGTAAGGGACACTTACTCATACCCTCAAATCGAATATGCGTTTCATTGTCAAAATTGACGTCTGTAAGGGCCCTTACATCACCCTCACCTTAAGGGTGGATAGTATGTCCCTTAAGTGTCGAAAAAGTAAAAACAGTAAAACACATGAAAAACACGCATTTATATCAAAAATGACAACTAAACACAATCGGTCTGCAGTATGACCAACTGTTCAAAAGGGAAAAATCATGGAGGTTTACTATAATTCTTCCCTCACTCAAGGAAATGACTATGAAACGCTCCTTTGAATAAGGTGCCCTTAGCACTTATAAGTTACCCTCAGCGAAGGGACCCTTATCACTTACCTTAAGGGTTAACTATGAATATGGGCATTAGTAACTCACTCTGTATATCGAATAGTTTATTTTATTGTATAGGTATTTGATAATTTTATAACCGAACAACCTGAATGTATTTTTTTTAAACGCGAATGCCAAAATGTTATGATATAAAAAAACACATATAATATTTATATGAATTTCCGTTTCAGGCAACACGAGATCTACACGCAAATCTATAGCATATGTTTAGATGAAACCGCTACATAGGCCATAATACATTTTTTTATATAGGATTCCGTACTTCAGAATGAAAAAACGGAACCCGTATAAGATCACTCTAGTGTCTGTCTGTTTGTCTGTCACAGCAGATTTTCTCCGAATCTACTGGATGAAAAAAGTTGAAATTTGGAACAGATATAGAGTTAGGTGACCCAATCACGGACGTATAGCGTAAATAAACGAATTCTGATTTTTGGGGGCAAAGTGCATCATGTGACATATCAAATGAAAGGGCTCGTTGTAAGAAATACAAATATATTTTTAACTTCCCATTGGAAGTTATTGTAATGGGTCCGAAAATCAAAATCAAAATGTATAACAAATTTTTATGTTTCAAGGTCACTACACTATTTTTACACTATTTTTAGAAAGATGTCTGTGTGTGTATGTGTGTGTGTGTACGTATGTACGTGCGTACGTACGTACGTATGTGTCCATTTCTTTCTAAGACGAAATCTCGAGAATGAAAAATTATATCGACTACGTTAGGGTGCCAATCGACGCGTATTAACGTAAATATGATCTGAAAGAAATTTTCGGTTCAGCCGTTCTTTTTTTTTAACCAAATAGACTCCAAAAAAGTAGATTTTACACAATATCTCGCGAATAAAAAATTATATCGACTTCGTAAGGGTGTCAATCGAGGCGTGTTACCGTCATTTTGATCCGACATAAATTTTATAAAAATCGGATCAGCCGTTTTTTTTTTGTTTAATTATTATTAAAAATAAATAATAATTATGTTTTAATGATCAAAATGATCACTTTTCTGTGTAATATCTAATTTAATTTTTGTTATTAAATATTTATCAAACTGGGAAGTTCGTCGTGTGGACCTCAAGGGTCGCACTTTAGTCCAAATAAACGACCCACCTCACGGCTTGTTGAAAAATGATTTTGAAGCATGGAAATCATGCATCAAGTTTCTTAATTTATATATGTTAGTGTTTGGATTCTTGGAATAATGTACCTATTCTTCGACAATCGACTTTCTGGAGATTAAGTAGCCTTGCCGTATCGTGAACTGCAGAAATATTATTGGCGACGTTTTGAATCTAGAACGCTTATTACGTCATATGGCGATGTGCGCGTATTTTTGGGGTGGTGTTGGTATATACTATGTACCTATGTATGCAAAGTAGTGATGGGACTCGAGTGAGATTTTTTCACTCGAGTCACTCGCCTGTACAAAACGAGTCACTCGAATGCCACTCGAGTCAAAATAAGACTCGAGTGACAATTTTTTCACTCAAGTGAAGATATAATTCGAGTCACTCGAATGCCACTCGAGTCAAAACATGACACGAGTGACAATTTCTTCACTCGAGTGAAGATATAATTCGAGTCACTCAAATGCCACTCGAGTAAAAATATGACAATTTCTTCACTTGAGTCAAGATATAATTCGAGTCACTCGAATGCCACTCGAGTCAAAATAAGACTCGAGTGACAATTTCTTCACTCGAGTGAAGATATAATTCGAGTCACTCAAATGCCACTTGATTCAAAATAAGACTCGAGTGACAATTTCTTCACTCGAGTGAAGATATAATTCGAGTCACTCAAATGCCACTCGAGTCAAAATAAGACTCGAGTGACAATTTTTTCACTCGAGTGAAGATATAATTCGAGTCACTCGAGTGAAGATATAATTCGAGTCACTCAAATGCCACTCGAGTCAAAATAAGACTCGAGTGACAATTTCTTCACTCGAGTGAAGATATAATTCGAGTCACTCGAATGCCACTCGAGTCAAAATAAGACTCGAGTGACAATTTTTTCACTCGAGTGATTCGAGTCACTCGAATGCCACTCGAGTCAAAATAAGACTCGAGTGACAATTTCTTCACTCGAGTGAAGATATAATTCGAGTCACTCGAATGACAATGTAACTCGAGTTTTTTACGTACAGGCAGGTCATAATAATGAGTAACCAGTGTTCCGAGTGTTTCGAGTCTTCCGAGTCAACTCGCCAATCGAGTGAACTAGCCGATTTGAGTCACTCGACGATTCGAGTCCCTCGAGGTGACTCGAAAGCCGAGTAAAAAAAAAGGGTGTGGGTCTCGGGACCCCCGACAGATGTGAAACATCAAAGAAAACGTTATTGAACTCGATGGTATTATCTATATGTAGTAGTATATATTTTTTCAAAAGCAGCAACTAACTGTTATGCTGACGTAATCCTATATACTGCACTGTAACACACGCGGTTGCCCGAGCGCGCGGAAGCCGAGAGAGAGAGAGAGAGAGAGTGCCGCAGTGGTGGGGAGAACAGCAGCGAAGGGGCGGACCAAACATTTCGTTGCAAATTTCCCCTCACGCGGCTGTTCACTGCCCGACATAAGATGTTTCACATCAAAAATAAATTTGACTCGAGTGCGAGTAAAATAAAATCCACTCGAGTGAAACACAACTCGAGTCCCATCACTAATGCAAAGTAAGTTCTCACAAATATTGTGATACGACGGCTCTTGTTGGAGACTGGAATCCTCGCCAGCACTTGGCCGTGTGTGCGAAATTAAAACAACAGAACAGCGGTAGCGCCGGCATGGCGGCCGTCATCACGATTGCCGATAAACTCTTATAAACATAATACGTCTCTTGATCGGCACCAATATACAGTGTGTTACACAAGTAATTATACATCCAGATAAATCGACCTTCTCTACTGAATGTATCTGCATTTTAAAGCTGGACTTTTGTAAATCTCTGCGACAAAAATAAACGCACACCAACAAGCAAACATTGGCCTATCTATCAATTAAAAATTTGAATGAATTAATTGATTTTCACGTGAATAACGTATAATATATTAAACACTGTAAAAAATGGATGTAAAAATGCTTTAATAGTTAAGGTAGAATTCGCTCGATTTTCTAAGTGATTTTACATTATTATTTATTTTTACACAGAAAACTTCATAAAAACTTGGACTTTTACTGTAAAGTTAGTGATTTTTACATAAAGTAAATTAAAATTACATAATTTGTGTAATATTCCAATAAAGTGTGTAAAAATTACAAAATAAAATGTATAGTTACATATATAAAATGGATGAATACAAAACAAATTAATGTAAAATTAGTAACCACGAATGCGCAATGTGTTTTTATGGAATATACGCGATGTGCAAGCGATACCTGTTTGCGACGTCACTGTCTCTTTGTGTGCCTATTACCAGATTAATCGCTGGCTACAAATGGACCAACGATAATCTGTGTAATCATCATTCTCATTTCTTACAGTGAATAGATTTATACGGCTGTTTTGCAATTGATAACAATCGCATGTAGTGGAAATCTATGGATTCCTTTGCATATATGAAGAATGTTAGAAGAATAGTAATGGTGCGAATGGCGTCTGTTATGACATAATGTCGAGAAACGGACGTTAAACGCAATATTATTATTATTGATAATCATGTCACGGTTGAGTAACTGTAAGCTCATTCCGCCGCGATAGTGGAAAAGTTCAGGTTAGAGTCCTGACTGTGACTATGGTCATTAAAATAATTTTTTCCGATATTTGCAGGAATCAATTATGTAATTGGCTGCTCTTCCAATAAAAATAATATCTAATGTTTCATACTGGAGCCATAGTGTGGCATTTTTGAAATATTAGATGGAACGAGATTAGTCGGAAGTGGTTGACATGTGTAACAAAACACAGCATTTGATTTTATAAGAAAAATAAAAGTGGATGTATTCTTTTCCGCATGACAACGATCTGTCTGTACCTATACCCGCGATATAGACGTACCCGTTTTTTTAACCGACTTCAAAAAAAGGAGGTGGTTCTCAATTCGGTTGTATTTTTTTTTATGTTTGTTACCTCAGAACTCCGTCATTTATAAACAGATTTGGAATTTTTTTTTTATTTGAAAGGATATACTTTCATATTGGTCCCATAGAAATTTCATCAAAATCGGTTCAGTAGTTCGGCTGATTTTAATAAAAGTTAGTAGCGGCGTGTGATTTCTTAAGGTAAATGTCACTTTTTGACACATTAGACAGCGTAAGAAAGTCGGTTTAATAAAAGTGAGTAGCGGCGTGTGATTCTTTTAAGGTAAATGCCACTTTTTGATACTAAAAAGTAAAAAATAAAAAACTTTTTAACAAAAAAAAAAACCTCCTTCAAAAAGCCACTAAAAAGAGGAAAATAATGAAATTTTGAGGTCTTGCGCCAATTTAATAAAATATGAAGTTGGTTAAAAAGAAGATATTAATCACGATACTATACTTTTTAACCGACTTCATATTTTATTAAATTGGCACAGACCTCAAAATTTCATTATTTTCCTCTTTGTAGTGGCTTTTTGAAGGAGGTTTTTTTTTTGTTAAAAAGTTTTTATAAAAAAAATCAAAGTATTTATTACATAATATTTACATTAGGTCTTATGGCATATAGCTTACTACAAAATTGTTCTCAATGTTATTTTTCCTATGTGTACATCAATCTGGGACTCCCTGTATACTATATACTGGACATATTATTTTGTCCGGAATGATTGAGGAAAACCATACAAAAACCTTAACCAAAGTAGTCGAGCGGAGGTAAGAATCCGCCTCCCTGCAGTCACAATTCTTTAGACACCATCCCTTCTTTTCAAAATGTCGGTCAAATGGGGACATCCCCCGTCCCGAAAACTCAGTTTTAAACTCACCCCTCTCCCTACGAATCCCAAAAAAAATCGCTGCCTACCCAAAATGCACTGTTCAATGACGTTGAATGCACTAATAAATGATTGTGGAATAAACGTCAAATTTAAAAAAATATTAGAAAATCTTGGCGAACCAGGCACTTAAAATCCAGCCATAAATTATTGATATGTCCGTTGTGAGAATAGTTTTCAGTTGGAAATGGGTGATTTATTGCAACACACTGTATACAATCAATACTTATAACGTATGTGTGTTATTTATTGTAAATGAATGCAGTCGCCAATGCAGTTATTGCAGCAGTAAATCTCACAACCGCGACCAATTGGCAAACACTAAATGAATAAATGACATGCCCTATTGTTTGTACATCTATCAATTTATGCATACATAACATGCCATTTATTATTTATGTATACAGGTGAGCAATTATGAGTTATAACACGAAAACTGAATTTGTCGACAGTTCCGCCTTTACTATAAGGGCACGTGGGGCACGAGCCCAGGGCCCCCGGCCTGATGGGGGCCCTTGCTACTTGATTCAATTTAGAACTTAAAGCCATTTTAAAAAAATTCGACTGATGACCAGTCCTATACTTCCCACCTAGTAAATATTTGCAAAAAATAAACACTCTTTTTTTTTATTCTTTGACTAGGCCCAAATAACCTTAGCTGTTGGTGGTCTTTAAAACACAATTTAATTTTTATTCTTTGAAAAAAGCATGGCCCTCTTTTTTGTTTGGTGATCTATTGATGGCTAGCTTAATATAGCAAAAATCATGGTTACCTTGATTTACGTACAATTTTTATTTTTTTTAGTAAAATATTTTTTTTCTCGAAAACTATACATTTTAGAGAAAAAAAATATTTACATTTTTTTCATATTATAACATCTAGAATTCATTTATATTTTTTTTTACCTATGTTAATACGTGACATTGAGGACGTTTTTTTGAATATCTCAGGATCCACTGAACCGATTTGACTCAAAATCTAATCAGATCTAAGTTAAGGGCTGATAAACACAATAGAACAATCGGCATGCCCGTATGTTGTTCCGTTCTTAAGATATCGAAGGCGAAAAATTGACCACATCACACACACACACACACATACACACATACACACATACACACACACATACAGACATCAGTCAGAAAATGATCTTAAACGATTGCTAGGGTCTCAAAACGTGAAAATCTGTTAAAATCTCGAAATATTGTTTTCGGACTGAATCCATTACTTCCCTACCATAGTAGAGGTGGGAAGTAATAATAATTGTAAACAGTTTTTTGAGACATGTCTTTTGTTTATTAACATTGGAAATGTTTATGTTCGTATATGGGGGCAGAGTTACGAGTTTTCGTTCAAGGCCAAAAGACAACGGTGTCGCGATCAAGTGAGGAGCAATCATGCAAAATTGAACAAGTGCAATTTTTTCGAAATGTGTTTTATATCATGTCTAGTTAATTGAGAGGTATTTGCGACGATCTGCGGTGTTATTTTTGAGCAAATGTTAATAAATACTGTAGAAAAATCCATTTAAAAGTTAAGTAATCAAGCAAAAGTGAACGCGTATATAACAGAAGAATAATAGGGTTATTCCTGACAAAACTAAACAGTGCATTGATAAATATTGTGTTTATAATGAACAGTTAATTATGTTTCATATATGCTGTTATCATTTCCAATGTCCTCGATGGTTGCAAGGATTGCGAAATCTGTGAATTATTTTTGATAAAGAAATAAAAGCATCGCTAAATATAGGCCTTATAGAAAATATAATTGTTATTATTTAAAGTCTACTTATTACCTGCCTAGGCGAGTAAAAACAGTGAATCCGAGGTATTGTTAAGAAAATATGTGTAAACATTTAGATTCGATTCGAATCTAAGTCGATCTAAGGTGTTTACATATCTCTCATTTTATTCGAATCATTCGAATAAAATGAGAACCACATAATATTAATATAACCTCAAAACTACCAAGAAAGCCTAAAAATATCCGAAAACAATGCAGATGCTATGCTGTGCGGCACCTTACAGTCCCAAGGATCCAAATGAAAAAAGAAAAAATATTGGACCTGTGAAAAAACGGCGCCTATAAAATGGTCACAGATTATCTGCCACTGCCTGTTATAAAGAATACATTGTAAAATGTTCTGCATGGCTGTTTTTTTAACACGCTTATATTAGCTTCACTTGTATGTTTGTTTGCGGGCTTGCGGGTTTGTCAGTTTGTAACCGACTTCTTTGAACTTGATTTTGACCAACTTTGAACGGTCAGATTTAGTTTAAACTTTGCACACTTATCAAGGACCGATGACAATACAATAATTCAATAAGTTTGTCCCATTATCCTGACCAGGATCTCCAGGGCTAAAAAAAAAAAGCAAAAAACTTCAGATTGAACTGAAACTTTGCACACTTATCAAGGACCGATGACAATACAATAATTCCATAAGTTTGTCCCATTATCCTGACCAGGATCTCCAGGACTAAAAAGCAAAAATAAATTATAATTTAAAAAAACTAAAAAACACGCTTTAATGAACTAAAAAGTAAAAAATAATTAATTTTATTGTAAAAAAAGCGTGGGGTAGTATGAAAATATGATACAAAGCACCCCACGCTTTGTTACAATAAAATTAATTATTTTTTACTTTTTAGTTCATTAAAGCGTGTTTTTTAGTTTTTTTAAATTATAATTTATTTTCAAATTTTAATGAAATTTTTCGTAGATAACCTTAAAACATAAGAATGTTATACTCGGATAATGTGTTATTTGTTTATTTAATTATGACAGGTCATCAAACTAATAATATTATAATTGATAAAATAATTAAATTCTTTGATAAAATTCAATTTTACTATTAATTTTATTTTTTTACTATAAAATTCAATGTATGTATGTTGTGTTGATTAAGTCACACATAATATATTATCCGGGTCACTAATTAATAACTAAATGTATTTTTTGTATTGTAATTCGCAAATTGCGATTCAAATGAACCATTTTCCTGAGAATAGTTCTTTCAATTATCCACGAGAGGCAGCACTTGTGGTAGGTACAAACATTATTTATTCCCCATTAGTGTAGTGTCATTTTAGTGGTATAAATTAATTATTTAATTAATTTAATAATAATAATAATTTAATAAGTTATACCACTAAAATGTCACGACACTAATGGGGAATAAATAATGTTTGTACCTATCACAAGTGCTGCCTCTCGTGGATAATTGAAGGAACTACTCTCAGGAAGATGGCTCATTGATTCATTTCAAAATTAATATTAAAACTTTTAAAAATTTCTGACTTAAGAAATTTACAGTGGGTGTTTTATGTTTAACTTCAAAGTTTATGGTATACTAAAACATATTTCAGATTATTATTAATGTTAGTTGCATAATAAAACATTTGAATAATGACTGTTTCAATTAAGAAGGCTACTGGCAACGATATAAATCCCTTCCGTTTAACAATACACACAAAATGGAAAATACCGGTAGTAAAATGTCTAATAAAACATAATAGACCGAGAGCTAGTGACAACTTTTTGGTGTTATTTATTCACGGCCTTATTTTTGTGAAGATGTTGAGGGAGGCATATTAAAGTGCCCTGAATAAGGGATTTTGCTAGATAGCGGTATGGAAGGGATGCAGACAACCCCCAACATGTAACAAAAAAAATGGTCACAATTATTATTGCTTCAAGGTTGAAATTGTTTGTATAGCTTGTCGGTGACCCAATTGCATGCCATTATAATATTTGCAGATCGATTGGTCAGTATTAAAGGGGTGGTAGATCACCCTAAACGTGTCATGTACCCGACGAAATTTATATTATTAGTTCAAGGTTCAAATTTTAATATGTTTTTACGGCGACTATTTGCAGAACAAAATGTTGGTATTAACACCCTCTCTTAGAGGGAAACTTGTTCGCCTAGGTGTTTATATCGTTCTGCAAGGGTGTTAATACCGAAATTTTGTTCTGCAAATAGTTGCCGTAACAACATATTAAAATTTCTCTCAGTCTATAAAGTCGCTAGCTTTACACGATGCTTCTTTTCGTGCATCTTGATGAAAGGCATGCCTGTCTGAATGCGTCAACTTAAACGCACGAGACATTTTACTGAGAGGCAAGACGGCGCAAGTATGTCCCGAGTCGGTTGGGACTTTCGTGCATCATTCATGCGTCTTGTGTTGTTTTATTTACTAAAATGGAGTTGAACAATGAAGAAACTCTTGAATTCATCGATTAATATAAACAAAGATACTTGCCTTCCATTGCATGCGCAAATGCAAATTACGCCATTATGATTGTTAAAAATCATGATGGCGTAATTTGCCGATTGATAATGTTAAGAAAAAATATTATTCACTACCTACGGGTTACGTGAATGCTTATGGATTGAGATCATTGTTGAATTAATAATTATTATTATAGTTATGCTCATTAGTTTTACCTCAAAAAAAATTCACAGATTTCGCAATCCTTGCAACCATCGAGGACATTGGAAATGATAACAGCATATATGAAACAAAACTGTTTATTATACACACAATATTTATCAATGCACTGTTTAGTTTTGTCAGGAATAACCCTATTATTCTTCTGTTATATACGCGTTCACTTTTGCTTGATTACTTAACTTTTAAATGGATTTTTCTACAGTATTTATTAACATTTGCTCAAAAATAACACCGCAGATTGTCGCAAATACCTCTCAATTAACTAGACATGATATAAAACACATTTCGAAAAAATTGCACTTGTTCAATTTTGCATGATTGCTCCTCACTTGATCGCGACACCGTTGTCTTTTGGCCTTGAACGAAAACTCGTAACTCTGCCCCCATATACGAACATAAACATTTCCAATGTTAAAAAGCTTTTTCGCTAATTTTTTTTTATAATTTTGGTAGTATAATGGCTCCTATTTGTTTTTCTTTCACCGATTTTGTGTTACATCTAGTATAATAGAATCAGTTTAGCTTACGACGTCAAAACATAGCAATGAATTCTTTAATCGTTCAAATTACGACTCATGAAGTGTATTTTAATATCAAAACAGTCTAAACGTAGAATTATAATATGAAGTGGAAAATTCTTCAGTAAACAAACAACTACGGAATTCGCTAAATATCTGCTCATTGTAAAGAGTGGGCGCCATTTATTTGCGTATAAACGCCAGGCATTCCAATCAAGTGGCTGTTTACTCCAATATCTATTCTTTTATTAATTATTTTGATTGTGAGTAACAGTTCAATAATTATAACTATTGATATAGCAATTTGCGTCAGTTACTCAGTCTAAATTGATGCAAAAACACTTCCAGAGAAATATTTAATAACGAAACAATCTAACCAAACCTAACACTTCAATGTTTAGTTATTTATTACCGTTTACCTGCGGGTTCCCTCGTACTGTTTTGTTTTTTGCTATTTTATTTAGAGTCTAATATCGATGCGAGATTGGTTATTTTGATATTTTTTTAATTTTATTCGAAAGGTTAACCTACAAATACTTAAAAGTTCTATAAAATTGCACCATCTCATTTTTTTTTAAATTTTGGTTTGTAAAAATCGTTTGATTTAGCAGTTAAGTTTTATAATGTAGATATTATTAATTGATATGTTTGATCTAATTCATAATTTATTTATCCAATTTTAATATATTTTTTTATTTAATTAAAACACACCTTTATATTTTGTACAAATATTTAAGGTTTCTATTATTTTTTTGTTATGATCAGTATATTAAAATTTCCCCACATTCCTAACGTCTGTTAAAACATGAAATAATTTTGAATAATAGCTATTTTATAAATAACTACAAAAAAATTGTAGGTGAAACTTAGAATGGAAAAAAACGTTTCAAAACTGTTTAAAGTATTTTAATATCAATAAATTAAAAACAAGCCGTGAGATGGGTCGTTTATTAGGACTAAAGTGCGACCCTTGAGGTCCACACGACGAACTTCCCAGTTTGATAAATATTTAATAATAATAACTAAATTAGATATTACACAGAAAAGTAATCATTTTAATCATTAAAACATAATTATTATTTATTTTTAA
The DNA here is from genome assembly GCA_039654895.1 of Mongoloraphidia duomilia. Taxonomy (NCBI): domain Eukaryota; kingdom Metazoa; phylum Arthropoda; class Insecta; order Raphidioptera; family Raphidiidae; genus Mongoloraphidia; species Mongoloraphidia duomilia. The sequence goes on from CM077517.1 coordinate 2,130,400, forward strand.
CAATCATTAAAAAAAAGACTGCTGAACCGATTTTTATAAAATTTATGTCGGATCAAAATGACGTTAACACGCCTCGATTGACACCCTTACGAAGTCGATATAATTTTTTATTCGCGAGATATTGTGTAAAATCTACTTTTTTGGAGTCTATTTGGTTAAGAAAAAGAACTGCTGAATTGATTTTGAAAAAATTTCTTTCAGATCATATTTACGTTAATACGCGTCGATTGGCACCCTAACGTAGTCGGTATCATTTTTCATTCTCAAGATTTCGTCTTAGAAAGAAATGAACACATACGTACGTACGTACGTACACACACACACACAGACAGACATCTTTCTAAAAATAGTGTAAAAATACTGTAGTGACCTTGAAACATAAAAATTTGTTATACATTTTGATTTCGATTTTCGGACCCATTTCAATAACTTCCAATGGGAAGTTAAAAAATCGTAACTCTGTCTGTAATTTGCAATAACGTTTTGTCTATTTACGAATTGTATAAGTAAAATTGCATTTCAAAACAGTTTAAGAGTATTCCCTACCGGAAGTTACCCCCTGCACTCTCAAATCCTTTCCCCTCGCCTAAAAACGGTTAAACTCTCCCGACGCTATTTTAAAACTAAAGGTAAATGAAAGACCAAGAATCACACTACAGATCCTACAGGCGAATTTTTTTGAAAACAAGTTGTGGTTACGTATGAAAAATTACGTAATTTTTAAAAATCTGTACTTAAGTTTTCTCAGAATTTTTTTTTTCAATTATTCGCATGAAGGATCTGTATAGTGTGATTATCGGTCTTTCATTTGGCATTTACTTTAGCTTTAGAAATAGCGTCGGGAGAACTGTAACTGTTTTTAGGCGAGAGGAAAGGATTTGAGATGAAGAGTACAGGAGGTAACTTCCGTTAGAGAATACTCCACCGCGTGGGTTTCATAATTTAATCAATTTCAATGGATATTATATTAATAACTAATAAGTAGCTGATAAACTCTATATGCATCTATATATATTAAATTTGCACCCGAGCAAAACCGGGCCGGGCATCTAGTAGAAATATTTTTTAATCAGCAAAGAGGAGTTTATTTGGTGGTCCGAAATTGTTTTAAGGTTGTTTCAACATCCGAGTAAATAATATTTTCATGATGAAAATTAGAATAAGAACACGGAGTCTAGGAGAGTTCGTCAAATGAAATTTGTTTACCAATTTTCATGCTAAGGCCAAAACTCAAAAGTCGTTTTTTAAACTTATAACCAATTAACCAAAGAAATAAATTTAACGCATAATAATAATATATTTGCAATGTTTTGTATGCACATGAGTAAATGTGAATATAAAAGAAGGCGCTGAGCTTGCTTGTTGAGAATTGGAGGTTAATTTAATTCAGCACTTATTACCATAAACAATATAAAATAATCTGACTTCTCAGCTAGTTACCTATGCAATGCTATATCTATAATATTACAATATTATGACGTGTTCACTGTCGCGCCTCTGCTACTAAATTTGGCGGTGCTAAAACGCTTCACTGTTTTTAAATCAATAATGTCCACCGGAAATAGCAATAGTAGGTAATTGTTAAATTGTGTTTTAAAGACCACCAACAGCTAAGGTTATTTGGGTCCAGCAGCAATTCATATTTTCAATTCATTATTTTTTTTTAATAATAAATTGAAAATCCAATTGACACTTTTACCAGCTCTCGGGCTAGAACCCGGGAACTGGGGACTTGTAATAGAGGAACCATAGCAACGCCATGTAAACAACAGCACCGTTACACGCTCGACCATTCTCAAGCCCAATAGTAGGTAATATTTATTGATCTCAAAAAAAAAAATTAAATTGTGTTTTAAAGACGAAAAAATAATTTTTGATAATTTAGGTTCATAATTATAAAAGCGTGGGTCCGTGAACTCTATGGTAATTTATTAGTCACGACTCACGCTTTTATAATTATAAACCTAAATTATTAAAAATTATTTTTTCCTTTTTAGTGCATTTAAATAAAAGCTTGTCTCTAAAAAGTTTTTTTTACTAATATTTATTTACACATTCTAACACCACATTGTAATAATTCACTACTCAAAAGTTTTTCAAATCTGAAGCTTAGTTGAACACGACCGTTTCGTTGTCGGTTCTTTCACCAAATTCAAAAATATGTCCGTCAAAACGTACTTAGACTGTAGATGTATTGATTTAGGTTCTGAAACTTTGATTACAAACGCACAGCATACGTTTTTATATGAAATAAACATTTAACTTGCGTCGAGTTTTCAAATTCCAGTCAACACAAATATATGCTGATGTGGGCAATGTTAAAAAGACTTCACAGCGTTTAAGAAGCACCAACTCAGACAAACCCTACCTATATTTAGGTCGCGCAGTTCTAGTCGCCGTCGGCTCTTGTCTGGCCGATGCCAATAATTTTTATTTGAACCGCGGCGCCTCTGATATTTCACGGAAGTTTATATTAATGCCTGTTCGCCACTACATATATACACCGCACTAGTGATGGGCGATACGAATTATTTTTACAATCGAAACAATTGCAATCGTTCATAATAACAATCGAGTCCACATCGACTCGGAGTTTGATTTTACAATCGAAATGTTCGATTGTTCAAGTCGATTATTTGCCACATAGGTTATAGCAATAGCAGCGAATGAGAATACATATAATCGTGATTCAAGGTTATATGCTAGTCGACTGACGTTCACGCAATTCGTTGATTGTTCACTGTTCACACTGTACTCACTACTCTGTGATCTTTACACTATTGAATTCGTATTACGCGATTACTGCACAATCGACCATCGACTCGACCACAGTTGTTGTGTGATGAACGATTGTATATTATGTGGCACTCGACAGTGTACGATTCAGTACTATGCGACTCTGTCTCGGTGAACTATGAACAACAAGAACAATCGAGTCCAAGTGACAACCATCGAGAGTCATTGAGATGTTTGAACAATTAAGACAATCGACTAAAACATCTCGTATTCGCGCATCACTACTCTGCACATAAAATGCGCGCGCGCCTACAAGGTGTTCACCGGTCACTGTTTCGGGACTCAAATACATCATGGATTCAAATATCCGTTGCTTAAGCTAAGATTTGAAATAAAAAGATGCAAATAATGAGTCGTCGGTGAAACCGAGAAATGTTTAGGAAAATCAATAAATTATAAAAACGGATATCAGTTAATAATTACTTACTATTAGGTAGCCCGAGAGCTGGTAGAAGTGTCAATTGGATTTTCATTTTATTATTAAAAAAAACAAGCCGTGAGGTGGGTCGTTTATTAGGACTAAAGTGCGACCCTTGAGGTCCACACGACGAACTTCCCAGTTTGATAAATATTTAATAATAATAATTAAATTAGATATTACACAGAAAAGTAATCATTTCAATCATTAAAACATCAATAATTTAAAAAAAAAAAAAAAAAAAAAAAACGGCTGAACCGATTTTTATAAAATTTATGTCGGATCAAAATGACGTTAACACGCCTCGATTGACACCCTTACGAAGTCGATATAATTTTTTATTCGCGAGATATTGTGTAAAATCTACTTTTTTGGAGGTTATTTGGTTAAGAAAAAAGAACGGCTGAACCGATTTTGAAAAAATTTCTTTCAGATCATATTTACGTTAATACGCGTCGATTGGCACCCTAACATAGTCGATATCATTTTTCGTTCTCGAGATTTCGTCTTTGAAAGAAATGTACACATACGTACGTACGTACGTACGTACGTACACACACACACAGACATCTTTCTAAAAGTAGTGTAAAAATAGTGTAGTGACCTTGAAACATAAAAATTTTTTTTCCTTTTTGATTTCGATTTTCGGACCCATTACAATAACTTCCAGTGGGAAGTTAATAATGAATTGGTGCTAGGCCCAAATCACCTTAGCTGTTGGTGGTCTTTAAAACACACACACTACTATTAGGGTACTACTATTAAGTAGTACAGTTACTAAAAGCAAAATATTATAATTATAATAATAAAAAATAAAGGGCGCTGAAGAATATCACGCCCGGGGCGCCCGGATGTAGGCCGGCGCTGGCAGTAATGTTTCGTTTTATATAAATAAAATGCAAAGAAACAAGTATTTGTTGATAATGAATAATGATTAAATAATCAGTAATCAGTGTCAATCGACTGATTGGTCGCAGTAAAGAAGCAGCTTGTATATTTGCATATTGTCTCTTGTATAATATGTCCTATAATAACTGTCTGTCTCCGTCTGTCCTATCGAGAAACCTTGATTGACGGTGTTTCTGCTTGACTGGGCTACAAAACACCACTTTTATAGTGTTTTGCATGTCTGCCGAGAAGATAAATGCCTAATCCAGGTATGGAAAACAGATATTTTAATGGGTATGATCGCGTATGACTCGCAGTTATAGTCCAGAAGCTCGTGGTTAAAAATTGCAAGATTTTTGTAAATAGTAATATTAGCTAGTATTTAGGGTGTGAATGAATGATTGTAAATTATAGACACTCGACAACTGCATTAGCGTCATTACATCAAATCAAATAACAAATAACTTAAAACTAAATGACTTCACAAAACATCCATAGGCGGAGGTGGGATTCGAACCCACGACAGTGTGATCCAAAGGTCGCTACGCTAACCGTTACAACACACTGTCCTCGAGAGGAGCGCCAGACATAATATGTGTACAGTACTATTTAATAAGCTAATAGTAGAAATTAAAAATAAAAACTACGTGGCATTTAAGAAATCGATTTCCGCAATTTTTCAAGAGGGAGAGTTTTATTCTGTTATGATACATTTTTAGAGTGTTAGGTCTCCAAGTCGCGATATGAATAATAAGAATTAGTAGAAATATCTTGTATTATGGTGTTAATGATTTTTTTAAGGTAAGATTTCTAATAATAAAGAGTTTAGTCACGTCTAACCACAATAATTTTATTAATGCATGTACATTTCAAGAGCTATGCTCCCATCTTCAGCAAATACTAAACTATTGCTGAAGATGGGAGCAGCTCTTGAAATGTACATTCATTAATAAAATTATTGTGGTTAGACGTGACTAAACTCTTTATTATTAAATTAAACCACAGTGCTCTTAATTATTCTTATTAAGATTTCTAAGGTGATTATTATTTTCTGTGGTTGACGTCAACCCTGTAATGTACATCCCCCAGGGGGGACATTGGAATGTGGTTGCTATCGCAAATTGCATTCCATTGTTCTTTGGGAATTAGCGCTCCCATGGACCCGAGCTCGTACCAGTCGGCTGACGGATTCTAATACACAGATGGATTATTTGTTGTGTTGACAGCGCTAATGACCTGAGTTGTCGACGCGTCTATAGTCTACAATTAATTAATTAATTGTAATGTACGTTTGACAAATAAAATTATTATTATTAATTAAAATTTAATTATGACCCCAAATTAACTGTTTGTTCACCATGCCTAAGTTACGGTTGTGTGTATCTATGTATTTATATTTATAAATTTTTGATTCACACAAAATGATCATGATTAAAATAGAGGTCGCGTCTTTTTATAACTGAAAAAGATTTATTGATGATAACGCAATTAACTTTTCACTTTTATTTTTGTTATGTGCTAAGAACGTGGCTGAATGATTCTGACTTAGATCAGTGGCGCCCGTTAATTAATCAAAACGTATACGACATCAAAAGTTACAATCAACTTGATACCAAAAAAATTGTTAAATTGTGTTTTAAAGACCACCAACAGCTAAGGTTATTTGGGCCTAGCACCCTATTCATATTTTCAATTCATTATTAACTTCCCACTGGAAGTTATTGTAATGGGTCCGAAAATCGAAATCAAAAAGGAAAAAAAATTTTAATGTTTCAAGGTCACTACACTATTTTTACACTACTTTTAGAAAGATGTCTGTGTGTGTGTGTGTGTGTGTGTGTACGTACGTACGTACGTACGTACGTATGTGTCCATTTCTTTCTAAGACGAAATCTCGAGAACGAAAAATGATATCGACTACGTTGGGGTGCCAATCGACGCGTATTAACGTAAATATGATCTGAAAGGAATTTTTTTAAAATCGGTTCAGCCGTTCTTTTTTCTTAACCAAATAACCTCCAAAAAAGTAGATTTTACACAATATCTCGCGAATAAAAAATTATATCGACTTCGTAAGGGTGTCAATCGAGGCGTGTTAACGTCATTTTGATCCGACATAAATTTTATAAAAATCGGTTCAGCCGTTTTTTTTTTTAAATTATTGTTAAAAATAAATAATAATTATGTTTTAATAATTAAAATGATTACTTTTCTGTGTAATATCTAATTTAATTATTATTATTAAATATTTATTAAACTGGAAAGTTCGTCGTGTGGACCTCAAGGGTCGCACTTTAGTCCTAATAAACGACCCACCTCACGGCTTGTTTTTTTTTAATAATAAATTGAAAATCGATACAAAAAATTAACACATTTATTTTAAACAAAATTTGCAAATTTGGAAGAGAACGGTGGGCCTGCCTGGACATAGAAGTGTTTAACCTTAAAAATAAACAATTAAATGAATGCAAAATAATGACTGCAAACAGTATATGAACACCTATTGTAAGAACAATGACGTAACACAATGCTGTTATCAGGAAAAATTCATTAATTCAAACCTTTGTCACCGTAGGGATTCTAACCCTAAACTTTCCACTATCGCGGCGGACTGAGTTGAAAATAAAATCTGCCTCATAAATTTAATTAGGTTTTGTTTTTAACGTGTCATTTCCCGAGTTTCGTAAAAAAAAAACTTTGTCAGACATTCTAAAATATTTTAACTTTCAGACCACGAACAGACCCTAAGTTCTATAATCTAAGAACTGGTTAAAATATTAATTGGATTTTCAGTTTATTATTAAAAGTAATAAATAATATTGTTTGAAAGGCGTGTTTAATGTGAATAATTGGCATTTTAAGGCGCAGATAACCCTGGAAGTTGACAGACTTTATTGCAGAACTAAAAAAGTACATATACTCCTTAAAAATAAATTTATCACCTTTTCAAAATATGGCGAATACCATAATATTGTTGAAATCATGCGACAGTTATTTCGTGTTGTAATATACCACCTTCTTGATATTGTCATAAAACACATTTAAAAAAAATGTTGCACACTAAATCAAATAAATTAACTTTTCTAAAAGTGTTTTTGGCTGTTTACCGCGATGATTCAACTCTAACATATTTTTCATTTATATAAAATAAAAATTGTAGGTGTGCATAATCATAGCTGTTTCCTGACAACATATTTTTTAGCTTAGTTTCTAGCTTAAAGCACTTAAATATTAATCAGTTAAACTGGCAAAAAAAATTTTCACAATAAAAAATTAAATCAAAATTCTATAAAACATAAAGTCTTCAGTATTTTCATTTACAAAATAAATCAATAAAACAACTTTTTTTTTCACTTCATTAAAACGAAATAAAATGTTAATATGTTTTTTTAAATTTTGGACAATTTTACTGTTGTATACATTTGACGGCATTTGAGCTCTGATGATGAGAATATAATTCTCGAAACGTTAGCTAATAAATGCAATATTAACAGTATTTGCTTCTTATTTTGGATCCTTAAGCCACTTCAAAGCTGTTTTCTTCCATTATCATCAGGATCACCACTTTTCTGTTTTTAATTAAAACAGTTTCTTCACATATTTTTTACATTTTTTCACAGAAATAATCAGCCAATATTAAGGTTCATTTTGAATTAAAGACCTTATTTGAAAAACATATTATTATACGAGTAATTCCATTCTAAAATCGTGATGCCAATTTCTGTGGAACCGGAAATATTTATTTTAGATTTAATCTTTTTGTAAAAAATATTGAAATAGTGAAAAAATTACAATTTAAGGTTTATACAGCACGCAGTAAGATAATTTTTTTAAAACACACATTCGATTAAAAATAATAATTGTGCAGGAATATTTTTTGGCTATAGAAAAATTGCTATTGTTCAAATGGAAGGAGCTTTAGAAACATGGCGAAGTTAAGGGAAAAATTTCAATAGTTTTTATGGTTTTAAAGTTTAAAAAATATAAATACATAATTTTTTAATTCATAAATACAGTTTCTTTATATTTCATTAGAAAATAATTTGTTGTAAAGTAAGTTTTACAGGGCAATAAACTGATAGTGTTTAAAGCCGTAATATTAGGAAACGTCACGGATTCCATTTTGGATAAACTTTTTGTTTATATTCCTTGTTTTATTTTTGTAATTAATAATTTCACGATACATTTATACTATTAGCATGTAATTTTTTCCCTTATTCGAGTAAAATTTTCCACCACCAGACGTCATATGCCCATTTGACAAATCCCAATACTCTTTTTAGATTTAAACCTCTCGTAATCTTAGATTATCAAAATGGAGCACTATTTTTCGTTAATCGGAATTCCAGGGGATTCGTTTGGGATAACATGACAAAATTGTATTTTATTAGTATCCAATTCTGTACTGAACAAAAAATGAACGTGGTTAGGTTTTTTGTGGTTACTTTTAATGTTCAGAAACTTATTTCTGTAAATTAGCAAAATAAATACCTATCAAAAAAAATCTAGACTAATTTTATAAGGAGGAAAATTTTGTTTGTCGCGAGTAATCTCAGTGTTTAAATATATAGGAAGTGGGGGAGGGAGTTAAACTATGAGATACAGTAAAGTGATATTATATCAGTTGTTGCTCACGACTCTTTGTTAAACCAAAATCTAGCTGGACGAATCCGGGTCAAAAAGTTAGTTCATTCATAAATTAGCTTTAAAAAATTGACAAGAGACATTTCTGAGCTATATTTAACTTTGCATATTCGGTTCTAAAATTAATTAAATTAAAAACAACTTCCTTGGAATAACATCGCGTTTATCATGTTGGTCCCCCGTGGTGCCTGCACCACAGTCTCAACAACGAAACGATATTATTTTTACCTGACCAAAAATAGACAAATAAGAAAATTCTTTGAAAATCCGACCTTAACTTGTGGTTTAAAATTTAAATAAATCCATTAACTTTCTCTGATGAAATTATTTACCAAGGCTATCGGTTGGCGCCACTTTTAATAAAATCACTGTAATTCCTCTGAATTAATGTTACTCATTTAACAGTCAATTAGCAATAATTATTCATATAACTATAATCCTGTTTTTATTATCGATTATTAATTATTATTGGTTAATACCGAAAATTATTATCTCCATAAAAATGTGTGTCATGGCAATTATAGCTGCTGTAAACACGATAGATCAATAACCAATTTTAGACTTAAAAAACAAATAACGTAGTGGTTGAACGCCAGACACCTTATCGGAAGGTACCTACATTCGATTCGAATTCCGGAAGAGGCATTGTTTTTCGTCAAGAAAAAGTACAAAAATAAAGATAGTTGTTACTTCTTACCACAACAGTTTTATTGATGGATGTACATTTCAAACACTATACATGTATAGTGTTTGCTGAAGATGAGCTTTCGAAATGTACATCCATCTATAAAACTGTTGTGGTAAGAAGTAACTATCTTTATTTTTGTTTTTATTCCAACCACAGTGCTCATATATTTTTATTAAGAAAAAGTAATTGCTACAGTATCGGTCATTTTCTTAATGTTTTACATCTCAAATAACGGCCGCCACGGTTTCAAATCCGGAAAACAGGACACGATGAAAACTAGGAGGGGGGCTGCAGCTTGCCTCTTTCCCAAGCCTCGAAACACTTACTCGCCGGCCTCAAGTTGCGTCGCAGTAATCAGTGCAAAACCTGTTAGAACCCCTTTTTCAAAATGGCGGCCAAATGGGGTGGCCGTAGACTTCGAAAACTCAATTTTAAACTTACACCGGCCCTACGCAACGGTAAAAAAATCTTGTCCTACCCAATATGCAAGCCTTATAACATTTCAATGGACTACACCGGAACACCGGGAGATTTCCCGGTGCCGGTTCCAGGGCCGGCCGTACCCAACTGCCGACCGCTGTATTTTAATAACATAAATATAAGAAATAAAAAAGCGGTATATTTTTTGTTTGAGAGACTATATTACTCAAGTGATAGATTATAGATGACACTAAAACTTAAAATACACGTATTAAGTTATTTGTAGTTCACAAGTGCGCTTATAAATGACACTAAAACATATAGTATATTTATAGATATTTTTTAATTTGTAGTTCACAAGTGCGCTAATAGATGACACTAAAACTTTATACGCGTATTAAGTTATTTGTAGTTCACAAGTGCGCTAATAAATGACACTAAAGCATATAGTATATATTTTTTTTAATTTGTAGTTCATAAGTGCGCTAATAGATGACACTAAAACTTAATACGCGTATTAAGTTATTTGTAGTTCACAAGTGCGCTAATAAATGACACTAAAACATATAGTATATTTTTTTTTTAATTTGTAGTTCATAAGTGCGCTAATAGATGGCACTAAAATATATATGTATATATATTTTAAAATTAGAAAATCAGAAGTTTTCACTTATGTCGTGTGTTTATAAGCACACGCCCACTTTTTTTTAATCAGAGAGAGTATAAATTATAGACGCTCCTTTTTGGTATACATTGTTAGTCTTCAGTGATAATAGATCTGTCTGAGATCAGTTAAATTTATAATACAAAAGCGCGACATCAGGTTTGGATAATCTTCGTGATTAAACACTGAATAGCTCAGAACAGCGGGGTGTTTTCAGGAAACATTAGAATTGTCATCCACCGGCACCGCTATCGGTACATTGGACATATTTATATATGACTCGGCCATGAGTTGCGGTACTTTCCGAACGCGGCTGTATCTCTTATTCAACTCCGCATGTATAGACTGACCACAAAATACTGTACGCAGAGCCGACCTGAAAATTTGTGGGATCCTTTGTTAGGTTCTTTTGCGAGGCTCTTTTCAATAAGCCTAACTCTACAATGTATGCATCATGCAAAGTCGGCCTCGGAATTTTCGGGGGCCCTATGCAAAGTTTACATGCGCAGTCATGTTCTAGGTTCGTATGTGAGGCCCTTTTCAATAAGCCTAACTCTGCAAATCACAGATTGACTACAAAATGCCTATACATGAATGCAGAGCCAACCTGAAAATTTGCGGGATCCTTTGCTAGGTTCTTATGCGAGGCTCTTTTCAATAAGCCTAACTCTACAATGTATGCATCATGCAAAGCCGGCCTTGGAATTTTCGGGGGCCCTATGCAAAGTTTACATGCGCAGTCATGTTCTAGGTTCGTATGTGAGGCCCTTTTCAATAAGCCTAACTCTGCAAAGCACAGATTGACTACAAAATACCTACATGAATGCAGATCCAGGCGCGGATCCAGCCTTTAAAAAAGGTTGTGGTCACGGCCACCCGAAAATCGGCCAAGTGCGAGTCGGACTACGAACTCGCTCACGATTGTATTCCAAAAAGGAGACGTTTACAAAATGTATGACGGCACGGCCAAGACCTTGTAATAGGTCCACGCGAACAAAGCCGCTGGGTGAACATATAAATAACATCAGCCTATCAACCTCAATTAGGGTTGTGGGCATGCGCACCGTGCCCACATTAACGGTGGATTCGCACTTGTGCAGAGCCAACCTGGAAATTTGCAGGGCCCTGTGCAAGGTTCATATATGCGAGACCCTTTTCAGTAGGTCTCAAAAATGAAGCGAAACAAGTTTAATGGTTCATATATAACTCGAAGTGTTTATTTTTCAAGTTGAAGTACAATAAAAAACTCGGGTCGCAGTGCCAAAACCCTGCCGACAATATAGTGTATTTGCTAATACTGGCATTGTGGCTTTAATACGTGAACTTAGGTTTGTTTTTGGACAAAATAAAAAATTTAACCCCTTAATACATCCCTTAAAATAATTAAATTTTTCTAAATTTCAATATTAGACATGGATTTTATCAGTACACCCAATTAAATACACCCTTCCATAAGTAAATCCGTATCAACAAACTAGTGTTTTCATAAAATTTGAAAGTCCGGTCCTGTCGGGCCGATTTTATTAAAATTTTAACAGCACATTTTAAGCTCTACTGAAGAGTTAAATTTCAATTTTGAAACAATTCTGACAATTTTTTCGGTATTTTTGGGCCCAAAAACTTTTTGGAACCCCTAAATACAACCCTTAAAATGGTCCGATCGGGCCCATTTTAAATAGGCTTCGTGCGGTGATGGATTCCAACGTGCCTACCAAATTTCGTTAAAATCAATTAACTCTTTCGAAAGTTATTGCCCGCACATATATATATATATATATAAATATGTATATAAATATATACATACATATATATATAAACATTTTCAAAAATGGTGCCAAAGTGTTCAGGAGGCTATGAAACGTCGAGAAATTTTGGTCCGACCCCTAGGTCCCGCCATCCGACCGACGCCAATAGTGTATGTGCCATATGGCAAATACACTAAAAAGTAAGTTATGTTTGATTAAGGATGAGTAGGAAGTATAGAGGGATTTATTTTTTAAGTTGAAGTACAATAAAAAGTAAGTTATGTTTGATTAAGGGTGAGTAGGAAGTATAGAGGGATTTATTTTTTAAGTTGAAGTACAATAAAAAGTAAGTTATGTTTGATTATGGGTGAGTAGGAAGTATAGAGGGATTTAACGCCACAGAAACGATTATTTATGATCAAACATGATTTCTCATTCTTATGACCTTATCTTTATCTCTGCGTTCATTTTGTAAAATGGCGGAGTTACGTTTATTTTTCACGTCCGGGCGCGTTTTTTACGTACGTGTTTTTAGCAGGGATTTGACACATTCGTATTCGTTTTTTAAATAAATACACGGACGTGAAAAACGCACACGGACGTGAAATATTTTCACGTACGTGCGTTTATATTTCACGTCCGTTCGTTTATTAGTCTCGTCCGGGTGCGTTTGTCACGTACGTATTTTAAGCAGGGATTTGACACATTCGTATTCGTTTTTTAATTAAATACACGGACGTGAAAAACGCACACGGACGTGAGAAATAAACGCACGTACGTGAAAATATTTCACGTCCGTGTGCGTTTTTCACGTCCGTGTATTTAATTAAAAAACGAATACGAATGTGTCAAATCCCTGCTAAAAACATGTACGTGAAAAACGCACCCGGACGTGAAAAATAAACGCAACTCCGCCATTTTACAAAATGAACGCTGAGATAAAGATAAGGTCATAAGAATGAGAAATCATGTTTGATCATAAATAATCATTTCTGTGGCGTTAAATCCCTCTTTACTTCCTACTAGGGTGATATTTCAACCCCATATGAGGTGTAGGTACAATTTTTCATTATGTTTTTCTGAACATACATTCTTCGATTTTAACGGGTGGAAGTCATTAAAGTAGTCATTGATAACTGTTTCTTTCTGTGTGTCGTCAAAAAATGTTATATCCCTTACGTAGCAGAACAAAATGGCCACCTGTATACTATAATTACTATAAAGTGCAACACTACACCGCGGGCGTTTACAGACTACAGAGGCGTGTCTGGTAAGCGGTCTCGCATCTTTGATCGGAAAGTGAGAATGACTACAACTTTATTTATTTACACACAATTACGTTATGCCGGGGACCGGTGCCCGGAGTTATCTGCTTAAGAACCGCGCCAACTGACTTTATCATTCAAATAACATTGCTATTTCTTGCTATAGGTGTTCTATTATTAGCGTATTTGCCAATTTGTTAGAGTGCCCGCGGTGAGAGATGAAGCCAGGCACGTCATCAATAATATGCTAGTGAACGTCTGCTTGCCCGCAGACAGTGCCGTGTACACAAAACTGCACATTGGGTTTTATGACGTTAGGTACAATTTTGGCAAACTGCTATTCATGACAATAAACAGCCAATAGCAAGCTAGAAGGCGGGCGCAATGCATTCACGTTACTATGACGCGGTGGCTTCATCTTTCGTCGCGCGAGGTCTAGCTATGTGTTGGTCAAGTTCTAGAACTCTTCGGACTGAAGTATTAGAACCAAAGCAGAATTTATTGTCAGTTGTGGGTAGAAATCTGTTTTTGTGCATTTATTAAAAAATTACGTTTAAAATACGCATTGAATTGTGGAGGGGATAATCAGTCAGACCTAGAACTGCGCTAGAATCAAATTCGAAAAGTCCGAAAGTTTGACCAGCAAACACGCAGTTCTAACAGTCCGAAGAGTTCTGTTATGCCAATTACGCAAATGCTTTAGAATTGATAGAACTAGTTCAGAACTGCGCCAACAAATACACCTAATATGGGAGTCGAAAATAATAAAAAATAGCGCGACATAAGTTTATGGAAGGCCTCTAATAATTAATTTAATATGTGATTTTTTCTGTTAAAATATTATCTTTAGTTTGCGTCATTAAAAATTCAGTTCATCAATCAAATTATATTTGTGATTATAAGTAACATTGTAAAAGATTAAAAAGCTTGACTGCCGCCTTAAAGTTTAAATCAGCGCAATTATTAATTTTAATAATTTTTTTTTAACATATGAGTTAAATTACTGCAAAACGAATTATTTTATATACAAACGATCCGTTTGTTATAGTGGTCATTTATAGAATTTATCATAACAATTATTTGTAATTTCTCAGATATCAACACAAATAAATAAAATCGGAGGTTTGCCTGTATTTTGTAAGTTTTGCTTAAGTCGACCGTTTCTGAGAGATTTCGAAAAAAGCATAAAATAGGTGGTAAAATTTCGTGGTTTTTCGGCTCCCCCCACGTTAGCACAGGGTCCTTGAGGTCGAAAACTCAGATTCTACTCCACAGAGTACCCGCAAACAATACACCAAAATATCATTAACTTCGGAATACTTTCCAGGTAACCTCCTTCATTTATACCTGCCACTTGGACTAAATAGTAAGAATAAAAAGCTTTTATATGACCTTGACAACTTTAGTAAATGTTTTTAAAATATATTTTTCGCATTTTCAATTTATTATAAATACGACAAATCTTTAGTCATATCGTTCAATAAATAGAAATATACATAATATATTATATGATGACATTAGACTTTCACAAACAAGAGGCTCGCCTAGGGAACAGGATGTGTGATCTCAGTGCTCACTAATCTCATATCAAATCTCATTCTAATTTGTATACAAGATGCATTTTTTTATATCAATAACAAATTACTGCTTCAAAATCATGTATTATAATAATTATAAACTTACTAGCAGCCCTGCCCGGCTTCGCCCGGGTGCTAAGAAAGCCCGGGTGCAATACACTACTCACTCGCTTCGCTCGTTCGCTATATACAGGGTGAGTTCGACCACCCGTATCAGTCGTTTTTTTCGAAAACGGATAGTCGTAAAGAGTTGTGTCAAAAATTTGTATTATAAAAGCCCTAATAAAGAATCGAATGGTGATAAATTTTTTTCCGGGAAGGTCGGCTTCCCTATTAGTTTGCTCCAGAATGTCTAGAACTCCGGAATTATAAATGTAACGATAGGTCGAAAGTGGTATTGTTGAAAAGATCTTTAAAAAATAAGCAAGTTTTGTAGGAAATTTTTTTTTATTACTGCAACCCCTGTAAATTTATCTAAGTATAAATATAAACCATTATATGTACAAAATTCCGGAATTTTAGAAAGCACGATAGGTTGAAAGTGGTGCTGTTGAAAAGCTCTTTAAAAAATAGGCAAGTTTTGTAGGAAAAATTATTTACCCCTGTAAAGTAACAATCGTTTGAAATTATTAAATCAAAATTTCATAATAACGATCGAAGTCGGCATTAAAAATCTAGCAACCTTAGACATTGTCACAAGTGTTCAAACTGTCTTCCATTTACTCTTTAATACATACTACTGAGCTCTTCTGGTTATACTGTGAGTGTACTTTTTCAGTGTATAATGATCGATAGATAGGTAACTAGATTTTAAATGCGGATTTTTTAAAAGTTCGCTATTATGACATTTTAATTTAGTAATTTCAAACAAATATTACTTAACAGGGGTGGCAGTAATAAAAAAAAATCCGTACAAAACTTGCTATTTTTTAAAGATCTTTTCAACGCGACAATACCACTTTCGACTTATCGTTACATTTATAATTCCGGAGTTCTGGACATTCTGGAGCAAACTAATAGGGAACCCGACCTTCCCGGAAAAAAAATTACCACCATTCGATTCATTATTAGGGCTTTTATAATACAAATTTTTGACACAACTCTCTACGACTAACTGTTTTTGAAAAAAACGACTGATACGGGTGGTCGAACTCACCCTGTATATAAACCTTCCGTGAAAAATTATCTAACTGATGGTGAAAACCGCATCAAAATCCGTTGCGTGGTTTAGGAGGAGTTAGCGGTTAAACAGACAGACATGAAAAGCGACTTCAATTTATACTATGTAGAGATTTGCAATGCAATATGAGGAAAAATGCTTCCATTTTTCAGTCATTGACTGTACTTACATAATGACGACGCTACGCTATACTTATAAACATACATGCTTTATGTCACCCGATGTCATCTTTGATGTTTGACCGGAAATGGAGTCATTTGTTTTGTATGTGTAACTTTCTTTTCATGTCCATTTCCTTCCTCTTTTAAATATTTAATTTATATGTTATAAACTTCCTTTTCCATTCTGGTATTTAAGTGACATTATAAGTAAACTTTTAGATATTCAACGCCTCAAGTTTATCAAATTTTTATTTTTAGTGTTCCGTACCCAAAAGGGATTTTGTCTGTCTGTCAAAGCCTTCTAGTTATTAAATTATGAGTGTTACAATAATAAAATTGACATAGGTACCTATTATATTACCTATTGTTACAAAACTGTTATTTAGTGTAGTTGAAAGACGCTAATGACCTGAGATGTCGACGCGTCTATAATCTAAAATAAATAAATATAAATAAAAAAATAAATCGAACGTAATAATTAATTTTAATTCGAGCGAACGGAAGAAGCGAGTTCACCCGGGCGAATCCAGACGGAGCATCTAGTATTATTATAATAAGTAAAGAATTCGAGTGCATTAGCAATTTTTGACACATGAAGCGCTTCATATGACGTGTCGCCAGTGGTGTGCTGTGGCGTGGTGTCAAGGCGTGTGTAAGTGGCGTGCAAGCAAGCAGACATCGATAACGGATGTGACGACACTAATAATAGCCCAAATCCGTGTGTCGTCGCCGTCGCCGTCTTTGCCATCGTATAGCGTCGATCCGTGATCTGTGTACATTTCCTAGTAGCGCACCCTTCGGGGGGATACAGTTTACTGCCGAAATCTTTACATCACACTTTATACACGAAATTTATTAAGCACAGATTTTTTGTGCAAATATTTAATATATTTACTATGTCTGCCTTGTTTAACATGCGTAATTATATATTGTTTATATTTCTTAACTTCCCATTGGAAGTTATTGTAATGGGTCCGAAAATCGAAAATTTTTATGTTTCAAGGTCACAACACTATTTTTACACTATTTTTAGAAAGATGTCTGTGTGTATGTGTATGTGTACGTTATACGTACGTATGTGTCCATTTCTTTCTAAGACGAAATCTCGAAAATGAAAATGATATCGACTACGTTAGGGTGCCAATCGACGCGTATTAACGTAAATATGATCTGAAAATTTTTTTTTCAAAATCGGTTCAGCCGTTCTTTTTTCTTAACCAAATAGACTCTAAAAAAGTAGATTTTACACAATATCTCGCGAATAAAAAATTATATCGACTTCGTAAGGGTGTCAAACGAGGCGTGTTAACGTCATTTTGATCCGACATAAATTTTATAAAAATCGGTTCAGCCGTTTTTTTTTTTTTTTAATTATTGTTAAAAATAAATAATAATTATGTTTTAATGATTAAAATGATTACTTTTCTGTGTAATATCTAATCTAATTATTATTATTAAATATTTATCAAACTGGGAAGTTCGTCGTGTAGACCTCAAGGGTCGCACTTTAGTCCTAATAAACGACCCACCTCACGGCTTGTTTTATTTATAGTACAAACCAATCAGAGTAATAATAAATAAATAAATTTTCGAGCACAGAAGTTGAGAAAGTTTTCAGCTTGTATAAGAATCCATTTCGACATTGATCTGCAGTTTTTGATTGAAACCGTAGAACACCTTTATAAAGGGAGCTGGTACACGAGTTACCATATTTCCAGGTGAGAGAGACAGTAAAACGCCCTCCTTAATACCGTTTTAATGTCAGTTAAGTGCTGTTAACCACTAGGCTACTAGGTTACATTTAAAAAAACAAACATAATATGCAAAAATAGAAAAAAATATACTTTTCAAATACAATACTTATGTAATCGGTTTTGGCAAAACAAAAATATTTTATATAGACGCTAATTACCTAAATTGTTGAGCGTCTATAATCTACTAATCTATCTATTGGAAATATTAAGTTACTTAGTAAATCTGAAATGTGTTCAGTTTGTGTCAGATTTACAGTAAAAAACATATTATATATTATGTAATTAGGTAATCTACAATATACCGTAATTTACCTAATATATTATTATTAAGTAAGCGATGCTATTTTTAAACTGAACGTTAGATATTGGGCCAAAAGCAGCGAGAGAGGGAGAGAAGGAGAGATTGTAGATGCTCGACAATCGAGGTCATTAGCGTCTCAACCAAAAACAGAAAATATTAAAAAAGGGTGTGAGTCTCGGGACCCCCGACAGACGTGAAACATTAAAGAAAACATTATTGAACTCGGTGGTATTCTCTATGTAGTAGTATATATTTTTTCAAAAGCAGCAACTAACTGTTACGCTGACGTAATCCTATATACTGTACTGTAACACCGCGTGTGTTACAGTGCACGCCTGAGCCAAGAGAGAGAGAGAGTGCCGAAGTGGTGGGGAGAACAGCAGCGAAGGAGCGGACCAAACATTTCGTTGCATATTTCCCCTCACGCGGCTGTACACAGCCCGACATAAGATGTTTCACATCAAAAATCAATCCCCTGTATCTACGTCTCTGTGCTGCAGTACAAATATATATGCACTGTTTAGAAATATAACAAGCATAAGAGGTGCCTAGTACAGGGCCTCTCGAGTTCCGCCATTGATGACGGGACCGCGTCTAGGACATCACTAACATTCCTATGTCTGACTCTAGACTCTAGGACAACACTCCCAGCTGATGCGTCCTTCACGGCTGTCGCAATGTCTAGTCTGACACCTTTGAAATTGAACACTAATGACAGATGAAAACGCCGTGCTTATAGTAATTAGTACTTATAGTGTGTTCTATGAGTCAGCGGTGGATTAACGATATTTCCACTCCAAAGCCCACGCAACCAAATCTAAGATTGTTTCATATTCTTTTGAAGTGAAATCTAGAACCTAAAAAATAACTAAAATATGTGAATGCAAATAAGGTATATTAAATATTATGAAGCTCGTGAGAAAATACTACCACACTGTAAGAAATGAGAAGGCCGAGTACACAGATTATCGATGGTCCATTTGTAGCCAGCGATTAATCTGGTAATAGGCACACAAAGAGACAATGACGTCGCAAACAGGTATCGTCTGCACATCGCGTAGATTCCATAAAAACACATTGCGCATGCGTGGTTACTAATTTTACATTAATTTGTTTTGTATTCATCCATTTTATATGTAGGTGACTATACATTTTATTTTGTAATTTTTACACATTTTATTGGAATATTACACAAATTATGTAATTTTAATTTATTTTATGTAAAAATAAGAAATTTGTTTAACTTTACAGTAAAAGTCCAAGTTTTTATGAAGTTTTCTGTGTAAAAATAAATAATAATGTAAAATCACTTAGAAAATCGAGCGAATTCTACCTTAACTTTCAAAGTATTTTAACATCCATTTTTTACAGTGCATTGCAAAAATTATAAATTTGCTTCTCTACGCTGATACGCCACTGATCTGAATGTACAACTAATTAAACCAGTCAATTGTGGACGAGTAATTTAAGAAAAAAACTCGGGTCGCAGTGCCAAACCCTGCCGACAATATAGTGTATTTGCTAATACAGGCATTGTCGCATTATTATGTGAACTTAAGTTTGTTTTTTGTCAAAATAAAAAATTTAACCCCTTAATACATCCCTTAAAATAATTAATTTTTTCTAAATTTCAATATTAGACATGGATTTTATCAGTACACCCAATTAAATACACCCTTCCATAAGTAAATCCGTATCAACAAACTCGTGTTTTCATAAAATTTGAAAGTCCGGTTCTGTCGGGCCGATTTTATTAAAATTTTAGCAGCACATTTTAATCTTTACTAAAGAGTTAAATTTCAATTTTGAAACGATTCTGACAAATTTTTCGGTATTTTTGGGCCCAAAAACTTTTTGGAACCCCTAAATGCAACCCTGAAAATGGTCCGATCGGGCCCATTTTAAATAGGCTTCTTGCGGTGATGGGTTCCAATGTGTGTACCAAATTTCGTTTCAATCGATTAAGTCTGTCGAGAGTTATCGTGTACACACATATATATATATATACATATACATACATATATACATAAACATTTTCAAAAATGGTGGCAAACTGTTCAGGGGGGTATGAAACGTCGAGAAATTTTGGTCCGACCCCTAGGTCCCGCCATTCGACCGACGCCAATAGTGTATGTGCCATATGGCAAATACACTAATAACAAGCTGCAAAGCAGTTATTTTCAAAAAATGTGTTTTCGTCTGTGAACAAAATTCAAATCCAATGTTTGTTGATGATACAACATATAATTTGTTTTTCAAATTATTCAGGCATGTTGCCGAAGACACAAGAGTACAATATTTTTATCAGTATTTTGCTAGTACTAATTATGATAATTTTTTTTTTTTTTTTTTTTTTTTTTTTTTTTTTTTTTTTTTTTTTTTAAAAACCACCAACAGCAAAGGTTATTTGGGTCTAGCACCAATTCATATTTTCAATTCATTATTATTTTTTTTTTAATAATAAATTGAAAATCCAATTGACACTTTTACCAGCTCTCGGGCTAGAACTCGGGAACTGGGGACTTGTAATAGAGGAACCATAGCAACGCCACGTAAACAACAGCACCGCTACACGCTCGGCTATTCTCAAGTCCACTAATTATGATAAAATTTGTACTTCGGCGTCTGTTGACTTTTTCAATATGTATATATGTACATCGTTTGAAATAAATTATATCTTTATCTTGATAATGTCATATTTAATTGCATACGTCACAGACAGTGACGGATTTAAGGGGGGGGGGGGGAAATCCGGGTGCCAATGCCCCAAGGTGACGCCTGCACCTTTCGCGGGCAAAATTCTAGTTATAATAATAAGAAATAGTAATAGCACAGATGACATATAATACAGATATGTTGTGACTGGATCGCTCCACCTTTTGAAGGCCTGCAGATTTGACCGTCGCATCTGTTAGCAGAATTCAAAAGCTTGAAATAAGTATGTGTGAGTTATAGTTGATTCAAAACATAAGAGTGGTTCTGATCCTACACACTTAAAACAATCTCATTTCTATTAAAATGTATATGTCGCTTTAGTCGCGGGATATGTACCTACACTACGGCACAGATGAAGTAAAAATTTTTAGTTGCAAGATTTGATTTATAAATCTTACATCACAGATAAACATAGATGTAAATTGTTTAGCTTCTTAATACCGTTCTGTAAAGGATGTTTTGCTGAAAAAAATGTATAAAAGTTAAAACTGACAAAATGTCACTAAAGTTCTTTTGACCAAACATAAAAAATATGATGTTGATTACTAAATTTAAATTCTATACATAAATTGAAGGTTTAATTTACAAATAAACAGGAAGATTTAAAGAAGGTTTTTTAATTTTGAAATTGTTCCCAAAATATGTACACACGCGGTATATCTATTTTATCTGTTTATAAATAAAAAAAATAAAATAATTACATACTTGAAAACATGAAGAGATATACCTGCAGTAATCGTTTAACATTCCATTTTAAGTTTCGACATCGCGACGCGACTCGACGTCTCTTTAAGCGCCAATGTTCTCGCGGACTTATCTTTGCAGATGCGAGCCATAAAAATAATAAATTTGATTTTTAATCGCTGTATAATTTTTAATTTTGCACATTTCCCATCTTTTCCTAGAATCATCAGTTTTTTTCAACAAACCGTTTGATTGCCAACTTCATGTAAGAAAACTAATAAATAAGAATAATTTGTGTTTTATATGTGGGACATTATTTGTATTAATATATTAATGTTTATGTGGAGCGTCATTCTGTATTTTGGTAAACAAACGATGCGCAATTGTCAAAACGTTTTTACAACATTTTCCACAACCGTGAAAATTCCAATCATTGCAATGTAACCGGTAGATTTCCACTGTTAATCCAACACATTAACCTCGACATAATAATGTAATTAGGTTGGAAACATTGAGCTATAAATCACAGATTCTTAAAAAGGTCATCAGAGTCTATCATGGTACTGTAAGTCTACCGTGTCGCAGGGTATTGCATAAGTATACCGTAACAGATCAACTCTTATTTTCAATTTATTGTTAGAAATTATAATAAATTAAAAATTATAATTTAAAAAAACTAAAAAACACGCTTTAATGAACTAAAAAGTAAAAAATAATTAATTTTATTGTAAAAAAGCGTGGGGTGCTTTGTATCATATTTTCATACTACCCCACGCTTTTTTACAATAAAATTAATTATTTTTTACTTTTTAGTTCATTAAAGCGTGTTTTTTAGTTTTTTTAAATTATAATTTATTTTTGCTTTTTAGTCCTGGAGATCCTGGTCAGGATAATGGGACAAACTTATGGAATTATTGTATTGTAATCGGTCCTTGATAAGTGTGCAAAGTTTCAGTTCAATCTGAAGTTTTTTGCTTTTTTTTTAGTCCTGGAGATCCTGGTCAGGATAATGGGACAAATTTATGGAATTATTGTATTGTCGTCGGTCCTTGATAAGTCGACAAAGTTTAAACTAAATCTGACAGTTCAAAGTTGGTCAAAATCAAGTTCAAAGAAGTCGGTTACAAACTGACAAACAAGCAAGCAAGCACGCAAACATACAGGTGAAGCTAATATAAGCGTGTTAAAAATACGAATTTCTACTAGGCATAGGCCCATACCTCCTTGACGGTTGTCTTAAAAAAAAGACCATTTTTATTTTCCAAGTCTTCATGGTTTCCGGGCTTGTAGGCCGTGGTCTGGTGGTATTTCTACCTAACGTTTCGTCTACAACTGCGATAGACATTCTCAAAGGCGATGTGGCGATGTGGCGGCTCACAGGTCACCGACCTGTGAGCCGCCAAGGAGGACACACACACAAATAAATAATAATGTAAAATCACTTAGAAAATCGAGCGAATTCTACCTTAACTTTCAAAGTATTTTTACATCCATTTTTTACAGCGTAAGGGCACCCAATGAGAAGTTCGCAGTGTGGGTTATAAGATTAACAAATATAAACATTTCTCACGAAAAATTTAGTAATATATGTACCTATCTACTTGTAACTTGACTTAGTAACGAAAAAAGTACTCTGGTAATAATATCGTCCTTGGTTATTTTATCCACGAGCTCCAGCGGAATCAAGAATCTATATTGTGCTAATCAAATTCACGGCACATGCCTCTAATTACCTAAATTAGAGTGTTATTAATTAGTTCAAATTTACATTTTTATAATGATTTCTTTTTCACAGAAATAGTGCGCGCACAGATTAAATTGTAGGAAAAACAGAATTCCCTGTAAATTATAACTTGAATACTTTCTGAGAAAACATAGTTGCGTAGGACTACATAGGACTATAAGTACTTAGTATTGCAAGGTAACACAATGAACCTTCAGTAAGCCTAAGTGCAACGTCGATGACAGTGTGGACCAGTGGTTAGCGTCGCAGCCTCTGGATGAGACTGTCATGGGTTCAAATCCCGCCTCCGCTCATGGATGTTTTGTGATGTCTTTTAGTTTTAAGTTGATTGTTATTTAATGTAATCAAGACGCTAATGACCTAAGCTGTCGACCCGTCTATAATTTACAATAAATAAATAAGTGCAACGTCAAGTTAGGTAATTCATATAAATATGTTATAGAATGTATATAGATATTTAATGCCATAATACATTTTTTTTGTCCGAATATGACAAGGTACCAGAGATTTTCCTTATTTTGTGCAAAAAATAATTAAGGTAAAATCATTGATTGTTGACTTATTATATACTATCAATAAACATTTATTGACTGCAATTCATTAAAAGGAAGAAAACTTCATTGCAGGCTGCAGCTAAAACTGATTTCACCGTCAGTATGAAAAAGCTATTGGCTGTTAAAGGTACTAACATTTTCATTGATACTATAAAGATCTTTTTGACGATATTTAATAATATCGTAGATCTTTATATAAAATTAATAATAAAAAAATAAAACACAATAAAATTTGATTTAATCAAGACGAGTCCAAAATATGTCTAATCACGAGATTATAATTTTGAATAACTAGTTTGTTTCAAAAGCGTAGCTCATAGAAACTGCCAAAACAAAACAATGTTGTGGTCGACAATGTAGAGCAGCATTTCCCAAACAAAATTGTGTTGGCCCTGAAAAATAGGACGATACATCGACCGACCGACAAATACATCCTTCTCATTGAAATAGCACTCCTTGTATTTAATTAAGTATTAAAATTTTCGATTGTAACTGAATGTTTTTTTTTCTTTTTTGAACAGTCCTTCATTCATATATAGTTATGCCCCTTTTTTCTTCATGACAGCCAAGAGGTGAGTCCCGAATTTGGAAGTTATTGTTAGGTGGGTCACGGTTTAGTCAACTTTGGGAACCACTGATGTAGAGTATTAATGTTGACTCAATAAGACACAACATTAACACATGGGCAAAATTACTATTGGAAGTGGCCAGTTTCCGAAAAGACACAACAATACAATGTTCCTTTTTTGATCAGTGTATCCTGTTTTTTTGGCAACGACCATTACTTAATTCATATCCGTAAAAAATGAAATATTCATATCTCGTTACAGGATTTAAGCAAACCTGCAAATTAAAAAATAGCCTATTATGTCAGAATTCGTACGTGTCCAGAGTAATGTAGCTATGGTGTATTTCTTGTAAAGCTTCATTAAAATGTAGTAAACAATAATATGTAAATAATGTATCGCGGAATTGTCGGTCGTTCCGCATGCAAATGAAGGACGCCATAAAGGTCGGCACACATGTGTTTGGGACGGCGGTTCGTTTGATCATTACGTCACACGGTGTCCATTGTTCGCTGTCACATCAAGATCTATGTAACCGGAATTCAATTAGTTGCAATCTGTTTATTTATTGCTATAACGTTTTCAAAATCGTCACTGTTCATCATCGTCGTTTTCTCATCAAAATATTTAGTGTTGCCGTCTAGATCTAGACTTTCTAGACTCTTGTCTTGTCTAGATTTTCAAGACAAGACTTGCAAAAGTCTTGTCTAGAAATTTTCAAGACAAGACAAGACTTGCTTTATCTAGATCAAGACTCTTGCCAAAACTCTAGACCATTTTCAAGAGTCTAGATAAACTAAGTAGTAGTGTGTAAAGGTTTACTTTACCTACTACTACTAATCTAGACTCTTGAAAATAATCTAGCGTCTTGATATTAGACAAGACAAGAGTTTGTTAATCTAGACTTAGACTTAGTGAAGTCTTAATATTTCAAGACAAGACAAGACTTTGAAATTCTTGTCTTGTCTAGACGGCAACACTAAAAATTTTAGAAAATTAAACGATGATATCACTTAGGGAACGTTTAAATATTACGTAACGTTCCTAACGCCAAACATTTTACTTTAACCTAACTTTTTGACACTTCCACCTGTTACGTCATCTACAGTGAATCTAAAGTAGATACATCACTTGCCGGGCATAGGTAGACATCAAGGGTTATTAGTTCCGCCCCTACCCGATAAATCGTACTACTTGTTTTGAAATAAAACGTGGTATCCCGTTTTACCAGACCATCCTGTTTTATCCAACTCTCCCCTACATATCTCTCAAATATTAAATTATTATTTATGGCTTTGGCATACTGGTCGAAAAATTAAAAAAAACACTCACCAATACGAAAAACAAGTTATGGGATGTGCTGCCATCTGTAATAAACAAAAAATATATAAATTAATCCATAATTTTAATAAGCCATTTAAAAAATGAACAGAAATAACCAAAATAAATTAGGATAATCATAAAATTATATTATATGCATCTGTGACAGTTAAATCTGGCATGTCAGCCCGCTTGGTTTTTTGCCGACCACTTGGCTTCTGAAACCAAAATTTAAAAAACGTACGACCATTCGTTCGCATAATGGAGCCAGTAAATTGGGTCATGTTCAGCTCTACTTAGTTATAAAATTAGTTGACGGTTTAATGGGCATTTTATATACTGACTAGGTTTTATTTTGCAGTTATATATTTAATGTTATTAAAATTCCTTAGAACAATTTTTTCTCGACGTTTTGCCATACACGCAATTTGAACACATTTAATAGTTTCTTTTTTTTAAATAAGGGTCTGGATGAGTGCCTAGGATGTACACCTGCAATAGCTCTGATGATTTTCTTTTGCAATATGAATACCTCTTTGGCATTAACACTGTTTCCCCAGAATATTCCATATATTAGGTGACTTTCTATTACATGTTTTAAATTGCAGATTATATAATATGTTTTTGCCAATTTAGAATTTATGTGATTAACATGATTTTTGTAATTCATATTGAAATCTAAATGAACTCCTAGAAATTTAACTGATTTTTGAATAGGCCTCTTAAAGACGCACCCATTGAAACATCATCACCGCGCGGGCGAATTGGGTGATCTGCAGACATTGTTATTTTATGGCTGTGTAAAGAATGCTGTAAATGAAAAACAGACACAGCAAATGAATGCATTTTATACAACTAGATATTTAATTAAGCAGGATAGTAGTAATAATTTTCAGTTCCAAAATAATTCTTCTTTTTAAGGGAGTATTCACTAAAACTGGGTCTGAAGTAGTGTTGCCAGTTCCAGTTTGCCAAATTTCAGGACAGAAGGTTAAAAATCAGGATTTTGGTTCTGAAATCGGGACAACTAAAAAAATACAAGGTGTTTATAAATCAACGTTTATTTTTATTATTAAGTGGTGAAAATAATGTCATCAAAATAATGTTATCGTATAATCTTTGGATCTTACGCGGCGGCAGAACAGAACGTGACAACATGAGACCTATCGCGCTACTCGCAGTCACAAAACAATACGTGCGAAGTTTGAACCTTTCGTATCTACCGATTGGCCCTAAATCGGGACATTCGGCGTCCCGATCAAGGGTGAATCGGGACGTGTCCACAGACCCCTGAAAATCGGGACGTCCCGCGCAAATCGGGACAGCTGGCAACACTAGTCTGAAGTGACCTCAGTATAAAGTAAAATTGTTACTTCGCATGTTCACAAAATAACGCAGATTTCCCAAAAATTTTATTCCAAAATGTTTATTTATAGAATATCATCAAAGATGACACAGCTTGACTGAAAAAATTATGGAAGTATGCATTATATGCAGAGTTGGACCTGTAATTGCGCAAAAGTAAAACTACAATTACCAATTACTTTTCTTAGTAATTGTAATTAATTATTGCTTTTGAAAACGAATGTAACTGTAATTGTAATTAGTTACATTTAAAAACGAATGTAACTGTATGTAATTAATTATTTTTAAAAACGAATTAACTTTAATTGTATTTAATTACTTAAAAAAAACTGTATTCGTAATTAATTACATCTAAAAACGAATGTAATTGTAATTGCAATTAATTACATTTTAAATGGAATGTAATTGTAATAATTGTAATCGTATTCAATTACATTTTATTGTAAAGTAATTGTAATCGTACTCAGTTTCTATTTTTGTGTAATCGGCACAGCTCTGATTATGTGTAACTGGCGGTCCGGTCTGGCTGCGCAATGGGTGACTGTATGAAGACGGTCGTATTTATGATATAAGTATGTTGCGAATTCTTACGCAAAATTGTGAACGCTTCACGTTATTTCAGTACCCAGGGAAAAAGTGTATAACGCGCCTAAGGAAGTTTTCATTTCAAAAATGGAGGTGAACTTGACCTGATCTCAGCATATCAATCGAAAGGAAAACCTATTTTACCAACATAGTACGTCCCCCTTGAGAATAAACAGTTTTCAGTCAAAACTTTTTTTATTACAACAAATACTTTCAGAGATAATTAGGTAGTACACCTCGCGCGGCGAAAGATGAAGCCACCGCGTAACGTGAATGCATTGCGCCCGCCTTCTAGCTTGCTATTGGCTGTTTATTTTCATGAATAGCTGTTTGCCAAAATTGTACCTAACGTCATAAAACCCAATGTGAAGTTTTGTGTACACGGCACTCTCTGCGGGCAAGCAGGCGTTCACTAGTAAATTATTGATGACGTGCCTGGCTTCATCTCTCACCGCGGGCACTCTAACACTTTATGTGCCTCACTCTGGGGTAGGCGTAATGAAAATCCACCATTGTTATACATATAATCCAGTCCAGTATTTCAGTACGGTCCTGTGTTTTGCAATCGCGTTTTGAATAATAACAAGCCGGCCGCTTGAGCCGCTAAGGTGCGGAGATGTCGACAGCTCGCGGAACTAACGTTGCGGAATGACATTTCTATGTACATAATATGTAACAAAATACTTGACAAAAACATGCCAAGTATTTGGTCTGCTCTTGTCTCAGGACATTCTAAAAGTATTAGGATTACACTGTAATTACACTTTGTGTTATGTTTATTTTATTGTAGATTATAGACGCGTCGACAACTTAGGTCCTTAGCGTCTTAATTACATTAAAATATCTGGATGACCGAGCTTTGCTCGGATGAGTTCAAAAAAAATAGTACTTAAGTTCCCATTTCATCATACATACATACCTATAAGTAGATAAAGATTGACTGTCAGAGTAATTTGACATAAATAATGAAAATAGTTTGTTTTTTTCCAAAGCCTACTCACCATACGACACTGTTTTATAACGTTAAAAAAACTGTTTTTTAAAATGATAAAATCGATAAGAAAACGAATTTTTCCAGGGATGAGACCTAGCTAGATCGATTTTTTGCCCCCCAAAACCCCTTTTCAGTAAATTTCATCCAAATCGTTATGGCCGTTTTCGAGAAAATATTTATATAGGTACATATACAGTATGTAAACAGGTAAGCTGCACATAGGGAAATTAGCATTGGGGAAAAATGAATGGATCAGAGTGAGCCATGACTCATAATGTACGTATTTATATAGGGTTGCTATGGTTATTTTAGTGTTTTTATTTTAGTTTCAATTTTTTTTATCTTATTTGACATTTAAACAACTATTAAAATAAAAATAATTGAAACTGAAATAAAAACACAAAAAAAACCATAGCAACTCTATATAAATACGTACATTATGAGCCCTGGCTCACTCTGATCCAATCATTTTTTCCCAATGCTAATTTCCCTATGTGAAGCTTACCTGTTTACATACTGTATACAAGATTTGCTCGTTTAATAATACCTATAGGGATATAGGGATAACAACGCCCTTAAAACTAAATGACAACACAAAATATCCATCAGCGGAGGTGGAATTCAAACCCACGACAGTTTGATCCAAAGGTCGGCTGCGCTAACCGTTACACCACACTGTCCTCTTGTGTGATGTTAACCAATGCTCTAATTAGC
Organism: Mongoloraphidia duomilia; assembly: GCA_039654895.1. NCBI lineage: Eukaryota > Metazoa > Arthropoda > Insecta > Raphidioptera > Raphidiidae > Mongoloraphidia > Mongoloraphidia duomilia. The sequence goes on from CM077517.1 coordinate 2,160,142, forward strand.
AGTGGTTTTCAGTCTTCAGCCTGTCTCTTCAGGGGTAGTGTGAGGCTCCTACCTTTTACAAAGTTATTTCAGCATTGACACCATCTTTAACCTCTCTCTGTGCCACTGAGGTAAAATCTATAGTCAATGGGTATTTGATGTGCTGATCGATTGAATATTCATACGATATCAGTTATGTAGACGTGCATGTATGTATGCTTTTTGAGGAGTACTAATCTGGTCGACAACCGTCACACTTGTATGCCAGTCTTATAATATAGGCATGAACAAAACGTCGCTCATGCTTTTTTAATAGTCGTTGATTGGTTCATTTGGTGGAGTCAGAATGCGTCACGTCAGACGCGAAAAATTACAATTTGAAATAAATATGTAATTTTAAACATATATATAATTGTGATTTTAAATGATTTTTTTTTTTTACTTAAATGGAAGGACCACATACAAGTTTTATAGCAAAACTTTTTTTTTATTTTTTTTTGCTTACTAATTAAAAAGTTATATTTAAATAAAAATTAATATTTAAACTCAGTTCCGATAACGCGCCGAAAGAATCCGAACGCGTGTGACGTCATTATGTTATCTGTGGTCTTTGTATCCATGGTTACCAAATTAAAAATTTATTATTTTTGATAGTATGTGTAATACATATACACAAATACCAACAAATGCAGACACATTTTACATAACGACGTCACAAACATTCCTGGCGCGTTTTGAAGTCACGTGATATTTTTTAAATTTTTATACATTTTAATTAATTTTTAGTAATTTATCTATAGCTTTAAAAACTTTTTTCTTTTCGATTTTCAATATTATTTATGTTAAATTAGTAGAAAAAATTAAAAAATTAATAATTTTTTTTAAACTTAAATACCTAATTGTGATTTTCTCCTGCCTATTATTATGTATGTTAAACTGTATCTCAGCCAAGTAAGAATAGCTGAATTATTTCAGAAACGTGAATATTAATTTAGCGGAGCGGCATCCTATCGCCAGTGAACGCCGCCTGTCATTTTCAGTTCTGCTTTAAATGAATTCAGCTATTTAAAATGCGTGGCGATGTATTACAGAATGTTTTTCGTCAAGTTTTGCGAGATTTAGTTCATATTATTATACATACACTATGCAATACCAGTGATATCTAAAAAGTACAGTCAACCGCGACTTTTTTAAGTAATAACTTTTTTTATAACTCCTGGTTCTAAAGTTCAATATTCGAGCACTGTGAGGCAGGCGTAAAGAGGCGTATTTTAGTCACCGTGCGTGAAAGTCCAAAGCGTGCGTAAAAGTACCGTCACAGTGCGTAAAAGTCCAAAGCGTGCGTAAAAGTACAATCTCTACATCTTATAAATTCGAAATTTTCGCACTTTGTACAATACAAGCACTTACTGGTTATCGATCGATGTGTTCCTATATATAGTATCGCGCATACAATGTCCACATTATGAGAGAGTCATGTTTTTAATGATTTATACAGAAGTTAATAACTTTAATAAAAATAAACTAAATCGTAACTGAGTCTGTAATTGTAAAGTTCTAAGGACTAGAAGAGCGAATTTTCCGTTTTCATAATTTTTATTTCTCTCTATTAAACTTTAGAAGCAGTCTTTATAAAAAATTATGTTCGATACGTCCGCTTAAAGTGAGATATCTAGTAGGCTTAAATTGAGGCACTCGCTAAAGGGACTGACGCATACACAACCAGATCGAAAGCGCTGTATACCACCACGAGATCTCGTTGTGTATGTGTCAGTCCCTTTAGCGAGTGCCTCAATTTAAGCCTACTAGATATCTCACTTTACGCACACGTATAGAAAATAACTATTTAATTATTAAAAGAAAATTATGTTGTTCATATTTTGTATTTGTTTTTCTTACGCTTTCACTTAATTTGACGTTTCTTAAATCCAACATTTACAAAAAAAGAAAAAACGTAAGAAGGCACTGCGTAATTATTTGTGATACTTTATTCTATAAACTCGCCTTTCAGCTCAATTAGTACCTATATAATGTTTTGTGAAAGCATTTGCAATCAAAGCGATTGCAATGAGGAAGAAAAGATTTGATTGATTTAATATTTTAATAAAAATAGTAGACTGAAAGGCAAATATGACGCAAATATAACCTTACTGGACACAAACTTCCTTAAATTTGTGGTAAACTTTCGCTACACATAATTTCTTAAGAAATTCCAATCTATATCCCTATATTATTAAACGAGCAAATCTTGTATATATGTACCTATGTACCTATATAAATATTTTCTCGAAAACGGCTCTAACGATTTTGATCAAATTTACCGAAAAGGGATTTTGGGGGGCAAAAAATCGATCTAGCTAGGTCTCATCCCTGGAAAAATTCGTTTTCTTATCGATTTTATCATTTTAAAAAACAGTTTTTTAACGTTATAAAACAGTGTCGTATGGTGAGTAGGCTTTGGAAAAAACAAACTATTTTCATTATTTATGTCAAATTACTCTGACAGTCAATCTTTAACTTATTAAAATAATCAGCCTAATTATTTGAAAATATGTAGGTACATACGTTATGTAGTATGACGTATAATAATATTATCTACTTATAGGTATGTAATTTTTTTTCTTAAAAACGACTAACGATTTTGATGAAATGGGAACTTTAAATACTATTTTTTTTGAACTCATCCGAGCAAAGCTCGGTCATCCAGATATTATTTACTTTAAAAGCGTATACATTTTTAAATGTTGGTATATGAACCCAAATATATGCGTAACCGATTAAAATTTGAGCAGCACTGGTGTAGAGCGACATAAGCGCATACATAACTAAATCCACCCATCGCCCAACAATGATTCTATCAAACAATAGCAATTTAAATTCCTTTATGTGCAGTTCCACATTACAAATCAACAAAAATCGCCTTGTATCGAATGAATAATAATAGAATTGTTTTATAATAACAAGAAAAATTGTTGTCGGTCTTCGAAAGAATACGAAATATGTTGTTGGCTATACAGAATGTCCCAGAATTAACGCCGAAGATTTTGAGGATATATTCTGAATTTTCAACAGGTTCACATTTGTCCGAAGCAAAACTAATTGTTTTTAGGTGATGGTTGAAGAACGAAGTCTTCGTGTGGCCAAGGGCGAATTTAGAGTGCCCGCGGTGACAGATGAAGCCAGGCACGTCATCAATAATATGCTAGTGAACGCCTGCTTGCCCGCAGACAGTGCCGTGTACACAAAACTGCACATTGGGTTTTATGACGTTAGGTACAATTTTGGCAAATCGCTCATAGATCTCCAAAACAGCCAATAGCAAGCTAGAAGGCGGGCGCAATGCATTCACGTTACTATGACGCGGTGGCTTCATCTTTCGCCGCGCGAGGTCTACCAATAAGCTAACTAGGCTAGAGCTTAGTGCGGCAAATTTCAAGGGGTGGGAAATTTTATATGAAAACGCGAATATTTGTCATATAAAATTTCGGATGAATTGTTTATGGTTTCTGTAATATTTATTCAAAATTATAAAAAAATAGAGTCTGATGAGTCACAAGAAGGGTGGCACTCGACATAGGAGAGCCAGACATTTAAATTCGTCAAGATGCCCTGACGATAAAGTTAATAAGGACGAAGACGAAGTTCCATTTTTTTAAAGATGAGACATTATATATGATTTATCATTTACGATAAATGTATACGGCTTTTACAAAAATTAAAATATAGCGTTTAAAACTTTGACACTAGCATGGTAGTTACAAACAAAATTGCAAAGAGCTTTTCGATTCGAAATTTCACAAGAAATATGCCCACAAAATACTCGATATTATTTCTAGAACATCCTTTATAGAATGACCTAAAACATGACATGTATTTAAAAACAGTCTGTATTATGAATATATTGTGCAAAATTAGCTAAATATATTTTTGTAATGAAAGTATGTTTTCATTGTTTCAGGACTTGATATTCTTCCGATTCATCCATCTACATTCGATGAAGACGAAAAAAACATGAAACGTAAGTTTCAAGATAATGTCACTATTAGGAAAATCAACCTTACAATTTCTTTACTATTTTTAGACAAATAATGTCCAATCTATTCCCATCTTCTTTTACTAACTTAGTTATTAGCCTGCTGTGTATAATAAATAATAGGCAATTAATAACAATGTTTGAAGCGCGAAATTAGGAGTTTCGAGTTAAAGTCACGACAGTGATTTCATTTTTTATTCTGCACCATTATACAAGGCGTATGTACATTTCTCGAATTAATTTATTTAAAAAATTCACCTGGCAAAAATATTTTAGATTTCGGAGCAATATTGTCTGGTCGTACAACAATAAGGAAAGGAGAAGATCTAAACTTGTTGGGAGGTATTAAAGATGGCATTGCTGCTACTGGTCGATTAACATTCAGCAGGAAGAATCTGTATTACTCGTTCATTCTTTCTGAAGGCAGTCCCTTGCCACAGATTATACAGTTTACCAACAACGAAGGCAGCATCATTGAGGAGCACCCAGTGACAGACAGACAGTACAGTTCTTACCGAAATGCCACCGGCAAGGTTAGTATAACATGTTATGTATAATAATATATGCAATTTTACTTACAATGTTGCTGAAGAATCATTTTAAAAACCAGAAGATATGAAACTTGAAGAATGATTAGCAATTGAAATTTTTAATCATTAACTATCCCCGTTCGAGTAAGCTCTTTATGGATGTATTTTAAGGCCATCAATTCCCGTGGTATTCGAATGCAATATGGCTATTTTCTTTTTAATATATTTTAACATTGGAAATGTTTATGTTCGTATATGGGGGCAGAGTTACGAGTTTTCGTTCAAGGCCAAAAGACAACGGTGTCGCGATCAAGTGAGGAGCAATCATGCAAAATTGAACAAGTGCAATTTTTTCGAAATGTGTTTTATATCATGTCTAGTTAATTGAGAGGTATTTGCGACGATCTGCGGTGTTATTTTTGAGCAAATGTTAATGAATACTGTAGAAAAATCCATTTAAAAGTTAAGTAATCAAGCAAAAGTGAACGCGTATATAACAGAAGAATAATAGGGTTATTCCTGACAAAACTAAACAGTTTGATAAATATTGTGTGTATAATAAACAGTTAATTATGTTTCATATATGCTGTTATCATTTCCAATGTCCTCCATGGTTGCAATGATTGCGAAAGCTGTGAATTTTTGAATAAAAAACTCACAAATTCGTAATTAATAGAAGTAGCTTGTGACTTAAAAAAAACAGTTGGGATATTTTTTTTCATTCATGGAACATATTTCAAACATTGACGAACAATGGTTATTGTACAAAAATAAATAACAGACAAAATTCTATTTATATATGCTAAATGCATGTTTCATGATCTGCAAACATTTTCCAGATATGCGGCGTCTGGCGTCGAATACCTCGCGAATACCGCCGCTTGTTACGCGAAAACCGTATGTTCGTTTCGCTGGCATGGATGCCAACACCGGACAGTCTCAATATGGCGATTACGGGTCTTGTAGCGAGACTTCCTGCGCTGACTACCGAACAGCACAGCGCCCTACTGGAACCATCTTCAAACGGTAAAGTCCCACCGGAGATCAAGGGCACTGCTGGTACGGCCATCATCGCCACCTCCATCACCCCTACACCTAGTGTTCATGTTACGGTCGTTTTCAATGGAATTTTCCCAGACTACAGCTGTGTTGATGTGCCGGTAAACATATCGCTGATTATGAATGGAGAAAAACAAGAAGTTGTTTTACAAGAGGTTTGTGATTTGCTTACAAATTTAATTAAAAAACTGGGAATTTCCCTTTCGAATTCTTGATCTGATCCCGGAGATTTTTTGTAATATTTTCGTTTTCAATTTGTATTTTGATTTAATTTAATTATTTTTAATTCAAAAGTCTATAAAATTTAAAGCTTAGTAACTAGATTAACATTTGCTAATAACATGATCTCTAAGCTCTTTAACGATATGGTAACAGATATTATTAACAGTGACTTAAAAATAATTTTATAATCCTTGTGTCTAGATGCAACGCATAATACCAAATCCAGATAAGAACATAATGGAACTGAGTTCTCCAGTAACAGCAGCAGATCTTCGTCATTTAACTCGTGGAAAACTGATCGTCTCCATTTCCCATCGTGACTATCCCTCTCTGCGCATCTCCGGTACCATACTCCCACGAATTACCTGCGAACTGTTCCAAGCACAGTTGCTTCCTATTCAGCCAACACGACAGCCGGTAATTACCGGTATCGCGTGGGCATATCTTACTCGAGATGGCGCTCTGGCGTATTACATCCAAGTAGACAAGGATCGTATCCCCGACAATGTGTCCCAAATCACACTTGGTCATATAAATGGAAAGCATTGGACAGATCTGGATGATCTAACATTATATTATAATCACGGTTGGGTAAACGGGACTTTGGACAGACTCGGGCCCAGATTATTAGAACCTTTGTACAACGGAGAGTTAGCTGTTCGTATTGTATCTCCTCAACCCGATACAACAGTGCGAGGTAAATTGATCGTAAAACAAGTTGCCGACGCCAGAGACTCAGAAGCGCCTATATTTTTAACGAGACATTTTGAAGATCATCGATCAAGGATTAGATACAACGATGATTTAATCCCGAATGATTCCACCAAAACCCTAATCAAAAACCCTGACTTATTCGGAATGGCATGGATGGCTCTCGATAATGATTGCAATATTCATTTCGAACTCTCATTAATTGGAATGGAACGTTCCGATGTTAAATTGGAACTTTACCTTGAACTGTTACCTTTGATAGCCATTGATGCACCTGTATCCAAACTCCATTTACAAGACTTTCAAGGAAGTCAAGTGGACGGCTTCATTATGAACATACCTATTGTAGATTTGATGAAACTGGATTCAGGAGTTACTTTTATGGTGTTACGTGAGAAGCAGTCAGGAAAAGTTTTGTTGAAGTCGATTATCAAAGAGGTAAGAAAAACATTTTTTTTTTTTAAATCTATCCTTGAGTAATAGCAATTAATATAATTTCTTTACTTGATCACTGCACTGATCTTTATTACTAATAACAATCTCGCCTTGAATTTTTATTTCGGTTTTACGGTTAATTAAAAAAACAATCGATTGTTTTTATCGCTAGTTGTTCCAGTGAGCAGAAACTAATTCAAGAAAAAAAAGAAATGAATAAATCTCAGTTATCATTGATCTACTGTTTTCACTACATTTAAAATGTGATCTTATTAAAAACAAACATTAACAAGCTTTCGACATCATTATTTAAACACGTCTTTTTTGCAGTTGAGAGTTCCTCACAACTGTCTACCCTATCACAGTTTGTCCAACATTCATAATGGCAAGAAAGACATCAACGATACCAACGACAATGAAGTACCGGCGTTATCTTTCCTGCAAATAGACAACACCGCGCCTCAAGTGTTCCAAGAAACCAGCGCGTGTTACTATGAGCACAGATTCTACGAGGAAGGTACTCAGTGGACAAGTGAAAACGACCCATGTGTAATGTGCCATTGCCATATGGGGTCTGTGAAATGCGATGCCACTAAATGTCCGCTACTTGATTGCCCTAAGTCTTCCATCAAGGAACCAGCAAATGGATTTTGTTGTCCTACGTGTACAAGTATGTATGTTTAACTGTTTATTTTTTATATTGGCAAGTCAAAGTGAAACATAATTTGTATTTAATTCACTTAAAAACGAAATTTAGCATAAATTTTTCTTGTACTGTTTCGCTTTGAAAAAAGTATTTGTTCCTTAAAATAGGATCACATAATTTGAACATTTAGATCGTCAGTAAAGTTTTCTTTTATTTTTTTATTTCAGACATCAAAGAACAAGATGAAAAACGCGGATGTTCTTTAGCTGGTCGATTTTACCCAGCTGGCAGCAAATGGTATCCGTACCTACCGCCATTTGGATTCGATTACTGTGTCAATTGTTGGTGCGACGAACAATTTCTTGAAATCCGCTGCAAACGGCAAGTCTGTCCTCCACTAAACTGTACTGGAAAAGAAACTACACGTCCTACAAATTCCTCGTGCTGCAAAACATGTTCAGATTCGAATCTGAAATCTGTACCTTTAGTTACGGAAAACAGAAATGTTCAAAGTGACGACAGCCAATGGCATATTTGGAACACTCCAAACGATTTGGGAAAAACACCGGAAGAAAAGAAAATTGGAGTCGAAAGGAAACGAGTGGAGCTTTTAGGTGCTGGTGGTTGTGCTGTTAAGCCCTATATCTATGCAAACGGCGCCACTTGGCATCCAAAACCTTACGTTGGGAATTCTATGAAATGTATCGACTGCAAATGCAAGGTATGAATATGATATTATGTATATTTATGATTCAGATTGCTAAAAAGTAGTATTTAGTCGTACAAAAGGTAACAGAGCAGGGAGACTTTCGATGGATATTGTGTAAACCAATAATAATAATTATTGTGTCTGACTAGTTTTGACCTTAAACAAGCTTTGTGTAAATTTCAGGACGGAAAAGCGACGTGCAGTAGAAAACGATGTTCCAAAGCGGCTTGCAATCGACGTTTAAGGAGGAGTCCTGATATCACGGGTACATATTCGGAACCGTTAGATGAATGCTGTATACAAAAATGTAACAAACGTAACAGAAGACACCATAATATGCATCGACCTCCAAGAAGAAACAGCTGAATATTATAAACAAACAAAATGCACAGTGGATAAAGTGTCAAGCGATTTTGTTTTTGTAAAAGAAGTTGTTTGTTGGTTGTTGCCATTATGCGCATGCGCATAGAAAGAAAGAGCGAGAGAGAGAAAGTTTTATTATACTTTTGTTTATGAATTAAAATATTATTTATTGAAAAAATTAATTTAATTAATGTTGCAAATTACAATATTATAACAAAACTTATTTATTTGTTAGTAAAAAAACACAAAATTCAAAAATGAGCCAACTTTTTGTTAAGTTACCTTCACAAACCAAAGAAGACTGACCGTTATAATATTTTTCTGCCAAACATTCTTAAAACTTAAATAGTTTATTATGAAGTATTAGAAATACCTTATATTATGTCCGTCTTGTGACTTCTTGTAAATTTACACTACGCGTTTCAGCAACGAGTTACCATCTTCAGGTGTGGTTAATTAACTACACCTGAAGATGGCAACTCGTTGCTGAAACGCGTAGTGTAAATTCACAAGAAGTCACAAGACGGACATAATACAAGGTATTTCTAATACTTCATAATATTCATATAGTGACTTGAAGACCCAACACTCTAAAAATGTATCATATTAAATAGTTTCATTGTTTCATGTAACATGAATGTTAATATTAACGAATTACTTTATTGTATGAACTGATTACAAAATAATATCGTGTTTGAATTTTTGTAGGCACATTTCAATACTTTCTGAATTTTTAAAGTTGATCTATAATATTGTTTCAAGTCTTCATGGTTTCCGGGTTTGTAGACCGTGATCCGGTGGTATTTCTACCTGACGTTTCGTCTACAACTGCGGTAGACACTTCGACCGCTGCCACATCGTCTTTGAGAATGTCTACCGCAGTTGTAGACGAAACGTCAGGTAGAAATACCACCGGACCACGGCCTACAAGCCCGGAAACCATGAAGATTTGGAACAATGCCGGCCGTGAAAGCTTGCACACCTGGATATAATATTGTTTGTTTTAATATTTTATTGAACATTTTGTTGTTTCAAGTATTCAACAATTAAAAAAAAAAACAATTTTATGGACAAACGTAAAACCGAATAAAGCGTTTAATTGTTTTTTTTTTTAAATAAGTATACATTATTTAACGGGATTAACTTAAAAAACAATGTACTTCATGTGAACTAAAACCAGTTATTTACACTTGAAAACCTTAAATTACACTTAAGTTCATTTTAATTCACGTGAACAAAATTGTTTTTGAATTTTTTTTACCGTGCGATAATATACAGTGGTCATTAAACCTATGATTTTTCCAGTCCAGGGTTTAGAACTATAAATGCAACGGAGGAAGGGACTACCGCCATGCGGACGCAATTTTAAAAGAATATATGAAATAGTAATGCGCGATACGAGATGTTTTAGTCGATTGTTTCGATTGTTCAAACATCTCGATGGTTGTCACTTGGACTCGATTGTTGTTGTTTCATACTTCACCGAGACCGAGTCACATACTACTGAATCGTACACTGTCGAGAGCCACGTAATATACAATCGTTCATCACTCAGCAACTGTGGTCGAGTCGATGGTCAATTGTGCAGTAATCGCGTAATACGAATTCAATAGTGAAGAGATCACAGAATAGTGAGTACTGACTGAACAGTGAACAATCAACGAGTCGCGTGAACGTCAGTCGACTAGCATATAAGCTTGAATCGGGATTATATGTATTCTCATTCGCTGCTATTGCTAAGTGGCAAATAATCGACTTGAACACTCGAACATTTCGATTGTAAAATCAAACTCCGAGTCGATTGTAAAAATATCTCGTATTCGCCTATCATTAATATGAAAGCTTTGTGGAGTCTCATGGCAAATGGCAATTGCCCCTACCCAGTTCTAAATCCGGAATTGACAACGTGGTACCTAACTCAAAATCTGTTCCTGCATTTATAAATTAGATTGTCAATTCCAATAAATTTAAATTTTCTTATAACCATTTAGCAAAAGTTTAAATTAGAGAAATATCATTGTGAATGACTATTTACTTATTTACGGGTTTACTATGAATAAAATCGTTAATATTAACGAAATATGCATACTTATAAAGATTTACCTGTTCATATTTTTCATTTATCAGTTTGAATTAGATATTATTTATTGTTAATTATTTTTAATAAACTGGTATAAACAGAATGAATTGTGTAAATGCATATTATTATCTCTTCGAATATATATTTTTTAGAATTAGATACATTTTTTCACAAGCAGATGTCTATGAAACGACTGACCAAAAAATCATCATTTTGATACCGGTGAAAATCTTAATATTACAAATTACAATCGAAAAAGTCGCATCTAATTATTTATTACATGAAAATATTGAAGTTAACTTGTTTAATTATCTAGTTTTGTCCGTCATACTAAACACCATTTATTGTATCTTTATCACTGACAGCTATTCATTGAACTAAACTCATTTTTTTTTAATTTCCCAAATCATGAATTGACGCCCGTGCTTTTGGGATTTGATTCAGGAGGCTAACAAAAATCGAAAATTAAGAATGGAAAATTTTCCGAGTGTCCGTTATCATAAAAATGTCGTAGTTCGTCTTCACGCTGCTGTGGCGTTCATAGATAAAATATGCTACAGAACGTTCGTGCTTCCATGCTAAATCGCGCGAATGGTTGCCTTGAAGTAGGAGGCAACCTATTTAAGCATATTTTGTGACAACCGGATGTGGAAAATATCTTGCTTTATATTTTTATAATATTATTTGTTTTTAATAAAGTTTAAAAGTTGAATTTTAGTTTTTTATCAATAACTCGATAACGAAGGACAATTGGAACATTTTCTACTACTACATTTTCTAACGTACAGAGATCGCGACATCTATGAAACTGTAAAACATTTTAGGTTTTGGAGAGCCTCTTTGAGGGTCACAGTGTCACTGAGTAAATCATGAGGGGCACGTGCCCTCCTTGGTGCCGCATCTCTAAAGGGTATTCATTTTATCATTTGTAAACCGTGGAATGAAAAATAATGCAGCAATTTTTGCATTCCTACAGTGACTCAAATTTTCCACAAAAACGTATCAAAAATTAGCTTTTAGCTACGTAGTAACGTACGTTTATCGTTGTTTATATGATATTTTCCCAGGTTCGACTCCAAACACTGGTGAAAGTAACAATTAGATTTTCAATTAATTAATTATTAAAAATAATCAATCAAAAATATGACACAGGGCCAAACACAAGCCCAAAGAATCCTGGCCTTAAAAAATAAAATAAAAAATTAACTTTTTGCATTTGTGTGTAAAAATCTAATTAGATACCTATATCTAAGGTTCTAAGTTGGATTCGATTATTTTCCGGTGCATAATAAAATGGGTACCTGTATTATTGTATATGAATCATTATGTAATTACATGAATCATTCTGTACAAATAAATTTTAGTGACATTATTAGAATGCGGAATTTTGGATACAAAAACACGAAATACAAATTCAGTTTTGTAAATTATATTAGAATTCGATGAAATAAAATTAAAATAGTAGATTGTATGTCTAGATGTGTAATGGGCTAGTGCGGCAAGTAAAAAACTTTCCGCACGCCTGACAGTTAAATGACCCATTACCGGCCGGTATACATGCATCGAAAGTAGCTAATTTGTAGTGGGTATGGCAAAAACAAAATTACATTGAACTATCGTGTAAAAACGTGTCAAATTAAATAATTGATTCATTTCCAGTTGGTAATTTTAATTAAGACCTACTCTGTATTTGTAACCAATGTTCCAATGTCTAGATATTAGCTGACAATTAATAGCTAAATGTATTCATTAATTACTAATTGACTCTTACAGATAATTAAACTATATTTAACTAATAAAAGTTAAGAAGTGATTGTAAATAGAAATAACTATTATAAGTAATCTGTATAGTGTACATAATAATATGTATAAACACTTATTTTACTAGTTATGCGTTTTGAATTTACGAGTATATGGAGATTTGATTTTTTTATGTCTCTGTAGTTTCGATCAAATACTTCACAGCATATATTACACAAAAATCATTGGTAAACAAAAATGTTTATGTAAACAAACATTGTATAGAAATTTATGAATTAATAAGCCTCCAGTTTTTAAATCACTCACCGCTAAAGAAATTGTAGCTTCTGCGCAACGAATCATAGTCTCCTGTTTTCTTCTAAAAATTCAAAAATTGTAAGGTGCTGCAACGTATAGAATCCTAACACTGGAATTATTTTTCTGGTGTTACCTTCGATCACACTTAATCTAGGGATCACATCACCTGTCATAAGTCCTCAAAAAATCACATTCGTTTATTTCAGGGATCTTTTCGGCCTATTAATTTTGTTAAAGTGAAATCACTGTTGTCCAATTGTCTAATTTTTTTAATGTCACTATACACTAAAACCATATTTGTTAAACGAGTATTATTGAAATGATTTAATATTTTAAACGAACCATTACCGAAATTGTACTTTAGAGAAAAACGCGTACAATATGACACCTCGAAGCACATTTTACGGTTAATAATTACTATAAACAACTGCCTCGATTACCGTAATGTAATACTAAGAAGAATAATGACTATTATGCAATAGATACTTTTAATAAAAGTTATGCGAGACATGCACGCACATTTTTTTTGCAGTCAAGTACCTGCGTACTAAACTGCTTATCATAGAGAAGGGGGTGTTCCAAAACTGAATGTCAATGTGCATTAAAAGATTTCAGAACAAGTTCAAAGAGGTCAGGCATATGTGTACAATAATTTTTGTGCCTTTAATTTGAACTTATATTTAGTATTTCAAATTGCTAATATAAATAATAAATGCAGTACGTTTTCAGATTTAAGAATAAGTTCTTTGATTCACACTTCACAATTTGTTTACAGAAAATAGAGATCCTAAGTATAATGAAATAATTTTTATGAACGCAGGAAAATTCTGAGTACTTACAAAGTTCCCTTAAAAATCATTTCAATTTTAACTTTTAATTTTGATTAACAATAGGTACCTAATTTATTTTATAAAATAAAATATGTAAATAATATTTGTTATAAATATAGACATAATATCGCCTTACGCTGAATAAAATAAAATTGAGTATTAATATTAAAAATAACAAATATGTTATTTCATAATAGGTGTCCCCTGTATGTTAAGGTAATGATGGTTGATAAAATGGCGGAATTGTTGAGTGCTTCAATATTGTAAGAATACGCTTAAACTTTGAAAAACTTAATTTTATAATTTGGAAATGATTGATAGGAACACCTTTTTAACATAATGTTATATATTATTTATTAGAATTAACTCATTCGTAAATAAAAGAAATATAATAATATAATACCTACCTCCAATACATAGGGGAAAATATTTAAATAAAATCGAATAAAAAGGTAAAGTCTATAATTATGAAAAAAATATTGAAATAGTATTTTGAAAATGTAAAATCATTTCCCCTAGGTATTGCTAATATAACAATAAAGTTCCATGTTTTCTTAATAAGTTGCATGCGGGATAAAGATTATGCTAAAACAAAATATGAGCGCATGTGAAACCTAAGGATGAAGAATAATAATTGACCATGTTCAACTATTATCTTGCTTGAATTTTGACCGGCTTTTCAACAACCACGTAGTGTGTTACACATTGATATTTCCCAAGCCTTTTATTGCAACACAATAATCTTTTCGAATTTTGACGAAGCAAAATGTTTTAACAAAATAAAAAGAAAAGAAAATTTAAAATTATCGATAGCTTCAATTAGATGTTATCGACATATAATTGAAGTAAAGAACAAGATTCTGATTCTAACTGGTTATATAGGTGTCCCACAAAGTAATAAGGTTAAGAAAACAGGGAACTGATTCTACAAAGCATTTTAAAGTGCTAACGCAAATTATTATTGTGAAACATTTTTAATTTGTGACTGTCGCAATAAGAAAATTTTAAAAATGTAATTACATATCACAAGAAAATAAAAGTGCTTTTTAATAGAATAGTTTATTTCTTTCCTTTGTTTGCCTATACCAACACCTAAAAAAAGATTTTTTGACTCTTTGACTTTATTCCATCGAATTGTATTTGATGGAACAAATTATTGTATTTAATCAAACTCATTTTATTATTTAGTAATCAATGAGCTAATTTTTGCTGAAGGAATAGTATATTGTGCGACTATTGGTCGAAAGAGGAGATTCCACTCGTGTGTTTTACCGCACTCGCTACGCTCGTGCGGCAAAATCCACAATCGAAGAATATCCTCTTTCGACCAATAGTCGCACACAATATTTTGTTCAACTACCGCAAGAAATATGTCATTTCGTGGCTCTGCTGAGCGTGGGCGAAATAATGGGTGACCTGATTGATTGACGAAACTATCAACACTTGCGTAAACGTTCTCCGTAATGAGCGTGGGCGAAATGCTATTTCGCCCACTCTCTACGTCTACAGGAGCGTAGGCGAAATAGCATTTCGCCCACTCTCTACGTCTACACTGTCAGAGAATTCATTATTTCGCCCACTCTCAGTAGAGCCACGAAATTACATATTTCTTGCGGGTGTTGAACAAATGATATTTATTTGTCTCAACAAATCTTTTTTCCCATGTATACTACATCCCGAAAAATTTACTTTTTTCCAAAGTAACTTAGACATACAGACGTAACAAAATATTTACTGTTTAAAATGAATAAAAATACACTATATAAACAAGTACATATTTTGTATATATTGACTAAGTTTGATTTGTCACAAAATATACTTATACCTACGTCTTAAATATAATTTTGTTAATTTATAAGCGTGATTTAGTTTTAGTATGTTGTAATGCTTCTTTAATTGCCTTTAACAGATAGTCAGTTGTTTCGATCGTTGCATTTGACCCCATTACTCCAATTCGCATTATTTTGTTAACTGTTGGCCCCAGTCCGCCGGCGATTTCTATAGAATACCTGCAACAATTACAGAAGAATCAAATTTTAACTAAATCATTGCGATAACTTTCAGTTAGAAATGTTAGAAGGTACCCAGAGCTTCCATTACAGAATTGCTGGCCTACCCGTCGATGACGGGGCAAAGACTCAGGCAAACATAAAAAAGGGTGTGGGTCTCGGGACCCCCGACAGATGTGAAACATCAAAGAAAACGTTATTGAACTCGGTGGTATTATCTATGTAGTAGTATATATTTTTTTCAAAGGCAGCAGCTAACTGTTACGCTGACGTAATCCTATATACTGCACTGTAACACCGCGTGTGTTACAGTGCACGCCTGAACCAAGAGAGAGAGAGTGCCGCAGTGGTGGGGAGAACAGCAGCGAAGGAGCGGACCAAACTTTTCGGTGCATATTTCCCCTCACGCGGCTGTTCACTGCCCATCGCCCGACATAAGATGTTTCACATCAAAAATGGCATACGTATGCATCTTATAAAATTTCCTAGTTGTAACGGTGGGAGGGGTGTCACCATCTATATCCGCACCAGCTACGCCACTGCTTTGTTGGTTCTAAAAAATGTATATTTATTTGAACAATATTATTTCCGAGATTATTTGTTACTTACTTATCTTTGAGATATTTCTTTAATTGAATCCAGTCAACATTTGTCGGATTTTTAACCGCAGTTACGGTTACCAATCTGTCCTCTTTGCGGTCTACAAATAGTGTCAGACCCATCGATTCCAAACCATCTTGAAGGCGTTGTCCACAGCGTCTGTGTCGCTCCCAACTATTCGACAAGCCTTCTTCGGCAATCATGGCCAATCCTTCTCTAAGACCGCATAGTAGGCTGGAGGATATAGTATGGTGGTATCTAAAATGTACAACATAATATTGTGATCCTCAAAAAAAAATTATTCAAATTTGTATAATCTAATCCACCCGATTGTCTATTTAAATCAAACCTGCCAGTGTAAGCAAGAAAAACAATTTAGCTAGCCGATAGAAAAGACATCTGATTTTGATCTAAATATTGCCCACAGTAATGAATGAATTGTGGATTATAGACGCTCGACAACAGAGGTCATTAGCGTCTGTTGCCCACAGTAAACGTTAACGGGAATCAAAAGATTCTTGACAACTATGTCTATAGTAGGTACCAAAATTATTTATCCTTGAGGGACAGAAATATCGCTTCATCAATAAAATCAATAAAAAATAAGTAAAACTATTACATTAATTATAGCTCTGCTTATTGTTTATTACAACTTTTTAAAATATGAAAATCAATCCTCGGGTTGGATTTTTAAAGTATCATCATTTTTATACATTAGACAATACTAGAGGTGCGTTCCACATGGCGACTGCAACGCCTACAACAACCAAACGTAATAAGCGCGGTCGTAAGGCGTGGGCGTAGTGGGCGCAATGGTCGCCAAGTGGAACGCACCTTAGAACACATTGAAATAAAATTCACTTGTGGGCAACATTTTGACCAAATCCCCAAGTAAAATGGGCAATGCCCTTTAGATACTTACATCCTGTTAGGTTTGCCAAAACAATCCCAATATTCACCAAGTAATGTCATGTCTAAATAATAGACTATAACCGGAGTTTTTCTGTTGAACAACTTCTTTCTAAAAATGAAGAAATATTCAAATATTTTGTGTATAAGTAATGTAATTAGAAACAATTCCATACGCATTCCATACCTATTCGGTATCTACGGAAAATGAAGCTAGTACTATTATTATTAATAGATTACTCTGTCAACACGGTTTGTTAAAGCTTTCTTTATAATTATTATTGTTAAAATGTTCAAAAATTAATTAATAAAAATGTACACGTACTCAGCTCTTGGACTAAATGATATTGGTGTAAGACCTGGGGGGACACTTAGCACTTTCTGGGATCCAGTATACATAGCATCAATATTCCATCGATCCATAAACATTGGAACTCCCCCTAGTGACGCCACCGCATCAACTAATAGAAGACAGTCGTAGCTGAAATAGAAATAGCTTATTTTATCATAGAATAGAAATTAGAAGGTAATAATAATAATGAATAATTTAGAAGTTTAATTCTCATTTTGCTTAAAAGATCGCTATAATATCAACTACACACAGTGCTCAAGATCAGCAAGTTGCCCACAATTTTTTTAATAAATAAATATTAAAAAATTAAACCAAATTATTATAAAATAGAAAATAAATCCAAAACCATGACTGGTATGTGATATTTTTGTCACTTTAAAATTATAAAAATCAACTTAGTAAAGCTGCATAAACGCGCGAATTTCAGGCTCAAAAAGTAAAGTAAAAAGCATTAAAAATAATAAGTAATTTTCTTATACGGCTGAATTTTTGATTAAAGACAGTATTTGGATTAATTAAAAATAATAATTATGAGAGAGAAAAAAATCTGCTCTACAATATTTTTGCCCTATGATATTTTTTCGTCCGAGTAACGGTTTAGAAGATAAATGAAAAAACTCAAATAAGGTCCGCTCCAGGGGTTCGTCAAAAAGGGGATGTTCCACGGTATAGGTGAGAACTTTTTAGTTACTTATTTCTTTTGTATGATTAAATAAATACTTCTTTGGCCAGTTACTAAAAAGATAAAATGTACTTTTTTCTTTCTCTCTCTCTGTCTGCTATAGGATACGCAATATGTAAAAAGCCAAATTAAGGACGTACAATGTTGTTATGCTTAGGGTCCACAGAGATGCTAAAATGATCCTGAAAAATAGTGGTTAATCTAAATAGGAAAAAAAAACATTAAATTTACTCGTGGCAAAGTGGTCCGAGTCCCTCCACCGACTGAATTACTCCAGTAGACGATTCACCGTGTGTGACGAATAAAGCTGTTGGACGATGCTTTTCTAATGCGGCTTCAAAATCATTTAAAGTAAACGCCGTTCCCAAAATTGATTCCATTCGGACAACCTGAGCACCTGGAAATATATTTTCATTGTAGCCATATTCTTTCGTTTAGTATTTTTAATAGTAATTTTTGCAACTAGTGGCTTAAGTGACGGATTATATGACAGTCGCGATTTTGCGATACGAGTGTAAGGTTATGTTATAGCAAAATCTAAGATTTTAAACTTACTGTTTTCTTTTTTGTTTAATTTTTAATTTTAATTTTAATGAAAGTGACGCTGTGATAACATTTTTAATGTTCGTAATAAAGAATTTATCTATCTATCTATACCAGAACCTTAAGAGAGTATAGTAAAATCGCGACTGTCAGATTCGTCACTTTAGACACGCGTTACGTACATTATTTTTTGCAACAACTGCTTTAAAAGTTCAATTTTAAGCAAATAAAACACATTATAGCAAAGTAATCTATAAAGTACTTTATTACGCACGTGTGTTATAAAGTAAAACAAAACAGTATTACTTTATAGAACAGAGTGCGTTAAAATTTATTTTAAACCCTACCGTTCGAACGCATCAGAAGTTTCCATAAAGAATCACTTTTCAAACAGTACACAGCCATCAAAAATAAATTGAACTTTTGATGCAAGTTTTGCAAAAACATATTTATAACTCCATATCACAAAAAAATAGAAACATCAAGCTTTAATAATTAATAATTGACATAGTTAATATGATTCAGTATTTTTTTACAGAGTTTATCGAAAAAAGCGAGTAGGAACACTGTTCAAACCAAATCTTATTTTGAAATACCTAATATAAATAAATAATTTTTACCATATCTTCTTGCCATATCTGAAGCTCTGTCACCCCAAAGTCCACTAACAGCTATCAACACTTTTTCTCCTGGTTCCAACAGATTACAAAGAACCGCTTCCATACCACCGTGACCAGAAGTACTAAGTGCCAAGGTTAATCTGTTGTTGGTTTGGAAAACGTACTGAATACCTTCTTTTACCTCATCCATTATCTAGCAAAAATAATTCAATATATATTTAGATCCATTGTCAGTGAATACTCAAAATCTAACAATCCTAGGAAAGGGTGCTTGCATATTGACCAATTCGTAGGCCTGTGCTATTTAAACGACATGTGACGTCACTTAGCCCGCTAACGCCAAATGTAATGAAACTTAAACAGGATTTTATTTAGCAATCCATCAAATTTTTGTGAATTCTTAATACAGTCTCAATTTTTTTAAGACTTCTGGCATCTACCACTGTCATTTTATATATTTTTACTTCCCACCTCTACTATGGTAGGGAAGTAATGGATTTAGTCCGAAAAAAATATTTCGAAAATTTAACAGATTTCACGTTTTGAGACCCTAGCAATCGTTTAAGATCATTTTCTGACTGATGTCTGTATGTGTATGTGTGTGTGGTCAATTTTTCGCCTTCGATATCTTAAGAACGGAACAACATACGGGCATGCCGATTGTTCTATTGTGTTTATCAGCCTTTAACTTAGATCTGATTAGATTTTGAGTCAAATCGGTTCAGTGGATCCTGAGATATTCAAAAAAACGTTCTCAATGTCACGTATTAACATAGGTAAAAAAAATATAAATGAATTCTAGATGTTATAATATGAAAAAAATGTAAATATTTTTTTTCTCTAAAATGTATAGTTTTCGAGAAAAAAAATATTTTACTAAAAAAAAAATAAAAATTGTACGTAAATCAAGGTAACCATGATTTTTGCTATATTAAGCTAGCCATCAGTAGATCACCAAACAAAAAAGAGGGCCATGCTTTTTTCAAAGAATAAAAATTAAATTGTGTTTTAAAGACCACCAACAGCTAAGGTTATTTGGGCCTAGTCAAAGAATAAAAAAAAAGAGTGTTTATTTTTTGCAAATATTTACTACGTGGGAAGTATAGGACTGGTCATCAGTCGAATTTTTTATTATTAAAAAAGCAAAACCAACCTGTACACATTCAGTATCCAAATGTCCAAGGATGGGTTGACAAACACCGTAAAGTACTCGCGGAAAACCATTAACGGGCCCTGGGCCCATTAATAGTTTGTTAGGAACAACTAATGGTTTTTTCAAACATGTAGGCGGAGTTATATCCATTTTCCAAAACGAGTATGATCCAAATGCAGGCAACACCAATTTAGAAAAAAATTATTACTGCAGGTGGCTGGGAATTTTTAACACACTAAATTATTA
Organism: Mongoloraphidia duomilia; assembly: GCA_039654895.1. Taxonomy (NCBI): domain Eukaryota; kingdom Metazoa; phylum Arthropoda; class Insecta; order Raphidioptera; family Raphidiidae; genus Mongoloraphidia; species Mongoloraphidia duomilia. The sequence continues at coordinate 2,180,911 of CM077517.1, forward strand.
ATGTCATTGAACCCAAACTTCACTGATTTAGCAAACGAACAGATATATTATTATTTAATATTAATAAAAATATAATCTTTTCAACCGATTTTACTGAACAGTAAATTTCTGCTGAGGCGCACACGAACTAGATTGCTGTCACAAATTGTCTATTATCAATGAAATGTAAATATTACATTGATAACAGTATAGTTTTATTTTTTTACTTTTGACAATAATTCTCTTATATTATATAAAACATTGCTCTCTCTCAGTCTTTCATATTAGTAGGCACTACATGTGCATAAACAAGATAGCACGTGATAATTTAAAACCGATTGATTTGTCTGAAAGAAATTACACCTACCTGCCAAAATCTCTCATAGAAGCTAAATATTTTTATGTTTCACGTTTAAGAATTTGCAGTATACTTACTGCATTTTCTTAAACAGTAATTAATGGTCATTATTGTTCAGTTTCTGAAATGTTGTACGGGTACCAAACTCCCTAGCAAAATGAAGATTATACCGTTCTCAAAAGTTAAAAGAGAGCTGAAGTCTCTCCTAATTAAAATTTGTTTATAATTTAGTTAATAAATTTTATAAAACTAAACTTACCGTTGTGTCGGACAATAAATCTATTCTATTCTGTTGCATTTTCGTTTGAATTGTTTTTAGCTTACATTTTAAAGAATATTTCCGTATGACTTTTTAGGGCCGCCTAGACTACACATGTTATCTAAGCTATAAGCTTAATATCAATCCATATTTTTAATGTACCTATTTCACAAATGGTACATGTACAGTTCTCAGAAAAGTGACTGAAATAGCTCCATCGTAACAACAGCATTTCAAGAATCACGAGCATTCTGAAAACTATATTGCCAATGTTATTTTTTACATATATTGTAACAAAACTGTTTTCTTACGTGAGTGGAATAAATTATATATTTACAATAATTAAAAATGTAACAAAAATAGATAAAAATAAGATGTAACAATTATATCTCAACTCTAACAGACAACACTGTTTATATAATAATAACACGAACAGTAATTCTTAAACGAACTGAAACAATTTATATGCTGTATTTATTTCAAATCGACACTGTCACACGATTCTCGTTGTTGTTTCCGGTGACTGCTCCTGCTTATATAGAGCTAGCAGCTTGACCCCCCCACGCTCGCGCGCTTTTCAGAACATTCTGGTGGTTACCTGTGTCTTCGATATCATGGCACGCCTCACCATTGTTACTTGTTCTCGACGATTCTATTGTCGCCAGCGGCGTAACATCTGGGATTTTGCTACAATATAAAAATATATATAACCAACGAAAAATTTACAGTTACTGAAAATAATTAGAAATATTATCTGGAATGCGCCACAGTGAAAGAGATATAGAAAACTGTGTTTGTAGTATACAAATTTCAAATGCGTTTAAGCCGTTGCATTCCGTGTAATTGTGATGGAGGTTATCTGTAACGATGACTTTCAACACTAGTCAAAGTTGAAAGTTCCATTCAAAATTTAAACGTACCTACAGAATATAAAATGAACTAAATACATACATGATATCACATATTACGCAATCAATCGAGTATATGTATAAATTTTTTATCTCATTTTTATTTCGTAGCAAGAAAATATACGCAAATGGAAACATAATTATAATAGTCTTCATGGTTTCCGGGCTTGTAGGCCGTGTCCGATGGTATTTCTACCTGACGTTTCGTCTACAACTGCGGTAGATATTCTCAAAGGCGATGTGGCAGCGGTCGAAGTGTCCTCCTTGGCGGCTCACAGGTCAGTGTGTCAGTGACTGGTGTCCTCCCTTCTTTTATGACTAGTACTAGTGTGTTCTCTGTTCGATCGTAGTCCGTCTCTCTGTAATTGATCAACTGCGCAGTGTGTAGTGGTAGGGGTGAGTTCTCTACTCGGTCGTATTCCGTCCTTGTATGATTGGTCATTGGTTTTGTATGTCGGAGTGCTGGTGTCCAGGTTTTACTGAGATTGAGGCCTTCATCTTTTCTGTGTGTGTGTTTGTAACGTCAGGTAGAAATACCACCGGACCACGGCCTGCAAGCCCGGAAACCATGGAGACTTGGAACAATGCCGGCCGTGAAAGCTTGCACACCTGGATAATTATAATAATACCGTAAACTACCTTACAGATCTTCTGTATTTTGATTTGATTGGAAACATTAAAATAAATCATTTGTCTCTAAAAATGTATAATAGAAACGTGGGCACACCTATGATCGTTATAGCAAATGGCGTAATAATCAATATACTTTGTTCATATTTATTATGGAAATTAGATGGGATTCTTGTTTGGTCGTTACAGCCGACATCAAGTTTTTTGATCAATTACTTATTATTATGCTCAGGAGCACCGAATCCATGTTCTAAGTCTAATAACAATAGACTTCGTGTTAATAGATTAATTCCGCATTAATTAATAATTAATAAACTTATAATAATCCATTTACTGCGCCTTTTATTGTTATATTTGATAATGTAAAATGCTGCACCGTTTTAGCAGCACTGTAACTTGGGTTGCGTGACATTGTATAATAACGAAATATTCTTACACTTATACAATTACCAAGCACGATGTGAAAAATTTAAACAGTAATTATTCCAAAATAGAATGACTAGTCGATTTTCAATTTTCAAAAGACGCTCTCATTCTATAATATTAATTTATTTTAGAACAAAGACATTACAAAACGCCACGTCTCTCTGTCTGTCCATTTAAAACTCGAGAATCGCTGAACCAATTTACCTTCCCATATGGGCACATTATCTGATGGTCAGGTTTTTAGGCACATTGTCTGGTCAGACTTTTTTAGAATCGGTTCAGTAGTTTTCAAGTTATAACAATATTATTGTTTGAATGGAGAATAACAAAACCAGAATTTTTATCCATAGCAAAGTTCATACATAATTTGAACTGAACAACATATTGAAACTATGTAGTAGGTTAAAGGAACACTATATTCAATTTGTAAACAATTAATGTATATTTGTTTTTTACTTTTGACAATAAATTTCTTATATATATTTTCCCCTGGTTATTTAATAATCTCTTTTTGAATTACACCGATTTAAAAAAAGTTATATAAATATAAATTTTTAAATTGGTAGGTATAGTAGTTACTAGTGTAATTCAAAAAGAGATTATTAAATAACCGGGGGAAAATACATAAACCGAACTGTGAACAACGCCGAGTTGAAATCTAAAAATTATTGCGCTACGAGACAAAGAACGGAAAAAAGCGACGACAAAATTAAAATACTATATTTTTCTTTAATTTAATTTGAATTATTTTTGTTTATCAAGAATTTTTTAATTTGTTAATGAAATATAATATTATTTAAAGAACTTTTGTTTAATAAAAACATTCAAACTTATACTAGTTATAACATTTTTTTGCTTGCTTGTGGAGACATCTACATTGAACAAAAAAGGTACGTTGTGTCACAGATGACGTTGTGTATAATAGGGTATTTGCCAGTGATCAAAATAAAATATGAAACTTTGTTATAATGAAAGTTTATGCTCTAAAATATTTATTAATTTTTTATTATTATTAATTAGGTTTTGTAAACATATTTAAATACATAAATAAAATCATGATTTTTAATCTATGTGTCACGTGACTTGAAACACCGCGAGACGTCAATTATAAGTAAAATGTAAATGTATCCATAGCAACGTAGGTCATATTGTTTACATCATGTTTACATAGGTACAAAATGGTATTTTTCAACACTCTGTTTCTAGTCCAGTCACGAGAGGAAGTCCACCTTGCGTTTGGTGCAGCAAATGATTTTATTTTTTTGTGTCCTCAAGCATGTTTAGGAGATGTCAAATCCAAGTTTGCGACCTCTAAAACAGGGCGGGGGAGTTTTGGTGGGCTAAAAACCACGATTTTTTTGCACTTTTTTCGATTTCTTGCTTATAATATGGAAACGGCTGGTCCTATCGAAAAAATAGTCCTATTCAAAATTAAAGGGCACAAAATTTACTTCAAAATGCACTAGTCAAATATGTTTATGTTCCCATTTTTACCAGCTCTACAGAACTTAGAAAATCGCCAAAATTTACCAAAATGAAAAAAAAGCATTTTTTCAAGCTTTTAACTATTGAAAAACTCGAATAGTCTATAACCTTCCTTAATAAACGGGCTATCTAACAAAAAAAAAATTTTCAAATCGGACTGGTAGTTCCTGAGATTAGCGTGTTCAAACAAAAAAAAATAAATTCTTTTTTTGTTTGAACGCGCTAATCTCAGGAACTACAAGTCCGATTAAAAAAATTTTTTTTTGTTAGATAGCCTGTTTATTAAGGATGGTTTTAGGCAATTCGAGTTTTTTTAAATTCAATCTCAAAGGGGGTAAAACGGGGGTGTAAGATTTTTTGTTATTACAAAAAATCTTACTCCTACGTTTTACACCCCTCGGGGTTAAATTTAAAATAAACTCGTATATCCTATAACCTTCCTCAATAAACGGGCTATCTAACAAAAATTTTTTTTTTTTAAATCGGACTTGTAGTTCCTGAGATTAGCGCGTTCAAACAAAAAAAGAGTTTATTTTTTTTTGTTTGAACGCGCTGATCTCAGGAACTATCAGTCCGATTTGAAAAAAAATTTTTTTGTTAGATAGTCCGTTTATTAAGAAAGGTTATAGGCTATTCGATTATTTTTTTTAATTCAATCCCACAGGGAGTAAAACGTGGATGTAGGATTTTTTGTTATTACAATAAATCCTACACTCCCGTTTTCACTCTTTGGGATTGAATTTTTAAAAAACTCGTATAGGGTCTCATTGATTAATAATTTGCTTCTTATACAGACTGGTAGTTCCTGAGATTAGCGCCTTCAAACAAAAAAGAGTTTATTTTTTTTTTTTGTTTTTCTAAGTTCTGTAGAGTCGGTAAAATCGGAACAAAAACATATTTGACTAGTGCATTTTAAAGTAAATTTTGTGCTCTTTAATTTTGAATAGGACCATTTTTTCGATAGGACAAGCCGTTTTTATGTTATAAGCAAAAAATCGAAAAAAGTGCAAAAAAATCATGGTTTTTAGCTCACCAAAACTCCCCCACTCTGTTTTAGAGGTCGCAAACTTGGATTTGACTTCTCCTAAACATGCTTGAGGACACAAAAAAATAAAATCATTTGCTGCGCAAAACGCAAGGTGGACCTACCTTTTTAAGCTCTCGTGACTGGACTATTCTGGGTTTTTAGATAATATTATTAGCAAATATAAACGCAAGTTCATAAAATTATGACGTCATATATCAGTAGAGCAAAAACGATTTTTTAGCGGGCGGGGCTAACATAAATATTTCAAAAATTATTTTTGAGCTTATTTGAAATCAAAATGAAGAGATTTAGGCGTCATTTTGTTCAGAATTTATTACTCTATTAACACAAAATTTTAGTCAAATACCCTATTAATGTTAATACCACTGAGGTTAAAGCTATAGAGGGAGTATAAGCATTTAAAAGTAAAGCCAGTCGCCATTGTAATTAAGCCCTCATTTTATATGAGAGAAGAAGAAGAAGAGAATAATAATCCCAATCCATCCTGAGTTTTGCCGCCATGTTTGTTGTGACCTGTGACGTCAAACCTGGCTTTAATTTTGTATAAGCAGTTGTATACGGTATGCGTCCTCTATAGATTTTACCTCAGTCAATTTTTTTTACTTTCATGTTACCAAAGGACTGAAGAAAGTTTTGTGATGGCAAAAAACCGCATTCAGTATTTAGACGTTTCACGATCCCAACACACAGGGCCGGCAGATGTCAGAGGGTGGTTTAGACATGCGTGGATTGAAATGATTGTGTGTATACGTAGATTGTAAACTGTAGGTATTATATTACTGTTCCCCGACCTAATTACGGTTACTTGTTTATAGTACGAGTGCTATTGACAGTCAATGCCGGATTTAGAGGTCTGGAGGCCCCGGGGCAACAAAGGAGTGGAGGCTCCCTGGCTCCAAATTATTTTCCAATAAAATGGACAATTATTTTCGCCACACGCCCGCTTCAGCGCTCGCACGGCACGTTTACCGCGTTTACTCATCGAAATGCCAAAACCAATCATGATTACTTATTAAAATTATTAACGCGATTTAGCATATTTTCAACGACAAAATTTAAAAAAACTCGGGTCGCAGTGCCAAAACCCTGCCGACAATATAGTGTATTTGCTAATACTGGCATTGTGGCTTTATTATGTGAACCTCAGTTTGTTTTTGAACAAAATAAAAAATTTAACCCCTTAATACATCCCTTAAAATAATATTTTTTTTCTTAATTTCAATATTTTTATCAATGCAACCTCGGTACCAAATTAAATACACCCTTCCATAAGTAAATCCGTATCAACAAACCAGTGTTTTCATAAAATTTGAAAGTCCGGTCCTGTCCGGCCGATTTTATTAAAATTTTACCAGCACATTTTAATCGTTACTAAAGGGTTAAATTTCAATTTTGAAACGATTCTGAAAATTTTTTCGACATTTTTGGGCCCAAAAAACATTTTTCAATCCCTAAAAACCACCCTTAAAAAGGTCCGATTGGGCCCATTTTAAATAGGCTTCGTGCGGTGATGGATTTCAACGTGCCTACCAAATTTCATCAAAATCAAATAACTCTTTCGAAAGTTATTGCCCGCACACTTATATATATATATATATATATATATATATATATATATATATATATATATATATATATGTAAATATATAAATATATAAATAGACATTTCCAAAAATGGTGCCAAAGTGTTCAGGAGGCTATGAAACGTCGAGAAATTTTGGTCCGACCCCTAGGTCCCGCCATCCGACCGACGCCAATAGTGTATGTGCCATATGGCAAATACACTAATAACCGAGAATTCAGAGAATTTTTTTTCCGAAGTCTCTATTGTGGGGGCCCCTCTTTTGTGGAGACCCCGGGGCTGTAGCCCCGGTTGCCCTCCCCTAAATCCGGCCCTGGCTATTGTATGAGAGTATAGAAGCCATGGCCAGATGGGAAGATGGAGAGAGGGTGGAGGGGGAGGGAAAGAGAGAGGGAGAGCGGGAGGTAGAGAGGGAGAAAGGGAGGTAGAGAGGGAGAGAGAGAGGGTTTTACAGATCCTTAAAAAAGGCCCTAGTTAAGACATTTACTTAAGAAATATCTGAGATATTTTTATATTTTTTTTCTTTTCGTGTGTTTATGCGTTTTTCAAATCTGCAACTTTTTTTGAAATTTAATGACCTCAGCTGTGGAGCGTCTATAATCTGCTATTTATCTATCAAATTCAAGATTAACGCGAGTGAAACCGCGGGTAACGGATAAATATAATTATAAAGTTTATCCATCTAAAAAAAACTTTTTAACAAAAAAAACCTCCTTCAAAGGCACTAAAAAGAGGAAAATAATGAAATTTTGAGGTCTGTGCCAATTAAAATATGAAGTTGGTTAAAAAGAAGATATTAATCACTAAGTATACCATACTTTTTAACCGACTTCATATTTTAATTGGCACAGACCTCAAAATTTCATTATTTTCCTCTTTTTAGTGCCTTTGAAGGAGGTTTTTTTTTTTTTTGTTAAAAAGTTTTTTATTTTTTACTTTTGTGTCAAAAAGTAACATTTACCTTAAAGAATCACACGTTACTTACTTTTATTAAAATCAGCCGAACTATTGAACCGATTTTGATGAAATTTCTATGGGACCAATCTGAAAGTATATCCTTTCAAATAAAAAAAAAATTTCAAAATCCGTTCATAAACGACGAAGTTATCCGCGAACACACATAAAACATAACCACATAAAAAAAAATATATACGGTCGAATTGAGAAACCTCTTTTTTTTGAAGTCGGTAAAAAATGGGAATATTTTTCTAAAAAATATGTTCCAATAGTTAATATAAATTTTATATTTATTGTGCTTCATACAGCTACAATTAAAAACAGTGTTTCGATAGTTGGTCAAATTATAATTAAAAATTATTTTCAAATTTGGCGCAGACGACATGCAAAACTATTGAGATTCCCCCACCGCTATGCGCAGAACACGAATATAACGAGAGGAGAAACATGGCCACCTGTTGCAGCATGCCAAGCACGGCTTCGTAGATCGAGTTGGTAGCGGTAATGCGCAGCCTGTGTCCGCTTGTCGGAGTAGAAGCACGCGATTTCTGTGTTCTCCTTGTTTATACCCTGTCCAGTGAAATAGTACATTTAAAGCTGTGTGTGGTGCAAGTTTAATAAACAAAACAAGTGATTGATGTGCATTGTTATTGTAATGATTATATTGATTAATTAATCGGTCTAACAATATTTACAGTGAATTTTATTTTGAAGTGCAAAAGTTTTGGTTTTATTAAATAGTTGTTTTGAAGTGTTTTTTTCTGTGTTTGGATATTGAAATTTAAAAAACGTGTTGCTCAAACTCGTTTCTATTATAATAAGTGACAGTGACTCGACCAGTCTTAGGGCGCCGGTTCTACACTTTGCTGCTCGACAACGAACAATAGTTTAAATTTCATGCTGTCAGGTAAAAATAGATTATTCCTTACAAATATTGTTCTTGTGTGCGTTCATGGTTATAACTGAATATTATGTATGTATGTGTGGTTTTCTAAGAAACTGGAAGATCGTTGAGTGCTGGTATATTGCCAAAATCTTATCTGTATTTATAAAATGCTAAGGCCCGTTTGCTCTGATTTTCTTGAAGTGTGACTTCTTAGGGGCAGTTTAATGTTTGCGTTAAATATTTAACGTTAACGGTTTTAAACCCAGGCAACGGAAAACAAATCATATACATACCTAATAGATTTTAGATATTATTATTTCTCTGCATTACTTCCCCGGAGTTTCGCAACATACATTTTTTTCAAGTTCTACGTACATTCAAGCTTATCTTCTAAGCTTCAAATTGGATACCTATTAGATTGATCATTATAAAATTTAAAAGGAAACAAACAAATAAGATTTTTTATGTTTATCTATTTTTTGGCTTCTACCGATCTGAATTCAATTTTTCTGTTAACTGTATTTTGAGCCGGATTCTAGTCTTTTAAAGTTCATTAATTTTTGTGTACTTCTATATAAATACCTAAGCAAAATATATTTTTGCTTAGGATCTACTATAGTAATTATTATAAAGATATGCTTTTAAGAATATCATTTCGAGTTCATTAATAATAATCGCCTAAAATAGGGTACCTACCTATTTAGGTTGTTTAGCGTTATAAATAATTATAATACATAATTTGAACAATACAAACGTGTTAAAAAATTAGTTATAAAAAAAAATATCTATACTAACTAGCCTTAATTAACTAGGTTTCAACAACATGTACAATGGAATGACACATCATATTAATCAATATCCGTATAGATATCTATACCAATACACTTTTCGCGTAATTATAAATATTCAAAGAAAGCAAATTCTAATAATTTTGTTATTGAATAATATGCAATACTAGCGGCCCGGTCCGGCTTCGCCCGGGTGCTACGAATTTATGATTTATTACCCCCGCCGCGAGAAATTTTCCCCCTGCGAAGCAAAGCCGGGCTAGTGGTAGTGTTGCCGTCTAGACAAGACAAGAGTCTAGAAAGTCTAGATCTAGACGGCAACACTAGCTGGTGGTATTTATAATATTAGTAGGATTCCGCCAATACGGTAAAATTGGAGAGTTACGTTTTGTTACTATCCCATAGGAACTACACATTTTTCCGGGATGAAAAGTACGCTATTCCAGGGCCTAAAGTAACTATATATACCAAATTTAATGAAAATCCGTTCAGCCGTTACGGACCTGAGTGGTAACAGACATACCCCCACTCACACAAATACACAAACTTTGGCATTAATTATAATAATACTAGACTAGAGATGTATTACAACAGGAATATACAGCATTGATCAAAAAATACTGTGACCGGTAGACAGGGTTGTCAAATGTTCGATTTTCAGCCGGGCAGTCCGGTATTAGAATGCCTTGTCAGGACAAGATAATAATCGAAATTGCATAATACTTAAATAGGTAGGTACTTCTAATGACTGTGGGTCAAAAAATTGTTCCTAAATAATGTCAAAAGTCTTTTATTATAATTGATATTCGAGATAATTACGCAATAAATAATAAATTTGTATGCATGTCGGTGTTATAAATCAACTGAATTATTTTTTCATTTACTATAACGTAAAATTTATTTACGCTTGGTTTCTGATACGACTTTCTACGCTAATTGCTTGGTTTCTGATACGACTTCCAGCTTTAAATCTGGATTTAAGAATGTCATTTGTTTTCTCTATTTATGTAGTTGAAAACAAATGACATTCTGAAATTCAGATTTAAAGCTGAAAGAAATCAAACGCTAAATCTAATTGTAAAGTATTTTCAATACTAAATACCACAGAAACCATGGGAAGGATTAAAGTGTTATCATAAATGCTAAAATTAACAGTGCTGTAATAGTATAGATTGTATATCTAGATATGTAATGGACTATATTACCACGAGTGATGACCATCACACGAGTCGTATTAATATCTACCATTACGCACGAGATATAAGTATATGGTAATTTTTGCCATACTCATGCTACAAAATACCTACTTTTCACTTCATTTTCAAAAAATTTTGACAGTTCACTTGCGTCGCGACGTGAAGTTAGTGAGTAAGCAATGGCAGGCCCACGCAGGCGTATAGAAAAGCGAATAAACAGAACTTGCTATTGCAACAGTTTACTTACCGCTCTAGTGTTGTAAGTAAAACACTTTTCGCACACCTGCCTATTAAATGACTCATTAAAAGTCGCTATACATACATCGAAAGTAACTATTTTGTAGTGGTTATAGCTAATAATTTTTTGTATACTTTCTTTTAAGTTGGTTACTGCATAGGTAGTGAGATAAAAATTAATGTAACAAAACTGTTTTCTGCGTTGGCGGAATAAATATTTATTTAATATAATTAACAATTCAATAACAATAAACGCAACAACTATATGTCAATTCTAACAATCAACACAATAATAAAAACTCGGGTCGCAGTGCCAAAACCCTGCCGACAATATAGTGTATTTGCTAATACAGGCCTAGTGACTTTATTATGTGAACTTAAGTTTGTTTTTGGACAAAATGAAAAATTTATCCCCTTAATACATCCCTTAAAATAATATTTTTTTTCCTAATTTCAATATTATAATCAATGCAACCTCTGTTCCAAATTAAATACACCCGTCAGCAAATAAATCACTATCCGTAAACTAGTGTTTTCTTAAAATTTGTAAGTCCGGTCCTGTCGTTCCGATTTTGTTAAAATTTTAGCAACACATTTTAATCTCTACTAAAGGGTTAAATTCCAATTTTGAAACAATTCTGAGATTTTTTTCGGTATTTTTGGGCCCAAAAACTTTTTTTAACCCCTAAAAACTACCCTTAAAATGGTCCGATTGGGCCCATTTTAAATAGGTTCCGTGCGGTGATGGATTCCAACGTTTCTACCAAATTTCGTTCAAATTAATGAAGTCTTTCGAGAGTTATGCCGCGAACACAATATATATATATATATATATATATATATATATATATATATATATATATATATATAAACATTTCCAAAAATGGTGCCAAATTGTTCAGGAGGCTATGAAACGTCGAGAAATTTTGGTCCGACCCCTAGGTCCCGCCATCCGACCGACGCCAATAGTGTATGTGCCATATGGCAAATACACTAATAACGAAACAGTAATTCTTAAACAAAGTGAAACACTTAAATAACACTGAACAAATAACTATATTTATATACCAGGATTAAGTACCTACTGTATTTATATTCGCAGTTCAACACGACACTGACTCACGACTGACTGACCACTGACTCACTCGTACTTCACTTATATAGGTCGAGCAACCTAGCCCAGCACGCTCTCGCGCTCTCTAGAACATTCCGGCAGGTACGCGTATCTTCGATACCATTCCACGCCTCACCACTGTGACCTTTCCTTCTCGACGCTTCTATTGTAGGCAGTGGCGTAACATCTTGGGGTTTGCTACATTAAATAGCATTGCCAGTTTTTACAATAATGTAGTACAAATACCATAAATAGTTTGGAATTTTTATGTTAAAAAAACTATGATATAGAGATATATGGTGATGAAATTAGGAGAGGAAGTCTCGATGGCAAAGGATAAAATAAATTGCAATACTGAAGTTTCGGTGCTCTTTACACCATCTTCAGAGCACAGATATATGCAATTTTAAACATCAGTATTCAGTATTGCAATTTATTTGATCCTTGGTCACAGAGACTTCCTCTCCTAACTGGAATTTTTATGTTAGAATTTTAGTTTCAGTTCTTTAGCATAATATAAGTTTGTATATTTTCTACAAATTATAAAACTTTTCCACATCTGCTGCCAAACTGTTCGGTTTTGCCAGATTTCGTGAGAGCCTATTTTGTATGGAATTAGGTAGTTGTAAAGTAGGTTATGCAATTATTTTTTATAACCTTTTTACCTTTTTGCAATATGAGATTTTAAACATAAAGTACTTGCGAATCTTGTTAAGGTTCGATTGCAGCTTTTTACGTATATGTATATCAAATAACATTTTATTGTCAGACTAATATAGGATATGCACGTTATTTTATTGTTCGGATTCATTCAAGCAGTTTATTCAGAAGTTTTGTGAAATCTGAAACTTTCATAGATATAGTTCAATAAGTACCTATACCAGAGTGTGCATCTACCTTCTGCTCTCAAACTGCAAAATTTAAATATTGATTTTTCACATATTATAATATTGTTAATTGCATTATTCACTGGCCTTAACTGTTTTAAACTCAGGAAAATAACAAGGAGTTATTATTATTATTATTATTATTATTTTATTAGCACTTTTAAGCTTTTTAGGCTGCAAAAGCAGCGCCATATCTAGAGGTTGGCGGGGATGGTCCACGCCAGGGGCGTCCGAAGCAAAGAGGCGTCGGCTAACAGTAAAATCTATATTATTGCAAAATAAAAAATTCGACTGATGACCAGTCCTATACTTCCCACCTAGTAAATATTTGCAAAAAATAAACACTCTTTTTTTATTCTTTAAAAAAAAAGCATGGCCCTCTTTTTTGTTTGGTGATCTATACCGATGGCTAGTAATATAGCAAAAATCATGGTTACCTTGATTTACGTACAATTTTCTTGTTTTAGTAAAATATTTTTTTTTCTCGAAAACTATACATTTTAGAGAAAAAAAATATTTACATTTTTTTCATATATTATAACATCTAGAATTCATTTATATTTTATTTTACCTATGTTAATAAGTGACATTGAGAACGTTTTTTTTAATATCTCAGGATCCACTGAACCGATTTGACTCAAAATCTAATCAGATCTAAGTTAAAGGCTGATAAAAACAATAGAACAATCGGCATGGCCGTATGTTGTTCCGTTTTTACGATATCGAAGGCGAAAAATTGACCACATACACACACACATACAGACATCAGTCAGAAAATGATCTTAAACGATTGCTAGGGTCTCAAAACGTGAAGATCTGTTAAAATCTCGAAATATTTTTTTCGGACTAAATCCATTACTTCCCTACCATAGTAGAGGTGGGAAGTAAAAATTAAATAGTGAAATATTTTTTCCATTAACAACTATGACCCACTCCGTATAGGTTACAGTGTCGATTAAAATACTCATAGCTTCGTTAGTATACAAGTTACGAAGAGAACACTTAAACGAAAACCTAATGGCAGAAAACATGGTAACAGAATATTTCACTTTCTTTTCAAATTGATTAAAACGATATGAACAAAAACTTTATTATTTGACGTATTTTTAGCTTTAACAATTTAGTCTTTTATTTTTATACCAAATTCGTTAATCGAACTTAAGTATAGAAAATTGGTTTGTTTTAAGTTATGAAAAATTGGAATAGGTAGATAGTTTTTATCAATATCAACGTCCAGCTGTTTCGACTGATGCAGACAAAAATTCTGGAAACACATAGGTTTTCCCATCTATAAGTGTACAAAATACCTACTAATCCCAAGAAACGAAATTACAGACAGATCTCGTTATCATTTTACGTATTGGTGTCGAGTCCAACAAAAAACTTAGGTAGGTAATATCTATATAAAATAAAATATTAGTAAAAAAAAAACTTTTTAGAGACAAGCTTTTATTGAAATGTACTAAAAAGGAAAAAAATAATATTTAATAAGTTTGGTTCATAATTATTAAAAAAGCGGGGGTTGTAATCTCTATGATAGTTTTTTAGTCCTTTTTAGTACATTTCAATAAAAGCTTGTCTCTAAAAAGTTTTTTTTTTACTAATATTTTATTTTGTTCATTTTAGTCTTTCAAAATTTTACCCCCTTTTGGTCCCCCTCGGGGCTGAATTTCGAGAAATCTCTTCTTAGTGGATACTTACGTCAGAAAAGGAACCAACTGTCTAAATTTCAAGTTTTTAGCTTCAGCGATTTGGATACGTGAAAGTCGTTTAAAATTGACTTGCAAGATTTGACCTAAACAAACAAACACACAAACAAACTAACATACATTGCAAGTTAAATAAAAGCTTCTAAAAATCAGTTCAAATGGAGATAATATTATGTTATGCATCGAGTATTATGATCCACCTATAATACAGTGTACACCCACATTTTACATTCATAATCGTCCATAGAAACCCGTAAAATGAGCTTATTGTATATTTCTTTGACCTATCAATACACGTCAGTCCATTCATTCTCTTTCTAAGCGAAAATGAACGTGCTGGACCCGTTCGCTATGAAAATGAACGTAATTAATTAACCACCGTGTCATATTATACATTAACCGGAGCTTTATTTATGTTATGTAGAAAAATAATATAGGTAATGTAAGTTCTGTTGATATTGCAATTTAGCCGATACAAATTGACGGCTGTTATTTATTACCCCGCGCTACACAACGTTAGGGCAGGCACACATCGGCACATCTCTCGTATAAACGTAGCCTGACACAAAGGGGCGAAACTGTGTTACCGGGGTTGGGAGAAATACAGACTATAGCAAGCAAAAATCGACTTAATCTTTGTATTTAGTAATGCGCGATTATACGAGATGTTTTAGTCAATTGTCTCGATTGTTTAAACATCTCGATAAAAGATTAAAAACAAATAAGGGTGGTCCTGGATTGGCCCATAAACTGCATCACATCCTAAAAGGATTTTTGTGCTCCCCCATTAGCTGGATCTAGTCCACAAATAGTCTGGATCTTCTTATGAGCTCCAGAAGATTTGGCACTAGATTATCCTGTGGAATAATTCCGTCCTCATCAATATATCCAAAGATGGTTGTCCTTCTGTAGGCTAGTGCTTCACATTCGAACACGATATGGGTGGCTGTTTCATCCTTCCATATCGCAGAATCTACATAGTGTTGATTCCTGTCGTATCCCCATCACATCTAGGTGTTTCCTTAGAGAAGCGTGACCGGTCAAAAGCCCAATCACCTTTCTAAGTGTTGGCCTGCTGAGTCTGATTAGGTCCTCAGTGAGGAAAAATAATAAAATTTTGAAGTCGGCGCCAATTTTATAAAATAAAAGTAGATATGTATATAAAAAATCCTAATAATTAAATTGGCGGTGACCTCAAAATTTTATTATTTTCCTCTTTTTAGTGGCTTTTTTTGAAGGAGGTTCTATTTTTTTGGAATTTTTTTTAAATAGATAAGTACCTACATAATTACAATCGACAAGAATTTTGATTTGAAATATATGTACAAAAATATAAATATTGCTTCAAATTTTATGGATAGTTTCGTATATAATATATTATCATATTATGCTCATTCATTGTGTCATCTTCTTTATTAAGTGACAACATTTGAAAATTATATTCTAAAATGCGTTATAAATTTGATTAAAGTTTATACGTAAAATATTCGACACAATGATTGATGACTAATTGTCTTGGTTGACTTGTTTAACTCAACTACGCGACAGACCAAAATTAATAAAATTTCGTTAAAGCAGTCAATGACATTGCGAAATATTTATCATTTCTTTAAATTTCTACTATGGTCACAAACAAAAGCTTGTATATTTTTTTATAAATAAATTAAAATGACGTGTAATTTCTGGTCTTGAAATATAAAACTTTGTTAAAATGAAAGTTTATGCTCTAAAATAGTTATTAGAACTTTTATTTTTATTAATTAAATTTCGTGAACATATTTCAATAAATAAATAAAATCATGATTTTTACTTCCCACCTCTACTATGGTAGGGAAGTAATGGATTCAGTCCGAAAACAATATTTCGAGATTTTAACAGATTTTCACGTTTTGAGACCCTAGCAATCGTTTAAGATCATTTTCTGACTGATGTCTGTATGTGTGTGTGTATGTGTGTGTGTGTGTATGTGGTCAATTTTTCGCCTTCGATATCTTAAGAACGGAACAACATACGGGCATGCCGATTGTTCTATTGTGTTTATCAGCCTTTAACTTAGATCTGATTAGATTTTGAGTCAAATCGGTTCAGTGGATCCTGAGATATTCAAAAAAACGTCCTCAATGTCACGTATTAACATAGGTAAAAAAAAATATAAATGAATTCTAGATGTTATAATATGAAAAAAATGTAAATATTTTTTTTCTCTAAAATGTATAGTTTTCGAGAAAAAAAATATTTTACTAAAAAAAATAAAAATTGTACGTAAATCAAGGTAACCATGATTTTTGCTATATTAAGCTAGCCATCAATAGATCACCAAACAAAAAAGAGGGCCATGCTTTTTTCAAAGAATAAAAATTAAATTGTGTTTTAAAGACCACCAACAGCTAAGGTTATTTGGGCCTAGTCAAAGAATAAAAAAAAAGAGTGTTTATTTTTTGCAAATATTTACTAGGTGGGAAGTATAGGACTGGTCATCAGTCGAATTTTTAATCTATGTGTCACGTGACTTCAAACACCGTGGTGAACGTGTGACGTCAATTTTAAGTAAAAAATGAATGGATCCATAGCAACGGAACTTAGATTGTTTTTGCCATACCCACTACAAAATAGCTACTTTCGGTGTATGTATAGCTGCTATTAATGACCCATTTAACAGGCAGTTGTGCGGAAAATGGTTTACTTACTTTCTGCACTAGCGCAGAAAATAACGGCTGCCATATATGTCTCGTACGTAATGGTATTACGGCTCGTGTGACTGTAAAAACTCGCTATCGCTCGTTTTTACATACTGTCATCACTCGCCGTAATATGCCCCATTACGTATCTAGACATACAATCTACTATTACATCATGTTCACATAGGTACAAAACGGTATTTTTCAACACTCTGTTTCTGATATAATTAGCATCGAGTTAGTAGATATAAACGTACATTCATAAATAATATGACGTTATAGGTTCGTAGAGCAAAAACGATTATTAGCGGGCGGGGCTAACATAAATATTTCAAAAATTATTTTTTAGCTAATTTGAAATCAGAATGAAGTGATTTAGATGTCATTTTGTTCAGAATTTATTGCTCTATTAATAAACACCAAAAAAAAAAATTGTAGTCAAATACCTACCCTATTATTGTTTTTGTTGTTTTTGTTTATATCTCACTTGAGTACAAACGCTTGTTTATCATCAGGAAGTTCACAAAACAAAAGATAGGCGACAGTTATGAGGACATCGCGTGTCATCGCGAAAATCAGTGTTTCCAACTTTAACATTAATATACTCTCTATATCATGTAATGTGCCATAAATCACCAGGACAAAAAGATTATACTTGAATAATCGTACAAACAATGTTGGAGCTCGATTCTCACACATTTCCGTGTAAATCTCGAGTCGTTATTTATTTCGTGTATGTCGTGTTTTCACATCCCTTATATTATACTTATAGTACAATTTCATGCAACGTGTGTTCGTAAATGTGCAAAAAATATATATTATGTAGTGTTTTTTAGATATCAGACTGATTTGTAAATGTTTATTGCATTTTTTTTAAAATAGCCTTAAAAAGAAAATTACGATTGCTGTAGAGATAGACACCTTCAAATTTTAGTTAAATATTTTGCCGAAATGGGTCTGGTTTCCGGCTTTATTAAAGAAGGAAAACTTCTCCATTAGGGATGAAGATCGGATCTGGATCCGGTGTCCGGCCATTTTGCCGAAACCGGATCTAGTTCCGGTATCCGAATTTTTGAAAGAAGCAAAACTTCTCATACAAATTTTAATAGCTTGGACGAACTAAGGGTAAAGGTCGATTTATATTATCCGGTCAGACACGGCGCGGAAGCGTAGCGTTTCCGGCAAAGCAAACATTTTTACATGCATTTCAAATACGAATATGTATACTTAGCGGATCCCGTCCGTTCAGACACGTATCAATACTCGTATTTGAAATGCATGTAAAAATATTTGTCCTGCCGGAAACGCTACGCTCCCGCGCCGTGTCTGACCGGATAATATAAATCGACCTTAAGTCTGATAACAGACAATCAGATATAATTTAGGATTTCATTATGTTGTCATTTTTGATTGTGAAAAACAATTTCTTCGATTTTTTGTTTCGATATAATATAATATTTTTCATTTACGGACAGCCTGTACAACAATACAGACGATCAACTCACCTTATGGCAGGTGTATGCAATGAGAGAGCACGGGCTCACCGTCTGTGCTAACCTCCATACTTCATTGCCAGTCAATTGCCAACACAATGCCCGTTGTGTAATAATTTATGTCATAGACAGCCCTATAAACGAACCAGTTTCAAAAACAAACATAAAAAATAACGGCCTCCAAAATATTCTCTCTATACCAGTTGCGGGCATTTACGAAAAATAACTTTGACAGAGCACAAGCAGATTTCTTAGGGTAATGTTTTTCATAAGTACGACTGTGAAGAAAAAGAAATCGAAAATTATCTTTTAGTAATGGACGCTGTTAGTTCACACATTGTCAAATTACAAATTACTACAGTATTACAGTACTGCATTATATCAACAACAAAATGACTGAAATTGTAATTTGTCTGTTTAGTTTACAACTTTACACATCATGCAACATGCACCGTTTGAGTTACGTCTGCTTGAGCGGTATCGTACAATGATAATTTTTATCGAACTGAAATTCGGAGAATAACCGAATGTCCGGACAGTCGGGGTTCGGATTAGCGGGACTCTATACTTACTATTTTTAATTCACATTTTTCTTATTTTAAATTTTTTGAAATTTGTTTTGTTTATAATAAAAATTCACAGATTTCGCAATCCTTGCAACCATCGAGGACATTGGAAATGATAACAGCATATATGAAACATAATTAACTGTTTATTATACACACTTTTAAATGGATTTTTCTACAGTATTTATTAATGTTTGCTCAAAAATAACACCGCAGATCGTCGCAAATACCTCTCAATTAACTAGACATGATATAAAACACATTTCGAAAAAATTGCACTTGTTCAATTTTGCATGATTGCTCCTCACTTGATCGCGACACCGTTGTCTTTTGGCCTTGAACGGAAACTCGTAACTCTGCCCCCATATACGAACATAAACATTTCCAATGTTAAAAAAAATATTCTCTTTTCGTTTTATCATTAAAGGTTGATTACGGTGCGAGCAGAGAATATTATGACACATGTCACATACCTAGAAACTTTTTTGCTTATTTACCGTAAGTGCTAATAACTTGTAGTTGTCAGTTGATGCGCAAATTTTTTTTTCCTTGTCATATGTTTTTTTGTACTTTTGTCTCTAAATAAATACCCAAAATAAAAAAAACTTTGAAATGTTGAAATATTCAGAAGTGGGATAAATAATTGACGTTGACCACATCAGTGGCGAAAAGTGATCATTGTGTGATGCTGGGTCTTACTTATGGAGAAATTTAGTGACAGGTAGAAGTCATGTCCTTGAAAAGTGGTACCGCGTTCGACGTTATACATATTATCATGGATTCACAGAGGTATATTGTTAATAATTCAATGAAGCGTGAACTATTTCTTTGGTAATAGTTACATACTTACTTAACTGCATGTAAACATTGTGTAATGCGTTACATTGTTAAGAGGGTGACGTTTTTTCTGACAGAATTGTTGTCAGTTGACAGACGACATAGAAGTCAATTTTTTTTTATCTACAAAGATGTCTTACTTCAGATCCAAATTTTGGAAATTACATTTTTTTGCATTGCAATTGAAAATTGCAACAAACTCTGAATTTCCAGATTAACCGTTGTGATTGAGTTTGCATTAAAACATTACTTCATAAATCTTTTTCTGCGTTTGTAATCCCATCTAAAATAAGACGCACTATATAGATTCTGATTCTGCGTACAACGAGAATCGAATTCTGTATATCTTGTGAAACCGATACACTGATTATTTGGCTATCGACTTTTTCCATCCAACGATAAAACCAATTTGAAAATGTAAAAAACTTTCGGAAATTATTTTTTAAAGCACTGTAAACACAGTTTTGTAAGTAATAACATTGTACCTTTTTGACGTATATATAGACATTATTTTATTACCTATAGGTATATATATTTTTTCTGATTTTATGGAAGGAACTCTTTTCAATGCAATATAAATAAGTAGGTACATGTCGGGGACATTTTTGTCAATTAGGAAGTTTTCCTTTTTTATTTTTTAGTCTAAATCATAGTTCTAAAAATTACAAAATGAATGGCGGCCCGGAAGAATTTTTGAAATATCTTTAAAAACCACAAAGTTATGCTATACTTCAAAGTTTGAATTTGACAATTCTCCAAGAAATTTAGTTTTCAATCCGGGTGACGTCACGCGGCACGATATTTTTAAAAGTTATTTTCAGTTTGTATGTGTGGTAATTTAACATGTTAACTTCCGATAAATCTCTTTCTTTAATACACAAACTTAACGTATATAGAGTACGTTCTATCTGACAACCATTGGGTTAAGTAAAGATCATGAAAATCGGTCTAGCCGTTCTTTTATATATAGATTTGATTACTAATAGATATACATAAATGGATATAGAATGTCCAGCGTAGCACGGAAATGTGATCCAAATTCCGTGTATAAAATTGTGCTTACCCTGAACATTTATTAGTCTATTAATGAAATAGCAGTGGCTATAGTTTAACCTTTTATTAAAAAAAGTATTCAGTATTCAATTCAATTCCCGGTAAAATGCTGTATACTTAAGTAATTTACGTTAATCTGGGCCATTTGGATGTTAATATAAAACGGCTGATGCCATAAAAAAGTAATCAGGTGCTTCAATGAACTGTCGAATTGCATTTTTCTTTTATATAAAGCTACTGGCCGCGTTTGCCTGTAGCGTTGCGAGCATTAATGCCAGTTTTGACAGGAACCTTGTCTTAAACCAAAGCCAGATAAAAAGTACCTAGGGTCCAGTCGGCAGGGACCCTGCAAATTGGTTGGTGTGTAGGCAAATTGAGTCGATTTCAACCCCTACGAGCGACAAAGGGGGGTAAAATTTTGAAAGACTAAAATAAACAAAATAAATAGTAAAAAAACTTTTTAGAGACAAGCTTTTATTTAAATGCACTAAAAAGGAAAAAATAATTTTTAATAATTTAGGTTCATAATTATAAAAGCGTGGGTCGTGACAAATAAACTACCATAGAGTTCACGACCCACGCTTTTATAATTATGAACCTAAATTATTAAATATTATTTTTTCCTTTTTAGTGCATTTAAAAAGCTTGTCTCTAAAAAGTTTTTTACTAATATTTATTTTGTTCATTTTAGTCTTTCAAAATTTTACCCACCTTTGACACCCGTAGGGGTTGAATTTCGAAAAATCATTTCTTAGTGGATGCTTACGTCAGAAAAGGAACCAACTGTCCAAATTTCAAGTTTCTAGCTTCAGCGATTTGGCCTGGGCGTTGATTAGTCAAAAAAAACCCTACATCCCCGGTTGAATATGTTTTAATATGTAAATATGACCAATACTGTACACAGGATGAAAAATAGGGGTAGCTATTCTGTTACAGTATAATGTAACAGTGGTGATGTTATAAACTTGAAACCGATATATTCTAAACAACCATCAGGTACTGTGTCAATACACATAATATGCATTCACCATAACCGTACACCATTGTAATACTGCAGTTATGTCATATGCATGGGTCTATTGTTATGAAGGGGGCCTCTGTTTAATAGTAATATTAACACCCCTTGCTATAATATGTGTATTATGTAACTGTATCGGGATAATAAAATGACAGGCCAAAGGGGAATTAACTTCTAATTAGTGCTAACAAATCATTAATAGTGATTCTTTGAAATTTAAAACCTTGGTAAAATGTACAAAAATCTTATTTCTTCACCTTCGGTCTAAAAAAAAACTTACCTACATAAATATGGATCAATATACTATATAGAACAAAAACAGATGTTTAAGCGTTTTTGACCGAATTATTAAAATTAAAAAAAGATAAAAACTTTTTAAATTAAACGGTTTTATTGTACAATCTAAGCTAGAAAATAATTAGTACAAGTCACCAATCTGGGGCTTTGATCAAACTGAAATAAAATCGTGGGGCGCATTTAGTAGAAAACATTCTTTTGTTGGAGCTTGGACTTTCGACTGTCTTCTTTGATCTTAATATTGTAGTCAAATCGTTTGTTATACACTTATACCAAAATGCGCCCCACGATTTTATTTTCGTCTGATCAAAGCCATAAATTATGATGATTCATAATTATTTTCTAGCTTTTAGTATCGATTGTACAATAAAACCGTTTTTAAAAAGTTTTGTTAACTTTTTTTTTGGTCACCCTAAATGTGTCATGTACCCGACGAAATTTATATTATTAGTTCAAGGTTCAAACTTTAATATGTTGGTACGGCGACTGTTTTAAAGCATATATTTCAATTTGCAGAACAAAATGTCGGTATTATACCCCTTGCAGAATGATATTAAACATCCAGGCGAGCAAGTTTCCCTCTAAGAGAGGGGATTATTACCGACATTTTGTTCTGTAAATTGAAATATATGCTTAAAACAACATATTAAAATTTGAACCTTGAACTAATAATATAAATTTCGTCGGGTATATGACACGTTTAGGGTGATATGCCACCCCTTTAATACTGATCAATCAATCTGCAAACATGATAATGGCATTATTGGGTCACCGACAAGCTATACAAACAATTTCAGCCTTTAATCATTGTGACCATTTTTTTTGTTACATGTTGGGGGCGGTCTGCATCCCTCCCATACCGCTATCTAGCAAAATCCCTTACTCAGGAGTCAGGGCACTTTAATATGCCTCCCTCAACATATTCACAAAAATAAGGCCTTGAATAAATAACACCAAAAAATTGTCGCTAGCTCTCGGTCATAACGATTGTACAACAAAACCGTTTTTAAAAAGTTTTTTTACCTTAAAACTCATTCATAATCATTTAATCAATAATATTAATATTATGTAGTTTGATTTCATTGTATTATGACGCAGTGGTCAATATGTTTGGTCCGCTCTCGGTAATGTATCTTTTGAGCTTCATTGCATGTTTTTCTTGTAGTTGTATTAAATACATCAGGCAACATTGTTGCATTGTATGCTTACAAACTCTTATTACGAATACTCACGCACCTGATTATGGACAATATAGATAATATGATAGGATTTATTATCTTTCTCAAAAATACGAATTTATATCTACCCTTGAAACTATGCTCTCGTTTTTTAAATTCCTAGTGTGATGAATGAATTTGAAATAGTATATTGCATTACAAGGGACGAAACACAGCGTTTGCAACTATAGTGTGAATTCACACGCGTTGCATTCGCTGTGTTTTGTTCTGAGTAAATGCATAATATTTTTCACAACAACTCTATTGACAATTCGATTTGAAGTACCTGCAATTTGGGCACGTAAAAAAGCCGCAAAAATATTATATATCCGTATGAAATTTATGTGGGGTTTATGTCTCATTTTGACGTTTTCGAGTATTATATGCAAATTAAAGTTGGCGCGACTCAACCGCTCTATCTCTCTCTCTCTTAACAACGTTAAAAAACAGAGAAAATCGACAACTGGAAATTTTCATCTCTAGGGTTGAAAATAAACAGGTACTGAAAATCGAATTTTCGATAGCGGCGTTGTGAAAAAAAAATTTGAAATTTGAAAATTTTACTTATTTTTCTATTTATATTTGTGTCTTATAACCTTCCCGCAAAAAATTGTTCTGTCTTAAAAAGAAAACCGCATCATAATCGGTCCACCCATTGAAAGATGCCATAGATAGACATAAATTACCCAAACATATAACATCCCTTGTTATTGGCTGGGAATTAAAACATATTTTTAATTATCTGTTGTTTCAATTATCTTAGTAAAATAAATACTCCTGGTTATTTTTAATTATTATTAGTATTATAAAATGGAAGTCAAAAAAATTATTAGGGATAATATAAATTAATAAATTTATACGGCTGAATTGGAATTGAAAATTTTTATTGGAAAGCAGCCAATTATATAATTGATTCCAAACATCGGAAAAAATCATTTTACCAACCATAGTCACAGTCAGGAGTCTAACCTGAACCTTTCCATTTTCGCGGCGGAATGAGCTTTACAATTACTCAACCGTGACATGATTACTAATCTAACATTCTCATTAGGGATAATTTTTGCTGGGTTTCTACTAGGATTTATATTAGTTTACTATCCAACTGTTTGCAATACAGCGTCATAGATTTTTAAAATTATGCTTTATTGATTACTTAAGAAATACATTACGCAGAAGTAGATACAGGGAAAATTTTTAGAGCGCAGTCACTTAATAAGTTAATCCGCTTTCTTAGATAAGGCCCATTTAATAGATATGTACCTACTGGAGACACATTTCCACGCTTAAAATAAAATGCTTTAAATAATGTCAAACCTGTTAGAGAACATTTTTAATACATCTAAAATATTACAACTTTCGCTTTCAAGCAAAACTTGCGTTCGTTATAAAGTAGTTGACCACAAATATCAGTGGAGGGCGTAGGCCAATATTGAAAAGTCCTGAATATCACAAACGAAATGTCACACATAATACGAACGGACGCGTTCCGCTGCCATATTATACGTGTTCCGGAATCGAAGCGCCAAGTTTGAATGGGTAATTTAGCCTGTGATCTTGTTAGAGCTAATTATCAAACCTTAACGATCACAGGCGCTGTTTCCTTGAACGGTCCGGAATATCCTCAGGCACTCCGATCACGTACTATACTGAACGGTTTTTGTCAATGTGTGTGTGTGTGTGTACAAGAGATGTCATTCCATTGCCAGTGGCTAATCAGCTTTAACATCGTCCAGAAGCCATATACTCAATAGTTTATAATTCCACTTTGTAAGTGCTGTGTAATGTTCGTATCTATGGTACAGTACAGACGCATCTACAGTCGGGATGGCCACTCAATTTATATTTCAAAATTACTTTATTGAATCTTTACTGAAGCAGAAGTTCAAATAAAAATAAAACAATAGTTTAGACACTTCTTACCAGCAGAAGTGTCTAAACTATTGTTTTATTTTTGTTTAAAAACCACAGTGCCCTTAATATTCCTTAGAAATTTAAATGTATTCATTGTTCTCAAAAACATCTTAACATGCATTTCCCGTTGACAAATAAAAGATCTCTCCTCAATACCATGTACTAAGTACATTATAGACTGACAACGTCAACGGAACAGAATTAGTTGGCTAATTACATTTACAAGGGAATTGATTCTGCTTTCATAATCATATTATATTAATTGTGAAAACGCCCTTAGTTGTTTTTTAATTATTTTTTGAAGTGAAAACTTCTTTAGGCGCGTTAGGCACTCTTTGTCTGGATAGTGAAATAAAGTGAATTGTTCGCGTCCGCAGTTTGAATGTGACGCGGCTGACGTACTTATATCGTAAAAACGGTACGCAGTACAGTTGTACCGACCGATAGCGTAGTTGGCAACGTCTTTGCGTTGTATGCATAGGAACCTCTCGGTTCGAAACCTGATGATAGCGTAGAATTTTTGGCATTTTTTTTCTAATTTTATTTTTGTTATATTCTTTCTTTGACAATAATTATATTTTTTTTGAAACCAAGGTGGAATAAATTAAAAATATAATTTTTAACGATATTTATTTATATATTTTTTTATTCATTAAATTTAATTGGAGGTATAGGCCGATTTTAGTACCTATATTTATGATTAAAATGTTAAAAAATTATATATATTTTTTAAAATTAGAAAATCTGAAGTTTTCACTTCTGTCGTGTGGTCATAAGCACACACCCATTTTTTTTATTGTTACATAGTTAAAACTAGATGTCAGATTAGACATAAATACGTTTACTGTCACATGTATAACAGGATGGTTATCCTGTAGGAGAAATCCGACTTAATTTAAAACTCCCAAAAATAAACCTAAGATCCCTAAATAGTCTCCGAAAAAAGCCTATTCAACTCGTTTAATCCCTGGACAAAAAACAGCACACTCAGAAATAATGTGATAAAAGGAGTTTAAATACACTTCTTGCGCAAGGCGCTTCCAACCAAGTGCTTAGAGACGCTTTTGATATGGCACTGCATTGTTCCTTTTAGCACTTATGTAACTCTTGTTTTGTTGTGCAGCGATTAGGTTTTTGCAAGAATCATTTAGATTTTTTCATGCTACTAAATTATTAGAGGAGTTGAAGTTACCCAACCAACCCAATTATTTACAGATGCTTGTTCAGACGACGGTTTAGTTAAAACACTCATGTTACAATTCTGCTATTTAGCTGCATATAGTTCCTTTACTAACATGAGTTTAGTTTTTTACACGATTCATTTAGATTGTTTAATGCCTGTTTGGAATGAAGAAGTAAATAGAGTGTTGAAGTTAACAGCCGAGATTGAAATATGTATAATAATTATTAATTAGTTCAACAATGAATTTAATCCACAAGGCATTCACTAGGTAGTGAATATTATTTCTTAACATATCAGTCAGCATATTATGCCATCATGATTGTTAAACGTCAAACGATTGTTATAAGATATATAAGGAATAAATCAGAAGCCACTGTCGGGACTTGAACCCGAAATTCCCAGTTTCAGGCTGGTTGAGTTGCCACTTACTCACACAGTGCCCCGAAAGTGAAATCTGTTCCTTCCCCATATATACCTATTTCAATACTAAATCACGTCTCATGCGAGAGCCGATTTATTTTTAAGTTACAATCGAAACTTATATATTAATGTATGTATATTACGTGCTGTTGTATTCGAGTTTCTAGTGGACTTTCGTTTTTTTGGTAAGAACGCATTCAATGCATATTCTCTATTAAATTTACACGGCGTACTGTGGAGAACAGAACAGGTACCTCTAGACTCTAGAGGTTATTACTAGTGGACAGCGGACAGTAAGACTATGGGCAGTGGACGATGATGTTGGGTGGTCGTTTTTGTACGCGCGACTCGTACATACATTCATATGTTATGAGCGGCGCTCAGCGGTGTCTGCGTTAACTACCGCCGTACCGCTATGTATGTGGGACTTAGTTACATCATATAATGTTACCGTCTTTTGTACCTTTATTATGTATTATGTATCTCTTTACTGCATATTACTCTTAATATAGGATGTCCTGGGTAGGGTAAAGACTCTTTTTTTTAGATAATAAGACTATTTGTTATGTCTCTGTGTTGTAGTAGAGAAAAGTGTTACGTGCCAATGGTTCGGTATGTGTGGATTTGGAAAAGTCGACAACCCTTTACAACAATGTAAACAAATTATTGGAATTCTTGCTAACTTACAACATTTTGATCGCTGAACTACTATTTCTCTCAGGGCTTGAGAATGGTTGAGCGTGTAGCAATGCTGTTGTTTACATGGCGTTGCTATATGGTTCCTCTATTGCAAGTCCTCAGTTCCCGGGTTCTAGCCCGAGAGCTGGTAAAAGTGTCAATTGGATTTTCAATTTATTATTAAAAATCAAATCAATCAAAAATATGAATTGGTGCTAGGCCCAAATAGCCTTAGCTGTTGGTGGTCTTTAAATCACAATTTTAACACACTATATATCCCGTACTTGCCAGCTTTTAAAGCTGGGTCTCTGATACATTTTTTTGGTGATAAGGTTGCATTATGTCTAAATTTTTTTTGGCATGTCCGGAATGCGGGCGGAATTCTAACACTGTGCGGAATGCGGGCGGAATTCTAACACTGTGTGGAATGCGGGCAGAATTCTGATGTGTTTGGAATTTTCTTAAATATGATGAAAATATAAAATCGAATCACTTCAGGCAAAATATTTATTAAACGGTTAACATTTTAGAGTTTAGACACTGTATTTTTCACAGTTTGTGATTTTGCAAAAGATTTCATCTTGATGTAAATCATCTTAATTAAAATTGTTACGTGTGCTAAACTATCTAATTCGAGAAAAGAAAAGAAAAGTCCGCAAATTTTCTAGGAAATCATGAATTTTATCCGGAAATCTATTTTTTCATTCTGGTAACCTTATCCAGTATTAGAATTTATTAGATCAAGGGTCCAAACCGATTTTTTTTTGAGCTCTATTTACATAGTACAATCTAAAAATCGGCGACCTCGAGCTGTAAGATGTCTTAAAAAAATGTTTTTCTTCTGCCTATGTTTTTTACTATAAAATTTAGTTTCTATAAAATATACATTACGAAATTGCGAGACTTCTTTTGAAGAACACCTTGTGCAATAATATGAAACAATAATAAATACAATAATGAAAAACAATAATGAAAATACCGGTATTTTCAAACACTCAATTCCTTTCTTTTTGTTTGTTTTGACGCTGGCTGACTAAAGGCCAGCCAAATTCTATGTTAAATTATAAATGTTAGTATTTAATTATTATTTTCAGTTATTTTAAGGGAATAATATTATAAATAAAGTATTTTTAAACTTATAACAAAAACAGTACTTTGTGCTTTAGCTAACAACATGCAGTACCTACAGCCATTGTTGTCGTTACTCGAGTCTTGTTAGTGCGGTGGAATATTTTGTGCAATGCTTTGTTGAATCTTTAATGCGATGCTTTTATAACGTAAAGCTATAATCATGCATTTCCTTAGAACCGCTCTTTTTTGTTACTTCTTATGTACAACATAAATAACACACGTTTTATTTCTGATTCTCTAATGTTATCGAGGTCAAAAAATGCATATTTATATACCTTAATTTCGTATTTAATTTATATTTTACAAGCTTCTGAAATTAAAAAAGGGTGTGGGTCTCGGGACCCCCGACAGATGTGAAACATCAAAGAAAACGTTATTGAACTCGGTGGTATTCTCAATGTAGTAGTATATATTTTTTCAAAAGCAGCAACTAACTGTTATGCTGATGGAATCCTATATAAATATACTGCACTGTAACACACGCGGTTGCGGCGTTTGAGCACGCCTGAGCCAGAAACGCAACTAAATACACAGCGAAGTATCTATATTACATACCTACACGTGTATACGTCATATACTTTTGCTTTACAGTATGTTCGTATGTATACTCTCTCTCTCTCTCTCTTCCCGTGCCCGAGCGCACGGAAGCCGAGAG
This sequence comes from Mongoloraphidia duomilia, assembly GCA_039654895.1. NCBI lineage: Eukaryota > Metazoa > Arthropoda > Insecta > Raphidioptera > Raphidiidae > Mongoloraphidia > Mongoloraphidia duomilia. Next base: position 2,210,497 of record CM077517.1, read on the forward strand.
AGAGAGAGAGAGAATGCCGCAGTGGTGGGGAGAACAGAAGCGAAGGAGCGGACCAGTAATTTCGTTGCATATTTCCACTCACGCGGCTGTTCGCTGTCCGACATAAGATGTTTCACATCAAAAAGTGGATTATTGTAAAAGATTGAGACGATGTCTAAAAGTTATCAAATTCTATCCGATTTCTATAGTGTATTTGCCATATGGCAGTGGCACATAATTATTTACTTCGATCAGATGGCGGGACCTAGGGGTTGGACCAAAATTTCTCGACGTTTCATACCCTCCTGAACAATTTGCCTTCATTTTTGGAAATGTCTATATAATTATTTAATTTTTTAAAAATTATTTTGTGACTAAGTACTGTAAGTACGGTGGAAAAAGTCACCATACAATTTGAATATTATGATGGATTAGATATACCTTGTATTTTTTTGATGTCGCGTCTTGTGACTTCCTGTGTTTTAACACGACGCGTTTCAGCAACGAGTGCTCTAAATCATACGGTGACACCGTGTTTTACAAATTATGCATGTATGTAAATCAAGTCGAGGATTCTGCACACGATTTCTGAGCTAAATTGGTGTACACATGCTGATTGCTGGACTATTTCTTGGTGTTTGCTATTTCGTTGCCAAACCAAAAATCTACTCGGGCGAAGCTGGGTCTTAAAGGTATTGTATATTGATTATTAAGAGTGTCGTGACGATCAAAATAAACGATATATAATAACATTTAAAAAGCGACGATATTCTTGGTTTTAGATCTCGTTTTCGGTAAAAAAAATTACGGGAAACCGACCGCATACTGATATATACGAGAAGGTAAACACGCTGATGCTAAAACTTTAGTATGTAGTAAATTTGAAACGCGTCAAGTTGTTAGCTATGTAAACTAGGCCAATATGGTCTTCTTCCAGTTTTCAGTTTTAGTGTGTTGGAATGGGAACAAGAGTTGATATCACATAATGATACTTAGAGAGAGAAGTTTCATAAACTTTGCTGATAATAATATGCAAATGCAGCTGATATCTGCATCTTAACTTGTAATATAATGCGTTCAGAATGTTTGAAACTATTTGTAAGTTAAATATGTATATATGCACATATAATTAAAATAATGAATTGCGATAAACTTAGCATACTATAAAAAATTATAATTTAAAAAAACTAAAAAACACGCTTTAATGAACTAAAAAGTAAAAATTCGACTGATGACCAGTCCTATACTTCCCACCTAGTAAATATTTGCAAAAAATATACACTCTTTTTTTTATTCTTTGACTAGGCCCAAATAACCTTAGCTGTTGGTGGTCTTTAAAACACAATTTAATTTTTATTCTTTGAAAAAAGCATGGCCCTCTTTTTTGTTTGGTGCTCTACTGATGGCTAGCTTAATATAGCAAAAATCATGGTTACCTTGATTTACGTACAATTTTTATTTTTTTTAGTAAAATATTTTTTTTCTCGAAAACTATACATTTTAGAGAAAAAAAATATTTACATATTTTTCATATTATAACATCTAGAATTCATTTATATTTTTTTTACCTATGTTAATACGTGACATTGAGAATGTTTTTTTGAATATCTCAGGATCCACTGAACCAATTTGACTCAAAATCTAATCAGATCTAAGTTAAAGGCTGATAAACACAATAGAACAATCGGCATGCTCGTATGTTGTTCCGTTCTTAAGATATCGAAGGCGAAAAATTGACCACATACACACACACACACACACACACACACATACACACACACACACATACAGACATCAGTCAGAAAATGATCTTAAACGATTGCTAGGGTCTCAAAACGTGAAAATCTGTTAAAATCTCGAAATATTTTTTTCGGACTGAATCCATTACTTCCCTACCATAGTAGAGGTGGGAAGTAAAAAATAATTAATTTTATTGTAAAAAAGCGTGGGGTAGTATGAAAATATGATACAAAGCACCCCACGCTTTTTTACAATAAAATTAATTAATTTTTACTTTTTAGTTCATTAAGGCGTGTTTTTTAGTTTTTTTAAATTATAATTTATTTTTGCTTTTTAGTCCTGGAGATCCTGGTCAGGATAATGGGACAAACTTATTGAATTATTGTATTGTAATCGGTCCTTGATAAGTGTGCAAAGTTTTAGTTCAATCTGAAGTTTTTTGCTTTTTTTTTTTAGTCCTGGAGATCCTGGTCAGGATAATGGGACAAACTTATGGAATTATTGTATTGTCGTCGGTCCTTGATAAGTGTGCAAAGTTTAAACTAAATCTGACCGTTCAAAGTTGGTCAAAATCAAGTTCAAAGAAGTCGGTTACAAACTGACAAACAAGCAAGCACGCACGCAAGCCCGCAAGCAAGCAAGCATACAGGTGAAGCTAATATAAGCGTGTTAAAAAGTAAATGAATGCATGCTTATAATTTAAGATGTGTGGTACGACAAATTTTCAATTTCGAAACGTAATTTTGTTCATCGTTTTAGCTCTTATGTTCGACCATATTATAACAAAACTGTTTTTCTGAGTTGGCGGAATAAATATTTATTTAGTATAATTAACAATTCAATAACAATAAACGCATCAACTATAATATGTCAATTCTAACAATCAACACAATAATAATAACGAACAGTAATTCTTAAACAAAGTGAAACACTTAAATAACACTGAATAAATAACTATATCTATATACCAGTACTGTATTTATATTCGCAGTTCAACACGACACTGACTGCCTACGGTGACTGACCCGTACTTCGCTTATATAGGTCGTGCAACCTGGCCCAGCACGCTCGCGCGCTCTCCAGGACATATCGGCGGGTACTCGTATCTTCGACTTTTCCTTCTCGACGCTTCTATTGTAGGCAGTGGCGTAACATCTTGGGGTTTGCTACAATATATTTCATGGAGTGCTCAAGTCTAGGTCCAATAAAAACACGCGTATCCAGCATATCAATACGAGTCGGTTCAATAGACCTGTAGTTATTAAACCGTCGACCGGTAGGTCGTGTAAAAATCAATATAATAAATGCATAATTATAATTAGTTCAAATGATGACTTTTATTATTAAATTCTTTTTTTGAAGTGAAACTTCTTATGCGGCGCGCCACTGCCTTGGCGTTTTGAAGGGTAAAATGCTAGCCAAAAAAACCGACAAGCGAAGACGCGGGTAATAAAAATTAAAAAGTCATAATAATAAAACAAGAAAATAATTATTGTTGAATTTCATTTTTCATAAATATTTGATTAGTGATTCAAGCATTACGTAAGCACTACGGGGGCCGGGGGGTCTTTGCTTTGCTTATTTTTGATGACACGGGGGATGGGGGGGGGGTCTGGATGGTGATTACGTCAGCAGTATTTATTTTTTTATTTTTCGGATTTTCTACAAAATCTAGTCGATTTTGGTTTGAACACATATGGCAACCCTACTTGTCTATGCTTGAAAACGAAACGCATTTTCAGGGATTCCCGAAAATAATGGATACGTTTGTTTTGTTCGTTAATATATTAAGATTATAATAACTGAATACCATGTCAATAAAATTTGCTTAAATAAATATTATGTGCGTTAAAGTCCTCTATTCCAAGCCTATTCCTTATTTCTAGACTTATAACTGCTGCTCATGAATCAATAAAGAAACCAGAACACATTGAAAAATACATGTACCAATGTTTACGTAAGCATGGGAGGGGGCGGGTAAGAGCTTTGCTTACTTTTGCTGACGAGGGGAGGGGGGATGTTAATAATTGCAAAAAATCTGCTTACGTAATACTTGAACGGCCCCTTAGATCGAATTTCTAAATTTATTATTATCTGTTATTTATTCTTAATTTATACAACTGACAATGTAAGATTTAATGATCCAGATTTTGTCATTTTAAACTATCCTAATTAATGTCCACCAGAAATTATTGTAATTAAAAATTATTACATGTTTATAACAAGTAATACATAAATCAGTTGTTAGTACATTAACAATAGATTTCACGTTCAGTGAATAACCGCAACACTAAAATTTCTGTAGTTCCTTTTCTTTTTAAATCAGTATATTGAACAAAGACGAACCGAGTATTAACTGGAAATCTGGTTTGGTGAAATCAGTCCTTACTGAAGTAGTTTCTATGTAGGCACTGTTTAGGCAAAACTGATGTACTGTTTTAAGATCTCATTAAGAAGTAGTAAAATCCAAATCGGAATATTAATTAATTTCAAGTTGTAAAGATTCTTATCTGACTGGTTCGATTTAATGAGGAAAACACATTACTTGTTGGATATTAGACAGCAATTTAATATATTATCAAAAAGCTTATCAGTATATAATATACAGTCAACGCTGTCAGGATACACATAATCGAACAATTTACAAGAGAAATTATCAAATATTTATTTATTGTGGATTATAGACGCGTCGACAACTTAGGTCATTAGCGTCTTAAATACAACAAATATCATATTATATCACTTAAAACTAAATAACATCACAAAACATCCATGAGCAGAGGTGGGATTCCAACCCACGACAATCTAATTCAGAGGCCGCGACGCTACCAACTGAGCCATACTGTCAATTATCAAATATAAAGAACAATGACGTAACACAATGCTGTAATCAGGAAAAATGCATTAATTCAAACCTATGTCACCGTAGGGATTCTAACCATAAACTTTCCACTATCGCGGCGGACTGAGTTGACAATTACTCACATAGTGACACATTTTCAAACGACCAACTTTCTCCCTTTAAAGCATTCTGTCACTGAAAAACCACTACATGCGAGAGTCGATATTCCAACACCACTGCTAGACTACAGAACTCTCACAATGTAAAGTAAACACAATAAATACTAGTGATGGGCGATTGCGAAATGTTTTTACAATCGAAACAATTGCAATCGTTAATAATAACAATCGAGAATCGACTCGAAGTTTGATTGTACAATCGAAATGTTCGATTGTTCAAGTCGATTATTTGCCACAGGTTATAGCAATAGCAGCGAATGAGAATACATATAATCACGATTCAAGTTTATATGCTAGTCGACTGACGTTCACGCGACACGTTGATTGTTCACTGTTCAGGTGGTACTCTGTGATCTTTTCACCATTGAATTTATGGTATGCAGTATGCAGAACTATCTGTCAAAAAATACTTTATAAAAGCGCTTGTAGCTATTTGTTACTACAAAACTGCTAGAGGTTTTTAAGACATCCAGGTAAAACGCGTGAGTGCATCGCTTTACTGACAAGGTTTCCACTGCGGTGGATAGGTAACATAAACACTACCTTGGTCAATGATTCACCTGCTCTTAACCGCTTAACACCACCCGCCAGTGTGTAGTCTTGTATTCTTTGACGTAATTAACCTTCACATACCAGTGGTGTATCGTTATAAAGACGTTTTATCTGTTGTGCCAATAAATTATATAAGAACGTTGATTTCCTTGTCCTCTCTAATCTCTAAATAGTATAAAACAAAGTCGCTGTCTGCCTCTGTCTGTTTCTCCACTTACTTCTTCTAAACCACGCAACGGATTTTGAAACGGTTTTTACTAATAGAAAGAGCGATGAACGAGGAAAGTTTGTGTACATAATTTGTAAATATTTTGTACAAAATGGCTGAACTATGACGGTGTTTTGTCAAAAAAAACTGTTTTTGTACGCTTACACGGCTTCGCTTCGCAGGTGGAGAGTTTCTCGCGGGAGGGGGGTAATAAATCATAAATTCATAGCATTCGGGCGAAGCCGGACCGGGCCGCTAGTCTTGGAATAAAATAAACTACTGTAGACTTCTTTTAAGTGTGCGACTAAACGGCTGTAGGAAAAGTAAATTTTGGGTTATTGATTAGAGTGCCCGCGGTGAGAGATGAAGCCAGGCATATCATCAGTAATATGCTAGTGAACGCTTGCTTGCCCGCAGACAGTGCCGTCTACACAAAACTGCACATTGGGTTTTATGACGTTAGGTACAATTTTGGCAAACATTCATGACAATAAACAGCCAATAGCAAGCTAGAAGGCGGGCGCAATGCATTCACGTTACTATGACGCGGTGGCTTCATCTTTCGCCGCGCGAGGTCTAACTCCTTCTCTTGGATTGTATTAAGTTAGGTACTGCTCCAGGGTATAGAGAAATGATAGTGCCTTCGGCTCGCGCAGTAAACACACACTCGTTCTGGTATAAATGCAACATAACCTTAGACTCGTATCGCAAAATGGCGACTGTCATAATTAATCCGCCACTTAAGCCACTAGTTGCATAGATTACGTATTATTAATTTTATTATAGCATTTATAATACCCAGTATTTAATGCAAAGTTGTGCTTATAGGTGCACGCAGATTACCATTTCTATGAGCTTGATAACACAACAGAGTTCAATTCACGGAATATAGCGATGATTGAAAAAAATGAACCTTGATAAATAATAATATTTTTGTTTATTTCATCACATCTGTTTACAAATGACAATTATTTGATATAAACAGCATTACTTAATTGTCATAAATCAGTGGATTTTTATCGGTCAGTTAATAAATACTTATTTAAAATTTAATTAAATTTATGACTGTTTAATAATTTTTAAAATGTCTTGAAATTATTGAGTTAAATGTAAATAAAAGTGTTTTATCTCTTATTTACATAAAAATGGACAATGTTTGTTAGTTAATTAAATTATATATGATAATTTTCTATTGCGAGTTATGTATTTTAATAGATCATTTAACATATTTCATAAATAGTAGGTATACGAAGCTTTGACATTTCACCGAGTCACTCTATAGTAGAAAAGCCAGTAAAGATGTTTATATCTCAAAAATTACTTTTGATTTTAAATATTTCCAAAAAATTCACAGATTTCGCAATCCTTGCAACCATCGAGGACATTGGAAATGATAACAGCATATATGAAACATAATTAACTGTTTATTATACACACAATATTTATCAATGCACTGTTTAGTTTTGTCAGGAATAACCCTATTATTCTTCTGTTATATAGGTACGCGTTCACTTTTGCTTGATTACTTAACTTTTAAATGGATTTTTCTACAGTATTTATTAACATTTGCTCAAAAATAACACCGCAGATCGTCGCAAATACCTCTCAATTAACTAGACATGATATAAAACACATTTCGAAAAAATTGCACTTGTTCAATTTTGCATGATTGCTCCTCACTTGATCGCGACACCGTTGTCTTTTGGCCTTGAACGAAAACTCGTAACTCTGCCCCCATATACGAACATAAACATTTCCAATGTTAAAAAGTGTTCGATACGACACTGAAAATTCTATTAGCAGCACCCCTATACTTAATTGAAATTAGTTGTGCAGCGTCAACAGTCGGCCGTCAAATAAATCATAAAAGGATTCTTATTACAGCCAACGTCAGTGCAGTGTCCTAACATGAGAACAAGAGATGGTAAAAGCTATTAGTTGCCGCACAAAAAGTGCTTAACTAGACACTTCAAATTAAATGTGGTTACTACCTAGCTGGGTAACGAATATTTTGTTTATTTCATGATTTATTTAATGACTGACAATTTATTGATATGATAAGGTAAACTGATTCTTGAGTTGCAGGAGTTGGCAAAGTTATTGATCATTTAGTTGCATTATAAGAGTCTGTAGCAGAAGTTATACCTCCTGCAATCTTTCATCTTAAATCCTTTTCCCTCGCCTAAAAACGGGTACAGCTATCCCGACGCTATTTTAACGCTAAATGGTTCGGGTAAACGCTAAATAAAGGACCAGGAATCACACTACAGATCCTACAGGACAATTTTTTGAAAAGAAGTTTTCGCTATACGTGTGAAAGATTATGTAATTTTTAAAAAGTTGTAGGTTTTTCCAGAATTTTTTTTCAACTTTTTGCCTATAGGATCTGTAGTGGTCCTTCATTTGGCGTTTACCCGAACCCTTCGCTTTTAAAATAGCGTCGGGAGATCGGTAACCATTTTAGGCGAGGAAAAAGGATTTGACATGAAGTATGCAGAGGGTAAAATACGGTAGAGAATATTCTTAAAACATCCAAAATGTTTGTCTGGAATTATTGAAGAATTTTTTGGGGAGGATTCAGTTAAGCTGTTATACAATTAATATTTATATGCATAATGACCTAACGTGTGTAATTTGTTTGTTTGTGAACGTAACGCATGAATATAGTTGCAACTTGATTGAACTTCTAAATGTATTTTTTTTATTTTTTTGAAGGTATTTAAAATAATGTCGAGAAACGGACGTTATTATTATTTTTGAAGGTATATATTACATTTTTAATTGTCAGTGCCCATACAAAAGTACAATACGGTGCGATATAGCGTAAACAATAAAATATATAAATTGTTATTGAAATAATTGGAAATAAAAATCGTGACATGACTGCAGTAAAAATAATGCACAGGGTGTAATAGAAATCTCTCTACAAACTTCCGCGGGTGTAGATAAAGAAATAAATCGGTCAAGTACCAATTCCGTTTGTCCGTAGAAGAGTTCCATACGTGCAGCTATTAGGTGACAGTGTCAGGTTGGAAAAGAGAGATAGAATTCGAATAGTTTCTCTTTTCCTTGTCTTCTGACGCATTTGTGAATTTAAAAATTTATGCGTAGTGAGTTTAGTACGGCTGAGGATATTATAGGGTTTTTTGGAAGTTTTTTGCAGCCAATTGGTACTCCTGAATACAAGTATACACACTTGCATACAAATACAACAATACCATTTTAGATTAAAAAATTAAAACTGTTTTTATTCTACTCGATGAAATCTATTTGTTGATCCCTACACATGCCTCCATTCCTTTTTTTCGAAGTATATACGGAAGCTCTCTAAATAAAAAAATCGATCTCCCAAATTCAATTTTTCGATAACTTTCTGTTACACTTTTATATTATATTCTATTCATTTATTTTAATGATTGTAAAGTAATCAGTAATTAAACTTTTACTACTGTATTTTATGCTGTACCAGTCAGTGGAAAGACAAAATGGCTGCAATATTGTATTTTATTTGAATTCTCCGAATAGAAAAGAAATCCAAAAAATAAAATATTTTATTTAAGTATATGCCGAATATATTTTTTTCTTTGCTTCGTCATTTTCTTACTTTAACTGAATTTGAGGTTATTTGTTTCGGGTTTCAGAGTCGCGGTCTTACGGAGCGAATTCTACTTCCAGACGTTTGGTATGGCGGACGAGTTCTTCTAGACGTCTTGCTAACGCCTAGGCCCTAGAAGAACTCTTCGACCACGTCCGGAAGTAGAATTCGCTCCAGTAGACCACGGTTCAATTGATTAATTGTGTTTTAAAGACCACCAACAGCTAAGGTTATTTGGGCCTAGCACCAATTCATATTTTCAATTCATTATTTTTTTTAATAATAAATTGAAAATCCAATTGACACTTTTACCAGCTCTCGGGCTAGAACCCGGGAACTGGGGACTTGTAATAGAGGAACCATAGCAACGCCATGTAAACAACAGCGTCGCTACACTCTCGGCTATTCTCAAGCCCAGACCACGGTTCAGAAACCCGAAACAAATCATCTCTCTAGAAGCCGGCCGTAAAAGCTTACATTCTTATATTGATTTTGAGATGTTCTGTAATAAAATAATAAAAAATATTTGATTGTTTATGAGTCAAGAAAAAAGTAAAATATCTAATGAAAGCGACAATCTTCTATTTTCGAAACTTGATTTGTTTAGTGGAACAGTTCTATTATATGCATTGTACACTGTAAGAAATGAGAAGGCCGATTACATAGACTATCTTTTATTTATTTATTTATTGTGGATTATAGACGCGTCGACAACTTAGGTCATTAGCGTCTTAAATACAACAAATATCATAATATACCACTTAAAAACTAAATAACATCACAAAACATCCATGAGCAGAGGTGGGATTCGAACCCACGACAGTCTGATTCAGAGGCCGCGACGCTACCAACTGAGCCATACTGTCCTCACATAGACTATCGATGGTCAATTTGTAACCAGCGATTAATCTGGTAATAGGCACACAAAGAATGGCGTCGTAAACAGGTATCGCCTGCACATCACGTAGATTCCATAAAAACACATTGCGCATGCGTGGTTACTAATTTTACATTAATTTGTTTTGTATTCATCCATTTTCTATATGTAACTATACATTTTATTTTGTAATTTTTACACACTTTATTGGAATATTAAACAAAATATGTAATTTTAATTTACTTTATGTAAAAATCACAAATTTGTTTAACTTTACAGTAAAAGTCCAAGTTTTTATAAAATTTTCTGTGTAAAAATAAATAATAATGTAAAATCACTTAGAAAATCGAGCGAATTCTACCTTAACTTTCAAAGTATTTTTACATCAATTTTTTACAGTGTACTTTTGAGCAGTACGAGGTTTTGATGTCCGTGAGTCAATTAAGGCGTTCTGTTACATATTTCATGCATAATAATATAACATATAAAATGAAGTTAATAGAACAACTTTTTGAAGTCGCAATCATAAATCTCAAGAAATGCTACTGAATTAAACATATCCAAAGTTCATGTTTCCAAAACTAGGTTGTCTACTTAGACTTGGCTACGCTCAAAATGGCTATAGTGAGTTTGTAAAGTAAATAGCTCCGTTTCAGTTTAGATTATCTTGCCAGATTTATATGCAAGTCCAATATGCGGCGACTGTTTTCAGGCGTTGAGACTTTTAAAATATATTCGCCAATATTATAATTTTTCGTGTAGATCTCTTTTATACTACTCAGCTCTGCGTTCACAAAAAAACTGACATTTTATATTTGATAGTTTTTCCCATAATCTATAATTGGTATTTCCTTATTGGGATCCGTCAAATGGGTGGAGCTTAAAAAACATGGCGCAAAGGGGGGGGAAATTTTATATACGGGGTATACTTTTTCGTGTAATTTTGTGATTTTCAAAGTGATAAGAAATAATAAATATAAGTGCAATTTGCCATAGGGCCGGTACGAATCCTAAACAAAGGAATTTCGTTGAAGGAGAACGGATTCTCAAAGCCGGACATATTATCAAATGTGTGAAAAAAACAAGATAACTGAGCTGTCAAAAGTAGTAATCTTTACGGCATATTGCTTAAAAACATCAAAATTAAAAGAAAATCTCCACGAAATTAATCATCCGTTCAATGCTTCTTTAAGGCAGGGTTAGGTGAATAATGTAAACACAGAACTGCAACATATAATATGTTATATTGTAATAAGTAGGTAAGTTACTAACCTCAAAATATTTGTATACAAAGTTAGTCCTATAAATTTGTCAATCATCAAATGATTTTACTATTGTAGTACAGTATGATAATAAGTACATCTTATTATTAATATAAAATATTTTTTTAATTCATAAACACAGTTTTTCCACATTTCTTTAATTCATAAACACAGTTTTTCCATAAGAATAATTAGTTTTTCCACATTTCTTTAGAAAATAATTCGCTGTAAAGTAAGTTTTACAAGGCAATAACTGACAGTGTTTAATGCCATGATATTAGAAAACGTCGCGAATTCCATTTTCGATAAACTTTTTGTTTATTTTACTTGTTTTATATTTGTAATAAACTATTTCACGATAAATTTGCACTGTTAGCATGTATAATTTTCCCTCGTTTTGAGTACAATTTTGTGCCACCAGATGTCATATGCTCATTTGACGGATCCCAATAGATTTAATAATTGTAGTGGTTCCATTGTTTATATGGCTTTTTTATGGTTCATCTATTACAAATCCTTAGTTCGCAGGATCTAATGCGAGAACTTGAAAAAGTATCAATTGATTTTTCAATTTATTATTAAAAATAATAAATTGAAAATATGTATTGCTGCTAGGCACAAATAACCCTGTGTTGGTGGTCTAAAAAAATTACCAACTTTCATAAATTAAAAAAAAATGTAGCTGCAAGTGTATTTATTCTTGTTAACTTACCGAATTTGTACATTTTTCAAACGTGCGTAATTAGTGAAACTGTATTTGATGTACTACCAAAATATTGACGCTACTATTTTAAATTGGTTATTTGAGCGCAACCTATAGTGTGACGACATGTATACAATAATATGTGTTTTTTTACAGTATTTTATTTACCTATCTATAAATATTGACGCTACTATTTTGAATTGGTTATTTGGGCGTTTATTTCGAACGCATCCCATAGTATGGCGACGTGTATACAATATTATGTTTCTTTTAGTGGTCCCACATCGGTGCTTTTGAAACATTGATTCTCTTTGCAACTACGCTACGGTGATCTGGGACACTCAAGGCCTTGACCTGGTCACTGTCGCCATTGTGATTAATATTAAGACGTTCTTACCACAAAATTTATGCTTAGGGACAGCATAAAAGGTTGACGTAACATAAAAAAAATTGAAAAATTATGAGGCCACTTTAAAAATATTATAAGCGTTGTTTTGTATCGTAAAAATACCTACAGTATGCAAGATGAAGAATGGCCCTTAATATTCGACTTTCGAGCAATTTTAGGCTTCAAATTTTAGAATCCTAAAAAATCAAACTTCAACAACATTTTATTCGAACAGGAGATAAAATTTTCACGTGTAATTACAAAGTCTGCTTTAATTCGAATATGTGTTTGCAATATTTTCATGTCTTTTGTAAACCTACATTAAATTTTTATGTGTTGATTATTATTGATAAAAAATGTCTGCATAATAATTATTGTATAACGCTCAGAATCCTCTGAGAACACACATTCATTCCCAACTGTGTGTAATCTGACAGCTTGGGTTGTACAGTCAACTATAGCTTAGCAAAAAATTTGTAATCTCCATGGACAAAGAGCGTCGAAAAAAACTTCGATTTTTCCCCTCAAAGCTACACACGTTTAAAAATTGAAGATTTTTGACTTCGTAAAAGTTGATCCCGTAATTGAAGAAATTTATATTTTGATTCCGTCAATGCGTTAGGCCCCTGGCACACAAATACATTAAAAAATAGAGGAGTCCGCATATTTGTGCGTGTTTCTAAATTACACGCCAAGTGTAAAACAAAAGAGTCGACTGCAGTATACGTTGTGATAGTTGAGTGTAAATCAACAGAAGGAAACAGTTCTGAACACCTTTTTGGCTTCTATTATAGCTTAGTTCCGTTCTAGAATGTATACAATTAGTAATGATTACACATTTACAAGTCCTTGAACCTAATTGAATTTTTGCTAATTCAATTTTCGCTTTAATCGTGTCAGAAAGAAATGTTTGCGGAGATAGACTTTAATACATTAAAGTTTTTATTGTTCTCTTATTGTTGGGTTTTTTTTCCTTTATGCTGTCGGTAGGCAATCGTTTTTACTGTATGTTAACACATTACACGGAATCTGGTTATAAAGACACTCAAAAAAACTATAAAATTTATATTCCAATAGCCGTATAACAACTAGGAAAAACTATAAATTTTTTATAGTTCCTGATACTGTAGTTATGATTCATGATTATACACTATACAGAATATTAAAAATGTTACTGGGCAGTCAAAAACTAACAAGTTCATAAAGAAATAATATTTCTCTATGTCTAGACCTTTCTGTCATCCGTTTACTTATTGGTAAGGCCACAGAATAGATACCTATAAGACTTAAGATTAATCAGGAATGTAATGATTAATAGAGAACTAGACACCTTTTAGGCCCGTATTCACCAAACACTGTTAAAGATAGAAGTTACTAATCTTAGAATAAATTTATTCCTTGGATTAACTTTCAATTCACCAAGCAATTCATTCGATAGAATAATAACTCCAGGTACAAATTTACTTTATACCATACACCTTGGACATTTTGTCAAATATTTTGATTCTAAAGCACGTTTACCAAAGATCCGCATCGATCGAAAATGTAAATTTATTTTATTTTACTACAAAAGCCTTTACCTGAAAGATATGGAATTAATATTTACCTGAAAAGGTCGCCAGATCATAAAGTAACTTGTGTATTTCGTGGCCATCCTATTTTACTATAGACGAATAAATATTTATACCCTTGAAATTGGACAGAATAGTTATTCATACGATTTATACCTGCAGTAAACTTAACTACGTTTGGTGAATTGAATTCTCGCTATTTATTCCGAGTAATAGTTACCAGGGGAATAAATCAACGGAATAAATAACTATAAACTAGGCTCAGTGAATACGGGCCTTAGAGTCTTAAATGTAGATAGATATATTGTAGATTATAGACGCTCGACAGTTTAGGTCATTACCGTCTATTTAATAAATGTAGAATTTATATTATGAACAATGGTAGAGGTTCTGCCACTTCTATAGTTGTATCCCAGGTAGTCCGCTTTATATGTTTTGTTCGACTATAATAGGGTTCAATTGAACCGCGACAATATTAAGTAAGTTTAGTCTTAAGTTTTATTCATCTGATGATGATGCTAACATGGCTAGCAAAACATGGGTCTAGAATTAAGTGTTGGTGTTTAGTGGTTACTTATTTACTATTGAGAGTAGGCTTGCCAGATGGCCGGGAAATCCGGGAATGTCCCGGAATTTTGCATATTGTCCCGTGTCCAGTGATTAGACTTTATTGTCCCGGATTCCGAACACCTACTAGTTTTTTTCACAAAATTATGAGTATAACTAATGTTACCAATATGACACGCACTGCACTAATAAAAATGGCAAAATCTAGTGACAAATATTTAAAAAAATTCGACTGATGACCAGTCCTATACTTCCCATCTAGTAAATATTTACAAAAAATAAACACTCTTTTTTTATTCTTTGAAAAAAAGCATGTTTTGTGATCTAGTGATGGCTAGCTTAATATAGCAAAAATCATGGTTACCTTGATTTACGTACAATTTTTATTTTTTTTAGTAAAATATTTTTTTTCTCGAAAACTATACATTTTAGAGAAAAAAAATATTTACATTTTTTTCATATTATAACATCTAGAATTTATTTATATTTTTTTTTACCTATGTTAATACGTGACTTTGAGAACGTTTTTTTTTAATATGTCAGGATCCACTGAACCGATTTGACTCAAAATCTAATCAGATCTAAGTTAAAGACTGATAAACACAATAGAACAATCGGCATGGCCGTATGTTGTTCCGTTCTTAAGATATCGAAGGCGAAAAATTGACCACATACACACACACATACAGACATCAGTCAGAAAATGATCTTAAACGATTGCTAGGGTCTCAAAACGTGAAAATCTGTTAAAATCTCGAAATATTTTTATTTTCGGACTAAATCCATTACTTCCCATGCCATAGTAGAGGTGGGAAGTAAAAATAGTCTGATAGGAGTTTTATAAGCCAAGGAAAGGTTTTTTATTTTTGTTATAACTCGAGTTGATTTTCTGCCAAAGTTGACCTAATCAAAAAGCCATAAGGAGATGCTCAATTTTTGTTTTAAGTTTATTTATGTTTCATATTAGCTAGCATTAATTACTTACCAAAGTTTAATTTAATTAGGTAATAAGAAAAAGTGTGTTAACGTTTTTTAAAGTTTTTTACGTTATATGATATAAATGCATGTTGATTGTTTACCAAAATTTGTATTAATCAATAAGTAAAAGCGAGGTGCTCAATTTTGGTTATGTTTTTTTAATATTATAGAAATACATAATATGTATTGAGATTTGAGGTAGATATGTAACTTTTGTCTGAAATAAAAGTTAATAAGAGTAAATATTTGTAACTATCGCCCTACCCCTACCCCTTTACCCTAGAATTGTCCCGGAAATGATAGCCCTGTATCTGGCAACCCTAATTGAGACTCTTAAAGCAGACGCTAATGACCCTTGTTGTCGAGCGTCTATAATTCACAATTCATTCATTCGAGAGTCTTAAATAGATATTATTAATTGAAGACTATTATGTTAAAAATGTTAAATGATTTCTTATTCAATTTTCTTTATTCTAAATGGTTTTCGAGATATGCGTTTTAAACTTCCTTTTGATGTGCCATCATATTTATATTTATAGCTCATCCACCCGCATTACGAGGCGATGCGTTTTCTTCGGGTCATAAAGTTGAGTGATATATGTATTAGGAGACAAGCAGGCAGGCGCTATAAATAGTTGAGTTCGTTTTTAGATAATTCATGTTAAGTAACATTTACATAAACCTTTAAATCACTTCAACGTAATATGCATATTATTACTTATGTGCTTGCATTACTTATGTACTTGCAAGAATGGAGTGGAGACGAACGACCTCAAAGAGGTTATGTTTTATGAATAATGAGAAAAATCTGCAGCATTGTTAAAACCCTCCGAAGTCCAAGTGGGCTAAATCTTCAGAATACTGTTGTCTTCCCTGAAAATAAAAGGCCGATATTTAAAAAATAAACGAATTAGGTATGTACTCTAATTTTTTGTCAGTAGGTATTATTTAAAATAAAGCAAGGAAAAAAGATATCGTTAAATATATTAATTATACGATTTATTTAGATACAGAGTTATAGAAATGTGTTCTATGACATTTCGATCTGTTTTTGATCTTTATATTTTTCCCTGATATTTATGGTTTATCTTTCTATACTTAATTCTAATAAAAGTCACTCTTATAGAGAAATAAAAATAGAGATGTTTGGTCAATATTAAAAAAAATTCACAGATTTTGCAATCCTTGCAACCATCGAGGACATTGGAAATGATAACAGCATATATGAAACATAATTAACTGTTTATTATACACACAATATTTATCAATGCACTGTTTAGTTTTGTTAGGAATAACCCTATTATTCTTCTGTTATATACGCGTTCACTTTTGCTTGATAACTTAACTTTTAAATGGATTTTTCTATAGTATTTATTAACATTTGCTCAAAAATAACACCGCAGATCGTCGCAAATACCTCTCAATTAACTAGACATGATATAAAACACATTTCGAAAAAATTGCACTTGTTCAATTTTGCATGATTGCTCCTCACTTGATCGCGACACCGTTGTCTTTTGCCCTTGAACGAAAACTCGTAACTCTGCCCCCATATACGAACATAAACATTTCCAATGTTAAAATAATAACAAAGTAAAAATATGAATTGATGGCCTAAATTTAAAAATTCAGTAAATTTGAAGAACATGACATAATTAATATAATTGATCTTTAAAAACTTTCAACAAATTAATTCACACCCTAAAATATAATATCGTACATCGTTCATGCAGATGACAGTAATTACAATAACTAACAGTAGGTAGAATCACACTTTTATTTATCCTTTATTTTACATTGATTTCAAATACAAATGTTTTATATAAAATAATTAATAAAATAATATCAATTTAGTACATAATTCATATTCACAGTCATCATCTATGCCCGTGGTTCAGTCTTTTTTAATCATCAAATTAATAGATGCTCAACACGACGCAATTAAATTAGATCACGAATTATTTAGTTAGGTAGTTTATTAGAATTAAAATAACTAAACTCCTTTTCTTATTGACGCTTATGTAAATATTTGACTAGGATAAATTTTGACTGCGTGATCATCCTGGGAGGTAATGAGGTCCGCATCATCTTTTAAATGAATAAATCAAAACCCTTTACGATAATTAATTTTTTGTCTATTGGCTATCCAACCTGTGTTAATAATAAAAATATATTATTACCTATAGCATAGTTTTTTACTAGAGCTTTGACATAATATGCTAGTTTCTCATCCATGTTATGTTTGATCCTTTTTGATAATTTGGATTGTTCGATTTTAACAGTTTCGTAGATAGATTTGCTGCACCTGCGGCAGATCACTAGTTTTGCTCACAGTCTCCTCCCCCGAAATGAAAAACCGCTAATAATATAAATTAGAGGCGAGTGGTGAGGCGAGAAGCTATGGAAATGCCCGATCATGCTGCCGCCGGACCAACGTGCCTCGTATTATTGCTATTTCCAGTGTTTCCCAAATAAAATTTTCTCTCCTAGAATTAATGTCTTGACCACACACTAACTACAACTCAACTTAAATCTTCTTAGCTGCAACATCAGCGTACAACTTGTCCCAGAACATCATTCTACTGGGCAATGGATTCTTATCCATGGTCATGTTGGGTCTTATCTGTAGAAAATCAACATTGGATCCGTTGGATCGAACCGGTAACCACTCAGTGGCCAGAAGTATCCGGTCGACTCCCTGTAATGGTTTCTGAGGGTTCGGATTCCCGGTTTTGGCAAACGTCGTCCACATACGGAACATACGATAAGCTCCGATAGCCGCGTCACTACGCGGATTCAGTCTGGCTGGAGTTAGTACAGTTGTGAACAGGTACCTGATTTCGTCAAAGTGTTTGGTCCAGTGAATGCGATAGAACGGCAGGGTGCCCAACACGTTCAGCTCGCTCTTGTATGAGAACCGGTACAGGTACACCGGCTGGTCCGAGGTCGTTGCGTGGATACGCGAAGCGTTGTAAATCTTATAGATGAATTGACTGTCTGACTCGTACTGTAATCAAATCAAATCATGCAATTATTATTCCTTCGATATTATTTATTGTAGAAGTCACTATCTATAAAAATCAACGAACAGTAAAAAAACCAGTAATAAACCTTTTGATTTTGAGCAAAAATGCTTGCATTTGATATAATTTTGAGATTTTAATTCCTGAATTAAATTTTTAATTTATTGTAATTGGACTTGCGCATATAACCAAACTCAAATGTCAAGTCGGTATTATTACACGCATGCGAAACATGGAAATCCTCTGAAAAGAACACGAACGCTTGTCAAGTCTTTGTAAATAATTGTCTGAGACGGATACTCGGGTTGAAATGGTACCATCGAGTTTCAAATGCTGAGTTACTAGCTAGATCAGCACAAATACCAGTAGGGAGAACAATAAAATCAAGAAAATGGAAATGGATAGGACATTCCCTTAGAAAAGAAGAAACTGATATTACTCGTAGCGCACTAGAGTGGAACCCGCAAGGAAGAAGACAACAAGGACGTCCAAAAAATACTTGGAGACGCACTATGGAGGCCGAAATGAGAGAATATGGCGTCACCTGGCAAGAAGTTAAGAGACTCGCTCTCGATAGACCTCGTTTCAGAGCATTTGTAGAAGTCCTATGTTCCTAAAGGAACCAAAGGAATTTAATATATATAATATATATATACCTAACCAAACTCGTGGATATTCCATTGGTCAAACCCCCGAGTTTCCAAGTTCTAATCTAAGAATTGGTGAAGAATGAAATTATTTGATAATAAAAAAAGAAAACAAAATTGCACAGGTAATTCTCGACTGTACACACAAGTGCGGTAAGTAAAACACTTTCCACACGCCTACCCGTTAAATGACCCATTACAGGCCGGTATACACTATACATGCATCAAAAGTATATTTTGTAGTGGCTATGACAAAAAAGTCTTTATTTATTTTAGACACACATTAGAAATAACTAGTTATATTTCTCATATAGTTTACCTTAACAAATGGTTCGTAATTGAAATACGAAGGTTGTGATAATCCGTAGTAGAAATGTTTTATCAATTTCCCTATTCGACGAGCACCAGCTGTTCCCCTTGGCACTTCTATGTCCTTCGGGATCAGATTTTCTACGTTGTCTACGTTTGATTTAACAATTTCCCAGAATGCTCCTTCATCAGCATTGAAACCCAAAATGTATGGTACCTTGGAATAATTTCCCGACTTCATTATCTCCAATGGTGGTGAAGTTATAAACGGGATCTTGTTGTTCTCGCTAGATTCAATAACTGGTCCGAATACCAAATCACTGATTATGTCCTATAAAGGCGTTATTATGTTTTCTAAATTGTTCGGACGTATTTTAATTAAAAACTACAAATATCTAAGGAAATTGACATCTATACAGTGTGTCCCAAAAAGAATGGGACATAAAGTAACAGCTGATTCCTTACAAAAAAATATTGCGATAGACCCAACTTGTCTATTCCGAAAGTTGATATTAAAAGAGATACAGGGTGTCAAAGTTTAATTTTTATTTTTGATTTTCTTAAATAACTTTTAAAATAATTTAGACATTTTAATGACATTTGGTATATGGGGATTTTTTGACATGAATAATTCAAATCTGACCTTGTATGGCTCTTACTTGTAGGGGGCGCCACTTACACACCTTTTCACTCATTCGAATAGTCATAACTTTTTTGTACGCACTCGTACTTTTTTTTTTAATTAAAAAATTGATTTTTGCGTCATTTTTACGTAAAAAAGGTATACTTTGTAAAAGTGGATAGGAGTAACCTTTTTCAAGATATTTTCACTTAAAGTAATTTATTTATTTATTTACTTAAGTATAAAGTTTTCCTACCCAACTTGGCAAAGCCAGTTCCAGGATAGGTAATCGATGCAATGTGGTTTTAAATGGCAAATTTATGTTAAATAATAATACTTCTTATTTTAATTAATATTTTATTTTAAATAGCGAATCAAAAACATTTATTTTATTGTAGAAGGTTTTCAAAATGACAACCATGAACTTCAACACATTTTTCAAAGCCACCTATGTTCATTTTCAAAATTTGCCATTTAAAACCACATTGCATCGATTACAATATCTTGAAAAAGGTTACTCCTAGCCACTTTTACAAAGTATATCTTTTTTACGTAAAAATGACGGGAAAATCGATTTTTTAGTTCAAAAAAATAGTACGAGTGCGTACAAAAAAGTTATGACTATTTCAATGAGTGAAAAGGTGTGTAAGTAAGAGCCATACCAAGGTCAGGTTTGAATTATTCATGTCAAAAAATCCCTATATACCAAATTTCATAAAAATGCCTAAATTATTTCCAAAATTTTTTAAGAAAATCAAAAATAAAAATTAAACTTTGACACCCTGTATCTCCTTTAATATCAACTTTCGGAATAGACAAGTTGGGGTCTATCGCAATATTTTTTTGTATGGAATCAGCTGTTACTTTATGTCCCATTCTTTTTGGGGCACCCTGTATAAAAAGATTAGTATTCGTGAAGTTATAGTACCGTCTTGTTTTTTAAACTATGCTGAGCAAGCAGAAGCTCAAGCATAGTCGCTCTTCTGAAATAATCCAGTATTTTCCTAGGGTTATTAGTTCGCAATCCTAAAATTGCGGCCAGTTCTTTGTACAGTCTCGGTTTGAATGCCCAAGAGCAACTTGCCACTCCGCTCTGTGATATAGCTCTATGAAACAGGCCTTTTGACGCTGGTGACAGGATGTGAAAATGAACACTGGCAGCACCAGCGCTCTCCCCAAAGATGGTGACCATATTGGGGTTGCCGCCGAACGCATGAATGTTTTCCTTCACCCATTGTAACGCCAAAAGTTGGTCCTTTAAACCAGCGTTGCCTGGTACATCTAGAGACGAATCTTCCAAACTTAGAAAACCTTGAATTAAATCGTAGAGAATGTGTTAACTTATTAGATAGATAGATAGATAGATAGCGAGGGGTAAATATCTGAGGATTTATGGTGTACAGCGTGAAGGAATTACGAGGATTTATGAGGATTTATGAGGAATTATGAGGAATTATGAGGATTTATGGGGATTTATTGAGAATTTATCGAAGATTTACAGAAGAATTAACTCAGCTGCTTATGTTATGCGCATGCGCGTAACATTTTTTAATTTGCCCGACCGCATAAACCGGCGGCATTGTGAATAAAATTTGTTTTTGGTGGTGTCATGCAAGTTTGTGTGAGTTCCAAGGTAAGTTTATTATAATATTTATCTCGTGTTGGCATTATTGTACCACATACAATAGGGTATTTGACTAAACCAACACACAAACAAACAAACAAACAAACTCTTCAGCTTTATTGTTATAATATATTATTATATAGTCCAATCAAATTGTCGAAAAAATAGGTCTGAAATTGCGTTAATTAGAAGTTTGATGAAATTTTAATTGTAGATAGGGGGTGCCACTAGAACACTCCAGCCAAGTTTCCCCCCTCGGATTCCGCAAGGGGTGACCGCCATCTTGATTTTAAGGGATGAAATCATTTATCTTGGTAAATATTGCTTGTACGTGAAAAATTACTATTACAAAAATTATTAAGGAGGATGTATCCAACAACTTCTGTTTGGTAAATTTTTTGAAATTTCTTATTCAAAAGTTATAATTTCTCAAAAATGACACTGTTGGGGGTGGAAACGGTCGATTTTACAACAAAACGGTCAATCGTGGCGAAAAATGGTTACGACAAAAGTTGTAGCTTTTAAGTGTTTCTACAATATACATGTGTTCAACATTTTTTTTGCTTGCTTGGTGCGAATATAGAGGGCGCCAAAAGTCGACCGGCGCCAATATTTTTGAAATTTTTTTAATTTTGCACGCAACAAATTAATTCAAGTCATCGAATTTTCACCAAATACTCATTAGGGGGTTTTCGGGGTCGCTGATTAGGAAACCATTATCAAATTTTCCAAAAACAAAATGGCGAATCCAATATGGCGGACGTCTCCCATTTAAATTCATCGCATTTTCACCAAATTCATCATCCGCCATTTTGTTTTTTGAAAATTTGATAACGGATTCTTAATCAGCGACCCCTAAAACCCCCTAATCGTGTATTTGGTGAAAATGCGATGACTTGAATTAATTTTTTATGTGCAAAATTCAAAAACTTTAAAAAATATTGGCGCCGGTCGACTTTTGGCGCCCTCTATATTCGCACCAAGCAAGCAAAAAAAATGTTGAACACATGTATATTGTAGAGAAACTCAAAAGTTACAACTTTTGTTATAACCATTTTTCGCCCCAATTGACCGTTTTGTTGTAAAATCGAAAAAACCGTTTCCACCCCCAACAGTGTCATTTTTGAGAATTTATAACTTTTGAATAATAAGAAATTTCAAAAAAAAATTAAACAAAAGTTGTTGTTTTGTAATAGTAATTTTTAACGTACAAGCAGTATTTACCAAGATACATGATTTCATCCCTTAAATTCAAGATGGCGGCCACCCCTTGCGGAAAATTTCATCAAACTTCTTATTAACGCAATTTAAAAGTACCATTTGACTGGATTAATAAGGTAAACACAGGTTTGTTATTGTTTATACATTCGATGAGTTATGGGGGTTTATGAGGATTTACAAGGATTTATGAGGATTTACGAGGATTTATGAGGATTTATGAGGATTTACGAGGATTTATAAGGATTTATGAGGATTTATTGGGGATTTATATGGAATTATAAGGATTTATTTGCCAAAAAGGATTTATGGTGTACACAATTTTGGGCAGATATTTACCCCTCGATAGATAGTTTATTTCTTCGCGTAGCCAAAGTGGATGCGAAAGTCATAAAAATACAAAACGTAATACATTATTTTTTAATGAAAAAAAGTAGAGAATTACAAAAAAGACTGGTTTCGTGTAATATGAAAAACATACTTTGATGTTTTCATCCAAATTACTGATAAACTTAAATTCATGCTATGGTCTTATTTGTCGATGAACACGTTTTAAAAAAAATAAAAATCAAATAGTATTTAGGTAAGGTGACCAGAATTTTAAAATTGCTCAGGACACCACCTGGACACCAAAAAAAACTACTTTTGCAGTCTATTTATTATCTAGATTCTAGACCTAATAATTTAAGAGTGAAACACACAGAAGTGGCGCCATCTAACAGTCCATAGCCGTATTATTCTTATTTGTTGTATAATAATTTAAATAATATAATCATTAAAGAATGCTGTTGACTACTCTACCGGTTGTGCGATTGTCTACCCATAGTACAGAACCACAAAAACATTAGTTGAAATCGTTAAAAAGTAGGACAAATCGTTATGACGTTATCATTCGAAAGGAGGACATAGGAGGACACTATCACTGGATAGGAGGACACTATCACTGAGGAGAATAAATCTCACCAAAGGAGGACTGTCCTCCTCAAAGGAGGACTGTCCTCCTCAAAGGAGGACGTCTGGTCACCTTAATTTAGCAGATGTGCGCAAACTAGAGGGCACAAAACGAGCCTAGGCTCCTTCATCTCATTAAAACACTTCATTTCATGCATGCATATTTAAATATTATTTATCGGGTCATGTTATTATAGTTTCTAGAAGGAATATTTACCAAATGCGTTTACTCGATAATTAATTGTGACTAGCAGTACATCTTGTGACACCAAAAAACCAGGCCCATAATACAAGTCATCTTTAAAACCCAGGAAAAAACCTCCGCCATAAATAAAGAACATTACTGGCAATAGTTCTTCGTTAGTGACATTTCCTGGCAGCTAAAATTATACAATGCGTCTTAGATACCTACATAAAATATTTTAATTATTCTAGAGTAAGCTCAGTTTGCACTTTGCAGTTAATATCCTCATACATGATACAAGTATCAAAAATCAACTTTATAATTTAGATATTAATTGTTTTTAAGTTGTATGGGATCACGGCAGGGCTATGTGGAAGAATTCTTTAAAACATGTGTTTTTTTAAACTGGTTTGCCATTTATTCCTTATCGGCTATAAATCCCTAACGCCATTCTGTTTCTATTTGCATAAAAATACATTCGTAATTTATTATACTCAAAATTAATTAACATCGTCAATTTAATAAATAAAATAATTTTAAAATTAGTTGCTAAAGCCGGAATCTCACCACTGCACACCGCTGTACTTGACAAATATTTGTAACGGGTGTTCTTGTACAAAAGTTTATCAGTGACCATTTTCCGCAAATAATTACCAAAGGACAAGTCGACACCTTCCGAATTGAATTGTGAATTATAGATGCTCGACAACAGAGGTCATTAGCGTCTGTCGACACCTTTCAATCAATATCCATTTTCTAATTTCCTCACAAGTGCCAAGGGAGTCACTGCCATGACGGTGCGATCAAAGCAAATTTTTGAAAAGTATAAAAATATCAAAGGAGAAGAACAGATTCTACTTTCGGGCATTGTGGAGTAATTGCTAACCTATCCAGCTGGAAACTGGGAGTTTCTGGTTCAAGTTCCGGTAGTAGCATTTGATTTTTTCTCATATATATAGCCTAACAATCATGGCAGTTTAGCTGTCTGATATATTCTGTTATTCACTAATTGTTAAATACATTGTGTATATTAAGGGTTTTAAATCGTTTGATTTAATTATTATTCAAGTATACATATGTCCAAGCACTTTGTCAAATACACCAGTCGTGGAACAATTTCATAATTCTTGTATCCTTGTACAATTACGATTATTGGTGCATTTGACAAGTACACCAGTCAAAAATAAAGATAGTTACTTCTTACCCCAACAGTTTTATTGATGGATGTACATTTCGAAAGCTATGCTTTCATCTTCTTGCTGAAGATGAAAGCATAGCTTTCGAAATGTTTTATTGATGGATGTACATTTCGAAAGCTATGCTCTCATCTTCAGCAGGAAGATGAAAGCATAGCTTTCGAAATGTACATCCATCAATAAAACTGTTGTAGTAAGAAGTAACTATCTTTATTATTGTTTTTATTCCAACCACAGTGCTCATATATTTTTATTAAGTACACCAGTTGTGAGATTGTGGCTTAACATTGTTGATTACCTTTGGAGTAAAAACGTTCAAATTTAAACAATTTTCGTTTCCAAGTGGAACTCCGAATATTATTTGTGGACAGAAACCTCCATCGTTTGTTGCATTAAATATACCATTCCATTGTTTTGCAGGTTCAGGAGCCTAAAAAACAAATAACGTTAGTATTTTTTCATTCCATATTTAATATAATTGAGTGGACAACTAAGGGGCTAAAAGGGACGTAAACGCTAACTTATCAAGTGCCTCCTTTGTAAGCTCAGTTTCATTCGAAATCCAACACATACTTTCGAATTGATAACTACGCTAGCCATGCCAAATGATGCGTACAAGGAATGAAACCTGGCTCGCAGGAGTGCGAAGATTTGTAACAGTTGAAAGTAT
The DNA here is from genome assembly GCA_039654895.1 of Mongoloraphidia duomilia. NCBI lineage: Eukaryota > Metazoa > Arthropoda > Insecta > Raphidioptera > Raphidiidae > Mongoloraphidia > Mongoloraphidia duomilia. The sequence goes on from CM077517.1 coordinate 2,236,382, forward strand.
AGGGATGTACCGGATATCCTTATGCATACAATGTCCGCGATTATATTTCAAAACTCAGAATTTGCTTAATTTAAGTGTGTTTCAGTTTTCTATTACCGATCTATTTTGTTTATTGAGAGATACTTTTAATATTCCAAGTCTTCATGGTTTCCGGGCTTGTAGGCCGTTGTCCGGTGGTATTTCTACCTGACGTTTCGTCTACAACTGCGGTAGACATTCTCAAAGGCGATGTGGCAGCGGTCGAAGTGTCCAATTACAGAGAGACGGACTACGACCGAACTGAGAACACACTGGTACTAGGCATAAAAGAAGGGAGGACACCAGTCACTGACACACTGAACCTGTGAGCCGCCACAAGGAAACCACTTCGACCGCTGCCAAATCGCCTTTGAGAATGTCTACCGCAGTTGTAGACGAAACGTCAGGTAGAAATACCACCGGACCACGGCCTACAAGCCCGGAAACCATGAAGACTTGGAGAAATGCCGGTCGTGAAAGCTTGCACACCTAGTTTTAATATTTCTCAAGAAAACAGTTATGACAATTCGAAAGTATTAAATTGCAGGGGGGAATCTGATTTATCAAGAGAAAGTTGTTAAATTTTAAACTAACCTTGAATCTAAGATTACCGATTGGTGGTTGTCCATAAGGTATTCCTTTAAAACTGTAATATTTTCTGCCGAAATAATCTTTTCTGATACAACCACTGATGAGACCTTGTTTAATTCTTACAATTGGTTGGATACAATTCACTGCAAAGATCGATAAGCTTAAATTGATCAGATACGTCATCAACCTCATGATGGGCTCATCGTTGCTTCTGACTTTAGTCGTGGGCCTGGAATTTATCAAATTCAAGTGTTATTTTTTTGTGTAAAATGAATTTTTTACCAAAATTTATGCATTTAAAAAAAATATATATATCTTAGGGTTGAAGCACATCTTTGTTTTTCTTTTTGTTATAATAAAAAAAATATACTTATATAGTACAAATACTAAGACGTCGTTTCAAGAAATGTAATGAATGTACCAGAGAAAATCTAATTTGCGTTGCGAAATGCAAAACCAATAAAGAAAGTGCCTTCAATTTTAAAAGCTAGTCATTCAATTTTATAATAAAAAATGCAAAACCTTGTATGTATATAAATGTAATTTGTGCATACTTGTAATATTTTAAGAATTACAAAACAGAAATATCTTAAATTCTCGTAAACGAAGCCATTTTGTGATATTGCTATACATTTAAAAGTTTTGCTTCCGATGGCTTCTAGGGCTTGAGAATAGCCAAGCGTGTAGCAATGCTGTTGTTTACATGGCGTTGCTATGCTTCCTCTATTACAAATCCCCAGTTCCCGGGTTCTAGCCCGAGAGCTGGTAAAAGTGTCAATTGGATTTTCAATTTATTATTAAAAAAAAAATAATGAATTGAAAATATGAATTGGTGCTAGGCCCAAATAACCTTAGCTGTTGGTGGTCTTTAAAACACAATTTCAATAACCATAACGTCAAGCTCGTTCAGCTGAGAGTTTGGTTAAATTTGGCATATATTTTCGTTCTTCACAATAAAAAAAAATGTAAGCCGTCGCGGGACGCCTGACAGATGAGAAACATTTTTATAGCTTGAATCTTTTATTTATTGTACTTGACAAATTTATCAAAATAAAATCTAGCCTATATCACTTAGGGATAGTGTAGCTTTCTATTAGTAAAAGAATTTTTAAAATCGGTTCAATAGTTCCAGATATAATAATTTATGATTTATTACAATGCCGCGAGACATTCTCCCCCTGCGAAGATAATAAGTGAAAGAATTTTTAGAATCGGTTCAGTAGTTCGAGAGATAAGAATTTACAATTTAACGCACAATTTACCCTAATTTTCCCTCGTTTACCCAAATTTACTCTAGTATACCCTAATTTCTTGAATTTACCCTAGTTTTCCCTAAATACCCTAATTAACTCTTATTTAGCCCCCTTTGCCTTAAGTTACCCCAATTTACCCTAATTTACTTTAATTTACCCAAATTTTCGTTTAAAAAAAAACAAAAAAATTAATTTTTGGTGTCATGAAATTTCAAAAAATTATAATTATTGTCAAAGAAAGAATATAACAAAAATAAAAAATTTTATAAATAAATATCATATAGAATTTAGAAAAAAAAAAAAGTCAAAAATTGTACGATGCCATGAGTTTCCGAACCCAAGTCCCCATGCATAGGAGGCTACAGTCGTACCACTAGTCTACGGATGAACTTGTCTAGATAGCCGTTGTTACTGATATATGTATAACTTATTATCAAGTACAATATAAGTTAGTGGTGGGGAGAACAGCAGCGAAGGAGAACATCTCGTTGCATTGATATTTCGTGGCATATTTCCCCTCACGCGGCTGTTCACAGCCCGACATAAGATGTTTCACATAAAAAATTCCATTATTTGTAAACTGAGTTATATTTGAAAAGCAACCTTGCTATTGATAAAAAAGAGTTTTTATTTTAATCCAAATAAATATTATTTGCATTTATGGAAATATTCTTCACACAGGCAGGTGAGGAATAAAATATGTTTTTTTTGTTGGCAGTGCTAATGCTAAGTACTCAACGAAATCTTAAAAGCACGCGAGTTTTTACTTATTACGGATTAAAAAACACTTTGATAAAAAGCATGCGGTATACGTGTGGCTAAAATAATACTTAATCTCTACAACCTAAGCGTCTTAGTAACTCCTTCTACCGTTTAAGAGTTATTCACACTATTTTCATATAAATAACATAATCTCACGTGTATATAAAATGGTATAAAAGAAGACGACATTATTTATTAAAACCGACCAAAGGAGGTCTATTAACACAGTAATAAGTCTGCACATTATTACATGAATGTGAATTCGAGTATTCGCTTGTAATGCCATAAAATTATGGGTAATCTTTACCGGTATTTTTATAACATTACAATATTAATACAAGTCTTCATGGTTTCCGGGCTTGTAGGCCGTGGTCCGGTGATATTTCTACCTGACGTTTCGTCTACAACTGCGGTAGACATTCTCAAAGGCGATGTCGCAGCGGTCGAAGTGTCCTCCTTGGCGGCTCACAGGTCAGTGTGTCAGTGACTGGTGTCCTCCCTTCTTTTATGCCTAGTACCAGTGAGTTCTCTGTTCGGTCGTAGGCCGTCTCTGTGTAATTGGTATCGACAGTCAAGGAGGACACTTCGACCGCTGCCACATCGCCTTTGAGAATGTCTACCGCAGTTGTAGACGAAACGTCAGGTAGAAATACCACCGGACCACGGCCTACAAGCCCGGAAACCATTAAGACTTGGAACAATGCCGGCCGTGAAAGCTTGCACACTTGGATAAATATTAATACAAGCCGTGAGGTGGGTCGTTTATTAGGACTAAAGTGCGACCCTTGAGGTCCACACGACGAACTTCCCAGTTTGATAAATATTTAATAATAATAATTAAATTAGATATTACACTGAAAAATAATCATTTTAATCATTAAAACATAATTATTATTTATTTTTAACAATTAAAAAAAAAAACGGCTGAACCGATTTTTATAAAATTTATGTCGTATCAAAATGACGTTAACACGCCTCGATTGAGATCCTTACGAAGTCGATATAATTTTTTATTCGCGATATTGTGTAAAATCTATTTTTTTGGTTAAGAAAAAAGAACGGCTGAACCGATTTTGAAAAAATTTCTTTCAGATCATATTTACGTTAATACGCGTCGATTGGCACCCTAACGTAGTCACGCTAATGACCTCTGTTGTCGAGCGTCTATAATCTACAATTCAATTCCCTAACGTAGTCGATATCATTTTTCATTCTCGAGATTTCGTCTCAGAAAGAAATGGACACATACGTACACATAGACACACATATCTACACTTAAGAAAGTGAAGTTGATTGGAATTTTGCTGGCGTCAAACTAAAATTGGTGGTAAAGAACAAATCATTTGAATTTTAATGGACGGACGTAATTAAAAAAACTTAATCAATTAATTTTTGAATTTATTAAATTAATAAATTGAAAATATAAATTAGTACCAAGGCAAAATAATTCTGCCAGTTGGTGGTCTTAAAAAATATTCTGCCGATATTTTTATAAAATAGTCAGTAATGGGGTTGTTCACATACGAGTATAGTATCGACTTTTTACTGTACTTGCAGCAGAGGTATTCTGGGGTTTGTGGGACGGTGGGACACGTGCTGTAAGTGGATTGCGTTAAGAAATTAGCAACATGCAAATGCGTGACTCGATCTAGCAAACCTATTTCACAAACATTACGGCTACAGTAGCACCGCACACTTGGCTATTAACTACAAATACATACGCACTACAGGCTGACTCAAAAACGCACTTCCGGTCGACCTTAGAACCCGGAAATGTCAGCTTAGTTGCAAACTTTGTGCTCTAAAGTTTAGTTGATTTCTATTTATCAAATAAGAAATTTGAGTAGCTTGTGGATAACAATGAATGTAAGTTTATAAAAATCAATGTTTGCAGATCTTTTCCACAAATCACAATATGAATTCACTTTCCACTGCCGGGACTCGAACCTGAAATTCACAGATTCGAGCTGGTTAATTTGTCAGTTACTGCACAGTGTCCTTCAATTCATTTTTTCCCCAAATATAGCATTTCAAAATGTATTATTGACTGTACCTCAGAGCTGTGCCGATTACACAAAAAAAGTAATTGAGTACGATTACAATTACATTCGTTTTCAAAAGTAATTGATTACAGTTACTAAGAAAAGTAATTGGTAACTGTAATTAGTTACTTTTGCGCGTTTACACGCCCAGCTGCTGTACCTACATTACTATTATTATAAAATAATAAACTAATAAATTATAATTTATTTTTGCTTTTTAGGCCTGGAGATCCTGGTCAGGATAATGGGACAAACTTATGGAACTATTGTATTGTAATCGGTCCTTGATAAGTGTGCAAAGTTTCAGTTCAATCTGAAGTTTTTTGCTTTTTTTTAGTCCTGGAGATCCTGGTCAGGATAATGGGACAAACTTATGGAATTATTGTATTGTAATCGGTCCTTGATAAGTGTGCAAAGTTTCTGTTCAATCTGAAGTTTTTTGCTTTTTTTTTTAGTCTTGGAGATCCTGGTCAGGATAATGGGACAAACTTATTGAATTATTGTATTGTCATCGGTCCTTGATAAGTGTGCAAAGTTTCAATTCAATCTGAAGTTTTTTGCTTTTTTTTTTAGTCCTGGAGATCCTGGTCAGGATAATGGGACAAACTTATTGAATTATTGTATTGTCATCGGTCCTTGATAAGTGTGCAAAGTTTCAGTTCAATCTGAAGTTTTTTGCTTTTTTTTTAGTCCTGGAGATCCTGGTCAGGATAATGGGACAAACTTATTGAATTATTGTATTGTCGTCGGTCCTTGATAAGTCGACAACGTTTAAACTAAATCTGACCGTTCAAAGTTGGTCAAAATCAAGTTCAAAGAAGTCGGTTACAAACTGACAAACAAGCAAGCAAACATACAAGTGAAGCTAATAATAAAAAAAAAATTATAATTTAAAAAAACTAAAAAACACGCTTTAATGAACTAAAAAGTAAAAAATAATTAATTTTATTGTAAAAAAGCGTGGGGTAGTATGAAAATATGATACAAAGCACCCCACGCTTTTTTACAATAAAATTAATTATTTTTTACTTTTTAGTTTGAGTTTGAGAATGTCTACCGCAGTTGTAGACGAAACGTCAGGTAGAAATACCACCGGACCACGGCCTACAAGCCCGGAAACCATGAAGACTTGGAACAATGCCGGCCGTGAAAGCTTGCACACTTGGATAAGTTGATTTTGTTCAAGAAATGCTTAATATTTTGTTTAGTTTGTTTTAATTCTTTGTGTCAGTCGGTATGGGCCGTATACCCATTGCATGCATAATGTAAAATGTGTACTGAAACGTGGAAGTAGAGGTAAACAGTGAACAGAAAAGTTAATTGAGCATTTATGTAAGGGTTAGTTCGTGGGAATTACCTTAATTCAATAATAATAATAATATGTATTATTCTAAGGCATAATGCGATATAGGATAAAAGCTTCGATAGTATATACACTATACCAGGGGTCGGTAACCTTTTGAGACGGAAAAGCCAAAAGTTACAATTTACAAAATTTCCCAGTTTTTAAAGAGCTACTAACATTTTTATTTCATGTTATATATTCATTAATACGTATCATACCAACATGAAACAAACCGAATATAACGTACAGTATAACTATGAAAATATTTACTTTTTGATCGAAAAAAGTTCTGACTGCGACCGTTGACGACACAGTGCACCAATAACTAAACAAACAGAACAGTGTTGCCACATTTAAAAAATGTCAGCTGTCCGTATACTCTACTCCACCTATTCTCACTGTTCTCTGTTGAGTGTTTTTATCCTGCTTAAAGTTTTTTTTGCAGTATAATATTTTTTATGAGTTTTGAAAATAAAATAATATAATTATTAATATTTTCGCATGGAACTGGAGAGCCGCATCTCGACATCATAAGAGTCGCATGCGGCTCGCAAGCCGCAGGTTGCCGACCCCTGCACTATACCTACCTGTGTGTGTATTATTTTGGGCACCCTGCGCCCTCTCATGTGACCACGGCCCACTTAGATTGCCTGCTCTCCAGATCGGAGATAACATATTACATAAATATCCATAGGTACTAAATAACGGATAGCTATACAGGCTCCGCCATAATTAGTATATTGTCGAATAATAGAAACAACGGAAGTTACGAATTAGTTACCTTTTAATGTAGACCAAACTACACTCTATCTTTACATTACTTTGATTTTAGTTTTATTGTGTTTCGCTCGCGTTATTGTTGATTTTGAAAGGAACCTTATCTTAATCTGAGAGTTACCGGATAAAAACTACTCTAGACTTTAAGTTGTGGTATCAATAGTGTACATCAATTACTGTTTGCAACCAAATATCGTAACCGAATTTGTCAGATTTCATCAAGTAACACTTGAATATAACTAACTGTTATGTCCGGCATTATCCGTGTCCCACATGTCTTATGGCCGGTCTATCGTACATTTAATCACGCTGCTTTTTTAATCACACTGTTAAATAACTTGTTGCTATGGTAACAAAACGCAGCAACCAATGAACACGTACCATTCAAAATTTAACACTGTGATTAAAAAACAGCGTGATTAAAATGTACGATAAACCGGCCATTAGCATTACGATATAATATAAGGCAGGTCCAGGATTAAGCTCTATTACTGCCGTGAAACCAAATTGAAATCGATCCAGCTGTTTTCAAGGAAATCATCACCAAACAGACAGCCGCGAAAAGGAAGTTTTTATATCCCTATATTATTAAACGAGCATGAATGAATGAATTGTGAATTATAGACGCTCGACAACAAAGGTCATTAGCGTCATTAAACGAGCAAATGTTGTATATATGTACCTATGTACCTATAGAAATATTTTCTCGAAAACGGCCCTAACGATTTGGATGAAATTTACTGAAAAGGGGTTTCGGGGGGCAAAAAATCGATCTAGCTAGGTCTCATCCCTGGAAAAATTCGTTTTCTTATCGATTTTATCATTTTAAAAAACAGTTTTTTTAACGTTATAGAACAGTGTCGTATGGTGAGTAGGCTTTGGAAAAAACAAACTATTTTCATTATTTATGTCAAATTACTCTGACAGTCAATCTTTAACTTATTAAAATAATCAGTAATTATTTGAAAAGTAAAAAAATAACAACAATAATGATGAAATGGGAACTTTAAGTACTATTTTTTTGAACTCATCCGAGCAAAGCTCGGTCATCCAGATATTAATATATTAATTGTCAAACTAATAATAGTTTAAGAGCCAGTGGCCGGCAGACAGAAAGTATTTTACCAAAGTTTAAATTTTTCTCAGCGACTCTCCTATACCTACTATACATGAGGTGGGGAGTCACTAAGCCGAGCGAAGGTAGCGATGACGTCACTCAGGTAAGATAGGTATAAAAATCAGACCAACTTCAAAAGTATTTTACCAAAGCTGCCGCTTGGATATTTTAAAGAATACAACTATTGTTATTAAAAAATGCAATGGCAGACAATTTGGCCGGTTATAACCTCATGGCAGACGTCATTGAAAATTTGAAAAAAAAAAAAATTCAAAAGTATTTTACCAAATCTGATTTTTATATATGTTGTTTATAATAATATTAAAAGTTTAAATTTAAGACGGCAGACGTTTTCTCCGGTTGTAACTTCCCGGCAGACGGTAAAATCTTACCTATAGTGCGAGTATAAGTACCTACTGTAATCTCTCTTACTTGTATAATATCTGCATGCAAATGGATAATCAAGTAAAAATGAATAATAAACTATGAAAATTATAAAAAAATACTTACTATTTTAGAGTAATAAGTAGAAAAGATGGGTCGCTTATAAAATAACAATAATTATAACAATATAATGACAATAATGGAAATATGATCAAAGTTTTTAATGATACTATTTTTTTGTTTACATTTTCGTTTATAATTCGTCAACTTCATGTTCGGAATCATTTTCAACATGATACGACTCATCATTTTGCTCATCATCGACTGGATCATTATCTGTAAAAATGCAATTAAAATTTGTAAATTGAATCAAGAAAATTTAAAATAGATTTTATTATAATAAAATTACCGTATATATCCTGGATAAAATCGCTAAAATAGTATCATTAAAAACTTTGATCATATTTCCATTATTGTCTTTATATTGTTATAATTATTGTTATTTTATAAGTGACCCATCTTCCCTACTTATTACTCTAAAATAGTAAGTATTTTTTTATAATTTTCATAGTTTATTATTCATTTTTACTTGATTATCCATTTGCATGCAGATATTATACAAGTAAGAGAGATTACAGTAGATACTTTTACTCGCACTATAGGTAAGATTTTACCGTCTGCCGGGAAGTTACAACCGGAGAAAACGTCTGCCGTCTTAAATTTAAACTTTTAATATTATTATAAACAACATATATAAAAATCAGATTTGGTAAAATACTTTTGAATTTTTTTTTTTTTTTCAAATTTTCAATGACGTCTGCCATGAGGTTATAACCGGCCAAATTGTCTGCCATTGCATTTTTTAATAACAATAGTTGTATTCTTTAAAATATCCAAGCGGCAGCTTTGGTAAAATACTTTTGAAGTTGGTCTGATTTTTATACCTATCTTACCTGAGTGACGTCATCGCTACCTTCGCTCGGCTTAGTGACTCCCCACCTCATGTATAGTAGGTATAGGAGAGTCACTGAGAAAAATTTAATCTTTGGTAAAATACTTTCTGTCTGCCGGCCACTGGCTCTTAGGCTATAACTATTAAATTAAATAAATAACCATTTGTTTTATTATTAAATTTAAAAATGAAAACATCACCCAGTGGAATTCTAAATAGATCTTGTTTATGTACCACATGTCACGTACATAATATTATTATGTGTTTTCCAGTAAACACATCATACTTAACCTATTTACTTTTATTTTGACATTTTGGACAGAATGATAGTCTCATAACATTGACATTTTATTTAATGTGATGATGTGGTCAAATATAATGAGCCCATTGATTTCATTGACCTTTGATAACTATTAATCTCGAGTATTGCCCTTCTTCCCAATTCCAGTAAAACTGATAAAAAATCATTTCAGCTGTTGACAAGGTCAGTATTGTTAAATGCTTTTTTTCAACAATAACCATTAAACAGCATATACCATAACATGTCCCCGGATTTAGTTTACAAAAGGAAAAATTATAATTTAAAAAACTAAAAAACACGCTTTCATGGTAAACTGGACTAAAAAGTAAAAAATAATTTTTATTGTAAAAAGGCGTGGGGTGCTCAATATCAGTTGTTATAAAGTATGACAATATGGTACACAGCACACCATGCTTTTTTCAATAAAAATTATTTTTTACTTTTTAGTTCAGTTTACCATTAAAGCGTGTTTTTTAGTTTTTTTAAATTATAATTTATTTTTGCTTTTTAGTCCTGGAGATCCTGGTCTGGATAATGGGACAAACTTATTGAATTATTTGTATTGTCATCGGTCCTTGATAAGTGTGCAAAGTTTCAGTTCATCTGAAGTTTTTTTGCTTTTTTTTTTTAGTCCTGGATATCCAGGATCTCCAGGACTAAAAAACTTATTGAATTATTGTATTGTCATCGGTCCTTGATACGTGTGCAAAGTTTCAGTTCAATCTGAAGTTTTGAAGTGGGTGAAAATCGCGTTCAAAGAATCCGTTACTTACATACATACATACATACATACAGGTGGAACTAATATAAGCGTGTTAAAAAAAACAATATTTTTGATTTTATGAAAACAAACATATCTGCTGTAATTAAAACTACAATATTAGTACGGGTGGTTTAAAATCGCAAATTTGGTGATAAATGATCCAGTTTTATGATTTAACACGAATAGTAACATAATTTAACTTATGGAGACTTTTAAATCAAATTACTTACCTATAATAAGGAAAATTTACCCAATATAATGCCGTAATATTAAAAATCGATTAAAAAAGCTGTAGCGTCCTAACAGTTGAGGAAATTCGCAGCAATTTTAAACAACTGCACTGTAGAACTGAATATTATGAACTGAAAAAGTAGGGAGTTAAATCAGCAAATAATTTAATGTTTGATCATATGCATAATTGATGAAAAACTTGTTTTGTATGTTTTTTCTTTATTTCAATTTTAAAATCACCTGCACGTGTAGTTTTAATTAAAAAATTGTTTATATAACACATGCACGCTTTTAGTGTTTTTTCGTATCAGTTTTGCGGACCTTAAATGACTGTTTATTGACGAGTGACGTCATGATCCATTATGAAACGCTTTTCGATGAATAATGGAAAAACATTTCAAAAACCCGTTATCTAATGAACATTATGTACCTCTTTTCGATGTTATAAATGAAATATGGTTACTATGGTATCGGACCATTTTAAGGGTGGTTTTTAGGGGTAGAAAAAATGTTTGTGTCCAGCTGTAAGCTGTAAATAACAGTTCCAAATCTCTCCAGAGTGGCGCCAAAATAGCAAGAGAGTATGAAATGAACTTAGCAGTTATTGAGTGAAGTGCGCTGAGTTGAAAAATTTAATATTTTTGATGACTAGAGTAGTTATAACAAAACTGCAGTATACAAAACCTCAACTGTTTGCGTAGTCCAAAAGTTCAAAATAATTTTGTAAATATAACCTAAAATAACTACTGTCAGATAACGTGGACGGTGATTTAATTTTCATGATCTGTTTTACATCAGAAATTTCAGTTTTTTAATAATTTTTATTAGAGAATTCTACTTTTGAAGAAATTTCAAAAATTATTATGTGGAACTTTTATAAAAAAAATGAAAAGAATATAATTGATTGACAAATTCAAGTATGTATTTGCAGGTGTTTTAAATTTTGCGTTTGTAATTTTTAATAAAAGCAATCATTGTTAAAAAATTAAATAATTTTTCAAGCGTTCATTTATATTGGGATTATCTTTATTTACTATTTTATGCATAATTACAAGTTTACCAATGATATTTGACTCTATTAAAGCCACAAAGCCTGTGTTAGCAAATACACTATATTGTCGGCAGGGTTTTGGCACTGCGACCCGAGTTTTTTTTATTAATATTGAATTGTCTTAAATAAGTTTTAAATATTTTGAAATAAATAAATAAAATTAATATAACCTGTTTTCTGACTTGTCAATTAATTCATTTTTTCCCGAAATTTTTTAATTACGGTAAGATAGCCAACGTTTTATTGTTACTCATTCTTATCCTTGACATTTGCAAATTTTAATTTTGCTTCTGGCACGTCGTCTTCTGTCAAAAACATTCTTAAACCGGCTTATACATATTTAAAAAAATTCGACTGATGACCAGTCCTATACTTCCCACCTAGTAAATATTTGCAAAAAATAAACACTCTTTTTTTTTATTCTTTGACTAGGCCCAAATAACCTTAGCTGTTGGTGGTCTTTAAAACACAATTTAATTTTTATTCTTTGAAAAAAGCATGGCCCTCTTTTTTGTTTGGTGATCTATTGATGGCTAGCTTAATATAGCAAAAATCATGGTTACCTTGATTTACGTACAATTTTTATTTTTTTTAGTAAAATATTTTTTTTCTCGAAAACTATACATTTTAGAGAAAAAAAATATTTACATTTTTTTCATATTATAACATCTAGAATTCATTTATATTTTTTTTTACCTATGTTAATACGTGACATTGAGGACGTTTTTTTGAATATCTCAGGATCCACTGAACCGATTTGACTCAAAATCTAATCAGATCTAAGTTAAAGGCTGATAAACACAATAGAACAATCGGCATGCCCGTATGTTGTTCCGTTCTTAAGATATCGAAGGCGAAAAATTGACCACATACACACACACACACACATACACACATACACACACACATACAGACATCAGTCAGAAAATGATCTTAAACGATTGCTAGGGTCTCAAAACGTGAAAATCTGTTAAAATCTCGAAATATTGTTTTCGGACTGAATCCATTACTTCCCTACCATAGTAGAGGTGGGAAGTAAAAATTGGCTATAAAACACACAAGTGGCGGGCTGATGGCGCGGAACATTAATTATTGTGCAAGTACAGCTTGCCCTTGACCGATATTTTGTGCATACAGTAACGCCAATGGTCCACAGTTTAATACTGACCATTTGATCTGCTAATATTATAATGGCATTATTGGATCACCGACAAGCTATACAAATAATTTCAGCCTTGAAGCAATAATAATTGTTGACCATTTTTTTGTTACATCTTGGGGACGGTCTGCATCCCTCCCATATAGGGAATGCAATCTCGATCTCGCGAGATCTCGAGCCATTTTTCGAGATTTAATCTCATGGGCAGACAATCTCGTTTTTGAAATCTCGTTCGAGATCTCGAACGAGATTTCAAGAACGAACGCGCTTGAAAAAAAACTTATAACTTATACGTAATAGTTTTTGACAGTCGCGCTAATTGATTCTGTTTGTTTCTCTGCATATATTGTTTTAATTATTGTTTTCTTGAGTGAAATTGACAGTTATTTAACTTATAACAAGTATTAGATGGCTAACAAATTACAAAGTTAAGTGAATACTGAATATGTCTAAGAACAATTCAAACCAAACGTTCGTGAACGTTACTAATAGTAACTTACCCTATGCTTCCTAACCCCTAAGAAGTTATTTCCAAAATAATTAAATGACATATAGTGTGCTGTGTGAGTTGGGGTATTACTGTTATAATATCTGGGTGCCGAGCTTTGCTCGGATGAGTTCAAAAAAATAGTACTTGTATGCTGTGAGATATTATTTTCTCAGAATATTATTCCGAAACGAATTTATTTCTGAAACATAATTTAAATAATTGTTTCTGTTAAATATTTTAAATACCTATGTGTATTTTTAAGCGTAAAAACTAAGTATCAACTTGAATCAAGCATTTTTTCCTGTAAATATTACTTAGGTCGCCATTTTCAAATCTACCGCCGTTATTGTTTTGTTGACTGAAGAGCTCGCAAAAACCGATTTTCATAGATTGAATATCTTGTAAAAATGTTCGAATCAGATGAAATTCTGCTTGCCCGTTGCCGTTTCAATAATCCATTTTTAAACATTGATACCAAATATCAACTTTATCGAAGTACTTTTTCTCTGTGATGTCATCTTAGCAACTTTCAGTAAATTTCAAATATTTTTTTTGCATAGAAGGTACCTACTGAAAAACTTACAAAAATCGATTTTCGAAGAAATAGAATTCATATTATATCTTTTAATAACAAACGTCAGACTATAAACCTGCAGCGCAAAACTTTTTTGCATGCATCTTCACCATAGTTTTTAAAAATCGATGTGTTTTGATATACTGCATGCCTGCGTCGCTAGAAGTGCGGCCCTTCGGGCCGCCGTGCAAATTTTTAAACAAAACTTTTTTGTATGTATCTTAACAATAGTTTTCAAAAATCGATGTGTTTTTACACAGACTCGCGGTGCCAGAAGTGCGGCCCTTCGGGCCGCCTATTTGTCATTATTTACATATTGTGCAAGACACTTCTTATATTAGTGTTCATTTACAGTTTTAACCCTTGTGATATATTATACAAAATCTATGTAGAAATAGGCTTCGAATCGATCTGACAATTGACCGAGTTATAAATAAAAAAACTCTTTTTTTTAATTGCTCCCCCTGGGACCAAGATTCCTACCTAGATCGATTTCTCGCCCCGAAAAATCCCCATTCTGTAAATTTCATCAAAATCGTTATTCTTTTTTGAGAAAAAAAAGTCTAGGTAATATTATACGTCATACTATATTTAACGTACATAATATACATATTTTATATAGGTAATATAAAAATAACATACTTAGGTATCTATTTATTTAAATATTAGTTAAAACTACTTACATAATTACGTTTAGTTTTTATTTCTGTTATTCTTTACTATACAAATAGTTCACGGATTATTTTAAAATAAGTTAAAAATTCTGTCAGAGTATTTTGACATATAAATAATGAAAGTAGTTTGTTTTCTCCAAAGCCTACTCACGATATTACAATGTTTTGACAGGTCAAAAAACCGTTTTTAAAAATGATAAAATCGATAGGAAAACGAATTTTTCCAGGGATGAGACCTAGCTAAATCGATTTTTTGCCCCCCGAAACCCCTTTTCGGTAAATTTGATCAAAATCGTTAGAGCCGTTTTCGAGAAAATATTTATATAGATACATAGAAACATATATATATACAAGATTTACTCGTTTAATAATATAGGGGGATTTTGAAAATAAAACAAAACTTTAATTGAATCTTGAAACAAAAAAATCAACGTTTATTTAAGGAAAGTAATGAATAATAATCATCTGCACAGTGCACTACGCAATAAATCATACACGTACACGGTGACACAGTCTTACTGTCCCAAGTAAGTAGTTTTCATTTTTAAGTATTGTCCCAAGTAAGTAGTTTTCATTTTTAAGTATTTTAGATACAAAATAATACGTTCTTTTTAAAAGTAAGCGATATCTTGATATTGTCGAGATTTATCGAGATCTCGCTAGACAATCTCGAACCCAAACTTATCTCGCGAGATTTCGAATTGTCAATCTCGGCTCGAGATTGCATTCCCTAGTCCACACCCTAGCCTCTTTCAATAATTTAATACTGCTCTATGCCAAGTTGGGACTAAGTGGTGATAGAATGATTATGTAAATGTTGTAAAGACCACTTTAATAATATTATACCTATATACATATTATGTAAATTATATAACATCATCGTTAATTTGATTGCATTTTTATGACTGATGGTTAAAACTAATTATGAAATACTATCAACTGAAAAATGTCGAAAACAAACAGTTGAACATCGTAGGCGTTAAGAGATCGCATCTCTCTAATAGGAGAACATTAAGTTTTTATCGTTCGTAAGTAGTTTTAAATCATAAAGATTTTTTTGAATATTTTCGGTTTGGAAGATTAAAAAAAGTTTGAAAGGTTTTTGCACTTTTTAGTAGATTCATCTCTTGATTCGTATTAACGTAAATATGATCTGAAAGAAATTTTTTCAAAATCGGTTCTGCCGTTCTTTTTTCTTAACCAAATAGACTCCAAAAAAGTAGATTTTACACAATATCTCGCGAATAAAAAATTATATCGACTTCGTAAGGGTGTCAATCGAGGCGTGTTAACGTCATTTTGATCCGACATAAATTTTATAAAAATCGGTTTAGCTGTGTTTTTTTTTTTATGTTAAAAATAAATAATAATTATGTTTTAATGATAAAAATGATTACTTTTCTGTGTAATATCTAATTTAATTATTATTATTATTAAATATTTATCAAACTGGGAAGTTCGTCGTGTGGACCTCAAGGGTCGCACTTTAGTCCTAATAAACGACCCACATCACGGCTTGTTTATATTGGAATCAAATCGTGTGGTTTATGGTCTTCGCGTATGAAGTTATATTACCTATTTATATTGAAATCAAACCATATGATACATTTTTAGACTGTTGGGTCTCCAAGTCACTATATGAATATTATGAAGTATTAGAAATACCTTGTATTATGTCCGTCTTGTGACTTCTTGTGTCTGCACGTGTCAAAAATTTCCAAAAAACTTGAATAACTCAAAAATTACTGAATTTTCAAGCATGGCTTCCCTTGGTAGGTATTTCTATTCACATTTAGGTGCAGAATTCAAAAAAAACAAATAAAAACTGGGTGCTAGGTTAAAAAAAAACATAACTTTGATCTGCCATGATTAAATGGGACAGGTTGTATAATTGAAAATATTTTTAGCTTATTATACACCGTTAAAATTTATACAACTTCTGTATTTAAACTTTTTTTTCTATCTTCACCCCAAATCAATATATCCGGCCAACAGCACAAGTCTTGGACATCATGTATAAACGCAAGAGGATTCCTACACAGGATATAGTACATTGTGCCACAAGGGAGGAAAGTGCTACATTTCCTCCCGTGTTGCTTATACTATTTTTTCTCCTGCCAGTCCGAAAGTTCGCAAAATTGAAAAAAAAATTATTAAAATTATTATTTTTATTTTATTAACTTCCCATTGGAAGTTATTGTAATGGGTCCGAAAATCGAAATCAAAAAGGAACAAGCCGTGAGGTGGGTCGTTTATTAGGACTAAAGTGCGACCCTTGAGGTCCACACGACGAACTTCCCAGTTTGATAAATATTTAATAATAATAATTAAATTAGATATTACACAGAAAAGTAATCATTTTAATCATTAAAACATCAATAATTAAAAAAAAAAAAAAAAAAAAAACGGCTGAACCGATTTTTATAAAATTTATGTCGGATCAAAATGACGTTAACACGCCTCGATTGACACCCTTACGAAGTCGATATAATTTTTTATTCGCGAGATATTGTGTAAAATCTACTTTTTTGGAGGTTATTTGGTTAAGAAAAAAGAACGGCTGAACCGATTTTAAAAAAATTCCTTTCAGATCATATTTACGTTAATACGCGTCGATTGGCACCCCAACGTAGTCGATATCATTTTTCGTTCTCGAGATTTCGTCTTAGAAAGAAATTGACACATACATACGTACGTACATACGTACACACACACACACACACACACAGACATCTTTCTAAAAGTAGTGTAAAAATAGTGTAGTGACCTTGAAACATAAAAATTTTTTTTCCTTTTTGATTTCGATTTTCGGACCCATTACAATAACTTCCAATGGGAAGTTAAAAAAAATTTTTATGTTTCAAGGTCACTACACTATTTTTACACTACTTTTAGAAAGATGTCTGTGTGTGTGTGTGTGTGTGTGTACGTATGTACGTACGTATGTATGTGTCAATTTCTTTCTAAGACGAAATCTCGAGAACGAAAAATGATATCGACTACGTTGGGGTGCCAATCGACGCGTATTAACGTAAATATGATCTGAAAGGAATTTTTTTAAAATCGGTTCAGCCGTTCTTTTTTCTTAACCAAATAACCTCCAAAAAAGTAGATTTTACACAATATCTCGCGAATAAAAAATTATATCGACTTCGTAAGGGTGTCAATCGAGGCGTGTTAACGTCATTTTGATCCGACATAAATTTTATAAAAATCGGTTCAGCCGTTTTTTTTTTTTTTTTTTTTTTTAATTATTGATGTTTTAATGATTAAAATGATTACTTTTCTGTGTAATATCTAATTTAATTATTATTATTAAATATTTATCAAACTGGGAAGTTCGTCGTGTGGACCTCAAGGGTCGCACTTTAGTCCTAATAAACGACCCACCTCACGGCTTGTTTTATTATTAAAATTATTGAAAAATAATTTTAAAGGAAATAATTTTAATGTGTATGAGACAGAAGTAGGTTCGTGAGAGCCGGCATAAGTACTATTGCGCACGCGCACTTGTCCGTACCACTGGAATAAAGAGCGACTTTGTTCCCGCTTGGCAGGGACGAAAGTACGAACTTTCGGCCTAGGTAGGAGAAAAAATTCTTTTTCTAACTTACCATCATACGTAACTGCTATTTATAAATCTAGAAATAATTTTTACATGTTGAAATTATTGATATTAATTTATTTTTCTCACTTCGAATACATCTTTTAATTGATAGCCGAGTGTGCTATATTATTAGCAGACAAGTTGAATATAGTAGATTATATTGTTAGGTCAAAGGTTATAAAAATACAATACAGTTTATTGATGTGTTTTTACTGTTAATTATTGTGCACATTTCTCACACACATTAAAAAATTACAACGATTCCAAAAAAAACGTCTTTTTAAATATTTTAAACTGAACTTTGATGTTTGTAATATCACATATTTGTTTATAATAAATTATGTTTTACCACTTCTATCAGTTTCGCATGTCTGTCTTTGATGAATTGTCTCAGTTAACTGGTGGTCGTTTTTTCTGTGTACATCGTTAATTACTATTTAATGTCAGCATTTTAGTAAGGCTAAATAAGAAAATTTAGTTATACCAATATTTGTTTTTATAAATATTATTAAGTCACAATTGTTTAAACAAACTGAAGGTTGTATTAAGTGTATAATGGCCTTAACTTAGGTTCAGATCCATGCGTTTTACTACTGTTCCTACATAATGCAGGGTTAAAAAATAGTCTAACAAGCCGTGAGATTTATTAGGACTAAAGTGCGACCCTTGAGATCCACACGACGAACTTCCCAGTTTGATAAACATTTAATAATAATAATTAAATTAGATATTACACAGAAAAAAGTAATCATTTTAATCATTAAAACATAATTATTATTTATTTTTAACAATAATTAAAAAAAAAAAAAACGGCTCAACCGATTTTTATAAAATTTATGTCGGATCAAAATGACGTTAACACGCCTTGATTGACACCCTTGCGAAGTCGATATAATTTTTTATTCGCGAGATATTGTGTAAAATCTACTTTTTTGGAGTCTTAGAAAGAAATGGACACATACGTACACACACACACACACACATACATATTTCTAAAAATAGTATAAAAATAGTGTAGTGGCCTTGAAACATAAAAATTTGTTATACATTTTGATTTCGATTTTCGGACCCATTACAATAACTTCCAATGGGAATTTAATAAACTTGTAAACTATACTCAGATTAAATTTCATCTTCAGAAGCAGATAAAATAATAATGAAAAGTCATTAATTAAGCTTAAAAATATCTGCAAAAAATTAATCTGTATAGGTAAGTACCATATATCAGTGGTAAGAATTAAACAATGGTTTGCAGGGAACTACGCAGCTTTTGCGCGTGGTCGGCCTCTGCTTTAAGTTTTTTTCTCATTTTTTCTCAACCTAAACAAAAAATTGTATTTTACTAATTCTATTTTTTTGATGTTTACCTTCAGGATGGTTCGACATAAATCTTACTTAAATCGGTTTAGTAATTTTTACTTTCCCCCTCTACTATGGTAGGGAAGTAATGGATTTAGTCCGAAAAAAATATTTCGAAATTTTAACAGATCTTCACGTTTTGAGACCCTACCAATCGTTTAAGATCATTTTCTGACTGAAATCTGTATGATGTGTGTGTGTGTGTGTGTATGTGGTCAATTTTTCGCCTTCGATATCTTAAGAACGGAACAACATACGGGCATGCCGATTGTTCTATTGTGTTTATCAGCCTTTAACTTAGATCTGATTAGATTTTGAGTCAAATCGGTTCAGTGGATCCTGAGATATTAAAAAAAACGTTCTCAATGTTACGTATTAACATAGGTAAAAAAAAAAATATAAATGAATTCTAGATATTATAATAAGTATGAAAAATATTTTACTAAAAAAATAAAAATTGTACGTAAATCAAGGTAACCATGATTTTTGCTATAGGCTAGCCATCAGTAGATCACTAAACAAAAAAGAGGGCCATTCTTTTTTTCAAAGAATAAAAAACGAGTGTTTATTTTTTGCAAATATTTATTAGGTGGGAAGTATAGGACTGGTCATCAGTCGAATTTTTTTTATGTATGTTACCTCATATCTCCTGCATTTGTGAACCAATTTTGATGATTTTTTTTTCAAATCAATAAGGCTCAAGGTGATCCCACATAATTTTTTTCGCTTTCCGTTATTTCCATATTAATTTTAATAGTTTGCATATTCTATCTCACGGTACAGGCATACCTCGCTAGTATGGCGTTCATCACAGATTATAATCGATCACATACGTCATAATACGCTATTCTGAACTAAAGTTTATTGCATTATACACTGTTTACAGCCTATGATAATAGAGAAATTATGAGTACTAAATGACTTTTATGAATGATTTATGAAACAATTTACTTTACTGCAATTGAAAATGTTGTTAATGGTGTTGAAACTGATAATATATCAACTCCGCTATTATTAACAAACACTGTTTTAAGCATATAATATGTATTTCAATTTGCAGAACAAAATGTCGGTATTAACCCCCTCTCCTAGAGTGAAACTTGGTCGCCCAGGTGTTTATATCGTTCTGCAAGGGGGTTAATACCGACATTTTGTTCTGCAAATAGAAAATATATGCTTAAAAAAGTCGCCGTAACAACATATTAATTATTAAAATTTGAACCTTGAACTAATAATATAAATTTCGTCGGGTACATGACACGTTTAGGGTGATCTGCCACTAATACTGACCATTCGATCTGCTAATATTATAATGGCATTATTGGGTCACCGACAAGCTATACAAACAATTTCAGCCTTGAAGCAATAATAATCGTTGACCATTTTTTTTGTTACATCTTGGGGGCGGTCTGCATCCCTCCCATATCGCTATCTAGCAAAATACCTTACTCAGGGCACTTTAATATGCCTCCCTCAACATCTTCACAAAAATAAGGCCTTGAATAAATAACACCAAAAAATTGTCACTAGCTCTCGGTCTATAAGTATTCTTTATTTTATTCAGCGCTATTTTTTTTGTACCACTTATCAGTAAACAGCCGTCTATATTCTATATAACTGAGTATTGATATACTTAACCTGCGCAAAAAGAATATTGGGTGTAAAATCAAATTCCAGGCGGAAAAATAAGATTCGATCTGGTAATAAAATCTTATTTTCTATTGCCTTATATGTAAAATGTAAATCATATACGAGTACATACGATACACTACCGTCAACAAGTTTTTAATTACGGAAAATTAGAGTTTTGAGTTTACAATGGATCTCACAACGAGCGCTCGCATCGACATTATTATAACTCCGCCCCCCCCCCTGCACACAGTCTATAGGGCGCATTCTTGGCAATAATTAGTAATAGTAATTTATTAATTCATTAGAACTGTGTAAATATAATGTAGGAAGAAGCCATGATACGTTGTCAGAGCCATTCCATCCAGTCACGTTGCCAGATCAAGGCAAGATAACCCGTATGCGTCCACACTGACTGCATTTGTATCGGTTATTCAGGTGGTTAATGGTCGTATATATCGCATCTGAGTTTCAATTTGATATGCAGATACGATATGACGCTACATTCTCATTTTGCCGATCATGATACGATTAACCTGGACCCTGCAGCTTATTATAGATAAGAGTATTCTCTACCAGAAGTTACCCTCTGCAATCTTCATCTCAAATCCTTTCCCCTCGCCTAAAAACGGTTATGACTCTCCCGACGCTATATTTTTTAAGCTAAAAGGTTCGGGTAAACGCCAAATGAAGGATCAAGAACTACAGATCCTATATAGATAGGCGAATTTTTTGAAAAATTTTTTTTGGCTACGTGTGGAAGATTACGTACGTAATTTTTAAAAAGTTGTAAGTTTTTCCAGGATTTTTAACTTCCCATTGGAAGTTATTGTAATGGGTCCGAAAATCGAAATCAAAATGTATAACAAATTTTTATGTTTCAAGGTCACTACACTATTTTTAGAAAGATGTCTCTCTGTGTGTGTATGTGTACGTACGTACGTATGTGTCCATTTCTTTCTAAGACGAAATCTCGAGAATGAAAAATGATATCGACTACGTTAGGGTGCAAATCGACGCGTATTAACGTAAATATGATCGGAAAGAAATTTTTTCAAAATCGGTTCAGCCGTTCTTTTTTCTTAACCAAATAGACTCCATAAAAGTAGATTTTACACAATATCTCGCGAATAAAAAATTATATCGACTTCGTAAGGGTGTCAATCGAGGCGTGTTAACGTCATTTTGATCCGACATAAATTTTATAAAAATCGGTTCAGCCGTTTTTTTTTTAAATTATTGTTAAAAATAAATAATAATTATGTTTTAATGATAAAAATGATTACTTTTCTGTGTAATATCTAATTTAATTATCATTATTAAATATTTATCAAACTGGGAAGTTCGTCGTGTGGACCTCAAGGGTCGCACTTTAGTCCTAATAAACGACCCATCTCACGGCTTGTTTTTTTAATTTTTCGCCTGTAGTGTGATTTTTAGGCGAGGGAAAAGGATTTGAGATGAAGAATAAGCTACGAATGTCAGCGATTTTAAACTTAGTATCGGTACCATGGGGCAGTTTGTTTAGCGGCGCGGCGTTGGTTCTATGGAGTAGCGTTGAACTAGTGCCTCGAGCAGGTTTTTAAGAACACCGAACAGTGAACAACAAAGTGACTTGTGTATATCTATCTGTGGCTGAACACTAGCCGTAACTTGTCTTGTAGTTTTATTATCAGTTCATCTTGTATTTTACAAATTACTGCCTTCATATCAGATTCTTTCTCTGTCCGTAGTTTATAGCCATACTTAATGTTCTATGTAAATTTTATTAATTTTGTTTATGTATGATTCATGGAGTTATACTTACATACATATAAAACCCGGCCACACATTATTACCGAATACAATCAACTTATTCATAAGTCCATTGTTTTTTGAATTTTATTCAGGAGCAGTGGCCGTTCTTCAAACTGTGATAATTATATGTTATTGTATAATCAAAGCTGTCAGATTACACACAGTAAGAACGCAATATGTATTCTAAAGGTACGCACATGCCGAAGATGTCTCGATGGCGCGGTTTAGGTCGATGTCGCGGTTTCTACATCGATGTTACCTCTTTGTAAAACAAATATATAATGCAGGTGTGCAAGCTTTCACGGTCGGCATTGTTCCAAGTCTTCATGGTTTCCGGGCTTGTAGGCCGTTGTCCGGTGGTATTTCTACCTGACGTTTCGTCTACAACTGCGGTAGACATTCTCAAAGGCGATGTGGCAGCGGTCGAAGTGTCCTCCTTGGCGGCTCACAGGTCAGTGTGTCAGTGACTGATGTCCTCCCTTCTTTTATGCCTCGTACCAGTGTGTTCTCTGTTCGGTCGTAGTCCGTCTCTCTGTAATTGGTCAACTGCGCAGTGTGTGGTGGTGGGGGTGAGTTCTCTACTCGGTCGTATTCCGTCCTTTTACGATTGGTCATTGGTTTTGTATGTCGGAGTGTTGGTGTCCAGATTTTACTGAGATTGAGGCCTTCATCTTTTCGGTTGAAATTCTGTGTGTGTTTTTGTATTTCTATGGCCTCTCTGTATATCCGTTGGTAATAACTCAACGTTCTGTCTATGGCTCGGGTTTCTTCGAAGAGGATCTTAAATATATAATGGGCGTTTCAAAAAAAAATTTAACCCTCTAAATTTTACTTTTTTTGTGAAAGAATTTTTGCCATTTTTAGATGCAATTTTTCTATAAAATGAAGTAAAAAAAATGGTGAATAAGCCCATTGTGCTCAGAATACAAAAACGGCTGCGAAACTTTCGAAAAATTAGCTTAGAGGGGAACATTGGTGTTATGTGGAAAAACCAGACAGCTCTAAAAAAAGTGTGTTTTGTCCATCCTGGATTGGAACTGTCTGGTTCTTACATCCACGTCTTCAATTTATATTTTGTTTCGATGAAGAGGAGACAATTCCTCGAAGTGTAATCCGCTGCTTTGTTTTCAACCATTTCATATCAATTTTTATTTGAACGGAAAAGTTTTTGCAGATCAAATTGCTACAGTCTTCTTATTTGTCTGAAATGCATCCATGATCAAATTGAATTAGATGGAAACATCGTACATACATGCATAGGTACTACTTCATTTATAAATTCAAAATAAACAAGCAGTAGTTAAGTATGGCATGTGTATAATTGCATAACAAATTACCCAGAAAATTGCTCGTTTAATTATAATAATAGTATTATGAGAGTAAAATAAACCTGAACGTGTTATTTATAAAAAAATAATAATTGGAAACTGATTTGCTGATTTAAGTGTTAAAAATTGCAAAATTTGCATAATACAATAAATAATTAATTTCAACAAGTTCTTGATCTAATACTTAGATACTTTATTCAAGATAGTTTTTCATATAGAAACATGTTTGAAGTAAAACTTCTTAAGCGGCACTGCCTCATCAATTTGAAGGGTCAGATGGGTCAAATGCTGGTTCGATGAAATGAAAATTGATGACAAAAATGATGTGACGCGAATCACCATAATGACAAAATGTCGGTATAAACCCTCTTAGAGAGAAATTTGCTCGCCTAGGTGTTTATATCGTTCTGCAAGGGTGTTAATACCGACATTTTGTTCTGCAAATTGAAATATATGCTTAAAACAGTCGCCGTAACAACATATTAAAATTTGAACCTTGAACTAATAATATAAATTTCATCGGGTACATGACGCGTTTAGGGTGATCTGCCACCTCTTTAATTTTGACCAATCGATCTGCAAATATTATAATGGCATTATTGGGTCACCAACAAGCTATACAAACAATTTCAGCCTTGAAGCAATAATAATTGTGACCATTTTTTTGGTTACAAGTTGGGGGCGGTCTGTATCCCTCCCATACCGCTATCTAGCAAAATCCCTTACTCAAGGCACTTTAATATGCCTCCCTCAACATCTTCACAAAAATAAGACCTTGAATAAATAACACCAAAAAATTGTCACTAGCTCTCGGTCTATTAGGTCTAAGTATCATGCGTTCTCTATCGTATCCTTAATTATTATTGATCAGAAATGTCCAGTTTTTTTTAACTATTGCCTAGATAAGAAACTTTCGTTGTTTTTAATGAGAATGATTTAATTTTGAATGTGAAAATAGGTTAGATCTCGACACAAAATATCCTTTTTACACGTTCGTGTAAGAAACGTCTTACTATAGCAATCATCCTTATTATACGCCATGGATACACAATCTATTATTTTAGAAAGCAATTTGTTCAGGTTTTTTCTGACGAGTCGTAATTTCAACGACATCTAGTTTTTATTGCCAGCACTAGTATATATTAATAAACAAAATGTACATATAATATTAGGTTAGGGTAGTGTTTCGACAGTGGTAAGTTATAAGCAGTTTTCGGTTTTACGTTTAAAAGCTTTCTGCACATTTATTATTCATTGGTCGCTTTTCTATCAGCACACATACATACCTACATGCATATGTAGATGCACACACACTCATATATACACGATATGCATGAACCGTCGTCCATACAGAAGGAATCGATCTAAACTCTATGAAACTTCCATGAAACTTCTGCATAAATACAGGCGAATATTCAAATACATCATTATATTCATGACATAATTATTATGATCGAAGCTGTCACACACATAATCTGTCAGGTGTGTAATTTCATATAGAGCATCAAACATTATAAAGTTACAATAAAAAAAAGTTGCAATAATTAAGAGGACAGTATAGCCTAGTGGATAGCGTACTTGGTATCAGCCTCTAGACTAGACTGTCGTGAGTTCGAATCCTACCTGCGCTCATGGATGTTTTGTGATGTTATTAACTTCCCAATGGAAGTTATTGTAATGGGTCCGAAAATCGAAATCTAAATGTATAACAAATTTTTATGTTTCAAGGTCACTACACTATTTTTAGAAAGATGTCTGTGTGTGTGTACGTACGTATGTGTCCATTTCTTTCTAAGACGAAATTTCGAGAATGAAAAATGATATCGACTACGTTAGGGTGCCAATTGACGCGTATTAATGTAAATATGATCTGAAAGAAATTTTTTCAAAATCGGTTCAGCCGTTTTTTTTCTTAACCAAATAGACTCCAAAAAAGTAGATTTTACACAATATCTCGCGAATAAAAAATTATATCGACTTCGTAAGGGTGTCAATCGAGGCGTGTTAACGTCATTTTGATCCGACATAAATTTTATAAAAATCGGTTCAGCCGTTTTTTTTTTTTAATTAAAAATAAATAATAATTATGTTTTAATGATTAAAATGATTACTTTTCTGTGTAATATCTAATTTAATTATTATTATTAAATATTATTCAAACTGGGAAGTTCGTCGTGTGAACCTCAAGGGTCGCACTTTAGTCCTAATAAATGACCCACCTCACGGCTTGTTTAGTACACTTTCATAAAAGCTTTGAAAAATTATAAGCTTTTCTGTTTTCTGAAAAAACGTTAATGCAAATTTTGTGATCCACTGTATACATTATGATATAACATATAAGATATATCTACTTCTTTTATATTGAAAGTACATATAGCACTGAGCTCGTTTCAGAAAGCACACTGTAAATATTTAAATACTTGCGGAGAAATTTCTTTTTGAAAATGCTTATGTAAGTTTTTCTGCAAGGAACTTATAATTTTTATGGGAACGGAGATTGAAAATACATGTAGAATTTTTTTTAGCATAATATGACAAAATTTCAACTCCGGTTTATAAAAATAGTAACTTTCTAGTTTGTTAAAATTTATAGTTCAGATGGAAAATGTTTACTCAACGTGAAATGCAAGTCCTATTTTTCGTGTATGATAAGATTGATATTTGACTATATCCAAATAATCAAATAAGGTGAAATTGATGACTTGTAGACACAAGATGACCTTTCAAAGTATTGATCGTACAAAAAATTATTACGAAAAAAAAAACATTTTCAATTATACATTGATTTATAAAAAATGAATACCAAATTAAGGTACGTGTAGTACGCAGCTGGCAGCATGTATGGTAGATGGTGGCTGAAATTATAAGCGCTTATAGGTTTGCACAACGAAGCTTTGATACTAGCATTGATACAAGCTTAAATCGCGTTTGAAATGTCAGATAGCGAAGACGAATATTTGTGTTCTTCTTCTACAAAGTGGTATATTTTAAATACAAATTTGGGTAGGAGCTATTATGTCCACCCTATTAATAGAAAACGATCTAAACATGGCGAATTTCATCATTTATACCAAGAATTAAAATTTTACCCAAACCGGTTTTTTGAATATTTACGTATGGAACCTAACACTTTTAAATACGTCTTAGAAAAAACACAAAACAAATTAAATAAAAACTGGCAAAATTTCATTTATTAAACTAGTCACATCCATTGCGAAACTTGTAACGGCCATTTGACAGTTGTCACACGTTGATTGTAGTAGTCAGCGCGCTGAAAGAATGGTGAGATACATTCTTGAATCTAGCAGCTCTTGTAACAGCGCTTATACCTGCTACACTCACTGCTTCGTTTGCACGCTCGCATATATAACATTACATTAATTTAAGCAAGCCCTGCTATGATCTACGCTACCATCTAGAATCCCAGCTCCATACTGCACGTACCTTTAAACGTCAGAATACCTGTTAATTCAGTAGTTTCATGTGTTCATAAAAAAATTATTAGGAACAACATTAAATCTAACTATTGATGAAGAGTCGTCGGTTCGTAGTTTTGAAACGAGACTGTTAAGTGAGCGGATAAATTTCTGCATGAATGGCGCTAATTTAAACTCAATGGTAGCAGGTACAGTCCAGCTAATGTAATAATATTCCGAGTAATAGGAGAGCAGAAGAGACGGCAGAAGTGCAGTGTAAACAGGCATTATTTAATATACGAGACACACCAATGACATGGCGTCAATAAAACTGAAGCACAGCTGGTAATGGGCCATAACGTTTTGTTGGCGGCACAACAATAAATTGTATTATACTGTTTACTAGGGCAGTTTAATGCCATCAAACTAAGATTAAAATACGTTATTGTTTAGTATAGTGAATGAGGCAACCTTTTTAACCGACTTCAAAAAAAGGAGATTGTTCTCAATTCGTTTGTATTTTTTTTTTTATGTTTGTTACCTCAGAACTCCGTCATTTATAAACCGATTTGGAAATTTTTTTTTATTTGAAAGGATATACTTTCAGATTTGTCCCATAGAAATTTCATCAAAATCGGTTCAGTAGTTCGGCTGATTTTAATAAAAGTTAGTAACGGCGTGTGATTCCTTAAGGTAAATGTCACTTTTTGACACATCAGACAGCGTAAGAAAGTCGGTTTAATAAAAGTGAGTAACGGCGTGTGATTCCCTTAAGGTAAATGTCACATTTTGACACTAAAAAGTAAAAAAGAAAAAACTTTTTAACAAAAAAAAAACCTTCAAAAAACCACTAAAAAGAGGAAAATGATGAAATTTTGAGGTCTGCGCCAATTTAATAAAATATGAAGTTGGTTAAAAAGAAGATATTAATCACTATACTATACTTTTTAATCGACTTCATATTTTATTAAATTGGCGCAGACCTCAAAATTTCATTATTTTCCTCTTTTTAGTGGCTTTTTGAAGGAGGTTTTTTTTTTGTTAAAAAGTTTTTATATATTTGCACCCCTGAGTAACTTTAATGTTCGCGCTTCTCTGAAAGTTCTCATATAAATAAAATAAAAACATTTTAAGTTTCCGGGAAAAATAAAATACTAAAATAACAAAATTTTACTCCAATTGAAAAAAACAAACAAATAAGTATAAAAATTAACCTATGTTAACCAGTTTGAGTATGGTCAGTGGTATACAGCATTTATAAACAAGATAATATGTAATCAAAGAATTTCTTAAAACTGCTTCCCCGGAACATAGAATGAAATTTACTGATTGAAGATATTCGTTGAAAATACTTAGTTAAAGCAGCTACCCTTTTTAGGCATACATTTTTTTATCTCAGTGAAGACTTTTTTGAGTCGCCTTGATTAATTTGTTTCTTAATAAAAGTTTAATTCTGTATCACGGGACATCACATAAAAATGTCTAGGTCGGTTTCTGGCCCAGTTTAGAACTATACCTAAATGGTAAATTTCATAAGAATATTAAATTTTATGGTACAGAAAAATCTCAATTTTTTTATTTTTTTATTAAAAAAAAATGTGTACTTCTTAATTTATTAATGATTAGGTACATGCATATTTCTTTAACGTTTCTCGTACAATTGTCAAAGCGATGTAAAGTGTGTAGGCAGTTGTTTCTGTATTATTATCAACGCTTGACTTATTGACTGTGTATTAAAAACTTCTTCACCACTTTTCGTCTTTTATTTGTTCAATATTTTAATCATTTTCTCGTCGAATCGAAGCATTGAATAATTACTCCACGATTCTAATAGTAATTTTATATGACAATAATCAAATAGCAGTTCCATGTGATAACTTACCTATCTGGTGGAATCATTTGTTAAATAGTTTTTTCCTCAAGCTCAATTCGTTGTGTGACCGCGATAAATTTTTGCACGTTAGTTTTAAATTACTGTTAAGGACAAGCAATTAGCTGAACCTAAGCTATTATTAAGTAATTCTCAAATTTGAAAATAAGTAACTCGAAAATATTTCAAATTAATTTAAAATGACTTGTAACAAAATATTAGTAATACATTAGTTTTTATATGTAAAATAGAACCCCTATATATATGCTTTACCAATCCTTGAGCACCAGAAGATGACGTAGAACGTGAAGGATTTCAACCCTCCTCAGAGTAAAAGACTTTATCAAGGGGGGACTTGTTGGGGAGCACGAAGAGCATGTAAGGCACATCTCATTGAAGCACTTGAAGCAATGTTTCCATGCTACTTAGTACCCAGTGCTACTCCATTAAGAATTCTCTCTTTTCTGAACACACAGAGTACAGACAATAGATTAAAATAGGTAGGTAGGTACTAAAATCCGGACTGATTTTAAAATCTTTTTAGCCTTTTAAATAATCGAATTTAATATATGTGTGGTGAGATGAAGTGTCTATAATTAGCCGCATAAATAATTTAATTTCTGAAATTTTGATCTTAAAAATTGATTGATTTTTCAATTGTACAAAATATCATTAAGAAGGTACTAGACAAATTTCCAATATAATGAAGAGCAGTCGAGTAAAAAGATGTTAGTTTTAGTATAATCTCACATGAGTCACAACTAGCACACTTACGGCCGTATTCATAGTTAACCCTTAAGTAGTAAGGGACACTTACTCATACCCTCAATCGAATATGCGTTTCATAGTCAAAATTGACGCCTGTAAGGGCCCTTAATGTATTTATTAACTTCCCATTGGAAGTTATTGTAATGAGTCCGAAAATCGAAATCAAAATTTATAACAAATTTTTGTTTCAAGGTCACTACACTATTTTTAGAAAGATGTGTGTGTGTGTGTGTGTACGTGTACGTATGTGCCCATTTCTTTCTAAGACGAAATCGCGAGAATGAAAAATGATATCGACTAGGTTAGGGTGCCAATCGACACGTATTAACGTAAAAATGATCTGAAAGAAATTTTTTCAAAATCGGTTCAGCCGTTCTTTTTTTTTAACCAAATAGACTCCAAAAAAAGTAGATTTTACACAATATATCGCGAATAAAAAATTATATCGACTTCGTAAGGGTGTCAATCGAGGCGTGTTAACGTCATTTTGATCCGACATAAATTTTATAAAAATCGGTTCAGCCGTTTTTTTTTTAATTATTGTTAAAAATAAATAATAATTATGTTTTAATGATTAAAATGATTACTTTTCTGTGTAATATCTAATTTAATTATTGTTATTAAATATTTATCAAACTGGGAAGTTCGTCGTGTGGACCACAAGGGTCGCACTTTAGTCCTAATAAACGACCCACCTCACGGCTTGTTTTATTTAATATTATTTAATTAAATTTGATACTGAACAATTTTGAAACACTATAAAGAACAAATAAAATATAAGTAAAAAAAAACTTTTTACAAACAAATCTGTTGATTTTTTACTCCTACCGAACTCATTTTTATTATTGTATGGAACCCTTGGTGCGCGAATCTGACTCGCACTTGCCAGGTTTTTTGTAGAATCAACCTGTATGTATATTTTATTACAAAGCAATCTTTAATGTTTTATTTTAAACAAACATTTCGTTGTTTTCAAGGAATTTCGTTCCAGTTGGCAAACAATTTGCTTTAATAAATAAATAAGAAATAACGGAAGCTTATTTACAATCAAACAGATAAAGGAAGCTTTATTGTCAAATATGAAAATTATACATGTATGTTTTTCTTGATATTTACAAAGTCTTATACAAAGTGGTACAAAATATTACACGAAACATTTCTTTTTACAGAAAAAAAAATGTACCTATTCTAGATCTAAAAATACAGTGTTCCTTTTTATTCTGTATCTACGAAACAATTCAACCTAACGCTGGGTTGCAGAACGCATTAATGCCATTAGATTGTTTCGCCATAAGAAAAAATACGTTTGACAGACAAACTATAATTTTAAATAATTTAATGATTTAGAGATAAATTTACCAAGTTGTCAGTAACTTTTTTTTCATAGATCCTATTTATAATACTACTTTCCAGCGCTTTTACTATATACATTGGCGTTTTGACAATAATGAATGTTCTGGCTGATAGATGTTCGGAAATAGACATTAATTAATAATCTTCAGTGTTATTGATCCTACTTATTAATTCTTTATTGTTTAAGCGAAGACGATTTTTCACAAAACTGTGTAGGAGAAAAAGAAATAGCAAGAAATTATTGTCATCCGTGACCTTTTAAAAGCTAATATTTATTTGAAGTGATTAAAATAAACCACTGAGAACTTCAACAAAGGTAGTCGATTATCACATTTGTTATTCTTGACATGAATCGAAGAAAAAGCTCCCATCAACGGCATCAACTGCTACGTGTCCTTTTACTACATCCTAACTCATCTGTACTCTATTCGAAAACAGTTGAAGTTTTCAGTATGGCAGAATAAATCATTCGTCGTGATGCTGTTTTATTTGTGAACACAATATTTTTTGACACTATCTTGACGATAATTGCGATATCGAAAGCAATGTGTATCCAGCAAATGAGTTAATGCAATGTTTGAAAATTTACGTTCACAATGCTTTTTTGCGTTTTACAAAACAGCGCCGTTTTATGAAACGGCTAACCGCTTTATAAAGTGACTAAATTTACAATTCGGCTGCGGCATTAACATATTGTAACAAAACTGTTTTCTGCGTGGGCGGAATAAATATTTATTTAATATAATTAACAATAAACGCAACAACTATATGTCAATTCTAACAATCAACACAATAATAATAACGAAACCTAGTAATTCTTAAACAAAGTGAAACACTTAAATAACACTGAACAAATAACTATATTTATATACCGTGCTGTATTTATATTCGCAGTTCAACACGACACTGACTCACGACTGACTGACCACTGACTCACTCGTACTTCGCTTATATAGGTCGAGCAGCCTGGCCCAGCACGCTCTCGCGCTCTCCAGAACATTCCGACAGGTACTTGTATCTTCGATACCATTCCACGCTTCACCACTGTGACCTTTCCTTCTCGACGCTTCTATTGCAGGCAGTGGCGTAACTCTTGGGGTTTGCTACACTATTAATACCACTGCTCGAAGCCACATTTTTCTGGGCACTTTTGTTAAAATTTAACGTAAAAAATGATCTTGTTTTGCGGGTAGATACAGCAAACTGTTTCCTACGTATTGTATGGTCATCAATCTAAAGTCATTTTCAACTCATATTTTTTGACAATGAGTTATGAAACCCAGTAAAAGACCGTCGCAAACCTAGTCATTAGTTAATATTTATTCCTGCACATACTTCCTTTGTGCAGTGTGCATCAACCATCAATAATAAGTAATAAAATATTAATAATTTGTAAATCGAATATAGAATATGCAATATGCATGCCTCGTTAGTTGAGTGCATAGAGCGATGCATCGACAGACAACAACAGCTACAACGGGATGAAGGAAATATGCGGGGTGTTGCAGTGATGTTACGGTGTCTACCCCGACGACGTATTGAACAGACATTCATCCCTCATGGGTCTCAGCCGGCGACTTCCTGTTGAAGGAGGCACGTAGGTATACGTATGCCGCGTGTCCTCAACGCAGTACTTCCACAGCATATACAGCCAGACTATCAAAGGTGACCCAAAACCTATCCGACAAAAAATCGTATTTTCTATTTTTTTTTCCTCTATTAAAACCTGGTATTGAATTAATGATGACACGAAATAACAGGAACAGTTACATTTTTTCCGGTAATGTAACTGTTCCTGTTATTTCGTGTCACCGGAAAAAGACTCTTTCTAAATATAATATTGTAACGAAAATTGTTTATACCGTGTTAATGTAGCCGTAAAATAATAAAATTACACTTTTATTAACTACGTAGTTACACATGTGTGATTCGCTCGCGCGCCATCGCCGAAATGCCCCTGACTTCCCCTCCTCCGCCAGAGGACCTTTTTACAATGTGCCACGTTGTCACAATTAGTTCTCGCCAGTGCCGCTAGGCTAATACATACGCCGTGTTGTTATTGTCTATGGTTATGGTAATTGTCTATGGTTATACGCCAGTGAACCTAAATCGGTAGTACAATAGTCATCAGCCGAACTGAAGCGCCACTGCTCTTGATGCGTGTAACAATATTATGTATAGATACCAGTATTTATGTTGATATTTTACAGTGCACTGGCTCTCTATTTTGCTGCTAAACACTTATACGTTTGTTCATTCATTGTTACCTAATACTTGTTAGTTGTTAAAACTGTTAGAATTGTTACAATAAAAAAAATGGATGTGTGCTTATGACCACACGACAGAATTGAAAACTTCAGATTTTCTAATTTTAAAATATATATATAATTTTTTAATCACACAGTTTAATCATAAATATATTAAAATCGGCCTATACAATTAAATTTAATGAATATAATATACCTTAACGATAATATTAAGTTTTAGTGTCATCTGTTAGCGCACTTGTGAACTACAAATGACTTTTTACTCGTATTAAATTTTTAGTGTCATCTATTAGCACACTTATGAACTACACACTATTACCAGCATATTGCAAATACGTGTTCGTGTTTGAGCCGAGTAGCTCCGATTGTCACCGTCGGGTGCGTTTCACATCACTGTTGTTAACAGTGCAGGCAAAGCGCGCCTAAGGAAGTTTTCTCTTCAATAACTATTTAATCATGATTTGCTGGTCCCATTGCGAATAAATCTTCCAGTTTAATTGTGATAAAAATTCACATCTCTTGTATTCATAAACGGATCTGTAATTATTAATAATAATTAATGCAACTTTGTATTAAAATCTAATAGGTTGACAAATATGACGCGGCGTAGGCACGTATCTTGTACCAGAAGCGGTCGTTATACTGGTTTTTAGACGTGGTCGTTATTTCACGTCACTAGTTACAATAACTAGCTACGCGGTATGTAACCGAATCACTAGTTTCGAGTTACATTACAAGTAGTGATTTTTGCAAATGCGTTACTAAGCGAGAGCGGGTGACAGTGACACGAATAAATCCGAAGTAACCCGAACACGCACAGTGTATAGCTACAAACACTTAGATAGTGATTTAATGTATTTTAGTTTCGTCTCGTTTCGTGTGTAACTGTATAGTTGGTAACTGGTGAAGGTATTTATGCCAGCAATCACAGTGGCTGAATAAAAATAACTAGTTACAAAAATCACTAGTTTTGAAACAGGTGACGCCGACCAAGTCACTGGTTTCGTTACGTTTCTTGAAAATAACGTAACGACCCACGTCTACTGGTTTTGTTCGTCCTTTTGCTCTTTGATCAACTTATTATGAATAATGATTTTCGAATCAGACTTTAGTTGTATACATTATAGATAGTAACATCCTTACTATTACATAATGTATAGTCTTATTTCTTCCTTTTACGTTCCGTTTGAAAACTAATTCTGATTTACTGAGTTGGCGACTTTAACTGAAGTTTTATTTATTTTATGTGCTTTTTTATTTATCGAACCATATTTTGTCGTTATAGAATATAGTCAGGCTAATTGAAAGTCAAGTCTGCATAAAGAAATTATCTTAACATAAATATCGATTTTTGTCGTTAAGTAGTCAGAGCCATTAAATTAGGTCGTGATCAAATGTGGAATCGCAAAGCGTTTTGGAGCAGAATTATACAAACAGATATATCTGCAAATAATTATCAAATAAAAGAATAGACACATTTAGAATAATTAAAAGAATAATATAATGTTCCAAAACTGTTTTCTGAGTTGGCGGAATAAATATTTATTTACAATAATTAAAAACACAATAATAATGAATGCAACAACGAAAAGTCAGTTCTAACAATTAACACAAGTAAACAATAACTAAACAGTAATTACATAGCAAAATAAAACAACTATATACAATAATTCGTAATTATTACCACGACACTAGTATTTATTTTATCAATTTGGTTATTTACATTACGGCACTATTTATATTACTGATCCACCGTAGGCTTGAATGCGTGACTCACCGTTGACTAATTTCTCACTCACTCGTACTGGCTGTTTATATATGCTGCGTGTCGTAAGCCTAGTGTGTTCTCGCTTTCTCTAGAACTTTCGCGCAGGTACCAGTTGTTCAGTAAGCAGACCCCGTTTCTCAGAACTCTTGCCTGCCGTTTATATACAGGGTGATCCGTAACAATAATATATAAAATATATAGTTTCGTTGTAAAAAATATGCTACGATACTGACGCACAAAATACAAACATTTCAAATCAAATTGTATATCTACGTGTAAAAATCATAAATCACTTATGTGTAATCATAGGTATATCTAGCGAGATATTTTGTATTATAAACAATTTTATCCAAAGATAGAATTAACGTCGTGCTGTTTTTTTGTCTATATTTTGTAAATATCACCATAGTTTTTAGGATTAATTAGATCTTATTCACATATTTTACAGTTAATTATAATTTGTTATTGTAAATTGACAATTCGGTTGGATATACTTTTGCCAGTTATCAGGTTACAACCCGGTGTCTGTGAGTTCGTATTCGGCATAGTTGTGCCCTTTTCCGTCTACATAATTGTCTTGAAGTTTCGTTTTGGTTTCTAAGAACTACATTTTGGAAATAAACAATGGGAATTCAATGTCAAATTTTGTTCAGTTGTCATTTTATCGGCATGCTGATTTAATCAAATTTCATTGTTTTTATTTATTTGTATAAAGATAATTGATAATACTTTTATATTTTTGTCCTTACAAAACGCCATATAAATAACAGCGTCTCAACAATCTCGCCATTTCTCTAGCCCTAGCAGACTAGCAGAAACGCACAATGAAATTCGGTAATGGAAAAGAACAATTTCAAAGGAGAACAGAAATATTTTTTGCGCAGTATATGTGCCAATGTAACTGGTATAATAGTGAGTAGAGTATTTTCTTGACCCTCACCCTCTGCACTGTCGGCAAAGAAAAGAAAAAGACGCTCTTAAAACCCGGGATGTTGCTGTATTCGCGAGACCGTTCACCGAGACGCTTTCTGCAATGCTCTGCTCTGCACCCGAACTACTAACACATTCGTTTCCTTTCACTACACAGCCAGTACATCTCTACCTATTAATGTATAATTGAGATACAAGATGTTTACCTTTCAGGCTCTCAAGGTTGTCTCTGCTCCAAAGTTGTACGTAAAATCAAATTAGATCCATTAAGAGTGGGATATATAGTACACTTCAAATAAACTCCTGGTCACACACCACTCAGAACTACTACAACTTAGTAGGAACAATATCCGCCTAGTGGTAGGCCTAGCCTAACAGGGCATTGTGCTCTGAAAGGACACCTACAAAAAATCGAACTGTTCGACAGGGACCTAAAGTGCAGACAATACAATAAGAAGACATAAACAGTGTAGGTACCATGTATTGTGCGAATATGAGGTCCTGGTTCGCAGAGGCAGATAATTTATAGACAATCAAAGATGCATCCAGAAGACTATATCAATCAGTTTGCATACGAGCTAGTACAAGGAACGAGAATACTGGATTGGGTGGTAGCATAATAAGCACAAGAGACTGCAGTGCTTCCGGCGAAAGTATGACTCTCAAACCCAAAAAGAAAAGAAAAAAGCGCACCACTCGGGGTTTCTGCTGTTTTTTGTGTTAATAAGGAATAATTTGACCATGGAAACATGGTTTTGCTTTCTGATGAAACCAGGATCAAGGTTGAACTAGTATAGCGAAGGCCAAGAATTTGACCTGCAACTCTGCGCAGGCGTCGAAGCAAATTCTTTCCCAGAACACCAAATGATTCCATTTCAGAGATATTACAGGTGTAGCAAATTATATCCAGGTCTACGTCATACTACTCGTTCACGAGCATCTGGTGATTTCAGAGTTTACCTTGATTTAATCAGAAAACAAAATGTGCTTCCAGGTTAATAATTCCTTCAAAATAAAAACATAACAGAAAAATCGAGTGGTTCGTTAGTTTTGGCCAGGAGTGTAGTTAAATTGAAATCGATTGCAGATAAATTATTTTTTTTGATGCTCTCGATGCGTTCCAATAGTATTTTCGAAACTAGGAAAACAATTACATTTCAAACTTCAAAGATACATAAACATATTAGCGATCTCTCAGCAAATATTTTAAAACTTTAACTTAATTATTAGACAAGGCGCAAGTGGAGAATTTATAAAAAATTAGGATAAGGTAGACAACTTTGTGAGGATAGAGTTCGGCAGATAATCGGCTATTATAAGGAACCATCTCGATATTTATCTGGAATTATTCAGGGAAACCATGGAAAACTTCAACAGGAATTACCGTTTCTCAGCGGGAAGGATTTGAACAATAATATATTATTATGTAGTCACGACAAATATGTAATCATTGGAAGATAATTATCCATGCGCGATTGTTCCCGAGCATACAGGAGAAAAATTCAATGAACAGTCGGTATTTGTGTGCGCAGCACTTTGCCCTGTCAGATATAATAAGCCGACCCCCTGCCGGTAATGGCCAATGGCGCATGTATCTGTGGCTACAAGACAAAGAAGTTTATGCCGAATCTTCGGTAATTTTTGTACCCTCAGATACGCTTTTTTCATTCTTTGATGAATTGTTGACGTAATATCTACGCGAATCCCAAGCAAAATTCAAGCTACGTTTCAAAACGTTTTTTAACCTTCCAGTGGACGAATGGATAAAACAAAGGAATCCCCTCACCGTAAACATCCACACGAAATCGGTTAAATCCTCAAGACCAGCGTGACGGGTGTAGCAAAACATGCCTCAAAAACTACATTTCAGCGGCCATTTTTGCGCAGAACACCATGAGATCTCAACCAATACGGATGTTTGAGGTGTTGATCGACCGAGCGCGACAAGATGACTAAATAAACGAAAGTGATCAGCGGTAAATTGGACTCTCAACTTTCAAAAAGTAGTCGTGAAAATTTGTGAACTTTCAAGATACCTTGAACATTAAACTTTGAGAGAATATAACTGCAAAAAAATGAAATCCCAAGCAAGCGCGAATCCCACATGCCCACAACCCTAATTGAGGTCCATAGGTTGATGTTATATCTGCAATGCCTTAATAAAATTTAAAAAAAATGAACCGTGCGGGTAAGAACGCGAGTGACTTTTTTATTTTGGTTACTAGTCTAGTATATTTGTACTGTTTGACGTTTTGTGAGCGAGTCCGTAGTTCGACTCCAACTTGACCGATTTTCGGGTGGCCGTGACCACAACCTTTTTTAAGGGCTGGATCCGCGCCTGATCCCAAGACGAATCAAATTCAAGACCACGATTAATTTCGCCCAGAGCCACCCTCGCTAGCAAACTTAGTTCTGTACGTTCCTAAACTCTTCGGCTCACTTCACTAGTCAGCCACTGCCCCTTCTTCATCAACCTGATGACACGAACCATTTTGTTTTTTCGTCGCAGATATACCTACCTTCCATACACAGAGAGTGCACTGTATTAAAGAGAGTATGTATTTGCGTCAGACGCCGCGGTGGTGAAACAAGCCAGTTGAGTGATTAGTTTGAGAAGAGAAGAGTGGAACATGCTTCTCATTAGCGTACTGAACACATCACAATATCACATCAGTGCATGCATTGTGGTGGGGTAAGCGGGGCCTTCTTTTCCATTCTCTAGACATTCACTCTTACCTTAAAGTATACCTTTATATATGTATATAATATAATGTTGTGTACAACCTGTATGCTCCCGGGGAAGCTGCGCTTCTCAAACTGAGAACGATGTGAAAGAACACATCAGTTCCTTTCTAATTCTGTACTTATCTGCCAGAGAGTCCCTTTTTTTTGCAGTAGGGGAAAATCTTACATAAGACACCCAGCCTGGGTAGTGTCGGATTCTTACCGACTAAAAACCCCTACCTTTCGTCCCCTGGTAGCGCGGAATTGTCGTCACCGACACACATCGCGGATACCAGGTCACCTGAGAACACGATATTACGTTAATTGTCGAGATCTCATTTGAATCTCCCTCGCCTCAAGCTCTTTTGACCTCATTATTTCTTCCATTGCTCCGCTAATAATATTCCAATGGTCAGCGCATTTGATGGTATCCACCGTGTTTCCAACTTCCAGTGCGAAGCCGAGTTTTCCATTCATTTGATTCCGGTATTTTTCTTACCTTCTACAAACATAGAACGTGTGCTCCGGCGTGTCAGTAACACCACAGTACACGCATAAATCGTCCTCTGTTTTGCCGATTCTCTTGGTGAGCCTACATTTTTCTATTTGGTGATCATCGTTACGCAAAACAGTTAAGAACTATTTTAGATCCACTCCTCGAAGTGACCTGCACTTTGTTTTATCTCGATCCGG
Source organism: Mongoloraphidia duomilia (assembly GCA_039654895.1). Taxonomy (NCBI): domain Eukaryota; kingdom Metazoa; phylum Arthropoda; class Insecta; order Raphidioptera; family Raphidiidae; genus Mongoloraphidia; species Mongoloraphidia duomilia. The sequence goes on from CM077517.1 coordinate 2,276,375, forward strand.
TACTTCGTCGTGCCAGTGGCAAAATGCCGATGCATATTTTCTTGTGTTTTGTTTAATAAAAAAAATCCTTATAAAAAGTTATGCATGCGCTACTAAAGAAAGGATAAGTCTGGAAAGACGCTAATGACCTAAGTTGTCGACGCGTCTATAATTTACAATAAATAAGTAGATAAGTCTGGAGATGATAGTAATCAGTGGTAAAAAAAAATAGTTTCAACATAATAAAGAAAAAAAACTGTCAACTGATTTACTTTGACATTCAGAATTGTGATTTCAAAAAAGCGTCAGTCCTTTAATTGCTTCTAAACAGTTTGAGAGGCACTGACTGCAGTTTGAATGGAGTGTTCAGTGCGTTAGTTATGGCAAAGAAAGGATGTGTGTAGATCTGAGCTCTTAACCCCGCGCGAATGTAATGTATGCTGCTTTGTCTTTGTGTATGTGACCTGTCATTGAGCCAATAGTACCAGGAGGAATAAAAGTATCAGTGTCACTGACTGCGTATTTTATATCGTACTAACTGGTAAGCCCGGCATTGCCAGTGCCCCCGTGACTTAGGGTGATTCCCATTTTGAAATGGACAATCTGAAAGTAAAGTAATGTAATGAAATATAACGTATTTACACCTCCCATTAGACGCTAATGACCTCTGTTGTCGAGCGTCTATAATCTACAATTCATTCATTTACACCTCCTTGGAAAAGTATTTTAACAGTGGTTGAGTTAAGAGCTTATAATACTAAGCTACTTATTAATATGTAATGTACGTATACTGGTTTTCGAGACAAGCGCGGTGGGGATCTAGTCGCGTCGACTGTACACACAGAAAAGTGGCGTTTCGTTTCGTAAGGGTTGACGTCTTTCAATACACGGTCAGCCGCATGAACTCCCTCTAGCGTGCGTGTTTCACACCAAAAAGAGAACTTATTCGCCTTCCTTTTACAATGATTTACTCAATTAAATGAGCATCATTATATTTTTGCTTCAATGCGGTACTACAATACACACATATTATACAGGGTAAAACTTTGAAAACTTACAATGGCTATATCTGAGGAACCAAAAAAAAATTTAAAAGATCGCTGTAGGGAGGGGGAACCAAAATTATGTAATAACTAACTTGTTTTCACTTACCCCCTTACCCCCAGCCACTCCAACTAAATAATCTTAAATGGCAACCCCCTACTTGTGATACATTATCTGAAAGCTCTTAAAAAATGCTTTTCAACGGTACCCTACAAGCTAACATTTGATAGCTCATGAATTAGAGAATCAGAGAGACGTACACGGCAATTTATCTTTAGAAGAAAATTTACATCGCATGTAGCTTTGTAGGGTACCATTGAAAAGCATTTTTTAAGAGCTTTCAGATAAGGTATCACAAGTAGGGGGTTGCCATTTAAGATTATTTAGTTGGGGTGACTGGGGGTGAGGGGGTAAGTGAAAACAGGTTAGTTATTACAACATTTTGGTTCCCCCTCCCGATTATAGCAATTCTACCCAGCGATGTAGCTTAGTGGTACAGCACTAGACTCGCATTGGGAAGGTACTGGGTTCGAATCCCGGCGGGGGCAGAAGTGGCTAGGACTTTTTCCTACTGCCTCACGCCGAGAAACGGTAATTCCTGTACCGGCCATCTTGTTTGAGGTTTTCCATGGTTTCCCTCAATAATTCCAGATGAATATCGAGATGGTTCCTTATTCAAGGCCATGGCCGATTACCTGTCAAACTCCTATCCTCCCAAAGTTGCCTACCTTATCCTAATTTCCTATAATTCCTCCATTACATTGCTAATAAAAAAAAAGTTGAAGTTAAAATATGTAGAAAACAACGGGAAGTGGTAAAATGGAAAATAGTAATGTTGCGAATGGCGTCTGTTATGACATAATGTCGAGAAACGGACGTTAAACGCATTATTCTATTCTATTCTATTCACTATAGAAATTCTTTTCAGCGATTTTTTTATTTTTTTTTTTGGTTCCTCAGATATAGCCATTGTAAGTTTTCAAAGTGTCACCCTGTATATGTGATAGCAGGTCTGGAGAGTAAAATAGTTAACCACTTCTGTGTGTTTATCTTATAAAGTTCGTGACTTGCTACACATTGACTGAATCAGAAAAAAATGTTGGGATTTGTGAGAAGTAAATAGAAAGGAACTTATTAAGTAAATAAAAAAACGGTTAAAATAACACGCCCCAGATTTGATGTAGTCAAGTCATTTCGTTTAATTAAAAAATAAAAATTTATCAAAATGCTATCATTTTTTCCATTAATTATTTACAAAAGAATCAAGTAATTGGAACATTTCTGTTTAGGTTACAGAAATCTATTAGCTCAGGGACAAAAAAAGAACAATTTTAGGCAATATCTATAATATTTATAGACCTTATAGTGTTTATTTTTGTATAAATCAATAATTTGGGCGCTAATGACCATATTTCTGTAATCTACAATAATTTGGAGATGAATATAATAATTTATGCACAAAGAATCCAAGAACAATATTGTTACAAAACTGTTTTCTGAGTTGGCAGAATAAATATTTATATACAATAATTAAAAATACAATAACAATAAATGCAACAACGAAAAGTCAGTTCTAACAATCAACACAAGTAAACAATAACTAAACGGTGATTAACACAAAATTATATACAATTGACTATACTAATATTTATTTTATCAGGTGTATTTATATCGCGGAACTATTTATATCACTGATCCACTTGATTGCACGACTCACCATTGACTGATTGACTGATCGCTTCACTCGCTCGTTTATATACGCTGCGTGGCTGAAGCCCAGTGCTTCTCTCGTTCTCTAGAAACTTCGCGTAGTTACTCGTTGTTCAGCAAGCAGACACCGCTTCTCAGAATTCTTGCCTGATGTTTATATACAGGGTGATCCGTAACAATATTAATATTGACTTACGGGATTTATCAAAGTATTGATTTAAACGTGAATATTTTAAGAAAATAAGATTAAATATTATTTTTTTAAAGTCAAATAATCATTATCGGCTGTCCACCTGATGAATTTCTGTAAAAAATGTTACTTTTAAGTTAAACTAACAAAATGTTTCTATTATGAAGTTTAAAAATACGTTGTATTTTGGTATCTGTCTTGTGACTTCATACGTTGTTAACACGACGCGTTTCAGCAACGAGTTGCCATCTTCAGGTGTGGTTAAGTTAAAACTTGACCACACATGAAGTCACAAGACGGACACCAAATTACAAGGTATTTCTAATACTTCATATTCATATAGTGACTTGGAGACCTAACACTAAAAATGTATCAAAATGTTTCTATTCATCTTTGAGTCGATCCGTAACACAAATTTGCTAATAGTAAGTAACATTCTAATATCTTTTTCGGTTTAACATTGTTGTTAAAATAACTTATAATTTTCCCCACGTTCAGGTCTTTATTTTAAAAAATCATCCTGTACTTGTTTATTTAGAAATATTCGTAATGTGGATGTTTTAATTTCTTGCATTTTAATGAATTCCATGCTCCAGTGTTGACCCAAGAAAATAAAATCATTTTTCATTGTGAGGAATGTTGGTTCTTAAAACCTTTTCAGAGTAAATGTTGTACATCCATAAATAAATGTGAAAATATGTACTTAAGTACATACAGTGAAACCTCTTTTCAATAAACATTAAACTTCTATTTTACGAAAATGTCTGTTTAAGGAATTTTTGTGGGACTTCGATTTCTGTCTGTGAATTTAATCTAAGAATTTGTTTTCTGTATGACCTAAGCTGTTGAGCGTCTATAATCTACAATCTGTTTACTGACCCATAGTTTCAGTATATTCAGGTATTCAAAACAAGCAAAACGATATTAAAAAGATAATTTCGAAAACAATTTTTTTCAAGTAACAAAAAAATCTTTAGGAAATTATTATTATTATTAAAGTTTCAAAAATTCCCTAAAAAAATCCATTTCTGTTATACTAGAAGATAGGTAAGTAATAATAATAATAATGTTTTGCCAAAAGCTGGTTTTAAGTCCAGACCATAGTCAGTAATAATGGAAGAATTGTTTAAGTCGACCGTTCCTAAGATATTCTGAAAAATCGGAAATGACCGATTTTTGACGCCATTTTACTAATACGGCGGCGCCGGCGGCAACAGTCGGATTTTACAAAATGTAGTATTTCATTCAGGACATAAAAATCTACAAATTCACCATGTTTTTAAAACGTCTTAACTTATTCGGATCAAAGCCCCTTATTCTCGTCCTGGCGCCTGTATTATTGACGAATTTTTTTTTTAATTAATATTGTTTTTATTTTGAAATTTTTTTGTTTCATTTTTTTATGGATTTATTAAATTCGTGAGGTAGAGGTTCCACTGTATTTTAGAGTGAAGATTTTAATATAACCTCCTGCAATTTATCACTGGACAAAGAAATAGAGATTCAAAACAAGCACTTCCCAAAGAAAATAACTGTTTTCTGTTTGTTCAGTTATGACCTCATGACAGCAGAAATAATAATATTTCATTGAACATTTAACATAATGATAATATTATTATAATTACTTATAATAACAATAAATTGATATTGGCCAATGTTTTTATAATCGTTTTCAAATAAAAATAGGGTAAGAAAAATAAATAGTTGTAAAAACTATTTAAGTAAACTATGGTTTTAGTAAAAGAAAATATGTATATCTCCGAAGAATTACTATGCCTTTTCCCATGGCTTCGTTCGCGGTAGTGTCGGTTTTTTGGCTACTGTTCAATCTAGCCTTTAATAGAAACCCAAAGATATAATACGAACTTATCCTATTCCTGATGTATTACAAGCATTTTATTCCGATGAAAAACGGTTCAGTAGTTTTTGAGTAAAGCCGGAACAAAGTGATAAAAATTATTAAAAAATGACTCATTCAATCATCGTTTCAATATCATTAAAAACTTCAATATTATAGATAAGTAGTTTAATAACTTTAGCTATTTCTTCGGAATAATTTTAAACCAATATTATAGACAATTAGTTTAATAACTTTAGCTTTTTCTTCGAAATAATTTTAAACCAAGGTTTTTTTTCAAAAAAGGGGAAAGCGTACAGCAAGGAGTCGGTTACTTTTTAAGTACCATATTTTAGAATGATATATAACAAAGCTTTGTGTGAAAAAAACCTTTGCTTAAAATTATTCCGAGGAAATACATTTTTTTTTAAATAAAGTTATACTAGACTGAAGTTCCAGTTTTAATTATTTCTATTGGTTGGTGTTTTCATAAAAAAATGTAGTTTGCTTTTTTTTTGAGAAAAAATAAAAAATCTGAATATAATATTATTAATTATTTCTTGATAATGTTTATCAAAAATATCTCACTCATAAAAAAGCCTTAATCGTTTACTCCATTAATATATTTATATAATCTCACAAAAGTAAAAAGTGCGATTACAATAAATTATTGTTTTTATTTTTGTATTTTTTTTGCACCGCTTGTTCTAATAAAAATTTATCTTTTTCAGAATTTAATGCTGATTTTCTGCGTGCATCAAATTTCCGACATATCAAGCAGTAAGTTTAACAGATTATTACAAATTCATTGAATATTTATATTTATGTACGAATTTTGCTAACTAGAGACGCTGCTTTGTATACATTTCCATTTTCTTGAGAGAAAATGAAAAACGACTTTTCGTTAAATTTTATTCCGTTTTAAATTAAATATTTTTAATGATATCTTATATACACTTAATACTTTTATTAATTTAGCACACAAATCTCACGATTTGTTTAAGCTTAAGTGGAATGTGCAATTAAAATTACTGTACTCTTGTTACGTAATTAAATCCCATATTTCAGCCCTGTGCAGCTGCTAGGGGTGGAGCTAATTTATTGTTAACACATTTTTTATTTATTTTTTACAAACGCATTTACAATATACGTAAAATACACCGTAATAATAATGTAATTGCTGTCAGGGTAGGACTCAGTATCTTCAATTCTTGAATATTGAGTATTATCCTGCATATTTCAGTTGTTTTTTTATTCAGTTGTTGGTTTCTTTTCAAACCCATGATTATACTAAAAAAATCTATAAAGTTTCAATATAATGTAACTTATTCCCATTTGACACAATACCTACATTGAATCTGCGTAAGCAACAATATGAGACTAAGATATCTATACTAATATTATAAAGCTGAAGAGTTTGTTTGTTTGTTTGGTTGAACGCGCTAATCTCAGGAACTACCAGTCCGATTTGAAAAAAAATTGTTTTACTAGATAGCCCATTTAGTGAGGAAGGTTATAGGCTATTCGAGTTTTTTCAAATTCAACCCCAAAGGGGGTAAAACGAGGATGTAGAATTTTTTGACTACAAACCGCTGAAGCTATTATACTAATACGCTTCACAGAGGGAGAATTTCTCGCGAGGGGGAATGATAAATCATAAATTCTTAGCACCCGGGCGAAGCCGGACGGGACCGCTAGTCGGTTTTATTTCTATATCTGTAGACAAATGTGTACCGCGGTATCATTACTAGCGCAAGCGCACTAGGTCTTTATCCGCAGACGGAAATGGATATAGTTTTTTTTACATATTATGGAACTTATGGTTTTCTATCTCAAAAAGTTAATTACACTTTCGAAAGGGAATGCGCCGTATAGAGCTTTATAAATATACTGACGAAGTTACGAAGAAAAGTTGCATTAATTTATTGCTAACTTTTCAAAAGATTTACTCTCATCTAAATACAATAAATTTTATTTAGTATTCAGGTTCCATGTATTGCCAACTATAGACAAACTGTCCACACTAATAACAACGCATGATTTAGTTAGTTAAAACAATCTAAAATGGTTAAACATTTGTTTGTAATTATTTCTACAAAAATATTTTATTAAATAATGTCTAGGAATAAAAAAAGGGAGATTTCGGAATCACTCAAATAACTAAGCTAACAGTTTAAACCCGGTCCAATTATTTTTTTGTATATTATGCAAGTAATTTAAAAAATGACAGATATTGCGTCGACCATTAAGCGAAATATTTAGGTGTCCTTCTTTTTACAGGCAAACTCTTGAATTATGTTTACTGTCTTTTATTGTTTTAAAGAGGTCTTCCGGATTTTTTTAAAAAACGTTTTATTTATTTATAGAAGGACTTCAAACTTCAATGGCGATGCTTAAAATATTTATCTTTAAAGGTAAATATTTGTTTTTTGACATCGACACTGAATATTTTTAAACTGAGAATAAAAAACTTTTTAACAAAAAAAAAACCTCCTTCAAAAAGCCACTAAAAAAAGGGAAATAATGAAATTTTGAGGTCTGCGCCAATTTAATAAAATGTGAAGTCTGTTAAAAAGTATAGTATAGTGATTAATATCGTCTTTTTAACCGACTTCATATTATTAAATTGGCGCAGACCTCAAAATTTCATTATTTTCCTTTTTTTTAGTGGCTTTTAAAAAGAGGTTTCTTTTTTGTTAAAAAGTTTTTTATTTTTTACTTTTTAGTGTCGTTTACCTTAAAGGAATAACACGCTGTTACTCACTTTTATTAAATCGCCTTTCTTACGCTGTGTGATGTGTCAAAAAGTGACATTTACCTTAAGGAATCACACGCCGTTACTCACTATTATTAAAATCAGCCGAACTACTGAACCGATTTTCATGAAATTTCTATGGGACCTATCTGAAAGTATATCCTTTCAAATAAAAAAAGAATTTTCAAAATCGGTTTATTAATAACGGAGTTCTGAGGTAACAAACATAAAAAAAATACAACCGAATTGAGAACCACCTCCTTTTTTTTGAAGTCGGTTAAAAACTAAAAATGCCAAAATGTCCGCACACATCAATGGAAACAATACCCACTATAGATAAAGATAGTCAGTAATAATACAATTTCTTATTTTTATGAATTGGAATATTCGTCGAGGATATGTGGCGTCCCGAACTGGATTTATCCAGGAAACCGAGACTGTCCCGAGCAAATCGGGACGAACGAGATCCATATTCTTATTATGTTAAAAGATTTTCGAAGCAGTTTTTCTTAGAGTTTTTCATATTATACAAAGGAGGTATCTAATGTGCGTATATCAAAAGTCAGCTCTGTTTGTTGCTTTAGCGCTTCCATATTCCTATTTTGCATTTATTTTATGTTGAAAAGTTTGTTCTTTGTTATGTAAAAAATAAACATTTCAAGAATAATATTTTCATTTTAACAGTTCTTGAAAATACAGTTTTCATGAAAAAACAGACAACAGTATAGAGCGCTCTGAGATACTATAATACCTATCTCCTCAGTTTTTGTTATATCTCCAGAAATTTACATTTCTTTGTATACTTTTTATTCTTGTTTATTAAAGTTTTAAATTATGCTGTTTGAAATTATTTTGATTTCTCTCTCCCTTCTCTGCATTTAACTGTTATGCTCCCTTCGGAGCATATGTAAATGACATTGTAATATTTTTTGTTGGTCCTCTTTTTTATCGTGTTTTGTGTATATTTTCAATGCAATAAAAAATCGAATATTTCAGGTTGTTGACATTTATGTTTCGTATTTATACAAATAACAGACTGCTTCTGGGGTGGTCAGAAAATAACGCCCACTATATTATATTATCGTGTTTATATATTTTTTATTAAAAATTCAATTTTTATAATTGACAAGAATAACGCTCATAAATTAAACAATATTATTACTGTTTTTTCATTATGTTTCTTTTGACTTTTTATGTTTTGATAAGTATAAGTGATCATATTACAGCTAACCCGTTGCGAATGTTCATAATTAATATGAATTAGTCATTTTATTAGTGATTTAAACAAACAAAATTAAAGACATTTAAAAATCGCTTCCTATATGAAATTTTGTTCATCAAGGTATGATTTTCTAAATTTGTAACGAATAGAGGCAATTATTTACCACTTTAATTGACAATCCCAAAAATGTAATTTGAAATAAATTATTAATAATAAGAAATCATGTGAACTTTGTACATAGTTTACTTTTTCTTGATTTTTTTATTAAATAGTATAGTTAATAATAGGTAGTATAACGATTCCAATATCTATATTATGGATTAATAAATTCTAATTAACACGCTTATATAAGTTTCACTTGTAGCTTGAAACTCGATTTTCACCCTCTTGCAAGTGTTCCTGGGAGTAGTTCCTTCAATTATCCACGAGAGGCACCACTTGTGGTAGGTACAAACTTTATTTATTCTTCAATAGTGTCGTGTCTTTTAGTCTTTTAGTGGTATAACTTAATTATTAAATCATTATTTTAATTAAATAATTATGTTATATCACTAAAATGACACGACACTAATGGGGAATAAATAATGTTTGTACCTACCACAAGTGCTGCCTCTCCTAGATAATTGAAGGAACTACTTTCAGGAAAATGGCTCATTGACGTGAAACTTTGCAGCCGTATGTGGTTTTGATGACAATACAATATTATTATGATATTTTGGCAATAATATTTATTTAAGAAAATAGGATATTGTGGGGTGAATAAATGCATGAATAAGAAATAGATACCTTTTCCCACATTACGAATTCCCTAAAGTACTTAATTAGTGAATTACTATACAAATATTTGTCGTAAATTTACAATGCTATACAGGAAAAAAATTTTTTTATACAAGTCACCGTCAAGATTTAAACCCGAAACTCCCAGTTTCGCGCCGGTTGAGTTATCAGTTACAGTGGCTATAGTTTCCCAGATATATCAAATGTAACAGTTTTATTCCACTGCATGCGAGAGCAGATTTTAATCACTAACAATGTTAAGACTTGAACCTTAACGCATGCGAGAGTTGTTTACTTATTAATACATTAAATAATACAATAATTAATAATATTTATATAAGTCTAAAAAATGGAAAATTTAAAAAAACACGTGGTGGAAGTGACGGTGTTGGTGGCGGGAAAACGTGTCTCCAGTCGTTTGAAATTTGAAACAAAAATATATTAAAACACACGCTTATATCAACGCACTTAAAAGTACAAAATACATTTTTGTCTCTTCTATGACGTTTAAAATTCATCGAGTGCCTCACGCTTTTAAATGTTATAGAAGAGAAAGAAATTTATTTTCTGCTTTTTAGTGCGTTGATTTTTTAATATATATTTTTTCTAAACGCGCGTCATCCATACTTTGCTAATATTATATGCGTTGACACTAAGGCAGGATTTACAAAATATTGCAAAATTTATTTTTGAGTTTATTAGAAATTAGAACGAAGTTATTTGGGTGTCATTTTGTTCACAATTTAATGCTCTAGCTTTTACAAATAGAAATGAAGTTTTCTGTTTTTGAAAATACTGACTGAATCAATTTCATGCAAAAAAACTAGAATACATAAAATAATTTTAAGGAAAATAATAAACAGTAGCGGTTTAAAATAAATAAATAATTTGTAATATTTTGCTACCGACAAACTTATAATTAAGCACTGTCTAAATATGTTAAAAATTAAACTATTTAATATACATTTTGTGTATATGAGTTAGCTCATATTATGTATATTTATTATTATGTATACTTCTACACATATGGTATATTCATTTGATTTGTGGATTATAGACGCTCGACAACAAAGGTCATTAGCGTCTGTGGTATATTCATATTGTGTGAATAATTGTATGCTATAGATTGTACTGAGGTATTCCTGTTTCTGAGTACAGTAAGGCCTCGATTAGTTCTTTGTTGCAAATTGTATTTTTACGCAAAATATAATAATAATAAATTATTATTATTATTAAATGCAAATTTTGAATTAATCAGTATTGATTTTTATTGATCCTACGTGCCACGGAAGTGCTCACTTCCAACAATTTCTACAACTGTTTTCAAGGATCAAATTGCTCTATTTAATTATAGCAACTTCGAATTCAATAATAATGCGTTTAACGTCCGTTTCTCGACATTATGTCATAACAGACGCCATTCGCATCATTACTATTTTCCATTTTTACCACTTCCCGTTTTATACATTTTTATACTTCAACTTAATTAATGGCAATGTGCGAATGGAGGAATTATAGGACATTAGGATAAGGTAGGCAACTTTGGGAGCATAGGAGTTTGACAGGTAATCGGCCATGGCCTTGAATAAGGAATCATCTCGATATTCATCTGGAATTATTGAGGGAAACCATGGAAAACCTCAAACAAGATGGCCGGTACAGGAATTACCGTTTCTCGGCGTGAGGCAGTAGGAAAAAGTCCTAGCCACATCTGCCCCCGCCGGGATTCGAACCCATTTTTTTTACGCAAAATATCAATTATGCATAGTCTCATCCCAAAAAAACGGTTGTTTAAGCTTTGAATAATAACTTTTTTAACAATATGTATTTAATTATAATGTTTAATGAAAAATGCTTTTTAAAAAATTGACAATTACATAGCTACTGTCATTTTTAATGTAATTTTAATGTCACTTTTATTGTAATTTTTATCGATAATTGACGAATTTATAGCATAACTACATGCTCTTAAATTAAATAAATATCAGATAGATATTTATTTAATTTAAGAGCATGTAGTTATGCTATAAATTCTATCTATCTATCTATCTATCTATAATAGCCCAGTAAAATTAGACAAAAAAACGGTCAAGTTTAGGTTGAGAGTCAAGTTTTAATTGAGTGTGTCCAGGACACACGACAGCAGATCGGATTGTCAGGTGATCTGGCGGTGGTGTTAAGAAATTATCTCGATCTGCTGTTTCGCTTTTTAAAAGAAACCGTTCTTGACCGGTTTATCAGATTTTATTTATTTTTTATATATTTTATTAATATTTCTATTTATATACAATTGTTGTTTATTTATTATTTTGTTTCGATATTTTTTTTATATCGACGCTGATTACCTCAGCTGTTGAGCGTCTATAATCTACAATCTATGTATCCAAAAACGCGTGTGACTAGAACTATGCTAGTGAACGTGATAAATCAAAAACTATTAATTACGATGTTAATGGATTATAGTTACTATAGGTTAAAGGTAGCATAATATTGTTACGAAACTGTTTTCTGAGTTGGCGGAATAAATATTTATTTACAATAATTAAAAATACAATAACAATAAATGCAACAACGAAAAGTCAATTCTAACAATAAAAAAAACTTAAACGGTAATTATTGAGCTAAACGAGCTACTTAAATAACACTTAACAAATAACTATATATACAAGGATTATTTATTTGTAATTATTTATGTCACTGTATTTATATCAGATTTATTTCGCTGTTCAACACTGTCACAGTACCATCTACACTGACTGATTCCCGTTGACTGATCAATATTTATATCACTGATACACTTGATGGCACGACTCACCATTCACTGATTGCCAACACGACACACTCATCGTTTATATACCTGCGTGCGGTGTACGCACAGTGCGCCCTCGTATTCTCTAGCGTTGTCTAGAATCTTCGATACCATTCCACGCTTTACTATACTATGACCTTTCTTTCTCGTGGTTTCTATTGGAGGCAGCGGCGTAACATCTTGGGGTTTTCTACAATATGTACGCTAATATACATTCATCACATAAGACAAGAAGAGATTGTATTTTTGACACTTTTGTTCCATTGATGTTGTCAGTCTATAATGCACTTAGTTTATGATTAAACTAAAATATCAAAGGGTGCTGTTAGCGACGTGGGTTCTTGGAACGCGGCCTTTCAACCCTCACATTCAACGAGGGTCAACTGTAGGTGTAGAAATTCATAATCCATGACCGAGCGGTCAAGCAAGGACCGCCGCCAGCTTTGTGTGTGTATAGTGTTGTGTAGCTCAGCTGGATCTCCGAACACACATACAACTCAGACAGACACACGTGTGAACACACTACTTATCTCACTCCCGCAATATAACTGTTTCATATTACCGGTTTTTCTGAAAACATGTGAAACATAGACAAACTTTTATTGGGAATAGAACATGAACGGCCGGCCATTAACCGATGTTCCTTCGCCAAGTATAATTCATTTCAAGTTCAAACTAAAATATTAAAATTTAATATAAATCCCTATATTATTAAACGAGCAAATCTTGTATGTATGTACCTATATAAATATTTTCTCGAAAACGACTCTAACGATTTTGATCGAATTTACCGAAAAGGGGTTTCGGGGAGCAAAAAATCGATCTAGCTAGGTCTCATCCCTGGAAAAATTCGTTTTCTTATCGATTTTATCATTTAAAAAACAGTTTTTTTAACGTTATAAAACAGTGTCGTATGGTGAATAGGCTTTGGAAAAAACAAACTATTTTCATTATTTATGTCAAATTACTCTGACAGTCAATCTTTAATTTATTAAAATAATCAGTAATTATTTGAAAAGTAAAAAAATAACAACAATAAAATCTAAACATAATTATACTTACATAATTATATTTAAATTTTATTGTTGTTATTTTTTTAACTAATATTTAAATAAATAGGTATATTACTTTTATATTTCCTATATAAAATATGTAGGTACATACGTTATGTCGTATGACGTATACTGACGTATAATAATATTATTTTTTTTTTCTTAAAAACGACTAACGATTTTGATGAAATGGGAACTTTAAGTATACTATTTTTTTTTTGAACTCATCCGAGCAAAGCTCGGTCATCCAGATATTAATAGTTTTATACGGCTGAAATGCAATTGAAAAATTTTTTTTCGTTGGAGAGCAGCCAATTATATAATTGTTTCGAAACATATTGGAAAAAATCATTTTACCAACCAGTGGTCACAGTCAGGATTCTAACCTGAACCTTTCCACTTTCGCGGCGGAATTCCGCCGCGAAAGTGTGAGTCGCCAAGGAGGACACTTCGACCGCTGCCACATCGCCTTTGAGAATGTCTACCGCAGTTGTAGACGAAACGTCAGGTAGAAATACCACCGGACCACGGCCTACAAGCCCGGAAACCATGAAGACTTGGAGTTATAAGACCATATAGTTTTCTCAGTCCACGCCGCCGCGCCCTGCACTTGCTTGAGCTAAATAATAAGCGCTCGTTGTCGCGGGCCGCGGGCGCAAATTGGCCGCCCTAGGTCTGAGCCTATAGCCGGCCATATAGAAAGTCCGCCACTGCCAAATAATGAAATCCGATTTATAAATTATATGGCTGGATTCTACGTGGTCTTTATTATCGAGAATGTTTTTTGTTAAACAACACGCACTCACAGCCTACTACGTTATAAATAGAGGGAGTTTGGACCGGCACCGTTGTTGTGTTTCTTTCAAATAATTCGTCACACCTACTTCGTTTGAGTCGAGTGATTTCAACGATCCACAAATTATTATTGTTTGGTTGGACCGCCTGCCTTATGGTGGCTCGCGTGCTAACAGGGTTGGCCACCAACGTCTGCATGGTGCGTTCAAAGTAAACCTCCGGAAATAGTCGGCCGTTTGTGTAAAAATTAACCATAATGGTTGTATGTTCTGAAATGTTTTTTGTTGTCCTTTAACATCTATGTTCTAATGACAGCTTAGTATTTTTATATCAAAAATCAGTACAAATTAAATCAAGGGATTTGCAGACAGGCTGTACATAACATTTAACGATTCACATGTACCTAATTTAATTTCAGTAAAAATTTCGATGTTGCGTACATATAATATTGATTTAATAAAATTTGGTAACAAATTGCAATTAATTTACGAATTCTCTGAAAACATTTTTAATTAAATTTCATTTACGTATATATAAAGTTCGGTATATGAATTGGTGTTTATATTGTTTGTTATTTTTTCTGACATCAATATTATTATCTTTTAATAAAAATATCTAGTTTTTGTTTCTTGCTTTTCCATTTTCTCATCTCTTTGACTGACACAATCGCTAAATGTTATTTTCTTACTGCGTACATAAAAATGAAATTATAATCATAAACTTCTCAGGAACGATTAATTGTAGTGATTGGCGAATGCGAGATGTTTTTACAATCGAAACAATTGCAATCGTTCATAATAACAATCGAGTCTACAATCTACTTTATGTTCAGTATTTTAAAAAAAATTTGACAGTTCATTTTGTGTCGCCAATTTCACTCTATATAGTAGGCCGTGAGTATAGTAATAGCTGCGGACGTATCAGAGCGAATGAACATAAACACTTTCAGCACACCTGCCTGTTAACTGACCCATTCCATGCATACACGCTTGTAAACTGACTATTTTATAGTGGGTATGGCAAAAAAGATATTTCCAAACTACATATTTTCGTAAAAATATCCTATGTAAGCATTGCGAGAACATAACATTGTTATGTATTAATAAGAGTAGCTTAGCTACAGTGGAGTAATATTTCAGTTGTTTTTCTTCTTTAAATACAAACAGTACCTATACGTATTGTGTTTTGTTTATGCAAATACTGTTTTGACTAGAACTTGAACCGTGCTATTGACTGGATCAAAAAGAATCAATCAATCAAACAATGAATAGACTATTTTGATGTATTGACTACTATTATTGACGCTGTTACATTATTGCATACATTATCCTAAGTATTCGAAACGTGATGAGCAAAATCGATTATTTTCAAGAATCGATCGTCCGAAAAAATAACTTTTCTGGTTATTTTTTTGCCTGGATCGATTTCACGCATTGAGTTTTTTACCTATTTTTATTTTCTAGTTTTTAGTTTGATTTCTGGCCCGTATCATTATTGCAAACTCCTTATCCTTTCAACTGTTCACCTCCTGATTCCATCATCAGACAGCTCTCGTTACCAAGTTGAAATTATCATAATATTGTATTGTCACGGGAACTCAATCATTCAATGTGTGTGCAAAGTTTCATAAGAATCGGTATTTAAGTAGTTGAAAAAGTTGTCGCAAGATTTGAAACAAAGATAGTAACAACAAATATACGGGGTAAAGCTAAATAAAACCGTTTAAAAATAGTACATTTTTCGATTTTTGTACAGTGTACTCGAGTATTCCCATCGTTACTTATCGATTATTATTGTGCATAATATATTTTGTTGGATTTCGTATATTATGCATTACTTCAAGTGCGCGCATATAATATAATATTATAATGCTAAGTAACGAATACATATGTGTTGGATGTTTATTTGACCCTTGGCTACTGTTATTGTTAGATAAAGAACGCTATTCAGGGGTTGTTAGCATTGCGCAAGATAAATTCGTGGAATCAATGGCGATGCGTGCAATCTCAGTAATAAAGGACCATTGGAAATTTAAAACTGTAAAGTTTTTGCCCTATTCTACTCGACTCGAAAATCGAGTATTTATTAAACGTTCAACTCGAAAAAAAATCCTATACTCGCACCCTAGAAATTACAAAAAAACAACTGAAGGCATTTAATAAGAACGAATTAAAACGACTCGAAAATCAGGTATATTTATTAAACGTTCTACTCGAAAAAAAATCCTGTACTCGGCAGCCTAGAAATTACAGAAAAACAACTGAAGGCATCTAATAAGAACGAATTAGAACAGTATACCTACGTCCTATACGTATTCGAATTTCAGTTATCGGACTAATACCCCTCTTTTGAAAGGAACCGTCACTGTTAACATAGTTTATGGTCGAGAACAGGGGTTCCCAAACTTTTTTGAACATGACACCAATTTAAAATTGCAAAATCCTTCGCGAGTCGCGACCCTTAAAAATTTTTTGTCCACAATCTACAAAATAGTCTAAAAAAAATTTTTTTCAGTAAAAACTGCAGCAATTCAAATTTAGGTCGTTTATTCAAGAATTTAAGTATAAAAAAGTACAGTAAAAGTAATATAGAAATTGAAAATTGAAAGATTTAAAAATTAGTTGTCTACGCGACAAGTAGTAAAAACAAAATCAGAGTGAGAACAGGGCACTAAAAAGAAAATAAATAATTAAAAAAATTATATAAGCCAATCTAAATCACCGCTTTCGGTTTGCTACCATCTACCAATTCAGCGATTATTATTTGATTTCGTGTTCTCATTTAGTATTTTTAGGGTTCCGTAACTCAATAATAAAACAACGGAACCCTTATAGGATCACTCGTTTGTCCGGCTGGCTGGGTGTCCGTCCGTCAAGACCCATTTTTTTCTATTATTCGAATTTAATGGTATAATCACGAGAGTTATAAATTCTATAATCACGGAAACAGGCCGTGACCCTAAAAAATCAGCCCGCGACCCCGACTTTGGGAACCCCGACTTTGGTCTAGAACAGGGGTCGGCAACCTGCGGCTCTTATGATGTCAAGATGCGGCTCTCCAGTTCCATGCGCAAATATTAATAATTATATTATTTTATTTTCAGAACTCATAAAAACTATTATACTGCAAAAAAAACTTTAAACAGGATAAAAACACTCAACAGAGAACAGTGAGAATAGGTGGAGTAGAAGGTATACGGACAGTAACTATAGAATTTCACTCAACGATGCGAACAGCTGACATTTTTTAAATGTGGCAACACTGTTCTCAGGGCCGCCGTAAGCGGGCGTGCAAAGCGTGCACCGCACACGGGCGGCACGCCCAGGGCGGCAAATCGAGCGACTCATACCTAATTCAAGTCATTGTACCCCTGGCCGGTCGACTCCTACGCAGAGGGCGCGCATAGGATACCAACTTGGGGCGCCTAGCGCGCTCCAAGAACTCCTTGGAGCGCACGAGGCGTGCCCGTTGAGGGGATAAGAAAATATGTCATAGCATAGAAAAAAATCCGACCGAATGACGTTAAAGCCGCCATCTATTGGCATCCGTTAAAACTAAGAATCTTAGTTTTAAAATAAATGTTTTATCTTCGTTAAGTTGTTTTTTCCCCCACCATAATGACAAAACATTAATTATCCTTTTTTTGACAAAAATCAGATCATGAGAAAACATTAATTATCCTTTTTTTGACAAAACTCAGAGTAAGTAGTCGTAGGGCGGCATAATCGGTATTGCACGCGGGCGACGAAACAGCTAGCGGCGGGCCTGACTGTTCTGTTTGTTTAGTTATAATCCTAATCAGATACCATAATATTGAAATAAAAATGTTAGTGGCTCTTTAAAAACTGGGAAATTTTGTAAATTGTACCTTTTGGCTCTTCCGTCTCAAAAGGTTGCCGACCCCTGGTTTAGAATCTAGATCATAGTTACATAGTATAAGTTTAGCTCGGTGTTTCACCTCTGTTCGTTACTATTATATTATTAATATGTACATTGAATTATAGTGCCATCGGACACATTAGCCAGCGAGCCCCTGACAAGGCCGCAGGGGTGTTTTATGATGTTTGTATACAATCTGCTGTGGACTATTATTTGAATTACAGTCTCAAAGGATTTTATTGGCGACTGTTATTTTACGCTTAAATAATAAAATACATTTTCCTCTGTTTACCGATTTGAAACTATGTTACCTATATAATTAACTAGCTGTTACCCGTGGCTTTGCCCACGTATATTTCGATTTATGTTTTATTGACCCCCCCCCGCGAGAAATTCTCCTCCTGCGAAACGATGCCGGGCTGGTGGTGTTTACACGCTCAAATTTTATTAATACATTACTCACTCGCTTCAAAAATAACTACCATACAAATTTTCATCCCCCATTTAACCCCCTTAGGGGATGAATTTTTAAAAATCCTTTCTTATTGCTCACCTACGTTATATAAGGAACTCCTGTGCAAAATTTCATTCTTCTAACTTCAAAAATGACTAACTTCCATACAAACTTTCATCCCCTATTTAACCCCCTTAGGGGATGAATTTTTAAAAATCCTTTCTTATTGCTCACCTACGTTATATAAGGAATTCCTGTGCAAAATTTCATGCTTCTAACATCAAAAATGACGAACTTTCATACAAACTTTTATCCCCTTTTTAACCCCCTTAGGGGATGAATTTTCAAAAAAAAAATTCTTAGTGCTCACCTACGTTATATAAGACACTCATGTGCAAAATTTCATGCTTCTAACTTCAAAAATGACGAATTTTCATATCAACTTCCATCCCCTGTTTAACCCTTTTAGGGGTTGAATTTCGAAAAATCCTTTCTTAGTGGGTGCCTACGTCACAAAAGGAACCTACTGTCCAAATTTCAAGTTTATATCTTTAGCGGTTTGACCTGGGCGTTGTCTGTCAGTCAATCAGTCAGTCAGTCAGTCAGTAACGGAACTGTTTTATATATATAGATTAACGTCCCGTTCCGGCTTCGCCCGGGTGGTATGAAATTATGATTTAATAGCGGTCACCCATTGCTCCGCTCACGTATATTTAGTATATTGTTGTTTTGTTATCCCCCCGCGAGAATCTCCCACTCTGCGTAGCTTTTTATTTGTGAAAGAATTTTTAGAATCGGTTTAGTAGTTCCAGAGATAAGAATTTATGATCGCGCCCGACCGACTAAACTGTTGAACCGACAAAAAAAAAGGAGCAAGACACAATTTATTATTGAATACATCGTCTCAATAATACTTTTTTGAATACAGGATACCTATCCCGCCGCCGACAATTGTGTTTTTAAATGAATTTTTTTTTTACTTAAATGGAAGGACCACATACAAGTTTTATAGCAAAACTGTGTTTATTTAATTTTTTTGCTTACTAATTAAAAAGTTATATTTAAATAAAAATTAATTTTTAAACTCAGTTCCGATAACGCGCCGAAAGAATCCGAACGCGTGTGACGTCATTATGTTATCTATGGTCATTGTATCCATGGTAACCAAGTTAAAAATTTATTATTTTTGATAGTATGTGTAATACATATACACAAATACCAACAAATGCAGACACATTTTAACATAACGACGTCACAAACATTCCTGGCGCGTTTTGAAGTCACGTGATATTTTTTAAATTTTTATACATTTTAATTAATTTTTAGTAATTTATCTATAGCTTTAAAAATTTTTTTCTTTTCGATTTTCAATATTTATGTTAAATTATTAGAAAAAATTAAAAAATTAATAATTTTTTTTAAACTTAAATACCTAATTGTGTCGGTGAGATGGCGATGAAAAAATAGAATATGCTCCATCTTTTTTCTCGGTCCAACAGTTTAAATGATGTGCTCCATAAGAATCAATGATGAATATTCTTACCGACAAAATTTGATCAACTCAGTTTGATGGACTCCTTTTTTCGATTGAAATAAACTAAAAGCATGATCATTATATCATCGAGCATTGTCAAAAAACAACTGATGGCAATGCCTCGGACGCGTGATCAAATATCCAGAAGTACTTACATGATCAACTAAGTACATGCTTGCTTAAGTAGATAATATGTAATACCTATAACGATCTAACATGGATGGCAGGTACACAGGTATACCTACACTATAATTTTATATTATCATCAAAGACATTAGTTTTTCAATTTCCTGACGCCCTGCTAAACGCTAATGTGATTTTAATATAAGGTATTATTCACCGCCCGTAATAGACATTAGACAACTACCGTGTTTGTGTGTGTGCGTGTACAACATTTATTTTACCACTCTCTATACCTACATAAGATCTTTGCTTATAAAATCTTACTAGTCAGCTAAGGTTCATTTATACAGAATATGCAATCTTAGTGATGGGCGATACGAGATGTTTTTACAATCGAAACAATTGCAATCGTTCATAATAACAATCGAGTCTACAATTTGATTTTACAATCGAAATGTTCGATTGTTTAAGTCGATTATTTGCCACATAGGTTATAGCAACGAATGAGAATACATATAATCGCGGTTCAAGGTTATATACCAGTCGGCTGACGTTCACGCGACTCGTTGATTGTTCACTGTTTAGTCGATACTCACTACTCTGTGATCTCTTCACTATTGAATTCGTATTACGCGATTACTGCACAATCGACCACCGACTTGACCACAGTTGTTAAGTGATGAACAATTGTATATTATGTGGCTCTCGACAGTGTACGATTCAGTACTATGCGACTCGGTCTCGGTGAACTATGAAACAACAATAATCGAGTCCAAATGACAACCATCGAGATGTTTGAACAATCGAGACAATCGACTAAAACATCTCGTATCGCGCATCACTGGAATAGGCAATCTGGTGTAGACTTTCGACTCAGCGACATTATCCTAGCGTTGGGCGAATACGAGATGTTTTTACAATCGAAACAATCGCAATCGTTCATAATAACAATCGAGTCCACAATCGACTCGGAGTTTGATTTTACAATCGAAATGTTCGATTGCTCAAGTCGATTATTTGCCAGCGAATGAGAATACATATAATCGCGATTCAAGGTTATATGCTGGTCGAATGAAGTCTGACGTTTACGCTACTCGTTGATCGTTGATTCACTGTTCACACTGTTCAGTTGGTCTCAGAGCACTCGATTACTGCACAATCGACCATCCATCGACTCGACCACAGTTGTTGAGTGATGAACGATTATATATTATGTGGCTCTCGACAGTGGACATCGTCTGTACGATTCAGTACTAAGCAACTTGGTCTCGGTGAAATATGAAACAACAACAATCGAGTCCAAGTGAAAACCATCGAGAGTCATCGAGATGTTTGAACAATCGAGACAATCGACTAAAATATCTCGTAATCGCCCATCACTACATTATCCTGTCAGCTATCAACATTTTTTGAGGTTATGTAGCTGTCGACGTATTCGTATCTGAATGCGTTTACACTAATCTTAAGACTATTGGGGTCCTCACTGTTTTTTATCATTTCAACAAATGCATACCTATTTTATTATATATACAGACTAGCATGTGGCTTAGCTCGCGTGAATACTGATTTCACTCCCCATATTGCTTCGCGTAAATGCACTTTATAACTTCAAGTTTGGTTACCAAGTTTCATCCAAATCGATTTAGCCGTTTTCGAGTGATATGGAAAAACAGAGATTGATTTGATGCTATCTATGATGCAGAAATAGATGACAGAAAATTAAAAAATTCGACTGATCACCAGTCCTATACTTCCCACCTAGTAAATATTTGCAAAAAATAAATAAACACTCTTTTTTTTTTATTCTTTGACTAGGCCCAAATAACCTTAGCTGTTGGTGGCCTTTAAAACACAATTCAATTTTTATTCTTTGAAGAAAGCATGGCCCTCTTTTTTGTTTGGTGATCTACTGATGGCTAGCTTAATATAGCAAAAATCATGGTTACCTTGATTTACGTACAATTTTTATTTTTTTTAGTAAAATATTTTTTTTCTCAAAAACTATACATTTTAGAGAAAAAAAATATTTACATTTTTTTCATATTATAACATCTAGAATTCATTTATATTTTTTTTTACCTATGTTAATACGTGACATTGAGAACGTTTTTTTGAATATCTCAGGATCCACTGAACCGATTTGACTCAAAATCTAATCAGATCTAAGTTAAAGGCTGATAAACACAATAGAACAATCGGCATGCCCGTATGTTGTTCCGTTCTTAAGATATCGAAGGCGAAAAATTGACCACATACACACGCACACACATACACACACACACACACACACACACATACAGACATCAGTCAGAAAATGATCTTAAACGATTGCTAGGGTCTCAAAACGTGAAAATCTGTTAAAATCTCGTAATATTGTTTTCGGACTGAATCCATTACTTCCCTACCATAGTAGAGGTGGGAAGTAAAAAAGAAGCTAGATAGATCCATGAGGTTGTCCAACTGGAAATTTCGTAAGCAAGGAGAATATCGTCTCTTCTTTACTTTCGTTCTTCTTCTTCTTTCGTAGCGTGAAGAACTGATGAGTGATGTTGATGATTAACCGCTTGTGTTTGGTGTCACTATATCATTGCTTATCCACAGACGTTTTTAAAATCTCTTGCTATCAACTGTCATTCAGGATACCCCGCCACACCCACATTTTTTTATCGTTCAAATGTTGTCTTTTAAAGACGAAAACGATTTTTCTCAAATAGTTTTTTAACCGAAATGATATATCTGAGCTTCGCCGTTTCTGCACCAGGACGAGTTTGCTCCAGTAAATTGAATACGTACATTTCTATTACTTTCCCATATACGGAGTAGATATATAGAGGAAGTCTTGTGATCGTGGAAAATTCGATTTTAAGTTTTCACTGAATTTACGCGTTTTCAAATTCCCTACATCAAAAGAGTGTTTTTTTAAACCACACTTTTATCCAAATCTTCATGGTTTCCGGGCTTGTAGGCCGTCGTCCGGTGGTATTTCTACCTGACGTTTTCGACTACAACTGCGGTAGACATTCTCAAAGGCAATGTGGTCGAAGTGTCCTCCTTGGCGGCTCACAGGTCAGTGTGTCAGTGACTGGTGTCCTCCCTTCTTTTATGCTAAGTCCAGTGTGTTCTCTGTTCGGTCGTAGTTCGTTTCTCCGTAATTGGTCAATTGTGTAGTGTCTAGTGGTAGGGGTGAGTTCTCTACTCGGTCGTATTCTGTCCTTGTACGATTGGTCATTGGTTTTGTATGTCATGAAGATTTGGAACAATGCCGGCCGTGAAAGCTTGCACACCTGCACACTTTTATCTGTTATTCATCCATAACTATTAACTATAATAATAAGCCTTAACATTCCCACTGCAGGGAAAAGGCCTCCTCCAGCTTCTTCCATTCGGAACGATTCTTGGTTTTTCTTGACGAAAGGGGTCCGACCAATTTGGCAAGATCATCCCTCCATCTTGTAGTTTGTCTTCCAACTTTCCTTTTACTAAATATTGGATACCACACGGTTGCCTTGTACGACCATCTATTATCCATACAGCGATGTACATGACCCGCCCACAATTAGAGTGTTGATAATGCCGTTTTGACACGCCAAAATTTCAGACTTCAGTCCAGCTGACCTCAGGAAGGCAAACGTCAGATCCTTCGATAAACCACACGTATCGATGTTCTTATAATAAATCCCATGATCGGTTTGTCGGCATGTTGCTTGAGCAGGAATTTTTGCTCTGCTTTCTTTATTGTATGCCTTGCTTGATCTGACGTTTAAGATACAAACGGTGCATCTCTACGTTTTCTAGCGGCACTGAAGTCAAAATCAAGGCTAAGTTCATTTGCTATTCTGTGAATTGTGAGGGTTTTTTGAGATGTTTGATATTTTGTATCAAACACAGGCGGGAGAACCAATTTTGATGAAGTTTTTTACACTATAAATTCATACTCAAATTTTAAGTCTAGAGTACCTACTTTTAATCAGACTATACTTGAGTTATATAGGGTTCTGCTCTAAACCAACATTAAAGTAAGCGAAGGCACGAGGAAAACTCACATAAAATAAAGTTGTTATGTATCTAATTCGCCACAAAAAAATGGAAATTTGAAGGTTTTGTTTGTTGTTCTATTTCTTGGTTAAAAACATTGGAATAATCTGAATATACAGAGTAGAGTGAACATTCCGTATCATAATTTAATAGTAACTAGTCGGTAGCAATAATCGACCATTCTGTAGGTAAAGGTTATCCACACAGAACACCTGCCTGGTTCCAAGAGAATGCATACATTAATATCTAGTTTTTACTTTTGATGACTCGAGACTATATTATAATTGATTTTAGTTTTAACAACGGCACGGTCCACAGTCTCATGAGTCTCATTTGCATATCGCATAGCTGTGAGCAGGGTTTTGCACAATACAGGGCCCCGGTGTGTGTTAGTTGACACGGTCAGACAAGGGATAATGCCTGCGTCCGCCGGGTAATCCCCGAAAATTGATAAACCGTTTCAGTGTTCGAATGAGTGATAAAGTAAAATGTGTGTTTGCTTTATTTTATATGCCGAGAGAATAAATTAAGGGTTGATTCACATAAAACAGTAATGGATAATAGCTCAACGAGTGATGAATTAATAAAAATATCAGTAACAAATATTTAGATCACTTGAAAATTCTACAGAAATTGTTTCTTCTCGACGATCGTTTCGGATCAAAGTCTATCTTCAAGGAGTAGACATGTACTAACTCCTTGAAGATGGACTTTGGTCCGAAACGATCGTCGAGAAAAAACAATTTCTGTAGAATTTTCAAGTGATCTAAATATTTGTTATTAATCATGTTCTACCAAGTGCCGAGTGAAAATTCAGTGCAAACTATATAAAAATATCAGTGCTAGATTAGTATGAAAAGAGTAAATTTCGTAGTTATTTTGTGAGATTTTGTTAATTTTAATATTTCGTGTATATAGAGAGCTAGTGACAATTTTTTGCTGTTATTTATTCAAGGCCTTATTTTTGTGAAGATGTTGACGGAGGCATATTAAAGTGCCCTGTGTAAGGGATTTTGCTAGATAGCGGTATGGGAGGGATGCAGACCACCCCCAACATGTAACAAAAAAAAATGGTCACAATTATTATTGCTTCAAGGCTGAAATTGTTTGTATAACTTGCCGGTGACCCATAATAATGTCATTATAATATTTGTAGATCGATTGGTCAGTATTAAGGAATGGCAAATTACCCTAAACGTGTTATGTACCCGACGAAATTTATATTATCAGTTCAAGATTCAAATTTTAATATGTTGTTACGGCAAGTGTCTTAAGCATACATTTCAATTTGCAGAACAAAATGTCGGTATTAACCCCCTTGCAGAACGATATAAACACCTAGGCGAGCAAATTTTCCTCTAAGAGAGGGGGTTATTACCGACATTTTGTTCTACAAATTGAAATATATGCTTCCGTAACAACATATTAAAATTTGAACCATGAACTAATAATACAAATTTCGTCGGGTACATGACACGTTTAGGGTGATCTTCCACCCCTTTAAAACTGACCAATCGATCTTCAAATATTATATTGGCATTATTGGGTCTCCGACAAGCTATACAAACAAATTCAGCCTTGAAGCAAAAATAATTGTGATCATTTTTTTGTTACATGTAGAGAGCGGTCTGCATCCCTCCCATACCGCTATCTAGCAAAATCCCTTTCTCAGAGCACTTTAATATGTCTCCCTCAACATCTTCACAAAAATAAGGTCTTGAATAAATAACACCAAAAAATTGTCACTTGCTCTCGGTCTAATAAGTTTTAGTTTCTTTTAAAAACCAATTGCAAAGCGCATACAATTTTTTTTTCTTTTATAAACTCGATATCGTCTCAGTATCGATTCGATATTGTGAAACAGGTATCATCTGTTCTTTTTCGGTCTCGTGTGAACCCTAGTTGCAAAAGTCTTCGAGTAACAAATTTATTTTATTTAAAAAATAAATAGTCAACTTTTAAAAAGGAACGAAGCACATTAAAGAATTTGCTGGAAGCAAAGAACCTATCGTTACTAAATGGTTACCTTGATTTTTTTTTCAAACTCCAATTGAACATTGGGGCGCTAATTAACATAAAATCAACGTGGCTTCTAATTCGGATTAATCCGTATATTATTAAACGAGCAAATCTTGTATATATGTACCTATATAAATATTTTCTCGAAAACGGCTCTAACGATTTTGATCAAATTTACCGAAAAGGGGTTTCGGAGGTCAAAAAATCGATCTAGCTAGGTCTCATCCCTGGAAAAATTCGTTTTCTTATCGATTTTATCATTTTAAAAAACAGTTTTTTTAACGTTATAAAACAGTGTCGTATGGTGGGCTTTGGAAAAAACAAACTATTTTCATTATTCATGTCAAATTACTCTGACAGTAATGGGAACGTTAAGTACTATTTTTTTTGAACTCATCCGAAAGCTCGGTCATCCAGATATTTAACCTAAATTGCGCAATTATTTAATTGCTAATTAACCTCTGTAATATATTTAAACGGCTACCGCTAAACATTTCCCTAAATAAAGAATGTATTTATTTATATTTTTGTGGGCAACAAAAGCCACTAAGTACAAATCTGCATTATTCATGGACGATCTTTAATTAAAAATTCGAGCTGTTAGAAATGTTAATGCAGAAACAATGTTTGCATATAATTAGATTCACAGAATGTTTGATTAATTAAGTAAATTTATAAAATCGCAAACATGCGATTATAATATTTTTGCTAGTATATTTTCTGAAATATTGAATTTTTTATCAGATTAGGAAACGACTATTATTAAAAACTTAGAGAAAAGTGATTTCCCAAGGTTCTTGTTTGTTTGTTGATTAAAGATAAGTTTTTATATTATATATGGTCCTTGGTTCATAACATTGTTTTTCTACGTTTTGCTTCCTTATTCATACGTGTTTAATTAAAGGATGAAAGTTCATTTTACAGTATTTTTCATTCTACTAAGTTTTATTGCTTACCCCTTTGAAATATTTTAGAATTTAAAATTGATATCGCTTCCATTCTCAAATGTGGAGTAGTTATGGGACAGAATAAAAGTTTTTTTCAAAAATTATTTTTCACTATTTTTTTTTCTTTGTTCATATTTTTTCCCGTAAAATCATAATACACAATAAAAAATGGGGGTTCCTATTTAAAATATCGAAGTCACCCCCACCCCTGCGCAGGGGTGGTGGGGGGTGGTTTTTGTCTCCAAACGATGTTCCCCTCCAAACTACATAACTTATGTCTGAACATTTTTTTCAGAAAATGTTGCCCCTTCCCAATAATTTCAAAAAAAGGTTAAAATGGATCACCTAGTATAATTATTAATTACAGAATTTCTTTTAAAGAATTCCCACGGGGAACGAATTAGTGCGGAACTCTCTCCACGCGAGTCCGACTCGCACTTGACCGGTTTTTAAATCATGGAGCTCTATTTTTAAAGAGTTTTAAAAATTTCACATGTAAATCGGGCACTCATTCCTTTACGTTCCATGTAATACAATGACTCGACGTCATGATTTTTCCGTAGGTAAACATCCGTTCTAACAATGTCTGTTGACGTCTTCCTGTCTCCCGTTTTCCTTTCCACTAAGCCTTCCATCCGTTTGTTTGCACCGGTTAACGTTAAACAGTTTCTCCTTTTTATTAGATATTATAAAAGGTAGACTTTTAATGTCTGTCATTATATTTGCAGATGTGCCATAATGAAGAATGTTACAAAATTAATTCAATAAACTTTATTATTCGCCTTATAAGATGTACTTAAATACTACATAATGATGGAGGTTACGAGTTGCAATGGATTTAGGGCCAGTTTCACCATTAATGCCCATATTCATAGTTAACCCTTAAGGTAAGTGATAAGGGTCCCTTCGCTGAGGGTCACTTAACTGCTGAGGGCACCTTATTCAAAGGAGCGTTTCATAGTCATTTCCTTGAGTGAGGGAAGAATTATAGTAAACCTCTATGATTTTTTCCTTTAGAACAGTTGGTCATACTGCAGACCGATTGTGTTTAGTTGTCATTTTTCATGTGTTTTACTGTTTTTACTTTTTCGACACTTAAAGGACATACTATCCACCCTTAAGGTGAGGGTGATGTAAGGGCCCTTACAGACGTCAATTTTGACTATGAAACGCATATTTGATTTGAGGGTATGAGTAAGTGTCCCTTACTACTTACGGGTTAACTATGAATACGGCCGTAAGTAAATTGTCCATAAATAAGTATAAACACTTCTTTTCACTTCAAATTGAGAATATCTAATCGATTTTACATTATGGAAGCATTGACATGGGTTTAATCAATAACTCTATATATAATTTAGTTTATATCTACGAGAAACGACTAAACCTACAGCTGTAATAAATTACAATAATCCATTACAATTAAATATACGTTATATTCTGGCGATTCTGGTTTATCAAAGCTTTGTAAACAATATCCGAACGAACTAGAGATGCAAATATGACTAATATTTTTGTTCACGTTGACGAAAATTTTATCCAACTCACGCCTGTTCACATATTATGAGTGAGCCACCGTTTCACGGAGATGTTCGCGCACAATTTGCACCTCTAAAAAATAGAAGCTGGATGATTAAAAAAAAAGTAGAAATAAGTAGGTGCTATAAAACAGCACATTTTTACGGATCACCCTGTATATAAACTTCAGGCAATAATTCTGAGAAGCGGTGTCTTCTTGCTGAACAACGAGTAACTACGCGAAGTTTCTAGAGAACGCGAGAAGCACTGGGCTTCAGCCACGCAGCGTATATAAACGAGTAAGTGAAGCGATCTGGAAATCAGTCAATGGTGAGTCCTGCAATCAAGTGGATCAGTGATATAAATAGTTCCGCGATATAAATACACCTGATAAAATAAATATTAGTATTGTCAATTGTATATAATTAAGTGTTAATTACCGTTTAGTTATTGTTTACTTGTGTTGATTGTTAGAACTGACTTCATTTTTGCATTTATCGTTATTGTATTTTTAATTATTGTAAATAAATATTTATTCCGCCAACTCAGAAAACAGTTTTGTAACTATATTATGTATACTGAGTGTCGAGCGATGTAGCATTTTCTGGAATTAAGATGAAACAGAAAATAATGTGTAAGGTCATCTGGTTTGTTTCACAACCAACTGATATCTCTGGGACACAGTATAGATATAGAAATGAAATAAAAACTAAATGTTTTTGTTATATTAGCTGTTTTATATTAAAGCCATGAATGGCCCAAGTGTGCTGCTGAACTGGCTTCTGTTTTATTAAAAAAAGTTTCTCTGGAGTTGAACTAAACTATTTTGTTGAGCCTTGCAGCTAAATAGAATAACTTTGTATTTTTTTATTTTAACATCATAGAAAACGTGGTTTTTAGTTGGATATTTATCAAAAAGTATGCATAAATTATATCAACTATACAATGGAATAATGTATTATGGAATCTATTATGTTCTATGGTATAATAAGATTATTGAATGAGAAAAAAAGATATGAAAAACAATTTAAAGTGTATGAATATTAAAATCAATAACAAATTAATTATTTATTGAAAGTTTGTACAATAATCCCGTGCGCCAACTGTGTCGATTGTCGAATACTTTCCTGAAAATAGCCGGACTGAAGCATAGCTGTTTATTCGACAAAAACAGTAGTTTGTACTATAAAACTAATTTAAATCGCATCAGACGTTTTTGCGTCATCTCAGAACCGACATAATATAACGATATTTTTATTATACAGATTTATCTATACTAATATTATAAAGAGGTAAAATTTGATTTTTTGTTTGTTTGTAATGGATAAACTCAAAAACTACTTAACTGATTTTAAAAATTCTTTCACCTATAGAAAGCTACATTATCAGCGAGTAACATGGGTTGTATTTTATTTTCAAAAAAATTAGAGGCGGGGGTCATAAATCATAAAGAGGTAAAATTTGATTTTTTGTTTGTTTGTAATGGATAAACTCAAAAATTACTTAACTGATTTTAAAAATGTTTTCACCTATAGAAAACTACCTTATCAGCGAGTAACATGGGCTGTATTTTATTTTCAAAAAAATTAGAGGGGGGGGATAATAAGTCATAATTTGTTATCTCTGGAACTACTAAAACGATTCTAAAAATTCTTTCACTAATAGAAAGCTACGCAGGGGGAAGATTCTCGCGAGGGGGTTCTCGTGCGGGGGGGGGTAATAAATCATAAATTCTTATCTCTGGAACTACTAAACCGATTCTAAAAATTCTTTCATTAATGGAAAGCTACGCAGGTTGGAGATTCTCGCAAGGGGGTTCTCGCGCGCGGGGGGGGGGGTAATAAATCATAAATTCTTATCTCTGGAACTACTAAACCGATTCTGAAAATTCTTTCACTAATTGAAAGTACGCTGGGGGAGAGATTCCCGCGAGGGGGTACTCGCGGGGGGGGGGATAAATCATAAATTCTTATCTCTGGAACTACTAAACCGATTCTAAAAATTCTTTCACTAATAGAAAGCTACGCAGGGGGGGAGATTCTCGCGGGAAGATAACAAATTAGGGGGGAGATTCTCGCGGGGGGATAACAAATTAACAATATACTAAATATACGTGAGCCCCTTATACAAACATAATACATAGAAATATAACAAATAGATAGATGGATGATTGGAATCGGGAGCACCAGGTGTATCAAACCAACTGTCCGTAGATACGTTCGTGTCATCGGCATGACAGTATCTAATTCTAGTGTAAGGTGTATAGTATAAGTGTACGATGCGTGGAAGTGTAGTTCACGGTGTGTGTTTCTCTATAATCTCGAACTATACGGACCTCTGGCACATTGATTTATGAGACGAATGCCTCACGGTACATCGCCGACTCATGTATCCACTATCTATACAGGCTACAAACACCTTCGCATGCACGCGTGTAAATCTATTATACACTGTGGACCATACTAACAAACTGATAATTGCTAAACTTTGTTGCAACCTTCAGAATCGGAATCACATTTTATTTATTGTAGATATAGACGCTCGACAACTAAGGTCATTAGAATATAAAAATATATGAGCGCTGTGGTTGGAATAGAAACAAAAATAAAGACAGTTATTTTTTACCACAACAGTTTTATTGATGGATGTACATTTCGAAAGCTATGCTTTCACCTTCAGCAAACACTACACATGTATAGTGTTTGCTGAAGATGAAAGCCTAGCTTTCGAAATGTACATCCATCAATAAAACTGTTGTGGTAAGAAGTAACTATCTTTATTTTTGTTAAGGTCATTAGAGTCTAATTACATCAAATTGAATGAGCCATTTTCCTGAGAGTAGTTATTTCAATTATCCACGAGAGGCAGCACTTGTGGCAGGGACAAACATTATTTATTTCCCATTATAGTGTCGTGTTATTTTAGTGGTATAACGTAATTATTATTATTAAATTAATTAAATAATTAAGTTATACTACTAAAATGACACGACACTAGTGGGGAATAAATAATGTTTGTTCCTACCACAAGTGCTGCCTCTCGTGGATAATTGAAAGAGCTACTCTCAGGAAAATGGCTCATTAAACTACATCACAAAACATACATGAGCGGAGGTGGGATTCGAATCCTCGTCGGCACGCTAGCCGTGACACCAAGTTGTCCTCCCGGAATTTAGAACTTTGATTTTGTCATCTTTTATAAGTTTGATATACATAATGAGCATTGCTCGTATAATAAAAATAATTTTTAATAAATTAGGTTCATAATTATAAAAGCGTGGGTCGTGAACTCTACGATAGTTTATTAGTCACGACCCACGCTTTTATAATTATGAACCTAATTTATTAAAAATTATTTTTTCCTTTTTAGTGCATTTAAATAAAAGCTTGTCTCTAAATAGTTTTTTTTACTAATATGTATTTATTTTGTTCATTTTAGTCTTTCAAAATTTTACCCCCCTTTGACACCCGTAGGGGTTGAATTTCGAAAAATCCTTTCTTAGTGGATGCTTACGTCAGAAAATGAACCAACTGTCCAAATTTCAAGTTTCTAGCTTCAGGGATTTGGCCTAGGCGTTGGTTAGTCAAAAAAAACCCTACATCCCCGTTTTAACCCCTTAGGGGTTGAATATATTTCTAAAAACGATTTATTCATGTATTGTCATCGGGAATATATATGTGTACAAAATTTCAAATCGATCGGATACGTGGAAGTCGTTCAAAATTGACTTGCAAGATTTGACCTAAACAAACAAACACACAAACTAACTAACATACATTGCAGGTTAAATAAAAGCTTGTATTAATTATGTCTACTTATTGAATTTTAATTCTGCTTCTTTTTTTGAACTTGCACGGGTCTTAGTGTCTGTGCACTCAAGGTCACCATCCCCTTCGCAGTTATGACATAAACAAGTGCAGTCGTAATCATTTATAATTATACAACCAATTTTTCATTATAAATTGATTAAGGTTTTTAAAGAAAATATGTAGGTATTTATGTTTCAATAATAAAGTTATCTTTCTGCACAGTTTTATATAAAAAATTTGAAAATGGCGTAATGTTGCATTTCGTATATTGCGTTCTATTGTTTTTTCTCTTATATTACCTACGTTGTGCTATTATAAACTTTGCTGTTAACTTCCTTGCGTTATATTTTGGTTTTCTTTTTTTTTTGAGTGACGTCATCTGAAATTAGATTTTAGATTTATAATATTGTCTTGTCGCTAAACCCAAAATATGTGTTCTATGGCACAACATATAATGTGAGAAAAAAGGATAAAACGGAGGAGATGTAAAATAAATTTAGCTGACAATTTTCTGGAAAAAATTTTGCAGATGTTCCCATTGACGGGAAAGGTTGCCGCGTATGTAGTTTTGATGACAATACAATATTCTGATATTTTAGCTGTAATTTAATATTTATATAAGAAGTTAAAAAACGGAAATAAAAAACATATAGTGGAAGTGACGGTGTTTATGGTGGGAAAACGTGTCTCGGGCCGTTTAAAATTTAAATAGAATTTTAATATACCTAATAACTAAAAATTCGAAAATAAAAAAATATATTTAAGAAGTAATAAAAAACACTTATATCAACGCATCAAATAATTAAATTAATTGACCATAGTCTTACGAATTTTAAAATTGTCTATGTTACGATTTAGTTTATTTTTATTAAAGTTATTAACTTCTGTATAAATCATTAAAAACATGACTCTCTCATGATGTGGACTTTGTATGCGCGATACTATATATAGGAACACATCGATCGATAGCCAGTAAGTGCTTGTATTGTACAAAGTGCGGAAATTTCGAATATATAGATAGTGTACTTTAACGCATGCTTTGGACTTTTACGTACTGTGACGGTACTTTTACGCACGCTTTGGACTTTCACGGACGGTGACTAAAATACGCCTCTTTACGCCCGCCTCACAGTGCTCAAATATTGAACTTTAGAAGCAGGAGTTATAAAAAAATACCATATATATCTCGTGCGTAATGACTAATGATATTATGACTCGTTTTAACACACTATCACTATTGTCAGTCGTATACTTCATTACGCTACTAGATCAATCAACTATTATATGTCTTCACAAGATAACTGTCGATTACGGGATACCGTATTGCCGCACTTCCGGATTATACGGGATTCGGATTAGCTAGACGTCACTGTATATGGAAGTTCAACTGTAATCCTTGAAGATACGAAACACGCATAAAAATTGTAGCGCTTAATTTGCAAAAAAAATGTAGTAGGGCATGAAGTGAGTAGAAGTACAGCCGCTGAAGCTACAGATGAAATAAGAACATATTTCACAGTAAAGTAGCATTAAAATTTGATTAGAATTTAATATTTGCGCTTTGATGAACACTTACATTAAATTATGATTCAGTTATGTATGTGTAGTAAAATGGTTCATCCAAAGTAAATGTGTCGGATAGTCAGGAGTGAGGACTATATTAATAGCTGTTGGACCCGGCTTTGCTAGTGACTTTTGAGTGGATTTCGCTGAACTGTAAAGAAAAAAAATTCGACTGATGACCAGTCCTATACTTCCCACCTAGTAAATATTTGCAAAAAATAAACACTCTTTTTTTTATTCTTTGACTAGGTCCAAATAACCTTAGCTGTTGGTGGTCTTTAAAACACAATTTAATTTTTATTCTTTGAAAAAAGCATGGCCCTCTTTTTTGTTTGGTGATCTATACTAGGATGGCTAGCTTAATATAGCAAAAATCATGGTTACCTTGATTTACGTACAATTTTTATTTTTTTTAGTAAAATATTTTTTTTCTCGAAAACTATACATTTTAGAGAAAAAAAATATTTACATTTTTTTCATATTATAACATCTAGAATTCATTTATATTTTTTTTACCTATGTTAATACGTGACATTGAGCACGTTTTTTTGAATCTCTCAGGATCCACCGAACCGATTTGACTCAAAATCTAATCAGATCTAAGTTAAAGGTTGATAAACACAATATAACAATCGGCATGGCCGTATGTTGTTCCGTTTTTACGATATCGAAGGCGAAAAATTGACCACACACACACACACATACAGACATCAGTCAGAAAATGATCTTAAACGATTGCTAGGGTCTCAAAACGTGAAGATCTGTTAAAATCTCGAAATATTTTTTTCGGACTAAATCCATTGCTTTTTTTCAAAGAATAAAAAAGAGTGTTTATTTTTTGCAAATATTTACTAGGTGGGAAGTATAGGACTGGTCATCAGTCGAATTTTTTTAGTTGTCAAAACCGAAAAAAACCAGCAGAAGCCATTGATGCCACATTGCCACCCTTACAGTATTGCTAGTTAATGAAATAAAAGTCTTATTACTTTTATGTCACACCCTGTATAAAAAAAGCAGAGGGATTCAGTGTTCAGGTCAAAGATCACTTACATATGTGCCATTAGCCAAATTTGACTCGGCTGTAGAAACTATATTTTTTGTGTGTATATTTTTTTCGATCCAACACTTAATTGTATGCTAACACATTTTTGTTTATCAGTTCCATCATTTTCGGACCTTTATAGCCAGTAGTTTGTTGTCGAAGCACTGTGTAGTTGTAAAGTGAAGAACGTGGTCTGTTTGACATCTGAAACGCCGCTCTGCTCCGACCGACAACTGTGACCTTTCCATCTACTTCGTGACATTTTACAAAAAAGTGCATTTCACATGCTCGGTCGGATAACGTGCTTACTGCTTACTAGGGACTAGGGACACGAAATAATGTAAGTGGACTTTCGATTATAAACATCTTCCTTTTAACACAAATACGAATACCTATCATCCATCACGTTACAGTGACTGATCAGAATTTTAAGGTCTCACTGAAAATATATATTTTAATACATTTGCTTTAGGGCTCTCGACATAATATTATACATTTATACTTTCGCTTGTGGCCAGTAGACATTGTCAGCTACGGACTGGACCAAATAGAGAATGCTATAGTGTGCAAGCTTTCACGGCCGGCATTGTTCCAAGTCTTCATGGTTTCCGGGCTTGTAGGCCGTGGTCCGGTGGTATTTCTACCTGACGTTTCGTCTACAACTGCGGTAGACACTGACACTGACCTTTGAGCCGCCAAGGAGGACACTTCGACCGCTGCCACATCGCCTTTGAGAATGTCTGCCGCAGTTGTAGACGAAACGTCAGGTAGAAATACCACCGGACCACGGCCTACAAGCCCGGAAACCATGAAGACTTAGAGAATGCTTTTATTATCATCAATATATATTATAATGATCGTTCGGTAACCGTTCACAAACTATCACAAATTCGGTTGGAACGCTTTAAGAATCGTTCACAAACGATCACCAGTTCGGTTGGAACGCATTATGTCCACTGGGCATGAGCGTGACGGTAATATTACCGTTTTCAACCGTTCACAAACTATCACAAATTCGGTTGGAACGCTTTAAGAATCGTTCACAAACGATCACCAGTTCGGTTGGAACGCATTCTATCCACTGGGCATGAGCGTGACGGTAATATTACCGTTTTCAACCGTTCACAAACTATCACAAATTCGGTTGGAACGCTTTAAGAATCGTTCACAAACGATCACCAGTTCGGTTGGAAGTTTGGAACGCATTCTATCCGCTGGACATGAGCGTGACGGTAATATTACCATTTTCAGAGTGGTTGGAACAAAGCTATAAGTTAATAATATATAGAATAAACGTCCTTCTATACTCTCGTTTTCTTGAAGATTTTTTACTATTCCAACTCGACACAAGTGGAGATACTAATTTAGGTCAAAATTCACTTTTCACCATTTTACAATTTTTTTTTCATTTGAGGTCTCCCGAATCCAGAAAACATGTTTTTCTGAAAAAAATTTTGTTTTATTTAGTAGTATTTTTAAAGTTAGAAAATGGTTCCCCGTCGTCTATTTGGCTGGAATTGTTTGTCTTTTTAAAGGTATATTGATGATTTCTATAAACGGAATAATCATTTTCGTTATTAAAAATAGAAATCTCCAGTAGGTAAACTCGATTCTGAATTTAAATGTTATTATCTTGTTTGAAACTGCGATACAGGTTTTGATACAAAGGGCCATTGCAGTAACTTGGATAATCGGGAGTCTACTCTATTATATTCCAACCGACTAAATTGAAGAGAGTATGCTAATAGGACTTGCTCGACAGGTATCCGATGTAAGTGCATGGAGACAGAATTTGAACCTCGACACCTTATAAGTTATAAATTACATTTATTAATGAATTTAAGAGATGCAACCCTATCTGAAAAATTCGACTGATGACCAGTCCTATACTTCTCACCTAGTAAATATTTGCAAAAAATAAACACTCTTGTGTAGCGGTGCTGTTGTTTACATGGCGTTGCTATGGTTCCTCTATTACAAGTACCCAGTTCCCGAGTTCTAGCCCGAGAGCTGGTAAAAGTGTCAATTGGATTTTCAATTTATTATTAAAAAAAAAAAATAATGAATTGAAAATATGAATTGGTACTAGGCCCAAATAACCTTAGCTGTTGGTGGTCTTTAAAACACAATTTACAATTTAACACTCTTTTTTTATTCTTTGAAAAAAGGCATGGCCCTCTTTTTTGTTTGGTGATCTACTGATGGCTAGCTTAATATAGCAAAAATCATGGTTACCTTGATTTACGTATACATAATTTTTATTTTTTTTAGTAAAATATTTTTTGTCTCGAAAACTGTACATTTTAGAGAAAAAAAATATTTACATTTTTTTCATATTATAACATCTAGAATTCATTTATATTTTTTTTACCTATGTTAATACGTGACATTGAGAACGTTTTTTTTTAATATCTCAGGATCCATTGAACCGATTTGACTCAAAATCTAATCAGATCTAAGTTAAAGACTGATAAACACAATAGAACAATCGGCATGGCCGTATGTTGTTCCGTTTTTACGATATCGAAGGCGAAAAATTGACCACATACACACACACACACACACATACAGACATCAGTCAGAAAATGATCTTAAACGATTGCTAGGGTCTCAAAACGTGAAGATCTGTTAAAATCTCGAAATATTTTTTTCGGACTAAATCCATTACTTCCCTACCATAGTAGAGGTGGGAAGTAAAAACAGCAAATATCCTTACTACGTGTTTTCTTATATTTTGAGTAGAGTCTGACGGGAGGTGTTTTTTTCGCCCAAAGCCGAGAGACCAAACTGAAATGCCCGTTTAATATTTATTTATTGTAAATTATAGACGCGTCGATAGCTTAGGTCATTAGTGTCTTGATTACATTAAATGACATCACAAAACATCCATAAGCGGAGGCGGGATTCGAACCCACGACAGTCTGATCCAGAGGCCGCGACGCTAACCACTGGACCACACTGGCATCTGCCCGCCCGTTTAATATGTTGATAAGTAGGTCTACGGAATTACGTTACGTATAAGAAATCCTTAACTTATAAATATGGAGGGATACTAGGGTTACCTTTGTCCAGAATGTTTGTAGTCCACATATCCTACCAATTTTTTAGTTGATTAAATAGCTCTTAAAGTAAAACATTTGGCTACATCGCAAAAATGTGTTTATAAGCATGTTCTATGAAAAATACTATAATAATGTCAAATATCCACGAAAATTATATTCAATACATCTTTCTGAAGATTAACGAGCCAAAGGTGACATTTCCTGTGTTTCATCATCTTTAATTTGTACACTTCAAATAAAAAGAAACATATAAATAGATTTATTTCCAGAAAAATGTTGGAGACCATTCGTGAACAAGTCAACTTTGAATAACGCCAGTTTTCTTATAATATGCATAGATTTAAGGCTCGCTTCACACGGGCGATTTTAAAGAATGCGTTGTACCTTCACATAACATATGATTGATGTGAGAATTTTATCGCAAGATTTTGTATATTTTTAACTTCCCGTTGGAAGTTATTGTAATGGGTCCGAAAATCGAAATCAAAATGTATAACAAATTTTTATGTTTCAAGGTCACTACACTATTTTTAGAAAGATGTCTCTGTGTGTGTGTATACGTACGTACGTATGTGACCATTTCTTTCTAAGACGAAATCTCGAGAATATGATATCGACTATGTTAGGATGCCAATCGACGCGTATTAACGTAAATATGATCTGAAAGAAATTTTTTCAAAATCGGTTCAGCCGTTTTTTTTTATTTATTGTTAAAAATAAATAATAATTATGTTTTAATGATTAAAATGATTACTTTTCTGTGTAATATCTAATTTAATTATTGTTATTAAATATTTATCAAACTGGGAAGTTCGTCGTGTGGACCTCAAGGGTCGCACTTTAGTCCTAATAAACGACCCACCTCACGGCTTGTTATGAAAATGTATTTAAATTTGTATACGCTGAGAGAGGTCGCGAACAATGCCGCATGCGGTCTGCGGGCCTCAAGTTGCGCATCACTGCTATATCATTTATGATCAACAAAGCTGATCTGCAACTAACCTTAAATAGCATATAACGCGTTTTATTTTTTATATGCCTAAATTTAAATTTATGATCCTGCAGAATCGTCGTTGTATGGCTACAGTTACCGCTCTGCGTGTGATTCCGATTTCCTTGTAGCTACCTGCTATAGATTCGGCGTAGATCCATCTGGATATAGTCTGTCTGTTCCATGTTTGAAAGATGTGCTATCGGATAAGTGAGACCAGTGAAACTAAATTCCATATACAAGAAAGTTCGGTTAGGTGTTTGCAAACGCAAATTCAAAGAACTTCTTTATATTAACTACAATAACCACAAGCCGTGAGGTGGGTCGTTTATTAGGACTAAAGTGCGACCCTTGAGGTCCACACGACGAATTTCCCAGTTTGATAAATATTTAATAATAATAATTAAATTAGATATTACACAGAAAAGTAATCATTTTAATCATTAAAACATAATTATTATTTATTTTTAACAATAATTAAAAAAAAGAAACGGCTAAACCGATTTTTATAAAATTTATGTCGGATCAAAATGATGTTAACACGCCTCGATTGACACCCTTACGAAGTCGATATAATTTTTTATTCGCGAGATATTGTGTAAAATCTACTTTTTTGGAGTCCATTTAGTTAAGAAAAAGGAATGGCTGAACCGATTTTGAAAAAAATTCTTTCAGATCATATTTACGTTAATACGCGTCGATTGGCACCCTAACGTAGTCGATATCATTTTTCATTCTCGAGATTTCGTCTTAGAAAGAAATGGACACATACGTACGTACGTACACACACACACACACATCTTTCTAAAAATAGTGTAGTAACCTTGAAACATAAAAATTTGTTATACATTTTGATTTCGATTTTCGGACCCATTACAATAACTTCCAATGGGAAGTTAAAAATTATGCAATAAATAGGTGACCTTGTAGGGATGCCATTGTATGGTGTATACGACGTTTCCATTATTCTTCAGTAACTATAACCTCAAATTCCGAGGTCAAACTCTGAACAAGTGAAAATATGGATTGGATTTTCAGTTTGCGATAAAAAATAATTGTTGCTAGGCCCAAATGACCTGGTCATTTAGTGACTTTAAAAATGGATTTTAGTGATCGCGATACCTAAGACATCCGTCTAACAAGCCGTGAGGTGGGTCGTTTATTAAGACTAAAGTGCGACCCTTGAGGTCCACACGACGAACTTCCCAGTTTGATAAATATTTAATAATAATAATTAAATTAGATATTACACAGAAAAGTAATCATTTTAATCATTAAAACATAATTATTATTTATTTTTAACAATAATTAAAAAAAAAAAAAAAACGGCTGAACCGATTTTTATAAAATTTATGTCGGATCAAAATGACGTTAACACGCCTCGATTGACACCCTTACGAAGTCGATATAATTTTTTATTCACGAGATATTGTATAAAATCTACTTTTTTGGAGGTTATTTGGTTAAGAAAAAAGAACGGCTGAACCGATTTTGAAAAAATTTCTTTCAGATCATATTTACGTTAATACGCGTCGATTGGCACCTCAACGTAGTCGATATCATTTTTCATTCTCGAGATTTCGTCTTAGAAAGAAATGGACACATACGTACGTACTTACGTACGTACGTACACACACACACACACACACATACACACACACAGACATATTTCTAAAAGTAGTGTAAAAATAGTGTAGTGACCTTGAAATATAAAAATTTTTTTTCCTTTTTGATTTCGTTTTCGGACCCATTACAATAACTTCCAATGGGAAGTTAAAAAGGCTGATTTATACGATATCTATGTATTTTTGAAAGTGCAAGGAAAGTCTCAAATTAAATAGTGTAATTACTAAAAAGATTTCAAATCGACCAAATAAAAATATTCAAAATTGAAAAAGATGTCCAGCAATCTTCGTGTTGGGTTTTGATAGCATTTCGAATTTTTTTTGTTAAGAGTATTACAAATATTGGAAAATTAATGGAGGGAATAAGTGAAATAAAATTAGGAATCGTTTAGCGTAGAATAAATTGGTACTGCTTGAGATGAAACTGGAAAGCTAACGTTGGTTACTTTGAACTAGTTAAAATTTTAAGGAGAAAATACGATATGAAACACTAAAGCCGTGTGTCCACCAGACTTAATAGTCGTGCTTAAATTGTCGGCCCAAGCGAAATCGTCTTTGTGTGGCTATCGGTTTCAGGTAGCGCTCGAGTGAAGAATTTTTGTCTCTACAATCTCGAACAAATGCAACTTCAGTCGTCGATAAAGATTGTTTACGCGGGCACCAGACCTATATAAGACTCACCTTTAACTCACACGACTTTTTGCTGATGTAAACGGGAGCATTTAGTTGTTTATTTCAAAAAGCAATAAAGTCATTAAACTTTTTTTATATTTATTTACAAACACACGGTATAATATTTCATACAGATAAGAAACGGCCGTTTGTCTCTACTCCTGGGAGTGCAATGAACAAACCCGGTTTATGGTGACAACGTATTATGAGAACTGATGGCATTCGGGTTGCAATATTATACAGGGTGGCACATCTTAAACAATACAGTGAAATATCTCGTAAACGGTACAAACCATAAAAAAATGTTTTATACAAAAGTTATAGAGTGTCAAGGGGGACAGAAGACTGTGATATCAGATTTAACATAGGTGGTGCTGTGAAGGTCAGGCGAAGGTCAGCTTCGATTTTTTAATTGTAACAGTACTTTTTTATTCCAGAATACGATACAGTATCCAATAGTGAACAGTAAATTATTAAGGTACACATGAGCTAAAGCTAATAAATATTGAGATATTTACAAATTAAATAGCAAATTTAATTTGTCAATTCGGTTCTTTTATGAATTGAATTCAAACCAAGAAGGCCGATGCGTAATATCGTGGCTATCTGCTATGCCATAATTTATCTAATTGTCGTTCATTTTGGCCGTTATTTAGTTTCTAAATATCTTAATATTTATTAACTCTAGCTGATATGTACCTTAATAATTTACTGTTCACTATTAAATACTGTATCGTATTCTGGAATAAAAATGCACTGTTACTATTAAAAAATCGAAGCTGACCTTCACAGCACCATCTATGTTAAATCTGATATCACAGTCTTCTGTCTCCCATGATACTCTATAACTTTTGTATAAAACATTTTTTTATGGTTTGTGTTTTCGAGATATTTCACTGCATTGTTTAAGATGTGCCACCCTGTATATACAAGCACAAAATAACCTGGAAAACGGTAAATCCAATCGGAGAAACGTTTTATTACAAATGGTTTTATATTGTGTGTTGATATGCTTTATTTATGGATATTGGATAATGCATAATATCGGGATTATTGATAGATATTGCCTCCTGTAGTGAGTTAGGGTAAATGTGAATACCATATCTTCTGCATAGTCCAGTCCGTCGAGGTGACGAAGAAAGGATGACAATAACTATATATTATAATGTTGAGTTTTGTTAAAATTGGAAGAGGGTATGGGGTGGCTTCGTCTGCGCAAAAATAGTGATAACGTCCATTCAACCTTATATTAATCATTATAACATTATTATCATAAAATTATCACAGTGGATATTGGTTCTTTTTGAAGTTATACTTCTTTAGCGAGGGTAGTGATTTGTAATGACCTCGAGTCAAAAATTACCAACTCAAAAATTAATTAAACGCTGTCATGTAACGATGACAGGGATAAAACGGCTCTAACAATTTGGATGAAATGTACTGAAAAGGGGTTTTGGAGGGCAAAAAATCGATCTAGCTAGATCTCATCCCAGGAAAAATTCGTTTTTTAGAGATTTTTTAATTTTTAAAATCAATTTTTTGACGTTTCAGAATACATAGTTTAATATTGTAAACAGGCTTTGGATACTTATACAGGGTGTTTATTAAATATACGTACGGAAAAAATTTAAGGGGTGATTCCTTGGGTTATTTTAAGAATATTTTGTCCTTTCATGATTTTCGAAAAGCCGCTTTGTTTTGTTTTGCTAATTAGGTACGTTTCGATCGTGACTTGACTTTTTGAAAGAGTTCGACATCCAATGAGGAGAAGAATGAATTATGCAGCCTAGCAGACCTGGTGGTAGTCGAATTTTCAGCAGTTTTTGTAGATTAACAAGCTTTGCTGTATTTATGTAATAAAATATTGTTTTTGTAGAAAAACTTTTAACGCCCTGTATCTTCGAAACAAAGCTGCTTTTCAAAAATCATCAAAGGACAAAAT
Source organism: Mongoloraphidia duomilia (assembly GCA_039654895.1). Taxonomy (NCBI): domain Eukaryota; kingdom Metazoa; phylum Arthropoda; class Insecta; order Raphidioptera; family Raphidiidae; genus Mongoloraphidia; species Mongoloraphidia duomilia. Next base: position 2,319,760 of record CM077517.1, read on the forward strand.
ATTCTTAGAATAGTCCAGGGAATAACCCCTTGAATTTTTATCGTATGCTTAATAAACACCCTGTATAATATTTCTAATTAAGAATGAAGATCGGTGACGTTAAAAAATTAAATTGAAAAAAGCCTCTTCCCGAACCAAACAAATATATTGTTCAATTATTAGGGTGACGTTTCGACAATATATTTTGTCTTCTTCAATTTTATTTTGATATTTCAAATTGAGCCTGAAGAAGATAAAATATATTGTCGAAACGTCGCCCTAATAATTGAACAATAAATTTGATTGGATCGGGAAGAGGCCTTTTTCAATTTAATGATTTGGATACTTTATGTGAATACTGTATATGCTATGATATCCATGGATTTTATTAATAATAATAATTTATTAATTTTAAAAATTTTGAGGGAAAAGTAAAAATGTAAATTCATGAAGTTTCGACCGTGCGCTTATGTGGAAGGCACATATCTTTTTTTTATTTCTATGTTCTCTCCACCACATGGAAATTAAGACTACGCAACTTTTAACCTTTCTTGCACACTGTGTATAAAAAATTATTTGTCGCATTGCGGTTACCAGAAATATATTTATATAATTGTTTAATTCGAATTAATGTTGATAGAAATGCACGATATTGAAAATATACGGAGATGGATGCATTGACATCTATATTTTGTTTTGATACAGAATATATATTATGGAATACACATTTTATTTTTAAAAATTTAAAAAGCGTACCAAATATACATTTTCTGAATTAATAAAATAAAATAGACTATACAAGGTGTAACATCACCTAACCAACTTTGTAAAATGATTAATGGTCAACATCTTTTTTTTTATTTAGAAATAGAAAAAAAAACAAAGCAATTGAAGATAAACATTGGTGCATTTTTACTATTTTAAGACCGAAAATTATTTTGAAAACAAATACATAGACACCTAATGTACTTAACGTACCTATGTGAAAATATTTCCTGATGAGCATCATTATGAAAAAAAAATCCTGTTTTAATACTAGGCTTTCAAATGGAAATGTATGCATCGATTTGTATTATTGTCCCAGTTACATAATTAGAGCCCGTAACAGCAATAAACAGATTTTTGCATAATACAGTGAATCCTAAAAAACCAAAAACAAGCTAATTAGTTGTTACGAGAGAAACATTACGCCATTCAATAAAAAAAGGAAAAATGTGCTCTATAATGTATATTAATTTCCATTTGTGAATTATGTGACTAGTAGACCAAGAGCTAGTGACAATTTTTGGTGATATTTTTTCAAAGCCTTATTTTTGTGAAGATGTTGAGGAATGCATATTAAAGTGCCCTGAGTAAGCGGTATGAGAGGGATGCAGACCGCCCCCAACATGTAACAAAAAAAATTATCACAATTATTATTGCTTCAAGGCTGAAATTGTTTGTATAGCTTGTCGGTGACTCAATAATGCCATTATAACATTTGCAGATCGATTGGTCAGTATTACCTAAGGGAGTGGCAGATCACCCTAAACGTGTCATGTACCCGACGAAATTTATATTATTAGTTCAAGGTTCAAATTTTAATATGTTGTTACGTCGACTGTTTTAAGCGTATATTTCAATTTGCAGAACAAAATGTTGGTATTAATCCCCTCTCTTAGAGGGAAACTTGCTCGCCTAGGTGCATTACTGTTTATATCGTTCTACAAGGGGGTTAATACCGACATTTTGTTCTGCAAATTGAAACATATGCTTAAAACAGTCGACGTAACAAGTAACAACATATTAAAATTTGAACATTGAAATAATAATATAAATTTCGTCGGCTACATGGCACGTTTAGGGTGATCTGCTACCCCTTTAATACTGAACCAATCGATCTGCAAATGTTATAATGGCATTATTGGGTCACCAACAAGCTATACAAACAATTTCAGCCTTGAAGCAATAATAATTGTGACCATTTTTTTTGTTACATGTTGGGGGCGGTCTGCATCCCTCCCATACCGCTATCTAGCAAAATCCCTTACTTAGGCTTACTTAGCACTGTTTGAAAAAGGACCCAGATATTGGGGTCACAAATTGTATAATAAGTTACCAGACACTATTAAAAATATAAAAAGCGCCATTGCCTTTAAAAAAGCCTGCAAAAAAATGTTACTAGGAAAATGCTATTATGATTGCCAGGAATTTCTTGAGGACAATAATTCAGTCATTATATAATTACTGTAAGTTGTTTTGTATATTGTATATGATACTTTGTATATTTTGTATATTTTGTACATTTTATGTTTTTATGACGACTCCACATGCAGAAGCATCAATGGATTGAAATAAATTTGAATTTGAATTTGAATTTGAATATGCCTCCCTCAACATCTTCACAAAAATAAGCCGTTGAATAAATAACACCAAAAATTGTCACTAGCTCTCGGTCTACAGGGTGTGAAAAAAAAAACAAGTAAATGCGGATCGAGTAATTCATTTGACCCGGTAGACCTCGCGCGGCGAAAGATGAAGCCATCGCGTCATAGTAACGTGAATGCATTGCGCCCGCCTTCTAGCTTGCTATTGGCTGTTTATTGTCATGAATAGCAGTTTGCCAAAATTGTACCTAACGTCATAAAACCCAATGTGCAGTTTTGTGTACACGGCACTGTCTGCGGGCAAGCAGGCGTTCACTAGCATATTATTGATGACATGCCTGGCTTCATCTCTCACCGCGGGCACTCTACTCGTTCGGATTGATCTATTCGTTACTGTTACATCCTGTATAATAATTTGTTTCAGTATAACATTTAGTCTGCACACGTTTTTACCACAAACCTCCATAAAATTTGAATACAAATATTATAACTGTGTTCGTATTAGTATAGTGGGTAGGTAGAGAAATAAAAATAAATAGGAGGCGGTAAAGAATAATAATTAGTATAATGGGGGGAAAACATGGAGTTTTGTACAGATAATACGCTGTGTTGTATTGGGTGAGGTTTTGTTAAGCCAAGGTGTATTAAAATGCAACGCGCGTTGAAATGCTGCAGTTTAATTTACAGCGTGCATGTCTTCTTGTTCTTTCTTCGTGGGTTTTTGACTCAACAGTAAGTCCTTAACATGTTCCTGCAACATCTCTCTCTGTACAGGTTGACCCATTCGTGCGTGCTGGTCTTTGTATCAAACTGCCGTAGGTTCGAATCCCTCCGTTCATGGATGTTTTGTGTGTGCATGTCTTCTTGTTCTTTCTTCGTGGGTTTTTGACTCAACAGTAAGTCCTTAACATGTTCCTGCAACATCTCTCTCTGTACAGGTTGACCCATTCGTGCGTGCTGGTCTTTGTATCAAACTGCCGTAGGTTCGAATCCCTCCGTTCATGGATGTTTTGTGTGTGCATGTCTTCTTGTTCTTTCTTCGTGGGTTTTTGACTCAACAGTAAGTCCTTAACATGTTCCTGCAACATCTCTCTCTGTACACGTTGACCCATTCATGCGTGCTGGCCTTTGTATCAAACTATCGTGGGTTCGAATCCCTCCGTTCATTAATGTTTTGTGTGTGCATGCTATTGTTGTTCTTTCATCGTGGTTTTTGACTCAATAGAAAGTTTCTAACAGGTTCCTGCAACATCCCTTTGTACAAGTTGACCTATTACTTAATGCCGTGGGTTCGAATTTCTCTGTCCATGGATGTTTTGTGAAGTCGTTTAATTTAATTTGATGTAATTAGACGCTAATGACCTTTGTTGTCGAGTGTCTATAATCTACAATAAATAAAAAAAAGGGTTGTAGTACAATAATTTTGCCATATCTAGGAACATTTCCCTAGATCAAGGGAATTTCCGTCTGGTTTTCGGAAAAAGGAAAAAAAAAGGGTGTGGGTCTCGGGACCCCCGACAGATGTGAAACATCAAAGAAAACGTTATTGAACTCGGTGGTGTGTTTTTTTCTTAAAGACCACCAACAGCTAAGGTTATTTGGGCCTAGCACCAATTCATATTTTCAATTCATTATTTTTTTTTAATAATAAATTGAAAATCCAATTGACACTTTTACCAGCTCTCGGGCTAGAACCCGGGAACTGGGGATTTGTAATAGAGGAACCATAGCAACGTCATGTAAACAACAGCACTGCTACACGCTCGGCTATTCTGAACTCGGTGGTATTCTCTATGTAGTAGTATATATTTTTTCAAAAGCAGCAACTAACTGTTATGCTGACGTAATCCTATATACTGCACTGTAACACACGCGGTTGCCCGAGCGCGCGGAAGCCGAGAAAGAGATAGTGCCGCAGTGGTGGGGAGAACAGCAGCGAAGGAGCGTACCAAACATTTCGTTGCATATTTTCCCTCACAGTCCGACATAAGATGTTTCACATCAAAAAAAGACTTTCATTAATGAGATAGATTAGAATTAAAACTTCCATACCGAAATTTCGAAATGTTGGCTCAGGTTTTTAAACATCAATTCCGAAACTTAAGAAATAAATGTCGGAACTTCGAAATTAATGAAAAAATTAGACAAAATTTGGTACCTACGTCCCTAAAAGCTAATCTTATTATTTTAAGAGCCAACCTGTCTATAAGCTAACTAGCTAAAAAGATGGAGAATTCTTGTTGCTGAAAACAATTTGAATTATTCTGTAGTCAACAGTCTTTAACATAAAGTAGTGATGCGCGGTTACGAGATGTTTTAGTGTAGTTGAGGCTGAGGGTGTTTTTGGGTTATACACCATTAAAAGTTATACAGCTTTTGTGTTTGAACTTCTTTTCTATCTTCACCCAGGGTCGGTGTGTCGGCCGACAGCGCGGGTCTTGGACACCCTGTATAATTGACGCTATTATCTACAGATTGTACGATATAAATAAAGACATTTATTATTATTATTAGTGTATTTGCCATAATATGGCACATACACTATTGGCGTCGGTCGGATGGCGGGACCTAGGGGTCGGACCAAAATTTCTCGACGTTTCATAGCCTCCTGAACACTTTGGCACCATTTTTGGAAATGTTTATATATATATATGTGTGTGTGTGTGTGTGTGTGTGTGTGTGTGTTCGCGGCATAACTCTCGAAAGACTTAATTGATTTGAACGAAATTTGGTACACACGTTGAAATCCATCACCGCACGGAACCTATTTAAAATGGGCCCAATCGGACTATTTTAAGGGTAGTTTTTAGGGGTTGAAAAAAGTTTTTGGGCCCGAAAATACCGAAAAAAATTTCAGAATTGTTTCAAAATTGAAATTTAACCTTTTAGTAAAGATCAAAATGTGCTACTAGAATTTTAATAAAATCGGCCCGATAGGACCGGACTTACAAATTTTATGAAAACGCTAGTTTTGCGGATAGTGATTTACTTACTGAAGGGTGTATTTAATTTGGTACAGAGGTTGCAATGATAATAATATTGAAATTAAGAAAAAAATATTATTTTAAGGGATGTATTAAGGGGTTGAATTTTTTATTTTGTCCAAAAACAAACTTAAGTTCACGTATTAAAGCCACAAGGCCTGTATTAGCAAATACACTATATTGTCGGCAGGGTTTTGGCACTGCGACCCGAGTTTTATTATTATTATTATTGTCTCGATTGTTCAAACATATCGATGACTCTCGATGGTTGTCACTTGAACTCGATTGTTGTTGTTTCATAGTTCACTGAGACCGAGTCGCATAGTACTGAATTGTACACTGTCGAGAGCCACATAATATACAATCGTTCATCACTCAACAACTGTGGTCCAGTCGATGGTCGATTGTGCAGTAATCGCATAATACGAATTCAATTATGAAGAGATCACAGAATAATGAATACCGACTAAACAGTGTGAACAGTGAACAATCAACGAGTCGCGTGAACGTCAGTCGACTAGCATATAACCTTGAATCGCGATTATATGTATTCTCATTCGCTGCTATTGCTATAACCTATGTGGCAAATAATCGACTTGAACAATTGAACATTTCGATTGTAAAATCAAACTCCGAGTCGATTGTGGACTCAATTGTTAACGATTACAATTTTTTCGATTGTAAAAACATCTCGTAATCGCCCTTCACTAACATAAAGTAGTTCGTTTCTTTGTTTTTGTCACAGCTAATTTGCACGTCCGGTTTTAAGAATAAATTTTGATAGTATTAAACATTAACTTTTTCATGTATCAAGTATCAGGCTATTGGTTTTTGTCATTGTACCAAAATTGATGTATTAATGATTCATCGGTAAAGAATTTGTCGTTCATTTTTTGTAATTATTAGTCAAACAAATCATGTGTCGCAGCAGTTAAATAAATTACTTTATGACTGTTTGAACAAGACAGTATTAATAATAACTTTTGACACTTTTACCTTTTACAGGTAATTATTGATGATAGTTATAATAGCTGTGCAAGTCGCGCAGTAAGTTATAGATTGTGACTGATAGCATACTCAGAGCGTCAGTAGTTAATGACTACTGTATTGTAACAAAACTGTTTTTTACGTGGGCGGAATAAATTATTTATTTACAAGAATTAAATGTTAACAAAAAAATTATAGATAACAATAAAATGCAACAATAACAACTATATCCAATAATAATAATAAACAGTAATTCTTAAACAAAGTGAAGCACTTCAATAACACTGAACAATAACTATTTATATACTGTATTTTTGTTCGCAAATTCAACTCGACACTCTTTCACGACTGGTTGCCTGATTCCCTCGTACTTCGCTTATATAGTTCGAGCAGCTTGACCCAGCACGCTCGCGCGCTTTCCAGAATATTCTGGTGGTTACCCGTGGCTTCGATATCAATATCGATATCAATGGTGAGGCGTGGATGCCTCACCATTGTTACCTGTTCTCGACGCTTCTATTGTCGCCAGCGGCGTAACATCTTGGGGTTTTCTACAGTATGTTTCGAATATTAACGAGTATTAAGTTCGTGAAAAACTATAAACGTGGCATATTAATCTAGAGTAGAAATAAAGTGCGTGGGCCAGTAGCTTTAATTTAAAAAACAAATATGAAAAACGCTTCAGTGGGAGTCGCTGGCGGATTGTAGAAAAAAAGCGCCTTTTTTGTTTTAAGTATACCTACAGTGAGCGGCTAAAGTCCCCCGTCTTAACTTTTGAAAGAGTTGTATTAAAGAGCCCGTATAAAATCGAGGTAAAATCTAATCACATACATTTTTCTGTAAATTTAAAGATGGCGCCAGGGGCACTATCAATTCAAATTTTTAAATTGCAAGAAGCCATGTTGCACCTCTTTTGAAAGGTATTTCGATTCTCTAAACACCCGTTTTCAAAATTTTAATCACTTCGTTCTCTAGTTATAAGAGTTTTTATGAATAGATTCAAAACAGAATAAAATGCAGTCCATGAGTCGACTATTTTGAGGAAACAATAAGAAAATTATTAAAAAATATCGTTAAAGATATCCATAAAAGTAGTCCCGCAAAGTTTTTACCTGACTACTTTTTATATTGGAAGCTTGTTTTGTTATTTTGAATTTACAAAAACAAATTTATCTTCAAAAAAAAAAAAACTTTTTGTGATAAGATTTTTCCTCGATTTTGTTTGGAATTTTTAACTCAATTCGTTCAAAATTTAAGAGAAGGGCGGGGGCATTTTAACCGTGTAGGTACTGTGTATAGATCCTGATAGTGTGTAATCTGTAAGCCTCGTCAGTACTGAAAATGATTTAGAAATTTTACCACCACTGTAGTGGATCGGAAACTACATATTGTTATAATATATGCAAACTGAAAACTTATCAAACCGTGAAATACCCGGTTGCTATAAAACGTGATGTGCTGATATATGCTGAAACGCAATTTTACATTGTGTTCAGCCATAATGAGACACCTTTAGCAAAGTTACGTTGTATAAAATTGCGGTCCTTACAAAAGTAAATGCGTAGTTTTTTTAAGCAACTTTGTGCAGAACGAAAGAGAATATACACCGTATCCCAGATTCATATAAATAGGGAATTTAACATTGGGATTTGGGACAAAATGAATGGATCAGAATAAGCTATGACTACATTAATGTTACAAAACTGTTTTCTGATTTGGCGGAATAAATATTTATTTACAATAATTAAAAACACAATAATAATGAACGCAACAACGAAAAGTCAATTCTAACAATCAACACAAGTAAACAATAACTAAACAGCAATTACAATGCAACACAAAACAACTATATACAATAATTCGTAATTATTACCACTACACTAGTATTTATTTTATTAATTTGGTTATTTATATCACGGCACTATTTATATTACTGCTCCACCGTAGACTTGAAAGCGTGACTCACCGTTGACTGATCCCTCACTCACTCGTATGCAATGTATGTTAAATACGGTACCGGATACCGGGACTGAACCTTCCTTACCGGAAGTTACAGTTCCTAATATCGCGAGATTCAGATTTATGCCGCTAGATTCTAGCATATTAAAAATGAATGTTTTGTTTTCCCTGTAATAATTTCAGTTTTTTCAAATCGACAACACAGACCCACTTTATTTCCTTTTTCCGCAAACCAGATGAAAATTTCCTGTATCTAGGGAAATTTCCCTAGATATGGCAAAATTATTATACAACGAATTTTATGACCTATTTCAAAAAGTGAGTAGCGTGTTTTTACTAAAGTGAAATTACGTGACCATTTAGCATAAAGTTAAACAAAATATTGAACAATGGATGTGTTCATCATACGTTCCATTGAAATTACGCATCTTCTAAGAAATGATATTTGAAACTTGCAGAGAACTGCAGCTTACATATGTGTTTTTATTTATTAATTATACAACTTACCTCAATGGCACGTGTAAAGAATTCACTTAAATGATTCACATGTAGCATGCCGTCCATGACGATTCATTCAAACATCTAGGCTTTGCGGTTTCATTCTGAACGCACCCCATGTATTGAACTCAAGAAATATCGAAAAATACCACATTGAAATGATGTAATTTATGTGACTCCATATTTCAAAGATATAAAAACTCGGGTCGCAGTGCCAAAACCCTGCCGACAATATAGTGTATTTGCTAATACAGGCATTGTGCTGTTATTATGTGAACATAAGTTGGTTTTTGGACAAAATAAAAAATTTAACCCCTTAATACATCCCTTAAAATAATATTTTTTTTCTTAATTTCAATATTATTATCAATGCAACCTCTGTACCAAATTAAATACACCCTTCAGTAAGTAAATCACTATCCGCAAACTAGTGTTTTCATAAAATTTGTAAGTCCGGACCTGTCGGGGCGATTTTATTAAAATTTTAGCAGCACATTTTAATCTTCACTAAAGGGTTAAATTTCAATTTTGAAACAATTCTGAGAATTTTTTCGGTATTTTTGGGCCCAAAAACATTTTTCAACCCCTAAAAACCACCCTTAAAATGGTTCGATTGGGCCCATTTTAAATAGGCTTCGTGCGGTTATGGATGGCAACGTGCCTACCCAATTTCGTCAAAATCAATTAACTCTTTCAAAAGTTATAGCCCGTACACATATATATATAAATATATAAATATATATATATACATATATATATATATATATATACATATATAAATAGACATTTCCAAAAATGGTGCCAAAATGTTCAGGAGGCTATGAAACGTCGAGAAATTTTGGTCCGACCCCTAGGTCCCGCCATCCGACCGACGCCAATAGTGTATGTGCCATATGGCTAGGGGTCGCCAAATTCTTGAAAATTTCAAGATCTTGTCTTGATCTTGTCTTGATTTCAAGACAAGATCAAGACAAGAAGTAATTTTAGATTTCAAGACAAGACAAGAAATGTTATGTCAATACCAAGATTTCTTGTCAAGAAAACAAGAAATCTTGAAATATCTTGACTAACAATGAAAACGCTAAAACGTATATTTATTTGTGAAAAAGATAACATATTTTAACATAACATAACGTATTATTTTAGATTATTGAACACGTTTTTTGCTAGACCGATTCACAAAAATGTAAATTAAAAACAATAAATGAAAAAACTCGGGTCGCAGTGCCAAACCCTGCCGTCAATAATATAGTGTATTTGCTAATAAGGTCGTGTGGCTTTATTATGTGAACTTAAGTTTGTTTTTGGACAAAATCAAAAAATTTAACTCCTTAATACATCCCTTAAAATAATATTATTTTGCTTCATTTCAATATTATTATCAATGCAACCTCTGTACCAAATTAAATACACCCGTCAGCAAATAAATCACTATCCGCGAACTAGTGTTTTCATAAAATTTGTAAGTCCGGTCCTGTTGTGCCGATTTTGTTAAAATTTTAGCAACACATTTTAATCTCTACCAAAGGGTTGAATTCCAATTTTGAAACAATTCTGAGATTTTTTTCGGTATTTTTGGGCCCAAAAACTTTTTTCAACTCCTAAAAACTACCCTTGAAATGGCCCGATCGGGCCCATTTTAAATAGGCTTCGTGCGCTGATGGGTTCCAATGTGTGTACCAAATTTCGTTTAAATCGATTAAGTCTGTCGAGAGTTATCGTGTACACACACACACACACACACACATATATAAGCCATGAATTAAGGCACATAAGACTTCTTATGAAGTCAACGCCTAGCCGATTTCTTGGATTTGTTATTGTTAAAGCGGGTCTTGAAAATAGCCTTTCCGCAGGTACCTACAGATGTAAGATGTTGCTGGCGTTCCGAGAAAATCCTTGGCCATTTTCCATAACGACGGGTAGACATTTTCGTGTCTTCTCCACCAATCAAGTATATTCTCAGAATTTTCTGTCCTAGGCTCATTTAAGTATTTTTCAATTTCATACTTCCAAGATTCTGAGATATTTGCGTTCGTCAGAAAACAAATAAAGATCGGGGAACCACCAGATTGCCGTGTTAGCACGCAACGCAATAAAAAGTTCGCCGGCGAGGAATCACCATGTACGGTGTCACCGGTTAATCAAGAAATTTCAAGATCTTGAAATTTCTTGAGTCAAGACAAGACATAAGATGTCAAGAAAACGTCAAGACAAGATTTTTTAAGATTTCTTGATTTTTTTTCAAGACAAGACAAGAAGTTACTGTCAAGACAAGAATTCTTGTCTTGTCGACCCCTACATATGGCAAATACACTAATAAGACGTGGAAGCTGCTTCTTCAGTGTTATCTGCCATTGAATTTGGAAATATTGCTGCTACGAGTTTTTTAACTGTAATTTTGATCAAAAAAGGTAATTTTTTTCATTAATAGTGACGTACTAAACACAAAAAGCCTTTATTTTTACTGAAACAAAAAATATCGTAATTATTTCAATAATATTGAGAGGTTCCAGCAAATGATCCTTTATTTATTTCACACCTTCGAAAGGATTACCAATCGAAAAATTAATTTAATTAGGTATTAAAAGTAAAATCTTTTACAAATTTCTTCGTGATATTAAAATCAAAATATTTGAAACAATGATAATGATTTTGTTTAGGATGTGAAAGCCAAATAACGAATGTAAGAACCGAACACAAGGTGGGATGAACAATAGTTTGTAGACTGAATATCTGAAATTCTAGCGTCAGGTCATAATTTCTAGGCGTGTGTTGCGGCGATGTTGCGCCTAGGATTGTTTTTTGACCTTGTAATAAACACAAATAATATTATCGCTGTTAATGCGTCAAAATTGTATGAAACAGCAAAATCAAACTTAAATATTGTTACGGATCACCCTGTATAGAAACGTCAGGTAGAGAGATCGAGAAGCGGTGTCTGCTGCTGAACACACTGGTGCCTACACGAACATTCTGGACACCGCTAGAAGAATCGAGAATACCACTGAGTTTACGCCACGCAGGTATATAAATAGCGGCGCGAGTCAGTCGTGAGTCAGTGTCGTGTTGAACAGCGAATATAAATATAGTACTTACAAATAAATAATCCTGGTATATAAATATAGTTATTTGTTCAGTGTTATTTAAGTGTTTCACTTTGTTTAAGAATTACCGTTTAGTTATTATTATTGTGTTGATTGTTAGAATTGACATATAGTTGTTGCGTTTATTGTTATTGAATTGTTAATTATATTAAATAAATATTTATTCCGCCAACTCAGAAAAACAGTTTTGTTACAATATGCTGTAAAACAAAGAGACGACATTTTATTTTTTGACAGACCTCGTGTAATTCATTGGCGCAATACGTTCGATTTAAATAAACCGTAGTCTATTGTTTTAAACGAATATAGGTGTTTCGTTCCATTGGGAATTCCATTGTTGTAGAATGTTTACTTAATTATACACATATATACACCTATCTATACGTGTGTAAAACGAATGAAAATCGAAATTCATTAGCGCGCTATTCGAATTATACCTACGTCTGTTGCTACTGGGTAAAGTAGTTTATGTCGAATTTTTGTGTTAAAACCTTTCATTCCCACAAAAATTAAGTAAAATAACTGCATTTCAATATTGATTCATTAATTATTAATCTTTCAATGGGCGCGTGTCTCGCCAATTATTTTTTTCGGAGGCAGTGTAGCCTAGTGGATAGCGTACTTGGTACCAGCCTCTAGACTAGACTCTCGTGGGTTCGAATCCCACCTGCGCTCATGGATGTTATAATGTTGAAGATGGATCCGAACAAGGATATAAATGATCAAAGATGTTTTTTGCCGACGTTTAGGAAAATATATTTCCTTCCTCAGGGCTAAAAGACTTATGGATTGAACAAATACATAGTTCTCTTAATCCAGAAGTCTTTTAGCTCTGAGAAAGGAAATATGTTTTCCGAAACGTCGGCGAAAAATTTCTTTTGAACATAATTTATTGCCTTGTCCGAATTATCGATCTCCGACATTAATATCAAATAGGCTAAATTAAACACACCTCTTAGGCCCGTATTCACCGAGCATAGTTAGTTATTTATTCCGTTGATTTATTCCCCTGGTAACTATTACTCTGAATAAATAGTGATAATTCAATTCACCAACCGTAGTTAAGTTTACTTCAGGTATAAATCGTAAGAATAACTATTCTGTCCAATTTCAAGGGTATAAATATTTATTCGCCTAGTAAAATAGGATGGCCACGAAATGCACAAATTACTTTATGACCTGGCGACCTTTTCAGGTAAATATTAATTCCATATATTTCAGGTAAAGACTTTTGTAGTAAAATAAAACAAAATGTCCAAGGTGTATGGTATGATGTAAATTTTTACCTGAAATTACTATTCTATCGAATGCTTGGTGAATTGAAAGTTAATTTTATTCCAAGGAATAAATTTTTTGTAAGATTAGTAACTTCTATCTTTAACATTGTATCTTTAGAAGGGTTAATGCCATTGTCGCGGTGTAAATCTTAGATATATATGTCATTAAAATTCTGACATAAGCCACTCTGCCTTCTGACCGCAGGCTTATACATTACATTCTAAGCCAACCACGACTGTAAGATAATATTATTAATGTATCGTTTATTTCTCATTAATATGAAGTTACCTACTATAGCTGTTATGTACCCAACTTTGCCCGGGTGAGGTTTATAATACTCATTCTGAATAGTGATAACTCGAAAGACCCCATCCCTTTCTGGTTCACCCATTTAGGTAGTTTTTTTTTCGAAAAATTGTTGAACATGTCTTTCTTTATTTTTTAAGAAGAGCATTTTGGGAAATGTATTCTGTTTAGACGCAAAGGTTTAACAAAATGATATCGTTCAATAATTTAGTTTTAGAAAAAACAAAAATCTATAAAATGAAATGTCGTCGAGATATTGTTGCACTACGGTTTGTACTTTGCAATACAAGATAATAAAAATTGTAATTTTCCCCTTTACTTCGAGTTTTCATTTTAAGTACATGTAGTTCTTTTATTTCAACCGTATATCGTTCGATACAAACATACGAATATGTATCACATTGCAAATTGCTGTACTGTTACGGATCACCCTGTATATAAACGGCAGGCGGGAGTTCTGAGAAGCGGTGTCTGCTTGCTGTAACAACTGGAACCTGCACGAAAGTTCTAGAGAACGCTAGAACGCGCTAGGTTTGAGCCGCGCAGCATATATAAGCGGCCAGTACGAGTGAGAGGGGATCAGTCAGTCAGTCAACGGTCGAATCAATCAGTGAACAGGGAGTCGCGCAATCGAGTCAGTGTAGATTATACTGTGACAGTGTTGAACAGCGAATATAGTGCGAAATAAATCTGATATAAATAGTTCCGTGATATATTAATCTTTCCTCCAACTCCAAACTGCCTCTTACTTACTGAATATATTTTGGCCTTGTTTGTGATTTGATTAAGGACGTCTCGTGATTTGGAGTCCCCCCAGGATCAGATGCCCGGGGCGAGCCGCCCCTTTGCCCCCCCCTAGTCCGCCACTGCAATGCATTAAAATTATATCTTCTTTCTTGAATAAAAGCTAGCGTTAAAGCCGTTAGCATAGCTAAATACTTCATATCGTGAGTTTCCGGAAAATATAAAGTTCTTTAACAGACTCTTACGTATGAAATTCGCGGATGTCACGTGATGTAACTGTTTGCAACTGTTTAATTTCTTCCAGAATCTATATGATGTGTCATAAAATATGAACTTTCTATTGATTCAATCAACAGACTTCGGACGGTTAACTTATTCACGTTTCCTATACAATTGCATGTTTTCGAACACAACGTATCGATGAATGATTAAAAGGAACGATTGATTGATACGTCGGTATTTATGGTTTGTTTTGTTTTGTGTTTCTCTTTGCGATTAATCAATTGTATTTGTGCGCACGAAAATAGAAAGAGGCAATTTTTCAATTTTACAGGGAAATTGCGTATTGGCTGATTTATTGGTTTGAATAACTTCATTTGAAACAAATCATTTACGAATACGGTAAATTTATTGTTCTTTAAGAGTATTTACTGTCTGGTACACTCGATCCTCCCTCCCTTTTCATCATATCGATGACCAAACGTCATTTTAAAATCAGATATATTATCACCTTTACGACAAAATATATATTTAAAAAAAATATAAAAAAACATATCAACGTACCAAAAAGTAGAAAATAAATTCACTTTTATTAACCAACTTCAAAAAAAGGAGGTTTCTCAATTCGACCGTATATATTTTTTATGTTTTATGTAGTTCGGCTGATTTTTTAATAAAAGTAAGTAACGGCGTGTGATTCTTTAAGTTAAATGTTACTTTTTGACACTAAAAAGTAAAAAGTAAAAAATAAAAAACTTTTTAACAAAAAAAAATTCTCCTTCAAAAAGGCACTAAAAAGAGGAAAATAATGAAATTTTGAGGTCTGTGCCAATTAAAATATGAAGTCGGTTAAAAAGTATAGTATAGTGATTAATATCTTCTTTTTAACCAATTTAATATTTTAATTGGTACAGACCTCAAAATTTCATTATTTTCCTCTTTTTAGTGCCTTTTTGAAGGAGGTTTTTTTTTTGTTAAAATTTTTTTATTATATTATTACAAGTAAAATTGTACGTAATTATTGGAGTTCTAGTGTAGTTAGGTACCTTTATAATGTATTCGCGTGACCCGCAATACTTTAGTAAACATAATCTCAGTTCATTTGTCTTAATCTTTTTCGCCGCTACCAAAATATCGGTTTGAAAATTTAAAATATAAAAAGTGAAATTTATTATTTCGAAATTTACATACTTGCGTGTGTAAAGATTAGTGTACGATTATTTTATATTAGTTGAGAAAAAGTTTATAAAATTATAATAAAGTCGCATTTAAAATACTCGCTTTTTTGGAATATCGCTTTCTTGTGTGTTAGTAGTACATAAATATACAGAAAATATATTATTTTATTTATTTCTAAGATTGAAGTCTGAATTGCCAACCAAGCTAATGGACTATTTAGTTACCGGTAAAAATATAATAAATTATTTACTTTATTTTTTCAGTTTACCTTTTTATTGAAGTGAAAACTTCCTTAGGCTGTTAACAACAGTAATGTGAAACGCACCCGACGGTGACAATCGGGACTACTCGGCTCAAACACGAACACGTATGGCTATTAAAATCTACAACGGATTACCATGCTTTATAAAAAATATGGTATCCATTAGGGACTTTAAAGTGTCCCTGAGGCTTTTTTTAATTCAAAATTGTTTCTATAATCTACATGATTTTTTCTCATAGTAATTTCATATCTTTAATCTGATGCTATTATGTTCTTTGGAATTTTAAAATAAAGAATTATTATTATTATTTGCAATTTGCTGTAATAGTGTGTAGTTCATAAGTGTGCTTAATAGATGACACTAAAAACTTAATACGAGTAAAAAGTCATTTGAAGTTCACAAGTGCACTAAAAGATGACACTAAAACATTTATTTTGTAGTTCACAAGTGCGCTAAAATATGACACTAAAACATTCATTTTGTAGTTCACAAGTGCGCTAACAGACGACACTAAAATGCTGTTATGATGTTTTAACGCCCAATTGTTTTCTTTTAACAAATGTTGAAAACTATTCTGATCAACATTATAATCACTAAAAAAAATTATTTTCTACTTTTTAGTGCATTTTTGTTTCAAAATAAAACCATTGTTTTTTAAAAAGTTTTTTTTAAGTTATTTATTTAGTATTCAGAGTCTTCACATCAAAGGTTTCATCCTTCTTCAAGAGATTCATCGACGGAATAAATGATAATAAAAACTTGCGTTTATTGAAACCGATTGTCATAATGACTCAGTGACCATAAAAATGCAGCCTCTTAAATTTTATGACAACACTTTAAAAAACCCAGCATTAAACTTTAAATTATAAATGGACGAAGTGAAATCTCGAAATATTTGTTCTCTGTTAATTTTACAATCGGAATGTTAATTCATCGAAAGTGAAGTCAAGCGTGAAGCCAATATAACACACGTGTATATGAATGATTCTATTCACACCGCTACGTTGAATTGATTATTTACTTGGGGAATTAAGTCAAAGTAGTTCACGTCATTTTAGTTTTATCTTAACGTTAGATTATTTTTATTTTAACACGCTTTTATTAGCTTCACTTGTATGTTTGCTTGCTTGTTTGTCAGTTTGTAACCGACTTCTTTGAACTTGATTTTGACCAACTTTGAACGGTCAGATTTAGTTTAAACTTTGTCGACTTATCAAGGACCGACGACAATACAATAATTCAATAAGTTTGTCCCATTATCCTGACCAGGATCTCCAGGACTAAAAAAAAAAAGCAAAAAACTTCAGATTGAACTGAAACTTTGCACACTTATCAAGGACCGATGACAATACAATAATTCAATAAGTTTGTCCCATTATCCTGACCAGGATCTCCAGGACTAAAAAAAAAAAGCAAAAAACTTCAGATTGAACTGAAACTTTGCACACTTATCAAGGACCGATGACAATACAATAATTCAATAAGTTTGTCCCATTATCCTGACCAGGATCTCCAGGACTAAAAAAAAAAAGCAAAAAACTTCAGATTGAACTGAAACTTTGCACACTTATCAAGGACCGATGACAATACAATAATTCAATAAGTTTGTCCCATTATCCTGACCAGGATCTGCAGGACTAAAAAAAAAAGCAAAAAACTTCAGATTGAACTGAAACTTTGCACACTTATCAAGGACCGATGACAATACAATAATTCCATAAGTTTGTCCCATTATCCTGACCAGGATCTCCAGGACTAAAAAAAGCAAAAATAAATTATAATTTACAAAAAACTAAAAAACACGCTTTAATGAACTAAAAAGTAAAAAGTAATTAATTTTATTGCAAAAAAGCGTGGGGTAGAATGAAAATATGATACAAAGCACCACACGCTTTTTTACAATAAAATTAATTATTTTTTACTTTTTAGTTCATTAAAGCGTATTTTTTAGTTTTTTTAAATTATAATTTATTAGCTTTACTGTACAGGTAGGTACTAGCTTTCCTGCCTGACTTTTTTATGATATAAGTATGTCAGCCGGGCACAGCTGCAAGAGAGTGACCAGTCAGTTCCCAGACGTGTATTGATAGATAGATAGATAGATAGATATTTATTTGATCACAGTCGACACTGACAACAGCATACTGCCAATATACGTGTTCGTGTTTGAGCCAAGTAACCCCGATTCAGCGAATCTCACCGTCGGATTGCGAACGTGCGAACGCGAACGGTTCACTTTATTTCACTACCCAGGCAAAGAGTGCCTAACTCGCCTAAAGAAGTTTTCACTTCAAAAAGGCCCATAATCCATTTTGCTTTTTGACCACAGATTCAAGTTCAATGGATATTTAGTACGCTCTGTGAACTTGTAACTGTTAATTAATTGTTCAAAACGTGTGCGGGGATAATATAACTTATTTGTCACTGTCTCATTCAGATCTTAAAATGTTCTACACACACGAATGTGTATAATGCTCGTGAAATATTATTTTAATTAGTTATGAAATCTAACTGTGTATACAGAATGTTTTGTGACGGTCATGACCCTCGAGTACTTCTGAAAAGTTTTAAGGTAATGCAACACCAATGTCTTGAGTTCATTGAGGACAGCAAGCCTGATACTTACTCGGTAATATTATTTTTTTAAAAAATTTTGTTTTAATTTGTGATTATTTTCGAGATTTTTAATATAAAAAATCTTGTTATTCTGAAGATGGACTAAGTTTCGAAAGCGCTTAATAAATGATTTTAAAAAATTTTTTGGAAAAGATTTCTTCCTATTTTTATTTTTATCTTGATTATTCCAAATTTATGTGCGTAATAGAATAGTTACCAATGTCTATCTTTTGAAAGAACAGGTACGTGACGTCGTGATGCTGTTACTCATAGTTGAATGGTAACAACAACGATATCATCGCAAAGTTTATATATACCTACATCTTTTCAGAAGATGAAATATATAACAGATTCGGCCGTTACTTGATATAAATTAATGTTACAACTTGCCCCGTCGTACGGTTTTGAAATTTTTTTGAGATTTATAAAAAAATAATGGATTTGAACGAGGTTGAATAATAACTATAAACTAAATAATTCCTTTTGCTTCTACTGTAGAAACAAAAAGAAAAGTAGTAAAGTTGTATATCGAAAATCAATGTTTACATAAATATTTTTTTGACAAAATATGGTCAAAAAGGGCACGCGCTCACCACCTCTCCGTGTGAAGTTCAGCGGGACACTTATTAGAACAAATTTTGTCGAAAATATAGCGTCAAAGATTTAAAATTCATTCTGAAAAAACCTTGTTACTGATAACCCCTGTTACAACTAGCCTCTAGTTCCCTTAAGGTACGTGCAGTACGCAGGTGGGATTCTAGATGGTAGCATGTATGGTAGATGGTGGTTGAAATTATAAGCGCTTATAGGTTTGCACAACGAAGCTTTGATACTAGCATTGATACAAGCTTAAATCGCGTTTGAAATGTCAGATAGCGAAGACGAATATTTGTGTTCTTCTGCTACAAAGTGGTATATTTTAAATACAAATTTGGGTAGGAGCTATCATGTCCACCCTATTAATAGAAAACGATCTAAACATGGCGAATTTCATTATTTATACCAAGAATTAAAATTTTACCCAAACCTGTTTTTTGAATATTTACTTATGGAACCTAACACTTTTAAATACGTCTTAGAAAAAACTCAAAACAAATTAAATAAAAACTGACAAAATTTCATTTATTAAACTAGTCACATCCATTGCGAAACTTGTAACGGCCATTTTACACTTGTCACACGTTGATTGTAGTAGTCAGCGCGCTGAAAGAATGGTGAGATACATTCTTGTATCTACCAGCTCTTGTAACAGCGCTTATACCTGCTACACTCACTGCTTCGTTGTGTACGCTCGCATATATAACAATGCATTAATTTAAGCAAACCCTGCTATGATCTACGCTACCATCTAGTATCCCAGCGTCATACTGCACGTACCTTTACGTATAGAGTTAGAGAAATCGCCCTGAACTTTTTACAGAGCATGTTAAAAGTCAGAACTATTATAATAATTGTTACACAAAATAAAGCTAAACAAACTAAAGCTATAAAAGTTGAGCATAAACTTTATTTGCCTTACGGTTACAGAAATACCAACGCCGGTAAAAAAATAGTAAATCCCTGTTTTTTCAAACACACTGTGTATGCATCTGTCGCGTCAACCAGTGATGCTTTGTTAGGATTTATACAGAAGTGGAAAGGAGAACAGGCTTATTTATAACTAAAGAATTTGAATTCTCTTTTACGTGTTTGAGTCTCCCTCAGCTAACATCAAAGTCACGTGTAGCACTTGTGCTGTGCACCCTATTTGTCTCTCCGTCAGGATTCTGAAATAATGCGGAAACTCTGTAGACTGATTACTTATCTTCAGTATTAAAAATAAACAACGGTTATAAAAAGAGTGTGTTGCCAACATTTGAACGTTTATTTCTACTATAGATGACCAGCATAAATCTAATAAAATTCTACTTGACTCGTCTTGAGGGTTGTCGCAGAATTAATTATAAAACATAGAGGCGTGTAAACTTTGTGAATCAGTTTTAGATATTATTAACACGCTTATATTAGTTCCACCTGTATATGTATGTATGTAAGTAACGGATTCTTTGAACGCGATTTTCACCCACTTCAAAACTTCAGATTGAACTGAAAATGTGCACACTTATCAAGGACAGATGACAATACAATAATTCAATAAGTTTGTCCCATTATCCTGACCAGGATCTCCAGGACTAAAAAGCAAAAATAAATTATAATAAAACTAAAAAACACGGTTTAATTAGCTAAAAAGTAAAAAATAATTTTTATTGTAAAAAAGCCTGGGGTGGTTTGTATCATATTTTCATACTTTATAACAACTGATATCGAGCTGACTCAGCGGCATCGTGGAAGGGGGATTGTGCGTCAGCTGGTCGCATGAACTTGTAAAAAAACACGTAAAATATTGCGCATTTCACTTTTTTGCACTGACAGCAGCTGAGACAATTACGTTACCTAGGATTATGATAGCGATATAATCATAATCCTAGGTAACGAAATTGTCTCAGCTGCTGTCAGTGCACAAAAGTGAAATGCGCAATATTTTACGTGTTTTTTTACGAGTTCATGCGACCAGCTGACGCACAATCCCCCTTCCACGATGCAGCTGACGATTATTTTTCAACTCACAATGATGTCAACTATTTATAAAAACAAGTTTCAGCCGACGTACTATTACTTAAAAATTTTTTTTACCACTTTCGCAGACCCAAACCTGCCGCTACTTGAGCAGCTGACGGTCGGTTTACTGATTAGTTGTACAAGATCAACTATCGATAACAAAATCAGCCGGTTCCATGCGTCTTGATCCTCGAACAGAACATCCCCGACAAAATATCCCCGGACAAAATATTCCCATGACAAAATATCCCCATAATAAAATATCTTACTATGACTTTTTCATTTGCAACGCAAAGAAATTAGTGTCCTTTGCTCCCGCTGCAAAAAAGAACTTTGTTTTGGATTTTTTTGTTGACAAAATTGAAGCAAGTACATTTGGTCCGCTTGCTATTTCTCATCATCAACACGAAATTCCAAATCGCGTTTTTACATACTTAGATACTAACACATTCAAGTACACGTGTGTTTGAGTGTATTTTTTCGTTTGTGTCAAACCGTAAAAGCGAGAGCTATATGAGATTGCATCAAACGTTGGAGGCATTCGGTACAAGAGTGAATGCGCTTGCCTGACTTGCAAACTTGCTAATTAATTTATGGTTGCGCTTACAATATGCCGTCATTATTTAAAACAGGTCAGTATATGCGCCAATAATACAGTTACCTCTAATACCTACATGGTGAGAGGGAGCACTATAGCCTAGTGGTTAGCATGCTTGGTGCCGCAACCTCTAGACTGGACTGCCGTAGGTTCGAATCCCACCTGCGCTCATGGATGTTTTGTGGATGTTATTTAGTTTTAAGTTAGTTGTTATTTAGTGTAGTTGAAAGACGCTAATGACCTTAGATGTCGACGCGTCTATAATCTACAATAAAATAAAATACATGGTGAGATTTTGACGTGAATAACGTCTCATCTCATACTGGGGTGGCATTTTAGAAATATTAGATGAAACGGAAATTGTCGTTGATATGTGAAACAAAACACAGCATGTATAACTATGTTAAGGTCTCAGCCAGGTGGCCGTGCGGAAAAGTACGAGTCTATACAGATACAAACGCTAAGCCCAGGTTCGAATCCCTAAGGTCTTTAATATTAAATTTTATTTGTTTAATAATGAAATATATATAGGTTATTGAATAACAATTTAAAAAATAACAATTATTTTTTGCCATACCCACTACAAAATAGTTACTTTCAATGCATGTATACCTACTTGTATTGGGTCATTTAATAGGGAGGCGTTCAAAAGTGTTTCCATTACATAGCAAGTGCGGTAAGTAAACGGTTGCCGTAGCAACTTCTGTTTATTCGTTCTATCCGCCTACGATTACATACTCACGACCTTCACGGCGTAGTACTGTAAAAGTAAAAATGGCGACGCAAAATATAAACTGTCAAAATTTTTTGAAAATGAAGTAGGTCTAGGTAGGTATTTTGTAATTGGTATGGCAGTCGTAATGATATTATGACTCGTGTGACTGTAAATACTCGCTGTCGCTCGTTTTTACGTATACTGCCACGTCAGTAATATACCCCATTACGCATCTAGATATACCTACAACCTACTATTATTTATTTGTATTTTACGAACATTTGATTATACAGGGCGTATCACAGGATTGAATACATAGGAAAGGAATGAGTGCAACAAGGAAAACATGAAGCGAAAATGAGTAGCGTGACAAAGATAGAATACACATGGCTAACTTTACTAAATTAATTATCATGGTTTTTTACATGAATATAGAGGGCAAAGCAATCTCTGATCTTAACTAATTTGTACTGTGTACTTTTCCCTATGTTCGGTTTCCTGTGATACACGTCATCTGTCTGTATCCGCGATACAGACATACCCATTTTTTTCTAACTAGAACTTACCACTTTCTGAAATATCATTTGAAAATCACATCAATGCCGTGAAAAATAAAAAATCCATCGCCACAATTTTTCATGTCTATAATGCAGATCTTAAATGGCCGTTTATTGTCTGGTGACGTCATGATCCATTATGAAACAATTATGAAGGTACCTCTTTTCGATGCTATGTATGGTTACTATGGCAACGAAGTGAATAAATATTGCATCGAGGCCAATGTTTTTATTATGAGATAGAATAAAATCAAAGTGAGTTGTTTTCTTATTTGACTTTTATAATACGGTTATAATATTCAAAAACCATTTCAATGTTTGCCTTTTATTTCTATTCCCTATAAGTGAAGTAAAAATCAGAAAAGAAACTCAATTATTTGATCCAATAATATTAAATTTTAAAAGCCTAAGAAGTACATCCGAGTTTTTCCCTAAGGGAAAAAACACCGGTCTAAAATTTTTAAAGCATTTATGGAACATATTGTGTGAGTGGAACTTTAAAACGGAAAATACGCTAATTAGTTTTAACTGTGGTACTGCCAGCAGACATATAGAGAACATGCCTGCTGTAGTTTGTTGAAGTGTCTTTACGAATTTTATAACAATACTAGCTGTTGCCAGCGGCTTTGCTTGCAAAGTCGGTTGTGATGGAAACCGGATCTTAACTCGAGTGTCGCCGGATAAAAACATCCTGTACTTTATGTTTGGGTGTCCATCTACTAAATTTCATTAAAATGAGTTCAGCCGTTTTCAAGTAAATGCCTGCAGAAGGTACAAACAAACTGACAGATAGATATAATCTGGGAATGTTTGGGTATCATACAAATAAATATTAGCAAAAAAAAACTTTTTAGAGACAAGCTTTTATTTAAATGCACTAAAAAGGAAAAAATAATTTTTAATAATTTAGGTTCATAATTATTATAAAAGCGGGGGTCGTGAACTCTATGATAGTTTATTAGTCACGACCCATGCCTTTATAATTATGAACCTAAATTATTAAAAGTTATTTTTTTCTTTTTAGTGCATTTAAATAAAAGCTTGTCTCTAAAAAGTTTTTTTTTGCATTCAGGAATTCAGACATGTCTTTGAACTTACTATAAATGTATGAAATGGAGTGGGAAGGGTTTTGTTCCTATACCTGCAGGAATTACACGTCGAGTATTAATTAGCCATGGTCTGGTACCACCCACTTTATATAACTTCGAGTTCCCTTTTTATTTTTGTTCTATTGAAATGAAACTTTTAACTAAAACACCTAGGATTATATTTTTAACGACAAAGAAATCATGCGTTGTCTGCGCTTTAACAAACCAAAGAGCGAAAAGCGGAAAAGCACTTGACTGTGCATATTTCACATATATGTAATACTCCTATATTGCTAGCACCCGTAAGTGGAAGTGGAAGTATCAGGCCGTAAGTGAGACAGCAAATGACTGTTTCTATCTTTGTCGAGAAATCCATCTCGTTGTGCGCAAACGCGTTGCAACTCTTTTGGGGGAATTGGCAAGTATGGTGGGGAAAGCCTCCTCTGATCGAAGCTTAAAGTCTAGTTATAGTAAACATTCTCAGACATGCGCATAAGACTCGACGTCTTGCGAGAGAGACAGACATATATACGTCTGCACCGTAGGCTTTCGTCCAACTCCAGACCCCGGCTAGCAATATAGGAGTATTACATATATGATATTTCATGAATTTTATTACGATCTTCATTTTATGTAAATTTCATAGAACGCTTTTACATTTTGGATAAAAATTATAGCCCCAGAAACAAAACTCCAATAATTACATAATAATATGTTTTAAATATTCATCGCGTTCAATCAATTCTGAGAATATTATAAAATCTTAAAATGAATACAAAGATTATTATTTTTCATAACGGAAAAAATAAAAACCATATCTTAGGATCTGACTTTTGAAAATCTTCGTGGGTGTTCTCACTATATTTACTTAGTGTATGATCTTTTTATTTGAATAACAAATGTTCACTAAAAATAATAATTATATGACATTTTTCAAAGCCACCTATATGTTCATTTTCAAAATTTGCCATTTAAAACCACATTGCATCGATTACTTTAAGTGCAAATATCTTGAAAAAGGTTGCTCCTAGCCACTTTTGCAAAGTATACCTTTTTCACGTAAAAATGACGGAAAAATCAAGTTTTTAATTCAAAAAAATAGTACGAGTGCGTACAAAAAAGTTATGACTATTTGAATGAGTGAAAAGGTGTGTAAATGGCGCCCCCTACAAGTAAGAGCCATACCAAGGTCAGATTTGAATTTCTCATGTCAAAAAATTATTTGCAAAAGTTATTTAAGAAAATCAAAAATAAAAATTAAACTTTGACACCCTGTATCTCTTTCGGAATAGACAAGTTGGGGTCTATCGCAATATTTTTTTGTAAGGAACCAGCTGTTACTTTATGTCCCATTCTTTTTAGGACACCCTGTATAAACTACTTTTATTCTTGCATAGGTAGATATATAGAAGCATAGAATATAGACTGATGTATGCAGATTATAGTTTTATTCGTATTTCGTAATTTGTATGAATAATGTCGAGAAGCAAATTAATGTTTTTGCAATACTCGAAACTAGCGAAGCTGGGGAAAGCGCTGGAAGGCGAAATCCACTAATTAGTAATTATTTTGTTTTTCAAAATCTCACACAATATTTGAAATTACAAATTTCAAAGGAAATTAAAAAATCCATATTTTATGAGCATCATAACAATGTTCATTAACAACGTTTTAATTTTTATATTGCCCACAAATCGATTATATCAATTAACTTTTTTACAAAGCAATAGACATAGGTATATATTTTGCGTACCTACGGGGAGAGGTTCTATAATTAACATAATTATTAAACAAACAAAATTTGTTTATTTATTTATTGTAAATTATAGATGCGTTGACAACTTAGGTCATCAGGATAATTTTAATTTTGTAACCTGTGGTTAGTAGGATCACTAAATAAAAATTCAGATTTTCATAAATTATTTCAAGGTAAAAAACCTTACACATGCCTGGGCTCAGGTAAAAGAAGATAAAAAAAAATAATTTAAAAAATCAAAAAACCCGACTGCGTAAAACTGAAAAGAAAAAAACAAGCACTTAGAAGTCCGGTGGTCAACTGAACATTCGGATCCATTGAAAAATTTGATTGGCTGTCGAATAATGGATCCCGACTGTTCAGTTGACCATCGGACTTCTAAGTGCTTGTTTTTTTCTTTTCAGTTTTACGCAGTCGGGTTTTTTGATTTTTTAAATTATTTTTTTTTTATTTTATACTTTTTAGTTAGGAGTACCTAGCTAGCTATTTACCAGACTGGATTTCCTATCAGCATCAGTGCACTGGAATTTAAGTTTAAATTATGTGATTTTTTCAAATGTTTTTAATTAAAAATAAATCGATATAAGTAGATCCTAAACGGTCAGTCGAATCGAAAAATGTTGAGGGAAAACTAAAAATGATTTTTAAATACCTATTCAACGATACCCCACTTGACATAGTTTGTTGACTTTCATTTTTTTCATTTTCACAATATGGCGTCCTGTAGTCGCCATATTGAATTTTCACTAACGTCATGTCTTTAGTGACACTCGCCGGACTAAGGGGAATCGATTGACGTGTGAATCATAAAAATCGGCCCAGGCGTTTGGTTTGTATAGTGCTTCAAAGGAACATACAAACATACATACACACATACATACATAGGCTGTTAAACACATTACCACTCCTTTGCGTTGCAGTCGGGTAAATATTGTGTAGGTCGGAAATTGTTAACGTAAGTCGGACTTACGTAAATCGAGACTCGAGAACACCCTATAATATGTACTTATATACTTGTTTTTTTAGTATTGTTTCTTATTTCAAAACACAGTTTTCGGTGCTCTATATTGTAATTTAATTCGGGAGCGTTCATTTTTGAACTACAATTTTTTGTGGAATGCTTGATGTAATACGTATGTGCATTTTTTACGTATTTATGAGTTTACATAGGACTACTAGGGTTGTTATTTTTCGTCCTCTTTTCATTGTTTTATAGTGTAGGTCCTGTTAGTATATACAGTACATTCCGCGCAGTATAACTAGTAGTGTATCGCGAGTTAAGGTCGATTTATGTTATCCGGTCAGACACGGCGCGGTAACGTAGCGTTTCCAGCGGGACAAACATTTTTACATGCATTTCAAATACGAATATTTATACTTAACGGATCCCGTCCGTTCCGACACGTATCAATACTCGTATTTGAAATGCATGTAAAAATGTTTGTCTTGACGGAAACACGTTCCCGCGCTGTGTCTGACCGGATAATATAAATCGAGCTTTATACGATAAGTTTCACAAAGATCACAATAGATAGGTATAGATTATACCCTTCAAAACTACGAAATGTTATAATTACCACAAAACACCAAACCATAACAAACACTCTCGACGTACGTTTCGCCAACCAAGTTGGCATCATCAGGAGATGATTAAAACTAAAGACTAAACATGTTATGTTCCACCATTTTTTATTGCCTTCAAAACTAATTATAAAAAAATTGAACCTCCTTCAAAAAAAGGCACTAAAAAGATATTGATTGAGGTCGGCGCCAATTTAGTTGCTAAAAAATTTAGGAAACTTTTAGTAGCGCGATCTAGTGGGAAATAATAAAATATATAGTATTCAATATGTAAAAAAATCTAGTGCGACTGTTGCTTTAAAAGTTTAAATGCACTAACTTCTAAATGTGGCATTTGATTTTTGATATGAACTTTTGTCAATGTTTGAAAAACTGAAACGGAACATCCTGTATACGTGTCCTACCCTATGTGTGGTTGAGTCCACCGACTCGCCTTCCTGCGACTGTCAGTCAGTTTGCAACTTATCGTTCTCTCAACACGGGGCAAAGCGCTACTCTAAAACCACTGTTTATTTTGGTGAAGAGATGTCGACGGATATAGGTACTATATCTGTGGCCACTGGCAAAATTGCTTATGTTCAATTTTTTGTTTTTTTTTTTTTTTCAATATTTTCGGATACATTTTTTGTACGCGAAATTTCTAAAATAAATTTACTAACCCTCCAGTGAGTGTATCCTAGGTATGTGTCATCCGATAATAAGTATATTTTTCGTAATTTGCAACGAAAATAAAATATTAGTAAAAAAAACTTTTTAGAGACAAGCTTTTATTGAAATGTACTAAAAAGGAAAAAATAATATTCAATAATTATTATAAAAGCGGGGGTTGTAATCTCTATGATAGTTTATTAGTCGCAACCCCCGCTTTTATAATAATTATGAACCAAAATTATTAAATATTATTTGTTCCTTTTCAGTACATTTCAATAAGAGCTTGTCTCTGAAAAGTTTTTTTTTACTAATATTTTATTTTGTTCATTTTAGTCTTTCAAAATTTTACCCCCCTTTGACACCCGTAGGGGTTGAATCTCGAGAAAACCTTTCTTAGTGGATGCTTACGTCATAAAAGGAACCAACTGTCCAAATGTCAAGTTTCTAGCTTCAGCAATTTGACCTGGGCGTAGATTAGTCAAAAAAAACCTACTTTTCCGTTTGAACCCCTTAGGATTTGAATTTATTTCTAAAAACGACTTATTCATGTATTGTCATCGGGAATATGTGTACAACATTTCAAATCAATCGGATACTTGGAAGTCGTTCAAAATTGACTTGCAAATTTTGACCTAAACAAACAAACACACAAACAAACTAACTAACATACATTGCAAGTTAAATAAAAGCTTGTAATAAAAACAGCATCGTTGATCACAATATCTCCCTGTTACACGACTATCACGAGTGTTGTGACACAATGTCGAACATAAATTATTCTTTCACCGACATTTATTTTAAATTTAATGAGGATGGGGTTTTTTGAATTTATTTAAATTAAAAATGTTCGTTGGTCAATTAATTTCGTTTGATAGGGCGTCCAAGAGGCTTCTACGATAGATATGTAGAAAAATGGATCACTAGATAAAATCGAGGATAAAATGGACATTTAAATTTGCATTTAACTTATTTCACCAAAAATCTGAAATAAGCCATTTTGCCTTATGACTACGAAGTTATATATAAAGTGGTGGACTCAACATCGGCTGGTGTAGCCCGTGGGGTGCTCAAATCTATATAACAACTATATAGAGTAGACCGTGGTGGACGGAGTGGACTACATGCGCTCAAGTGGCTGCCAAAAATACCACGGGCCGGCAGTGTGAAGTATCCAACTGTAGACTAGGCTTGGACAACATTTTACAAAAACTATCTTGTATATAGCGAAAAAAATCTAGTTCGAGAATTCAACGGATTTAAACGTCTCATGATCCCTACATAGATACCGAAAAACCAAATATTATAATTGTCCGACGCCCGTCCGTCCTTATATGCAGAAGCCTGGCTGACGGATCGAAACCAAATTTTAAACGTAGTTTTTAGGGGATTTCTCAGGATTTTTTCCCTACTTATCCAAATAACGGTAGTTTACTGATGAATTAAAATCGAAAATTGTGATTTATTTCGTATCTTTTCGATTATATTGTTACACGCATCAAGAGCAGTGGCGCTTCAGTTCGGCTGATACTACCGATTTAGGTTCACTGGCGTATAACCATAGACAATTACCACAACCATAGACAATAACAACAAGGCGTATGTATTAGCCTAGCGGCACTGGCGAGAACTAATTGTGCCAACACGGCACACGGTGAATGGTCTCCAGGCGGAAATGGAGGGGATTGGGTTGGGGCATTCCAGCGAACGGCAACGCGCGTTCCACACGTGTATAACTACGTAGCTAATAAAAATGTATTTTTACGGATATAATAAAACGGTATAAATAATTTCCGTAACAATATAATGCAAACTGCAATTTAATACACGATGTATGCTAGGAACGAACAGTGCCCAAGCTTCCACGTTAAGTTTAGCTCTTTGCGAATTTTACTCTCTAAACAAAGCACATTCGAGTAGAGCCTAAACATCACAGATATGCTGAAACTAAATATATCAGCTTTATTGTTTTGTCTACGTTTATTTTGTTTTAAAGGTGTTGTTTCTCCCTTTTCTTCAACGTCCAGTTTCTAACTGACTTTTGTTCATAAAAAATGATCTAAAACTCTCCATTGTTTCTATCTTAGTGATGAGTGATGGGCAAGTTAACAAGTATTAAGACTCGCTTGTACACAATGGAGGGGTAAAACACAGCAGGCAGTGCAGTGCTGTCTCCTTAGTAGGTGCATTGTGCAATGAGACTGCGCCCCAACACGTTCAAGTGACGCAGTGACAAATGACTATATATACAGAGAAATATCGGTTTTCCTTCGGGCTTGTGCAACTGGATTAAATTGTCTGTGTTTTCAGAAATAACAATGCATGCAATTTATTGGGTAGACGAGTAAACGTACAGACATAACGTTATATATAACATATATATATGCATAACATATTATGTCACCGCATGAAGCACTGGTAATGCCTTGGAACGGATTGCAGTTATGGTTTATCTTCACTTGTTATTAATGTATTTCATACTGCATTCGCAGTTCTATTAATATCGCCAAAATAAAATGAATAAGGTTTTATAGTTCCGTTGTTCATACGTTGCAAACAGTCTCAACATAACAAATTGGTTGAGGCTTTCGCGGCCAGTTGATGAGCTGGTGTTGTCCTGATTCGGGTCTATAGGCCGTCGTTGGTTGGAATTGCGACCCGA
Organism: Mongoloraphidia duomilia; assembly: GCA_039654895.1. Taxonomy (NCBI): domain Eukaryota; kingdom Metazoa; phylum Arthropoda; class Insecta; order Raphidioptera; family Raphidiidae; genus Mongoloraphidia; species Mongoloraphidia duomilia. The sequence continues at coordinate 2,350,448 of CM077517.1, forward strand.
ATCAGGACAACACCAGCTCAGTCTCAACATAATTTTTATCGAAGACGTAATAAATTACTACATAATATTTAAACCAAGGCTCGTGGCGCCTGAAATTTCAGGATCTATTTAAAAATCCGTAAGGTACTTTTCCTCCGACAATAATATTGAACCTTTGTTAGCCTCGTTTTTTCCGTTCGGTTACGCATGTCGAGCGTCACGTCATGTCCAATCAAAGCGACCTACTCATCGAAAAACAACGACGTTATGTTGATAACTACGATATTATTGTACGACTGCATTCGATTTAAGAAAACGCTTTGATGTATAGTTTAAAAACAATAATTTTTTACAAGCTTTTTACAAGTTTTTATTTAACTTGCAATGTATGTTAGTTTGTGTGCTTGTTGGTTTGTATGTTTGTTTAGGTCAAATCTTGCAAGTCAATTTTGAACGACTTCCACGTATCCGATGTATCCGATCGATTTGAAATTTTGTACACATATGTATTCCCGATGACAATACATGAATAAATCGTTTTTAGAAATAAATTCAACTCCTAAGGGGTTCAAACGGTGATGTAGGGTTTTTTTTTTTGACTAATCAGCGCCCAGGCCAAATCAGTGAAGCTAGAAACTTGAAATTTGGACAGCTGGTTCCTTTTCTGACGTAAGCATCCACTATGAAAGGATTTTTTGAAATTCAACCGCTACGGTTGTCAAAGGGGGGTAAAATTTTGAAAGACTAAAATGAACAAAATAAAATATTAGTTAAAAAAACTTTTTAGAGACAAGCTTTTATTTAAATGCACTAAAAAGGAAAAAATAATTTTTAATAATTTAGGTTCATAATTACAAAAGCGTGGGTCGAGATTAATAAACTATCATAGAGTTCACGACCCACGCTTTTATAATTATTATGAACCTAATTTATTAAAAATTAATTTTTCCTTTTTAGTGCATTTAAATAAAAGCTTGTCTCCAAAAAGTTTTCTTACTAATATTTATTCATTTAAGACTTTGTAAAAGTGAAACTATATATGTTGCTCAGAATTTTAAATCTATAATTTACGAACACTTGTATAATATTGTGTAGGTTACTAGGTTACATATTATGTGAGTTATTTTTGTTCACATTGTTAGCGCTTTCAGCATAAAATATTGGTTTACATCGTTAAGCCATTTTCTCCCATTTCCTTAGACGTTCCTGTTTACGGAAACAAGGATAAAAAATATTTCTGAGAATTTCGCAAAATGTCGTTCAAATTTTAAGATCTGTTATTTTAAAAGCTTATTTTTTAATGTCACAATACAAATTGTAGGTATGCGAAATATTTTCATACAATATTTGATTTTTAAACTGAATTATTTTTCAATTTGCACATTAAGTTTTGTCCATAAAATAAAAAAAAACCCGGTAAAGTGCGAGTTGGACTCGCGTGGAGAAGGTTCCGTACTATTCCGTTTCCTGTGGGAATTTAAAGACACATGATTTTTCGTTTAGGTTTTCCTGTAAACTATGCGTGAGGCCCTATTTTGCCTATTTTTTTCAAAATTTTAGGCTTAGTAGATAAGGGGGGGGGAGATCGGACGGACAGACACGAGAGTGACCCTATACAAGGGTTCCGTTTTTTCATTCTGAGGTACGTAACCCTAAGAAATATGTCACAATCGCGAAAATAGAACATTCGGTTCGAATCCTGGCAATATATAATATATATATATATATATTTAGGCATACAACTCGTTTATAAGTGCCTTTCTCAAGCGTAAACTGATTTTGAGGCGCCTCCAAAAGGAAAGTAAATTTTTAAACATAACAAACAGAATTTAGATACCTGCAATGTTATTGTTAATATAATTTTATATTTTTTGTGAACGTTAAAAACATCTAGTTTTCTTTTTTGTGGCTTCTGCAATAATAAGGCTTATTGCGCCTGTGCAGTGAATCGCTGTAAATATTTTGCGAAACTATTCTGTTAGTTCTCTAAACATTTTTAATCAATCATCCCTGTATCAAATAAATAACTTATATCAGTCCTTCTATGTACAACCCCACTTTCAAAACTACTGATAGTTTAAAAACAATGTAGCACTTAAAATAATTTGACAATATTAAAAACAACAAAACTAACAAAGGTGTATAAAAAGATAACGATTGTGAGAATACATTGTTTTGTAAAAATAATTTTATAGTATATTAAAAACAATAAAGATGTCAGATCTTTTACAAATAAAAGCAGTTTATTTTTAAATTTTCATTTTATAAATGCATTTGAAGTACATAAACTATAGATTGCAATCATTTATTAGGTACTGCAGTTGTCTATTTGAAAACAAAACGCAGTGTTATTTTCCTGAAACACGCGAATAACGATTCTTTCCCTATAGACAGCATTATCTACTGATTGTCAGTACTCAAGAATAATGTATATATTTCTAGTAAAAACATTCAAACCTCTTCATATTATTGATTTGAAACTTTTAATCAATACCTCCTAACCAGTAACCACATACCAATTTTTAACTCTTTTATTTTAAGCCTGTACGTATTGTTTTCATCGTTGTTTCAAGCTGAACTGAAGTCAGGGATTGAAAATATCAAGAAAAATCAAAATATCCGATATAATAATATAATATAGAAATTATCGTAATAAACATAATGTTGGGTGAAGGACCATAGTACAGTCATTTGGTTCGAAAAATAGTGGTTACCTGGAAAGTTTTCCGGGAGTTTTGAAAATTGGTAATTTTATAGATTTTGATGTGCTCTTTCCGAATTTCGACTTTGCCTACTCGTATTTTTGCCGCTCGCGCCGCCATATTGGAAAAATGCCGCCTAAAAGCAGTTTTTTGACAATACCTCCTTTCCAACTTATTTTACGATAAAAACAGTTATATACAAAATGAAACTAGAGACAATTACCTACAATTTATGTATCTACCTTTTTTTCATAAAGTCAATAGTTTAGGCGTACGAGCGCCGCAAAGTGTACTCCAACACGCGTTTTGACCAAAAAACTCATTTCCACACCACCTTGAGGTAGAGTAAGCGGCGCGTTTTTAGTGTATTTGCCATATATGGCACATACACTATTGGCGTCGGTCGGATGGCGAGACCTAGGGGTCGGACCAAAATTTCTCGACGTTTCATACCCTCCTGAACAAGTTGCCACCATTTATGAAAATGATTATATATATAAATTGTAGGTAATTGTCTCTAGTTTCATTTTGTATATAACTGTTTTTATCGTAAAATAAGTCGGAAAGGAGGTATTGTCAAAAAACTGCTTTTAGGCGCCATTTTTCCAATATGGCGGCGCGAGCGGCAAAAATACGAGTAGGCAAAGTCGAAATTCGGAAAGAGCACATCAAAATCTATAAAATTACCAATTTTCAAAACTCCCGGAAAACTTTCCAGGTAAAACTACCAAATGACTGGGCTACCAGTCCAAAGGACAGGAATATAATTAAAAAAAACTTTTTAACAAAAAAAAAACCTCCTTCAAAAAGGCACTCAAAAGAGGAAAATAATGAAATTTTAAGGTCTGTGCCAATTAAAATAATATGAAGTTGGTAAAAAGAAGATATTAATCACTATACTATACTTTTTAACCGACTTCATATTTTAATTGGCAAATAACCTTAGCTGTTGGTGGTCTTTAAAACACAATTTTAATATAAATAATAGTTTTATACGGCTGAAGTACAACTGAACATTTTTTTTTCGTTGGAGATCAGCCAATTATATAATTGTTTCGAAACATATTGGAAAAAATCATTTTACCAACCAGTGGTCACAGTCAGGATTCTATTGGAAAAAATCATTTTACCAACCAGTGGTCACAGTCAGGATTCTATTGGAAAAAATCATTTTACCAACCAGTGGTCACAGTCAGGATTCTATGGAATCGCATGTAGTGAAACTCTATTGATTCTGAAGCATATAAGGAGAATGTTAATTTAGCAATCTTGTCACGGTTGAGTATTGTAAGCTCATTCCGCCGCGAAAGTGGAAAGGTTCAGGTTAGAATCCTGATTGTGACCACTGGTTGGTAAAATGATTTTTTCCAATATGTTTCGAAACAATTATATAATTGGCTGCTCTCCAACGAAAAAAAAATTTTTACAATTTTAATATACCAAAAAGTATCTGTGTTGCGATCGGAACGCTGTAAGTTTACACCTTTGACTGACGACTGATTAATCGGACATTGAATGAATTGAATGTACGTCGTTACATTACGCTATGTCCGGCCAGTTTTTTTGCGCGAAGAACAATTTCCTCAGTTTGCTGCAGATGCATAACAGCTGCAATGTTATTTTATGTTTGTAATTTTAAAGACTTCTGGTGTTATTCTATATCATAAATGTTAAATTAATAGTGCAGTTAAATTTTTCTCACTCTCTGATATGTGAAATTGCCCAAGCTGAAGTGAGACAAACATTTTACGGGTCTGTTAATTTTTACATTTATGATACAGAATAGCACCACAGATCCAGTTAAAATTTTTTAAACTTAGTGCCATGTGTTCGCGCTATAGTGATGACAGAAATATTGCCTGTGTTTGTTGATGCTTATACGATTCTAACTCTTAAATAACTCGATTATTGGCAACGAAAAAAAGCATTACAGACATTCATTCAATATTTTAACATACTGTGAAACTCTGTTGCGAAACAGATGTTCTAGAATCTAGATAATAAATTGATAATGAGAAATAGTCCTTTAGCGCTACTAAGAAGAGTTATCTTTTTACAAGGATTTATTTAACTTGCAATGGTTAGTTAGCTTGTTTGTGTGTTTGTGTTTTTAGTAGACTATTTAGCCAAAGTCGCTCATCAGTAAATGTGATGTTTTTCCATCAATTTTTAAAATAAATATTATATTCCACGACTGTAACAAAAATAATAAATGAAACTGGTCTGATGCCAAAATGGCACAACTAACAAGCTCTTGTTCAACTCAGGTATTTGGTGATTTTAAAAAGGCTTTTTAAATTTTCCCAATTAAAATAATTGGAACCGTTATATTTTAATCCATTTTCTGCCGATTCTAATTTGTTAGCATTAATTGCTTTGTTAATGAACACATGAAAGAGAAAAATTCAGTTATTGTTTGTTAAAAGTGCAAGCGCAGTAATAATAGTGGTTATAAAGTATGAATTGTTTATATTAAAAGAAATGTTGACACAATTTTGAATTTTTAGTTGATTCTTTCGACTTATGAAACCTCATAATCGTACACTGTAATAAACGAGAACGCCGCGATTACATAGATTATCGATGGTCCATTTGTAGCCAGCGATTAATCTGGTAATAGACACACAAAGAGACCATGGCGTCGCAAATAGGTATCGCCACATCGCGTAAATTCCATAAAAACACGTTGCGCATGCGTGGTTACTAATTTTACATTAATTTGTTTTGTATTCATCCATTTTATATATGTAACTATACATTTTATTTTGTAATTTTTACACACTTTATTGGAATATTACACAAATTATGTAATTTTAATTTACTTTATGTAAAAATCACAAATTTGTTTAACTTTACAGTAAAAGTCCAAGTTTTTATGAAATTTTCTGTGTAAAAATAAATAATAATATAAAATCACTTAGAAAATCGAGCGAATTCTACCTTAAATTTGAAAGTATTTTTACATCCATTTTTTATAGTGTAGAAAAAAAAGTAGCCGCGCAACTTATATTGTGCTAAAATGTGCTGATCAGAGTTGAAAATGTGCTGCTTTAGAAAAGTTTGAACTTGGGGTGGGGGGGCTAACTCGACTAACAGCCCCCCTTAAACTTTAGAAATTTGCAGTTTTTACGACACTTCTTTGTGGCGGATTGTGCTTTTAAAATGCAATACTATTGGGTAATAATTAATTTGTAACTTGCACTCTCCGTCAGTAACAGAAATGCAAATCAGTACAACAATATAATGTTGAAAATTGACATTTATTTCAAAATGTAGCCACTTAACTCCGTCACTGAACACGTGTCAGTCACAGAAGGGAGCGTATGTTTTGATCTTTTCTCGCCGCAGGAGATAAAACAAATAAAAGAATCAATTTGAAACACCGTTACGAAATTTACGGTGAAATAGTGATATGACGAAGCGTTAACGATGTTTTAAACAGTTGATATTTTTCTTTCTGTGAAAACATAGTATAAACTCTAAAATCTGTAACGTCTATCGAGTTGATGACAGGTTTATGATTATTACGTAACTTCTGTATTGTGAGAAATGAACAAGATCATGTAACGCAGTTTCATTCATTTATTTATAAAATTCACTGTTGTGTCTGTAAGCCGCTGAACCGGATTTATTACAAGTCCCCAGTTCCCGAGTTCTAGCCCGAGAGCTGGTAAAAGTGTCAATTGAATTTTCAATTTATTATTAAAAAAAAAATAATGAATTGAAAATATGAATTGGTGCTAGACCCAAATAAACATGTCTGTTAAAGGTTTTAAAAAACATACATTTTCAAAATATTACTTACTAAAAAATAAATATTTGTTCTCCCACAAAATAGTGGTACTAAATTATTAGTTTATAATTAGGTATTTAAGTTTAAAAAAAATTATTAATTTTTTCTAATAATTTAACATAAATAATATTGAAAATCGAAAAAAAACATTTTTTTAAAGCTATAGATAAATTACTAAAAATTAATTAAAATGTATAAAAATTTGAAAAATATCACGTGACTTCAAAACGCGCCAGGAATGTTTGTGACGTCGTTATGTTAAAATGTGTCTGCATTTGTTGGTATTTGTGTATATGTATTACACATACTATCAAAAATAATAAATTTTTAACTTGGTAACCATGGATACAAAGACCATAGATAACATAATGACGTCACACGCGTTCGGATTCTTTCGGCGCGTTATCGGAACTGAGTTTAAAAATTAATTTTTATTTAAATATAACTTCTTAATTAGTAAGCAAAAAAATTAAATAAAAACAGTTTTGCTATAAAAGTTGATGTGGTCCTTCCATTTAAGTAAAAAAAAAATTCGTTTAAAAACCCAATTATGCGGATATGCCTATTTTAGTGAAAAATTCAGTGCGAAAAAAATGTGTACATGCAACTGTTACTGTAACAGTGCATATATGTATCAGTAGATAGAGGTGAAGCATATAACTGAGCTTGATATTGTTACGGATCACCCTGTATATAAACGGCAGGCAAGAGTTCTGAGAAACGGGGTCTGCTTACTGTAACAACTAGTACCTGCGCGAAAGTTCTAGAGAAAACGAGAACACACTAGGCTTAGGCTACGCAGCATATATAAACAGCCAGTGCGAGTGAGTGAATCAATCAGTCAACGGTGAGTCACGCATTCAAGTCTCCGGTAGATCAGTAATATAAATAGTGCCGTGATATAAATAACCAAATTGATAAAATAAATACTAGTGTAGTGATAATAATTACGAATTATTGTATATAGTTGTTTTGTTTTGCTTTGTAATTACTGTTTAGTTATCGTTTACTTGTGTTGATTGTTAGAACTGACTTTTCGTTGTTGCATTCATTATTATTGTGTTTTTAATTATTGTAAATAAATATTTATTCCGCCAACTAAGAAAACAGTTTTGTAACAATATCTTCAGCGAATCGTTATCTTATAAGGAATCGAATCATCAATTAAATTATCAAACTGGAATAAAACTCGATAATATTACGGCATGTAGGGATTATGCCAATTAGTGCATGTAATTCGTATATATTGCAGTATCTGGAGCTTTTGAAGCAATCAATAAACTGTATGACGTATGTGCAGTAATATAGTAACGTTTTGAAATTCTAGAATAAAATATAATGTATATAATTATTAATTATAGTCCGCTTTATGGTATAATAATAATAAATACTATATTTTATTGAAATTACACTATTGTGTATAACTTTAAATAGCAGCAAAATCTTGATTAAATCAATTTAACTTATTTTATAGCAGTTTGTTCTTATTTCGTGTTGATGATTGTTAATATTTACTTCATAGTTAACAACTTACGTCACAGTTCACTTGTTTGGCTTTGACGCCGCACAATTTCATTTTTTTTAACACCCAATAGGGTTCTGGAGCTATGATGTGCCCGTCAAAACCGAGACGAGAATTTGAGGGTAAAATTGGATTTCACGCGAACGAAACCGCAAGTAAAAACTATCACTGAATATAAGGCTAGGATGAAACCGAGCCTACTACGCAACGTTGCGAATATTTTCTCTAGTGATGGGCGAATGCGAGATGTTTTTACAATCGAAACAATTACAATCGTTCATAATAACAATCGAGTCTACAATCGACTCGGAGTTTGATTTTACAATCGAAATTTCGATTGTTCGAGTCGATTATTTGCCACATAGATTATAGCAATAGCGACGAATGAGAACACAAATAATCGTGATTCAAGGTTATATGCTAGTCGACTGACGTTCACGCGACTCGTTGATTGTTCACACTGTTCACTCGGTACTCTGTGATCTCTTCACTATTGAATTCGTATCGGTTATGCAGTATGAACTATGAAACAACAACAATCGAGTGAAAGTGACAACCATCGAGAGTCATCGACTCATCGAGATGTTTGAACAATCGAGACAAACGACTAAAAAATCTCGTATTCGCGCATCACTAATTTTCACTTTGAAACATTCGCAAGTAGTGTAAAAACGTGTGTTTATTTTAAGAAAAGACAAATTTTACACTCAAAAAGACAAAAAAAATTCTTTTCAAAAGATAAGTGAATTTACTCTTCACTAGGGGTGTGTGAGTGCTCGAAAAATTTAGAAACCGGTCGAGTAGTAAAAAACTCGATCATCAAGTCTAATAAAAAAAATAGTCGAAATATTCGAGTCGAGCAGTAAACAAACGAGCAACGTTTTGTCGGCGGTTCGATTTGTAAGAATAAGACCGGTAAATAAGCCAAATTGCAGATATATTAAATTATAAACGCTCGACAATAGAGGTCATAAGCGTCTGAGAGCCAAATTGCAAATGGAGTGGTGTTATAGGTAGGTAATGCTAGAAGAAAAATTTTAAATTTTGAAAAAAGTTTTTATTTGATAAATACTAGATTTTTCTTTTCTCTTCGAATCAAGTAGTTAAACAAAATTTAACGTTTTCTCCCCATACTTAATTCGACTCAACCTAAAAAATAATTTTAACTTGCACCACTCAAATTCCCCTACTCTTTAATTTTTGCAGAGTACTAATTATTATGCATACAATGTCAATATTTTTTTAATCTGTTAAATCCTATCAAATTGCTGTTTTCACTACTCTCAACTTTCAGTATAACGGATATTAATTAGAGGTGAACATAGATTTTATTTCCAATTTTATCAGTGAAACTACATTTTACTTTAAACAATTTTTATGAGTTTTTACTTAAAAAAAGCCAACAATGTTAACTCCATGTTCATTACTCGATCAAACAAAATACTGAAAGAAATTGACAGCATTTTGGTAAGATAAAAACATATTTTAATTTTTGTCAATTTTAACTTTATAATTTCCACAAAATAATTGTTCTTCATCATATAAATATTCTCACCCACGTTTACATACAACCATTGTATCAACATTATAATTTTCTTGTAGACTCTGAAGATGGTATGAAGAATACCGCAACGTTAGTATTAAATGCAAATTTTGAATTAATCAGTATTGCTTTTTATTGATCCTACGTGCCACGGAAGTGCTCACTTCCAACAATTTCTACAACTTTTTAATCTTATGTTAGAACATTTATGCAATCCCACGCGTTGGTGAAACCGGGCATTAACAGCAAGTAACGCGTTTGTTATTTCATTCAATTACGCGCTCTACTCTGCCGCTCCGTGCGATTGGGTTGTCGGAGGGCTAAGGCTGAGACTGCGGGGCCTACACAATCGGTTTGACACAGACGACAAATTATTATTTGTGCAGCTCTCTGTTGTTGTTGTCGTCAAGTGTTTACATCTGTCAAGTCTCTCACACGAACGGGAGCGCGCACCGCGGCGCGGCGTTCTTTCGTCAGCGTCGTCTTAAATACAACATATATACAGCTGACTGCAATGCACTAATTGATAAACTGACTGACTGAATTTTAAAGCATAGTACATTTTATTAGAGGTATTTAATGAACAAAAAACTAAAAACTATAGTGTGGTGTCTTTTGAATCTTAACCTGCAAAACAGTAAAAAAGCAAGACACTACATAAAGGATATGAATGAATGCAATAAGTAATGCAACTCTATAAACGCGTCTACCCCTCATACTGTAGTGTGCAGACTGCAGATACAAATATATTATGCCGAAAAATTACAATTCTAACCCTTGTGCCGCCGGCACAACCGACTTTCACTAGGCGACACAAACTCGTCACTAGGCGGCACTACTTTATATGTTATTTTATGCTCTGGAGCACCGTGCAAAGATGTGAATAAAATTCACGAAGTCAGCAATAAATGCAAATTGTTTAACAGTCATTGCGTGTCTTTTACATCCTTCAGTCACTGAAGACAATGTCTTCAACAAATATCTCATAAAATATAACACGCTTTTGTGGTATTTTTTTTGACTTCCCTGCAGTGCAATTTACTGAACATGTCGGTAAGTGTGGAATTCTAGGCATTATAATTTTAGTTGATGTTTGCAGAATGCACGCAAACATTCCTCCCGAGTTCTGTATAAATGTTTCCCGATTATTATTGTTATTGCTTATTATTGTTACACATTGCGTTAGGAATTACGTAATTATTTTATATGAAAATATCCACTGCGACGTCAAAACGTTGGCATTGCGGTCACAAAGCAAAGTGGTTTCTGACAACTTGATGTATTGGTTAGCGGCTTGTCTATGGATCGGACTGTCATGGGTTTTAGGGGCGGATTTAGGATCACAGATGACATATAATACAGATAAGTGGTGGCTATACTTATAACGAGCGACCCACCTTTTGAAGGCCAGCTTTAACCGTCGCATTCCCCCTAATTTAAACTTCACTGAATTATAGAACGAGAAAAAATTACCATGCCTATATTATAATTACTTATATTAAAAAAATTTGTTGACGCATCATTTTATTAGTTACCATTTTGCCAAAAGGTGTCAGGAATTATTATTATTATTAGTACTTTAATTTGTTTATGTTTTTAGTTGACACTTCTGTCAGTTCTCAGATCAGAATCTAGAATTGGAGACAGAAGAGCCAAGGAAAAGTCATATAAGCAACGGAGTCCTCACGAGCTCGGCTATTTTCACACTATATTGAAGTAAAACTTCTTATGCAGCGCCATTTACTCGACGAATTGAAGGGTAAAATGCTAGCTCGATGAAACGAAGAAGGTGTTGATTTTTATATTATTCATAAATAAGAAGTTTCACTTCGGTCGTGTGTACTGCGACACATACTTTTTTTATACAAAAATAGATCTAAAAAAATGACAAAAATATTAATCAAGAATTAGACATAAACCATTGTCTCTTGTGACCAGAAAATTATAAGGTGTTATCTTATTTACAAGAATGGTGACGATTTAATTAATTTTGCAAATAAACAGTCGCGCCTGCAGTTCTGCAAACTTACAGACAGTTATTAATTCTGAATGATAAGTAATGTTTTATAATTGATATTCGTGGAACAATTACTGAGAAAACATTTTAAAATATAATAATATGGTTAAAACATAAATTAATATTGTCTGCAGCAAAAAAAATGTCGCAAAATATAATTATTGAAGAATTTATACGAAAGGCTACCAAATAATTTCCAAACTAAAATTCAATATTATAGGACATCTAATAATAATTTAATTCAAAAAGTTTTCAAATTCGTAAAAAATTGTACCTACTTTATGTAGAATTAGAATTTAGAAAATCACCCAATTTTTTTAAAAATAGAGTATGAACCATAAAAGTTCCATTTTTTTACGGAACCCCAAAATAAGTGGTATTTTAGAAATATTATTTGTTACGGAAACAGAGGAAGTGGTTGACAAGTGAAAAAAAACACATGTATCTATGTTAAGAACTCCAATCACAGTAAGCCAGTGTGGTTGTATGGTAAAGTACTAGTTTGCTGACAGGTACAAACGTCAAGCCCAGGTTCGAATCCCGAAGGTTTTTAATTTTTGTTTTTAATGAAAATATATAAGTAATTGGATAACAATTTAAAGTATAAAAAAATAAATTTAAGCACAATTATTTTATTTATTATTTTTTACGAACATTTGAATTTATATAATATCTAAAATAAATAAAAATGGATGTATTTCTTTCCATGGCAACGAATACAATTATTTGTGTTTAACGGCATTAACGCTATCTGTTTGTACAGACATACCCATTTTCTTTCGGTTTAAAAAGTGAGGTTACAAACCCCTCTAGCGTAGGTAGCTAATAAATCAAAAGCGAGTGCGTGCCAATATTTAAGCCTTAAAATGTTTGCCAACTGCGTTGTGAAAGATAAGAATCCTTGTGTATTTACCCGACTGCGCCAGAAGGAGGGTAATGTTTTTCGAGTGTATGTATGTATGTATATTTCTTTATCACGCTCTGTAGCCTAAACGGTTTGACGGATTTTGAAAAATGAGGTGTCATTAGATTCGTCCGAATCCCCAGAGTGACATAGGGTATATGACGTCACGGAAAATTCAATATGGTGGACGCTAGACGCCATTTTGTCACAATGCAAAAGTAATTTTCCTTCTAAATACATTGATATAGGTATCAAAATCAAAACAAAAGAAAGGTTTTGTTGACATTTCAAATAGGGTACATGACGTGACGGAAAATTCAATATGGCGGGCGCTAGACGCCATTTTGTGAGTACGCAAAAAATCGGTAAAACCTTGTGTGTGGGGTATCAAATTAAAAGGCTTGATGAGTAGATTCAACTAAAATGAAGGAAATGAAAAATTTATTGAAAAAACAAAAAACCGGACTGCGTAAAAATCGAACATAAAAGATGGAAACAAGATCAAATGATAACATGCAGTCGGAGGTATTTCTGTTCAATGTGTTACTACTATGCCTCCGACTGCATGTTATCATTTGATCTTGTTTCCATCTTTTATGTTCGATTTTTACGCAGTCGGGTTTTTTGTTTTTTTAATAAATTTTTTATTCTGTTTTTCAAATAAAACTGTAATGCAGAAATAAATCAATTTTTGTGCTACTAAAATAACGATCGGATATAACGACTAGAATTTTTTTGGAGTCTTCTTTGTAATATCAGACTCTCATCGTGTGTGTTATAAGTTCAGAAAAGTCAGTGCGCAAGATGAACTGGTTACATCATAAACAAACAATCGACTGACGTGTATATATGTACATAAAAATTTAAATAGAACGATCGTATCTCAACTGTTTGGTTTCCGCTTCTGTATGAAAAAAGAAGCACGCTATTTGTCTTGTGTTATAAATATTTGACAAAAGGAGTACAGGAGACATGGAGGTTTACAATCATGTGTATATTTATATCACATACATTATATAAAAAAACTCTATAGTGAACGACACGGCATTATTGTACCCTTTTGTGTCAACGAGAGTGACATACAGTGCATGGTATGCAACGTTCATGCTTCTTGTCAAGTAAGAATGTGCTGTCCCTGTCACCAATTTTTGTGCGGATCTGATAATATTAAAACGTTTTTCAGTTTATGTATCCAGTCTTTATTCAGTGAACTTTTTCTCACCGTAAACCAAAAGAGAAAATCAATTCATATGGGGATTTTGATGTATCAATTGGTACCTACACTATCGTTCATGCTTATCGTCAAGTAAGAATGTGCTGTCCCTGTCACCAATTTTTGTGCGGATCTGATAATATTAAAACGTTTTTCAGTTTATGTATCCAGTCTTTATTCAGTGAACTTTTTCTCACCGTAAACCAAAAGGGAAAATCAATTCATACGACTGAATTTTGATGTAACAATTGGTACCTATACACTATCAGTTATATTTAAACTTAAAGTATTTTTTTTCCGGCTACGCTTGGGGTTAAAATGATTCCAATCAATACATAACACGAGCGAATAAAAGCTAGTTTATAGATATAAGTTCATAATACAAGTATTTACAATTATATCATATTCTACTCTAAAATAGCTTAAATTCATATCTCGATATTTTTTTAAAAATCGTCATTAACAAATGTATCTACATTTGTCACTACCCCTAAATGTGATCCACTAATATTAAATGTTGCCACTTTCGAAATATTGAATAACATAATTAAATATCTACATTTTGTAGCGAACAATATAAATATATAATCCCTTTAAACTAACAGTAATCATTATGTATGTTAAACAAAATCGGAGTCCTAAGTATGTCTGGAATCCTAAAGCTATGAGGGCCTGTGACTAGAAAAGGTATTGGTAGCCTTAAGGTACGTGCAGTACGCAGCTGGGATTCTAGATGGTAGCAGGTATGGTAGATGGTGGCTGAAATTATAAGCGCTTATAGGTTTGCACAACGAAGCTTTGATACTAGCATTGATACAAGCTTAAATCGCGTCTGAAATGTCAGATAGCGAAGACGAATATTTGTGTTCTTCTGCTACAAAGTGGTATATTTTAAATACAAATTTGGGTAGGAGCTATCATGTCCACCCTATTGATAGAAAACGATCTAAACACGGCGAATTTCATCATTTATACCAAGAATTAAAATTTTACCCAAACGGGTTTTTTGAATATTTACGTATGGAACCTAACACTTTTAAATACGTCTTAGAAAAAACTCAAAACAAATTAAATAAAAACTGGCAAAATTTCACTTATTAAACTAGTCACATCCATTTGCGAAACTTGTAACGGCCATTTGACAGTTGTCACACGTTGATTGTAGTAGTCAGCGCGCTGAAAGAATGGTGAGATACATTCTTGAATCTACCAGCGCTTATACCTGCTACACTCACTGCTTCGTTGTGTACGCTCGCATATATAACAATGCATTAATTTAAGCAAGCCCTGCTATGATCTATGCTACCATCTAGAATCCCAGCTGCAGACTGCATGTACCTTTAATCACAATCTGCGTCTTTCCTTAAAAATAATTTTGTGTTTGTTACATGTGGTATTCCCTTGAAGCCATATGGATATTGTAGGGAAAAAATGTACATACCTATAGTCGAAAATTGTCGATCTTGATGATTTGGTCCGAAATATAGACGAATATTAGATGACACAGAATACAAATTAATATTTATGCATTGGGTATATTTGATGTATGTGTGTGCGTTGTGTGATATATGTATATTAGCTTATGTACAACAAATGCAATAGAAGAGTGCATCACAGAAAAGACATGCATAGAATCCGAATACAGCTGCTGCATTGCGTCCGGAATGCAGCCATGAGACCGAGTTGACGCCCGCTTCGATGCGTCAAGTGCATCAACACGCGCCATCTGGACTGGTAGCGGGCGATCAAGAGTCTATTTTCTGTACAAGTCGACTATGTCATTTTGCAGAAACTCGGAACCGCAAACCGGATATGCAATCGTATAATCGGAGCTGGATTTTCAAAAATGCTTAAAAGCATCGAGCACTCACTAAAGTGCTCGAAAAAATTAAGCATTACATTTTAAATTAAATTTCTAACTTCCAACAATCAATTTTGCTGTGCAAAAGTCCAAAATTCAAAACATACATTTTATTTTTGTTTACCAAAATAAAATAAATAGTAAGGTATAAACGAAATATTTTTGAAGCTATGCTTCTATAGGCGCGTTAGACGATTTCTGGCAGGGGAAAAACTGATAGGTTCGCGTCACGGTGTAAGCAGTCACGCTCATGCTATTAAAAGTATATCTGTATGGCCAGCGGTGAAAGTAATATACTGGCGCACGCGCAGTGGCCTATGTAAAATTAATATCTGAGAGTTTTATAGGACACAAAAAATAAAATGGCGTCAGATTTCAAAATAGCGGCCATATGTACTTTTGTAAAAATTATCCGATCTTTTTGAAAATTGATATTTAAGAATTTTATAGGACACAAAAAAATAAAATAGCGCCAGATTTCAAAATGGCGGCCATATGTACTTTTGTAAAAATTATCCGATCTTTTTGAAAATTGATATTTAAGTGTTTTATAGTACACAAAAAAATAAAATGGCGTCAGATTTCAAAATGGCGGCCATATGTACTTTTGTAAAAATTATCCGATCCTTTTGAAAATTAATATCTGAAAGTTTTATAGGACACAAAAAAATAAAATGGCGTCAGATTTCAAAATGGCGGCCATATGTATTTTTGTAAAAATTATCCGATCTTTTTGAAAACTGATATTTAAGAGTTTTATAGGACAACAAAATAAAATTGCATCAGATTTCAAAATGGTGGTCAAATAATAACTTTTCGATTGTATTGTCTATGGCGTTGATAAATTCGGTTTTATATACAATGCATAAAAAGCATAGCTTCTGTCGGGTGTCCCATGACACCTCTTGACTTTTTTTTTAAATTTAGCAAGTCTTTATGCAAGTTCGCTTATCGCTGCGTATCGCTACAGGTGTACGTTGAGCCTTAGAGTTAATTGTGACATAGTGCACCAGTGTCCAGCTGGTGTTTGTGTCACCAGCCCCACACACATACGCGCATACACACAACCGCCCTATTAGTGCTGTAATAACTAATTGTACCCTATAGCAATATGACATAAGCAATCAGAGCTGCTATATAAACGCAGAGTACTTTTGTATACGCTTGGCCGTATTGTATGCGTGCATATAATGAATAGTGCTTGAATCAGCATGCAAATTTGACAAAACAAATGCGAATCAGCGTTCTTTTGATTCATTGTTTTCTGCAATTAACATGTACAACTAGTTTCATTTTATATTATAATATAGGTCATATCTTATTACCATCGGTTTTATAGGACGTCAATTACGTATTTACGCTTCGTTTATGTATTGATTGACATGTTTTTCTGCAGTCTGTAGTTGAAGTAATGATATTGATTTTCTATAAATTGACGGTATACAGGGTGTCCAAGACTTGCGTTGTCGGCCGATATATTGATTTTAGGTGAAGATAGAAAAAAAGTTTAAATACAAAAGTTGTATACATTTTAATGGTGTATAACCTAAAAATATTTTCAATTATACAGCCTGTCCCATTTAAGCGTGGCAGATCAAAGCTATGTTTTTTTTAACCTAGCACCCTGTTTTTATTTGTTTTTTCAATTCTGCATCTAAATGTGAATAGAAATTGTAAGGGAATCCATGCTCGAAAATTCAGTAATTTTTGAGTTATTCAAGTTTTTTAGAAATTTTTGACACGTGCAGACCTTTACCTAAAATTCTACATAGCCAAAACAGAAACCTTTATCAAACTGAAATTTTAAAGATCACTAGATAATTGACGGACAAATCAATGTCTGCCCTAAAAAAATGAATTTATTATACAGGGTGTTCAAAATAATGTACTTCTTTTACCTAACTTCAATTACGTGTAACTTTTGATTGTTAAATACAACGATATAAATTTTTTGCTGAAATTGTATTCTTTAGGATATTTACTAACACTTTTATTAAGGGTTGCCCAAACCTAAACCTAATATTTTCGTATTAAAATAATATGTTTAGGTTTGGACAACCCTTAATAAAAGTGTTAGTAAATATCCTAAAGAATACAATTTCAGCAAAAAATTTATATCGTTGTATTTAACAATCAAAAGTTACACGTAATTGAAGTTAGGTAAAAGAAGTACATTATTTTGAACACCCTGTATAATAAATTCATTTTTTTAGGGCAGACATTGATTTGTCCGTCAATTATCTAGTGATCTTTAAAATTTCAGTTTGATAAAGGTTTCTGTTTTGGCTATGTCGAAATTTAGGTAAAGGTCTGCACGTGTCAAAAATTTCTAAAAAACTTGAATAACTCAAAAATTACTGAATTTTCGAGCATGGCTTCCCTTATAATTTCTATTCACATTTAGATGCAGAATTGAAAAAACAAATAAAAACAGGGTGCTAGGTTAAAAAAAACATAGCTTTGATCTGTCACGCTTAAATGGAACAGGCTGTATAATTGAAAATATTTTTAGGTTATACACCATTAAAATTTATACAACTTTTGTATTTAAACTTTTTTTCTATCCTCACCCAAAATCAATATATCGGCCGACAACGCAAGTCTTGGACACCCTGTATATAATGTTCATGATTGCTAACGTTTGCCTGCGGCTTAGCTCACGTTAACGTCAATTTTGCTCACAGATTCGCTGGAACAAATTTCGGTTTTGACGCAATACATTAGGTTATCATTAAACAGATAAAAAACTCGGGTCGCAGTGCCAAACCATGCCGACAATATAGTGTATTTGCTAATACAGGCCTTGTGGCTTTAATACGTGAACTTAAGTTTGTTTTTGGACAAAATAAAAAATTTAACCCCTTAATACATCCCTTAAAATATTGTTTTTTTTTAATTTCAATATTATTATCAATGCAACCTCTGTACCAAATTAAATACACCCTTCAGTAAATAAATCACTATCCGCAAACTAGTGTTTTCATAAAATTTGTAAGTCCGGACCTGTCGGGACGATTTTATTAAAATTTTAGCAGCACATTTTAATCTTCACTAAAGGGTTAAATTTGAATTTTGAAACAATTCTGCGAATTTTTTCGGTATTTTTGGGCCCAAAAACATTTTTCAATCCCTAAAAACTACCCTTAAAATGGTCCGATTGGGCCCATTTTAAATAGGCTTCGTGCGGTGATGGATTCCAACGTATATTTATATATTTACATTTTTTTCATATTATAACATCTAGAATTCATTTATATTTTTTTTTACCTATGTTAATTACGCGACATTGAGAACGTTTTTTTTAATATCTCAGGATCCACTGAAAACCGATTTGACTCAAAATCTAATCAGATCTAAGTTAAAGGCTGATAAACACAATAGAACAATCGGCATGGCCGTATGTTCCGTTTTTACGATATCGAAGGCGAAAAATTGCCCACATACACACTACACACACATACACACACAGAGACAGACATCAGTCAGAAAATGATCTTAAACGATTGCTAGGGTCTCAAAACGTGAAGATCTGTTAAAATCTCGAAATATTTTTTTCGGACTAAATCCATTACCTACTTCCCTACCATAGTAGAGGTGGGAAGTAAAAATTGTTTTAGATACCGAAAAATCGATGTTAGATATTTGTGATCACTCTGGTAATACGCCATTAAAACGTGACATGAATGTAGGTACACTACGCCACTTAAGAAATTATTATACCCAATGCATTTTTTCAATCAGTTGCATGAATCCGTGAATAATTCCAGCTTTTGATTTCCAACCTTCAAAGTGCCACTTTTTATCTCGACATGGTTTGAAGTGTCTTTTTATGAGGCTTTTATCTATTGACAGTTGTACAATGTTTATTTATTGATGTAATCTACATACGATATACATTATCGATTTCCCATAAATTTATTGATGTATTGTTGTTTATTTGTAACGGGGACGACGATATCGTCCTAGTAGTAGCTAGTAGCTACAGGCATATAGGTATATAAAGCTCTCATAAAAGGATAGACATGTTTTATTGCAGTTTTTTTTTCATTTGAATAAAATTTGTTGTATTATCTTTGTAGCCTATGAGTGAGTTACTTCGTACTAAATTATTTTAAGGATATAAAACGAATAATTATTGTTACAAAACTGTTTTCTGAGTTGGCGGAATAAATATTTATTTACAATAATTGAAAACACAATGATAATTCGCAACAACGAAAAGTCAATTCTAACAATCAACACGATAACTAAACAGTAATTACAAAGCAAAACAAACAACTATATACAATAATTCGTAATTAGTAACTATATACCAGGACTATTTCTTTCTAGTTATTTATATTTTATTCACTGTATTTATATCAGACGCACTATTTGTCGCTTAGTATTCTCCATTGACTGACTGCCTGATCGCTTCACTCACTCGTTTATATACGCTGCGTGGCTGAAGCCCAGTGCTTCTCGCGTTCCCTAGAAACTTCGCGTAGTTACTCGTTGTTCAGCAAGCAGACACTGCTTCTCAGAATTCTTGCTTGACGTTTATATACAGTGTGATCCGTAACATTATACTAAAATATAAAAGACTGCCAAATACGCTTCACTGTCTGTCTAGTCTACACCATAAAGTAGCCACGAATAGAGCATTACTAGCCTTTACCCGCAGCTTTGTTCGCGGTAATGTCGGTTTTTTTAAGAAATCTTTTTTTTTCGTAAACAATATCAAGCAACAGACTATTCACTATTAATTATCCATTGGCGTTAAAAAGAATCTCTGAAAATTTAATAACAGTTCTGCAAACGAAAGATACGACGTTAAACAATACCATTCATCAAAAAGTTATAAAACCTCATATAGGTACGTGCAGTACGCAGCTGGGATTCTAGATGGTAGCATGTATAGTAGATGGTGGCTGAAATTATAAGCGCTTATAGGTTTGCACAACGAAGCTTTGATACTAGCAAGGCATGTAGGTATGATTTTCCATACCCGATATTCTCAATAGAATATTTTCATCTTCTCATCTCTAAACATTATTGTGATACATTTCTCTTAACATATATTTCATCTTGAACGCATATATTGGAAAAGCTTATTACAGGTTAACGTCTGAAAGCATTTGAAAGACACTTTTAATTCATCAAAGAGGCCGATGAATGATGCTTGCAAATCTGACCGCAGACCGAGTCTTGCCGAAGAGTCAAACAGACAAGTCGTTTATTAATGATGCTTGAACTTGAGGGTTCTCTGTTTCCAAAACAAAAGAAAAATAAAAATCGATACATTAAAAAATTTGAACTGGTTGTTATTTGACCAAATTTTAAAAAGAAATACATATCCCAGTAACTTTCCTAACAGAATATAAATATAGGAGCTATAAGACTTCATAATTCCAAAATATTTTTTAAAAAATATTTTCTCTGTAATCTTTGACAGATGTGTTTTGGAAATATTTAACTCAAACAGACGCACAAAAATAAAATGGGACGTCAGCCTTACATAAAGTAGAAATATTCATTAACTAGCCGCCCGGTCCGGCTTCGCACGAATGCTATGAATTTAATATGACTTATTATCCCCCTTGCGAAAAATTCTCTTTTTGTGAAGCGAAGTCGGGCTGGTGGTGTTTATTCGCTCGAATTTTATTAATACATTACTCACTCGGTTCGCTCGAATATTATCAATATATTATTCACTCGCATCGCTCGTTCGCTCTAATTTTATTAATACGTTACTCACTCACTTCGCTCGTTTGCTCGAATATTATTAATACATTACTCGGGCGAAGCCGGGCCGGCCAATTATTATTGTAGCCTATGTTCTAAAGCAAGGTATCACCTATCGACTAGTGAAAAAATTTTTAAAATTGGTTAAGTAGTTTCTGAAATCACTTTTTTCTCTCGAGCGAAGCCGGGCCGACCAATTATTATAATTCAGAAACCTTCGCGGGCATGCGCACAACAACTCTCACCAAAGTTTCAACACAGTCGGATTAATGGTATAGGAACGCATACGGGACAAACAAGGAAACAAGCAAACTTTCATTTTTATATTATTGTTACGGATCACCCTGTATATAAACGACAGGCAAGAGTTCTGAGAAACGGGGTCTGCTTACTGAACAACTGGTACCTGCGCGAAAGTTCTAGAGAAAGCGAGAACACACTAGGCTTACGCCACGCAGCGTATATAAACAGCCAGTATGAGTGAGTGAGGAATCAGTCAACGGTGAGTCACGCATTCAAGCCTACGGTGGATCAGAATATAAATAGTGCCGTGATATAAATAACCAAATTGATAAAATAAATACTAGTGTAGTGGTAATAATTACGAATTATTGTATATAGTTGTTTTGCTTTGTAATTACTGTTTAGTTATTGTTTACTTGTGTTGATTGTTAGAACTGACATTTTGTTGTTGCATTCATTATTATTGTGTTTTTAATTATTGTAAATAAATATTTATTCCGCCAACTCAGAAAACAGTTTTGTAATATTATATAGATCCATAAAGCGGACCCACTCTGTTGAGGACCTTTTCCCAGTTCTATCCATCAATCTTCATGTTAGTCTCTTCCTTCTGATAGCCTTCTTATATTGTTCCACTTATTTCTCATAATAAAGTAATAAATAAATAAATTTGTCAAATAAATCTTATTTCCTTCAAGTTTAATATCATTAAATCATTTTTTTCAGTATATTTTACATTTATATCCATAGCTGAAATGCTTGCCAACAGATTCGTGTGTATAAGTATATACATACCTATATGCTTAAATAATGTATGCATAGCAGTACCGTGCGAAAATTTATGTTCGAGGGTTGAAGATGCTAAATAGTCGGAGTACCTATATCTTTGTCAATATAAATTATGTAAATTGTGTTTTAAAGACCACCAACAGCTAAGGTTATTTGGGCCTAGCACCAATTCATATTTTCAATTCATTATTATTAACAAAAATAAAAGTGTCAATTGGATTTTCAATTTATTATTAAAAAAAAAATAATGATAATGATAAAAATATATGAGCACTGTGGTTGGAATAAAAACAAAAATAAAGGTAGTTACTTCTTACCACAACAGTTTTATTGATGGATGTACATTTCGAAAGCTATGCTTTCATCTTCAGCAAACACTATACATCTATAGTGTGAAAGCATCGACATGTTCGATTGTTCAAGTCGATTATTTCACGCGACTCGTTCATCGTTGATTGTTCACTGTTCAGTCGGTACTCTGCTGAGCACTCGATTACTGCACAATCGACCATCGACTCGACCACAGTGAAAACCAATCGAGAGTCATCGAGATGTTTAAACAATTGAGATAATCGACTAAAATATCTCGTAATCGCCCATCACTACTCTGTACGTCATACGACGAACATCTAAAAGTCGCTTTTTCGGTACAAAACTATTTTTAAAATTAAACGTACGCAGTTTATTGAGGCTTAAAGTCGCATCATGTATGAGGCAGTGCTTCACAAAAACGCGCTTCAATGTCTTGCACGTGTATATGTAACTTGACAGCTTCGCAATTGCACAAATACGGTAAATCGTTTCTATCTGTCTGCTGTCAACTTGCAAGACTTCTTATTGACGGCTAGTCTGTAGTCACGTATCTTATGTGTGATACCAACAAGGCTAACGTATTGACTGTACTATTTATCGGAGAGAGACAGCAAAATATTGCGCAACGTTCTGTTTCAAATGTAAATGCGGGAAATTTATTATGCCCGATGTAACGCTTTTAGACTAAATTTTTGTTTTAAATATTGAGTAGTTTCAACAACGACGTAGCGCTTATAAATATGATCGTTTATTCGGATTGATTCTACCTAACAGCTGATTGAAAAATAATTACATATTGCGGTTTTAAAATTAAATATCAGGATGACCGAGCTTTGCTCGGATGAGTTCAAAAAAAAATAGTACTTAAAGTTCCCATTTCATCAAAATCGTTAGTCATTTTTAAGAAAAAAAATTACATACCTATAAGTAGATAATATTATTATACGTCATACTACGAGTACATAACGTATGTACCTACACATTTTCAAATAATTACTGATTATTTTAATAAGTTAAAGATTGACTGTCAGAGTAATTTGACATGAATAATGAAAATAGTTTGTTTTTTCCAAAGCCTACTCACCATACGACACTATTTTATAACGTTAAAAAAACTGTTTTTTAAAATGATAAAATCGATAAGAAAACGAATTTTTCCAGGGATGAGACCTAGCTAGATCGATTTTTTGCTCCCCAAAACCCCTTTTCAGTAAATTTCATCCAAATCGTTAGGGCCGTTTTCGAGAAAATATTTATATAGGTACATAGGTACATATATACAAGATTTGCTCGTTTAATAATATAAGGATTTGAGGTTATAAAATTTCTAGCTAGCCGTTACAAAATACTGACGACGTCATGTCTGTTTAGTACGTCGTTATCTACAAATAGCGCCGTTGAATACTTGAACCTATGGCTATCGATAATGAGAAAACAGAAATAATCGATTGTGTCGTTTCAATATAAAGCTTTACCCAAGTGAGGTAAATTTTAGTAAACAATACTAAATTGTATTCTGAAATTTGAAAAAAATAAGTTAATAAAATTATTTTCAACTTAAACAAAATTAGATGTTTTGAACATTTAAAAGCTCTTTTTTAATTTACATTACTACAGAAAAAAGTAAACAACGAATGCGTTTATGTATGTACCGTAGCTCATATAGATACTAAAACAAACCTTTTCTCTGCGGCTTTATTTTTAAGTGCCAATTAATAGTGCGCCAAGTTTAATCACAATCGGTTAAGCCGCTCACGAGTAACACTGGTACAGACAGACGGGAAAATTACGGAAAAACGCTTTTCCGTCCAAGTAGCATAAAAAATATCCAAAATACTTGCAAGAAAACAAAAGTACAGGCCTATTATGGTATTCATTGCTAATAATTGTTAGATATATAGGTACTGTATAAGCTTACATAAAATGAACTTAGTTTTATAGTTACATAACTTATCTGTAAATGATTTTGTACTAATTATTGTTTTTGAATAAAAACTGTTTAATCACTCGTAAAATATATTTTGATGTAAATACATCACAATAATAATATTCAATTATTATAAATTTTTTGTTTGTTGTTTCAGGTGGCAATTAGTAAATGTGGCATCCTTCTTCAGTGCATCAGCGGAGCTCATCGGCAGGTCAATGCGGCGGAAGTCAATCCCTCGGCGTCGGAGGGCCGGGGACCACAGGTGCTAACCATGTGACTACACGTCCGTTATTACACTTTCCGCCGCCGCCCGCTTATCCACCTCCACGCGCCCTCTCACAGGACGTCATGTCTTCACCGCCGTCGCCGAGTCAGCAGGACATTGTCTCCATCGACTACTCGTACGCATATTATGAACCGGGTCCCGTAACAAGACACCGCGTTCCGCCACCACCATTAGGATTCTCCCCACAGCCGGGTCCGTCGCGAGCCAACGGACAACGTCGCAGTCGACATACGTATGTCACACGGTACGGCACCGAGGAGAACATCTACGAGGAAATATCCGACATGCAGGCGCGCTACGGTGGCCTGACAAGTTTTGATCTTGATAGTCCACACGATGGTATCCTTAGAAGTCCAAAGATCGATCACGATGAAGACATCATGCAGTCTTTCTCGAGAAACGACGAACGATTGCGAAATGTTCGCGTGAATTGTGACGAAATTCAGCCGTGTTTAAAAGGTTCATGGATTGATCGCGATCAAGACTTAATCCCATCATTTTCGAGAAACGATGAGCTTCAGAGTTGTTTAAGGAATTCACGAATCAATCGTGAAGACATTTTGAGAAGTCCACGTGTCGATCGAAACGAAGACGCCATTCAACCGTTTCCAAGGAACGATGATCGTCAGAGTTGTCTGCGAAGTCCACGTGAAGATATGTCGAACATCCAAGGAATGTACGGTACTGCGTCGGGTTATGGGGGTGTTAAGAGTTATGGAGGATTGCGAAGCCAGCATGACCAATCGATAGTGTCTTTGTCGCAATCTCTAGTCGAAGAAGAGGTGTGTCGGGTACAAGCGCGACATAAACGCGTACTTGATGAGTTGAATTTATCTGTTGAGGCTATGTTGATGCCTCCGTCGTCACCATCGTCGAATGAAAGTGGCGATGAGCGTCGAGACGCTGAACAAGACGATCGCCTTGCGGAACTATTAAGTGTCGGACCGACAGATGAACTGTTATCACCGGCTCCCAGTTGTCATCAACCGGATTTGGACAGTGGGTTTAGTGGCAGCAGTAGTGGTGCCAGTTATCAAAGTGCTGTCGGTAGTTTGCGTCGCGGACCGGCGTCATCATCGTTGAAGGTATCGAATTATGAAGTGAAAGTGCCAATGTCGTGTACGCAACCATCGCATGGACGTATGACTCGTGGAGGATCACTGGATGGAGGCGGAAGTGCAGGAAAAGGCATCTGGAGTCGTAAAGGTTGGAAAAAACTTTTCGCCGGGAATAGCAATAATAGCGTCAACAAAACTGTAGCTTTCGGTAAGTGATATTATCATAAGTCTTTCTATAGTTTATTTTAAAATATTTAATTATAAATGAAGTAATTTTGCTTAAAAAACCTGTTTTGTATAATTAAAAGAATAGGTAGGTACTTTATTGTCGGTCCATACATGGTATGTGCAATGTGCATTTATGAGTAACGCTAACAAACACAGTTATCGAGCGTTTATAATTTGCGTCCTCTCTTTCTGTCGAGTCGAGTTTATGTAGTTCTGTGTGTCCATTCGATTTTCTGTGGTTGCCGACGACCTAGAACAGAATGACCATAGATTTGGAAAATTGGGGAAAGTTATGGAATGATGGAATTTTTTATAGGTAAGTTCATCTGGAAGTTGGTTTTCTTTTCCGAACAAACATATCTTTCGCGTCTTGATTTCTCTATGTATTTTTAACTATCGTTTTTCCCAAATTGCGTGTAGAAATGTTGTACACAGTGAAATATATAAATAGTATAAACTTGAACTGATTTTCTAAGTGGTTTCGATTTAATAGAATAGAGTAGGTTAATGGACAGATGCAGCAGCAGCCTTCCTTGTAACAGTTTGTCATTGCCTTATCTAGTAATGCATTTTGCTGTTTGCATCTGTTTTGTTGTTTATATGGAAGCCTTAATGACACCCTATTGTCTTGCAACATCAACATCTATTTACTTGCACTTCCTGGCCGATCTATCAACGTACTAATTGATAAATAACCTATTAATAAGGTTCCGTGTTATCCTATGTTTGGATATTCGAAATCACTTGCAAATATTTCCCTTTATTTAATTTATTTATTGTAGATTGTAGACGCGTCAACATTTCAGGTCATAAGCGTCTTTCAACTACACTAAATAACAACTATCTTAAAACTAAATAACATCACAAAACATCCATGAGCGCAGGTGGGATTCGAACCCATGGCAGTCCAGTCCAGAGGTTGCGGCACTAAGCACGCTAACCACTAGGCTATACTGCCCTCTATTTCCCTTTACTTTATAAGTATAAGCAGGCACTTAAAATTTCTTGGAACTTTTATATTAGAAATCGTGTCCATCGTGATTTTTTTTCTTTAATTTTATTTTTTGGAACCTTATTAAAAGTGTGTAAGGTAAATATGCGCCATTCACGATTATTTTACTGGCTTTTTCTCGCAGCTTTGCTCACGTGAAAACCGATTTGCCCGTTTGGAACCCTATTGTCCGTGCGTAGAGAACTATGAGTTAAAAATGGATCAGACTTGGTATCTTATAGAAAATATGCTAAGCTATTTGTTCATCTTATACTAAAAGTTCTGGGAAAGTATACGAAATTCTTAGGTCATTTTTAATGAGGTAAAATCTCGAGGTCGTAGAAGCAAAAATCATCTATTAAATTAGTTAAATCAATGTTTTTTATGTAGATAGGTACACATCTTTTTTAGTTACGCTGAAATAGTTATTTTCGATACGTGTGCGTAAAGTGAGGTATTCTAGTAGGCTTAAATTGAGGCACTCGCTAAAGGGACTGACGCACACACAACCAGATCGAGTGCGCTGTATACCCCCACGAGCCGTTAGGCGAGTGGGGGTAAGCGCACGAGATCTCGTTGTGTATGCGTCAGTCCCTTTAGCGAGTGCCTCAATTTAAGCCTACTAGATATCTCACTTTAAGCGGACGTATCGAACATAATTTTTTTTATAACGACTGCTTCTAAAGTTTAATAGAGAGAAAAAAAGTTATGAAAACGAAAAATTCGCTCTTCTAGTCCTTAGAACTTTACAATTACAGACTAAGTTACGATTTAGTTTATTTTTATTAAAGTTATTAACTTCTGTATAAATCATTAAAAACATGACTCTCTCATGATGTGGACTTTGTACGCGCGATACTATATATAGGAACACATCGTGACATCGATCGATAGCCAGTAAGTGCTTGTATTGTACAAAGTGCGGAGATTTCGAATTTATAAGATGTAGAGATTGTACTTTTACGCATGCTTTGGACTTTTACGCATTATGACGGTACTTTTACGTACGGTGACTAAAATACGCCTCTTTACGCCCGCCTCACAGTGCTCGAATATTGAACTTTAGAAGCAGGAGTTATAAAAAATAAATTAAGATACTGCATGTTTAAAATCCCTGAATTCTTAGGTTCTAATCTAATGGATTTTCAGTTTAATTACAGAAAATTATAATATGGAGTTCAAAAAAAAAAATTTGCTTCATTCAAATAAAGAATGAACTCGGCCCCCCGCAATCCAATTCAGGATAATTTAACATTCACATATTATATGACTATATTAACTTATCATTTAGTGTACTTTAAATCAGATATTTATTCAAATTCTTATTGTTACCAACAAAAAATAGAGTGCCTAATGTATAAAAAATGTTGTTCATATGAGAAGAATGTATGCAAATGTCTCTGGAAAAGTATTTCTAAGGAATGATATACAATTTGAGTAGCGACTGTGTTAAATGTGCCGTAAAATGTTAAAAGTATCAACGAAATATACATAAACACACAATAAAGTATGTATTTTGTACAGTGGTACGCATGCAAGTATTCGTTACACAAACAAATGTAGTAGAAATAATTAGTAGAGGAGAAATGGGCGAAGTGTTTGTTGTAATGAACGAATAATTGAGGTTATGGAGATAACATTATTCAAAATAATTTACAAAGTTCCAATCGGAGTTTTCGACCTCGAGGACCCTGTGCTAACGTGGGGGGAGCCGAAAAACCACGAAATTGTACCACCTTTTTTTTTTTTTCGAAATCTCTCAGAAACGGTCGACTTAAGCAATTCTTTCATTATGTAATGTTTTAAAGAGGATTACATTTCCTACAATTTTCATTCTCACAACTTTTCTGTGGTACTAATGGTAAGCGCGCTGCAGCTTCTTGAAAGTCACCCGCTCCGCTTTTGTAACCTTGGTAACCATTGGTTAAAATGTAATGTTCTTTTCAATAGTTTTATTTTCTTCTTCATCGAACTTTAAATTGAAAATACACATGTTACACATTGGTTACCAAGGTTACAAAAAGCGGAGCGGGTAATTTTCAAGAAGCTGCAGCGCGCTTACCATTAGTACCACAGAAAAGTTGTGGGAATGAAAATTGTAGGAAATGTAATCCTCTTTAAAACATTACATAATGAAAAAATTGCTTAAGTCAGCCCGGCTAATGGCTATTAATATATAAATTATTAGCACCCGGGCGAATCCGGGCCGGGTCCGCTAATAAAATATCGGGGACTTTTTACGTAGTTCGGGTTAAAATAAAGTTCCCGTCAAAACCGACATTCACGTGAACGAATCCACAGGCAAAAACTAGATTAAAAATAATATTTTCAGTATAACAAATAAAAAAGATAATAAAATTATGCATGCTTCTCATTCCAGTATTTTCCTTGCGTGAATAAATTGGTTTTAAAAGGGTTTTTACTCTATTTTGAAGTATGGAGAGTGCCATAGGTGCGTTTGTTATTCCCTACTTATTGTGTAACTGTCAAAATAACAATGTATGTTATCTGGCGACTAGCCTGACGAAGTACCTACGTTATTCCAGTTTATACAGTATGTTTGTTTCACACGATTTTCATACATAATTATTTATTGCGTAAGTCTAATGAGCTAATCAGCAGTGTTTTTCATATAAAATACTGTTACAAAACTGTTTTCTGAGTTGGCGGAATAAATATTTATTTACAATAATCAAAAACACAACAATAATAAATACAACAACCAAACGTCAGTTCTAACAATCAACACAAGTAATTAAGACTTAACCATATACAATTGGCTACATTAATATTTATTTTATCAGGTGAATTTATATCACGGAACTATTTATATCACTGTGTTTATATCAGATTTATTTCTAACGTTTATTTATGTTGGTCATTTACTCAGTTACTTCAGTGCTATTTATTTATATTCACTCCACTATTTATATCACTGATCCGCTTGGTTGCAGTCAGTCAATGGTGAGTCATTGACTGACTGCTTCAACACGACACACTCGCTGTTTATATACCTGCGTTGCCTAAGCCCAGTGTGTGCTCGTATTCTCTAGAACTTTCGTGAAGGTACGAGTTGTTCGGTAAGCAGAGCCCCGTTTCTCAGAACTGTTGCCCGCCGTTCATATACAGGGTGACAATATTTTTTTTATAAAGGTACAACATGTATTTTACTAATGCATGTTTTAGACTTAGAATTCAGATGACAAATTTGCACAATTACCGAAGTACATTGAACAAGCCTGGGTTTGAGCAGAGACAAATTGCTCAAATAACCAAGAAAATTACTATTTCGACAACGGATTATACTCTTTTATTCAATTCGTAACTTGGGCAAAATTATATTGTCTCGTTGACGTCCGCCAATCATTTCAATTTCTTCGGCCAATGAGTATAAGATAGTTGAACAATTTTAAAGCTTGTATTCTAAAAAAACTCAGAAATTCTAAAAATTGTAGAACAATATTATTATTTATTATAATGAGTCTCTAACACAATACGCACCCGGAAGGGAAGTTTTGAGGCACACTGTATATGAATTATTACAGTACTCAGCATCTTACATTTTGGATCTTGATTGTGTTTCCTTCGAAGTTCGACTTATCTAGGATAAGTCGAACTTAGAGGGAGAGATCCAAAATGTAAGATGCTGAGTCATGCATCATAGTTCGTAACAATGTTAATGGAGCGGAAAGCAATGAAACAATGTAAGCATAAAAATTGTGCCGCTTATATAAATAGTGAAGTATAAGTGCATGACTCACTATCTTAAATTTTGAAACTTGACCATAGTGAAACAGACACTCTGTATGCTACACGTTCACGACTGTGTATGTCTGGCGGATCAAAACAAATTGTATGAAATATTGGCTGTCCGTCGGGGTGTGTTATTTTATTTCCATCACTCAGTTCACTAACGGCTATAACGCCCATTTCAACTCTGCTGTTTCTACACGGCGACTCCCCACGGCCGTTATTCAACTGTTCACTGTTCAAACACATTCAGCAGGGTTTGTTATACTTTCAATTCAATAACTACGATCGATATAGTACCTGTTTTCAGTATTATCCTCGTGATACCAGTTAACACGTCTACAACCATGAAAGTGGAATGTTCAAAAGGTATACCACTAGTAAATGTGTGAAAAGTAGACCTCGTTTTTTTCTGAGTTGGCGGAATAAATATTTATTTACAATAATTCGTAACAATTAACTATATACAATAATTGCAATAACGAAACGTCAATTCTAACAATTTTAAACGGTAATTATTGAACTAAACGAGCCACTTAAATAACACTTAACAAATAACTATATATACAAGGATTATTTATTTGTAATTATTTCTGTCACTGTATTTATATCAGATTTATTTCGCTGTTCAACACTGTCACAGTACAATCTACACTGACTGATTCCCGTTGAATGATCAATATTAAATTATATCACTGCTCACCATTCACTGACTGATTCGACCGTTGACTGACTCCCTGACTCACTCGTACTTCGCTTATATAGGTCGCGCAACCCAGCCTAGTACGTTCTCGCGTTCTCTAGAACATTCCGGCAGGTACTCGTATCTTCGATACCATTCCACGCTTTACTACTGTGACCTTTCTTTCTCGTCGTTTCTATTGGAGGCAGTGGCGTAACATCTTGGGGTTTGCTACAATACTTTTAAGTTAAACAATGGGCCCCTCCTAGCATCTTTATTTTAGAATAACCACAGGAGTGTAGAAAACAATTACAAGTAGAACTCGCGTCATGAGGGTTCATTATAACAGTCTGAAAATTACTTTGTTGAGGTGAACAATTGATAAACTTAATAAAAATGAAGTTTGTCGCGTAATAATTCCACATAGAATTAGAAATCAATGATCTTCGGATTTTTTCTTTTATTAGTTCGATGAAACTTTCCTTCGTGCCAAATTTTAAGATTCTAGGTTAACGGGAAGTACCCTATAGGTTTTGATGAGTGAGCCAGTATCAAAATACGTGGTTTTTAGGGTTCCGTACTTCAGAAAAAAAAACGGAACCCTAATAAGAGCATTGTGTTCAACGTCATCTGTCTGTCTGTCCGTCAAGACCCTTTTTCTCAGGGTCGGCTAGAGGTATCAAGTTGAAATTAGACAGACAGACGGACAACAAAGTGATCCTATAAGGGTATCGTTTTTTTCATTCTGAGGTACGGAACCCTAAAAATCGAATGCGAGATTTCGACGGATTTAGACATTTCATGGTCCCAAAAAAAATATCCAACTTCATTGGAAAAAATGATATCCATCACGCATCTAGTTCTTCCTTGACATTAATGGAACCTTCTTAGTAAGGATATTTTCAGTAATTAGAGAACATCAATGAACAATTATTGTAAATTGTTATTGGGTATTGTATTTTTATTAGACTGTGAAGACAATGTGTTTTTAGCACACTGCACAGCGTTGTAAATGAATGAACTAGCTGGTCAAGGACAAACATTTTGATTCTTAGCACTATAAAAAGTCATTTTGTGAAACTATATACTAAGTACTTACATTATAGATTGACAAAGTCAATAGAGCAGAAAAAGACTGCTTATAATTAGTGAGACGATGCAGTCGCCTGTTTTAATTAAATTTGCTGTTTTGTGTCAGAAATAAAGACTCTCTTTATCTGATGTGCTGAATCTATAGATACGAGTACATACCTATTACATAATATGTATATGCTATCTTTACATTTAACATGAATGATTGAAAGAATTAATTAAATAGGGGTGGTCCTAAAACAGCCTAATGATGCATGTTATCCAATAACGAGTTTTGTGTTCCCCCTTATCCTGGATCTAGTCCTCCAATAATCTGAATCTTCTCATTAGTTCCAGAAGATTGGTGACCAGATTTTCCTGGGGAATTACTCCGTCCCCATCTATGTATCTAAAGATAGTTGTTCTCTTGTAGACTAAAGCCTTGCATTCGATCAAGAAATAGGTGATAGTTTCGTGTTCCATTTCACAGTATCTACACAGTGTCGATTTCTGATGTATCCCTACCCGCGTGTGTATAGGTGTTTCCTCAGGAGTGCGTGGCCGGTCAAAAGCCCGACCACTTTCCTGAGCTTCGGTCTACTGAGTCCTCTCTAAGCCTATTTGAAGGACCCGAAATCATCTTCTTCCCATGAATGTTTCATGGAATCAAACTCCAGTCAGAGATGTTGTTGATTACGGGTCTAACTCCTAACAGTTTGTTGAATATTCTTATAAGAAATCCTATAAACTGGTTCTGGTTCAAGAAATTTCGCAGAGGTCCCTTGTCTAGTAAGGCTGTCCGCCTTTTTGTTGCCGCAGATACTTTGTTCCTTGTTCCCAAGTGATTGAGTAAACGATGGCAATCCCAAACCAGCTGAGAGCTGGTAATTAATAGTTCTGGGTACTGAGCAATATGGGATGCGGATTTATACATGTTGGTGAGTAAGTTTACGAAATTCCTGAACTTGATAACATGGAGGGAGCGAGGTATACAATTCACAGAACTACTATATTATATTCGTATCGAAGTTCTATAATTATATATATAGGTTTGCGTTAATCCATTTCTGAGCATCCCTGTTGAATATTCTTATAAGAAATCCTATAAACTGGTTCTGGTTCAAGAAATTTCGCAGAGGTCCCTTGTCTAGTAAGGCTGTCCGCCTTTTTGTTGCCGCAGATACTTTGTTCCTTGTTCCCAAGTGCTTGAGTAATCGATGGCAATCCCAAACCAGCTGAGAGCTGAATTAACCTAGTAATTATTAATAGTTCTGGGTACTGAGCAATATGGGATGCGGATTTATACATGTTGGTGAGTAAGTTTACAAAATTCCTGAACTTGATAACATGGAGGGAGCGAGGTATAAAATTCACAGAACTACTATATTATATTCGTATCGTCCATATATAGATTTGTGTTAATCCATTTCTAAGCATCCCTGTTGAATAATCTTATAAGAAATCCTATAAACTGGTTCTGGTTCAAGAAATTTCGCAGATGTCCCTTGTCTAGTAAGGCTGTCTGCCTTTTTGTTGCCGCAGATACTTTGTTCCTTGTTCCCAAGAGATTGAGTAAACGATGGCAATCCCAAACCAACTGAGAGCTAGTAATTAATAGTTCTGGGTACTGAGCAATATGGGATGCGGATTTATACATGTTGGTGAATAAGTTTACGAAATTCCTGAACTTGATAACATGGAGGGAGAGAGGTGTACAATTCACAGAACTACTATATTATATTCGTATCGAGGTTCTATATATAGGTTTGTGTTATTCCATTTCTAAGCATCCCAGTGCAGTGTGCAGTTTCCATTGGTGTTAAACTGTGAGTCTGAGCAGTCAGCAACAACAAACGGAATGGGTTGCATTACAATTTATTGATGCTTTATCGTTAGGCGGCGATCAGTCGATCTCAATAGACACATAAAACATATCAGTAATGTAACGCCCACCTTAAAACTTGCCATGATATTATGTGGATACCGTCAGACAAGTATATTATATAGCCTGTTCCGAACTTAAGAATGACGAAAATAATGCAGTCATTTATGTATCAAATTAATATTCGTACCTCAAATATTCAATATTTATTAACCCCGCCGAAAAACAAACATCATCGAAAAGTTTTCATGGTTTCCGGACTTGTAGGCCGTGGTCCGGTGGTATTTCTACCTGAAGTTTCGTCTACAACTGCGGTAGACATTCTCAAAGGCGATGTGGCAGCGGTCGAAGTGTCCTCCTTGGCGGCTCACAGGTCAGTGTGTCAGTGACTGGTGTTCTCCCTTCTTTTATGCCTAGTACCAGTGTGTTCTCTGTTCGGTCGTAGTCCGTCTCTCTGTAATTGGTCAACTGCGCAGTGTATAGTGGTGGGGGTGAGTTCTCTACTCGGTCGTATCCCGTCCTTGTACGATTGGTCATTGGTTTTGTATGTCGGAGAGCTGGTGTCCAGGTTTTACTGAGATTGAGGTCTTCATCTTTTCGGTTGAATTTCTGTGTGTGTTTATGTATTTCTATGGAAACCATGAAGACTTGGAACAATGCCGGCCGTGAAAGCTTGCACACTTGGATCATCGAAAGGTTCCCAGGTTTTAATCTGGGGAAAGTATCAAAGACATTTTTAATTTATTATTAAAAAATAAATTCAAGATATGAAATTGTATCAGTGATGGTTGACAATATTTTAACTCCCACCTTAAAACTTGCAATTATATGTGGATACCGTCGGAGAAGTAGGTATACAATATGCATAGCGGCCCTATTCGACGGATTTTTTTACATTTTACTTTCTCAAATACGGAGTACGTACCTATACAGGGGAATTTTTCTTTATGGTATGTGTTTTAGAGTCATGCTGTCACTAAGGTGACCAGACGTCCTCCTTTGAGGAGGACAGTCCTCCTCAGTGATAGTGTCCTCCTTTCGAATGATAACGTCATAATGACCCCATTTATCCTACTTCTTAACGATTTCAACAAATGTGTTTGTGGTTCTGTCCTATGGGTAGACAATCTCACAACCGGTAGAGTAGTCACAGCATTCTTTAATGATTATATTATTTATATTATTATACAACAAATGCGAATACGGCTATGGACTGTTAGATGGCGCCACTCCTGTGTGTTTCACTATTAGATTATTAGGTCTAGAATCAAGATAATAAATAGACTGTAAAAGTAGTTTTTTTTTGTGTCCAGGTGGTGTCCACCTGAGCAATTTTAAAATGCTGATCACTTTAGAGCAGAGGTTCCCCAAACTTTTTTCTCATAGACCACTTTAAAAATTTTGCTGGTTCCGGTGGACCCCCTGCAGCTACATTTCTATCATATTCCTAAAACTCGACAAAAAATGTAAAGATTAGATCTAACTATGGAAATTTGCGTTGCGGTTGAATTCCAACCACGAATGAACAGTTTTCGAAAAAAAAAAGTGAGAATTGATTGGTTAATTAATTAGTTGATTGTGCTGTGAGTGGATGTCAAAAAAGTAAAGTTGGCCAATCAAAAAAGTGATTCCATCCAACTTTACTTTTTTGACATCTACTCACAGCACAAGAAACCAATCAATTCTCACTTATTTTATTGAGAAAACTCCCCATTTGGAGTGGTAAAAATAAAAAGAAAAATAGTATATTTTCTTGTGTTGTATTTATTCAAATATGTAATTATTACACTATTAATTATTATTGTTATCATATTACTGAATATGGAATATGCAAGTTTTTACAAGTAACTTCTTAAAATATTATCTGCCTACATTGATAGGTGAAGTCAAGCCGACCTTTTAGTTCTTCACTATCGAAACCAGATAAATTTTCGTGGACCCCCGCTTACGAATTGTGAACCCCCATTTTTTTGTCACACCAACGTAGACCCCTGTCGAGTCTCCCGTGGACCCCTGGGGGTCCACCTGGACCACTTTGGGAATCAGTGCTCTTTAGAGTGTCGCAAATCATGGCACTCAAAAAACCGTTCATCATAAAATGGCCCATCTGTATAACGTTCTTTGTTTGATTTTGCGTCATGATTCATGAATGATCTGATTGTGAATCGAAATGAGTCAACTGAACAAAATTGAACGGCTGGCTGCACACATTTTCTCTCTCTTTGTCTCTATCCATCGGATTCTTCGAATGTTTTTATATTATAGAGTTACACATTGAAGTTTATTGTGATGCGCTGTTGTTATCAACTCCGAGCCATTAATGTTATCTCATCGGGACCGGACGTTTTACAGGCCGGCATTTAAAGCTTTTTTTCTCTCTAAGGTAAAGAACAGCAATCGGAGGAAGTACTACAACTTCTATTACACACATCCCTTAGGACTTAAAGTTCGCTTTTTATTCCAAATATATCTATGTGTTGAATAAAATTATATTAAACTTAAAAACGAGAACTGATTGAAATTAGTGTTGCCGTCTAAATCTAGACTTTCTAGACTCTTGTCTTGTCTAGATTTTCAAGACAAGACTTGCAAAAGTCTTGTCTAGAAATTTTCAAGACAAGACAAGACTTGCTTTATCTAGATCAAGACTCTTGCCAAAAAAAATTTTCAAAATCGGTTCAGCCGTTCTTTTTTCTTAACCAAATAGACTCCAAAAAAGTAGATTTTACAAAATATCTCGTGAATAAAAAATTATATCGACTTCGTAAGGGTGTAAATCGAGGCGTGTTAACGTCATTTTGATCCGACATAAATTTTATAAAAATCGGTTCCGCAGTTTTTTTTTTTTAATTATTGTTAAAAATAAATAATAATTATGTTTTAATGATTAAAATGATTACTTTTCTATGTAATTTTTAATTTAATTATTATTATTAAATATTTATCAAACTGGGAAGTTCGTCGTGTGAACCTCAAGGGTTGCACTTCAGTCCTAATAAACGACCCACCTCACGGCTTGTTTTAATTCGTTTTATGGAATGGTTAGCCGTTGTATAAAGCGGCTAAATTTAGCTCTTTAGCCGACCCTGTTCAAGGATATAAAATGATGGGATGCATCACATTGTTCGTTATCCCTTTTGTTCGAGACGTCAATTACAAAAGGTTTATGATTACTTATATTATATATCTGCCCACTAATGTACATTAGATGAAGTACTCGTAGGTTTATCAGTAAAAGCTCGCATTAATAATTACGGATAAAAGTCACATAGCAGCGTTTTTATAAAACAACTTAACAACACTGTTAATACCCATATCTACTGTATATTAATGTAAATACGCTTTCAATTGATCATCGAATGGAACACTTTTACTTAGCTATCATTATAATATAGTAGTTATTCTTATTTACTAAAAGGTTTATAGTTTTCAACCTCTCAGAATTTGAATAGTATAACCACAAAGACAAAACACGACCTAACACCTTACGCGAGCTCGGACTGTTTAACGTTTGCGTTAAATATTTAACGCTATCGGTGTAACCATGGCTGCTAAAAGCAAATCATATATTATTCTGTAACGTCAATTTATAACAGTTGGATGTAATTTTACGTAAGTTTCACTTTTGTAGTGTGTTGTAGTGTAAACAACAATAGGTATCACCACAGCATAAAACAAGCCGTGAGGTGGGTCGTTTATTAAGACTAAAGTGCGACCCTTGAGGTCCACACGACGAACTTCCCAGTTTGATAAATATTTAATAATAATAATTAAATTAGATATTACACAGAAAAGTAATCATTTCAAACATTAAAACATCGATAATTTAAAAAAAAAAAAAAAAAAAAAAACGGCTGAACCGATTTTTATAAAATTTATGTCGGATCAAAATGACGTTAACACGCCTCGATTGACACCCTTACGAAGTCGATATAATTTTTTATTCGCGAGATATTGTGTAAAATCTACTTTTTTGGAGGTTATTTGGTTAAGAAAAAAGAACGGCTGAACCGATTTTGAAAAAATTTCTTTCAGATCATATTTACGTTAATACGCGTCGATTGGCACCCTAACGTAGTCGATATCATTTTTCGTTCTCGAGATTTCGTCTTTGAAAGAAATGTACACATACGTACGTACGTACGTACGTACGTACACACACACACACACACACACACAGACATCTTTCTAAAAGTAGTGTAAAAATAGTGTAGTGACCTTGAAACATAAAAATTTTTTTTCCTTTTTGATTTCGATTTTCGGACCCATTACAATAACTTCCAGTGGGAAGTTAATAACATATAAAGTAGGCGGCACTAGTGCCGCCTAGTGAGGAGTTTGTGTCGCCTAGTGACAGTCG
Source organism: Mongoloraphidia duomilia (assembly GCA_039654895.1). NCBI lineage: Eukaryota > Metazoa > Arthropoda > Insecta > Raphidioptera > Raphidiidae > Mongoloraphidia > Mongoloraphidia duomilia. The sequence continues at coordinate 2,389,288 of CM077517.1, forward strand.
GTTGTGCCGCGCGGCACAAGAGTTAGAATTTTAATTTTTCGGCATAATTTATATTGGAAATCGTGTCCATCGTGATTATAATAAAATTAAGAAAAATCGCAGGATAGTGGACAAAATATTTGATTTATTAAATTAAATGTACGACGTTTTTTTTATGTATGTTATACTTGAAAAAGTCTAAATCTATAGACGAAACGTCGTACATTTAATTTAATAAATCAAATATTTTGTCTACTATCCTGCGATTTTTCTTAATTTTCGGCATAATAATATATTGTATCTGCAGTCTGCACACTACAGTATGAGGGATAGGCAGGTTAAGATGCAAAAGACACAACACTATAATTTTTAGTTTTTTATTCATTAAATATCTATAATAAAATGTGCTATGCTTTAAAATTGCGTATTTTTTAATAATCCTTGACGCTTTGCAACATTTTTTTAGTGGACCTAACTCTCGAACTCTAGAGCCGCCCAGTGAAAATTGCTTAAAATATGCTCTGCGTATCACTGTTTGTTAATTCATCCGATAGATGACACTGTAATTTTAGCACAAAGTCACAACTGAGTTTCGATATTTCTGCTGAAAGAAGTTCTGTTTGTAAATCGAACTTTATGTAATTTTATTTTAATAAATAATCAAGTTGAAATTCTGTTGGTATAATTGTATGAGTGACCTTTCTAAATGTTGCATAATACAATTTTATTAAAAATAGTTTAACTTGAATTAAATGAACAATACAGAAAGTTAAAGAATTCAAATTGTTTAATTTCTTGTACCGAAACGTAACAGTTTAAATTCATTCTTTAAATTATTATGACAAGTATTGTGAGATTTATTGTCATAAAGTAAAAAATAAATGTACATCTTTGAGCTATTGAATGAATAAAAATAAATTCAATCATAAACATCATAAAAAGCTGTGATCATAAACATTGAAATGACTTCGAAAAAAGCAGTGTCGTGGTGGCGTCGTAATCGAGTAACTAGTGGAAGAAAGTCCTAACTGTTTGTTTTTTTGGGCATCACGCTAAAACGGATGAACTGATTGTTCTGACATTTGCAATATATTTTGCCAATTCAACTTACAACTTAAGCTGCTTGCCATATTAAAATTTCAGTTCGGAGTTAAAAAAGGTTGGTTTATTGAACATATTGACTACGTAAAACTGAATTATAGAAACGAGAAGTTATTATTATAGGTATACCTAGCTGTATAGATATACTCGTATTATTAGTGTATTTGCCATATGGCACATACACTATTGGCGTCGGTCGGATGGCGGGACCTAGGGGTCGGACTTAAATTTCTCGACGTTTCATAGCCTCCTGAACAATTTGGCACCATTTTTGGAAATGTTTATATATATATGTATATATATATTTATATATATATATATATGTGTTCGCCGCATAACTCTCGAAAGACTTAATTGATTTGAACTAAATTTGGTAGACACGTTGGAATCCATCACCGCACGGAACCTATTTAAAATGGGCCCAATCGGACCATTTTGAGGGTAGTTTTTAGGGGTTGAAAAAAGTTTTTGGGCCCAAAAATACCGAAAAAAATCTCAGAATTGTTTAAAAATTGGAATTTAACCCTTTAGTAGAGATTAAAGTGTGTTGCTAAAATTTTAACAAAATCGGCACGACAGGACCGGACTTACAAATTGTATGAAAACACTAGTTTACGGATAGTGATTTATTTGCTGACGGGTGTATTTAATTTGGTACGGAGGTTGCATTGATAATACTATTGAAATTAGGAAAAAAAATATTATTTTAAGGGATGTATTAAAGGGTTAAATTTTTCATTTTGTCCAAAAACAGACTTAAGTTCACATAATAAAGCCACAAGGCCTGTATTATCAAATACACTATATTGTCGGCAGGGTTTTGGCACTGCGACCCGAGTTTTTTTAGGAATTATAATTGGACCGCTATGTTGGGTCATTTACTTAGGTTGATTTTTATTTTGTCAGCGGAAAATGTGTTTTCAAATACTACTGTTTAACTAGACAGCACCTAGTACACATTTTAACAACTATAAGCTAAATTCCCTACGTATACATCAATCTGGGACACGGTGTATTGTATACAGGGTGGCTGATTTTTCAATGTCCAGCTTATATCTGCTGAAATATTAAAGATACAAGAAAAAGTTTAAAAAGAGACTTGTGTAACTGAACCTGATCTATAAAATGGCGCAAACAATTTTTTCCATGGCCTACTTATTTTCCGGAAAAATATCTAACTTTGGTTTTTTAAGTAGGACGCTCTGTATATTTTTCCGGAATAAGATTCTAAATAAATTTCTCTTTACAACGAAGTATAAAAAGTAGGGTTTTGCCTTTAAATTACGCCTTATAAATAAAAAAAAAAGAAAATTATGAGAGTCGGCTGTGATTACTAATATTTTCTCTATGATTATCAAAATTATAACAACATTTATTTAACTACAAATTAACAAAATTGAATAATACACAGTGTGTTTTATAATGAATGTTCAAATTGTCGGCTATTAAATTCTAAACATTTTTGAGCCAAAAGAACTTCACAGCGACTCTCATATTTTATTTTTTTTTATTTATTAGACGTAATTTAAAGGCAAACCCTACTTTTTATACTTCGTTGTAAAGAGAAATTTAATTAGAATCTTATTCCGGAAAAATATACAGAGCGTTTTATTTAAAAAACCAAAGTTAGATATTTTTCCGGAAAATAAGTAGGTCATGGAAAAAAATTGTTTGCGCCATTTTATAGATCAGATTCAGTTACACATGTCTCTTTTTTAACTTTTTCTTGTATCTTTAATATTTCAGTAGATACAAGCTGGACAATGAAAAATCAGCCACCCTGTATAGATATAATTAAAAATTTAAATAGGTATCTGCATCTTTTTTAATTTTTAAAAGTTTTACATCCTATAATAATTTATTTTTATTTACAGGTAAGTTTTCCCAGTCGTTTTAACATGTAAGTACTAACAGAAATAATGATAATTTAATTTTTTTCAAAAACGTTAAATGAAATTTTGTTTAACACTCAAGTACTTTTAATTTCTTCGCACACAAATTTTAATTGAATTGTGGCTTTGCAAGCACCTAGCACTTTCGGTTTTTTCCGGAGAATGTGGGTTAAAAAAATGACGCTGGTGGTTAATATAACAGCAACGTGATTTAGGTCCGAGATCGAATGAAAATGATAGAAGGTCAATGTGTCAAAAGAAATATTAAGCCCTAAAACTCTACTCCTGGGTCACAAATCGGTAAATCAATGCTTTTATCTATCATCAGATAGCGTTAATGGGAAGTGAGGCATAAAGTTACTAGATTTAGTAACTTTAGTAAGATATACGTCACTTATGACATTTAAATGTCAGTACTGTTTATGAAAGATTTTTTCGTTGGAGAGCAGCCAATTATATAATTGTTTCGAAACATATAGGAAAAAATCATTTTACCAACCAGTGGTCACAATCAGGATTCTAACCTGAACCTTTCCAGTTTCGCGGCGGAATGAGCTTACAATACTCAATCGTGACAAGATTATATAATTGGCTGCTCTCCAACGAAAAAATCTTTCAATTGCATTTCAGCCGTATAAAAAAACTATTAAGTACTGTTTATATTTTCCACTACCTGATGGCGTCACAAGCAAGTAAATTATCAGTCATTCAATCATTTAACAGCTAAATCGCAATTTTGTATTTTTTTATTATTCATTCCTTAATAATGGACAAATGAAGAATGACTAAACACAAACCGTTAATCTCTAAACCTTAGGCATACCTTGCTTGCTACTAGCGCCAACTAACGAATAAAAAATGTAAGCATTTGACGCATACTTCTCACTAGCGCTATCTGATGAAAAAAAATACGGTCATCGTATCGTTGTTTCGTATATTTATTTTTTTCTAATTTCTAACCCTTTTTTGAAACTTCGGCATCTTCTCAGACAAACCCTGAGTGAGAAAGAAATCGGAAGAAATTGTAGGCGATTGAAGTTGTGGCGTTCATTTTTCTATAGTGTTTGAGGGTTAATTTTTTTTTTTAATTGTACGGCAGGCGGTGATAATAAACTTTCATAAGTTATGATACAATAATATTGCACTATCAATATTATTACACAAAATCACGCTGTTTTCCTGTGTTCAATGATTGTTAAAGTGCAATTACAACATGACTCAAATGACGCCATTATGCGATAAAAATATTTCGAAACAAAAAATCATTTCTAAAATTTGTATTTATAATTAATACACAAAAATCACGTTCTACTTATATTTTTCTATGTACCGGGTGTTAATTTGTTCCACCAAGAATATCTCGAAAACTGAACTCCAAATGAAAAAATTCGACTGATGACCAGTCCTATTATACTTCCCACCTAGTAAATATTTGCAAATAATAAACACTCTTTTTTTTATTCTTTGACTAGGCCCAAATAACCTTAGCTGTTGGTGGTCTTTAAAACACAAAAACACAATTTAATTTTTATTCTTTGAAAAAAGCATGGCCCTCTTTTTGTTTGGTGATCTACTGATGGCTAGCTTAATATAGCAAAAATCATGGTTACCTTGATTTACGTACAATTTTCTTTTTTTAGTAAAATATTTTTTTTCTCGAAAACTATACATTTTAGAGAAAAAAAATATTTACATTTTTTTCATATTATAACATCTAGAATTCATTTATATTTTTTTTTACCTATGTTAATACGTGACATTGAGAACGTTTTTTTGAATATCTCAGGATCCACTGAACCGATTTGACTCAAAATCTAATCAGATCTAAGTTAAAGGCTGATAAACACAATAGAATGTTGTTCCGTTTTTAAGATATCAAAGGCGAAAAATTGACCACATACACACATACATACACACACACACACGCACACACACATACAGACATCAGTCAGAAAATGATTTTAAACTATTGCTAGGGTCTCAAAACGTAGAGATCTGTTAAACTCTCGAAATATTTTTTTCGGACTAAATCCATTACTTCCCTACCATAGTAGAGGTGGGAAGTAAAAATGCTTCGGCCAAAGGCTTAATAATTTCAACGAGGAAAGAATATGGAAAAATTCACTTATGGATTGGTGAACGTTTTTAAGATAATGTTAAAGTCAAGATTGGTTTTTTTTATTAGCAGCTCATATTTTCCTAGTAGAATCTGAATTTGCTAAAAATATGAAATTCGAATCCCGATTTATTCTTGTTTTTACTTTTTTATCAATTTTAAATATTCCAATTTCATTGTTTTTATATTATGAGAGTTAAATCTAATTAAATGTCGCAGGTGGTCGCCGTTAGATTTAATTAAACCTTGTCACGTAAAGAAAAATGATTTCACTAAATAATTCACGTGCTCTCTCTGTTGACTTTGTTTTCATTTTTCAATAATGATAATTAAAAATGAAAAAAGTAAACTGCCTTTTTTTGTTTTAATGAACGCATGAAACCACTGAATTATTGTTCTGGCGTTCATTCAGAAGTCAGAACTGAATAATTGAAAAATGCTTAGTTAAAAATAACTCGTGAGAATTTGGCTTGAGCTTCATTAAAAGCTTGACTACTGATCAGCTGAGTGATTCCTGCGAGATTTAATGAACAGTTTTGAAATAGAGTTACCATTTTAAAATTCTATTTGAAATTTACCATTTATAAGTGGGACTGTGGGTTAAGAAATTTGAAATAAGCCATTTTGCTTCATGCGATTACAAATATGTTCTACTTAATATTGTTACGGATCACTCTGTATATGAACGGCGGGCAACAATTCTGAGAAGCGGTGTCTGACGTTGAACACACTGGTGTCTACGCGAAGATTCTAGACAACACTAGAAAATACGAGCACACACTGGGCTTAGGTAGCGCAGGTATATAAACGAGTGAGTGAAGCGATCAGGCAATCAGTCGACGATGTCACGCAATCGGGAATCAGTGAATGGTGAGTCGTGCCATCAAGCGGATCAGTAATATAAATATTGCTCAGTCAACGAGAATCAGTCAGTGTAGATTGTACTGTGACAGTGTTGAACAGCGAAATAAATCTGATATAAATACAGTGACATAAATAATTACAAATAAATGATCCTTGTATATATATATATATTATTGTAAATAAATATTTATTCCGCCAACTCAGAAAACAGTTTTGTAACAATATTATGTATGTTTAATGTTTATATGCAGCAGTTTCCATCACGCGATCTGGTAGTCTGGCATTCCCTGACTGCTAGTTGTGTGGTAGCTCTCCAATTATAAATGCTTTGCTATAAATTAGTGCACGCTTTACACTGATACTCTCTTAGACTCTTACGACGTGGTGCTAGTCACTAGAGTTGTTGCCGACGCACAGGGAGACTGTAAATGGTTGAGAGCCTTGCTGGCGATCGCGAATAGGCGCGGATCCAGCCCTTAAAAAAGGTTGTGGTCACGGCGACCCGAAAATCGGCCTAGTGCGAGTCGAACCACGGACTCGCTCACGAAACGTCAAACAGTACAAACTACTAGACTAGTAGCCAAAATAAAAAAGTCATTCGCGTTCTTACGATTCGTTTTTTTTAAAATTTTATTAAGGCATTGCAGATATAACATCAGCCTGTCGACCTCAATTAGGGTTGTGGGCATGCCCACCGTGCCCACAACGGTGGATCCGCGCTTGATCGCGAATTATAATTTATTTAAATACCAACAAAATATTAACTAATTAGGTATTGGTACGTTAGATAAGAGCACACAATTAAGGACGCACCAAATATCTCGCAAAGCATTAAAATATCTGGATTTTTTATCCGGTCACTGGATACTTGCTGGATATCCTAATAACTTAAAAAATACAAATTTCCTCATTTTAAATCGATTTCAGTAATTTTTTCTATGAAAAATAATTTATAATTCCCCATTTATTACCAACAAAAATTGCCTCTTGTGAAAAATGAGGCATATTTATTATTTATAACATATTTCAATTTATTTTGTAAAATTTGTGTCCGACTTCCCGTAACAAAAAATTAAAAATATTCAGTAATTACTATAGTCTATACCCCTTTTGTTCGTATTCTTTAACTGCGCCACGTATATTATGTACTTGATGGACGTCCCCTTCTTCTCCAACCCATGCGGTGACATCATTTAAGCGCCTCCCTTTCTAAGCTCCTTTCTTTCCCCAGCGTTTGCCCTATCCATTTCCATTTTTTTGTTTTCATTTCTTGGTTAATGGATTCCTGTTCTGCCGTCTTCCATAGATTGATGCTATAGTTACTCTCTTTGGCATCTGCGTTAAGTTTAATATCTACAGCATCAATGCATTACATTGCATTCTCTACTCATTATAAATGGAAGAGTTAGGGTTTTTATTTATTGTAGATAATAGACGCTCGATATCTTAGGTCATTGGCGTCTTAATTTCATCAAATAACATCATCAATTAAAATTAAAGACTTCACAAAACTTCGATGAGCGAGGTGGGATTCGAATCCACGACAGATTGATTCAAAGCCCAACACGACTGACCATTACACCAAACTGTCATCGGATGGTTAGCATTAATGGCATTACATAGCATTCTCTAATCATTATAAATGGAAGAGTTAGGGTTTTTATTTATTGTAGATAATAGACGTTCGACATCTTAGGTCATTGGCGTCTTAATTTCATCATATAACATCATCAATTAAAATTAAAGACTTCACAAAACCTCGATGAGCGAGGTGGGATTCGAATCCACGATAGTTTGATTCAAAGCCCAACACGCTGACCATTACACCAAACTGTCATCGGATGGTTAGCATCAATGGCATTACATTGCATTCTCTAATCATTATAAATGGAAGAGTTAGGGTTTTTATTTATTGTAGATAATAGACGCTCGATATCTTAGGTCATTGGCGGCTTAATTTCATCATATAACATCATCAATTAAAATTAAAGACTTCACAAAACTTCGATGAGCGAGGTGGGATTCGAATCCACGACAACTTGATTCAAAGCCCAACACGCTGACCATTACACCAAACTGTCATCGGATGGTTAGCATCAATGGCATTACATTGCATTCTCTAATCATTAAAAATGGAAGAGTTAAGGTTTTTTATTTATTGTAGATAATAGACGCTCGATATCTTAGGTCATTGGCTTCTTAATTTCATCAAATAACATCATCAATTAAAACTAAAGACTTCACAAAACCTCGATGAGCGAGGTGGGATTCGAACCCACGACAGCTTGATTCAAAGCCCAAAACACTGACCATCACACCAAACTGTCATCGGATAGTTAGGAACGTTAATATCAAAGCTTAGTTACGAGTCTAGTAGATATGAGAAATCTCTGCGTTATTATTGCATCCATGGTAAAACAAACTCTTTTTAAATTAATGTTATGAACATACTCAAATTAAAATCCATTGCAATACATTCTAGCTCTGGTCTATAGACTCACATGATGTATGTACTACGTGCATATTGTAAATGGTAGACCACATTTTCATACACGGGAGTATTTTAATGACGTCTTTTAAAATGGAACATGCCATGCCTAATTTCCGATTCGTTAACTTAACGACTATTTGCTATGGTTTTTAATAATAATAATGTATTTTTAGTTATCGAACCTTTCAGAATATTGTTAGAAGGATGTGATTAAGATTAATGAAATATTTATTTTTTATTTATAACCTATTTTTTACCCCCAACTGTCAAGGGACGGATATATGCGCGCGGTAAGAAATATTTATAAGTGTATTTGCCTGTTATGTGTGTGCGTGTGTGTGCGTGCGTGTGTGTGTGTGTGCGTGCGTGTGTGTGTGTGTGTGTGTGTGTGTGTGTTTGCATCCACAAGCACCCTAAACTTCAGGTTCGTCACCGTCGTGTGGCGATGGATGTAGGCGCAACTTGCATAATAACTGCATGCCGACAAGAGATGCATGAGCGCCTCTGGATTTATTATTATTATTATTAACTTCCCATTGGAAGTTATTGTAGGCAATGGGTCCGAAAATCGAAATCAAAAAGGAAAAAAAAATTTATGTTTCAAGGTCACTACACTATTTTTACACTACTTTTAGAAAGATGTCTGTGTGTGTGTATGTGTGTGTGTGTGTACGTACGTACGTACGTATGTATGTGTCCATTTCTTTCTAAGACGAAATCTCGAGAATGAAACATGATATCGACTACGTTAGGGTGCCAATCGACGCGTATTAACGTAAATATGATCTGAAAGAAATTTTTTCAAAATCGGTTCAGCCGTTCTTTTTTCTTAACCAAATAACCTCCAAAAAAGTAGATTTTACACAATATCTCGCGAATAAAAAATTATATCGACTTCGTAAGGGTGTCAATCGAGGCGTGTTAACGTCATTTTGATCCGACATAAATTTTATAAAAATCGGTTCAGCCGTTTTTTTTTTTTTTTTAATTATTGATGTTTTAATGATTAAAATGATTACTTTTCTGTGTAATATCTAATTTAATTATTATTATTAAATATTTATCAAACTGGGAAGTTCGTCGTGTGGACCTCAAGGGTCGCACTTTAGTCCTAATAAACGACCCACCTCACGGCTTGTTTATTTTTGTTTCGCTGTTATTTTTGTGGTATTTAAATAAAAATTGTTAGCTTACAGTGAAAGTGATTTTTCCTCATGTTCTTATAATCTGGTAAGCTATCGTAAATTAGAGATCATTCTAATAAATTCTAATAACTTTTCCAAATTACCAGCGCCCATAATTTCAAAAAATTAGGTACAATATAACAATAAAATAATAGTTCAACTGGGCTTGAGAATGGCCGAGCGTGTAGCAATACTGTTGTTTACATGGCGTTGCTATTGTACTTACCTGATTATTGTATGGATATGAAATAAATTTATTTATTTATTATTTATTTATTATTATTTATGATTCCTCTATTACAAGTCACCAGTTCCCGGGTTCTAACCCGAGAGCTGGTAAAAGTGTCAATTGGATTTTCAATGTATATTATTTAAAAACAAATAACGAATTGAAAATATGAATTGGTGCTAGGCCCAAATAACCTTAGCTGTTGGTGGTCTTCAAAACACACCCAATATCTCAACTCATCTTAAACACGTTTGTGAACAAAGATTTAAAATCGCGATCAAATGCGCCCAGTCGAAACTGCTGCGTCCGAACCACTCGGATGCAATCATGCAGTGGACGGTAAACCGCGTGCCGACATCACCGTAGCTTAGAGTGCCCGCGGTGAGAGATGAAGCCAGGCACGTCATCAATAATATGCTAGTGAACGCCTGCTTGCCCGCAGACAGTGCCGTGTACACAAAACTGCACATTGGGTTTTATGACGTTAGGCACAATTTTGGCAAACCGCTCATGGATCTCCAAAACAGCCAATAGCAAGCTAGAAGGCGGGCGCAATGCATGCACGTTACTATGACGCGGTAACTTCATCTTTCGCCGCGCGAGGTCTACCTACTGAGGCCTTGTCTGTGCCCATGACAGCCTTGTGACCGTATTTATTTGTGAAAGCCTTAAAAGTATGGTTCCCCTAAAATTCTGCGTAATCCCACAAAAGATGGCAGAAATGGAATTTTGATGGGCACTACAAGACGTTATCAGTTATCACATCCCTCAATACAGATAGTAAATTTAATTTATGAGAATATTTCTTTTGGTAGCCGTGTTATTTTATGAAATATGAACTAATGTTGTACATTTGT